>OX376209.1:11869811-13285229 GCA_947363905.1 Lithophane semibrunnea | reverse complement strand
AGAGAAAGAAAAAGAAAGAAAGAAAGAAAGAAAGAAAGAAATATATAAATCATTTATATGCTGGTTATGTAGGAAAGAGAAAGAAATTGAAACAAGAAAGAAAGAGAAAAGAAAGAAGAAGAAAATAAATCTGCTTTGTATGTGATTTTACTCTATTTTGTTTAATAAGTCATTCATCAAACATATTTATCAACAAAACATCACGCGTTTATTCCCCGAAGGGTGAGACAGAGATGTACCTATAGTACACCCACATTTCGCCCAGTAATGGTTTAAGTTCCATGTATAATATTACGTCTGGATTACCTGTTTGAAGAGAAAGAAAGATTAAGAAAGAAAGAGAAAGAGAAATAGAAAGAGAAAGAGAAAGAGATAGAGATAGAGATAGAGATAGAGATAGAGATAGAGATAGAGATAGAGAAAGAGATAGAGATAGAGATAGAGATAGAGATAGAGATATAGAAAGAGAAAGAGAAAGAAAAACAGAAAGAGAAAGAAAAAGAGAAAGAGATAGAGATAGAGATAGAGATAGAGATAGAGATAGAGATAGAGATAGAGATAGAGATAGAAGATAGAGATAGAGATAGAGATAGAGATAGAGAAAGAGAAAGAAAGAAATAAATCACTTATTTGCTGGTAATGTAGGAAAGAGAAAGAGAAAGAAAGAGAAGAAAGAAAGAAGGAAGTAAATCTGCTCTATACATGATTTTTCTCTATGTTTTTAATAAATCATTCATCAAACATATTTAAGTATGAACAAAACATCACGCGTTTATTCCCCGAAGGGTGAGACAGAGATGTACCTATAGTACACCCACATTTCGCAAGTTATGTTTTAAGTTCCATGTATTATATTACGTCTGGATTACCTGTTTGAAGAGAAAGAAAGATTAAGAAAGAAAGAGAAAGAGAAAGAGAAAGAGAGAGAGAAAGAGAAAGATAGAGAAAGAAAAAGAAAGAAAGAAAGAAAGAAAGAAAGAAAAGAAAGAAATATATAAATCATTTATATGCTGGTTATGTAGGAAAGAGAAAGAAATTGAAACAAGAAAGAAAGAGAAAGAAAGAAAGAAGAAAATAAATCTGCTTTGTATGTGATTTTACTCTATTTTGTTTAATAAGTCATTCATCAAACATATTTATCAACAAAACATCACGCGTTTATTCCCCGAAGGGTGAGACAGAGATGTACCTATAGTACACCCACATTTCGCCAGTAATGGTTTAAGTTCCATGTATTATATTACGTCTGGATTACCTGTTTGAAGAGAAAGAAAGATTAAGAAAAGAAAGAGAAAGAGAAAGAGAGAGAGAGAGAGATAGAGATAGAGAAAGAGAAAGAGAAAGAGAAAGAGAAAGAGAAAGAGAAAGAGAAAGAGAAAGAGAAAGAGAAAGAGAAAGAGAAAGAGAAAGAGAAAGAGAAAGAGATAGAGAAAGAGAAAGAAAGAAAGAAAGAAAGAAATATATAAATCATTTATTTGCTGGTTATGTAGGAAAGAGAAAGAAAGAGAAACAAGAAAGAAAGAGAAAGAAAGAAAGAAGAAAATAAATCTGCTTTGTATGTGATTTTACTCTATTTTTTTTAATAAGTCATTCATCAAACATATTTATCAACAAAACATCACGCGTTTATTCCCCGAAGGGTGAGACAGAGATGTACACACGGCTACATATCAAGCTATACATTTCCAGTTTATGCTGATCTCGCATTGAATAGGATTTCCGTACAGTACGAGGTCAGCCTTTACTGGAAATGTATAGCTTGATGTGTAGCCGTGTGTACTTATAGTACACCCACATTTCGCCAGTTATGTTTTAAGTTCCATGTATTATATTACATGTCTGGATTACCTGTTTGATCCAGACTCCAGGCTACCACTGAGAAATTTCAGATGGAAAAACCCAATTGAAGAAAGAGAAAGAAAGAGAAAAAGAAAGAAAGAGACAGAGAAAGAGAAAGAGAAAGAGAAAGAGAAAGAGAAAGAGAAAGAGAAAGAGAAAGAGAAAGAGAAAGAGAAAGAAAAAGAGAAAGAGAAAGAAAGAAATCAATAAATCATTTATTTGCTGGTAATTTAGGAAAGAGAAAGAAAGAAAGAAGGAATTAAATCTGCTGTATACGTGATTTTACTCTATGTTTTTAATAAGTCATTCATCAAACATATTTATCAACAAAACATCAAGCGTTTATTCCCCGAAGGGTGAGACAGAGATGTACAGTCACGGACTTTAATTGATGAGCCACCTTCAAACTTTTCAATTTTGTAGTTTCATACATTCACGAGATTACACGATTAAACACGAACTCAAATCGCACGCTCGTAAACAAGATGACAAATAAATTACTTTTAATCGGAAATATCCATAGAGGTTGACTTTATTAGTTAACCTCTATGGATATTTCCGATTAAAAGTAATTTATTTGTCATCTTGTTTACTTTTATACATTCAAGAGATTACACGATTAAACACGAACTCAAATCGCAAGCTCGTAATCAAGATGACAAATAAATTACTTTTAATCGGAAATATCCATAGAGGTTGACTAATAAGTTCTCAATGATAAAAATAAATACAATGTTGCATTAAGTTTATCCAATCTATTTGATACCGACCTCCTTTGAATCATTGCTCATTAACTCGATAATTATGAAAACATAACTAAAGACAGTGACAGTTGAAATATCGATGTCAGAGAATTTCTCCGTACGCTAACGTTACTATAAGGTATGCATAATTTTATCTAGTTTCCTCAAATGGTTGAAGCACTTCTTAAAGAATACACCCATCCTTTAGTGTATTCTTGCATATACTCGTAGATAGGTACAGTCACGGACTTTAATTAATGAACCACCTTCACTTTTCAATTTTGCAGTTTCATACATTCACGAGATTACACGATTAAACACGAACTCAAATCGCAAGCTCGTAAACAAGATGACAAATAAATTACTTTTAATCGGAAATAGTCTTATCCATAGAGGTTGACTAATAAGTTCTTAATTATAAAAATAAATACAATGTTGCATTAAGTTTATCCAATCTATTTGATACTGACCTCCTTTGAATCATAGCTCATTAACTCAATAATTCTGAAAACTTAACTGAAGACAGTGACAGTTGAAATATTGATGTCAGAGAATTTCTCCGTACGCTAACGTACTATGCAGCAGTAACCTAGCAACAATTGTTTATCGTTGCTAGGTTACTGTTGCTAGACCTGCAATTGGTTGACTTTGAGTAGTCACTGCTGTCAAGTTTGTAGTTCTGCTCTCAGGTTAGCCAACCGGTAAAGATATGAAATATAATTTTCTTCTTCTAATACGAAGACATATGACTTTGCGTGTCGGGAACCGAATAAACCCGATTTGCATTACACGGCTAAAATGCGAACAGTACCAGGTGGCTCATCAATTAAAGTCCGTGACTGTACCTATAGTACACCCACATTTCGCCAGTTATGTTTTAAGTTCCATGTATTATATTTCATGTCTGGATTACCTGTTTGACCGGCCATAAATCCAGACTCCGGGCTACCAGTGAGAAATTTCAGATGGAAAAACCTAATTGAAGAAAGAGAAAGAAAGAGAAAGAAAGAGAAAGAAAGATAAAGAAAGATTAAGAAAGAGAAAGAAAGAAAAATAAAGAGAAAGAAAGAAAGAGAAAGAAAGAGAAAGAAAGAGAAAGAAAGAGAAAGAAAGAGAAAGAAAGAGAAAGAAAGAGAAAGAAAGAGAAAGAAAGAAAGAAAGAAATAAATAAATCATTTATTTGCTGGTAATGTAGGAAAGAGAAAGAAAGAGAAAGAAAGTTATTTTTCACTTTTTTATTGTATTTTGTGAAGTCGGTTGTTTTTTTTTTTGTAAAAAGTTTTCTTACACATATATATATTTATTATTTATGCTAAAAATAATGTCCTGTTCAAAACATAAAATATACGTATACGCACAAACATAAGTATCGATCTATACAAATATCAGCCTTGCATCTACCATTAATGAGGCACAAGAATTGTAGGCAAGGTAGGTATTCACATATCGAGACTCCTCCGTGCCTCGGAAAGCACGTTAAGCCGTTGGTCCCGGCTGTCATTTGTGGATCTTTGACAGTCGTTACGAGTCGTCAGAAGCACGAAAGTCTGACAACCAGTCTAACCAAGGGGTATCGTATTACCCAGTTAGTGGGTTGTGGAGGTCAGATAGGCAGTCGCTCCATGTAAAATACTGGTATTCAGCTGCATCCGGTTAGACTGGAAGCCGACCCCAACATAGTTGGGAAAAGGCTAGGCAGATTGAAGAATTGTAGGCAAAAATGGCGACCTACGTGCGCATGTCTGCGCCCCTGCATATTCTTTGATCAACATTTTAGTGTAGCGCGCCACCGCGCGTGTCTAGAGTAGGGACTTAAGCTCCGCCCACATGCGCAAGGTCAGTCAGGAAACTATGGCCCTTAAGAAATCTCGAGTCAACCTATTTGATCGGTTGCCCAAGTCATCGTAAGCAGGTTAGACACCTAAGTATTTGAATTTTTCAATCAAGGAGATCTGGGGGCCTGAAACAGCCGCTTTGGCAGAATCATAATAGGACAATAATATGAATAACATTAAAAATCGTAAAATAGTGACAATTATAATATTATCTGCATGCAATTCATATTACGCAATTCATCTGGGAGCTTAAAGCGGTCGGTCACTTTAGCAGAATCATAATATGAAAATATTATGAATGATCGTAAAATGTCACAAACTGACAATTCATAATAATTATTATCTGCTTGTAATTCATATTACGAAATAATTCATCTGTTTGACAGTGTTCTATGGTAATTCGTAAAATGGTCCACAAAATAAGAATCGCTTATAAGTCAAATTATTGCTAATAACATCTGGGATTCAGGAAGTGAACTGCTTTTAGAGGAATTGCTAATGTGGCCGGTTTAGGCCCTCTGTTTCCTGCCAGGGTTGCGGGTTAGTCCGAAAGGGATACCGGGACCTTGGCAACAGGCAACTGAAGGAACACGGGTGGGTTTTAGTCAGTAAAAGTCTGACACGCCCTTCCGCTCCACCCAGAGCGGGAGAAGTCATTGGATGATTTCCCACTGTCAAAAAAAAAAAGGCCCCCTGTTTGACAGTTTTGTATGGAGATTCGTAAAATGGTCCACAAATTATGAATTGCTCTATTGAAGTTTAATTGTCATTTCATTTGAATTGAAATGTGACACACATGATCTGTTTTACTGTTTAAAATGCCAATCATACGAAAATATATATTCCACCTCGTCTGTCCGTGTGTTAATATGGATGTCGTTTCTTAATAAAATATGACGCCACCGTTGCGCCATTAGATCTATTCTCCGTCATTGCGTCATTGTCACTATGTCGCATCCTTTGACTCGCGCTGCCTACAAGAGACCTGATTCCTTTTAATGCCATAGTTAGCGCACAGATCACATGCGTAAGATCCTATTACTTGCCAAGTGTAGCAAGGTTTAGTAAAAATATTGTAACAGTTGTTGCAAAAGAATGGTTATGTTTTGACACCGTTTTGTAACGGTTTCTGAGATGTATTGGTTTTGTTGTAAAACTGCAATAAGACGATCCTTGGCAGCATGTTGTGTTGTGGTGAAATTCGACGAATCTTTATTGTAACTGTAGAGGAAGAGTTGCTGAACGCTAATTATGATGATTGGTTACTATGCAAAACGCGCTGTCTGGTGTTTAGACAGTTTTCTGGATGTAGGTTGCAGTTGCTACGTGAAGTTCAGAATGCATAGTAATCATCCTATAATGTTCCCACTGCTGGGACACAGACATAGGCCTCCTCTCTTCAAGATAGTGGGCCGTAATTTACCTTGCGGGCGAAATGCGGTTCAAAATGCAGTGTCGTATTTTGGGATGCATAGTGAAAGATGTTGCTTGCTTGCCACGAAAGGGTAGCTTATAAACGTACAACAGATGTAGGTACCTACATCTGTTGTAGGAATTGTTTGAGATGATAATTTGTGGTCGGCAACAACTCTACTACATTCTGAAAGTTAAATGCATGAAGCACTACAGCCTTAAACGAAGATATGCCACAGCTCTTTCGAAGTAAGGTCAACGATAGAAAGTCACGTAGAAAGAACATAAATCTATCACCTTTACCAACGTATCCTCATTTAAATGTGTCTGTACCCCTAACAACATTTTTATCGCCTCCCGGAAATTTACAGCCTAATCACACATTCTTCTATACAACCATATTTCACTATAACACCAATTTCGAGGTAAATTAGTCAATTTAGTGTCAACAGGAGCCACAATTTTTAACTACACTGTAGTTTACACGTATCACATATACTCGTGTCAAGAAAATCAGAATTCCCGTCGGGTGTTATAGTAATAATTTAATAGGTGCGTCAAACGTGCTCGCTTCCTGCGACTAGGGTGGGGTGTGCGTAATGCATTGTGATGCAGTCCGGCGCTTGACGTTTTTAATCTATGACGTGATGACGTTTTTGAATATCGAAGGTGGTCATTAGAATGGCTGGAGAGTAATGGCTTGACGGTTTCACACAATGGACGATATTGGAGATGGTTTTTTGTCGTTGATTGATTACTAACTGCTTTGATAGTTGAGTATGAAACCAGTGCCCGGAATCAGATGCATGTGGTCTTTGTTGTGCCTAGTTTTAGATGCGTCGTCGGATTCCTTTGTCTGTCATCCACAGCAGTTTTCAACTTCCTGCAAGAGCCTATGACTGTATTTTTCCCTGTTTTGCGCCTATCTTTTTCATTGTCATTGTTTTCTTTCCATTGGACAGTTCTTCTTTCTTCTGTTTATTACGTACATATTTGTAAAGCCAAAATATAATGTATTGAGACCAGGCAAGTTTGAAAGCAGGCATTTTCATACTTCAAAACTTTAGAAACGTCGAAAGAAATTCGTAAATGATAGTCCAATACATATTATTGATTGATTCCTAAAAGCCATTTGTTATAACATTTTCATAGTTAACCAATATTCGTCTTCCTAGTATCTATTACCTTTTTCATCACTATTCCTTACGATCCAAATCGAAATTCGCAAAAACAACACAACCTATAATTATCACAAACTATCCCTCATTTCAAATCGATCACTCAACAAATGACAGATGCGTTCCTTTTTCAAAGTTTTTGCAACCAAACGTGTTTCGAAAATCGAATCCAAACATGTTTAAACGGCCAATTATAATGGCAATTTGCTGGCATCGCTCCCGACAGCGCGTTAGAACGCCCATTTTAATTCTTTAAAATAACAGTTTTTGTCCATCATGGTTTACTTATGACGGTGGATCACTTTACAAAACCTTTTTTGTGTTACGTTTTTTTGTTTGTGGACAGATTTATAAAAATGTTTAGTTCGTAAATTGGTTATGGTATTGAGGTAATAAGAAAAATAAATGTCAACTGTCAAAACTCCCTCCTAAAGTTGCGTGTAGCGTTATCACATTTTGATGTTATTGAATTCGTTTCTGTAATAACAAATTAATGGGTCCATGGGTCTTTCCAAATAACCAGCAACATTAAAATTATACTACGCTCGCATACAAATAAGTAATCAGAATCAGGTCAAATAGCCTTCAAGCTAAATATATTCAAGCTATAAAACTGATTCAAGCTAATCTTTTCATTCATAAACTTACCCGCTAGTACTATTAATATGAAATCGTAAAATAATAATCTTTTACTATCAGTCGCGACCTTTGTTTGTGGTGTGGACACTATGCCACACAAGGATATAAGGATGTGGTCACATTTGCGAATGTCGTTGTGAACTTCTTCGTCGCGTCTGTCGATGGCATGACAATCAATTCAAAACTTCGCCACTTCCACGGGCGGCGGCACAGAATTCCAGTAAAATACTTATACTCAAGTTAGAAAATGACCGTGTGTGACTTGAAATGTGGTAGCTCTAAGGAATTTAATCTAATAAGAATATTTTACTAGCTATAATTTCTGCCATTGCCTTCGGTGAAGCTGGCTGCAAAAATGGAAAGAACTAGGTCATATACTTACTTAAAATTATTAGAAAGATGTGAACTTGGTAATATGAGCACTCTGCGAATCACAAACTCTGCTACATTCATCATTTGTGAAAATCAACATTACAATAATGAAAGTAATTACAATAAATTGAAAATCTTTCTTGCAAATTGCAAAGCGAACATGAAAAGTCACGCAAAATCGCAATACGAATTATGACTACATCTGTCGCTTTAACAATCGCAAATGTGAACCAAACCTTCCTATTCAATATGTATCACTGAAAGATCTACGCAATCGCTTACCTAACACATCACCATCAACCGAAATTCAACCTTATAATCATAAGTATAAAGTTTTATTTCCCATCCTAACGTGTAGGGTATATTAGGATTCATACGACCGATCTAATAAAGATGGCCGATAAGATACAATTGTCACCGTTTAAATTACTCAATTATAAACAGGTCATGTAGCACGTTTATGTGTTTGCAGACTCGAGGAAATGTCTGGGCAATAAATAGAGGACTGATTTTTTTATAGTTGGCCTTGGATGTCTAGGTTTCCGTTACCCATTGATGAATTCGAATGAATAAGGCCAGGCGCGCACTAGCGGCGAGGCCGTAGCGGCCAGGGAGATACGTACATAGGGGAAGGTTGCTATGAATGGACCACCTAACTTTACGACAACATATCTTATAAAATATAAGTGATAAAATGAAACCAGTTTATTATTTTTATAACGTAGGACCTTTATTTATAATAATCAAACGCACAAACAATTTGGGCTTACACTTTTTGGTATAAACGAAGAAAACTAAATTTTGGGCTGTTACCTTCTTTGGACCATGGGCACCTTCATTGAACCACCAGGTTGCCGTCAATGGACTTCGAGAAATTTGTTCTAGAGGTCCAATCAATGTAACGAATTATAATTATCAATTATGATTAAATTATAGCATACGAGGAGAGACAAACAATACTCATATACTTACGACAAGCAAACAAACTATAGTTAGAGACTACTTAGTTACTAATTAAATTTTACATTTGGCACATCAGGTCATCATGTCTCACTGATTCTAGGGCGAGGTTCATGCATCCAAGTATTTTCTTTTATTCGGCGACATTCTGAAATAATACATTTATAATGAGTTTTCAAGAGTTTTTTCCATAATTAGTGAAATACTCGGAGCCTACTCCAATAGTTATGACAAAAAAAAAATACAATACAAAGTTGGTATGATTGGACCGGTCCAACGGTGGAACTCTCTTGAGGTCCATTGATGGCAACAAGGTACTCGTTAAGAAAAGAAAATCTTAAAAATACATGGACATGATTAGACAAAATTGAATAACACTCATGGAATCACAATTAAATTATCTAATATTTCATACCAGTGCACACAAACAAATATGAATAGACTGATACTTACATCAAATTGTTCCGAGTCAAATAATAAGATTTTGACCGCCGCAAACACAACCACTCGAGTCACTCCTCACCACGTGCCGCAGCGTCACTGAGGTAAGAAGGGGGTGCAACTGAGACGTCACGGACTCCTTTCAACTAGTTTGGGTGTTGCTAGCTTGAACAGTTTTGGAAATACCTTGGTCCAATGAAAGAGCTAGTCCAATGATCGCAACTTTCCCCTAAGTATAAAATCACCATGGAGTAAGCGCACCTGGCCGCACGCAGCCAGCGGCCTCACCGACTATCTCGCTGGCCGCTGCGACCTGGCCGCTAGTGCGTGTCTGGGCTAAGTGAAGGAAAGTCAATGATTTGATTTAGAATGGAAAGTCCGTGACCTGTGTTTTATAAGTTAAGATATTTTTTGTAAATTAATCAGGCCGCAGGACCGACCAGCTATTTGCCTATCACACTAACAGAAGTTATGTCCTTCATTTTGACAGTTCAACAGCATTAATTGCGTTGTTGTTTTTAATAGTTGTAAGTGATTATAAAAAAAAAATTACGTTGTTGAGCAGATTTTTTTCTCGAACATATAAAGCAATATCCTTCAAAATCATTTAAATTTTGATTTAAAGTGTGTTACTCAATTAGGGTGCTGAAAGAAAGTGGTCACCGCCACTATCACTACGTACAGTCAGCTATCACTAGGGAATGTTCGAAATTCCCCATCATCTTAACTAATATTATAAATGCAAAAGTGAGTTTGTTTGTGTCTTACGCTTTCACGCTAAAACGGCTGAAAAGATTTGGATGGGGGCATGTGTAGACCATGACCTAGGTTAGGACATAGGATAGTTTTGTGAGCCACCACGTATATAATTTTTCTAAAAGGTTCAATACAAAATACATAGCTAAAGTCAGTTAATTGATTCAGGCGTGACTTTGCGGAAATCCATTATAAAATACAATAGACGCTGATATATTTAGTAACCTATTCCGCTTGACAATTCTTCAAGAGTCATAAAAACCCTGTAAGAAATCGACACGTGTTTCACCTCTCAACGAGGCATCTTCAGGATGACGATTGACCAATTGCAAACCAGAACGCGACGTGTTACCACACCGAGCGCTGGACGCAGAGTAAACGCTGGACGCGAACAGAAAGCAGAATTAATCTCCTCCTACACTGAATCACCCGTATTCGACTAACAAGCTTATATCTATAACATAAAGTATCAATCAATCAACCATATTGCTCAAAATCTCTAACACATTTGCTTTTCCGAGAACAATATTATACCTCTTGAATTTCACGCTTCTCAACTTTACGATTTCATGTGAAAATTATTTGTCAAACAACCTTTGTCATATGGCAGAGAATTTTTTTGGTGACAAAAATATTAATTTTATATTAACACAACCGTGAAAAGGGATTGACAGATTGATAGTATCGTTTTCCACTTCATAAGTGTCATTATTATATTGACAAACTTTTTATTTGCGTTTCAGAAAGTAAACTTTTATGTTATGTTGAAGAAAATAAAGTTTAAAATCGCTTGGCACTAGAGAAAGGGGAGAAAGAATGTGGGTAAGCTATCAATAAAGTAACAAAAACTCATAAAGGGAACGTTTGATTTTTTTTTCCAAAACAACTGCCGTTTTCTGAGAAGGTGTAAAGTGGCTCTATGGCTATTTATTTTTATTGTATTGTTAATAAGTATACTAAGGGGAACTCTTCGTAAACTATTAAACGGTTATATCGAACTAAATAGAATATAATGACCGTGAATAATGTACAATGGTTGACGGCAATCAAAGCGCATTGTTAAATTCTGACTTGACGTCTTTATCCATAGACAAAATTAATTCTGCAGCTTCCTAACTGTCAAACTCCTTAGACTCTTTGCAATAGAGTTCAAATCATTCGTGAACTTATATTTGTAGTGTGGCAGCACTGTTATAAACAGATAGATTTCGAATTTGGAAATAATTGTGTTATGGCGCCTTCTAAGAATGGCGAGTGACAATTTGTTGCAAATAAATTCGTTTTTATTGTCGACATAAGATCTTCTTGTTACACAATGAAGTGCAAGTTTCTATTGAGTATCGATTGGGTATTGATGTACTGATGTAAGTTTTTGACATTTGTATTGAGAAAGAGGGCTGTCAATTGCTTTGATGTCACTTGAATGGATATGGCGGTAAGTTACTCTTAAAATTATTTATTGAGATGCAACTTTCGCAGAGTTAAATGTTACCAAATTAGTTTAATTGTGTTCTGAACATAATAGATTTCATCAAGGCTATTAATAGCAATATTCGAATGTAATCAAGAGGACCAAAAAATGGATGAACATTTAGTTATACCAAAATATAAGTACCTAAGTTCTTCAAAGGTCAAACAGAAATGTTGTAAATTGAATAAATCCTTAAAGAAGTAGAAAACCAATCAATAGTTATACAAATAATGTGTTCTACTGTTCATAGACTTATAAAAATTTGCGTTCAGAGTTTAGGAATATGATTTCACTCATCCCCCATAGAAAATGGAGGATCCTCCAACCAGACGGGTGTTGGGTCTGGCGGGCAACAGCCCAACGATTGTTATTGGATTCTTGTATAATATGTCCATCGCGCGGTAAACTCTAATTGCGCAATGCAGGATTTATGAGATGTCAGGATTTTTGTGTGACGACAGATCTTTGATGCGTAGTTTGCATGTGGCGATATAGATACCGCCACAAGAGCAAACCCTAGTAATATCCTACCGACCGATTTCGGTCACGATGGCCAATCTCAAAGGAGACTAGCCGGTACCGAGAATATAGTACACAAGACAAGCGTTTGCGCAGACACAGGAGAACTCTCTGTTCCTTTACTCTTAAAGTCCGATGGGACGGCAATCCGACACGACCGGGAAGAGATCAGGCGCAGAACCAACGGCTTTACGTGCGTTCTAACACCACCATCTTCCAAACTCCGGGCTGCTACTGAGAATGGAATAAAAACCCAATCATATCTACTTTGCTCGACCTGGGAATCGCACCCAGGACGTAATGCTCAGAAGTCGCGCTTGCGACTAAGAGACCAAAAGGGCAGTCAATACTATAGTAATCATTTACCAAATGACAATAAAAAGGCCCCAGTTAAACTCTACTAACCTACCCAATAAAATCTACGCAGTCAATAATACCAAAATCAATTCTTCAAGCTTTCAGATACAACGGCCATTATCCACATTAAAGCAACTGAAGGGTAGATCACATCACCCGTTCCTAATTCAATTTGAACCAATAAATAAGGAGCTACGCAGAATTAATTGCGCACGCGTTTATAAATTACTTTAAAATTGTGGGGGAGACTAATGGAAATTAAAAGGGAATCTTTATTTGTATTATAACTATGATTTTATTGTTTTGATGGGAATGGAAGAATGTAGTTATTTGAAAGTGTGTTGAATTTATTATTTTAATGGTGCAGTAAGAGATAGCAGATGTAATGTTACTATAATTGAATATACTTACGTTTCTAAACTACAATTCAATGAGCGTTTTCCCACTTCCAATGCATCAGCCATCAACAGATGACAATCATTATTTTGCACATTAACCTTACAGACGTATTTTTTCCGACCTACGAGCCGGATCTAGTAGTAGTGGTAGTACAACCCCTGTTTATACAGGCTGTAAGGGTAAACACTCTTGTCATTCAAACCATGGGTAGTTGACTTAAATTTAAACATAAATGACCGAACACAAAAAAAATACGTTATTTTAATTAAAAGATTTTAAAAAGTTTCTATCCGACACCGTGCTTGCTAGCGAAACACCTGACTAACTGAGGGTGGGGTCGCGCTTACGCCCGGCCAGGTCACATCCCGCAACCCCCGCCCGTGTTAAGACGCAAGTTCGTTGCCCTAGCGCATATGGCAACAAACTTGCGTCTCTTGTGGTAAAACGTAGATTAAAAAATAAGAAAAAAAAAGTTGTAATTTTCCATTGATTTTACGTTCTATAAATGAAACTAAACCACTGGTTGCAAGGATAACGGTGTTTACCCTAACACCCTGTATATGCTATGTACTGTGTTGTTGTTTTTATGTACTAATAAATAATAATAAAAAAAATATAAAAAAATCTGCATCATGAACTAATCTATACTAATAGATTTTGAATTCAAATTATATCATCAAGATAACGAATAAAAAAAACTCAAAGCATTTATATAAACTAAACCAATTACAGTCACTTTTAAATTGTCAAGGGGTATGTCAGAAAGATGAAGCTATTTGCCCATTCTAAAGCGTAGTAGGTTCCTAAGGAGAAGAACGGGCAAGAAACTCCTTACTTATTTCCTAAACTATTATGGAGTTTATATAAAAAACGTTGCATACAGAAAAGTAATGATTAGCGACTGTTTCAATACATTTTTGACGTTTGAACGCCACTTAACTTTAACCAACGTTTATACATAAACCCCTAAGACTATAAACAGCTTCCCCTATTATACAAAGATTTAACAATTTCATCTCCCATCTACCCACAAATTCTCTAGCCATCATAATAGTGTGCTGTAGATACAATCTCACGCTACAATGGTGTCCGTCTGACGTGCAGGCGTTATGGAGTTGCCCCCCGCTGGGCAAAGCTCTGTGGGCACAGAGTCGGACTCCTAGTAAAAGGAGCATTAGAATGTTGTACACAACACCATTTTCATTGGTTCTTGAGTTAGGATTAAGATTAAATCTTGAGTTTGATAATATTGGATGATTTGTAAAACCTAAATGGTGGTATTTTAGCTGTGTCTTACAATGGGGTTTTTGGAATAGTCAAAACTGAGGATTCCTAGCGGTGAACCAAATATTAAGTTAGTCAAGCCATATGAGGACAACGTAGATTAGTGTCTGAAATGGTATTTTGAGGAAAGAACCACACATATCTGAGTGGACCTGTCCAGTCAGTGCAAGCATTTGTCAGTAACCGTGGAGCTTAACGCAACTATAGCAGTAACATTATCTGAAAAAAGAGACTGTTACTTACATCCCCATTTTCCGATCGAAACATTATCATGATTAGATCTATAATCATGATAAGTTTTATTAGCACTAGCGGGAAAATAAAAGTCAGTGACCGATTTCTAACCAAAAGGGTCTAATTTAAAACGAATACTGAAACTTTACGAAGTCACCAACTGGATTTGAAAATCCTGAACGCATTACTAAACAGTTTCTGCATTCCATTCCACAAATGCATCCCTGTACACCACTTCACCCGTAACCCAAAAACTCCCAACACACCAGTATTCTGCTAATTATTAGAAGAATAATGGCCCAACCAATTTATGGTCCTCAACAAAGATATATGGTCATTTAATGGCCTGTCGCGGCCACAAACGGTCTTTTGTCTTGTTCTATGGTCAAATACTGTTCCTTCGACCATTCAAACTGTGTTTGGCCTTCATAATTGGCCATGTAAAATTTGATGAATAAGTCCTTTGTGTAGTGATCATTAATTTATTATTGTGGGCTCTTGTTCGGTTTGTAACAAAGTGGTGGGATTATTGTTTTATGACGAAATTAGTGAGACTAAAATAGAACAATGATTGGCTTGTTTACTTTTTATTAGTCTTGTTTTTGTTTAAGTTCGAACTCTGTCAGGCGCTTGTGAATTATTTCATTACCACTGCTTTCAAAACGGTGAAGGAAAACATCGTGAGGAAACCGGCATGTCCTAGAGCCAAAAATTCGAAGAGATGTGACATCTACCAACCCGCACTGAGCCCTCGTGGTGGATTACGGCCCACTCCCTCTCATAAAGAGGAGCCCTGTGTCCCAGCAGTGGGAACATTATAGGCTGATTATGCTTTGCTTTTGTTTGTTTTTATTAAGGTTGCTTGTTTCTTTACGCTTATTCTTGTCCTTTGAAGTGATGTTGTCAACTTTTAATTAAGTAATGGTCTCGCAATAAGGAGGAACGTTTGTATAGTCGCACTATATATAACTGTTTGACTACTAGGCTTCTTTCTCATTCTTCCTCGTCGTATTGATGATTCTATTTATAGCTATACTAGCTGTGCCCCGCGGTTTCTCCCGCGTAAGTCTCGATCCTATGTCCTATTCCAGGTCATGGTCTACCCCTGTGCTTAATTTCATCCAAATCCATCCAGTCCAACAAACAAACAAACTTATTTTCGCATTTAGTTAGGATTTTAAATAGGGTTCGACCAGAATTCGTTTTCTCATTCTTAGAGCAATGATGGAAACGGAATAGTTTTTTTAAATGGAATCTTCGTGTCAATGCCACGCCTTGACACCCACTGGTGACTCTTTTGTACCCTAGGACCACATAATCAAAAACAAAAACTTAAAGTTATGTTTCAATTCAACTTAGTTACCTATTCTAAGAACATCGAAACCCAAATTTTATTAAAAACAAGAATGTAATAAATTATCCTAAACATCTACAATCCACCTACAAAATACATCGCGAAAACACATACTTCCTTCAATAAAATACTTAAAGAATGTATTAAAAGAATCTTGTCCTATCCTACTCAACTCCTACGCAGCTACGTTTAAAACAAAATGGAGGTACAATATTGTAACTCGATTCCTTGTCGAAATACACGAGTATTGAAACAATTGACGATCGAAAACCATGTTCGATTTACGTAAGATTATGGTGGGCAGGTATAATATTATTTTGTCATACAGTTGTGGGGCGTAAGATGTAGAATATTTCTTGAAACATAAAACATACTGGGTCCCCACCTATGAAATTGGTGTTTTTTCTCACAAACAGAGAACCTCGTCATTTCTATGATTTAAAATATTCTTCAATTGCTTGGTATTATATCGAATAATGACCATCATAGACAACTACCAATAGTAAAAAAACCTTATTACTTATAATTTTCTAAACATTAAAAAATACCTTAAAAATGACTCCTCATTTTGTTAGCAGAAATGACCACATTTTTTTTTTTACTTAGCCAAAATTTATTTTTGTCGCTTAATCTAAGTGGCATACGTTATCTTAGTTTTTAAACATTAGTGCATAAAAGTTTTAAAACATTAATGTTCATGGTTGTTATATAAATTAAGAAAATGTGTGAGAAAATTCGACTCTTCACGTGACCAGAGGGCTGGCCTATTTTTAGCCCAAAGAATCAGCATTGCCATTCAACGTGGCAATGCTGCCAGCCTTTTGGGCACCTTTCCCATTGACAGCGATGCGGACGAATTCTTTGATGCTCAATGAGCCCCTCCCCTTTATTTTTTCTTTTTAATTTGTTATATATGTAATTGTTTTTTAGTTAATTTAGTATAATAAATGTAATGTAATTTAAATGTTGAAATAAAATTAGAAAATGTTAGTATGAAAAATGCAAATTCTTTAAAATTCCCCATACAAAACGCTGATTTCATGGGGACCTAATACATAAAGTCACGCATTATTCCCGTGGGGGTAGGGAGAAACTACAGAACACCACCTGCTACGATCCTTACATACTTCTTTTGTTTCTAAGATAACGCAACTCAGGCCCCCAAGATACAGGCGCTGCCTAGTTTGGGGACCACTGTTTTAATTACTATGTTAAATATTATAGTTACAGTAAGCATGCAATATTATTATTTTTGAAACTTACTTTGTAACAATGGACCAATAAATTATTCTTATTCTTATTCTTCTACCAAATATTCAAGAAGAAACCACGTTTTAGTTTCTATCAGGATCTCATCTGCCTAGACTTTTATTAACAACTGCCCCCGCGGTTTCACTCGCATAAGTCTCGATCCCGTAGGAATATCGGGATAAAAAGTATCCTATGTCCTATTCTAGGTCATGGTCTACCCATCTGCTAAATTTCATATAAATCCGTTCAGCCGTTTTAGAGTGAAAGCGTAACAAACAAATAAACAAACTCACTTTCGCATTTACAATATTAGTTAGGATTAGGATACTGAGGTGAGCTTCTAGTCTAACCGTGTACCGGGAGACCCCTCTGCCCTCCGCTAGCTCGCTTAGTGAGGGTCTCACCGGACAACGTTGAATAATGAGGTAAACACAGTAGACGATAGGAGGAACGGTTTATTACTCGTTAATTAAACACGACACACATGATTACATCAGTATTTAGAATATTGGTTATATAAAAATTACAGACAGTAACACGCTCGGTCAAGTCCAAAGATGAAGACTGGAAAAATACTGCACGGGAGTTTGTGGCGTTCTGAATTCAAATTGAAAATGGAATGATGATTTGGCCAGCCATAAAGGATTGCCAGTAATAAATGATAGGATGAGTATGGATGAGTATGGATGAGAAGGAGTTCGTCACAACCGGATGCAGCTGAATACCAGTATTTTACATGGAGCGACTGCCTATCTGACCACAAACCCACAACCCAGATAATGGGTAACACGATATCCCTTTGTGACTGAAGTTTTAGCTCTATACCAATCTTATATTTTTTTCATCTTCCAATCAGCATGAGCTATACAAGCTCATGACTGGGTTATCAATTAGCAAGGTTAGATGCGGGGCTGACTGCCGCGTCATATTATTCATAGTCACGTCAGACAGCCGTGGTGGCCCAGTGGTAACGGCCGCGATTTACGAGTTGTAGGTCGTAGGTTCGAGCCCAGACAGGCGCTTTACTTTGTGTAAATTATTTCACCACTACTACTCTCAAAACGGTGAAGGAAAACATCGTGAGGAAACCGGCATGTCGTAGAACCAAAAGTTCGAAGACATGTGACATCTACCAACCCGCACTGGGCCCGCGTGGTGGATTAAAGCCCACTCCCTCTCAACGAGAGGAGGCATGTGTCCCAGCAGTGGGAACATTTAGACTGATAATATAGTCACGACAGCGTCAAACACTGATTATAAGTACCTAGTTAAATTGAATGTTTAGGGGATGAGGAACCCAGGTTTGCGGGTTAGTCCGAAAGGGATACCGGGACCTTGGCAACAGGCAACTGAAGGAACACGGGTGGGTTTAAGTCAGTAAAAGTCTGACACGCCCTTCCGCTCCGCCCAGAGCGGGAGAAGTCATTGGATGATTTCCCAACCTCAAAAAAAAAAATGTAAAGTTCACTCATCCACCATAGAAAATTTATTTATTTATTTATTTCAGACATCATTCTAGTCCATAGACATATACAACTCATGTACATTAAATTACAAAAAATCAAACTATCTAAAGGGAGGATCCTCCGACCAGACGGGTGTTGTGTCTGGTGGGCAACTGCCCAACGATTGATGTTGGGTTCTTGTATATAATATGTCCATTGCACGGTAAACTTTAATTGCGCGATGCAGAATTTATGTGACGTCAGGATTTTTGTGTGACGTCAGGTCTTTGATGCGTAGTTCGCATGTGGCGATGTTGGTACCGCCAAAAGTCATTTGAATTAGGCCCACTATTTTAATTCACGTAAATAGTAATGTTCCTTGGGGCCTCATCGTATGTGACACAAAACGAGTAATCTTCCTTTGTGTGTGGGTGTCAAAGCAACAATGGGCTTCTTGTATGAGCAGCATACACTAACTGATCATATCATTATTGCTGTGGCAATCTGGTTTACTAAGGGTGGTAAGTTTCTGAAAGGAGGTGAGAATAAAGAGACCATGCTTGAAAGAAAGTTAACTGGCTTATACAGTATGTTAACTAACAAAGGGCGTTCCCTTTAACCCGCACTACTATAGAGTCCATACATGCTAGAAAAAAAATACAACACAAAAAAAAATGTAAGTATTTAAATATTCATAAAAATATTAAATTGATACGTAAAAGAAACACTCTGTACACGCACACTTGTATTTCAACGTAGAAAGACAAGTGTGCGTGTACAGAGTGTTTCGTTTCCGTATTAATTTAATATTTTTTGTGAATATTTTACTATAAAAAAATCAGAAAGCTTTTTTTAATGGTATTTTTTTTTTAAACGTATGTATAGACGCTATACTATTGCAGATTAACGGGAACGCCCTTCGTTAGATAACGCACTGTATTTATACAACAGAAATACATAATTCTCTTTAAACTTCTTTAGTAAGCCCGCGGTTTCACCCGCGTGGAGGTCGGTTATTCTCCCACGGAAACGTACTACCGTAATGCGCACGAATCTTCAACAATAATCGTCATATTTCAACTAATTTACACAAAACTTTAATGAATTATACACTTAAACCTTCTTCATGAATCACTCCATCCATTGAAAGAAAGAAAGAAAAATAGGTTTATTTGTCGCAGAAACACGCGTATACTCGTACAAAAAGATAACATTAATCAACAATATTAAACAAAACAGATCTTTTCTTTTTTTTGTGGGTGGGAAATCATCCAATGACTTCTCCCGCTCTGGGCGGAGCGGAAGGGCGTGTCAGACTTTTACTGACTAAAACCCACCCGTGTTCCTTCAGTTGCCTGTTGCCAAGGTCCCGGTATCCCTTTCGGACTAACCCGCAACCCTGGCAGGAAACAAAATAGATCTAAGTACAAATGAGATCACGAGTATAAAGATAAGTAGTTGGCAGCTGCACGTCATGAATGACTGTGACAAGAAGGCCTCCACTCAGCATGATGCTGTGCTATGGGGGACCCACAGCATAGCGCTGAATTTGGAAACCCTTCATTGGTGGAACTGTATGAAAATGAGTTCGGTAGTTTTTGAGTTTATCGCGTTTGGACACACATAAACGTGTGTTGGTTGGGCTTTGTTTCATCTCAAAAAACTATTTAAATGGAGGCACATACTTGAGCCTCTATTTAAATAGTGACCTCAAATCTCCCTAAGGAATAAGTCTTGACAAAACAAACACACATCCCTAGATTTTACATCCCGACAAATATGTTAATCGGGATAAAAAAGTTGTACCAACCAGCCCTATTGTCAAGATGGTTGCCTCCCTAAATAATAGAGACATCAGACAGAACAAGACGGCTATAACTTATTCAAATTAGCCGTAATACGATACCTGGCTCTGCCGTGTACGTGCGCCCAATATCTGGAATCTTTGTGGCTTTTTGAGTGGAGATGTGTTAAGGAATGTGATGTAGTGGAAGCGATGGAGAAGAGATCTCTTGCGATAGTTTTAGCGTAGAACTAGCATGGTGAGATTGCTGGAGCATTCTCTGCTTTGAGAAGCCTTGTGTGTAATCGTTATTAGCAGAGTATTCAGGTGTTTATGAATCAACAATGCTAACATTCTTATCTTAGCTGTGGTCAATTTAGGCAATCAATATTAGTTCAAATAAGCACAAAATGATAAATCTTAAACGGGTGATGACATGCGAGCAAGTTCGCGTACTTATGGCTCGGCGAGCTTACTCGCCTGTGCGTCATTTATTTATTTAGTTTTTTACTTTAAAATAAAACGGCCAGAGCCATTTACATTAGTTAAAGACTAACACAGAAACACATTTCAGAGCACAGTAACATAAGTATACAACTACTCGACAGTCATACGCTCATCTCACAATACTCCAGACATACTAACAAGATCTTCTTCCATTCATCCGCGAACACATCACAGTCAGGCTTAGCGTCCAAGAGAGCGTTGAGCGCAGAGAGTGTGCGAGGGATAGGCGACTGGGCTTGAGCCACGGTTCGACTCCGAGGAGCGGCAAACAATCTATGCCTCCTGACACGGTTGTACTTTAACGGAGCAAAAAGATGGGACAGTTCGTCATGCAGTTCAGGAGCATCTATTTTTCCGTGAAGGATCTTGCATATTAATAATTTGGTCATTTTTTCTTCTAACCTCGAGAGAATTGTATTCTAAACAGCCTAAAAGAAAGTTCAAAGGGTACAAAAACGGATAATATCCATTCAAACGTTTATAAAAATACCTAAGATAAGTCTTTTGTACTTTTTCTAAGAGTAAAGTGTACTTCTTTTTGTGCGGGTTCCAGACGTATGCACTGGACTCCAACTTACTACGAACAAGTACATTAAAAATAGATTTGATAGCGCTGATGTTGCTAAAATCTTTAGCATTGCGCAGGATAAAATCTAATCGTTTAAATGAGTATTTTGCTACCGAAGCTATGTGATCATGAAACGTGAGGTTGTTGTCAAATATGACACCCAGACCCAGACAGTCATGCTAAGTACGCGGACTTTATAACCAGTGAGTAAGTTCGTCGGCGATCCAACAATGAAATTTTGAGCAAGCTTCACGTGTGTCACCGACACCGAAATTTAAGTACGCACGTCTATCACCGTCTATCGTCTATCACTTTAGCTACCATAAAATCTTGGTTTTATCACATTAATCTCTCTAGTATTGTAGTGCAATGATGCTCTAAGCCCGGTCAAAAACTACATAGTTGATGTTTCTCACATTTAAACTTTGAAAGCCAAGCGAGGAATATATATAATTAAAGTGAAGCATCGCATCATACTGTACGACCTCCCCTAGCCAACTCATTCTCGCACCAAACACGGCGCTTAGTGTCATCTGATTTATATAAAGTTATTTTGTAAAGAATTATATTACGGACGTGCCTGTAATGCTGCCTAATGAGTTATGTCTCTAAAAGACATGTAAACATGAGCTCATATGATTGGTCGTGTGTTTACGGAGATATTTTCACGCTGACTACGTTCTGTTAGTTATCGTGTAACTTTATATTTTGATGTGCGTTTGTTTTAGAGTTATTTCGTGTAGTGGATGCGTACAAAGTGTCTCTATTACCTATTGTGGGTGTTTTAGAAGGTGCCTACGAGATATAAATACAAGGAGGCCGTTTAGCGCTGCGAAACGATTTTAAGAAGCCAACGGTTCATAGTACTTCGTTTTTAAAACTACTGGGTAGTCTTTGCCACACTCCTTTTTTATTTTAGGAACAGAAAATCATGCACGAATTTTATTGAACAAAAACTTTTTACAAAAAAAAAACAACCGACTTCCAAAAAAAACACAAAAAAGTGAAAAATAACTTTAATATCGGAAGTCGGTGTCTTTACTTTTCAATTTTCGTTTTTTGCCACCGACTACCGAAATTAAAGTTATTTTTCACTTTTTTTGTGTTTTATTTGGAAGTCGGTTGTTTTCTTTTTGTAAAAAGTTTTTATTTTTCACTTTTTAGTTGTGATACCTACCCCACACAAATTCGTATACCGTTAACTGTGCTATGTAAATAACAGTGACGGAGTCAACTAAGATAATAATATCGTCTACATACGCAAAGTGGGAAAAATACGTAATTATTGAAGCTAACTCAAAAACTACGCAAGCAAAATTAATAAAATTTATATGGGACCACCTCTGAAGCATGACGTACCAAACAAAAAAGAATCATCAAAATCGATTCATAATTGGCGGAGTAATCGCGTACACACAAAAAACATACGGGCGAATTAAGAACCTCCTCCTTTTTGAAGAAGTCGGTTAAAAATGTTTCTCGTTGATCTAAGTTTTCTCCTAATAATAACTATAAAATAAATAATCGCTGGACATACATGGGGTATTTCGTATAGCCCTTGAAGACCGTTTCGGACCTCTATGATTGGGTCGTTCTATAAAGGATATCTAGCTAAAAATACAGACAATAGTAGCAGTACCTACTAGTAGAGCTGTAATTGTAAAAAAAGACTTTAATTGTGTGTGGCTTGAATTTTTTTTTAGGAGTCGCCAAGGCCTTTCTGGATAGTATTACCATCATTCCTATTCTTATCACCAAGCTGCGTTGCTATGGATCCTGAAGAGTAGGAGCCGATGTAATCACAGGTACGCACGGCCACACATCAAGCTATACATTTTCAGTTTATGCTGATCTCATATTGTATATGATTTCCGTACAATACGAGGTCAGCTTACCTATACTGGAAATGTCGTGTGAACATGAGACGTTACAACTCCGTTTCAGGGAAGCCTGTTCTCCTTCCTGAAACAGAACTTTTGCAATTCTGTTTCAGGAAAGACAACAGGCTTCGTCTTCCAGAAATGACTCTGGTGTTGCAGAGGACTATGATTTGTTAAAATTCGGCTTGGTACAAAAAGAGTATTCAAGATTAGAAGAAGTTCAAGACAAACAGAAAGACAAAGATCGTAAAGTCAAACTACTTCCGTTAAAAGCAGATAGAAAATTAGTACGATAAAAATTCCACCTGCCAAAGATGACCCAACCGTAACACAACAAACTTTATACCACCATTTAAGTTTTAAACAGACTCCCGAAAGATATGTGACATCAGAATACGGCATTACAATATATTAAATTATACGAATAGGTGACTTCCCGTCGCTTGATGGCCGGCTGTTCATTGTATGGTAGCTCAGTTGCTACCTTATGTCAAGAAGTAAACATATAAAGAAGGCCTACTGCATGGAGTCTCCGTTGTTATCACTTAAAAGATTGCGCTTAAAAACATATTAATGGTTAACAGAATAGTCGTAGTTTTTTAGGGTTCCGTACCCAAAGGATAAAACGGGACCCTATTACTAAGACTCCGCTGTTTGTCTGTCACCAGGCTGTATCTCATGAACCGTGATAGTAAGACAGTTGAAATTTTCACAGATGATGTATTTCTGTTGCCGCTATAACAAAAATACTAAAAAACAGAATAAATAAATATTTAAGGGGCTCCCATGCAACAAACGGGTTTTTTTTTTGGCCGTTTTTATAGATAATGTGGTACGGAACCCTTCGTGCGCGAGTCCGACTCGCACTTGGCCGGATTCTTCAACCTACATCCTACTGTACTGCTGGCTTCTTATTATTCACACCTTCATGATGCTTTTTCGGGCCAATCTGTCATGATGACATCAAAGTTAGCATTTTTTAGACCCTTTTACTGAATTGTATATAATTTATTGGATTAACTGAACCTCAATCACTTTTAAAGAATATTTTAAGAACTGCAAACCGTAATTAAAGTGGATGACATTTGTACAGACGGATACAATGTTCGTCTAAACCTATTCCTTCACATAGGGCTCACGTAGTTTAACTTCTGTTTTCTTTCTTGATATTACCAACACGGTTATGAAGATATCCTAACTTTTGAATAAAATTAAATTGAAATTGCTGTCTACTTTATAGGATTTATGGTCAATTTTGGATTTTTGCTGTGTTTTGTTATGTAAAACCGTTCGGTCTCTGAATGCTGGTGTGTCGTATTGAAAAGAAATGGGTATATTATGGTGTCTGGTTCCGTTTGGAGTGTAGGAAGTGTCGTTCTTTAACTTGGGAGTCCATTCTTACGCAAATAACAAAGTATTCATGTTGAACTTCAAATACCTAAGTGTTTTTTTAACGTTGTGGCTACTTCTTGTTCCTCAAAATCGATCACCTTTCACGACTTTATATTTTTTAAATTAAATTGCAAGACAAATTGCAATTGCAAGAGAGTCTGAGAAGATAAATTGGTGCGAACCGCAGGAAAACACATCATGAAAAAGAGTACCTATGCAGGTATTTACAATGGTTAGCCTGGGAACCTAGGAGTGTTACTTTTGGTAATTAAAATACTCAGAATTCCTTAACCCATATGGCAGCTATCTAGATACGGCAACCAGTAGGTGGAGGGATACTAACTCCCTAATTTTTCGGGTAGTAAGTTTGCGAGACTGATGACTTTACAGAGTGGATGCAACTCAAACTCTTCGGATAGTTTGTCGGCAAACGTGAACATCAATGTTGCGTATTTTTATTTATGTAAACTTATAATAACTTACTGTACCACTGGACAGCTGACATTTCACACAAAGATCATGAAAATGACCAAGTAATAGACTTAAAGTTAACAAAACAAGATGTCACCGAGTCCACGTGTCTTTGACAATTTATGACATACCGACACCTTTTCTAATATATTTTTTGTGAGTTTGTGACAATCTGTCGCCATTGTGTGAATGAGAAACTAATGGTTTTTGTATTGACTTCTAATTTTGCGTTAAATTTTAACAATGTTGTTGATGTGAATGCTATTTAAGTATGTTTGTATGGTCAGTTACCTATATATGATATTGAATGTAATGTAGAGTTGTCACTCGATTTGATACAGTTCAAATTGATTTGCAAAGCATTGCTGTTGACCTACTTATGTATTCAGTAAGTACATAGGTCAGTAGAAATGCTTTGCAAATCAATCAAATATAAAACTAAAATGAAATAACACTGAATCTTTTCACTTTTGACTCCGTTTTTAATACATTTTTTAACTCACTTTAAATTTCAATTTTATTAAAGTATGTCTTCACTTTATATTAAATAAGAGCAATTTAGAAGAATAAATTAAAAATAATTAATAATAATAATTAGTAATTTATAGAGAATTTTTTTATATTTTTTTTGTGTTTATTTTATTGTTACTAACACTATGAGTTTCAGTGATTGTTACTCTTAATAAAGATTTAATTCATTCATTCATTTCTACATCAACAATAAAAAAATAAAAAAAAATATCAGGAAAAATGTATAGTTAATGGAATTCGTGCTGAAGATTTAGCATTGACAACTTTTTATATAAATTGTAAATTTAATTTAATAGGCACTACCTACATATACGTACGTGCGTTAATCCTATTGACAAATTGTTAATGGTTTATTTAGTTCATAAATAATAACCGGTTTGTTGCCTGCATTTTTGTTTCAGCTTCAGTAGACCAGCTCAAGGATTGAATTTCAAAAAACTCATTTCTTAGTGCATCCTTCGAAATACATGCTTTCAATTACCCAATTTCACTTTAGTCTTTTCGTTATCAGTCAGTCGGTCACAAAACTGTTCCATATTTAAAGTCAAGAGAGAATCGTGTTACAATTCACAACTACCGACCAACTAACCAAAAAAAAATCTCTTAACTGACTTTAAAAGGGAGCAAAAAAGGCCACTTTAGAAGTGACCATGGCTAATGAAAAGCCCACAATATCACAATGGGTAGCTAATTGAAATCGACACTGGGACACAATAGACCAGTCATACGATTGAAGGAGGGTGCAGCAAAAAATTTGGACATCTGGTGTGTACTGGGATGAGTGTTCGACCGACTAGAGTGCACTGTTTGAAAATAGGCCTTTAGTAGCTAACATCAAATAATAGGAATAAAGTAATATTTGATGAAGTGATAAATATAGATAAGTATGTATAAAAGTACGTAGAGTTAACATACTATTGTTTTACCATTTTGCATGTCGTAAGGTAGGTAGCGGATCTCAATACTCAATACTAAATACTTTATTGCAATCCACAATGTGTACATAATAAGTTGGTATGTTAAGACATCGTATCAATTATGGACCCTGTCGGGCACAGCAAAAGTTAATTTTTAACAGGAGAGAGGATGAAGGCGCTTTTTTTTATATTCATAGTGAAATGTAGGTATTAGGTAACAGTGATTTTTATTGTTTTTGAAATTTATCGCTAAAGTATTCATCAATAGTGTAGTAGCTTTTGAATAATAGAAATTGTTTTAATTTATTAATAAAGATATTATTTTTATTTATGTCTTTGATGTAACCTGGTAACTTATTGTAGACTTTAATGGACATTACAAATGCACCAGAAGAGTGCATTTTTAATCGTGAAGTGGGTATGTTTAACCTGTTTTCATTTCTGAGTGCGATTTTAGTTTGGATATCTCCCCTTTTAGTAAAGAATTGCGGATATTTTCGTACAAATTTACAAATTTCAAGTATATAGAGGCAGGGCAAGGTTAATATTTTTAGGTCTTTAAAGTGGGGTTTACAGGAGTTTGTATCTTTGATATTTATTAAAATTCTAATTAATTTTTTCTGTAGAGTGAATAATGTAGAAGCGTCTGTACTATTTCCCCATAAGATTACTCCATATTTAAGCCATGCGAATGCGTATCTCTTTATATTTCCATTTTATCTCTGTAACTACATTATCCTAACAAATATCTTACTATCTAGCTATAAACGCGAAAGTTTGTAAGTATGGATGGATGGATGGATGTTTGTTACTCTTTCACGTAAAAACTACTGAATGGATTTGGATGAAATTTGGCAAACAGATAGCTTATAACCTGGATTAACACATAGGATACTTTTTATCCCGATATTCCCACGGGATCGAGACTTACGCGGGTGAAACCGCGGGGCGCAGCTAGTATTAAATACAAAAGTGAGTTTTTTTGTTTGTTACGCATTCACGCTAAAACGGCTAAGCGGATTTAGATGGCACATAGGTAGACCTTGACCTGGAGAAGGACATAGGCTATTTTTCATCCTGGATAGCAGACGACGTCGCGGGCAGCTAGTAAGCAAATAAATGATTTCTATTTCTGCAGTCGACTATAAAGTTCTGTCATTAGAATTTATTTGTGAGCACAAGTGAAACACAGGCGTTTTTAAGCGATTATAAACTAAAATCGAGAAGCATTATTACCTTGAATTTGTGAACTTTTGATGTGTTAAAATAAAATAGAAAATTTGGGGCGACACACAACAACACGCATAAAACAAAAGAAAATTCCACACATTAAAACAATACGCATATCTCTCATCTAAAACTCAGAACCAAATTAATAACATAAATCTTAATTGCAAATACATACATAGTTCAGTTAATGACATGCAAATTTTGAGTACACAGATTATGTAAATTAACGTTGAAGGAATTCTTTTAAATTGTAGAAGGAATTCTCAATTGACGGTACCAAATTAAATACTTTTATCATACATACATAGTTCAGTTTTGTTTGTCTATTAAAAGATCGCACCCTACATCGTTGAACAGACAACACCATCTAACAACAATTTGCAAGCAATTGAGCGTCCACCGGTATTCACACACCCCGTATAACAAAAGAATGTTCATTCTATGGATTGATAGATAATAACATAACCATAGGTATTGGTGATTACAATATAACATAACATCACGCCTTTACTCCCCGAAGGGTTAGGCAGAGATGTACCTATAGTTCACCCACATTTCGCCAGTTATGTTTAAGTCCCATGTAATGGGGGCAAGCCTGTTGCCATCAACCGGGCATAAATCCAGACTCCGGGTTGCTACTGAGAAATTCCAGATGGAAAAACCCAATAACACTTTGCTCGACCCAGGAATCGAACCAGGACCTCATGCTCAGCAGTAGCGCTTGATTACAATATACCGGTTAGTCCCCCTATGCTCTAGTTCCGCTATGCTCGACTCGAAAAATACCTATTAAAAAGTTTCGCTATGCACGAAATTCTTCGATTCTTCGTAAACAATGAAAGGTACAGTTGGGAAGAAAATTGTTTGAATTATTTATTTTTTTATAGCGCCATCCGTCTAAGCGTAAGTGTCTGTAAGTTAAAATTGGTTTTGTCTCGTTCTGACAATTAAAAAAGTCAAAATAACGGATATGGACAACCGAGTTTCATAGAGCTACATAAATACCAGTATTTTACAAGGGGCGACTGCCAATGTGACCTCCATAGCCCAGTGTTCGGGTTAAGTACCTCATAAAATGTATATAGGTACATCAATAAATCGCCCTCCCTGAATTTGAAGAGAGATGAATCAAGTTGTTGAGGGTCTGCAGTTGTTTTTTTTTAAATGATTTACAAAGTAAGCTTCAATTAAAAAACACATTAACATGGATCAACCCACCACCAAATTAAAATTTTCATTGCAAAAAGGACTATGCCCATTTAAATAAAAGCGACATACACCCTTATGACTCTTAACAACACTCCTTATTTCACGGTATTCAACTATTCACGGCTGCCGCAAAAGAAGTCTTTTTTTTCGTAACCTCTCGAAAGTTACACCTTTTTTTTTTGTAAACTTAAACCAATTTGCTCTAGTGGATTAACAGGGGTTGAAATTTGAGTCAGAAGTGGATTTAAAAAAGGACAAGAATATAGGAAAGATTTAATGAGTTTCAGGAATATTGCGGTTAACTTTTGAAGGATTTAAAAAGGACGTAACGCGTTTTTGTATGTGAAGTAAGGCGTGCTGTGTGATCTTTTTAACCAACTTCAAAAAGGAGGAGGTTCTCAATTCGTCTGTTTTTTCTGTGTGTTTGTTATGCGATTACTCCGCCAATTACGAATTGATTTTGACGATTCTTGTTTTTGTTTGGTAGGTCATGCTTCAGAGGTGGTCCCATATTTTGCGTAGTTTTTGAGTTAGCTTCAAATATTACTTAGTTTTCCCACTTAGTTTAATGGACGACGTTTTAAGTTACTCCGTCACTGTTATTTACATAGCAGATAGTGGTATTCGAATTTTAGTGGGGTAGGTACTTACCACAACTAGAAAGTGAAAAATAAAAACTTTTTACACTAAAAAGTGAAAAATAACTTTAATTTCGGAAGTCGGTGGCAAAAAACAAAAATTGAAAAGCAAACACACCGACTTCCGAAATTAAAGTTATTTTTCACTTAATAGTGTTTTTATTTGGAAGTCGGTTGTTCTTTTTTTTATAAAAAGTTTTTGTCAGTCGACTACTTCATCCTAATTTTACGGGATTTTGGCTTATTCACTTTACAAAATAATTGGACAGTTGATTGTTTTTAAAGAGAACTTAAGTTTATTTTCTCTGTAATAAGACTGCACGTGGTACGTGAACATTAACCTTACATTAGTGCACGTTTGCACTAAGATGTACGCCAATTTGTATGAAAATTATTATTTATATTTTTATTTATCAAACATACAATATTATAATATCACTCCAGTATTCGTCGAAGTGATAGGCAAATGGTCCTCTGTACCTATCTATTAGGTATTTATTTCACCCAACGTTATACAACATAAGTTTTTGTTTATGCTAAACCCGAAAAGGGGTCATTGTACTCATCATTTTGAACAACTTTTTCTATGGGACCAACCTTTCCAGCCAACCGATTTCAAGTTTGGTCCCATGACCCCTTTTCGGGTTTAGCATAAACAAAAATTTATGTTATATACATAAGTTTAAGAAGGCGAGCCCAGTGCGCCAGTGTCATTAAAGTCAGCCTACACTACCCTACTACTGACAATTTCAGAAATTAAGGAAATTGACAGTAGTATGTCACTCAAAAGAGGGAAAATTGGAGCACACAAAACAAAGAAGAATCCCGATCAGTAATCCTAATCAGACAAGAAAGTCCACGTCTTCACCAGATGAGCATAAGCCCCAACAACATAACGACCATGTCACACGTCGATCGCATATTCTCACATGTACCTACTAACATGAGTAGGTACCTGCGTACTGCCGCTCATTTGCTGCTATCACTCATCTGGATGTACTCGGAAACTGTTTAGATAAGCACCGTTGGATGAGGGGCTTTCCATTGGCGTCGACAGTTAAAGAGAACGCTGGAACGTGTGTGTGAACTTAAAAGGCGGGACTGTAATTTACCGGAGAAAATAAATCTATATTTATAAAAATGAATCCCTATTTCCGTTTGTAGGATCCATAGGATACTTTTTATCCCGATATTCCCACGGGATCGAGACTTACGCAGGTGAAACCACGGGGCGCAGCTAGTATATTATATTTTATCTATACAACTGAATAACTAAAAATATGATTTTTACTTAACCATTGTAGCCCTAAGCGCGCGAGAAAAAGTCGGTCAATGATTTTTGTTTTTATAAGCACCATAATCTTAAATAAAAAAAAACATTGATTGACTCTTCATTTGATAAGGACAGCTGTCTCACAGTGGTATCATCCTCCGTCTGACATTATCAGTTTCGAAAAAAAAATTTTGCAGAATTATCGTATCAAATCTATTCAGAACTAACCGTTCCTTGCTACTGTGTCGACACTGCGGTGCATTGGACAAACGCCTCCGTGTCGTCAGGATTGTGTAGCGTGTCGCGTGTGACAAGTTTTGCCGGAATTCTGTCGATTCCGCGACACACTGGGCTTACATGGATTTATGCAAATTATTTTATATAACTAACTAACGATCTATTCAAAGTATACAACAGTCAACATTTCCGGTTTTAAACAAGAAATCGTATTTAAAACAATTAAGAAAACATTAAGTAATAATATTAATTTAATTTTAATTTTAATTAAATTTTTCCCTTATAACTTACCGGGGCTGCCTCAATTCTGTGCTGTAGAACAATTGTATGAGAAACAATAAAAACTTTTTTTTTTTTTTAATTTTTATTATGAATAAAATAGTATTATTTGATTGTAGTACCAACCATAAAATTACCAGCCAAGAAAATTAAAGCTAGTAGGTATATTTAAATATATATTTTTAAAAGACTGTATTGTGTCCCACTGCTGGGCAAAGGCCTTTCCTTATTCCTTTCTCCAAATCTCTCTGTTTTGTGCGATTTGACCATGTCAGCCGATGATTGAGATTGTCACACCACCTTCGCCGCGATCTACGTCGACGGGCGATGTCCTCCTTCAGGCGTCCAGAGAGTGACCATGTCTCCGGTTGCATTCGTGTGACGTGGCTGACCCACTCCCACTAAGTATACAGCCAGGCCGTTTATATTTTCTTTCGATTTATAAATATGTGAGACATCGTAAACAAAAGGTCTTATAAACTAACGTAAACTAACGAAATAGGTAACCAAAAATGTAATTCAGCTGCAGTCGAACATGCGTATCGGACAACTGCCGCACTTCTAAAAATTACACAATTTGCCATACCTTTTTGTGTTAATATTATTAATTTTATCTGTAATTTTCTTTATAAGTTTAATAATTTCTCTACGCTGGAGCACTGACGCATAAACCTTTTTTGTATGAGCGTTAATGGCTGCGACACAGTTTATAACTAATGCAGTCATTATCGTACATAACCGTGAAAGGTTAGGTGAATTAAGCTGTCAATAGTGTCAATCCTTAGCATCAGGTAGCTCACCTCACCTAAGTTATCACGGTGAGATTTTCACAGAGTAGACCAGCTGCAGTGCCATATAATCCCCTCCTTGTAGGTCATAAGTCAACTCATTGATGTAGCAGGAACGCGTTACACTATCGCACACGACATTATGTGGCACATCAAGTGCTATTATGTTGGACATAAAGTGCTATTAGCGACAGAGTAGCACTGGGAACTTTATAGTTGTAGGAATACCAACTAACATAGAAAATGAGGACACTTTGTTAGAAATAACAGGACACGATAGGAGATGTGCAAAGAGCAATGGAGCGCAGTTTTCCGGGCGTAAACCGAGCTGACAGAATACATAACACCACGTTGCGCTCCAAAACGGGAATCCTAGACGTAGGCAAAAAGGCTGCCAAGCTAAAATGGGATTCGGCGGGTTATGTCAGCCGCATGCATAGCGACCGCTGGGCAACAGTCTCCACACGGTAAGTGCCTGAGGATGGACGGCGCCGCCGAGGCCGCGATCTAGACGCGTACCGCAAGGGTTGGATCGAGGTGGCCCTGGAAAAGGATGTTTGGAAAGATTTGGGGAGGCCTTTGCTCAGCAGTGGGGCAGTCTAGGCTAACATAAAAAACAATTTAAAAATAGCAAATGTTTATGAAGCCCACATAAAAAAAATTGCGCGTGCGGCTCCGTACACGTGATAGACGTGAAACTTCTTAAAAAAACGATGAATAAAAGATATTTAATGTGACAGATAGAGAGGGTTATATCTTACTTCTCTCTCCTGTAACGAAATGTGCCAAAACGTGACGCGTCTTTGAAACTCTCAATTCCCGTACTTGATCGAATCGTCGCCTGATAGAAGAAGAAAGAATATAGACGTTTCACGCACTATAACAAATGACTGTCGACGAAGGACTAGCCAGGAACCACCACAAGCCATGGCCACATCGCCCCACGTACGACCTATGACGGTTTTTTAGGAAATCGGAACAAAATGGTCGTTCTTCAAACGGGTTGCGAGACAATTGTCGTTGTTTTACGGTTTTTACGGTAATATGTAGTTTATTGTTGATTTTCTTCTGATAAGACGTGTTCGAGGAAATTCGCCGGGTCACCTTTGTCTGGGTTAGAGCGGGTCCTGCAATTAGTGGGTTTTTGTGGGAATGGGGGCGAAATGAATGCGGTAGCTGAGATTATCAAGTAGGATTTGTGCGGAGTTACTTAGTTATGAGACGAATTATATATACCCAGGTATCTATCACATACTTAATTTATTTATTTGTTATTGCTCCATTTTTAATTCTTTTTTACCTATTGTGGTACAGTAATTGTATTCTTGGTGCATCGTCTTCACATGTAATTATACCTATAATTAATGTATACTAAATATTGTAAAACATTTTTTAAAAGAGTAACGGTGGAGTTTCTTGCCTATTCTTCTCCATACGAAAACTACCTTTTGGAAGGGGCAACTAGATTCAGTTCTATTTCTATTTCTATGTATTTGACGTTCAAAAGTGCCTTTAATGTGCCTACTTGAAATAAATTATTTGACTTTGACTTTACAACTAAATTGTTGGTTTGAAATTACTGGTACTCAACATCATATCACATCGGCACAGCTCGGTAGCCATTCAGTTTTGACCCCTAGGTAAATAGACTTAATTTGTTGCTAATGTCCTCAAGTATAACTCCCTTCAAGGAATAGGTCGAATTTCCCTGTCACCCTGTATTTTGTTATATCCAATTCACCGATAACATATTCAATTTTCTTTCACAGCTCACAAGAAACATAAAAGTTTCGCATTAACCCATAATCACTATAAAACGATATCTAATGTCTTATTAACAGCACGTTTATGTTTAAACACCAGCCATTAACATAACTCACATTCTACGTAACATAAATTTAAAATAAAATGTCGTAAATTATAGAAAAACTTCGAAACTATTCAAATTGATGGTCAGAACTGTAGTTACAAGACAATTACTTATTTCGGAAACATTTTTATGAATACTAAAACATAACACGTAAGGAATAATAAGTTAGAGGTATGTTTTTGGAAGGATTGCGTAAGTTACTTATGCACTAATAGATAGCAGTAATCAAGCGCAAGTAAAAGAATTTATTAATTAGTTACAGATAATTTCGAAGCCTGATCTCTGACAGTAGTGACAGCCGTTACAGGAAGAAGTCAGAATCCGGAAAAGTCTGACAATCAGTAACTGGGTGTTGTGGGAGGTCAGATAGGCAGTCGCTCCATGTAAAATACTGGTATTCAGCTGCATCCGGTTAGACTCGAAGCTGACCCCAATATAGTTAAGAAAAGGCTAGGCAGATTGATGGATGTGAACACGATGCACCTACAAAAAGATTACTGTACCACAAAAGGTAAAAAGAATTATAAATGGAGCAATGACAAATTAATAAGGATTCAATTCACAATAGCTCGGGTTCTACTAATCTCCAGTTCAGTACTTATAAGGACATATATACCCACTTCTTGTCCTGCCCACCCTGTTAGTAACAAGTGAGAAGCCATTAGTAAAATAAAAACAGCTTTCTTAAGAATTAGTAATCGGTCTGCCATTCAGAAGAATAATACATTTGATTGTTCATTCTGACCGCGAGCAGGGCAAGTGATTCTCGTTAATTTTGGGATCTATATTTTGTTTTGTTAAGTAGTGATTGTTTAAAATAGTTTAAATGGTGTTGTCTACTTATACTAGAGGTTTGGGAATTTTTTTGCACCTTCGAGTAAGTACTTGAAGGTGCAAATAAATGTCCCAAACCTACGTTTCTTAAAGGTACCAAAAGTTGGTGGAGAAAATACATTTCTAGTGGCAGAAAAAAAATTATCTTTTGGCACTTATAGGCGAAAATTCTACTATGGCGATACTCTCAATGGTGTGGCCATTTTAGGCATCTATTTCATTAAATATGTTAACAAATGGAACTTGATTCCATTAAATTGTGCGCCTTTCTTGAGACAAAATAAGCTTTAGTATTTTTTCTCATACGACCAGTCACTTTAGCACAATCATACTACGCAAATAATCATCGTAAAATGTCACAAACTGACAATTCATAATATGATCTGCGTGTAATTCTTATTACGAAATAATTCATCTGTTTGACAGTTTTCTATGGAGATTCGTAAAATAGTCCACATAGTATGAATTGCTTTTATGTCAAATTAAAGGAATTGCTAATGACCGCTGGGATTCAGGAGTGAACTACTTTTAGAGGAATTGCTAATCAGTTTTGCAAAAAATAACATCGCATTTTCCAAACTATACACCAATTTATTTAGAAATCCATAGTAAAATCAAAACACAAAATCTTGGCTAGATATACCTACTACGTAGTACAAAAAGTACCAAGTCACTAGTTTTGGTGCGTACCGCTACAAGTTTTAGGAACAAGTAATATTCAAATGAACAAAATGTCCGAATTGTTTGTTTCTGAGAAGGAAAGTTAGAAATTTAATTGTGTATCACACTGTCTGTTATCCTTTGAATTGGATGGTGACGGTGTGTCATAGAGGAAGCGAGGCGATGGAGAGAGAGCAAACTAGAAGCAGGAACATACATTGTATAAGGACATGATGTGACTAAGCTGTAATTCTTATGTTTTTCATGAATGACACAAAGTAAGATTGCCTTTTGGAATGCTAGACATTGCGTACGTACAAGACAATTTTTTCCTATTGAACTAAATAGTTTATCGCAAGAAGATTTTTTATGATAACTAAATCAGTTTATACATAAATTGTATAATTAGGTTAGGTATCACTTGCTTTAAAAACGGTGAAGGAAAACATCGTGAGGAAACCGGCAGAGAGATATTTCTCGACAGCATGTGAAGCCAAGTCAGAAGCCCTTGGGCGGCTGTAAAACTCTAACACCAGGTTAGTCACTAACCACACTAAAAGAAGAAGAATATTTTAAGAGCAGTGATGGCCCAGTAGCCCAAAAAAATCCTAGCTATCTCCTAGCTTCCACTACGACCCAATGACATCCTTTATTATGCTAGTCGTGGCACATGATTGGCTGCCACTAAACTGCCGCGCGTGTATCGAATGCTACGCTATGACTTAACGGTCGCTTAGCCTCGGTACACACGTGCGTATTACTAGTTCCTAGTAGTAGGAGTTAGGAGAAGTAGCTAAGTTAGTAAGTGACGTAAATTTACTGTTAGTGGTTTTAATGGAAAGTGTTACAAATTGCATTCTTGCTTTATTCATATATAACAATTATAAATATTTCTATTAGCTAATAATCAATCATCATGATTATCATAGCGTTTTAATAGATAAAGGACGTTATGTGTAAGCTTTAGATTATTTTTTTAGATATTGAATCAAAATGTAATTGATTTTAAAATTAAAAATACTTCTAGATATTATTTGATAATAAATTCTAAGGAAACCAAATTGTTTGATTTTAGAAAGCATTCAACAACAGTTTTCAATATAAAATACTAATAACTAGGTGTTCCTAGTTCGAACATCATTGTAGTCCGACCCTAACATACCACAGAGGTCAACCAATAACGATTTTTATTGAGCTGTCAAAATTTATTGACATGACCAACAACCATTGGTCGCTGGGACGATTCATAGAACTCAATGAGCACCCATTGTGGTTAAAACACTTCAACCAATAAGATTATGCTTAGCATCCTGTTACATACACTTTTTAGATTCTAAATCGTTTAATTAAAGTCCTAGTTACTGTGAGTTAGTGTGCTACATACGTTATGTCAGTTTTTGCGTAAGTGTGAGTGAGTGTGGCCAATTGAATTGCGTAAATGTATTTATGTGCTAATGATGAGTTTGAGTGTGCAAGTGAATATAGTTAGATGGGATGTGCGTGTGTGCATAATATAGTGATAAGTGTGAGTGTGTGCAATATACAAAGATATGGAAAATTCGTTTGTAAATTCAATTTATTTGCTAATTTGCGATTGTGTCATACCTCTGTATGTAGTTGAAGGTACATAATGGGAATATACAATTTATGTCATTGTTGAGGTCATTATTAAGGAGTTTTAATAAAAACACTTTAAGTTGTGAATTTTAAGTTTTGCAGTAAAGTTTATTGATATTTGAAAAATAATTCTAAGAACGCTATTGAGATGAGCACACGTTTGGATTTAAATAATTCGCCAAATAGGTAACTACTGCCTACGTTTTATTTAAAAAAATTAAATAACACAGAACTTTGATATGGCGAATTTATTTTACCAAGGCTGTATTCAGCATTTTTCCATAAATTACCTATTTGCTTGTAACAAATACATGTTATTTTATTTCTGAAAATACTTATAAAGGTATACGTAACTATACCTACTAGCACACTAATGAAACAAAACTTAATTTACGCCCAAAATCACAGCTAAGCCGGACGGACAAAATAATCGGGAAAAATATCGAAGGATGTAGAATTAAATGTTACGTTACGTACGTTACGGATCGTCAGAAGCCCGAAAGTCTGACAACCAGTCTCACCAAGGGGTATCGTATTACCCAGTTACTGGGTTGTGGAGGTCAGATAGGCAGTGGCTCCATGTAAAATACTGCACATACATACAGCTGAATACCAGTATTTTACCTGGAGCGACTGCCTATCTGACCTCCACAACCCGACTGTCAAAGATCCACAAACGACAGCCGGGACCAACAGCTTAACGTGCTTTCCGAGGCACGGAGGAGTCTCGGTATGTGAAGATGGTCACCCATCCACGGACCAACCCCGGCAAGCGTAGCTTAACCTGATGGATCGACCCGTGCGGTTGTTATTACTTAGCCACGAGCTCCTTTGTTACGGGCCACCTAACACTGTTGAATTCTATCCAAGATAGAACAATACACAACTTAGTCTTCAAGTGACAGTAGTCACACAAACTCATTTTGAGAAACTCACGTTTCAAAGTCTTCGATCACAAATTAACAAGAAATCTTTATCCCCATAATGAATAACCAAAATTCGTTAATTCATATCATTATGAAATTAATTCAAATGCTACTGGGAAACGATATAATAATAAAATATATACACTTTACTTGCTTTATAGGCTTATATGAAGACATTAACTTTAATAAGTAAAAAAGTGCAGAAGTTCCATTTTCAATCACAGTCACACAATGTATATGATTTGTGTAATTTTCCATTTATCCGCTAGAAGAAAGACTTTATCTAAATTGTGACCATAAAATCAACAATGTACCTACGGTTTCGCCTCCTTTTTTTATTATTATTTAAAAGTGATTCGCCCGTTTAAGAAAGAAAGAAAAATTGTTTATTCTGGACACACAAAACGCACGTTGCAAAAATAAAAGACAAAATACACATTCAAATTAGCCAAAAGCCTCGTATTCAACCAATAAAAGTTTGACAGTTCTGCTTATAGGGTGATGTCAAGGACAGGGACCAAAGACAATATTGTTTGCACGTTTCGGGCGAGTAAATTCGTGCAAATTATAGTGGAGAGTAGTGCAATTTTAAATTAAATGATCTCTACTATTGTATAGAGTTGATCTTCTGTCAATTGTAAATATGAGTATTGTCACGGTTCACAGTAGTCCACTAAAAGGCCCCATACTGCGCTTCCGTAATATATAGTCCAGTAAAAATTCCTGAGTAAAGTTATAAAAATTGTAATTTTGTTGTTTTTCGGTTATGAATAATCAATGAGTGGAAACCTTATTAGTGGGTATTTTTACGCTTTTAGTTGCGTGGTGTAAGTAGAGATCCAGCTGATAATATTTTTAGAGTATTTTATGAAGCAGTTGTAAATAAAGAAAAAGATACTTTTAGCTAAAAACCAACTTCTACTTACTACTGAAAAGCGTTAATTGGGCTTTTATTTGAATTGGACTAGACAAGGCCCTGTTTATCAAAAGATACAAGTCTACACGTTCACAAGTTACCTAGAATGTTAATTTTCGTTAAATTCATAGCTCATCTCCATATTCATAATCAGCCATAATGTTTCCATTGCTGGGACACGGGCATCACGTCATCTCTCTTGATCACATTTTAAAAAATAAATCGATTTTAAACATTTATTGCGGTACTAAGCACGAGACTTCTAAAGTTGTAAGATAGAACAGAGAGTCACCGGACACTCTCAGGATTTGTTATGATTTTCTACAAGTTGTATCTTATAAATAAGTTTTTGATAAATACAATCACGAATATATTTTTTAAATATAAGTACTAAGAACTAAACAATGACATTTGGTAATACAAGCCTTGTAAGTTTGGTAAACAGCCAGTCGCCGCCTGTCGGTTTTACTAAATAGGCTCCAGGTGCCAAGATATTTCAGAATATCAGCTTTTTATAGTCATTATGTTCATAATGTTAACAGCAGTATCAACTATAAAGTTGGTAGAGATGAAGGTAGTCCAGTCATTACCCGCGCCCAATTTGAAAGTGATCGTCGCGCGATTGTGACGCAGAATCAGATTTATTTGCAAACAATGTAGGTACAGATATAAGGTGGTACATTACTAGGTGTTTCCGCTACATTCTACGGATTCTACCTTCAACACACACACACGCACAGCTGTTATATTATTGTTTGTTTGTTACAAAAGTCCACTGCATTTTTGCAATCGCTAATAAGTTTTTGGTTTGTTCGTTTGTTTGCTGTCAATTGGCAGTGTCGTAATATATCTGTATTATGGCAATTGACTGAATTGATCGTCAATAGTATTACGTAATGTATTGTGTTTGGCCCGGACATCAAGCAATAGACAAAATTGTCAAGCTTACTTTGCTTGAAAAAGACGCTTTTGGCTGCTCCGTATTTGTGTTTTTTAGTTTTTTTTTTTTTGTAATGTACCTTTTTTTCGTGCAGAAAAAACAATTTTTCTTTCTTTCTTTCTTTCGATTGAACTTTTTGTTCGGTGAACTTGAACGCGTGGTTGCGCCGGCAAAGGACGCTTTCCGGTTTTTCGAACAAAGCACGCGAAATAAAAACTATATTGATTAAATTGATTAACCGATCGCGTATTCGTGTGATGATCGCTTTTAAATAGGTCGCGGTTTTAGTCTACCTAAGCACCTCTCATCTCATCATCTGCCCAGCCTTTTCCCAACTTTCTGGTCTAACTGTTTGTCAGACTTTCGGGCTTCTGACGACCCGCAACAACTATCAAAGATCTACAAATGACAGCCGGGACCGGCTTAACGTGCTTTCCCAGGCACGGAGGGGTCTTGGTATGTAAAGATGGTCACCCATCCACAGCGACGGTGGTAAACGTAGCTTAATCTTATCGACCCGTGTGGCTTTTATTACTTAGCCACAAGCCCCTCACCTACGCACCTATATGGGAAATAATACATACAAGATCTAACATTTCAGTCTTAAGTCTTATTGGATAACAAATTGCACGATATTTATGACAAACAAACTCACCAAAAAACTGTTAAAAACTGTAAAAACTCAAATTAACAACCTCTCACGTCTTTCCCACAACATAGAACTGATGTAAGTGTAAATTATGACGCTAATTATAATCAAGAAGATACTAATTTATTTATCTAATAAAGCAATAAACGCGACTCTTAATAATTAACATTAAAACTTATGAGTGGACGAACAGACAGACAAACTGTACACATTCATAAATCTTAGAGAATTCCTACATATTAAATAATGAATAGATTTTATAACTTTCGTGAGACATAAGTATTCGTTTATTATTGCTCACAGTTTTATTCACGTGTTGGTTTCAGAATGGCCTAACTATACATAAACGGTGTAAAAAATAAAATTTAATTATTCTGTAAATAGGATATCGGAATCACTTTTTTTTTGAATAACTGGCGAAAACTTTCAACCCTGGAGTCAAATACAGGGTCCAGGACCCAGACCAGGAAACTGGAAACGAGGGAAGCATGGCCACCCAGACCAGGAACCAAGAAGCCGGGGAACCATGGCACAAAGAGGAGGAGGGTGGAACAAAGCTACCAAATGATGACACCCTGTATAGTTTCGGACTTGAACGGAGTTTGAATGGTTGATGAGATTGCGTCGCGTCACAAAAAATTTATAGATTTTCTCTTAGTTTTTGTGGGATACTTTTTAGAACATATCTTCGTTCTAATCCAAAATAAATAATTTAGAAGATAAAACCAATACAAAAAATAAAATGGTCGAATATTATGTCGATTTTTTATTTATGTTATGAATTATGATGGTCTATGGTTGTCATTTTAATTTAAATATCGAATTATAAATAATGTGTTTTGTAATTTCTACCGATATCTATAAAAAACATGATTCTGAGCTTTAATTTGTCATTTACATAATACCTACTGAATAGACTTATTCAAATAAATTCGCGTAAAACCAGTAACTGTCAATCAAAGGAAATTATTTTTAAACAGGATTATTTTACACCAAATTTTATTTATAAAATTCGTAGACGAACGAAGTGCTTAAATTAACACAAAAAATTACTTATTTCTGTGACCAAAAAACATTGTTTTCTTATGGTCACATTCACATCTTTGGTCACATTCACATCTTTTGGTCATATTATGAATAAAAGAGAACAATGTTGATTGAACACATTGATGCCAATGCAATGTTAACTGTGTAATTGTTTTTTTTTTTATTTAATTTTTTTTTCCCGACACTTTCCCATTTCTTCAATAGCATTTGCATAACTATTTTTTTTTAAAGTTATTGTAATTTTTACATAAATATGCATGCTAGATTCACATATAGTAGATGTCAATCTGACATCTTGTCTTGTACTCGTATTTAATTTATTGCATTTATGATTGTCATCAGTACAAAATGCCTCTGAAATTACAGACACATGAGAATAACTTTGTATCCAAAGTTAGCGACGGAAATTATGTAAATGTGAATCCAAAAATATATCAGAAACACCCGGTTTCTTGACTTAGAAGTTGACAACAAAAACCCACCTTGCTAATAAACAAAAAAATCTATTATTTTTTTCTCTAATTCTCCCACATCTCAAATATACCTGTGTCCACAATGTCCACTAAATAACCCTATAACGTCACCATTACCATACATCTCCTCTAAACGTCTATAAAATCCTATAAAACACATTAATAAGCTATAAAACGACATTTATTACTAAATAGTCGTCGAGGTGACATTTGAACATGTCACCTGGTTTGGGACCATATCGTAGAAAAGATTGATAAAAGGTCCATTTGATTTTAAAGCTGTTTATAAACACAATATAAACATTTATCAACAACAACTCAGTGTCCTGCCCTCTGTCACCCTCTGTCCAGGAATCAAATATTCTGGGGGCTAAAACCGGCCACATTAGCTATTCCTCTAAATTTCATTGGGATTCAGGAAATGAACTCATTTCCTGAATCCCAGCTGTCATTAGCAATTTCCTCTAATTTGTCATAAAAGCAATTTATAATTTGTAGACCATTTTACGAATCTCCATAGAAAACTGTCAAGAAGATGAATTATTTCGTAATATGAATTACACGCAGATCATTTTATTATTAATTGTCAGTTTGTGACATCTTACGATGATTCATAATATTTTTCACATTATGATTCTGCTAAAGTGACCGTTTTAAGCCCCCTGTTATTCGACACCTATATCGAACTTTCTGAAGGTTATTTTTTAAGGTCTCTGAGCCAACACCCATAAAAACTAAGGTATCTACGTTTTGTTGTACTAAAGTGTCTTGTGTGGAACAGTTAAAAGCTTTGGGGAAGACTTTTCTCAGCAGTGGGACAGGGAAAGAAAAAAAAAAAAATCTCTTTCAGGGACACTCATTATATTCTTCAGAACGAAAATCATGCGCTTTATAGTATATAGAAAGGTGTTTGATAACGATTTTATAGGTCTGAAGTTTCCATGCTTGGAGGTTTTTATATTGTCTGCTGGTTTTCCAACCAAAATCTGAATTATTTGAAGGATTATGCTAATTCATTGCTTCATTATGTTCGAAAAATTTGGCTGCTCAACATCGTAACTAACGCAATTAATGTTTTTCATCTGTCAAAATGAAAGCCATTGCTACTATGTAACCGTGTTATGGCGAGAATCGACGATCCGCGGTTTTGCGGACGGACACGCACGGCAACGACCACAGACCGCCACGCACCGCGCACCGCGGAACTTCCGATGTCTGCGATACCCCGCACGTACACCTTCCCACGGTGCGTCGTGCGGGCTCGTCTGTGTCCGTCCGCAATATGGCGCACCGTCGGATCACGGCATTACGCAAGTACCCCACTGAGTCCAATTTTATATTTATTAAGTATTTCGTTTCATTCGTTTGACATAGACACTGTTACTTTTGATGAAAAAACTGGCCGTAAGCCACAATCATGCGTTGTTTATGGTACTTCTGCATATTTTTATTAAGTGTTCGAGTCCTATTCGTTAAGCCGTGATGTATGTGTGTTGTATAAAAAATCTCGTGAGAATTAGGCTGACCATAAATAGTGAAGTTTAAGTCAAGCTAGAGTTAAGATTATTGTTGGGTAGACAGGTTGTGCGGTCAGTGAATGTTATTCGGACATGCCTTTATTATATTATTCATAATCTCGTCTTGTTTTGCAACAGATTGTTAATTTGATACATTTTTGTTTATCTGAGGCCCTAGACACAGTGACATTCTATCAGCGATATCGATGATGGAAAAGGCAAAAATGTATAGGACTGACATAAGCTATCGAAAAGCTTATGTCAATCCTGTTGAAAGTCGTTGTACAAATACGAAACGCTTTCGACGCGATTGTCACTTGTCTAGGCCCTCAGACTTTGTGCTATCGACTTTAAAACCTAGTTCAGTTTCGTCCTTAACACTGCCGAAGTAAAAAAACATGCATTACCTACTGTTTTTTGGTAAGAATTTCAACCTTTATTTTTTTTTGCGCTATCTGTGTTACCCAATAACTGGGTTGAGGATTTCAGATGTGCAGTCGCTCCATGTAAAATACTGGTATTCAGCTGCATCCGATTAGACTGGAAGCCGACCCCAACATAGTTGGGAAAAGCTAGCCAGAAGGGATGATGCCAAATATCATTGTCAGGAACTTTTTCTGGTTGATAGCCACGGTATATTCTGTCCAACAGGAATCGCAGAGTCAGAAAGTTCAGTACAGAAACATCCTTCCTTAGGTCGAGATCTATAAACGTTACTAAGGGCGGGTTGTTTCACATCCACTTTACGCACGGGTAAACGTCAAAAATGGCGCTACCTATCGTCAAATCAAAAACAAGTGTTGTTTCACGAAATAATGGAATAACTTTGACACAACGCTTTGTATTTAACTAATGTTAAATTTGACGAACGTATGTTACGTTAAGCAACCGTTTGAAACAACCGGCCCTTAGTCCGTGATGTTCTCGTATCTATCTTGCACTTGTAGTTTGACAGTTGTGCGACACTGTCAGGAATAATGCTTAGGCCTGAATTCCTCTTACGATGATGTCAGTCGTGTACGTCGGTCACGCGTGCGTATATAAATTGTGTTCTATATAGCACCATTCTGCGACGCTGACGTCCGCGGCGCGTACTTTGTCGTTACGCGTACGAGACGGACCGTACGCGCCTGACATCAGCGTACGAGGCATTCAGGCCTTAGCCATAGGCCATAATAGGTACATAGGTAGTATGTAACGTTTATAGATCTCAGCCTTAGACAGCTACAATATACTTACTTTGCAAACTAACACCCATATTGCAAAACAATTTAAGCTTTTATATAAAATCTAGATACAAAGATGGGCGTATAAACACTAATATTGTAAGTAATACTCATCAGTTCCAAGATGTAGTTTATTATAATGTAGTAAAACGGGCACACGACTTAAATGCCATATTCAAGGTATCAGGTGACAGTTTGTGGTGAGGATGTGAGAAGGAATGGAGGAGGTAACTTGGCAAATGAGTCGATTTATTCCGTTCTAATACCAACAACTAATACCACTGGTATTTGTTTCAACTCATATTTATTTACACAAAATAAATGATCAATGACCGGGTCTATGTTAGGAAAAACCTGTGTTGGAATCGAAGACTTGGTCCCTCCATCTTGACGCTAATGAATTATGGACACTAGCTGCGCCCCACGGTTTCACCCGCGTAAGTCTCGATCCCGTGGGAATATCGGGAGAAAAAGTATCCTATGTCCTATTCCAGGTCTACCTATATGCCTCATCTAAATCCGTTCAGCCGTTTTAGCGTGAAAGCGTAACAAACAAACAAGCATCCAGACACTTTCGCATTTATAAAATTAAGTTAGGATTCAAAAGGATACCATATACTATTTAAATAAAATGTGCGAACAAATACTAACAACTTGAATTTGGTACAGTCAACTCAATCAAACCTAACAATGATTCAAATGACAAATGGATAACTACTTAGGAAGAATGTGGCGGAAAAGATCGTCTTTATATAGAAATGAAAGAAAATACGTATATTTGCGGCAAACATGACGCTAAAAAAGGACAAATACACGAAACAAAACAAATTGAGGGAAAATATGCGTCACATTCACGCAAAACGGCCATCGCTCAGCATAATGCTGCGGCCCTATGCAAGAGCCCCAGCGCTGGGGCGTTGACGTGATGACGTCAATCGGTGCAGCATAAAATAAATTAACAATAACAAAAAAATGAAATAAAAATGTATAGGTATAAGTAATATATCTTTTGGAAATTGTGGATAAAATGTTTTTTATCAATGTATAAAGGGTGAAATTATTGTCGTTTAAATCTTCTTAAAGGGTTATTGTACTCATCATTATGAACAACTTTCACTATGGGATCAACACTAAAATCGCAAAAAATAATCAGCTGATCCCTACATTTTGACGAGCTATGCGAGCATAAATGTAGGGAACAGAACAGCTTGCCCGCAGTCAAGGTGTTAGAAAACTTTACTAACACTGCTACAAGAATCTTTTGGCGTCCGAATGACGTTGACAGGGGAGCGCTGTTGGTTCACATTTGTGCAATTGTTTTGTGAAATGCATTGAAAAACCAAGATGGCGGCGTTCATCCGATTTTGGCTAGCCTTCAGCCAAGACCCTCCTACACAGATTCTAGATCTGGAGATGACAGCACCTAGCAATTCATCAATTGTCTTATCGGCTCAAATCTGTACAACGATATTTTCATACATCATGGGCCAAGTTACATTGTGTACAATAGCAGAACTATTTCGCTGCCCACACAAAATTACTCGTTTACATCTGCAATCAAAAACCAACCCTAATTCTTTAACACCAAGGTTAGTTTCATGTATAACTTCGGGCAGTACATAAGCCTTTATAACAAACTGTTTGTTTATACTTTGGAAGATTTTTACGGCGTTTTGAATGAAAATGAGACAAAAGCGAATGTGAGGGATTTAATAGTCGTTTGGTGTCTTGTGAGGTAAATCACTTACATCATCATACTAGCAAGGAAACCTCCAATGCTGAACATAGGCTTCCCAAAGATGTTGGCTTTTTTTTGATGGTTCGAAATCATCCAATGACTTCTCCCGCTCTGGGTGGAACGGAAGGGTGTATCAGACTTTTACTGACTAAAACCCACCCGTGTTCCTTCAGTTGCCTGTTGCCAAGGTCCCGGTATCCCTTCCGGACTAACCCGCAACCCTGGGTTCCTCATCCCCTAAAGATTCAATTTAACTAGGTACTTACAATCAGTGTTTGACGCTGTCGTGACTATATTATCAGTCTAAATGTGACTGGCAGAAAGATGTTGCCAAGGTAATCAAGTTTGGCAGATGGACTGGTACTATGATATTTGCTTTTTGCAAACAAGAGGACCATGTCCAGGTGTCCAATAACTAGGAATATTAGAGTCCTCTTATGAATAACGACACCCATGGGTGAAGAACTGCATTTTCTTAAGTATAACACGGATTGATTTATCAACTGGTGAAAATTAAGTAATTTCTCATTTGTTATTTTGCACGTAACCGCTGCCGATACTGGTTTTCCGGGTCGCGAAAAGTGTTCTCCTCAAGGGCGGATCCAGGGGGGGCACGGGGGCACGCCCCCCTACCCCCAAACGGTGTAAGTAAAATAAAATCGACTCGTTTGAATGGACTGGCCTGAATACATAATATCTATCAAGACATTTCTTTACTTTGACATTAAAAAAGAATAAATTCCTTTCCGAAATAAATCCTGGATTCGCCCTAGCACCTGCCAACCATATTTTGGTCCTGGACTTCTGACACAGATTACCTTCTCGGTTAGATTAGGTGCATAAGGTTATCAAAGGCGGTAGATACTAGTTAAGTATTAATTTCGCTATGAACCAGCAATAAATATTTAAAAAATTGCGACACTTTCCAATATAAGAGAATGATATTTCGTAGAGGCCATTGCCCTGTAGTGAAACAATTACAGCTTCATAAAATATTCTGAACCACAAGATTAACGTGGAACTAAGCTATAAGTACATATAATAAACATAATAAATCCGGCACATATTGAATGTGCGCAGTAAGTCTTCACAATTATCATGTAAAACAAACTGTGACTTGTGAGCCGGACAAACGCGTACCTACAGACCTTTTGTGAGGAGACTAATGTGGATAACGCTTGAAGTGAATTAAGTATTATTTATTTTATTGTAAAATATTGTGATGTATAAATTATGAGCAGTGGTCGCCCAGTGGTGAGGGCTCCGACTTACGAGTGCTTTACTTCGGGTAAATAATTTCATCACCACTGCTCTCAAAATGGTGAAGGAAAACATCGTGAGGAAACCGGCATGTCCTAGAACCAAAAATTCTAATGCTACGGCTACACATCGCGTTATCGCGAACTTTTCTTCGTGCGCTCTCTCTCGCACACCCTTCGATTACTCGGTGAGTAACAGAGAGCGCACGAAGAAAAGTTCGCGATAACCCGAAGTGTAGCCATAGTGGAAGACTTGTGAGTGTGACATCTATCTACCCGTTCTGGGCCCGCGTGGTAGATTACAGCCCACTCCCTCTCGAAGAGAGGATGTCTGTGTCCCAGCAGTGGGAACATTTTAGGCTGATTATGCTATTTATAAATAGTGCAAAGTCAGTAATGCAAAATTAAAACTGTGAGAGAAGGAAATGTATTCAATTTTTGCATTTATGAAATACTTAGATCTTAACGATGCCAGTATGATATCAATGTTACGTACGTTCTTTTCTAGTTAGTTCGAGTTTGGCTGTTATTGTAAAAAAAATATATATGAAATTATATGATTAGTGAAATTAATTTATAAGCACGCAAATTTCTAATACTCTGAAGAAACAGAAAACACTTGCCTTGAAAACGTCTTTTTCGTTGAGATTATTACACAGATATTTGTAAGTTTATAAACCCCCAATTTTTATGATGAGTAAATCTGCTGATTGGAGTCCGCGTATCGGTAAGCGTAGTTTGGGACGGCCCCCAGCTAGATGGACCGACGATCTTAAAAAGTTGGCTGGGACAGACTAGATGCGGAAGGCGGAGGACAGGGTGTTGTGGCGCAGCCTGGGAGAGACCTATGTCCAGCAGTGGACTGCGATTGACTGAGTTGATTGAAAACTGCTTCTCTGTACTAATTGCTTGATTAAAACACCAACAACTGATCACACAAGTCGACATAAAATTTCACAGAAAACACAATAAAATAAACTGCACTTGAAAGCCAAACACCACTTTGTCTTCATTTAACAACGGAGTATTTATAACTTAATTTACTTAACTGAAACCCCTCCACACATTGTAATAAGTAATTCCGTACAGTGCTTAAGATAAAGCCATCTCCACACTAGGGTGTACCACGAGACGTTTATATTAAGTTGGAATAAGTTATCTCACTTATCATAATCTAACAAAAGATCACAATAGACTGTTACAGCATCATCAATATATTACTGCGTGGGGAACGACTGAGCGATCTTGATACTTGATGTAAACTTACTGACGGCTCAAATACAAGCTTAGCTTACGGACTTAGGTACTCAAGGAAATACCATAAACAATTAGCTGATTTTTGAACATTTATCAAATCTCAGACACAAAAAAGTCTAGATTCTGATAGGTTTATTCCATTTAATTTAACCGGTTGAATCCTATCTATGGCAGAATGCGCGCTTACAGTTAAATGTAACGCACGTCGAATACGACAAGATGTTAAAAAGATGTGAATTTTATTTTGGTTTACCTATTACAATAGCTAACTAGTTATCATGAGTATTGAATGACATCAGATTTAAAAAATAAAGGCTTGACAAGGTTTCACAAATCGTAGGTAAGTTAGTAGTGGGTATAGGTAGATACTAAGAACCTTTGCCAAATCTGATTGAACACGTTTAGTCCTCTTACTCTTAAGTTAGATGTCATTTTCTACAGAACTTTATTTAAATAGTCTACCAACTCACCCAGCATTTTTAAATCATCATAAAACTACCATCCATTACCAAAGTACCAAGACCTCTCGTTCCACGTACACAGCCCGCAATCCGGCGAGGTGTGAGTGGCGTGAATTACCGTCGCAGCGGGGGCCGAATCCCCGCGACCCTGCCGAGGGGTTCCGAGAAACGATGCTGATAGTACATCGTTGGGGCTTTTTGATGATGCTGCCTTGAGCCTTGATCTATGTTGGGTGGATTCAATTGGGAAGTATGATGTGTGGTGAACGGCTAGTCATTTTGTAAGCCGTCCTACTGGCTAATTTACACCGTGCCTGTGGTGACCCAGTGGTAACGGCCGCGACTTACGAGTTGTAGGTCGATGGTTCGAATCCTGACAGGCGCTTTGTGTAAATTATTTCATCACCACTGCTGTCAAAACGGTGAAGGAAAACATCGTGAGGAAATCGGCATGTCCTAGAACCAACAATTTGAAGACGTGACATCTATCAATCCGTTCAGAGGGCCTAGACAAGTGACAATCGCTTCGAAAGCGTTTCGTATTTCTACAACAACTTTCAACAGGATTGACATAAGCTTTTCGATAGCCTATGTCAGACGCATACATTTTTGCCTTTTCCATCATCGTTATTGCTGATAGAATGTCACTTTGTCTAGAGCCTCAGGGCTCGCGTGGTAGATTACAGCCCACTCCCTCTCATCGGGAGGAGGCCTGTGTCCCAGCAGTGTGAACATTATTTTAGGGAAGGGCCTTTTCATTTTTAACTTTATTTTATTTTCCATACAAAAAACTTGTTTTGTTTTTAATACAGTAAAAAACGTAGTAGGTATGTATTTTTGTACGGTGATACGGAACCCTTCGTGCCAATTTTTTTTGCATTTCGCAGTAATTCTAATCAATGCGAAATGGCAGGTATGCAAATATCTAAGTTTACTTATCGCTAGATTTTCAGCCCCATTATCATAGTCAAACTAGCTGCGCCTCGCAGTTTCACCACATAAGTATCGATCCCGTGGGAATATCGGGATAAAAAGTATACTATGTCGTAACTCAGGTCTACCCATGTGCCAAATTTCATCCAAATCTGTTCAGTCATTTTAGCGTGAAAGCGAAAAAACAAACCTAAAAAATCATCTCTTTTCTCTACATTATTAGCTTAGATAGTGATCTTACCCTTGCTTACCCTTGCTTACTCCATCAATGATTAACGCATCAGCGACACTGAACATAATTTTCATTTGAAATAATAGAGACACATAACACTAACTCAGCCGGGAACGAACCCCGATACGATCGATCGTTTATCTATAACCATTTAACATGAACATGTTTAAAATAAAAAGGTAACTTAACGCCTTGCCAGACATTTATAAAATAAATAACATTATTATGAATAATAAATAACTGTTTAATGAAAATAACTATATTTGTGTATGCGTATGATGTATGTAAGACTGTCTGTATGACTCTATTACTGTAATGGTTTAGGGCCAAACATTTAAAGTTTAAAAAAGAAAATTGTAAGCTCTATAAAGGAACTAGGAGATGTTTTGAAACATTTTTATTGTAAGCCCTGGAGCATACTTTTACATGCATAAAGTTGCTAATAAAGTTGTATGGGCTGTTTTTGACCGACTTCTTCAAAAAGGAGGAGGTTCTCAATTCGTCTATGTTTTTTTTATTTTTGTTTGTGGCAAAAAGCGACAATTGAGAAGCAAAGACACCGACTTCCGAAATTAAAGTTATTTTTCACTATTTTGTGTTTTTTATTAAAGTCAGTTGCTTTTTTTTGTAAAAAGTTTTTTAAATCTCGGAGTTGAGAAAGAGAAGATTCAACTTTTTTGAAGAAAGAAGAAGGAAATGATAGATTTCTCTTTACCTATACCTAAAATATTTTTTCGACTTCGGACGTTAGTATTTACATATTTTGATTTTAGTACATCCTAATGTGGTGCAATAACTATTTTAAGAATTCAGAGCCGTAAAACAAAAGCTAGTGATGTCATTCAAATTAATTCTCATACGAACACTATTAACAATACAAATAAATAAAAACACGAACCGTGGCATGTGTCGGTGGACACATCTCACATAACTCACGGGTTCCGTAGGTATATCGATATGAGAGGATAACTCAATCTAACACGTGCTGTTGAAACAGGTGAAATAAAGCATGTGTCGTGTTTGTGTGAAAGGGCTGTGTTTTATTTTGTTATTTATTAAATGGGAAATATATAAAATGACGTTTTTGAGCGTGCTATCATTTAGTAGAAGAAGAAAGCAGATATTTCCTACTAGTTTTTTTCTGTAGTAACATTCTAAACTCCTGAGGGCCTAGACAAGTGACAACCGCTTCGAAATGGATTCGTATTTCTACAACGAGATTCACATAAGCTTTTCGATAGCTTGTGTCAGTCTTACACATTTTTGCCTTTTCTATCATCGTTATCGATGATAGAATGTCACTTTGTCTAGGGCCTCTGATGTTATACAGCCTAATAGTATTCTAGAATAGGTATATTAGAGTTTAAAGGAGCTTTTATATGCGCTTGCAAAGTAAGCATGCTAGCCAAGATGTAGAGATAAAACCCTCTTGTCCCTTTTTTTCAGTTATATACTTTTAATATAGGTTGAGCTCGTGGCTAAGTAATAACAGCCGCACGGGTCGCTCCATCAGGTTAAGCTACGCTTGCCGGGGCTGGTTCGTGGATGGGTGACCATCTTTACATACCGAGACTCCTCCGTGCCTCGGAAAGCACGTTTAGCCGTTGGTCCCGGCTGTCATTTGTTGATGTTTGACAGTCGTTACGGGTAGTCAGAAGCCCGAAAGTCTGACAACCAGGTTTACCAAGGGCTATCGTATTACCCAGTTACTGGGATGTAGAGGTCAGATAGGCAGTCGCTCCATGTAAAATACTGGTATTCAGCTGCATCCGGGTAGACTGGAAGCCGACCCCAACTTGGTTGGGAAAAGGCTGGGCAGATGATGATTCTTTTAATATAGGGCCACCACAGTAAATTAAAATTAACTACCATCTCGAAATTCCCAAATCACCCACGGACTCCAAAAACCCACGTACACAATGAAAAATCACGTTAAACATTTCAATTCCGAAACTAAAAGGTTCTTACCACATATAAAAGTCTTACGTTCATTGTAAAAGTATCAGGTTACTGATAAACGGCGCAGGCGCAGCGTAAAATGTCCCGAACGGCCCTCGATTAAGATCGGGAGCCTTCGGGCGAGATCGGGCGTTGTCGGGAGGCTTCGTTTATTAGTAGAGGTGAGGATTCTGTTGGTTTAATCGGGTTTGTATTGGCAAGTGATATTAAGATCATATCACACTGGGCCGCGTGGTAGATTACTGCCCACTCCCTCTGGAAGAGAGGAGCACTGTATCCCAGCAGTGGGAACATTATAGGCTGATTATGTAATCCATATGTAAGAAAAATATTCTAACATGATAGAAAAAGTACAACGCAAATTTCTAAAGGCCATGCATTACCGTTGTTTTCGCAGGTATGAATCTTATAGCGACTTACTAAATAAATTTAAACTTCAAGATCTTAAATCTAGACGTATAATGTTGGAATCGATGTTTCTGTTTGATTTATGTAACAATAAATTCGATTGTATAGATATAAGCAATAGAATAAGTTATGTAGTACCTAGAACAACTATATGTCGAGGTGTGCGCGCGCGACCGCTGTTTGCTGTAACCTCTTGTCGATCAAACGCAGGCTCGCGAGCACCCCTACGACGTCTTACCACTCAGTTCAATAGAATTTTCCAGGATATTGAGTTCTTTGCTGTTTCGGCTGGGAAATTTAGAAGTATTGCTCTTAATACCATAGCAGAATTAAGTACATAGCAATTTAAAACCATAGTTCAATTCTTTCTATTTTTTTTATTTATTTTTTTTAGCCTGTATAACTTTCAGTTTAGTTTTATTTTAACATTTATTCATACTTTCAAGTCTATGTACTTTACATCGCACGATGTTCATGTTAGTTTAACTTTTTTATATTATGTGGAAAATGTTGTTGGTTATACATTTATATTACCATTTTAGTTTTAAGTTCTTAACCATATTGTAATGTGTAACCGTTTGTTTTCCCAAATAAAGTAAAATAAAGTAAAATAAAATATGTCCATATTTTGTTCTTGAAGGATTCGCAATGCTAGCCTGTGCAATGAAATTGAGCCAAAATCTTCTCGTTTTGTGGGTATTTAGGCAGCTAGGGGTACACACACACATGCACTGCGGAATATAATATAAGATCTTTGAAAGAAAGAAAGTAAAATAGGTTTCTGGGCTAATAGCGCGATTTTGAAAGCGCTCGGATTGAGTTGGTAGCGCCACTTCTCCTCGGCTAAAGCACTAGGAAGTGGTAAAGGGTGGGCGTTTTGGGGGACTGTCTTATGTAACTTTGACGTTTGAAAGTGCTGATTCTCAGCCTAGTTTCATTATATGACTTTTGATTTTGATTTAAGATTCATATAAAGTAGAAAATAGCTTTAAAAAAAATCTCGTAAAATTATTATTGGTTACCTGTAACAGTACGTACCTACAATCCTATATCCATATAATTTAGTTTCCCATGCCCTTGCGCACACTATAAGTGAGAAACCATCACTTCAACATAAGCTACCGTGATTTCAAATCAAATCACGACGCCTTTCAATCGTACCGCCCACTGTTTTCGATAAAGCAACGGACAAACGAACTAACATTATTGACGGAGCCTACACGCCGAAGTGACGTACCATTACTTTAAGATAAAGTGTTGACGTGGAAATATACGGGTGGGTATTTTGAGAAGGAACGTTGCGTTTTTGATAAGAAGAAAGAACAAGAAAGAAAGAAAGAAAATACATTTATAAATAATAAAATAGGTAAGTCTGTGTGTTGTAAAAAAAACTAGGAGTGTGTGTCTCACGGCTGCGCCAAATTGGCTCAGTTCAGCTAGCATAAGTCTCCCCTAAGAATCGCCACATGGATGGTAGGTAGGAGTACCAGGGGTCCAAGTCTACTAATTTACAAACGTGTCAGTGGTCTCACAATGATCAGTTTTTGACAGATATGCCTGGCTACAAAATCCGACAAAAACTCATCATTGCGAGACCACTGACACGTTTGTTAATTAGTAGACTTGGCCCCCTGCTCTAGGGTTTTTCAAACAGGCCCACGTGCATAGAATGATAATTGAAGATATGGAAAACTACAATACAAAGATGATAAACAATTTTTTGATACTGGATTGAGAAGGTTTTATTAATATTTATGGTTTTATAATATTCTGGCAAATCATATCTCTCTGTTAACACTTTTCGGTGCTCGTGATTAAGTGGTTTATAACTATTTTAATTCTATCTATAGGTACACACGTCCAAAAAATCAAAATCAAAATATTTTATTTCACATAAACCTACATGGGCACTTATAAAACGTCAGAAGCTAGGTGCACGGTTCCAATTGGTCGTTTCCTATGGAGAAGAGCCGGCAAGAAACTCCGCGGTAACTCTTTTAAAATATAAATAATAATAAATATTGGTATGGGAGGACAGTGTAGGCCTTTAATCCCAGGTACTTTACAAAATAGAAAATGTTCAACAAATCTACAGTCCAACACTTACAGTAGTAGGTATAAAGGTAAAACCTACCAATGGTGGGAGCTATGATAAGCAAAGGTATCCGGTACCACATAGTAGTAGTAATAGAAAGCCTTAAATCACAGGGCCTAGACAAAGTGACATTCTATCAGCGATAACGATGATGGAAAAGGCAAAAATTAACTGACATAGGCTACTGAAAAGCTTATGTCAATCTTGTTGAAAGTCGTTGTAGAAATACGAAACGCTTTGGAAGCGATTGTCACTTGTCTAGGCCCTCAGAGCTGTTTACAAATTCAAAACATCACAGTGATTTGACACTTAAAAACCATAATTACCCATAACTATTGACTTTCCACACTGTAACCTAATCCGACATTACCAAAACAAAATCATTAAAAAAAAACCTCCCAATTTTATAGTAAACACTAATAGTGACAATAAAATACTCTAACATGTTTATCCGTATGTCTGTTTCACGTACAGAACCATTCGTTCACATCAGTTGTCGGTTTGTTGTCCTCCTCTGCTTACCTTCGAACGATCGGGTTACATAGCGTAATGATAATGACTCTATCCAATCTAAGAGATAGAGTTACAAGAAAATATTAGTAAATGTTTGTATTGAGAAAAATAATGGGGTAATAAATTTTGTAAGTGTCGGCTGTAAGACAGTTCTTTTTACCGACTTCAAAAAAGGAGGAGGTACTACGTTCGGATGATTGTTTTTTTTTTTTTTTTTTTATGTATGTTCACCGATTACTCCGCCGTTTGTGAACCGATTTTGAAAATTCTTTTTTATTTCGAAAGGGTATACTCCCGAGATGGTCCCATATAAATTTTATTAAGTTTGCTTGCGTAGTTTTTGAGCTAGCTTCAATATTACGTATTTTTCCCACAGTCTATGTAGACGATATAATTATTAGACTCCTTCACTGTTATTTACATAGCAGGTAGTAACTTGTGTGGGGTAGGTACCACCACTAAAAAGTGAAAAATAAATTTTTTTTTTTAAAAACACTAATAAAAGTGAAAAATAACTTTAATTTCGGAAGTCGGTGGCAAAAAACGAAAATTAAAAAGCAAAGACACCGACTTCCGAAATTAAAGTTATTTTTCACTTTTTTTAGTGTTTTTTTTGAAGTCGGTTGTTTTTTTTTGTAAAAAGTTTTTTATCTGTTTTTTTTTAAGTAATTGTTCGGCTGGACATGTCTGTCTCTGTAAGCATAATTTATACAGAGATCGTACTTCTTGGGGTTTTTACTTGAGTATCTCAACCGTTCGATACGCTTCCGTGCCAAATCGAACGTCAATCAATGTTAGCAAAGGTAAATAAGTTATTGAAAATGTTTCGTTTTCGATTCCTCAACTTGTCTGTTGTGAATAGCTGCTATGATGATAATTAAATACAGTATGTTATCTAACGAAGGGCGTTCCCGTTAACCTGCAATAGTATACGTTAACCTGCGACTACACATGCAAAAAAAAATACCGTTACAAAAAAAAGGTTTTTTTATAGTAAAATATTCACAAAAAATATTAAATTGATACGGGAAAGAAACACTCTGTACACGCACACTTGTCACATTTGTCTTTCTACGTTGAAATACAAGTGTGCTTATACAGAGTGTTTCTTTTACGTATCAATTAAGTAGATAAGTGAATAATTCACTAATTATATTTTTTTTTTTTGAGTGTTCATATTTCTTTTGCATTTATGTACGCTTTACTATTGCGGGTTAACAAACGACCTTTGTTAGTTAACATACTGTATATATAAATGGGTGATGCCTGATTGCCCCAAGTCCCCTTAATTTTTCATACATTAATTCCCAACGTCCCCAAAAAATAAAATAAAATTATTTGTAAGGTTCACACTTGACCAATCCTTGAACTGACGAACGACTGAGGAACGGACTCAGTTAAGTGGTCACCTATAGTATGGAGATACATTATAACATTGTAAACACTCAAAAATACAAACAATGCTGAAAGTTGAATGACCCAAAAGAAATGCTAAAAAAACCACTCAATAACATTTTAGCAAACAATTACTGGTGCAATAACTCTTGCTGCACAGATATGTTTAGCAGGTAATATAGTTCCCGAGGTGCGCGCGACCAGACGGACAGACAGACAAATTTATAAGCAGGCGTTAACGAGATGTATAGAACTGCAGTGGTTCAGGGTAAGGGGGCTAGTGAGTTTTTCGGTGTTGCGGTACCTATGTGACTTTTTTGTCAGTGTGTTTTGTTATTGTATCAATTTACTGTATTGGAGACTTACATTTTAATAAGTGCTTTAATATTTTCCATTTTTTTGTTTACATCGACATAGACCTCTCTTTAAAGATTTTCGGTAATAATTTAATCATTACGTTTAATAATAGTATTTCATGTCCCCTAAGCAATTTAATATACAGTGAAATCTATCAATTGAATCCATTGACACATTTCATTCAGAGCTTCTGTACGCAAAAAGAAATAAGAAATTGACAAAACTTTCCACAACAAAAGAAAGCATAAAAGCGCTGGCAAATTGCATAATTTCCCAAATTCATACAATATTCCAAATACCAAAATTTCACACGCGCCCTTATCCACCAAGCGCCACTAAAATAAAACGCTTCGAACAAACAAATAAACAAATATAATAATGTGCAGGTGTGAATGGGCTTCGGCTGCCGTTGAAACGAGACAAAACATACAACTTAACACGCGTGCGAAAGAGACGGTTATAATTTGACGAAGAGCTACGAAGATGTACGAAGTTATGGAGTGGGTTGTTAATTAGTTCTATAATATTTGTTGTGTTTATCGAGATAAGTTAGTACTTTAAAAAGTTGGGGAAAATGATGTGTGAAAGCTTCTGGTCTTCATGTAAGCCGTTGGGTCATAATCCACCACGCGGGCACAGAGTTGGTTGATATGTGTCACAAATATGTCTTCGATTTTTAGGGTTCTGTACTTGAAAGGGAAAAAATGGAACCGTTATTAATGATCACTTCACTGTCCGCCCGGCATTATACAGGAAATTTAAGTCGTTTAAATCCTTTTAAGGGGTCATTGTACTCATTCATTGGTATCATTATGAACAACTTTCACAATGGGACCAACACTGAAATCGGGAAAAAAAATCAGCTGTTCCCTACATTTATGTTCGCATAGCTCGTCAAAATGTAGAGAACAGCAATTTTTTTTTAAACTAAAATTTCACCTATTACAGCTTCACTACTGAGGAGAGTGAGAGATAGTCGCAACAGCTCTAGCGGACAGCTTCAGCTCTCCAATTGTAAAGCAGTTTATGCGGTTAGTAATTGGTACTAACACTAGATAATTAAGTTGTTTTAATAATGTAACTAACACTCTATGGATTCTGAAAGCTAAAATCACTGGAGTACAAGGCCTGAATTCCTGTTACGCTGATGTTGATCGCGTACGGTCGCGTCGGTCGCGTTGTACGCGTAGCAACGTAGTACCTACGCACCGCAGACTTCGGCGCGGCGTCACAGTTAATGCTATATAGAACACTGCGTATATACGCACGCGCGACCGACGGACTCGACCGACATCAATGTAAGACGAATTCAGGCTTAAGAGGTAACATAACAATACGTAACTAAACTTTCTCTCATATAAACCTGCACCAAAAACAAACTGCATCAAAAAATAATATCCTTATTACTGAACACACAAACTTCTCATTATTCCACACACAGCGTTTATTATTTAATTATTAAACAAAATTACCTCTTTTAAAGGCTTTTACGACAATTCTGATCTCATAAATGTTTGTAACCGTTGCATGAACATTTTTTACGAGAAACCTTAGGACATACAGGCTGACAAATAAAAATAATGAGAAGGAAAAAAATGTTTGGGCAATTTTGGGCATGGTTTCGATTTATTTTCGTACTAACTGATGCCCGCGACTTCGTCTGTGATCCAAGATGAAAGTAACCTATGTCCTTCTCCAAGTCATGGTCTACCCATGTGCCAAATTTCATCCAAATCCGTTTAACAGTTTTACCGTGAAAACGTAACAAACAAACTCACTTTCGCATTTATAATATACTAGTTTCCGCCCTCAGCTTCGCCCGCGTGGTATGTCGATAAAAAGTAGCCTATGTCCTTCCCCAGGATGCCATCTATCTCTTTGCCGAATCGAAATCCATTCAGTAATTATGCGTGAAAAGGTAACATACAGACAGACAGATTTAATTTCGAATTTATAATATTATTATACTATGGAAGTATGGATTATTTTGATACTTCAAATTATCTTCATACTTATGACAGTAAGGCCTGTCATAATTATTATTTGCAGCCCGACTGCTCTCACTGGTGGAAATACCTAGGCCTCCCTTTGGCTGTGCCAATCTCTACGGTCTTCCCTCTACGCTGTCTTATCTTATCCAAGCTAACCCGCAATGACAACTATGTCGTCCACCCAACTCCCCGTGTGACGACCGAAATACTTATCCCTTTTTTTGAGGAAAAAACCTTCATGGACATTTAAAAAGCACAGAGGGTTATGTCGAATTCCTACCGAGTACAACCCCGCGGTTCCTCCATGCATACGGCATGAACTTTTTAAGTACGTATCTAGGTCTTCGTCAGCATAATTTCAGCCGAAAGACGTCCACTGCAGGACATAGGCCTCCCCAAGCACCGCCACTTCGCCCGGGTCTGGCTTCCCGCATCCAGCGGATCTGGGAATACCTACCTAGGAAGACCTAAGTCTTGCCATGGTAAAAATATTAGCGAGTGAGCTAGATAGCAGCAGACATAGATCTAAGTATCCCCACAAAAGAAGGCTATTTTAATTTATAATGCAGTTTGTCGTATTATCAGATCACAGTTTTTACAGGTTGGAAGTAAATTACATTGTATGGATTTAAAGTAGCAGGAAAACAGCTATTTTATGATCATAATGTGAAAAAACCTCGATTTAAGCAGATAAGGATACTGGTCCATTCCTAGTTTTAATTGTTTAATTTTTAATTATTTGTTGATGCAAAATATTTGATGCAACAATGATGTACTTAAGATTTTGTAAAAAGAAACAGAAAAAATAAAAGCAGCTTACTTAAGATAATCAGCTTTATCTATCCTACATTGGAACTCATGGTAAAGATTTTATTAATTATTATTATACTGCTGTTTTAATTTGGAGCCGCCGGGAATAAATTTATTTGGAGCTCCTGGGAATAAGCCTAACCTTAGTTGAGTTTTCAACTAAGGTCGGTTAAAGACAGTGTAAAATGTTATAAAATACTAAACTCTTTTCAACACAACTGAATAACAGAAACAAATCATAAACTTAAAGCGTAATCAGCCTACAATGTTCCCACTGCTGGGACACAGGCGTCCACTCGGTGAGAGGGAGTGCCCAGTGCGGGTTGGGGGATGTCACATAGCTTTAAATTTTACCAATTTCCAGGACATGCCGGTTTCCTCACGATGATTTCCTTCACCTTTTCCTTTCCTGATGAAATTAAATACACAATGTACACTGCCTGCTTCGGTTCGAATCTGGGCCTCCACTGCACACACAGAACACTGCAACAAAAACAATATATATTTATAAAAAAATGAATCCCTATTTCCCTTGGTCACGCCATCACGCGTGAACGGCTGAACGGATTTGGATGAAATTTGGCACAGGGGTAGACCATGACCTGGAATAGAGCATAGGATACTTTTTATCCCGATATTCCCACGGGAACGAGACTTACGTGGGTGAGACCACGGGGCGCAGCTAGTACTTTTATGAAAATCATATGAAGACTCCACAAAAATTACATCAATATCAGTGCAATAATACGCCCCATGCAATCGACAAAACAAACACCAAGAAATACAATTTTACACCAGCTAACGATATACAAAATAATTACCTCAAACTAATTATTTTATTGCAAATGCGAGCTCAAAATACGGCAGTGTATAACTGCCTTATAGCCTCCGTTGCCGTGAGATGTGTTATAGCGGACACTATTATAAGATTATTAGCATTCGCTGGTCTGTACCAGACTTTATTGGCTTTTTATTGCGATCTCTTGAAGTGACAATCAGATTGAAACTAGCCTTTATCAAAAAGTCGTAACTTGAGAGAGGTTTTATGCAAATTAAAGTTCTCTCGTTTAGAAAATTAGGTTGGGAATTGATTGTCGTGGGAATAACATGTGTGATATTGGTTTACGTCAAAAACTGAGGGCAAAAGTGTCGTATGAACACTTTGTTTAAAAGATCTTAATTTCAGTTTATTAGTATCCACATAAAAATGTGTTTTATTTTATTGATATCCTTTTGAGATTGTCAATTTGTTATAACACCTACACGTTAGTGTTTTTGGACCTAAATTAGGTCCCAAAAATGACAAGGGTCTGGACCTAAAGAGGTTTATTCTGAATTCAAATTATTTTTTAATATCCCCGCTGTTTATGAGGCAATGATTAAGGAGAGTAAATACTTTTTTGTACACTGGCTGGTGTTGCTCGCTGGTAAGTTGTATTTTTTAAATTATTTTTTAATTGTATTAAAGATGGCGTGAAGATATCGTTTTTATTTATTTTAGAGCATCTCTTTTCGTTATTTTGATCCTGGGAACGTGAAAAAATGTGGCAGCTGCTTTAGTTACAGTAAGTAGGTAGTATAAAGGGTAATCTTAGTTGCTGGAGGTTTTTTGTATATGGAGTTGAATAAATTAACGGTAGAAATGGGAAGTACTGGAGAAAATTGAGGAAGAGGCATTGAAAACGGGACGAATGCCGAAGAATAGATTGTAAAAAAATGGAAATTGACCAGTTACTAGCTAAAGATCAACTTGAAACAGCTGTTAGTTAAATCAATGTAACACACTTACCTGATGATGCAAGTGTTACATCGTAATTATATATTGAAAAAAAAAAAACAAATAAAGTCATTCACCAAAACTGAAAACTTGAGAATCGATTAATATTTTAAACGCAACCAAACAAAATAATAAAACACAAATTAAAATAATAAAATATGTGTACCTTTCGCGAAAATTACATCATTAAATACCATATAGTGTTGCCGTTTTAAAAACAATTCTCACATAAAAACAAAACGACTCTATGGTCCTTCATTCGGAATTTAATAAAAACGTGTTCGCAAAGGCTCTAAATAACGAACAATCGTTTAATCTCGAAGCGGACCAGAGACAAAACGGTGGTGCATTATAATGCAAAAATTAATTTTCACAAAGATAAATATGGTTAGACTGCATGCTTGTTTATTCTGGGTTCTGTACATATTTTTTATTAAAAAAACAGTTAAATAACTAATAATTGGGGTGTTGTCTAAAGATATTTTTATGTCCCTCAGATAGATTATGATAAAATATTGGTCACGAACGATTTTTTCTTTTTTTACTTAATCAAAAAACTACGGCAATACATTGAGTTAAAATATGGCATCACTGGCCGGTAGATTTTATACTGACTTGTCGAGCCCCCTCCCCAACTTAAATACGTTTTATCTAAATTTTTTATTTTTTTTATTATCTGACTGACGGACTAAATATATTTTTTTACCCAGTTAACATCCATATTAGGGCCACACGGCAGTGGTAACTCTTTGGGCTTCAGCTGGCCTAGTATAGTACGGAGTTTCAATATTATAAGAGGCCAGCTTATACTGGTCTTGTCACTTACGTATGGCATACCGTATAGTAGTAGTAGGCAGTGGCAGTCATCATTATCATCATTAGCCTACAGCAGTCCACTGCAGTACATATGCTTCTCCGATTGCACGTCATTCATTTCTGTTCTCAGCGACTCTCATCCAGCGGCCCTGCGAAGATCGTCGATCGACCTAGCCGGAGAGCGTCCTACCTTACGTTTGCCGATTCGCGGTCGCCACTCGAAAACTCGTCTACCCAAACGGTCATTGGTTCTACGGCCAATATGGCCGGTCCATTGCCACTTCAGCTTACTTATTCTGTGAGCTATGTCGACAACTTTGGTTCTCCGCCGGATCACCTCGGGGAAATTCCAAGTATGGCTAGTTCCATAGCTCGCTGAGTGACCTTGAATTTATGGTCCTGCCGTACTGTGAATGTCCACGTTTCGGCTGCGTAAGTCATAGTGGCAGTGGTAATGGCAGTAGCCTTCTGACCTTGCATTCGCTAAAAACCCCTCAAACTCTCCAGGGGGCCTACCACCACCGCTTACAGCAATATTACTTCAGTGTAGGAAAGAGATGAAACTATACAGGACGTAAAGCTCTATCTCTTTCCACCATGAAGTAAGATTAAAATAATACTATTGTAAGCGGTGGTGGTAGGCCCCCAGGTCCTCATACAGATCTCTAAGCCAGCTCACAAAGGCTCGCAGTTAAAGTCAGTCGCTGCATGTTTACGAGAAGCGCGATATTTATTTATTTCGACACGGTCCTATGTGTGAGTTGTTTGTTGTATCGCGACGTGTTGCGGACCAATTTGGCGAACGGTCGGTGAATACTGTGGCGTTTTGGAGAGGTAAGGTTAGATTGATTTATTACGTGGTACCTATGAAGTTACTGAGGGTCGGCTGCCGGAATAATATCTTACGAGGCTAGCGAGGCGAGCGAAAAAAAACTTTTATTTTTTATTTTGACGTTTTTACAACAAAAATATGTATAAACCACTTCCGAAACAAAAATCGTATCTTCATATCATATGGTGTTAATGATTCTCTATAATTAGGCCAATATCCTGAAACTGACCGTAGGTTACTCTAATTGCTGGTGAAATAGATTCTTGAAAAATTTCTTCCAGCAATTTGTCCTCTCAACTCAATCCGAAAGAGATTTTAAATATTACCAAAGTACCAAACCCTTTTAAATAATATTCACAGTAACCAGCGCCCCAATTACGTAATATTTTTTTTTTAGTTATAAGGTTTATTTTTCTGTAACAATGCCAATAAACGCATTTTTCTTTCTTTCTAATAAGGACATTGCTAATTTGTTTGAAAAGGTCGTATGTTTGACAACGTAAAATAACGCAATGAATGTTGTTGAAATTGTCAAAAGAAAAGGCATTGCCATTATAAGTGTGTTACGCAATTACCCTGCAGCTTACTACTCAATCTGGAACAGAGGACATGAAAGAATAAGACTATCGAAGTCATCAAACTCTATCAAATAATAATAAAATGCAAAATATTTTAATCCTGGTCCTTCCGTCCGCAGTATTCCTCAGCCGTTTCGCAAAAGTTTTATTTTTAATCGGCGATCAGATTTCGTTGGCTCGTTCTGTGCGTGTATTTTATTTATATTACATTAAAATTGCTTCCAATAAATATATATTTCCATTCAAATAATAATATCGATTGCGGAACCCCAAAATAATAAATTGTGATGTGTTTTTAAAGCCTGTTTGGTTCCGTATTTGTTTTTAAAGTTAACTGTATTTGGTTCACAACTTTAGGTTTTATTTATTGTTCAAACGAACGTAAGAAATGTTTTTGTTTTTAAGTTTATTTGGTGCTAATTGGAGCAGAAATACAATAATGCTATATCTTACATTTTGAGTTCTTGAGTCCGTATTTTTTCCTTTAAAAGTAAGAGGTATGCGGCTAAAGCGTTGATCACCAGCCAGGCATTTCTCTTGGTAGTTTCAGACCTGCTTTCTTCACCTTTGTAAAATTTAATTACACTAAATATTTAGACGAAAACTAGCTACTGCATAAGTAAGTAGCCTAAACTACTTAAAGAAATCTAGAGCTGAAATTTTCCATCGAATCACACTTATAAAAATCTGGTTTCAGTGCGGTTAATGGAAGTACTCAGGTGCGGTTCGGACAAGTGCTGTTGAAATCAGTGCTCTAAGTGGAATACCTCCAAAAAGTCTCTATAAATAAATAAACAAAAGCCAATCTAGAAAACAAAAGAGTTCTACAAACAAACATAACATAAGAAACAATTTATGATATCAACCGACTCGACAGCGAGACTGCATGAATAAATTGTAGATATTCCATGAATTTTGATGAAACCCTCCCCTATTTGTATTCATTCTTTATTTTATTAGAACTCTGGGTTCTGAGGGGTGAAATAGTAAGACAACAGAATAAAGCTGTTACAATACAGGGTAGAAAACTCGATTCATAAGCTCAAACAGTTAATCCTACACTGTATAAAATTACACAATTATTAGGTATTTTTATATATTGTATTTCATATATCTTTTGTATCAGTTTTTAATTTATTAATTATATTATTATTCTAGCGTGTGACACTCGTGGGTTACAGCATAAAATCAGCGTCAGGTGGTACACTGTGTGTTGCCATCTGACATTATACTGAGCTGAGGACCTTTTGGCATTAGAATGATTGTTTTCTGTTTTTATAGTTTAAAATTGTATTTTTCTGTAATGCCAATAAACGCCTTTTTCTTTCTTTCAAAACATAACATTACATAACATACATAATACATAACATAATCAGCCAATAATGTTCCCACTGCTGGGACACAGGCCTCCTCTCTATGAGAGGGAGTGGGCCGCAATCCACCACGCGGGCCCAGTGCGGGTTGGTAGATGTCACATGTCTTCGAATTTTTGGTTCTAAGACATGACGGTTTCCTCACGATGTTTTCCTTCACCGTTTTGAGAGCAGTGGTGATGAAATTATTTACACAAAGTAAAGCACCTGTCGGGGTTCGAACCTGCGACCTACAACTCGTAAGTCTCGGACGTTACCACTGGGCCACCACTGCTCCCTGCTCCCAAAACATAACATCACGAGTGTATTCCCCGAAGGGTTAGGCAGAGATGTGCCAGTACACCCACATATCGCTTGTTATGTTTAAGTCCCATGTAATAGGGAGGAAGCCTATTGCTATCAACCAGGCACAAATCCAGACTCCGGGTCGAGAAATTTCTGATGGAAAAACCCAATAACACTTTGCCCGACCTGGGAATCGAACCCAGAAGCTCATGCACTTATTTATTTATTTATTTAAACTTTTCGCACAAAAAATGGTACAAAGGCGGACTCGCTCTTCCTGGCAGGATTGCGGGTTAGTCCGAAAGGGATACCGGGACCTTGGCAATAGGCAACTGAAGGAACACGGGTGGGTTTTAGTCAGTAAAAATCTGACACGCCCTTCCGCTCCGCCCAGAGCGGGAGAAGACATTGGATGATTTCCCAGCCTCAAAAAAAAAGGCGCTCATGCTCAGCAGTAGCGATTCCGACTAATAGACCAACGAGGCAGCAAATGCTATGAAATACGTAGATAATGTTATTCTTTTCAATCTTCAAGACAAATTATATCAAGTATTTCCAATACTTAAACCCTCATAGGTGCTCGTAACGACCATTTATAACGCGCTCAAAATAATTAAATTTGTGTCCCACCATCTTGAGGGCAATTAAATTAATGTTACATACGCTGGGTGGAACGAATGAGAATGTTAAACTATTTATTATGAACGGATATCGACTTGTAAACCATTATATATTTCAGTGTCGCTCTAGCAGTTTTCAGTCGATCTTAGCATTTTTATATTCTTCATGCGTCACCGATTATTGTTTCATCAGAATGATCCAATTTTTTTCAACCTAAACCTATTGTCTTTTCAGTGTCGTATACTAAACTGTTTTTCAGTGTAAACTTAGATAGTTATATTTTTTAGTGTGACCCTTTAGTTTGTGCAGCGTAAAAGTAGCGGTTTTTCAGTTCCACCCTAGCGTTTATTCATAATGACCCTAGCGTTTATTAAGCATAACCTATTTTTTCAGCGTTACGCTAAAATGAAAACTCAAATCAAATCAAACTTTATTTGTGAACATAGATACATAAAAGGTCTTAAAATATACATTTTAGCGTGTCAATCTTATATTAATTACTTAGTAACAAAACGTCAAAAAAAAGCATTGAGTATCATCTTGTATTTGTAAGACAAAGATCGGTAAGCATCTAGTTTTACGCGAAAAATAACTGTCTTCGTTCATCCAGGAAAGTAGTACTTTTAAAACCAATATCTAACAGGTAGATCCTTTTACCAATCCTCCTGAATCCCTTAGTTAAACACGGGCCGACACAAGAAATTATAATCTTCCGTAGCCGGGGGCCCGCAATATATCTACCCACCTATTTTAAACCAAGTGATATTTCTTTCCCCACACCAGATATTAACTTAAAATAAAATATCAAACACACCTTACCATACTAATAAAAATCGAACTCCCAATAGGGCTATAATTATAAAAATTAACATTTTATTGGTCAATTATAATAAATGATTTAGAAAACTTCGGGCTAACTCCCTCGTTAACGTAGTCATGATTAAATGGTTTTAAACCAAAATAATCGCCTTTAAAAATAAATATTTAAGTCTTTTTATTTTCGCCACTGTCTCGTTACTGCGCAGAGCTCAAGTTAAAGCCGACGCTGTTAACCTGCATCTATCTCTTTCTATCTTACACCTTCTTGGTTTAAAGTGTCGTGTTGTCTCCGTCGCACGTCTCGGCAATTTGCCGACATGTTGTTATGCTGCAATCAATTGCCGTGCGCAAACAGACGTCTATGATATATCCAATTAAGTTGAACTCGCGGGTAAGGGTGTAGCTGAGTTTTTTGTATTTTATTTTATTGAGTGAGTGTGTGTGATGTGTTGGGTTTTATTGCTGGCAGATAATAGAGGTAGTGATTTGTAAATTTTTAATTGAGGAGACGAGTTACTTTCTTTATTGTTCGTGTTTTGGCTTTATTAGAAGGTTTGTGTTTTTAATACTAATATACTTTAAGTTTCTTCTTATGTTTAGTACTTACCTTTTGTACATGGAGCAATGTGTTTTTTAAGTACCAATTTTTCCCATAATCTTAAGATTAGTCTTGTATTTTGGTATAATTATTCGTTAGGTATAGGTGTTGTCAAAAAATGAATTCTATTTACAGAAAATTACTTACAAAGTTAAAGTGACTATATTTTAGCACTATATCCTCATACCTTAACATCACCTTTTACGTTTTTCCACTAAACTGTCAAAATCCAATAACTCAAATTGTATTTATTCCCAATACAAAATATGCCTTCGCACCTCTATCCAGCTGGCGCGTCTGTCAGGTAAACTTAAAGAAATTTACAGAGTATTAAATCTTTGAACAAACAAGTTGTTCTTGCTTACTCACACCAACTAACATACACACACAAGTGTAGGGTGTATAGTGTGTTTATGTTAAACACACACACATTTGTAGAGAGATTAAGGCGAAGCTTAGTAGCAGTTGGTTTTGTACTTATGATGGGGAATAAAGTGTGATTTTTAAACGACCTATGTTTTGTAGAACGATGAATTGATTGATTAAATAATAGTCGACGGTATAATTTATTACAGAACTGATCCTTTCCTTGTCATATGCACATTATATTTCCATGCAACATCCTTCCATTCCTTTTCCCTTCTAATATCTTAATGACATTATGGATTGCGAATAAGTAAAAGATATTTCCATGTTTTTGAGACAACCACTCGGATGAAACTGTCTTTACTTAGACAGAATCATGCTCTATCACTTCGAGGCAAACCATACCAAGTCCAAATAAGTTCTGAGGTTATTTAAAAAGTTAAATTCTTCCGATGCCTCCTGGACAGTTGCAGACGTACTTAGCTGGGTAGTCTATAGGATATGTCTTGATGTGTGTGTCAACCTAAGCTACAATAGGAATAAAATTAAGAAAACCTTTTTTAAATAATCCTGGCCTGACTTGTATGTACTACATATTCTTATGCCTGACTGCTGTAGCCTAATTTAAATATTCATTCAATCACTCAGTTACTTTCCATAAACCAATTTATTAACACCAACATAAACCATAAGCTTCCCCTTAACGTACACACACACTCACCCACACACACACACACACGTATACCCACAAGCTCGGTATTTCGAGACATATTAGTAAGGGGTGGTTCTCACCCCATTTAGATCAACTAGCCGACACAATTGGTTAATGGGGCGCATGATTTTACAACCCCTTTACATGTGTATGTGATAATTGGCCGTAAACGAGTGAAGATCGAGTGGGTGAAGTTATTTTTATAGAGCCTTGTTGGTAGTGTAAGTAGATTGGTGGGTAGCACTTTGGGATATCTTAACATTATTGTTAAGGCTCGTGTAGTAGTTATAATTTTCTTTTTTAGACTGTTCATAGACTATTCATTTTTATTAATAGACACGTATTTTTATAAAATCTTACAGCCTGAAAATAATAATATGTACAAGTAGTTTATAATAAAGGGGGAAATGACCATAGTGTATAAAAAAATTGTCTGCATCGCTGTCAACAGGAAAAGTGCCCAAAAGCCTGGAAGTATTGCCACGTTGTATGGCAATGCTGATTCTTTGGTCAAAAAATAGTCCAGCCGTCTGGTCACTTTAAGAGTCGACCAACCGCTTGGCGATGTACCTATTGAAAGACTATGGTGACTAAAAAGTTTGTAATTGAATTGTTATTCGTTTATTTATTTTCTTTCTTAAAGTAATTATTTTTTTAAATTAAATACTTCTTAGATTATAATGATAATATTAAAAAAAACATTTAAAAATAGAGGCCGCCGTTGTCGGAAGCAGGGTCCAAGCTACCGGTAGTTAGGGCTGCAGAGACAAGAACCTCCACACAATGCGAGCCGTATCAAGGACTACTGCCTTCAGAATCAGGCCCTTGATCCAACCGCCTAATTGATTTTATTGTTATGACGTCATCGCTTGAATATCAATATTATAGCTTCTACCCGTGACTTCGTCCGCATGAAATTTCTTGTTCCCCCGACCCACTGCGTCGCATTGCATCGCCCCCGCTATTACTTCGTTTTCGTTAAGCACTCTTTCTGACTTTTTTTTCTTTTTGCTCGGTACGTAAGGGTCGTTGTTGTGATGTTATAATGGCTTTTAAATTGTTCCACAAGAACTGGGCTACCACATGCAAAAATAATTTTCAAATTCGATTGGTAGTTCCAGAGATTAGCGGGATATGTGGCGATATGAAACAAAAAACACGAAGAAGGATAGATAGATAAGAATACTCTTTATTATGTACACCATAAAAAATACAGATACAAATGTAGAAAAAAGAAGAAAACATCGTCAGGAAACCGGCATGTCCTAGAACCAAAAATTCGAAGACGTGACAATTGTGACATCTACCAACCCGCACTGAGCCCGCGAGGTGGATTACGGCCCACTCCCTCTCACAGAGAGGAGGCCTGTGTCCCAGCAGTGGGAACATTATAGGCTGATTATGCTTATTATGTGAAGCATGTATTACCTTAGTATTAATTTCCAAATCATTAAAATAAAATACCGTTAGAGTCCCACTTCAAAAACGTTGCACCCACCTGATTAGTCCCTAAACCATCTTATTAAACTCCGATCAAAAACGTAAAGGTGCAAGAAAACATGCGCAAACGCATCCCCTAACCAAATCGACCAATTTAAACTGCGTTTAACCTCAACATCTGTCAGTTAAGACAATGCTGCAGGAAATAATGCCTATTAACTAATAAATTAACTTATAATGAAAGTTTTGGATGATACTCTAGTTAACGATATTCGTATTTATATAAATTGGTGGAGATCTAAACTGTTGGGAGTGTGTCCATTGTTTTGTGGTAGCTAGTCACGGAAGGTAGACTCGTATCGTATCGTATCGTATAGGTACAGTCACGGACTTTAATTGGTAAGCCACCAAGCACTGTTCGTGTTTTAGCCGTGTAATGCAAATCGGGTTTATTCGGTTCCCGACACGCAGTCATATGTCTTCGTATCAGAAGAAGAAAATTATATTTCATATCTTTATCGGTTGGCTAACCTGAGAGCCAGAACTACAAACTTGACAGCAGAGTGACTACACAAAGTAAACCAATTGCAGGTTTAGCAACAGTAACCTAGCAACGATAAACAATCGTTGCTAGGTTACTGTTGCGATAGTAACGTTAGCGTACGGAGAAATATTATTAGTCAGTTCGACAAGTTCGAAAGTAACGTCTCTGACATCGATATTTCAACTGTCACTGTCTGAAAACAAAAACTTAACTGAAGTTAAGTTTTCAGAATTATCGAGTTAATGAGCTATGATTAAAAGGAAGTCAGTATCAAATAGATTGGATTAACTTAATGCAACATTGTATTTATTTTTATCATTGAGAACTTATTAGTCAAACTGACCTTATGGATAAGACTATTTCCAATTAAAAGTAATTTATTTGTCATCTTGTTTACGAGCGTTTAATCGTGTAATCTCTTGAATGTATGAAACTGCAAAATGCAAAAGTTTGAAGTTGGCTCAGCAATTAAAGTCCGCGACTGTACGTTCCTTCTATTTAAGGTTATATAGGTCAGTAGAACCTTGTGGCTCCTAAGTCAATGTTCCTATTCTTTTCCCAACTATGTTGGGATCGACTTCCAGTATGCAACAGATGCAGCTGAATGCCAGTATTTTACATGGAATGACTGCCAATCTGACCTCCAATAATGGGTAATACGATACCCCTTGGTAAGACTGGTTGTCAGACTTTCGGGCTTCTGACGACTCGTAATGACTGTCAAAGATCCACGAATGACAGCCGGGACCAACGGCTTAACATGCTTTCCGAGGCACGGAGGAGTCTCGGTATGTAAAGATGGTCACCCATCCACGGACCAACCCCAGCAAGCGCAGCTTAATCTGATGGATCGACGGAAGATGCTCCCCTCTTCTATGTATAACTCTTTCTCTTCATACATTTTCACCCCACGTCTGTCACCCCACTATTGGACAAATTAAATGACTTCCAGTTACTTCGGTACAATTCTATAGTGGAACTTAGCTTAGATGCTTTTTGCACAACTCGTCCCGCCGTCTTTTTCCTGTATTTCGTCATATTTTTTTTACAAATCATTTTATTCAGTTACTGACGGACAACGTACTGCCTATACTGCTGGGTTTAGAAGCATGTAATACTGTACAAATGTTCTTTATAAAACGAAAGTGAGTACCGAGGAAGAATTTTTTATAATTCACCCCCTAAAGGATTGAAAATAGGGGATGAAAGTTTGTCCCTTTTGTCTCACGGCTTGTTTCCTAATAAAATAGTACCATTTCTCGTATCCCAATGGAAACTGGCACCCGGCGCTATCCCATTTAGAGGGCAGCACTCGCTGATGGGTTAAGTGGGTGTTTAAATCCCCATTTTTGGGGTAATTTCCCATGAATACGCCCCTTACCTGTCGGGACGCGCTTACCGACTATTAGTCATATATTTTGTAGTTAACTATTAGAAAATTATAGAATTAAGTGGGTAGGCGGAAAAAATGAAGCCTAAGCGGTTTTTTAGTCGGGGTGGAGAAGGCTTTAATAGTGTTTAGGATTAATTTGATAATTAACGAAGATCTGAAAGCCAAATCGAATCGCAATCGCATCTCAGCGCAAATCAACTTGTCAAAAACTCAGAGGCATTTTTGATAGATTATGAGACGCAGGTAATAAAATGCGCACATTCTTAAGAATACGGAAATTGCTGTTATCAGAATACAGTGATTTTCTTTACCAGTCGAGACATTCAGTACTTGTAAGCTACGTATCAGTAAAACCTCTGTGCCTTCTTCAGGTCGTTCACCCGTAAAGTAGTCTGGATCAATAGGTACTTCACATAGTTAAAATTACATAGGACCATTGGAAACAGATTAGTTTCTCTCATAAAACAAATACATAATAAGCAAACTAACTATAATTAACAAAAACAATGGAGCATCAATATCTCACAACTGCCAATTTAATTTTCAAATAAAGAACCATAGAGCCACCAACAACACAGTCTGTGAGAGTGTTGCCACACCACAATAACAGTGTTGCCAGTTATAATAACGTGCCATAATGTTGCTACATGCGTTCACGATCGCCAATCACACATAATGACGCTTATTTAAAGTTTATTGGTTTATTAAATGGCGTGTGGTAACGTATGATAACTTTATACGTTGAAGGCTGAATAATTACGTTATATGTGATATTTAAGTAGCCCGTTACTGGTTACTAGTTATTGGTCAATAGGTAATCATCTTCGCGGTTTTCTGTTCGTAACAAAAGAGTTTATGGCGCAGGTTGTAATGTCTAATTAGAGAAACAGCCTTCACTTCTTTGGCTTTATTGGTTTAGCAGGCAGTAGAAAGCTCGGCTGCCAATTCTTCGGGTAAAATAAACCTGCCTACTAAAATATATTTTGTAACTAAAGTAACCGTGGGCTCAAATAGCACAGAACAGTAAGGCGAGGTCGCGTCAGGCCACGTAGAAGACGGTGGGATGAGCTGGATAGGTTCCGTCAAAACTGGAAGGAGGATGCGTGGTCTCGCGAAGAGGAAGGAGTAAGGGGAGGCCTTTGCCCAGGAGTGGAATAGCGCAAAAAAAGGTAACTTTCGGTTATAAATTGAAGGGAAACTAATGAAATCATGAGAAATCGCACTGGTCGAATAACGGTACCACTTCTTCATCTATTTTACTTTCCACGCATTTCTCTTACGCATCAAAATGGCTGCGTATTCCAATAAACATTTGAATCTCGACCAGTGATTGGTTGATTCAAAATGACGTCACACATTGATCGACGGTTCATCTAGATAACCTAATCGAATTATTAGAACAAGTACAAAACTACTTTACCATTACAGTTCCAAATCTGAAAAATGGACTCTATTTTTGAAGGATTGTTGAGGGAATGTGAGTTTTTTAGCTGCAAAGATAAGTTTGTCTATTTGTTGGTTAGTATCGCTTAATCTTGGTACGTTGACAGCGGTGTAAGTGTTAAGGCGAACAGTTCATTTAGTTTTAGGTATATCTGTTTCTGTTAATCAGTTCGATTATTGACTTATTGTTGACTTGTAAAGTTTATTTGATTTAAAGATTAATATATCTTCCTATTTAAAATAGGTAGGAAAACTATCATTTTAGTACTCAATAGGGGCTGCCCCAATTCTGTAGCGCATCAGGTATGTTCGCCAAGTCGCAAGTAGACTGTTTTTATGCTACTATGCGAAAACGATGCACATCCCTGGTTCGCAGGGTTCGGGCTAGCTCCAGCGGCATCCTGAGGGCATTCGCGCAGAGGTTCGATTGCCAGTACCTGAACCATTGCTGTATGGTTCACATACTAGGCAATCGAGATATGTAATATGTTTTGTCTTTTTATATTGTATATGTTTTTATTTTGTGTGTTTTTATTTTGATTTATTTTGTAATTTTGTATTTTTTGTATATGATCCACTGTTGGTCGAAATAAAAGATTATTATTATTATTTTTTATATATGTTTCATATCTCGGGACTATGGAGTCCCGGTCTTTTGGAAGGCGTACGAGGGGCCGAAGCCAACTCGCAGAGGCCCGTTAGACACTTCGAATGAAATGAGGCACCAACCGACGATTATCCCTGTTCGTACTATACAAGTGTTATAATAATATTATGTTGTTATGTTATAATAATATTAGGATAGACATTTTTCTTCATGAAAATTGATAATATATTATATAAAATTATCTCCATTGTGTATTTTCAGTCAATTGCAATTTATGTAGGTAATGGTCGCTCTGAGAGTCAAACATTAAGTTGTCTGAAAATTGTAGACTCAAGTATAATTACTGTAAGACGGAAATTAAAAATTGATTTCTATCACATTTACCTATGGTTCAAAAATCTTAAGATTTCTTATGGCCCTTAAAACATGTTCCACATTGATGTTCAATGACCATAATTAATTAAAGCGCGGTCACTCTTGACACATGTCAAACATGTCGCTGACCATCGACAAAATTATGACAGCAGCTGTCAAAACCATTTTCAACTTTAACTATAGTGTTGTAAGAGTAAAAAATATTTTCGGAATGGTAGTTTTATGTTTGTCGATTTTTCTGTGATGTCCGCCGAAACATAATGATTTTTAAAGTTATTAATTAGTGTATTAGCGTGTTTTGATTGGTCAATGTTATGTGATTGAAAGGTACACATTAGTTATCTGTTGTCTCTTAAGAATTTGTTACAGGATGCGTGTTAAACAATTCATTGTTGTGTTTTGTTTTTACAGTAGGTAAGGACAAGCTGGGTTTTATTGTGAAGAATTTCCAGTACCTACATAATATTTGAGAATTTGAAACATCTAATGAAATATGAAATTGGAGACAGAAGCAACTAATCATGATTTATAATTTCAGTTGACTTTGAGACAACCTGCAAACTAAAAAATTCTAGCACGGCGGGCTGTGCTGGGGCTGCTGCTGCAGGTGCAGAAAACCTCAAACGACGCAAATACTCCAATCTTATCTGGACGAGCCGTTTGGGGTTTAAACCCTAAGGCCATCGGGTCCAAGTGCCCACTTGGTTTTTCAAGACATCGCCAAGCGGTTGATCAACTCTTGTGAAATCGGCTCGCCTGCAAATAAACTAACTTTGTGCGAATCGCCTCAAGAAAAAACAATATTATTTAAAAGTGTCGATTCGCCCGTTTTCGGGCGAGTAAATTCGTGCGAGTCACCAATAAACCAAAAAAAACAAATACTAGCTGACAATTGCTAATCTTTTTCGCCCAATAAAAGTTAGCCCAGCAGTGGGTAGACGTTATAGATGATAATGATAGTGAGGTGCCACGCTAGTCATTGCTAGTCCACAATAATAGCGCTCGGCATTGTTGGACGTTTATATTAATATAAGTCACAGGTCATCAGCACGCTCTGGGGTACGCCGTTAGCGTGTGGTGCAAGGGATAAGCTGGTAGCGGGTTTAATATTAGGTCCCCACCTATGAAATCAGCGTTTTGTATGGGGAATTTTAAAGAAGTTGCATTTTCCATACTAACATTTTCTTAATTTATATAACAACCTTGAACACTAATATTTTAAAACGTTTATGCACAAATATTTAAAATCTAAGATAACGTATGCCACTTAGGTTAAGAGACAAAAATAAGTTTTGGCTAAGTTAAAAAAAAATAGTGGTAACTGCCAACAAAATAAGGAGTCATTTTTAAGGTATTTTTTGTTTAGAAAACTATAAGTAATAAGGTTTTTTAACTATTGGTAGTTGTCTATGATTGTCACTATTCAATATTATACCAAGCAATTGATGAATATTTTAAATCTTAGAAGTGACGATTTGTGATAAAAAAACGATGTTTAATATGTTTTTATCAGCGGCTTTGCTCGCGACTTCCGCTTGGGTTTCGAATTTCCAGATACGAACTTCAACATAAGGAGTGTGAGATAGGCATGAGATTATCCAGTAAGTTACCTTCTCTTACATTATTTTTATCCAGTAGGAGGGCCGACTGAAAAGCTTTACTGGTTGCTCACTTCACCCTGGGTTTGTTACTCATGTAAAGTGGACATGCTGATGAAGTGATGACCCATTTTCAGCCATTCCAATTTTTAGCTTAAGGGTCGTTTTCTTAAACGTCCCTCTAATAAGATCTCATCTAATAGAGCGACAAAATTTAGATGTTGATCAACATGTTTGCTGTGTGCTGTCGCTTCCTCTATCCACCTATCCTTTTACTTCGAATATTTGGTTTGGTTTTCACTGTTTTCAGTGAAATTGGAAGGACGGTTCCGTAAAATATCATTATCGGCAGTCTATTTTTCTATAACTTTCTATTAAATAATATATATAAGTAAGTAAAAATGTAATAATATATGTATGTATAATGTAATGTATATATGTACTTCTATACTAATAAACGTATTATATCAGGTGAATAGTTACACACCGATTTCAGTCGTTAGTAATTTGACTGTCGAAAGAAGAAGACAAGGAGTCGTGTAACTATACAGGCGCTATACAAGTTTATTGGTAAGGAGGGTAATGTATAATGTATGTAATAATAGTATGTAAATATACTGTGTGACGATGAATGTGAAACAATATCACTACAAGTTCATTCTACTGGTTCTTTTAACTTGTACCCCACCCTAGATACAAAGATAACTCTCTAACAACTTGACGTAGAGATCTCATCATTTGTAACAATACTGACAGATAACTTAATATACCAGCCTTCGTAGTGACTTACTAATTAATAGCTTCACTCGCAGTGTTTGTTTAGCGCCTTGTAAATAACGTCCTGTAACTATGACGAACAATGAATCGTTTTGCTTACCTACCAATCGTTAGCTTAACTTCGACTTCATTTATTGCTCGGTTCCTATAAGGTATTGTGAAACTGGGCATTAAAATACAACATTATTTTCGCCAAAAAAACAATCAGCTGTTCCATACATTTTGTCGATTTAAGTGAACACAAATGTATGGAACAGCTGATTTTTTTTCTCGCGATTTCAACTTTGGTCCCATAGAAAAAGTTGTTCAAAATGATGAGTACACTGACCCCTTTTCGGGTTTAGCATAAACAAAAAAATAATGTTTTATATTCGTAAGCTAGTTTTACCTATGATAGCTACTTCCATAAGGGAGGGTCTACTATTTAAGGTGTTTGCATCATTATTGGTAAAGATACAAGAGTCTTCATTTTGATCAATAACGATCCGTAAGTTATAGGAATCGGCCATAAATAACGTCTGGGAACTAAAACGAACAACGAATCGTTTTACTTACCTACCAATCGTTAGCTTAACTTCGACTTCATATTATTTACGCTCGATTAAAATGACGAGGAACGGATCGCTGGTAATGCCAATCGTTACGTTTAAAATTATGTTTAATTTAATATAATTTACGTCTAGTTACTACGACGTATGTACTGTAAAATGGTTCGTTATAACTACTTAGATACCTATCGATAAATAGATTAACTGATTTACAAGGTCATGCATTTATGCTCGGTGCCTATAAACAAAAACTAATCGTTTTGCTTACCAATAGTAGAATTTTTTATTGGAGGAGCTCGTGGCTAATTAATAATTGCCGCACGGGTCGATCCATCAGGTTAAGCTACGCTTGCCAGGGTTTGTTCCGTGGATAGGTGACCATCTTTACATACCGAGACTCCTCCGTGCCTCGGAAAGCACGTTAAGCCATTGGTCCCGGCTGTCATTCGTAGATCTTTGACAGTCGTTACGGGTCGTCAGAAGCCCGAAAGTCTGACAACCAGTCTTACCAAGGGGTATCGTATTACCCAGTTACTGGGTTGTGGAGGTCAGATAGGCAGTAGTAAAATACTAGTATTCAGCTGCATCAGGTTAGACGGGAAGCCGACCCCAACAGAGTTGGGAAAAGGCTAGACAGATTGATTGGTAGGATTTTCTTATTGCCAAACTGGGCATATAAATAGATTCGTAAGCTAATTTTACCTGTGATAGCTACTTCCATATGAGAGGGTCTACTATTCAAAGCTAGGAGGTGTTGGCTTCATTATTGGTAAAGATACAAGTCTTATTTTTAACCAATAACGGTCCTTAAATTATAGAAATCAGCCATTAATCGATAAGGCTTCTTGCTAACCTATGAAAACTATGCTTCCATTTTCGCTTCAATACAAGGATTGATTTCGATTTAGAAGAAATTATGCATGTAGGTATTCAGCACAAATACCTAGATAGGAGGAGGAGTTCGTGGCTAAGTAATAACAGCGGCACGGGTCGATCCATCAGGTTAAGCTACGCTTGCCGGGGTTGGTCTGTGGATGGTTGACCATCCTTACATACCGAGACTCCTCCGTGCATCGAAAAGCACGTTAAGCCGTTGGTCCCGGCTGTCATTTGTAGATCTTTGACAGTCGTTACGGGTCGTCAGAAGCCCGAAAGTCTGACAACCAGTCTTACCGTACAGATATCGTGTTACCCAGTAACTGGGTTGTGGAGGTCAGATAGGCAGTCGCTCCATGTAAAATACTGGTATTCAGCTGCATCCGGTTAGACTGGAAGCCGACCCCAACATTGTTGAGAAAACGCTAGGCAGATGATGATGATGACCTAGATGTTCTTTTTTGTTTATTTTCACTTCAGAGACACAAACATCTGTGTAGCCCTGGCTCTTGTAGGTACTAAGAGATCCTATGTCACAAAAGCTAAAAAAAAAAATACCTAAATGCTAAAAACTGCTTCGCCTTATCAGCCGATAAAACTAGCGTTGCTGAAATTGTTATTAACTCAATAGTAGCTTGTACAAGTACAGCTTAGCAAAAAAGAGTTTGGAAAAAATGAGGTCGCCACTACCGCATATAGGTCACTTTAAATGGGAAATGAGTAAAAGAATTTTAACAAATAGTTAAAAACGCTGCTTGTACTGACTCAAAAACCTACTAGCACGTGTCGGCAAAGTAGTGCCAACATCATAGGTCTGCATTACTTATGTAAAATATTTAGTTTCATCTGTCACCGCATCATACTCTTTTTTGCCAAGCTGTAAGTTTGACTACAAACTTATCCAAAGACTTCCCATTTTTATTTAAAAAAAGTAATTTTTCCACATTTTTATTAATTTATGAAAAGAAATGTACTGAAACCAGTAAAAGAATTTAAACGAGAGAAACAGTTACCAAAAGGGTTTAGTTTCCTGTCAAACAAATCCTTAAAACGATTAACTGGGCTCAGAAATGATTTAAAGACTTAAAAAATGCATTTAGCATAAAATAACCGTTTTAATGTGTATGTAAAAAAACACAAAGTCAACTCGCAAAAACCGCCATTTTGAAAAGCCTATTAAAATACTTTAAAAGATAAAAGGTTTGAAATCCTCTTTCGTAGCACCTTTGTCATCCATTTTTGTCATTTGCCGCACTTTTGAAATAAAGTAACATTTTCTGTCTCAATTTCTCGCTTGTAAAGTTTCTTGGGATTTTTTCCTGAATTTTAATAATTCTTCACGATTCCTCGTTGGCTGCAGTAAGTGTCTACATTAAGGTATGGGTACTGTTCGTTAACAGTCCAAGACTTACTGTTACTGTATCATCCCATTGCTGGGTGAAGGCCTCTCCCCATGACTTGCGATCCAGGACTCATAAGGACCACTGGTCGTTTATTTTGTCAAGCGCGTCCCGTCAAGTTCTCCGGGGTCTACCGCGACGCCTTCTAGCTGTCTCAGCGCTTTGAATAGTGGCTATTTTGACCCAATCATTGGGCATGTAGTAGACGTGGCCAGCCCAGTCCTACTTCAACTTTGCGGCTTTTTGAGCAACGTCAGCAATCTGTGTTTCGGAGCGCAATGTGGTGTTGCGAGTATGGTGTGATGATGTATTTTTTTTTTATTTATTTATTTAGTATATCCAACAAAAGATGTACATAATACATGACACATAAATAAAGGGCAACATCAGGTATCATGCAGGTGTACTCCTTCACTTATAGGAGACCACAGCATGCACAATAAAGTTAAAAACTAAGCTAAAAAGTTAAAATATTAATACTTAATAGGAAAACGTTTTACTTAGTCCTCTAGAAATCTTAGTGAAGAAACTATCACTAGACAGAACATGAACATGAACTGTTGGCGCCATCTTGGAACGTAAACAAAGTATTTGATTGTGCTCTCGAAAATTATAGTTTTAAAATTGTTAAAGGTGTCTAAAAGTTCATAAATAGTGCATATAAGTGGAAAAGGACTCGTAAACTAACTATTGAAATGTTATTAAAGACGTCGGTATAGTGGAAAACTATAAAAGTGATACGTAAAGGAGGCAAACCAGTGACTTGCAAATTAACGGCGAATCAGTGATAAATTAAAAAATAAGCAATATCTCTAATATAAGAGGTCTCCAAACCAGTGAAATAAAAGAAATATCAAGTGAAATAGAAGTTATAAACCGATTCATCCTAAAACTCAACAAAAATATCAAATTATAACATAATAACTTCGTTTTTTATTTGAAATTAGTTGAAAATCACGCCATCTCTTGGACAAGTTACAAACTGACATGACAGTAATCGATGCCAAGGACAAAGCAACTGTGACATTATAATAAAATTACTCATCATATACATCTCAAGTGGCGACATCTATTGACTGCGAAATAAGAATAGCAGATTAACACAATACGACCAGCTATTTCATTACGAACTTCACCGTACACATAGTCAGTTGGCGTATACAACAGACTGAAGTGCAATCAGTTGTGGTTCGAATCTCACCACACGAAATTATTTTAGTAAAACAATGAATTTTCTGGAGAATATTACGTTCCGTCGCACGCGCACCCGCTCAGAACCAGAAGATGACAGCAACATATCTCATAATATAACAATAAATAGCATGCCCGACATGTCTGAGGACGAAGATGACTCACAAGTCAAAACACTAAAAAATACAATTGAGCGACTGACATTCCAATTAAATAGTGCGCATAATGAAATTGAGTCACTATCACTTGAGAATAGTAATCTGAAGAAACAAAACGACGAACTAGCTAGAAAAAACGAAATCCTCAAAAAAATTAATAGTCCTGCTAAATTAAGACCAACACCAAAGAAAACTACAAGCAGACGTACACATAACAAAGATACACAAACGGAAAATATAAATTACTTATCCGAAAACAAAAATGATAACACAGATACAAGTGATATAACACAAAATATTTCTCATACTACACCAGTACCACCGCTAAACAGAACCCACAGCAAGCAGACTATAATTACAAATAAACCAAAAATATATTTACTAAGTAGTGAAACCTCAAATAAGCTATATACCGCTACAGAAAAAACTAACCTGCGTGACTACGACATCTGTCACTACCGTAAACCAAAATGTGGAATAAAGCAAATACTCGAGAACATTGAAGGAAAAGTTCAGAACCTAACAAGTAAGGACTATTGTATTATTTACATCGGCGAAGAGGATTTCCGAAGAACGCAAAACTACGTAGAACTAGTTTTGTTTATTAGAGATAAATTAACTTCACTTACCCACACTAATATAATTATTTGTCTACCGACTTATAAATTTAAATTTAATAATAACTATTATGTAGAACAGTTAAACTATGGCAATACTCTGTACAATAGTAGAATAGAAACATTTAATAACCTTTTAGATATGGACACACAGACATTCAATTACGCATACCTACTAGACTCAAACCTAAATCTTTCTTTTGACTATGATATGTATAATCAGCGCACGGGCGCACTGAATAGTAAAGGCACGAATGTAGTGGTATCAGACCTACAGGATCTTATTATGACAATAAGCAATCAAAACAATGAAAATTTGATGGTAGGTATTTCACAGTCGGACAAAACAGAAATATCTAGGGACCCTCAACCACTAACTAGCCCTAAGTTTTTTCTTTAATAAAATCACATCAACAGACAGTACACAAAGACAAAACAGTACACAGACGCATTCATGCAATAATATTAACATCTTTTATCAGAACATACAAAGTCTAAAAAATAAGCGTTACCTAATGGAAGCAATTACGGATAAACATAAAATGGAAGCGCTTTGTTTTACGGAAACATGGATTACAGAATCCAAAAAAGATCTTCTTCAGTTGGAAGGGTATACTGTAGCCGCCAAATACTGCCGCCCAAATTATTCGGGAGGTGGTGTATGCATATTTTTAAAAGACGGTATTGAGTTCAAAGAAAGACATGATTTAACGGAAATGACGAATGAATTTATATTTGAAACATGTGCAGTAGAAATTCCTAAATTTAATCAATTACTAATTGTTATTTATTGGCCACAAAAAAATAGGGAAACTGAAATATTTTACACATCCTTAGAAAAACTTCTACTAAAAATCAATATAAAGGACAAGCGTAAACAGATATTTATAGGCGGGGATTTCAACGTAAATATCCTTGAGAAAAGTCGTCATTCATTTAATCTTTTACATACAATGACTAGGTACAACTTTCGACAACTAGTAACGGAACCTACCAGAGTAACAACCTCAAGCTCGACATGTATTGACCTGGTATTTACAAACGAACACGCCAAATTCTATCTTGAAGTAGTGGAGCTTGGACTCTCAGACCACAGAGGAATAGCAATCACTGTACCTACCCGCATTCCGATGATTAATAAAAAGCAAATATCTACCTTAAAGAGGATCTATAGTAAACAAAACATAGACTCATTTAAAAAGGAACTAAATAAACTTGACTGGAGTAAAATAATAAATGAAAACCAAAATATTAACATTAATTATGTGTCATTTCATAACACCTTGCAAAACATTTTAAATCAGTGTATACCAAAAAAAGACGTAAAAATAAAAAACAGGACATATAAGACATGGTTGACAACTGGACTAAGATTAGCATGCAAACATAAAAGACAACTAAAGGCATTACTGACTACAACTAATAACAATATATTACAAAAGTACTATAAACGTTATGAGAAATTACTTAAGAAAACAGTAACCCACTCTAAAAAACTGAACTACATAAGAATAATGAGTAAATCTGAAAATAAAACTAAAACAATGTGGCAAATAATAAAGGAGCGTACAAATAAAAATAAAAAACAATCTACTAATAACATAAAATTGCGTGTGCAAAATACGGTGACAGAAAACGCGACTACCATTGCCAACGCTTTCAATAGTTATTTTGCTTCAGTGGGAAAAACAGATACCGCAAATGGGAACACTTTTCCAAGTGGCCGCCCTACGTCCTCTCAAAGCGAAAACTCCATCTACCTAAGACCAGTTGACCCTAGCGAAATTAAGTTTATAATAAAAAAATTGAAAAACAAGCGCAGTTATGGCCATGACGAGCTACCGCCTACACTTATAAAAGCTTGCGCCGAAGAGCTAACGTTACCCCTAACCTATTTAGTCAATCAGTCTTTGGATGAGGGTTCGGTCCCTGACTTGCTAAAAGTATCAGTAGTAAAACCTATCTACAAGAAAGGAGACCAGACTGACACCAGTAATTATAGGCCGATAGCATTGTTACCTACTTTCGCAAAAATATTGGAGACTGCGATGTCAAAGCGACTTTACTCATTTTGTGAAAGATATAAGATATTCGACGACAGTCAAAACGGGTTCAGGAAAAATAGGTCTACAACTTTAGCTATATTCAAGTATATCCAGGAAGCTTTAAATATAATCAGTAACAAAAAGTACGCAGTAGGGATTTTACTGGATATGAGCAAAGCCTATGACAGAGTTTCATACGAAATCCTACTTAGTAAGTTATATGCAATAGGCGTTAGAGGTACAGCATACAAGTGGTTCTCGTCGTACCTACAAAATAGAGAACAGTTCGTGGAGGTTGAACATAGGGATCAACACACTGGCCGAATAACACGCGTAAGATCTGATAAAGTGAAAATAACAATGTCAATACCTCAAGGCAGCGTTTTAGGATGCTTATTATTTCTAATTTATATTAATGACCTACCTAAAGAAATTGACGCTCAAAGTATCTTATTTGCTGACGATATTTCTATAATTTTTCCATACACTAGTGGTGAAAACTTAAACTTAAACCTAGACGGTAAGCTCTCGAAAATAATATCATGGTTAAAAGATCATAACTTAGAATTAAACTTTGACAAAACAAAAATAATGCAATTTGGACCATATCAAAAGCGTAAATTGGACATAAATTACTCGTATAATAATATATCGATACAATGCATAAATGAGTTTAAACTGTTGGGTTTGTCTATAGATACCAATATAAACTGGAAGGCTCATATAGATGCAGTGGCAAATAAGCTTGCTAGCTTTATATATGCCCTAGGAGAGCTTAAAAGAGCTACCGATTTTAAAACTGCTCTAACAGCATACTATGCCTACGCATACTCCTGGTTAAATTACGGAATAGTGGTGTGGGGAAATAGTGTAGACAAACAAAGGCTCTTTATTCTTCAAAAAAAATGTTTACGAATTCTTGCCAATATAGACAACACGCAAAGCTGTAAGCCATTCTTTGTTAAATATAAGGTCCTTACACTAACTGGCATCTACATATTGGAAGTAAGTAAATTTGTACGAAAACACCAATCACTATTCCCACTCACTAGAACCCTCCGTCCACAAAGTCGCAGTGATAGGCGCCAAAACAAGAATGAATTAGCCCTACCAAGCTCCACATTAGGTATGTTCCATTCAGGACCTCTAGCCATGTGCGTAAAAATATATAATAAGCTTCCAAACTCAATTAAAGACATAGAGTACGAAAATAAATTCAAAACCAGCCTTCAAAGACACCTTACACTAAAATCATACTACACTCTAAAGGAATTCTTTGACGATAATGATAAGTAAATTTTGACATTAAAATTCATAATATAAATATAACATTCACAATTTTTGACTTAATACTATTATTCTGGTTTGACATTAAGCTTTATGATTATTATTATTGTTAAGGGAATTCTTGGACGATAACGATCGATAAATTGTGACATTCAAATCCTTATTATATACATCACTGACTATTGTTGACTTACTACTATTATTCTAGTTGACATTGCCTATGTTATTTTATGATTATAGTTATAATTATTTGATTATTTTTAATTGTTTATCATTATGTTAAAAATGTTATTATTGTCTTTCTGCACTGTGGGTTTCTTTCATTCATTTACATTTATTATGTACTGTAGCATGCCAAAACATACGTATATATTGCTGTGCCCTGACAGGGTCAATGTATGAAACAAATATTATTGTAACATCTTGTACACTACATTGAATGCAATAAATGATGATTATGATTATGATGATTATGAATACCAAGGCGCTATAGTAGTAGAACGTAGTAGTGGCCATAAGAAAGTTCTTTATTACCATCATACTGTACCTGTCCGTCAGCATTGCAGTTTCGGCTGTTAATAAGCCCATTGGCCATTTCAACTTCACTTCACAAGTCCAGACAAAATCTTGGTCATGTAGATTAATGTCTGAAATGTTCTTTTGAGGAAAGAACCACACAGCACGCGTAGCATGACCATCGTGGAAACGTGTTTTGTCGACGGAAGAATAGACAAAATGACAGATAAACAATCACAGTCTGCCATTTTGTCTAATCTTCCGTCAACAGAACTCATTTCTATGGCGGTCATGCTACGCGTGCTGATTTGAGTGAACCTGTCCAGTCATTGCAAGCATTTGTCAGAAATCGTAGAGCTCAACTCTGAACTTAAGGAGCACAACGTTACGGGCTGTGACTAGGATAAAATTTAAGAGGAGTTCGCCCCGTTTCAGCGTAGCAAGTAGACTAGATGGACAGACTGCTGGTTTGATACCCAGGTAACAACAGATGTCGCATTAGTAGTAAAAAATAAGCCAATTATCCTCTGGGACTAATCTCGTCTGAGTAAACAATTTAAGTGGTTTTTTTAAGGTAATACTTTAACTCCTGCCCTATTCATTAAACAGTGCAGTTAACTAAACGCAGTTAATAAAAAAATGTCCAGTTAACTCCAGATTAACGAAAGTTAATCTAATCATTTAAAATCTGCCGCCAAAAAGGCGGTGCACATAGGATAACTTTACAAAAATCTACAAAAAACTTATCTTAAGTTTGTTTGTGAAATCTTTTAATATCCTTATAATGTGCCACCCGCACCGCTTCGTGGAAAATTGGCTTACATCATCCGGGATTCGAACGTGCTTACCTGTTAAGTAATCCTTAACTATTTGACTTTTCTCGCGTCAGTGGTCACCGCATTTTAGTGGAATAAGAAAATAAATTGCCTTATTTTTTTGGTTTATTCTACTTTAATCTATCTTTTATGTGTGTGAGAACAGAGTTAAGCCGAGATGGGGAAAGATAACCTAACCACATATTGCCATTTTTTTACACCTTTGAGTCTACACGAGACAGGCTCCACCTAGTGTGGAGGCCACAAGTTTAAAATATAAAAAAATATTTATGTTTCCTTATTAAGGCTCGTTCGAACTGGCGCGATATAGCGGGCGTGACAGGCAGCGCTACCCTTGTCGCGCCCGCGATGTCGCGAGTATGTGGGAGCCTTTAAGGAGTAGTTTATTTATATTAAATTTTAAGCTCCACTTTTACTGACAAATGCTTGCACTGACTGGACAGGTCCACTCAAATCTGTGTGGTTCTTTCCTCAAAAGACCATTTCAGACTCTAATCTATATGGTCCTTATATGGCCTGACCAAGATTATGTATGTCTGGACTTTAAAGGAGATGGTGACCTATGAGTTTGTTTCGGCCTTTCTTCTCAGAGTAGTCAGATAGGAAACGCCGACCTCATCTAGCTTATTTTTACAACTTTTTAATATGACGTGTAAAAGTGATTCCAATATCCTATTTACAGAATAAACAATTTTTTTTTCATTTCATTTCATTTCATTAAGGAATGCTCTTTTTGGTCAATAAATAAGCGATTTATTATTATTTATTGCTTATCTGGCAATATGTGGTTACAAACAACATCCGACAATAACCATTGCTTATGACAATTAGTACTAATACTGTGAAATATTTTACATACATCCTTACATATTATAAAACAATGTCCTCCGCAGCGTCTGTCGTCTTCGAGATAAACTCAAAAACTACTGCACCGATTTTCATGCTGTTTTCACCAATGGATAGAGTGGTTCTCGAGGTAGGTTTTAGTATATAATAACCGACATCCACGCAGGCGAAGCATCAGCTAGTACTACATATGATTTTGATGATCACCATTCAAGGCATATGTTTCTCTGATCCTGGGAACTACATGCCATTTTTGTACGCTGGTCTGGCCATCTCTTGGGAAGCCATCACTTCTTCTCGTCTCTGTGCTTGCCCGGTTCTCCAGGCCTAGTACACGCTGGGGCAATAGAGCTTTCGGTTAGGTTTTGATTCCCAGGTCGAGAAAAGTATTTCATCAGAAACTCAGTCACAGTCAGTTGATGACAATAGGCTCGCGCCCTGTTAGTTTAGGTTATGAATGTGACTAAAACATAGTTGCCATGACTAGTTGGCGTCACTTTTTGAAACTATACTTGGCGAGTAGATATAAGGAACTGTGAAAGTGCCCTACAGTTGTTATTGGTTAATCAGTATCCTTTCTACATGGCGTAGGTGTCTGGATTGATTAAAAATAAAACCTTTTTAGTAAATCCCTTTTTACGACACTCAAGATAAACTCCTGGGGACTTAAAACGGTCACTTTAGCAGAATCATAATATGAAAATATTATGAATCATCGTAAAATGTCACCAACTGACGATTCATTAAGATGGTCCACATTATTATGAATTGCTTTTGTGACCATTTTACGAATCTCCATAGTAAACTGTCAAACAGATGAATTATTTCGTAATATGAATCGAACGCAGATCATATTATTGTGACATTTTATGATGATTCATAATATTTTCCTATTATGATTGTGCCAAAGTGACTGTTTTAAGCCCCTAGGAGCTTATCTTGAGTGTCGTAAAGAGGGATTTACTAAAAAGGTTTTATTTTTAATCCTGTTCTTTGCCGGTAACCATACGGTACCTCACACACGCTACTAAGTGCCACTTTTGTTTTTACTAAACATACATTTGAAATTCGATTACGATCTGTACCAACACCAATAAAAACACAAGACTGTCGTGGTCACTTACATTATGAACCTCCTTGAAGAAGACCTCACATCTTTTCCTTAACCGACCATCGACAAACTCCTCACGCTCGATTTCGCCATAAAATCCAATCTGATAACTCTACATAGAATGTAATACAACAAACAAAAGTTCAGAAAGATAATAAAAAAAAAGGTTTTACCGAAAATTTCCTACATATCGATAGTTGATTATTAGTTGTGTCACGTCCCTACTCTGCATTCATCGCGCGGCGCTAGTGTTGTCATCATATCGACGCGTGACGTCATAGCTATATGTGTGGTCGTTTGCACATTTCTTTATGTTGCTAGTTTCGATTCGATTTTGGATATTTAAATGACAAAGATTTCCCCTGGCTTTACTTTGTTTTTAAAGTTGGCGATGGCTGACATTAATGTCTGACTTCTAGTCAAATTAATGCAGTTAGCTGGACATACGATTAGGAACCCTGTAGGCTTCCTATAACTAACGGATAGCTTACCAACGCTATGCTTTGCCTTTAATGAGGAAAGTGATCCGAATTCATACATTTATTATCTAATCTAACTAATATTATAAACGCGAAAGTTTGTAAGTATGGATGGATGGATGTATGGAGGGATGGATGGATGGATGAATGTTTGTTACTCTTTCACGTAAAAACTACTGAATGGATTTGGATGAAAGGCAAACAGATAGTTTATAACCTGGATTAACACATAGAATACTTTTATCCCGATATTCCCACGGGATCGATACTTACGCGGGTGTAACCGCGGGGCGCAGCTAGTCTGTAATACCTACTTATAAGTTCTTGTAGTAGATCATCATCTGCCGAGCCTTTTCTCGAAAATATTGGGGTCGACTTCCAGTCTAACCGGATGCAGCTGAATACCAGTATTTTACATGGAGCGACTGCATATCTTACCTCCAAAACCCAACTGGGTAATACGATTGCCTATAAGACTGGTTGTCAGACATTCGGGCTTCTGACGACCCGTGACAACTGTTAAATATCCACGAATGACAGCCGGAGACCAACTAATTAACGTTCTAGTAGGTACCATAATGAAAATAGGTCGGAGATCTGTAAAGATAGTTAGTAAGAGGTAAATAAATACCAAAACATTGGAAAGATCATTTAATATTGTGTTTAAAAAATATAGTAGGTAGATACCATGTTTTAAAGTAGCCATGTAGTTTCTTGCCATAGAATCATCTCATCATTATAATAATAAAGGTAGCGGTAGCGGTTCGGTTGTGGAATTCACTTCCGCCTGACATTAGGGACTGCCAAACTGTTGCAGTATTTAAAAAAAGAGTGAAAGAACACTATCTATCCATTTCGTCATAGTTGCATAGATATTTTAAATTATATTGTAATTATACCTATATTTTTAAGTGATATTTATTTTAGAAGTATGTATGTAAGTATATTCTCATAATGTATGTTTATATTTAATTTTTGAATTGTTTTTGATTTATGTATTCTGTTTCTCTTCTACCCTTACACACGTTGTCTACATCTCTTTTATCTACTTTCCTATCGCAGGTATGCCGGTATGGACTAGAAGCCGACCGCATTAGAGTTGGGAAAATACTAGGCAGATTGATTGACTGATCATCTTTCACTCACACACACACGGACCTATATCCATATCCCACATTTTTTTTTTTTTTTTTTTTGTCTCTCGCTAATTGTTTTATACCTAATAATTAATTTAGTAATTTAAACCATCTCATTTAAGGAATCCAATACAATAATGTTTTTAGGATGCTGTTGAAACTGCCCTGTTTCTGTAGCGCATCAGAGATGTTTGCTCAGTACCGAACCGACGGATTCCATGCAGTGATTCGCTAAAAAGTCGCATCACTGATGCGTAGAACGCGGGTCAGTGACAATAGCATCCTGAAAACAGTGGTGGAGAGCCCTTATTCCCCTTTTCTGAGGCACTATGTGGGGAGAATGGTCAGGTAGCATATTCCTTGCTTTATCGTTCTCTGCACATTTTGCCGCAATCATCAGTTTTTCTTGTCTATGTTTTTGTGTACTACTAACACTAGTGGTAAGGTATTTTACTAACAAATTGGACCATATTGTTGTCTGAACTTTATAAATAAATAAAATAAATAAGTAAATATCTATTCTAACATCTGACGTTTCTGTTAAGATTCTGAACTTTAACAGCACCCCTGATTATAAATTAAATGAGACGTGAACATTCTATTCTAAGTCTTGAACTTTCTGTAGTTAGTGCGCACTTTAACCGCTAAGCTATAGCCGTTAACTGCCATTTACTTAAACACGTAAAGTATTTTAGTATTTGAGTCAATCATCATCATTCTGTAGACTTTTCCTAAGTTGGTACGTCGGGGTCAGCTCGCAGTCTTAACTAGACGGTTAAATATCTGTGTTTATGCTACTTACAATATGTGAAACTAATTATTGTTCATGTACGCTACAGGCAGCTTTTTGCTTAAGCTGTGCACAGACTTTAATCATGACTGATTGAAAACAGATTTGATAACGCTTTATGAGAACAATGATGGCGGTCACATTCGCAAAACAGAGTGTTGTCAAGTCAACGATGTCTAAATGTGTTGAAAAACTTTGACATAAGATAGAGATTTCTTCTATAATAAACAACGGTAATCGGAACTAACACCGGCATCTTGTTTTTCAATTCAAATTTTTGGATCAATTATTGCACCTACAACGCCCCCATGTCAACTTCATTCGAGCGCCAAAAGATCCTTCTAGCACTCTATCTACTTACTTTTAGACAACTGTTAGATAAGTCTACACCCAGTTTGTATATTATAGACAACTGTTAGATAAGTCTACACCAACTTTATCTATTATAGACAACTGTTACATAAGTCTACACCCACTCTGTCTATTATAGACAACTGTTAGATAAGTCTACACCCACTCTGTCTATTATAGACAACTGTTAGATAAGTCTACACCCACTCTATCTATTATTATAGACAACTGTTAGATAAGTCTGCGCCCACTCTTTAAATTATAGTCAACTGTTAGACAAGTCTACACCCACTCTATATATTATAGATAACTGTTAGATAAGTCTGCGCCCACTCTATCTATTATTGACAACTGTTAGATAAGTCTGCGCCCACTCTATCTATCACAGATAACTGTTAGATAAGTGTGCGCCTACTCTATCTATTACAGACAACTGTTAGATAAGTCTGCGCCCACTCTATCTATTATAGACAGTTGTTCGATAAGTCTGCGCCCACTCTATCTATTACAAACAACTGTTAGATAAGTCTGCGCCCACTCTATCTATTACAGATAACTGTTAGATAAGTGTGCGCCTACTCTATCTATTACAGACAACTGTTAGATAAGTCTACACCCGCTCTATCTATTACAGACAACTGTTAGATAAGTCTGCGCCTACTCTATCTATTACAGACAACTGTTAGATAAGTCTACACCCGCTCTATCTATTACAGACAACTGTTAGATAAGTCTGCGCCTACTCTATCTATTACAGACAACTGTAAGATAAGTCTACACCCGCTCTATCTATTACAGACAACTGTAAGATAAGTCTGCGCCCACTCTATCTATCACAGATAACTGTTAGATAATTCGGCGTCCAGTCTTAATTTTAATAACTGCACGTTTAGTTGCAAGTAATTCCAACTTAAAAATGAAAAAATAAGTTCTATGACGATTTCCCTTCAATACAAAATGCGCATTTCTGTATGCAGTATGACACAACACCTTTGCATTCTTCAATAACCACCCATTTGTTATGTGATATTTATACATGTCAATTTTACAAATCCAAAATTGAGTCCTTTGTCGAACAGAATTATATTCAGGCGGAGTCGCCGACACATCACTAACTCCTAAATATTAAAAAAGGAAATAAAATACAAAGAAAAAAAACCACCAACTAAATGAGTAAAAACATATATTTTATATATCACTCGTTGATTTTAAATTACTACATTTTCGTATTGAGTTAGAACGAAACATTTCTGGGGTACAGTCGCGAAGAGAAGTTACTCGATATACACACAAATACACTTAAACTGTATTCTTTTACATCTAAACACACATATATGTACAGTTTTACTATGTTTCATTTAAATAAAGAGAATGTACAACTAGCCTAGAAGATTGATAATGTTAGTTAAGTATTTACAAACTGTTTCAGTGGCATTAACCAGGAGAAGGAACATTTTTTTTACTAAAGGGACATTTACAATACTAAAAGTTGGACGCAAATGAACTTAAAATTGTCAATTGCTTTGCTAGGCAATCAATTGTTTCATCTTCTCATCAAAAGATTCATCAAAGCAATTGATTGCCTCAAAATAGGATGGATATTTTCTTTAATTTGACAAAAAGAAGCTAGCTTTGACGTCTAGCTGTCAAAGTTGTCAAACTAACTTCTTTCAACGTAGGTAGTTTGCGTAGAACTATTGAACTTCTTTGAATCAAAAGATGATGCTCAATGAGCTCTTCCCCTTTTTTTACTCTTTTTAATTTTGTTATATAATTATTAAGACTATACATATTTCTTTTTAAGTCTGTTAGAGTATATGTTATAATTATCAAAAGAAGAAGCAATATATTGCCTAGTAAAAATAACAAATTGAAAGGTGAAACAATTTAAAGCCTTGTAACTAGAGCATAATATTTTTTATTTTTTCATAAAAAATAATTCTTGGACCAACAATTTAATTTGACCTTTTGTGTTATCCAAGTAAAGGATAAGAATAATTTTAACTTTAAATAAAACCTTTTCTCTTGAACAAAACCTTTAAAAAGTGATGACCACGAAAAACCGTTTTGTTCAACAAATTGCTTGTGCTCCATATGCGCCCAACCTTACACATAAGTTCCTTATTAAGTACAAAGTAAGAAATAAATAGTTTTATTTACAATTTTCTGTATCCTTTTAATTTTTCTTACAATTAAATAAATCGGTCAATTTTCTCGTCTCACCATCTGTCAACATGTGAATGATTGAGAACGAATGAATGGGAAATGCTTGAAGCGATCTCATTCACTGGTCTTTAAGGTTGAAAAGGAAGTTTAAGGAGTATTGTTGAAAGCAGGCGTTGCCGGGGGCGCGCACGAGTTTGCTTTATGATATTAAAATGTTTCTGAAGCGTATTGGGCTGCAAACCACATTTGCATGCTTCAAGTAACACCGACAAGTTTTGTGGAGACCTTTCAAAGACGGAAGATAGTTCGAATTATCTGTCTATAACCCCCCCATTTTCCTAAATTCCTAAAAGCCTATTCTCATGTCAAGTGATTTCGTTCGCTGTTGTTTTGTTGTCAACCAATTACAGCAGTTGACATACGACTTGACAGTGTGTTATATATGTCAGCCATTCATGAAACTGTAAAGTAGTAGGAAATCTGCGGGGTAACCCATTTCATACCAAAATACAATAATGGTATTAAAATCGGAATCACTTCTTTACTTGACATTACGTTCCACAGAGCTATTGTTACGATTGAGCCAGCGAACATACGAGCGTTTAATTACAAGAGTAATTTCATTAACGCACAAACGTGGCTCTAAGGCTGCGCTAGCCGGTATTTTTTCCATACAAACGTTGTGGGGTGGTTGCTCCACTATTTGATGTTGCTAATTTGTGACTAAGATATTGACGTCACAAATATTCATTATTAGCACATGCCAACCAACAAATTCAAACCATCGACTAGCGCAACCTTAATATAAATAAGTCTCCTTCTTCAGCGTCGATATTATTCATTTTCAATGCGATCAAAATAAAAATAGGATCGATCTTTTCGCTTACTCAATTGACATTTCAGGTGACGTTCAGCTGTCAAAGTTCTCAAACTAATTTCAGTTTCATCACGTTTGTCAAGTTACGTGTACTTTCAATTCTGTCCTATTCTTATTTCGAGCCATTATTATTTTGCAAAAAAATGTAGTAGATACTTGCCTTGAATGAATTGTAAAAAAGACGCTATTACACAAATACAATTTATACAATCTTCATGTGGGATAAAGTGTAAGTAAGTATATTTTTCTTTAAAAAACATGTCTGGCCGCGTTCAGTAGTTTCCAGTTTCTATTAAATTATTTAAAATCCAATTATACTGACAGCCACATATTTTTCAAGAAATAAATAAATGTTTTTTATTACAAAAAAGTCATTTCAATTTTAAATATTGACAGCATTAAGTAGCTTATGTTTAAACTTCGGGCGAATACCAACAATTGGTTATAGTTGATCTTTTTATAATGCATTTGAACATCAAAAAAATTTAAACAACAGTAGTATTTTTAGTGTTATATATTGACAACAAGATATTATTAAAATTATTTTTTGGAAATCATTATAGAAATTACACATTTATTTTTAACATCTCAGCTCAAAACGCTGCGTTTAGTCTGGGTTCCTGACGTGAACTGACGTCAAGTGGTCAAATAACCTACGCCAAGATGTAGAATTATCATAATACTGCACAAAGTTGTTAGATATTTTTATTCACATAACATATTATTACTCTAAAGGAACTGGCTTAATAAAACTACTATATTTGAGCGAATTGTTAACTTTATAGTATGTAAGTAATATGTTTTTACTTTCATGTGTATTGCTACTCAATTTTGAGCTATAAGTACCAAGGACCAATTTCAACAAAGCAGTCAAAAGTTTTCTGAAATAACATAATAATAAACATTTAAAATTTTAACTTATAATAAGTACATCAATCTGACAAGTATTTATTTTGACTAAGTTATGAAACATCAAGATTTTTCTGTTGAAATCGGTCCATTTTTTTACAACATTAATTTATTTCAAAAACAATGAGCATCACTCAAAATTCTGATTTCAAAGTCAATTCAAAAATCGAATAGCCTTATCTCAACATCCAATGACTCCAATAAACCTTATAATGTCACATAATCAGCGAGTTAAAAGCAATCAATGCGAATGTAATTAAAAACGAACTTTTACGAAAGAATACATCGTAAAATATCGACATGCCCGCTAATCGCAAACACTTAATGAATAAAATCGATAATTAAAATCGACTAAGAGTTAATTGAGCTGAAAATGGAATCTAGATTTCAAATTACGAATGGCGTGGAGCCAAACGCTTTGGTTTCTTTGCCTGTGGTTTCTTTTTGTTTTTTTTTAAATCGCGCATTTGAACGGAATAGTGTGGTAGTTAGCGCATTCCGATGTTCGATTTTTATTTTTATTCAACTAAAGAATTCGGTTAATCTTTTTATTGACAATATATGAAACTTGGACCTTTGATAGAGTTGTTAAGGAAGCATTTAGTAGTTTGTACCATCACAACAAAGGAACATTCAGGATTCTTTACTCTTAAAAATCAATTTTCTCACGACAAAGTCACGCAATTAAAAATATATTTCCTCCGCATGTTTTCAAAACTACATTTTGTAACAACATGGCATAACCACACGCGGGTACCGAACAAAAACAAAATAGTTTGTTTTTAAAATCGATTCACTCGGTAAATCGATTCGGCGAGAACTCGATACTCGTAATCGTAAATCACATGAACAAAAGACGGAAAGGAAAATACAAATTAGCCTTATAATCGCTCGTTTAAACTCGGGTTTAAAAGCCACAGCCTAGTGTAAGAACATAGTAAACAATGCAATGAGAACTGAACTGAGATAGTTTTGTATTGAGAACATTAGGAATAGAAATCTTAGACCAAACAGTTCATAACTTTGAACAAAAACAAACCATAGTTTTTCCGCCAAACCATGCATTTTTTCAGCCATCGAGTTTAATTAAGCGAATTCTTAGTTGCTAATCGATTAATTGACCGCACAGATTTTAGCATTCAGCTATAATCCGCCATAAAATGGCTCGCTGACGATTAGAGTGAATTAATTTTTATTTTCGGAATCACGGCAACGAATCCAAAACATCCTCTCCGTATTAAAAACTGGTCTTCCAAATTGATAATGGCCATAAAAATACAGGCTCACAAGCTTATAAAAAGAATGTGACACATTAAAACAATAGTCCAGACACGTCGTTAGTCAAACTAAACAGTTAAGCAACGCGTCAAAGAAATCATCAACAACAAAAAGATCTCTATCGATAAATTCCTAACGCGTAGACAAATAGTCGTGGAGAACAATCGTCAACGACTCGAAAACAATTTGGTTACGTCGCGAGCAATTACGAAACGCGATTCGAGAACGCGATAGTTTTCGAACGCATCTCTTAATAATAGGGCCCTGAACGCACCCATAATCGCCATCATCTCTATATTACACCTATCTCTTTCTAACCCCAGTAACTGGTGTATTGTTATCCTTGTCCACCGTTGACAGCGCTCGTTTAGAAACCACAGACCCTGCCTATCAACGTTTCAAATCTAAAATGTCTAATTATACCCACATCACTGGATGAACATCAAAAAAGAGCCATTTTTAATTAATTTAAACCCCAAAAACTATTATAATACGGCCAATTTTGTTATCTAATAAGCCGTGACGCTAACAAGACCCGGGAAGCCATTTTGAAACCGTTTTATAAAGTTGATTTAATGATATAGCTGGTTTAATGGCTTTAGAATTGATATAAATTATTACAAACACCAACTAACGCCCACTTTTTGAAGATTGATCATGTTGACTGTTGATAAATGAGGTTTAGTAATCAAATAAATTTTAATTAAAACTTGCGAATTTGATTGCGACATGCTAAGTGCCTAAATTAATTATTGAAATTAAGATAATTGATGACAAATTCTTGGATTTGGTCTGTAAAACATTGCCTATTCTAATCACGATCATAAATCAACTCATTCCACGCAATCCAAATTCAAACGTAACGTTCTTTAAATTCGCATTTCAAATACCAAAGTCATTTTCAGTCGAAATAAGGCTATATGAGACCCCACCTCATCCTCGCCAGTGCTAAAATCTCTTAAAATCATAAATAAATAAAACTATACTCTAAACCATCTAGATTACATTAATATTTACATGTTTTAACACTACTTTAGTCCACTGTCTTACGTTTCATTCTCACTTTCACTGAGTTCGTCCATGTCCATATCGATGAGTTCTTCATCATCATCTTCGTAGGAGTTGTTAAGTTGGCTGCCATCATCTGGCTTCATGTTTGAGGAACCTGATTTGCCTCCAGTCTTTGCTTCTTCTTCTTGCTGCATTCGTTTGTGTTTCGTTCTTCTGTTTTGAAACCAAACTTTAACCTGTTAACAAAGAAAATGTGTGTTATTATGGGACTTTTAATTACTGTTATCTTTGTTAGGGAGGGATGCCTAAACATTACTTTGTGAGTTTGGTACCACAAATGAATATAATTAGCTATTCATCGGAATGAAAGACTTCTGATGGATGAAGATGGATTCTGCTTTTTGTTAAATAAATAAAACAAATGCAAATGAATTGGTCCTTATTCGAAACAAATGCATAGTTAAAAGTAAAAATGTGAAAGGAACAACAAAACAAAATAGAAAACACAAATCATAACATAATTTCATGGTTGACGAACAACAATAAAGGATTAAAGGAACTAGCCAATAAAAAAACTATTCAATGCGACCCCTCCAATCATATATCACAAGCTATTGAAAGAAAAATCCGTTGTCGAATTTTTCTGCGCACCAACAACAGATTTCCCGCCCAAAAAACGTCGGCAGCCATTTTGTAAGACAATTTGTCACATGGTTAATGGCTTGCGAAATGTATTCACGTTCTACCCAGCCAGTACGCTTTTGAGATATTGTAACTAATGCATGGAGTCTGTATATCTGTTATTCTGCCAAAAATGGAGATAAGGTTGTACATTACGCTTATTTAGGTTAGGAATTGGTTTATATTTTGAATTGTCTCCAATGTGGTTTATTATAGTGAATGAGTCATACAATAAAGGGTAATTGCTGATAATAATTTAAAGTTGGCTATTGTTCTGGAAGAAATACAAGGTCCTTTTGCCAATTTAAGTGCATTTGCCAAACCATTATTTTGTAAATCGTAGCAAACTCAGCTGAATCTGTCAAATCAATCAAATATGGTCAAATAATAGGAAGGTTTTTTGGTACTATTACAGCTACAAATATTCTAATATGTAGGAACGATGGCTATAATTTATTTGAGTCAGATGGCAATAGTTATGTCCATTTTCTACAGCAAACTTTTCCAACCAGTATCAAAGACCACATAGAATCCTTTGAGAATTTTCCACAACATAAGATTACCTAGAATTAGGTAGAAACATATAAGTGATTATATTTTTATTGTCGAAAGCAATATGTTATCAGGATTTCCATTAAAAATTGAATGCGACGGTAAAAACAGTCAATCGCCATGTTAGTTACAACGGATTGGCGTGAAATTGATGCAATCGTACGGTTTATGGCTCCTTACAATTCCGTACAAGTTACAAATCACATTTTAGTTTATTACTGATAAAAAACAAGGGAATAAGCCATTAACTTTGCTTTTTGTACGATTTTCTATCAAACATTTTAGTTTTATAGTGTTTCCTATAATTGGGCTCTATACTTTCATGAAATGGGACTCTTATCTGCTTTTTGACTTGTTATTTGAATTTAGGTATAAGGAAATGAAGAAATCTACATTTTACGTGCATTTAATCTGTACCGTAAACCGCCCTTAAGTTACAAGGGCATTACACGTAGGAATTGGAGCCACGGCTGAATTCACTTCAGAATCTTCACAAAGCCTTTTCTCGAGGCAAAGTCATCAAGGAATATCTTTGGACAATAACATCTTTTTCACAAGCACAACAAACACGCATGTAGTACAACAACTACATAGAAAAATTTGACAACTTTTCAAGAAGCAATAATTAGTAAACCTTTAACAGAGCTGAACGCGAAAAACCGATTGGAGTAACACTTAACTAGCCCAGAGTACCAACCAGAACCGTGAGAGAAAAATGATAAATACTAAAACTTCACGGCTTAATGGTGTCTCCCCCTCAATTATAAGGTCCCATACTGCGACAGACACGCTACATTACCTTCCATATATCGACATCAAATATCAATCAAGTTAGTTCCGATGCCACCCTTTTGTAACGAGTAATGGTGCGTGGAAGAGGGGAGTAGGTATACTATGTATCGTGATGTTGTTTATCCTGGAAATCTATGTAAGAGAAATAAGAAAATGTTTGGAGAAGTCCAAAGTTTGAGACATATGTATTTGAGAAGCATTTAAGTATAGCAACAACGGGTCACTTTTCTAATCCGCATTCTCAGACTTGGCTTCAGGCAACTTGGTAAAAAAGGTCTGCCATGATTTTTTTAAATTATTTAATTCATTCCCGAGAAAAGACAGATTTATTTTTAAATAAAAAAATATTGTGATGTGAATAAACGGGAAATTATTTGTCAGGCGACATTTTGAAGAAAGTAGAAAATGCCTATATCTGAAATGGCAAATCACGTAAAGCCAAAAACAAAAGAAGTCTAAACTGAGTATTAAGGGGGTAGTCACGAGCTAAACAATAATATTATTTAATAAAGACCTACGCAAGAACTCGCTAAATACCGCATAATATTATGAAGTCTGTCAAAACAAAACAATATCAATCAGAACTCGCAGAACTCCATGTGAACTGATGCTGCTCAGTCGTAACAAACAAAGTGATACATATTCTAAGACTGTGCGCACCAGAGGCAAAACAGTTTTTTCTGTCATAGACAGAACAGTTTTGTTTTGTGTCCAAAACATTGTTTTAGTACATTAATTGATAAATATTCTATGTGAGTGTTGTTACAAGCGGGCGTGCCGTCATTGTTTTCAAAATGTGATAGTCTCACTCAACTCAGTTTAGACCCGAGTCAAGATTGTTTATATATTTTAAAGACGGACACAGGTCTGCACACAGCCTTAAGTGTTTCACATATGAGTCCAAATGACCGGTTGCCGTCCAACTACAGCGGTTACAGCCTACGTAACGTTTACGACACGATACTTATGTCTTTAGTAAAAGGATATAGTTTTCGATCTTTATTTGTCTTTCTACACAGTTTAGAGCTCGAATGCTTTCGCTAGTTTCGAGTTGTTAAGGCTTTGCGCGACTTCTCAATAATAATACAACTAATGGTACATATCAGCTTTAATTCTCAGTAAATATTGTTCTAAAACGAAGAAAGATCAACAATAAATTATACAATTCCGCTAGGAGTACCACAAGGCACTATGTTCGGACCGGTATCAAAAAAGGACGAAACATATTGCTACTTTTAGGGTAACAATTTCATTATGAAGATGTTTTGTTGCTAGGTGCCTTCTCCTTATATAAACGTAACACCAAGGTACATACAGAACACTTCAGCTCCTCTTACCTTTTGAATTTTATGTGAATTTTAACGACTCTCCACTGTTCTTACAATAGCTTTTTAACCTGTGTTTAGTCGCTGTAAATCAAAGTTTACTTAATAACAAAATGGATATTATTGCATCTTTTGTGTTAATGCCAGAGTTACATGAAGATTTTACTACGACCGTCTTAAACATTATAATTATAGTAGTAACGAAGGCTGTGGAGAATACTGTTGTGTGTTTAACTACGTAAAACGTTACCCAATTTGTGTTAAGTCTTTTGGAACCTACTCTTTAATTTATTTACTTTTTATTGTTCCTTTTGTGAGACAAACTAATGTTTATCACCCATGTTGAGGGTTTCGTTTGACTGCGAAATTATGGGTACCTACTTCCTGAATAAGGACATGAGTAAATAAAACCGACAAAGCATTATTATTATTATTTATTATTTTATGTCCAGGCAAATCACTGTCCATTCCAAGGTTGCCTGGAAGAGATCGCGGAAAGCGATAAGGCCGCCCATTGTATATTTTGTAGTGTTTGTTTTTTCCTTTTGTTATATATTTTTTGGTGTACAATAAAATATATATAAATAAATAAATAAAGCATATTATATTTCCTATCTATTGGCTCTTTAACTGTATGCAGAACCCACATTGTGTTAAGTTGTGGCGGTATCTACATCGCTACATGCGAACAATGCATCAAAGACCTGACGTCACACAAAAATCCTTGACGTCACATAAATCCTGAATCGCGTAATTAAAGTTTGCCGTGCAATGGACACTATATACAAAAACCCAACATCGATCATTGGGCAGTTGCCCGCCAGACACAACACCCGTCTGTTCGGAGGATTCTCCCTTTTCTATGGTGGATGAGTGAATTTTACACCCTATTCCTCATACCCCTAAATTGATGACCCTGAATATGAACGTCAACGCAGCTTTCGTGCAAATACTCCAGCGTGACGTCATCATCATCACTCCCGCAAGCTTTCGTGAGCAGAGTCACACAGCCAGCCAACACCCGGCTTCAACACGATACCTACTGTTTCTTTTTTAACATAAAAATAATTTCTAAGGTGTTCATAGGGATCAGATAAATTGACCTTTTTTCCTTTGGTGACTTTTTTTTTCCTTTGGTGACTTTTTTTTTCCTTTGGTGACTTTTCCCAAAAGACATCGTCATCGTTTCATCTTCTGTATAATTTCAAACCACATTCAAATCTGCATCAATTTTTCTTTCCAACCACATCAGTACCATCTAATACTTCCTTGCAAGACCGAACATCATACATTTTATTACAATTACATAATTCAAAGAACCCTATCAGGATTCTCCATTCAACCCTTGTGCCGCCGGTCCCATAGGCCCATTTGCCGGTTACGGGTTATTCGCCGCTCGCATCCATCATACGGTTCTTTGTACCCCTGGGGATGTGTGCGGTACTATGTAATTTTGTATCATTTTACGTTGATGTTGTAGGGTTAAGGTTTTTTGTTCTGAACTTCTAACTTTTTTTTTGTGAGTTTTTGAGCAATACGATATCAATCTAATTGTGTCATTTGTGACTGGTTATTTCTCTAGCTAGGACTTCACCCTCTCAGCATAATATCCTCTCAATGATTTTATTAAAATATTTTAGTGTTTTTCTTTCCATGCTCTTTCAATTGATGGCTGAACTCGTGAGTTTAAAATTTGAATCTCTTCTGTAAACATGACAAGAATAAAACCATTTCGAAACGTAGTTACCCACCCACATAGTATACCTACCATTAATTCTAAAACACACTCATTTCCCATTCCGAAACACACAAACGAGTATTAAACCTCAAAAAATTCGCAACGAGACGGACCATCAAACAATTATCACATTCTGATGCAAATTTAATGTACTACCACTTCGCGTTACAACAACAATAAACTTTAATTCGTTTTACACGACGCATCTGCTCATACGCACCAAACTACCGTAAAATGAACCCTCATAAAACTCTATTATACCAACAAAAGAGTTCTAACAACGCTGGTCGTTAAATAAAAGTCATAAGTCTCCGCAAACAATCGTTATAATAGGAAAAGGGATCCGTACAATGATACCCGTACTAAATAAATAGGGGTGTCATTCAACATGGCCCGAAATGCGATTAAGTGCTTATGTACCCGATTATGGCGTTCCCCTACGGATTAGTAAGCGAGACAGACTAATACAAGCTTCCAAGCGTTAGAAAGAGATAGAAACGAGTAGGGGAGATACGCAATTAAGAATGCCGCGCGAATTTGGAGGAAAATTTAAACGGATCGCCGTATTACTTTATTGTAGCTCCATTAGCGAGGGAAAGGGACAGATATAGTTTAGAAAGGGACATTAGAGTGACAAATTGGGGTTGTTAGATATTTGTAGGGTTGGCGAGCTTTAATTGGATGTTAATAAAGTGATTCAGTTAGAAGGAATAAGTGAGTGGAATGTTTTTTTCGGTGGCAACGCATTTTATGATGACGACCCTTGAAACTTTACGAGCATAGAGGGTGAAAGAACAAAGGAGAAAAAAAAATATTTTTTTTGCACATTAACAACTAAGTTACACCTTCTTTAATACCTACTACGACCGATAATTATACTTATTTCTAAATGTATTTTTCAGGCTCCTATTTTCCCGCCAAAACCAAAAAAATGACGGTTAACTGTCAATGTCAATCGACTAACCCTATCTAAAATCATGGCGCCCTGTGTAAAAGAGACAACATCACTCAAATTGGCTGTTATTAAACGTGTGTGAACTGGTTTTTGGCCAGTACCGTTGATTAATGGTCGAATTTCTTTATTACATGGCCGCCATTTTGGCGTTTTGTGCTAAGCAATCATAGCGAAGTAGCAAACTTGTATTTGAATCTGGGTGTAGGTTATTGAGACTTTGAGAGTTTTCATTCCTATTTGATTATTTTACGGAATTTCTTGCTTGACTTTTGAATTGGATTGTTATCAAAAAACTAAATAATAAAATTAATTTAACGAGTTAGATATTCACGGATAAAGTATTTTTTTTTTTACTATACCTAACTAGCAAATACCATTCTTTTTTTTTTAAAGGTATTATCTGCAAAATAAGGAAACCTTACAACATGCAGGCTGGCAGAAAAAATATTCTAAGTATTTTTTTTTATCACTCAGCGAATTTAGAATCAATTTAAAAATTGTAGAAGATACGATTGTTTTTGGGAAGGCAGATTTGTTTTGGTCGCGCAAAAGCGAACACGTCTTCTTGGAAATAAATATACGAAATTCAGCATATATACAGACTTTTATTGACAGCTGCACCTCATTCATCCCGGTACCAAGGGCTGCGGAGCCACAATACCTACTATACAAATACAAATACAAATATTTTATTGGAACGATAACATATTACAAGTCTTGTGTACGTTAATACTGCGTTAGTTTAATAACTGTGTCGCAGTTATTAGCGCCCACCCCAGGAGCGAAAGCAAACTGAGTTCCATTACCACAAATTTAGTTATACTTTTTGGTAGAAACTAGACATAGACATTTAATAATAATAATAAAACTAGAACTAGACCCAAAGGTATCTTCAATTCAAAACAAGCATGACTTTTCATCAACTACATCGTCACTTAACATCACTAGATACAATCATATCAAGTTCCAACCTTCATAAAACCTCTATAAACACTTTCAAAGACAACATCAATTAACCTTTCCAATTCCATAGATGAAAGCTCATCACCAAAGCGTTCATCAACAAATAGGCCAGTCAAGAAAAACAAACATGAAGTTAGAATTAACCCATCAATTCACCTTCACAAACAACGAGGCTTAACGCGAATTTCCTTTGCCTAAGTGATGGCATTGCACGATAAAACGCAAGAGTCGATAATCGAGTAGGTACCGGCCGGATGTGGAAAAGCGCCCGCTTACGTCGCTTCCGTTCGCCATTAGTGAAGCACAGAATTGTTTTCTGTAATCGTTGAATTTGTTTGGTGGAATTGGCGGTAACTAAGATTTAATTCGAGTGTTGTAGCAGGAAAATACGTAAAGGGGTTAATTTTAACAAACAACTGCAACTTAAAAGCTTCTCAAATTCTTGTAACCAACCAAGCTTTTAGTAATAAGTCGATGTATTTTGGATTTACCGCCAACCGTTATTCATTTCTCCAATTTTTTGCGGTAAATTAGTAGGCAAAAAGAAACAGGAATTCAACCATTAGCAGAGGCATTCCATTTATAAACAATCAATATCAATTTGTTTTTTTTTTTCATCTTTCTAACGAACAACGAGCGTAAATTAAATTAAATCATTTCCTTGACAAAATCCTTAACAAAATAAATCTATCTAGCCATTATGCAAATCTAACAAAAACGATTTATAGCTGCAGTTATACTAATTTAATAAACACGAAACAAAGTTCAGTGACTTCAATCAGAACCATAGACAATATAGACGTTAGTAATAATGTTAAATTCCGCTGCAATTACACTACCGGCCACCGGACATACAAAACTTCGGCAGTACCGGAACGTTCGTTAATAAAACCGTACACGGTTCGAACGCGTGTCGATTTCCGACACTAAAACTCGTATGGGGAAAACGGGACGAGACATACCGTTTTAATGGTGGATGATTTATAGTTTATATTTTGTTTATGGTACTATGTATGATGGTAATGGAGGATGTACCAATATCAGAAAGTAGTTAGACGAGGTATATAAGTAGTCAAACCTATGCTACACAAACTTAAGATTATACCTATAAGATTGATAAGAGACATTTGACTTGATTTAGGTCCTTCATTTTCAAATTAAAAATATTTCAACTGCGTTTCGGATGTATTTTGTTTACTGAATAGTACCTAGGTACGTATAGAATATAACTTACAGACCAGAGATCATCAACTTCTTGAGGGCAATCTCCAATTCTTAAGTCCTACACGAATGTAATTTTAAAAGAATTTTCCTGGGATTTTTCTTTTCAAAGTCAAAGTCAACGTTTTTATTTGTAAAACACAGGTAGTAGGTATTTTTTTAACAGGTTTACAATCTACATTACGCCGTCATCGCTATAGATCTTTCCATTTACAGTTTACTTATTATTTATGTAAGCGTGGAATCAGCCCTACAGAACATAAACTATTTTAGGTATACATGCAGGCAAGAAACAACCATTGTTCTACCATAGACAACAAAAAAAGAAAGAAACCTAACTCAATTAGCAGTTACACTTTTTTTTCATAAAAAGAACATGTCAGTTCAAATGCGTCCCCTTACTCGCGCCCCCCACAGGAGACCGTGTTAACTCCGCCGTAGGTCTCCGTAGGGCTACGCCCCCAATATCACGCATGCGCACTAACACAATAAATATTTGCAACCTTTTTTATTTGCTCAATTGAGACGTAATCGAAATAGGTTTTGAGAATCGGGCGTTATTTTTGTTCTGCGAATAGATAGAGTTTTTTATGTTGATTCGGGCTTAAATCAACAGTAGGTGGGAGAATTGGAGAGAATATAAAGCGTTTTAGTAAATTGAATTTTTGTTGTGAGAATTGAGATGGAGAAAAACGGTTTTGCAAAATTTAATTAAATGCAAAAATAATTGTATAGTTGCACCTTCAAGTAAAGAAATATGGTTTACAAAAAAAATGGGGCTTTCGATAAATAAATTGATGGGTACCTCCGGTAGCTCTTTCAGTAGGTATCTAGAAAATTGTAACTATTATAGTATCCAGTAAAATAATTTTAATTTAATTAATATAAGAATTTGCTTGAATGACAATCCTTTTAATGAAAAAAAGATAATCTTAAAAAATATTAATAAATAAGTATGTGTTGGCCGTATTTAATTCAGTGTCAGTATTGTAATAAATAAAATAAAAGGCACGAATTTGTATTTTTAACACCTCTGCATTATCATTTTAAATCATTTTAGTACTAATAATTTCGCAACGCAGCTGTATCAAATATTACGTAAAAATAAAATAATAAGCAGCTGCCTTTAGTTATATTGTACGATATTTTAAAACAAATCACCAATCACTGACAAAATAATATCATGATAATAGTTTCACAACAATAATAAATAATCCAGACCCGTGCAGCAAGTATCAAGAACAAAAATTAAACCATAAAATAAAATAAAAACATCGATAAAAATCCACGCGAGTAGGTAATGGAGAACGCACATGTATCCTTTAAAAATCGAACACGTTAACAACGCAGCGCCGCCATGTGTGAAATTATGACTAATTAAAAAAAATATTAACCAACATAACGAGCAAAGGTATAAAAAAAGTCAAGGAGCATTTCCCTCAAAAATTACGTTTTCGCGAGTTCCAATAATCGAATTAAGTATGGTAAACATTTTATCTTAATAGTCGACTATATACGAACATACGAACAGGCCAGCTGCGTGTAATTTAGTTAATAATATAAAATTACTTGTATCGAGTATAACCTGTCCGGCTACGTCATCGTACCTTGGCTTGAAAAAAAAACATAAATTGGATTATAAACCTCGATGGTTGTCTGTTTACACTTCTTTGTGTTGCCATTATAGTTCATTGATTTCTTCTAAATAGGCTTAATGTGTCAAAAAACACCTAAAAATGTTTAGACCAATTTATTGGGTATTATTCCACATTAATAGTAGTCTTCAGCGCTACAACTTTCCATTTTCAGTTCAAGACCCAAAACAAGATGGAAAGCTATAGTGCTAAAAGGCATGAAAGAGTGTCAGGTATCCAATGACGATGTCGAGGATAGAGTGAAATGGAAGAGAAAGACCAGAAACGCTGACCCCACCATGATGTGGGATATATAGCCAGGAAGAGAGAGAGAGAGATATAGAGAGATATTGTAGAGTCTCCAGTGATTTTGTGATTTATTTAAAAAAAAACTATTTATAAAATCCAAATTATTTTCATGTAGGTACCTACCTACTTTATTATGTTAGCTACCACAAATATAATATATATACTGCAGTCTTTTCTACGTTGTTCAAACACAACATTAGGCTTTTTTATTAAAAAAATACAGAAAAAAAGGTAATTACGATGTTCAAGTTCTGCATCCAATATTAATCGATGTGCAATGCTTATAATAATCGACACACTACATGGACTAGACAATAATTACGGCTACGGCTTTAGATACTTTAAAATCAATTGATGGCTATAAACAAGTAATATTTACTACAAAACAAGAAACATAGGCAAAAAGTCAAGTGAATGTCTAGAATAGAATCGCATGTCACTACTTTACCTACTATCGATATATTTCAACAGTGACCGATGTTTTCTAAAGGTAAAAAAGGCGTGCATTTCTGTTTATAAATAAATGGTTTTCTTTCGAAAAAAAAAAACAATGAACAAGAATTGTAGATTGTAGGCATTTCGTTGACATAACAACTGTCTCCTTCCTGAATAAAGTAAATGAAACCTCATTAGTGACTTGTTCCAAATAATTAAATCGGAAGGCGGCATTGTCTATGGTCTCCTTACTTAAAAACATAACTAACGGTCTCCAACGAACATATACAAGCAGCTGGTATTAATTAAACCACACCTAATTACAAATAATTTTCATTTAACATGTAAATTCTTCTTCAATTGAACTCAATATTTAAACATAACCGTAAAAAAGCACGGTGCTCATCACCTAAGTACCATAAATTAGATCGGCTTTCAAGCCTCATTACTCTATAATTCTCTATGGTAATGTGTAGTTGTGACGGGAGATAATGATTGCTGCTTTGATGTTGATGGAAAGACTTTTTTTTAGGATTCCGTAGGAAATGTTGGAAATGTGATAATGAAGAAAATTATTTTTGTAGCTACGTGGGTACGAATACCTTTCCTACTTTGGAGTCTTGTAGAATTTGATATTGAAAAGTTAATAGCAGCCTCATATGAAACTTGAATTGCGAATAATAACATTCACTTATAACGTCACCAAAATTATGACATTGATGAACACACTTTTAATTGCCACAAAAAACACAAGTTTTCCAAAAAAAATAAAACTAGTTTTAGAAAATAAACGAGATTGGTACCTCCAACCTATAGAACCAATAGAATGATGATCAGTAAAACATAATCTATCAAATGAAAAAATCGACAATACATACATAAGAGCCCATACTCTGTTATCTTTTAATATTTAATGTGCAATGTATGCTGTTGGCGTACCTATTTTAAACAAACAAATACTTAAGATTACATCCAAAGCAATAAAATCCAATAACTCAACATACAGAACCAGTTCATCCATCTATGAATCGCTCCATATTTTTTGTTTCGTCACCAGTGTTGCATGATGCGATTAGCCGTGGCGCTAATTTCCTACTGGCTGCCTTAATCAACTGTGTAGCCATGTCCATGTTTTTTTTCTACCAAATTGGTAGTTTCCAACATTTATCGAGTTAGAACGAACTACGTTTTAAAAATAATTTGCTGTTTGTTGTGTAATATTTGTTGTCTTGACTATACGCCTTTCATTTCATTTCAAAGGAGAGCAGAGGTGTAATTTATCGAAATACATGGATTAGTGGTCGAATATTGTGTTAATACAAATTTTTTCTCTTAGGGATTGGCCTGGAAACAAAAATCATAATGACTAATTCAGTCAATAGTGATGCATAAAAACAGTCTACGATCGTCTAGAAATTCTTTTATTCTGACGGTTTTTGTAACACATCGCAATCATTCTCGAACAGCCATGCAAGAGAACTACCGGATTTAAATGAGAAATACCCTCTCAAATCATACAAAATAGACGTCAGCGTCACCTCAGAACAACCAATTTTCATGTTCTACCGACTGACACAAAACAGCTGAAAACTGGAAGTAAATCAAACAATTACAGCTAACATAGTACTGACTTAATGACTTGAAAAAAACTCTCAAATGTGTTTAGAAACTAGGCTGAGCTATTAGTATTAGTAACTGACCACACCTGGTCGATTGGTAACACTGCGGACGGATAGCAAAATAATCAATTAGCGAGTCTTACAAAATAATCATATCGGTCATGTTTTTTCGTGAACCTTGCTGATGGAAAGTGGCATCCTTACCACACCCTTGTAGTACCGAAAGCATGAACGAAATGTGGCCGATTTCAGAGACAACAATGAAAAGTCTATTTGGGTGCCTGTAATTTTACAAGGACACACGGCTAAGTACTCGATTTTACTTTAAACCCAGAGCTTTGCTCTGTAGTCTTCTTCTTCTTTGTCGATGCACTCTTGACAGAGCAGTTGTGGTCATCAAGTTGCAGTGAGATTTCCGACAGCCGCGATTTGACTGACGATGCGACGCCATCCCTCTCTGTCGGCTGTTATATTTGTGTGCATCTCATGTGTGTGTACTTACTCTGTAGTCTACCGGATTCAAGAACAGTGATCAAAACACAATATAAGTTTTATTGTTATAACGGGGCGTTTAGTGTCCCTCAAAGTGCTAATCTATTTTCTGTCACCAAAGCGGCTCTGTTTTAACACGACTTGGTGACAGAAATTCTAATGACCTACTGTCTAGAGAACATGATCCTAAATTCTAGCCGAAGACAGGATAAGACACAGCAACTAGAATGCCAAAACAAAGAGAAAAGAAGACGAGATGAAGCATAGCAATTTGGTGGGCTTATTGATAACTCGCACGAATTTACTCGCCCTAAAACGGGTGAATCGACACTTTTTACTAATATAATTTTTTCTTGAGGTGATTCGCACGAAATTAATTTATTTGTCAGCGAATCGATTTCCGGAGTTGTCGACTCGCCTACAAATAAATAACAAAACTAATAAAGCGGTTTAGGATGAGTAAATTCGTGGGAGTCATTAATAAGCCATTTGGTGTAGAAGACGAACGAGCTATTTGGAAAAGAGAAAACCTCATAAAAATAAGCCTGTTCCTGTGTTCCACAAAGCACGGTATGGCCGCACCAGCAGCATCAACAGCAGACGGCAAACCTAATAAAATTCGTAACGCCGACAGGGCGTTAGCACACAACTTCTGTCACGGACTGTCTGTAAAGTTCCTATACGTTATTTGTGTCATGGTGCGAATAAACCGTGACACACTTTGTTTGTATAGAAAGAATTGACAATGCCGCTGCTATGAGCGGCTGCGAAGCCATCTCCGTACTCTATGGCCTGATCAAATGCTACTCTACAAAACGAACTAAGAAAGCCTATATCAACTTGAAACTTAATCAAACCAGTATCATTAACGAACTAAATAAACCGATTAAATACCCATAAAACAAAACACAAGATAAAGAAATCAACAGACACAATAGAAAAAACACCTACTTAAGTTACAGCTACTGCAGTTGTCGACGGTACCAGCGCGCACGCACGCCAACGCCTAATGATCCAATAATTAAGCGTTTTTTTCGCTCAGTTTCGAACAATTAGACGCAACGCTTGATACTCTTATCGCGATTTCATTGTTACGATAATGTCGGTAATTATTTCACTTAATCCTCTATGACTTTGATTGTGTACTCATCATTACTGATACTGCTGGAAGGTGAGAAGGTCAATTTGAGGTGAGCCATCGTTCACCTAATTAGATCCTGCCTGTATCTGCCTTTTCCCAACTATGTTGGCGTCCGGCTTCCAGTCTAACCGCACGCAACTGAATACCAGCAATTTACAAGAAGCCACTGCCTATCTGACCATCCCAACCCAGTTACTGGGTGACATTGATACCCCTTGGTGTCAATCAATCCAAATTACAGGCACTTTTGAATTGTCAAGGAGACGGTCAGCCCGAAAAATGAAGCTAATTTCCCATTCCAAAGCGTAGGGAGAAGAACGGGGAGAAAACTCTATGGACACATTTGAAAATGAAATCAAAATTGGATCAATTTCGGACCAAAGATGACTCACAAAAAAAAACTGATTTAAGATTTTAATTTGTTTCTGATTCAAGTTACTTATGTATTAGGTAAGCATTTATTAATAATTAAAATAGTTCCTATTTATTTTACTTCCAATGCCCTTCACTTATAATATTTATTACTAATACCTATTAAAGGGGTATTTTTTTTTTAGTTTGTATGTAGGATTACCCTACGGAACTACTCTGCCGTGCCAATCCAAAAGAATGTAAGTCGACTTACTGTGTTTTCGCTTAACAAAGCCCAATCAGTTTCTTGAAGTCTGTTTAGTACCTATGATCGATCACACTTTCATTTCAACGGTTTTTTTGCAAGATAAAGCAACCAAAAAAACACTGTATTACGTAAAAAATAAGATATAAACACAGATGTTTTGTCAGTTATCTCAAAACTGGTTTTTGTAGGTTGCAGTGTTTTGGCTTGGCAGGGCAGTACTGATCCGACACCGAAAATAATTTCACTAATGGAAAGCTACAGAGTGCTGAGTTTCATAGGAAATGTTTATATTAAAACAAGAAATTATAAGCGGACGAAGTCGCAGGCACAAACTAGTATTAAATAGGTAGTTACCAATTTAAACATCTATCATCGGTGTTCGTGAGAACGTCGGTTACATGGGTTTTATTGGAATTTAGATCATAGTGAAGTGAAGCGAGTCTAATGACGAGACAGCTCGGCTCGGTCAGGTCTGCTTGTTTGCTAACCATAATAATTATAATGTATTAACCACATTACATGGTTTTCTCCGAAATTATGAGCTAATTCAAGATATTATGTTCTAGACCAAGCTTCAAGGATTTGACTGTACAGTCAGGGAAAATAATTGTTAATCAAATTGACAACTTTAGTTAGTTTGCTGAGGTTCCTCCGAGCCTCCTAAAGCACGTTAGGTTTGCCTAACGTGCTTGAGAAGGCTCGGAGGAGACACCTCTGGGTGTACTTACCCAGTACACCCACACACATTTTGCCAGTTATGTTCATGTAATCGGGGGCGAGCCTATTGCCATCAACCGAGCACAAATCCAGACACCAGGCTGACTGAGAAATTCCAGATGGAAAAACTCATTAACTATTGCCCGACCCGGGATTGAACCATGACGTCATGCACCGCAGTAACGCTTGCGACCATTAGACCAACGAGGCAGTTGGAAATAAACTTTTTCCTTTATAATAATTACTTAAGTAGTATACCTTACAGGTAATAAAAACTAACTACTTATTTTATTTTTTAAACATACATTTTACTCTTCACGGCTGAGTTACCAGCCTCATCAAATACATTTTCTACCAAACATCAGTTCGTGTATTAGCGAAATTACTCGTAAAATATTATTATTTAATATTGTTTAAACTTTCTTTTAATCGCGTGTTAATTAATTATAAAAGTTACAACAGGTGACGCAAAAAATACTCCGTAAAACATTTTATTAATTGTATTGCTAGAGCAAAATAATGATATTAATTTCGAAGTTTTTATGAGTTGATGTGCCAATGTGAAAATAAAGAATAGATCTTTAATGTCGCTTGTTGGTTTATTAATTTATTTTTATTTTAAATCCGTGGTTTATAAATCGTTTTGAGCTGTTTACTGTCCATTTATTTTTAATGATGTGTATTTATTTTAAATGAATTCAATAAGAATGACACACATCACACACATGAATGAATATTCGTGATTCGCACGAATTTACTCGGCCGGAACGGGCGAATAGACTCTTTTAAATATTTTTTTTTCTTGAGGTGATTCGCACGTAGTTAATTTATGTGTATAGCCTAATCGATTTCTGGAGAGTTGTCGATTCGCCTACAAATAAACTAACTTCATGTGAATCGCCTCAACAAAAAATTATATTCTTTAAAATGTCGATTCACCCGTTTCGGTCGAGTAAATTCGGGCTAATCACCATTAACGCTTAATTCCATTAAAGTCCATGTTTTTTATCTTTCAATACGTGTGTTGGATAGTCAATACAGGATCAAAATATCAGCCTGGTATTTCAAACTTATCATCTTATTTAATCTGAAATGTTTACATTACCCTTTTAAACACTGTAATTACAATATTTCAATATCGGTAACACCAGTAATTAATCATGAAAATAATTGTTAAAGAAGTTTGAGATAGGACCTTCTTCATAGTAATAAGTAAATAGCAGGGACTTTATGTTTCCATACCTTGAAGCGATATTCATTTATTAGTTAATAATACAGTCGGAAATGTGATAGATTATAGCCTTCTCTTCTACAAAGTTTCTAAACGCATCTGTCTGTCAGTATGTAGATACTTATCTCAAAAACATATAAAATGTTCGTGGTATGACCCAGAAGCGACTTTTATCTCATACTTCAGATAAAATAACCATAAATATTTTATTACAATCTCATGATATCTAATTAATACTTCAATTATTTACTTTACATAAGATAATAATAAAATACTCGCAAATTATTATAAAAAGTTATTTTTAATAACATGGAGCAAGATGTCAAATCAAATTGACAGCTATCTATGACGCTACGACTTTTGACCTTACAGATATTAATTACAATAAATAATGATCGAGGTGTTTTTAACAAATAGGGACGTTAATTACAACATTATTTTATTTGTTACAACAATCTGAGTGACATGTCTCACAGATTTTGTCGTAGGTATTTCGTGAGTGAATAGCGACAAAATGTTAAAGGGATCACTAATTAGTTTATTTGGGGATCAGTTTTCTTAAATAATAATGACGGTCGCGGTCCGTTTGGTAGACGATTACAAATAAACAAGTTTTTTTTTTAAAGTAGGTAAAACGATAGGCAACCTTAATTTTTTTTTTTTCAAGTACTGTGTCATTAAATAAATAATATTAATGTTAACATTTTTTTTTTTACTTTGAATTGAATCTGTCGGAAGTCTGGAATAAGTTGGTGCAAGATAAAAACTCAAAATGTTTCGTTCTGTTTACTTAAAGGCAAAAATAAGTCGGCGGTCCGCCATGTGGTGGCTCCTATGTTAGACCTTGAAAAGCTTTTTTAGCTTATGACTGGTACCTAATAAAAACTGTTAGATAATCTGATTATTAATTTAAAGAAAAGATATATAAGTATTATTGAAAAAAGAGAGGAGATAATAATTACCTTAACAGTAATTACTTACTGATAGGTACTAGGACTGGTGGACCCATTACATAACTATGCGAAAATGTTACCTTCGTGCATTTTTGACCTAGCAATATTGTACCAAAGAGTCACATGGCTTATCCTCTGATATTTTTCTGATATATATTTTTTATTTATTTATTTAGAAATCTATACATAAGTAATATGTATGTTGAAACTGTATGTACTCCCCGTCACTTGTCCCTAAGGGTTCATTAGAAAATCAGCGTCGGACAGCATTTGTCTGGCATTAATGCTGAAATGAACCTTTTTGGCGCAGCCGTCAGGCACACACTATTGTTAAAACATTATTTTCATTTTTTTGTATATTGTGTTTCACGAACTAAGTCCAACTATATGTTATTCTTCTTTCTTTCTATTTTCAAAAATCTCACCTTGAAAACTTAGGTGAAGTGAGCTGTCAATTCCTTGCGTCAAGTAAGTAGGATGACAGCTCACTTCACCTAAATTCTCACGGTGAGAGTTTTTCCGAATAGACCTTTGACCACTCACCAACAAAGACTAAAAACAAAAGACGCGCCACTAGGCATCAAACTAACCTCCTGCCAGGGTTGCGGGAAAGTCCGAAAGGGATACTGGGACCTTGGCAACAGGCAACGGAAGGAACACAGCTGGGTTTTAGTCAGTAAAAGTCTGACACGCCCTTCCGCTCCGCCCAGACCAGGAGAAGTGACTTGATGATTTCCTAAAATCAAAAAAAAAAAAAAAAAATGCCTCCAACTAACCTGTGTCTCTGTGAGGCTCAACGCCTGCGCAAGCTGTTTTCTTTCCGCTCCCACGACGTAATGATTCTTCTCAAACGCGTGTTCTAATTTCAAAAGCTGTGATGGCGAGAAAGCGGTTCTGATTCGCTTCGGCTTGCGGAATGGCTGAAGAAGGAAACCGGGGATATCTGGACCTGGGGACAAAGGTTTGTTGTTAGCGTAAAACTCAAATCTCAAAGCATTTACTTCAATTAAACCATTTACAGGCACTTTTGAACTGTCAATGAGTCGGTCAATCAGGAAGGTGCAGCTAGTTGCCCATTCTAAGCGTAGTAGATTCCTTAGCAGTAATTTCCCGTCGAATAAAAGACAAAGATATAGAAAGGCCTTTCACCTAAATGAACATAGTTATTTTTACCTGAAGGTTTAAGATATTTTTGCTAGCAATTATCTTTCAAAGTCATATCAGTTACTTAAGTTAGACTATTGATTTACAAGTCAATTTGCTTTAGAATTGTTAGAAGTTAATCACAGCTGCCAGCACCAAGGTGTAAGTTCTTGTAGAGAAAAAAAATAACTTAAAACATGTCCTAATTGCAGGGTAATGATAGTTATCGTGAGCTGTATAGTTTGAAAAATCTGTTTGACTTTGCGACCATACAATTACCTATAGTCGCACTGTCAATAGTAATACATAGGTACTTAAATGAAAGTGTTGACATACTAGTCATGCAACTGATTTACTTTTCAATTATTCTAATAACACGGAAAAAGACAACAGATATACAATTTATTAAACTGACCAGTTTATTTTGACACGCGGCAAAATACGGAACTAAAATTTCAAATGTAGGCATCGAATTTGACAGCTCAATGACATTTGACTTCGCAAGCAGCGCTGCCAAGAAGTTTCAAGAAATATTGGACAAGGTAATCGTTTCTAAATAACCGTAAATATTCAGTTGCAATGACAACTTCGATTGATACAACATAACTTATATGGGCACGCAGACATGACAAGAACAGTAATAAAATTGTCATTATACACACTTATTGAATGTTAAATATAAAATTCTTTACATGAATAAATAATTCATAAGTTTATAGAACCCACAATGACCGTAGTTTAAGCATTAAGTCGATGAGATTTTTAAATACTGGTAAGTAATTTATTATAATTGAACTGATGATGTAATCGACTAAAAAAGTGATACGGTATTAGTACGTTTTCGACAATTGCTTTGGTCACACCATTTAACCATTAACAATGACACTTCCTAAAATCCTGGCCGTTCACAAAATAGAATTCGAAAAAAGAACCAAGTATAAAATTCCGCGCGCACTATCCTCGTAGTGGCGTACCGACTATTAAAATTAAATTAAACAAAGATTACCACTAAACGACCGCTGCCCCAGGAGGATAATCCATCATCCACTTATGTTATTTCTACGTACTAAGAAATATGAAGTAATGAAACACCACAAATTATACAGTCGAGTGTTTCTGCTTTATAAATGCTATTTAGTTCTGTGTTGAAATTTGACGTTTGTTAGATTTACACAATGGTACTTTAGTGTTTGTAAAATGGGTATTATTATACGTTTTGCAGGTTATGGATCGTAATCAGCAGGATGCTAATGTAATTCGCATATTTACAAGTTAATGTATGTAGACGTACTGAGAATGGATTGATTCCATCTATTCACACTGTGGTGACAAATAGGTGGTTGATTGAGTTGTTTGTTCTATGAATGAATCATGACAGGTAGGTAGTGGTTTGCGCTCTTTTTATGCAAATTGGTGACAAGAATATAGCGATAATTACAGTCTGTTAGTCTGTGTATTAAATCAAATTAACACAAAAGCTAGCTTTATATGTCCCATAACTTAAGCATTATGCTCTAAATACTTCTCGGGCTTTCCCACTCCCATAATGGTTCCACAAGTACCACTACCGGTTTTGAAACTTCTGTACACAACAGCAATCATATAATTATAATTAAAAACTGACACGCCCACACCAAACAATTACTTGTAGATTACTGAACCAATTTAGGCCTCATATCAAAATAACAGCCATGCTAAAGGCCTCGTCCAACTTGGAACTTTAATAGGCCATTAGTTATGAGGAATAATATTACCCGTGGGTGGCTGCATACGCGTTCCGCACGCAGTGGCCTTGTGGCGACGTCCTGACATTTGCTAATGACATTATAATTGCACACATAACCATTTTACGCGGACCTATCTTCACCCATCCGCGATTCCACGCACACAATTCCACAATGTGTCTTTATATAATGGTGGTGCGTTTATAATGTAATATTTAAGGTACGATATCAATTACATGCAACGTCATTGTTGGTCGAGACATTAAAATTGAGATGTTATCGTTTATTTTTATTTATTATTCGCCGGTGAGTTTTAATGAGGAGATTACTTTGTGAGCGAGATAAAACTGTCATAATCCAAGGTATTTCCACTTACATTGTCGCGCTTACAATACTATTAATGTCAATGATAAATATGTTACCTTCAATAAATGCCTGTTATTAAAGTTTAAATAACTGTGAATGTAAGAAAAACTCTTTAATTTCTTCAAGAGTTGAATTTTGACAACTCTTGCGTACGATGGCTTTCTGTGATAATCGCGGCTGTGACAGAATGAGTTACTACCGTAAGTTTTTTTATTTACGTCTTATTTACTTTCAACTTTATGCAACATTAAACTGCTCGTTTTTAATTAGCTGTCAGTCTTTACCCTCAAGTTAAAGTTGTTAACGAATTCTTCAAGTAAAATCGAAATAAAAATAGAAACAAAGGAGGGTCTGAAGAGGAAAATTCAATATTGAAACGAAACTTGCAAAAAGGTTCAATGGTTTCCGATGCGAATAGAATTAAATTGGGCAACAAGACAAAATATTTGCATGAGAAAATGGCGCGAAACAAATGGTACCTATTTAACAATGATTGACAGTACGCCTTAACCTTTGCGTAGTAACTAAGTTATTACGTAATGTATCGTCTAATTGATGACATAATTTGGGGAGCCAACCAATCATTCTTAATTGATGGGTAGGTAGGTGTGTACTTAATTCCCTGAAGAACTGACAAATGTCAATTTGCTTTCGTTGATACAACTTTTACTTCATAATATTCATATCAATTATTACCATACAAATGTACATTTAACTCATCATATTATAGTCATTCACCATATCACCCGAAGCACTTAGACCACCAATTGATACCTTGACAAAGTGTCAATTGGTGGTCTGGAATATACTTTGTTAAAACTTAAAAGGACGTTATCATCCCGTGGTCTATTTTAAATATAGCAATAAACTGTTACTAATTTTTACAACTGGCGCCGGGAGATAAGAATATGATACATTGTATATTGAAATTGATAACTATTTAAACAGAGCCATAAGAAAATGTTAAATGCCAATACATTAAGCATCTGTTCCGATTTAAGTAACCTACTGATAATAAAGACATCACCACGCCATAACCCTTAACATCCGTAAACTTAAACATTTCTAAACTCATTAAGCCCATATAAGTAAAAATACCAACAATAAACAGCTTATATAAAGTATATAATTGCTGAATAACGACAATTTAATTACTTGGTACGTTTATGTCAACGTAAATGTGCGTTTTGCGTGATAACACACGGGTTTTGCACAAGTGCGGTAATTTATTTCTATAATGTGCTTCACACTAGACCTTACGTTACGTTTGGACAACTTGTGACTTATTAGTCGCTATTAGCAGCGATCTGATAAAGTGCCCTATATAACGTTGGCAAAGGAATTGTATTCAACATGCAACGATAATACTGACTGTCGTTGCTGTCAGTTTTAAAACGATTTTTACTTGAATCAGGAAAGCGTTACCTACTTTTTCTGAGTGAGTTTTTACCGGGTAAATTATTTTCAAGGAAAATAATTATCGCATGGAAAAATAATTTAAGACTGACACTATTACTTAAGTAATTGAAATCACAAACATCCTTATCTCCCAGATAACCCGTGGGGGTGTCACAAAACACATAAACTTTTTGTTTTACGACTTCGTGGCAGATAATTATATTGACGTTCATGAACCTACAAGCTGAAGATAAATTTATTAAAACTATATCACACAGTAAACGATAAACTGATTTACCAAAAAAATATTTTAATATAGTAATTAATGCCGTCGATGTAAGGTCACTGCGCGCTGAACTCTTTTAATGAATGATTTTTTTGATAGCAACACAATTAAACAGAAATTATGAATTGAAAATGCGCGTCATCACTTAAAATAAGCTCCGAGATACAGTTTATTATACTATTTATATTAAACGATGATGGACCGTGACATCGTTAACGATTTCAGCTACTACTGTATGATATTTCATTTCGGCCACACTCTTTTAATTAAACTTAGTGTGGCGACGGCGGAAAAAAGTTGATAAGCTTTAAAAATTATCGCCCAAAACAAATAAAACAAACTTCTAATAAGATTCCCATTATCTCCAGCGGGCAACAGCAATAACTCAAGTTAATTAATCATAGTTTTCGTTGCTCTCCGAAGCCGTCGACATTGTAAATCATTTGTCTAACTACCGATCGCATCACTAACAAAATGGCTGCCCACTCAAAGTTACCAACATAACAATCATTATAAATCGTTGCTTTTTAACGTCAGGTAATCGTCGCAGTCGCCCGACAACAAAGTAAGCTCAAATTACAGCCAATTATAAGCTATTCAATCCTTTTAGTGAAAATATGGTTTAAAAAAAAACAAGTGGTTTAACAATATGTGGTAATTAGGAAAAAAGCGCGCGTAACGAAAGATGTGACAGGCAGTGCTACCAACATGTTTAACGAGGCAGATAGTGATGTGCAAGTATCGATAAGTAGGACGATTGATAATGACATGCAAATAAGCATCTAATTAGCGTGGCGATTTAAACGAAGCGTACCTATACATGACGGGCTCACACGACCAGTAGTTCAAACAAGTATTTTTTTATAAATCATAATTATAAATGGGCACAAATATCTATGGGATTATCTGCGTCAGTTAATATGTCTATTAATCTTGTTATTGGCATAGAAAGTTTGAGTATAATTGCATTAAGCATACTTTTTGCCTAATCTTTACTTTCTACCTCAGTGATACCGAGGAAAAAATTAAATAAGATACTTTTGCTAATGAAAAACAACATAATTTAATATCGTTTATGTTGAAGCCAGCTAGTCAGCAGGTCATGAGATCAAATTGAACCAAATAAAATTCTAAAAAAATAAACCAATCGACTAAAGAGCAACACTATAAAATAATCAAATTTCGAACAACAATGGCGTCAGTTGATAATCGGGAGCCGGGTCCCGCTCGCTCACAAGTCACATAAAACCTTCTTTGTCAAAACGCTTATTAGTTTTTATGAAAAAAATATTTTTATTTTTATTATTTCCCCCTTTTTGTGACGATTTTGACGGGCTGTGCGCGTTAAGCCAGTTTAATTAAAACCCAGTTCTTTACAATGTCGTCGGGTTCATAAAATAACATTGGGTCGCAAATAAAAATGGGGATGATAAAGCGCCTAATCCATGGAGTTTATTATGAATATTTACTGTACGGAAGGAGGGACAAATTATGATGGCGGCCCTTTGTTGACTTAAATAATGGTGTGAAATTGAGTAGGGTAGTTGCAGATTACTTGAGAACGGCAGAGGCTACTGTTTTCATTTTAAGTAATCTATTTAATTAGTATATAGATACAAATGTCAAGTCTTTAAAAGACCAAGCATTTTTGTGAATTTCTAATTCTAATTTAAAATAGGACCAAAACAAACATCCGGTTGAAATAAATTAAATATCTTAATGTCAGTCTGTTTTAGTCATTAAAACTCAATATGATCACACAAACTTTACTTAGGACCGTAAGCTCCTGAATTCAATACTAAATATTGGCACACTGCTCATCGCCAGAGAAAATTTACTAAGGACTTTAAAAAAAGCAAATTATTTCACCCTTTGTGAATCTAAACCTTTTTGGTAATACCTAAAAGAACACCCGCACTCTCTAAAAAAAAGAACTGTCAAACAAACCATAGACAAAAAATCGAACACACACTGACAGCGTCAAATTATTAAAAAATAACAGATACGCGCCGAAAAAAACTAAAATCTTCCACACAAATCCGGGACATATCGTAAACGAGACAAGAAACTATAAATTAATGTCGTTATCATCATAATTATGTTATCTCAATTTTAATTGCAGCTAATGGGTCGATAGTTACAATGTATTCGGGGTATAGGCTATCGGCGATACAGTAATGAAACAGAGCACGATCGGGTCAAACTGCCATGATATTGTTTCAAAATAGTTTTATTACTGTCTACTTGTTTTAATGTCTAGTTGGAGTCATAATTAACACTAATGTTAGACTAATTATTTCGAATTTTAAGTTTAATATTGTAAATGTTCCGCTTCTGAAACACGGGCTTTGCCAATGACCGTCTCACACCAAAAAAACACCCACACAAACCATGTAACCGTCTCACCGTAAAAACTGAAGTGAAGTGAGCTTGAAATAGGCTGTCATGACACTATTGCCTCACTTCACGTAAGTTTTCACGGTGAGATTTTTACAGAATCAACCGGCGCGGCGTGTATGGTTTTAAAAGATCGACGGTTTCAAACGCAGGCTAAACTGTTGAAACAGAGTTTAAACATGACGGGTCATAGGACCGAGGCAAGGTTAAGAAAGGGTGAGTGATTGGTATCATAACAAGCATTTGAAGCGATAAAGCAGAACAGGATTCCATTTTGAAACCGTTTAATTTTTAAATGGACACCAAAATATCTCAAAGTTTCCCAAAACGTGACAGACTCAATCCGGTGTTCGGCACTCGCAACTCTTATGGAACAATTTCTATGAAAACTTCATGGAAATTGTTCTAACAGAGTCGCGTCGCGTCTGCCTGCGGGAGCCCTAACTTAGGAGAGTACGAAATCCAGTAGTATATAGACTGCTTGAGACTGAGTAAATTTAATGATTTTACTTAGTAATAATTTTATTGATTACTATTTTTAAAATAGGTAAGAATATTAAAAAAATGAAAGCGATCACCATAAGCTACCGAGCTTATACGTTGCCAGTTTGAACTGACACACAGTGACATAAGGAACTAATATTTAAACATCCTAATCCTACTATTGAATTTTCCACCCTTTTTTTGTAAGCCTGTGTGTTCTTCTACCTATATCTTGGTGGGTTCTGAACAGTCTGCTCATGAAAAACGTTGTAACAGCCAGTACAAAGTGCCTGTAGCAGCAGACAGAGCTACAATAAATAGGTACTACAGACGTTTAGGTCAAAGATCAACAATATGTTCAATAATAAATAATTCTCTCTCTAATTGATTTCTAGAAACCGGTCAAATGAAATGACAGTGTTTATTCTGTAGCAGATTGGAATCACTTTTACACGTCATATTAAAAAATATTAAAAATAAGCTAGATGAGGTCGGCGTTTCCTATCTGACTACTCTGAGAAGAAAGGCCGAAACAAACTCAGAGGTCACAGTCTCTTTTAAAGTTCAGACATAATCTTGTTCAGGCCATATGAGGACCATGTAAATTAGAACTCAGAACTTAAGGTAGTGGTAGTGTAATATATGGCATATCGAATGTCTCTCTAGTCTCAACTTTGACAATCTTCCTAGCCTTTTCCCAACTATGTTAGGGTCGGCTTCCAGGCTAACCAGATACAGCTGAATACCAGTATTTAACTGGATAATACGATACCCCTTGGTAAAACTGGTTGTCAGACTTACGGGCTTCTGATGACCCGTAACGACCGTCAAGGATACTTGCTTTCCGAGGCACGGAGGAGTCTCATCTCATCGTTGAGTTTGGTATAACTTATCTAAATACGATTGAAGAGAACAGTATCTAGGCAATTTATTCTGGTTATGATATATTTCAAGTTATTACGATTGTCTTCCGATGTTCTGTGCTTTGAAATGTCTTATATTACTTATACAGGGTGAGAAAAAATAAATAATTAGGTATCAAGTCGAGTAGGTATTGAAACTTTGTACGGGACAACTTATATTTTTTCTTTATTACGATGTTGGTCACACGGAGAAAGTTGTTCTGGGGGCCTAAAACAGCCACATAGGCAATTCCTCTAAAAGCAATTCATTTCCTGAATTTCCGGCTGTCATTAGCAATTCCCCTAATTTGACACAAAAGCCATACATAATGTGTGGACCATTTTACGGATCTCCATAGAAAACTGTCAAACAAATGAATTATTTCGTAATATGAATCGCACGCTGATCATATGAATCGACAGTTTGTGACATTTTCGGATGATTCATAATATTTTCCTATTATGATTCTAACTAAGTGACTGTTTTACTGAAGCCCCCTATTTGATTGTCTGTACCACACCCTACCACACCTTTCTGATACATCCTGTAGGCATCTACAGGGTGTATCTACTACTGGTACTAACCGACTTGTTTAAATTAAATCAAATTGAAGACTTTTGAGAATATTTGAAGACTAATTTCCAGAAGAGACTGTGACCCGTGTCAACATACCTAATCAAGGAACTATTGTTTAATACCAAAGGCTGTTAAAGACATTTAAAAAAGCAACAAATAAAATGTTGAAATCCAGATTACAGTGGAAAGTAGTCAATTAAATTGCTAAAAAAATTAAGCTAGTGAAAAACAATTTTTTACAAAAGTCATTCTAGGAAGTCGCCCAGCCTATTGGCGCCCCGCCTGGGACTAAAAACAGACAGGTTAAAAATGTAAAAAATCAGACAAACGAAAAAGGTTTACTCCCTTTCACTAAAGAACCCTAAAAAAGATGACTAAAAGCAAGCAAGAAGCAACAACAACTAATTACGAACGATACGTTGTAATTAAATCATAAAATTTTAATTGACTTCATTAATATGAGTTATAAAACATATTAATTGTGTATATCTGCGGCGGCTTATATACTTGCCTATGTATTTACATATATTATAATTATGATTAATGTTGAAACATGGATGTTAGATGTAGATGATACAGTTTCTCTGTGAAATCACTTGTAGGCGGAATTATGAGTCTGTAAAATTATATATTTTCTTGTTCCGACTAGTTTTTTTGCCGTAACTTCATTCGTATATAAACATAACAGCAGGCGTAGCATGAGCACCATTTTGTCGACGGAAGAGTAGACAAAAAAGAAAATTTCCTGTAGACAGTACGACGGCAGTAAAGTAGAAAGAGTCAACTGCACTTTTTACGAAATTCACTCGTTTTCATAATTCGACTCAGAATTCTTTCTTTTGTCATAGGATTTTTTTTCCAAAATCAAATTGTCTTCACTACCTTAGACAAATGTCGGTTGTCAGTGTGATTTTGGCAGTAAGGATAGAAAACTTTCTTCCGAAATACATAGTCTACCTACAAAAAGATCGTTAGAAATGAAAGACAAAATGACAGATTTTAGAAGGATTTCTACGGTGCGATGTCAAAAATGAAGAAACGAACTGCCACTTTGTATAGAAAAAGCTATGTCTATTCTTCGTAGAGATAGAAAGTGCCATGCTACGCCTGCTGGCATAATGTGGGTACTATCCACCTCTACCACGGATGATTACAGATTCCGCAAAATCATTTAAAAAAGCGACTCTTATTACGACGCAATAAAGTGCAATTCAGGTTACACAGCGCTAATTACCTACCTATTTGTTCACCTTGAAGTTGCCTCTCTTTCTATAGCATAACTCATATATTATATTTTCTGTCTACGGTACACTCAGTGAATTGGCCCGACAAGACGGGTACGCCGCGTACTTGTAGCTTCATACCTAAAGTGCGGAGTGAATCATCTGTATGCATCTCTGGTTCTACCTAATCCTCCGGCGAAGGCAACATTTATGTTATGTTAAGTGTTCATTCGTAGATGTAAAGTTCCTAACAACGTACCTGTACCTATAAGACAGCTGGATTTCAACGGCTAATGGAATGAACACTTATGTTTAAGCACCTACCTACTTACTGTAATTTTACGCATCTTGGCAATACAGGCTAGATTCTAATACACAGGTAATATTCTAGATTAATACTATAATAGATAATCTAGATTGCCACTCGGTCACATTCATCCTAACGACAAAAATTTAAAACAGTTCAAAAACAAATAAATAGGTAGGTAACAAAAAATTATAATAACGTACTTTACAGTAAAAATAAAAAAGGTTCAAAAAGATCTAAGTACTCGACAAAACAATTCCATAATTGAACTTAAAAACTAATACACAAAGAGACAAACAAAAAGCCGTTGATATAACTAAACTAACGGACGAAATAACGGATTTTTCATAATTAACCAAGTTAGCTCAACGGTAAAATTTAAACAGCTAAAGAAGCTTAAAAGGCTAATCTGACTTCAACAAGACAATAGGAATAAACAAACTTATTAAAACCTCTTTGTACGTCAAACAATCGCGGATTAAAAAAAAAAAAGCTCTATGGTCGCCTACAATGACTCTTAGTAACCACACTTTATAACCCAATGGTATTTAAAAGACGATGCCAATCAAAGTATTTAAACATTGATATACATTTTTATACCTACATGTATATAATCGGCTACGTAACAGTCGCACGGGTCGATCCATCAGGTTAAGCTACGCTTGCCGGGGTTGGTCCGTGGAGACTCCTCCGTGCCTCGGAAAGCACGTTAAGCCGTTGGTCCCGGCTGTCATTTGTGGATCTTTGACAGTCGTTACGGGTCGTCAGAAGCCCGAAAGTCTGACAAGCAGTCTTACCAAGGGATATCGTATTACCCAATAACTGGGTTGTGGAGGTCAGATAGGCAGTCCCTCCATGTAAAATACTGGTATTCAGCTGTATCCGGTTAGACTGGAAGCCGACCCCAATATAGTTGGGAAAAGGCACGGCAGATGATGGCATGTATAAATAGACAACTAAAATTACATTTTCTTTTTTTGGTTTGAGTTTATCTAACTTTGACCTGTCAAATCTTCAATAGACTAACAGAATATGATCACGATCGCTATGATTGTAACAAAATAATTGACAGATTGGCATATTTACTGATAACTGCTCCGAAAGATCACTTCCATTAGTTAAAACTACCAAATAACAAAATAAAAAACATAACATCATCGCATAACATCACGCCTGTATTTCTCGAAGGGTTAGGCAGAGGGTCAGAGGGTCCTTATAGTACACCCACATTTTGCCAGTTATTTTTAAGTCCCATGTAATAGGGGTGAGCCTATTGCCATCTACCGGGCACAAATCACGACTCTGGGCTGGTGAGAAATTCTAGATGGAAACACCCAATAACACTTTGTCCTACCCGGGAATCGAATCCAGGACCCCATGTTCCGCAGTCCCGCTTGCGACCATTAGACCAACGAGGCAGTCAAGAAAAAAAAATAACTCATGCAAGCCAGACTTTAATCGTCAAATAACAAAAAAAAAATCAAAACTCGAAATGCCAAGTAACAAAAACATACAGCTTTATTTTCGCGCCAAACGGATTAATCTGTAACTTTCTTTTTACAAGCAAAGACAACGATCTCAACGTACTCAGATAACGGGCTTTTTATCATAATGGCTTCGTGTTCCGATAGGCTACTACTTTTTTAAACATTTTAATTCTGTCAACGACGTATCTTTACACGCGACGACCCGAGCCAGTCGATAATCTTTTTAGAAAAAAAAACACTTTTTTGTTGTCAAAAAAAATTGTGATCGTGTCATTCTTGCTTTACGTATTATGAACAGAAGAAAAACGGCCGAGTGCGAGACGAACTCGCACACATTTAACACTACATATTTTTATTATACAGCATGTTATCTACCGACGGGCGTTCCTGTTAACCTGCAATAGTATAGCGTCCATACACGCAAAAAAAAAAAAAATATCATTAAAAAAAATAGTAAAATATTCATTAACAAAAAAAAAATTGATACGGAAAAGAAATACCCTGTAGGTACACGAGTCACACTTGTCTTTTTACGTTGAAATACAAGTGTGCGTGTACAGAGTGTTTCTTTTACGTATCAATTTAATAGTTTTGTAAACATTTCAGCGCTTAAATTAAAAAAAAACATTTTTTTTTTTGCTTATTTGCACGCTATACGTACTATTGCGGGTTAACGGGAACGCCCTTCGCTAGTTAACATAATGTATGTTGTTACAACGGCTATAATGGTACACACTCTGTGAAAGTTTCAAGTGTCTACCCATACGGCCTTAGTACCTAATAGAGTCCCGTCGGCACCCTTTGGGTACGGAACCCTAAAAAAGGCTTATGCGGTTCAAACACAAATATCTCTTGATACTTTGCGTTAACAAGCGGCTATAACTTGATGATTTATTGATCACGAAAGCGCATTAGTAATGATAGGCTGCTACCCCATCGCATACATCCACTGTAACCTGCAATTGAGCTCTACAACCGTCCATATATTCGAAAACAAACGCACAGGAACAACTAACAACACCCACGTACGATCGAGTATATTATCTTCTTTATTACACCCAATTAATATCGATATTCATTTCAAATTAATCGAATAAACACGTCACCAGTAGGAAAGCAGGAAATGAAAATCAGTTGAATAATTGAAACTGTATGTAATATATTTTAAAGGGTTATGCAACCTCAATGAGAGATAATTAAGTGCATAAATAAATGGACTTCCCAAGTGCCTAATGGGCGTTTCATTACATTTCTTAATGAATGTACGGAATGAAACCACCATTTTGAAAAAAAAATCTGGTAATATATAGTAAATTGGTTCTAATCTCGTTCTAATTAAGAAAATAAAAAACAGCATGAAATATAGGTACTTACGTTTAGAATAGAATAATAGGTTTTTATAATATTCCGCAAAAAAAACGGTATGAAAAACACACGTCGGTAGATATTCAGACAACGTTTAACGGTACTTAAAAATAAAAATGTAGATTATAATCAAATATCTAAACACCTGAATTCTAAATATCTGGTTTTTAATTGTCAATTCGCCGCCGGAAATTCAAATCAGCTCTAAATTCGACAATAAAAATCGTATTACTTATTGAATAATTTGAATCATAAAACTAATTAGATCGTTGAAAGCGCAATTAACTAATGATAGGATGTGTGTTATGTTGTCAGAGTTTGATGATGACATGATCATTAGAAAAAAAGAGTTCCCGAAAGAGATTTTTCGACGTGACTTACGCCAGTGAAAATGGCATATTATTATAGCAAAAGAATTAGAAAAACACAGCCAAGTGTTCACAAGGACAATCTTCTAGTGACACTGGAGCAGAAATGCTCAATTTGGCGGCAAAAAATGCAGGCCAAAAACCTAACAGACAGATCACTACTTTATTACAAATCACAAATCTGAAAAGCAGGAACAGAGTATCATGCAAAACTCAATAAAACAACCAACAACAGTAAAAACCTTACAATTTGAATAAGGGAGAATCCTGTGATGCTGTTTTGTTTGAACGATTTGGATTTTTCGACGGGCTATTGCCAGATGCGCGTCAGGAAAACCCAACTAAGGATATTGGCATTGCACCAGGAAATGAAGACAAGAAAGGCCTAAGAAGTGACATGACCTCAATAGAATGATGGCCTGTTGTGTTTCTATAAATACTGTATTAGAAAAAGATGGTTTCAACGCTAAGACTCTTCAAAATGATGAGGATCATAGCAATGATTCAGATATGGAGTTTGACATAAAACACGCGTTGAACAAGTGTCTGAGTTTTTGTGGTAAGGCCCATAATCTTTCGCACAATTTTTCCATCCAGAAAGATTCCAAGGTTTGACCAAAATCATAAACTGACCTGTGCATAGGAAAAAATGTGGATAGAACACAATTTTCTTTCTATGTTTTTTGAGTCAGATTGTAAAGTTTTCTCAAAGACATGACTAGCTTTGGGCCACAAAAAATAATGTTAAACTTTTCTCATGACGTGATAATAAATTATAGCACAATTGGCCAAATACTTGTGGGAATATTATATTATGAATTTTTTTATTAACTTTAATAGCTCTTGAACCGTAAGTGCCAATAGAACAAGTTTGATGATTAATCAAGTGATTACATATTTATAGTTTCGTTTTATGAGCATAACATTAGTAAGATGGGTATTACAAGCATGTCTTAGTATTTTTTGTGTTATCTTAAATTCTACGGGACTTTTCCAAAAGCGTATGCGGCATACCTCGATGAAATCATGTTCCTATGGTTTATTTTTGGGCGCCACATTAAATCAATCATACATCTTCTTCTAAGCAACGTCAGAATTTAAAATCTTGTTTTTTTAATCTGCAGACTTTATTACTTACTCATGAAAACAGAAAATGATTTCTGAATGAAAACTGCAAAAGCTTGAGCTAAATCTGTATCTAATAGGATTGGATTAGAGATTGTGGTCCGGTCGAGATGCGACATGACGAATGGCGTTTTAATGGAGCCAATTTGCAAAGCCAACAACAAAACATCTGAATGATTGAATAACGAAGTAAATTTTTGAAATTCTATGCCTAACCAAAGCACTGCTTTAAATTTTTCCAAGATCAACTGCATCTGCTTATAGGAATGTGAAAACTATCATTTGGCCCTTCGTAAATATCCTGCAGCTATTTCTAACTTGGTAACACATTTTGGTCCTATGATCCTACCGGACGGAAGAAAAACAGAAGCTAAGCATTGCGACTTACCTCCAGGAAACCGGTGTGGAAATATCCTCCCGTGCCTGTTGATGAGCCAGGGGTACAGCGTGTAGGACTCCCGGGGGACAGGCGGTTGAGGGTGCGGGGGCGGGTGCGGCGGTAGTGGTCCTCCAAAACCCTGCTGTTGGTGTGCCAACGCCGCAGCAAGGGCAGCTCCTTGGAAGTGCGCCAGAAACTGGTGGTGATGACTCTGGGCGTCCAAATACGGCAGCCTCTTCAACTCAGGGGAAGGAAAAACCGCAGGCAAAGCACTCGGCCTCAGCAAAGGTCTGGGCGAAGGACTTCTCGGGGACGCAACCGGCGACGGAGAGCCAGGACTCGCCAGCGGCGGCGACGCATGCTTTGGCCGCTCTGAACCACCCACTATACTGTCTATACTAAATCCTATCTTCGGCTTCGATGGCACCGCCACCACAGGGGTCGGTGCGAGAGGCATCATGCTTTTACACACAGCGGGTCCGACACAAAAAAAATAATACACCAAATCAGAAGCACATGTCACACAGAACACAATCCATCATGACGCGAGCGCGCGATACGAACGCCAAGGCGGCGCGCGGCCGAATGAGCCCTCCGCACTCACGAGACGCCCGTCGACACGGAAAAAAAATAACGAACATGGACTCCTCAGCTCCTATTGGACGGTATTTACCGAGGGGTGGCGACTGATCTCCGAGCTGCACTCTTTATTTGAATGTCTGCTGCGCTATTGGCCAGCAGGCGTGTAGAGGTGTTATTTGAATTTGGAACGCTTTCCCAGTGGGCGGTTTGAGTTAAGAGCTTGTGATTTAGCCGGCCGTATGGCGTATTACACCAGATTTGTGGCGCGAAACGCGTCGAGTAGTGCTTTCCAATTTAGTTGGTTATGATTCAATTAAGGCGTCGATTGGGTGGGTAATCGCGGTCGACTTGCTCGTTTTGGGCTAGTCGGCTCGCGCTGCGCTCGCCCGCTCCGCTCGCCTCCGCACGGTGTAATACTTTTTAATTAAGTCCGATGCTTTATTAGCTTAATGTCGCGAGATAAACGTGGATTTTTCAACGATTCCCGCCAATAATTGATTCTTACAAAATGGCGGACATTTATAGTCGCGTTCGGTTTAATTATTTTTATCGATAATAAAATAATTTGTTGCAGCGGCCGTACGATTGTTTTCTTATGTAGTTGAATTAAATTTTAATGAAACACGATAAAGTTTGAATTTCACGGATATTTTCCACCATTATAAACTAAACAGTGTTTGGTAAATAGTTGATTTTTTAATTAAAATTGTTATGCTTTATAGTCTGTGGTGCGTTGTGATTGATTTTTGTTTATAAAATACAGATTGGTTACTTTATTTATACCTATTCATTATGAAACATTGAAGTAGGTACAATTGAGTTCAATTATTTTTATAAATCCTTTTTAGATAGATTTTTAATTTCATTCGTTTTTTTAATGTACCTATAGGAACACAGGTTGCTAGGTAGGTACCTACTTCTTTTCTTTCACATAATTTAAGTACGGATAAAAATACAATTATGTTTTTAAATATCTGTAAAAAAAAAATAGGTAAACTTCGATAAAATTATTTAAAATCGTTTGAAAAAGTACCTAATACGAATTGATTTTAGATTGATCAAAATTTGTTTAGGTTTTTCGCCTAAAAGCCGTATGCATAACCACAATACCTTATACAGCTGTGTATCTAAGGACCAAATTCAGTATATCTTGATGACATTCTTATACCAAATATTGTATCGAATAAAATTATAGAATAACTAGGCACATATCTATTTTGTTTCCTTTTATCGGATAGACATAGGTAGGTACATTTAAACGTTATGTCATTATGTCACTTGACTAGTTATGGTGGTATATTTATTAACCTATATAAAAAACAATTTTATCTCCTTAAGTTCAGAGTTCAGCTCCACGGTTACTGACATATACTTGCACTGACTGGACAGGTCCACTCAAATCTGAGTGGTTCTTTCCTCAAAATTCCATTTCGGACGCTAATCTACATGGTCCTCATATGGCATGACCAAGATTATGTCTGGATTTTAAAAGAGACTGCGACCTCTGAGTTTGTTTCGGCCTTTCTTCTCAGAGTAGTCAGATAGGAAACGCCGACCTCATTTAGTACCTATGACGTGTATAAGTGATTCCAATAACCTATTTACAGAATAAACAATTACATTTTATTTCAATTAAGTAGGTAACCTATGTAAGTACCTATGATAACATTAGATATAACTGCAGATTCCTATTAGCATTCAGTGTTCAGAAGCATTTGAGGGCTCTACAACTCTATAAATCATTTTAAGCCTAATTTTTTTAAAACTATTCTTCTGTTACCTGCATCTACTTATGTGATTTTAGTGGGTAAAGTAGGGTATTATAATATAGGGGTTAGGTATATACCTACATGTTTGGTCACATGGAGGAACCTTTGAGAGACCAATAACACATAACAGAAGGACAATTCCTGTATATCAAAGCTTTCAAAATCTAGCCGCAGTCTCATCCCAGTGACTATCAATGTCAAAAATTGAGATAAATTGATTTTTGACAGATTAAGAATAAAATTTAAATGCTTTTATTAAGCATAATGTTCCCACTGCTGGGACACAGGCCTTCTCTCTTCGAGGAGTGAATGAGCCCAGTGCGGGTTGTTAGAGAGTCACATGTCTTTGAATTTTTGGTTCTATAACATGCCGGTTTCCTGACGATGTGCCTTCACCGTTTTGAGAGCAGTGGTGATGAAATAATTTACACATAGTAAAGGGCCTGTCAGGGTTCGACCCTACGATCTACAACTCGTAAGTCCGCCGTTACCACTGGGCCACAAATGCTGTTAGAATGCGACCGTTCTTAAAAAAAATACGAGAATTGTCACTCGGATATCTTAGAGCTGTCATCCTCGTGAGGGTTCAAAGCAATAAGATTTGCACTCTTACTAGACTTGGGAAAATCTATGCTAGATTTATCTACTCTATTGCTGTATCGCGGAACAGATTGTAGGTAAGTAACTAGTTTTAATGGTAGAAAATTGCTTTAACTATGTAGGATACCTGTGTAAAAGCTGTTAACAGTTTAAGCTAAAATAAAGCAATTTCATTGATTGGGCACTTCTTAGCTACTAGGTAAGTTACCTACATTACATACTTACTTACCTGCAGTAATTTCAAACTAGGCTCATATATTATTTTCTATTCCAGTATTTATGCTAAACAGCTTGATTAATCTCTGTTAGGTACAGCATTATTATGTTGGTTGGGATTGATTGATTGATGAAGTAGCCTACCACAAAGAGTAATACATATAGAGCGTGTAAAAAAAAACCCTGTCCAATCCGTGAAGGTGTTATGTTTTTTTGTTTTGGAAAAAAAGAAAAAAAAATTCGCCGGTTTTTTTCAATGGGGAATTTTACCGGGTACTTACACGGGGCGCGGGCGGCCGTCGTTTAGCGGGTGGCTACACTGGCTACAAGTCATAATCATAACATATGACCTCTGTAGAAAATTTTGCTAATTTATAATGACATTGGGGTAATTTCGGTACTAAAAACGTGAATTAATAACTTTAATATTTTCACAAATTTACTTAGGTACTTTTTAGTAATGTCATTGCGGGACCTAGGCATTCGGATCGGACAGGGCTTTTGTTAAATGCTGTATATACAAAGTACTTATTTTCTATCACAAACATGCTCAAATTAAATCGATTTTAAAATGTAATGCAATTATAAAATGGTACACTTGACCCTACCCTGTATTGTGGTCACTCTCTAGCGCTCAAAAGCTTGCTGGGAGAAAACTTAATTTTAAGATATATAAGCTCGCCTTTGTACCTACTTAGTTAGAATACTCTATTTGTCACTGGTAAAATGTAACTAATATTTTTGTTAAGTGTAAGTAATATATTTTGTAAAGTGTAAGTAATATATATTGTACTAGCGACCCGCTCCTGCTTCGCACAGTTTTTACGAGTTGACGAAACATCGAGATTTCTTAATTAGGTATATGCAATGATATATAAAACTATAGATACGTTGTCCGCACTCTAAAATGACAACATGAAATGAAGCCAATTGGCCACATCGCGCTTAGTTACGCACCAACCTGTCGCGCGACACTACGTTTGTTTTTAATTTATATTGTGTGTGTAAACCTGTGCAAAATATAAAAAAAACATGCCGTCGTGTGTTTTCAGACGATGTACAAATTATACTCCAAAAGTTAAAGACAAAAACGTAGTAGCTATCTAGTATTTTTGCCGTTTTTAAGCGCCGTGATGTTGGTTTATGACGTGTCTATATAATAATACGTCATTGGGTATATGTAACTTTAATATTGACGTATTATACATAAATTTTCCGGAATAAATTCTATAAACGAGGGTGAAAACCTCATCAAAATCTGTTGCGTGGTTTAGAAGAACAACGCGGACATACAGTCAAACACGAAAAGCGACTTTAATTTATAATATGTATAGATTATAAATGCCGTATGAACCCCATAGGTAACAATAAATATAATCGTAAAAAGCGTTGAGCCGTTTGCATCGGCTTCATAAGTAGGCGGTCACTAGGAAGGATATTCGAAGACATGTGACATCTACCGACTTGCGACTGGGTCCAAGTGGTGGATTACGGTCTCACATAGAGGAGACCTTTGTCCCATCAGTGGGAACTTATTTAGGCTGCTTATAATAATAGAGAATACTCGATGTGTTGGATCATTCGGTTCCCTACAAAATGGTTGAGCTGGATGGTGCTGATCCATACGTCATGTTCGTGAACGGGCGCCGTCAGTTGAGACTGGTCAACTCTTAGGTATTTGCCAGAGCTTATTTTTAATCTTATATTTTGAATTGTTTTTGATTATTTTTTGTTTTACATTGTTCTCACATAATATAGAAGCAACAAGAATACTGTACCCCGGAATTTGTTATATCTATACCTATCCATATTTAAAAGAGTGTTCTTGGAGTTTCTTACCCGTTCTTCTCCATAGAGATCTACGTTTTGGAATGGGCAACTAGCTTCAACTTTCTGACTAATTGACTAACCAACTCTTTCACAATTCAAAAGTGCATGTAAATGGTTTAATTGAAATAAATGCTAATTGATGTTTTGTCAAGTCGTATAGAATCCGTGGGAAGTAGGGGCGGGTCGCTATTCCCTGGTTCCCTAACCTATGACCTGGTGACATCACCCACAATCACCAATCGTGGTGATTAAAGCAATGATCCCCATTACAGTGTGTACTTTTGGTAATTGAAGACTTCCTGCCAACCTTTTGTTCGTTCAATACTTTCTTTTAACAAATATCACTGCTTTCACACTTATGTAAACACTAGATGGGTTCAAAGTTTCTCAGAACAACACGGAAATTAACTAAGGTAGTTATTGTAGGTTTCTGCTGGGGATTTAGTTGCGCCATTTCTTCTTCTCAGCTCAAGCACTAGGAAGTGGTGAAGGGTGGGCGTTTTGGGGGACTGTCTTATGTAATTTTGACGTTCAAAAAGTGCTGATTCTAAGCCTAGTTTGAATAAATATTAATATCTTTTTTTTTTTTTTATAAAATTTAACCATGTTTCAACATCAGAGGCATAAAAGTATGACATAATGTAAATAACACATTATTTTTTATTACAGTGGTTGTATGTACTCTACTCTAAGAGCCGTACAATGTTACCTACCTATACTCCATTTGAAATAAGATTAGACGTTTAAATAAACCTTTTTTACAGTCCGTTCAACCCATTTTGACTTCTATTGCGTTGGTGGTATGACAAATGGCAGCTGCAGTAGACAGTTGGTATTGTGTAACCTTTTTTGCTTTGAATGCCATCCTTATGCCTACGGTATAGAAGTCAAAATCGGTTGAAGGGACTGTATAAAGGTTTGTTTCAATGTCTTATCTTATTTCAAATGGGGTATAGCATTGTACGGTAGTATAGTAGTAGTACTCTAGTAAAAAATAATGACTATTTTCTCTTCTGATTTACTGAATTGACTGAATTATTTTGCGTATATAATCAAAAATCTAAATAACAATTCTTGTTATGTTCAACCCTCAGGCAGAACTCTAAACCTATAACCCCCGTATTTATTTATACCTAAATCTATGTATCTACCAAAATTTGTGGGTATTAGGTCGGACCTATGAAATCAGCGTTTTGTATGGAAAATTTTAAGAAAGTTGCATTTTTCATACTGATATTTTCTTAATTTATATAAGAACCATGTACACTAATATTGTAAAACTTTTATGCACTAATGTTTAAAAACTAAGATAACTTACTAAGCCACTTAGGTTAAGCAACAAAAATAAGCTTTGGCTAAGTTAAAACAAATAGTAGTAATTTCTGATAACAAAATGAGGAGTCATTTTTAAGGTATTTTTTATATTTAAAAAACTTTAAGTAATAAGGTTTTTTACTATTGATATTTGTCTATGATTGTCATTATTCGATATAATAAATTGATGAATATTTTAAATCATAGAAGTGATGAGGTTCTCTATTTGTGAGAAAAAAATGCCAATATCATAGGTGAGGTTCAACCCGGTCGGGTCCGATCCAAACTCCACTCGGAGTTTACACTTATTGCGCGCTTCCCCTCCATGGGAGTTATACTAAACTGCCGAAATAAAGATAGATACCAATACTTCACCTCTGCCTATCCCTCGTAAAAATACAGACGTGAATTTATCAGCTCATAGCTTCAACAAACATTCCCATAGCCCCCAACAAATAATCGCGTAGTTAGCGCCCATTACGCCGCCATCTTGGATTCAGCTCAGATTAAATCAAATCTTCTGTAATTCTATAACACCTTTGAATTGAACACAACTGGTATTCAGTTATTCAAATGTGGTCACGACTCTGGCCGCTCCCTTAGAACGAGGCGTGATAATAGACTGATTCAATAGTCTACTGGTAATTGTATGTGGTTTCATATTTGCTTGGTAACTTGTGATTTGAGAGATATTTTGTAGGTATTAAAAGTTGTTCCAAATAATTTATTGTATTTTTGTTTTAGTCATAGTTAAATAAGATTTTTTTTTCTTTTAATGGGTGACAAACGGGACCCTTTACTAACCCTCCGCTGTCCGTTTGTCTGTCAGCAAGCTGTATCTCATGAACTGTAATAGGTAGACAGACCGTAATAGCTTATTATTTGTTGTGAAAATTCACAATTGCATGTAGGTATAAAAATGTATATCAATGTTTAAATACTTTGACTGGCATCGTCTTTTAAATACCATTGGGTTATAAAGTGTGGTTACTAAGAGTGCTTTCCGAGGCACGGAGGAGTCTCGATATGTGAAAATGGTCACCCATCGACGGACCAACCCCGGTAAGCGTAGCTTAACCTGATGGATCGACCTGAGCGGCTGTTATTACTTAGCCACGAGCTCCTCATGCGGCAACGTTTTTATAAAAAATAAAAAAAAAGATAGGTAAATAAGAACCAATATTCAAGTAAGTATACAGTCACTTTGGCAGAATCATAATAGGAAAATATTATGAATCATCGTAAAATGTCACAAACTGACAATTCATAATATGATCTGCGTGCGATTCATATTACGAAATAATTCATCTGTTTGACAGTTTTCTATGGAGATTCGTAAAATGATCCACACATTATGATTGCTATTGCTAATGACAGCTGGAAATTCAGGAAATGAATTACTTATAGGTAGAAGAATTGCTAATGTGGCCATTTTAGGCCCGCAGATGACAACTGCATCCAGTCTTAAGTTACCTACCGGAAGCAGATTCGAAATAAGTTAAATAAGTAATTGAGAACACGGTAAGGTGTTGAAAGTTGATATAAAACTAACTTTATCGTTTCAGGTAAGTAGGTTTATTGTTTCAAATATTTTATTGAGCAAGTAAATGCAGAACAACGTACAAATGTTAAATTAGCACCCATACTCTGTTTCCATATAGGTATTTGTACAAATAACCTTGCCAGGCTTAGACCAGAAACCGAAAGGGCAAAACCATACCGAGAAACTTATCAATAAGTATAGTCAATAGCCAAGTTGTATGCTTAGTGGACTGTAGATTTGTTGAAGATCTTCTATTTTGTTAAGTACCTGGTACTTGTTGAAAGGCATACATTGTCCTCCCATGTCAATTTGAAAATATGGTAAAAGCCAATTATTTTTAACCGTGGAGTTTCTTGCCGGCTCTTCTCCATAGGAACCGTGCACCTAGCTTCTGACGTTTCATAAGTACCCATGCAGGTTTATGTGAAAAAAAATATTTTGATTTTATATACAGGCTGTAAGGGTAAACACTCTTGTCATTCAAACTATGGGTAGTTGACTTAAATATAAAAATAAATGACCGAACACAACAAAAAAAAAACGTTATTTTCAGTAAAAGATTTTAAAAAGTTTCTATCCGACACCGTGCTCTCTAGCGGAACAGCTGACTGACTGAGGGAGAGGTCGCGCTCGCGGCCGGTCAGGTCACATCCCGCACCCCTCGCCCGTGTTGAGACGCAAGTTCGTTGCCCTAGCGCATAGGGCAACGAACTTGCGTCTGTTGTGGTAAAATGTAGGTTTAAAAAAAAGAAAAAAAAGTTTTAATTTTCCATTGATTTTACGTTCTATAAATGAAACCAAACCACTGGTTGCAAGGATAACGGTGTTCACCCTAACACCCTGTATTGGAGGCCTTTGCTCAGCAGTGGGACAGTATAGGCTAAAATAAAAAAATAAATAAAAAATATTGTATAAAAACTACTACCAACATGTATACCATATACCGTCGGCGTCGGCCCATTTGCCAACTTTTGACTTAAAAAATTACACTTAGAATCAAAATTACAAAAATTGCTCTTAAAAAATTAAATTCGTAATAAATTTTATACTTTACGTGACATTACCTAAATGTAGTTTTTTTAGCATTCAGGAGAGATCAAAATAAAACACGCTCGCCAAACTCAAAGAAAGTCTGAACTTTCAATAAATTACTGCATTTCTTTCAGGGCTTAGACGTTCAGAACTTTTTAAAATCTGTCTTCTTTGAGGAAGCCAGAAGATTAACTTTTTGACTGTACCAACAAAAGGGCGCCAAGCAACAAGAAACTTAAGTTATAATTGTGCTTCTTAACTCTTAAGTGACCTACAGCGGTGTAATGGACGCTAAGAAGCGAAGCTCAGTTAAAAGCGTACGCGCATAAATGCAGTGTAGTGTTGCGCTTCAGTGGTTGCCGATTGTCGATGCAGTAGGGACGGGGAGGTGTCGATATCGGTGTTTTGCGAATCTAATATCGTCGTGTCGGTTCCAATTTTTGATTCTTTTTTATGTCAAAACAAATGTGGAATTTTGTTAATAAGCGTTCTTTTGGTGAAAGCGTGTAATTTTAACATGCTATTGATACTAAAGAGAGCTTAGAGACTAAAAACCTTTTCGGCGTTTTGAAAACAACGAAAACGCTAATAATCAAGCGATGTATTATTTGGAAATAATATAACATAGGTCAGGCCAGTTAAAGTAGCAGTATACTAAGCCAGCTCTACATATAAACTTCTTAAAATTGTTTATGCAGTTATGTAACTATTAGGAGAATAGAGAGGATAGCAGTGCTGGTCCAGTGGTAACGGCCCCGCCTTACGAGTTGTAGGTCGTGGGTTTGAACCCAAGCAGGCGCTTTACTTTGTGTAAATAATTTCATCAGCACTGCTCGTAGTCTCAACGTGAGGGAACCGGCATATCCTAAAACCAAAAATTCGAAGATATGTGACATCCGCGTGGTGGATTATGGCCCACTCTCTCTCAAAGAGAGGAGGCGTGGGGACCTAAACCGGCCACATTAGCAATTCCTCTAACAGTAATTCATTTCCTGAATTTCCAGCGGTATTAGCAATTCCTCTAATTTGACACAAAATCAAAATCAATTCATAATGTGTGGACCATTTTACGAATCTCCACAGAAAACTGTCAAACAGATGAATTATTTCGTAATATGAATCGCACGCAGATCATATGATGAATTGTCAGTTTGTGACATTTTACGATAATTCATAATATTTTCCTTTTATGAATCTGCCAAAGTGACTGTGTCCCAACAGTGGGAACATTATTGGTTGGTTATGCATACCTAAGCCACTGGGTTATCTCTGCATCAAAACTTCTTATTAGAATCCTGAATCCTGATTCATTAAAATAATATTACTACCACACTAAAATCAGCAAGACTTAGCAAGACATGTTATTACTTATTAGCACCAGTAGGATATTAAACTGTAGATAATATCTCTATAACTAGTCTATGGATATAGCCATAGATTTTAAAATTACATTGATTAAGGAGGTTTTAATTTTAAACTTATCTTGTCTTTAGTAATCATGGCTTTAGTAACTGGCGAATTAATTATAACTTTCTCGTAACTCACTACCTACACATATACCAAACATCACGCTTGTATTCCCGAATGGTTAAGCAGAGGTGTTCCTACATAAAGTACACCTACATTTCGCCTGTTATGTTTTTAAGTCCCATTTAATAGGGGGTGACCCCGTTGCCATGAACCGGGCACAAATCCTAATGGGAAAAACCCAATTACACTTTGCCGAACCTAAGAATCGACCCCAACACCTCGTGCTCATCTAGCTCTTACAACCACTAGACCAATGTCAGCGTCACAACCTAAAACTCTGTTTTTTTAAATCTCGTGGACTAATTTGACAGGTGCAAATGTCAAACTCAAAATTGAAAAATCTAACAACAATCACTTGAAATGTCAAAATATTCTATGAGATTAAAAAACAGACTTTAGTAATATTTACCTTTAAGTTGAATACTTATATATGTATACTCTCAGGGAGAAAACTTGATGTGAGTTGAAATTGCTTTGCACAGTGGAAACATATTACTTACCATGTTCAAGTAAAATAAGTTACCGTCCTTTCACAGTTATTCTACCTCTAACAGTAACCCAAGCGGTAACCCACTAGCAACCTTATCGCAATGACTATAGGTTGATTTTGATACTGATCCAAAATTAGAGGTAAAATATCTCTGTAGGTACCAACGACCTAGACTATTATGTAGTTGTAGACAGTACCAGGTATCTACATCATTTTGTAAGAATTAAATATTAGGTTACTTAAAATTTTATTTTAAGTAAATCAACTCCCGTAAATCATTTTGATTATCACATCTGTAGGTACAATCGTAGATATAGTAGAACTAGTAATTAAACATTTATCATCTAGTATTTTTTACCTTTAAGTCTATAAAGCAATCACGACAATTATAATAACATCAAGCTTCATCACAATTATCCACTCTCACAAAAACAATTAATCTTACAGAAGTTAAATTCATCGACTTTTTTTATCGATATAACAGTCGCATCACTAATAGCATCAATCATAAAAACGTGGCTGGTAAACAATGGGTGCGGGTGGGCGCGCGGCGTCGCGGGCGGCCGACACTTTAGCGACACTTGGGAACTATATCGATACTTGCACCACACTATTTAATAAATTGATATCCGTTACCAAAATAGTAGCCGGGACTTGTAGCTGTGCTTTGTTTACCCCGCCGGGAAATGAGCGTGATGGTTGGTGATTTTCAGCATGTTTTTAAGTGACTTCGTTAAATATTCATTTTTATGTAAAAAAAAAAAAAAATTCTCCAGCCAGAAAATGTGTTTATTTTTATGTAACATGTCACTGGAGCTATATTTATTTGATTTCTTGTTTCAGAAATATTTTAATTTCTGTCAATATTGATGTTGGGACTATTTACCTAAAGTTTAGTCCCATAGACTAATGTGACATTTCAAGTGATTGTTATTTGTTTTTTCAAATTGGAGTTTGACATTTGGATCTGTCAAATTAGTCTACCAGATTAAAAAACGGACTTTACTTATTACCTAATACTCTTTCAAATGCTTCAACACAGGTAAATTTTGATCTAAATTAGATACATGAAAGTTCTTCCATCTATCTACGAGACTCGAGCATCAATAAAATCCAACAAAATCTAATTTATTTTGACCTCGTTTGAAAACAGTAATCAAAGTCAAAAATGCAAGAACAAGCAATAGACCAGGAGCTATAATTCGTTTCGTCTGCACCTACCTACCAAGACGGATAATTTAATCGAGATAGTGTAAAATCCACAATTTTATCTAAATAGCTGTGGATAAAAGGGCGCAGACAACATTAACCTTTTGAAGGGACAGCGTGTAATTAGATAATATCTAAACACGCCATTCGTTTTCATACAGACTACTTTATAGGCTAGGAGCTAGTCGCCGAGACTAAAGACATTTTTTTATAATTGAAACTTTGCTGTCGGAGTCATGTTGAGAAAAAAAAACTAATCTATTACATAGGTACTATATACTCTTGAAAATAATTTATAAGCAAATAAAAATAAAATAAAAATAAATAAAATAATATTAGGTACCCACTTATGAAATTGGTGTTTTGTATGGAGAATTTTAAAGAAGTTGCATTTTTCATACTCGTGGCTAAGTAATAACAGCCGCACGGGTCGATCCATCAGGTTAAGCTACGCTTGCCGGGGTTGGTCCGTGGATGGGTGACCATCTTTACATATCGAGAGTCCTCCGTGCCTCGGAAAGCACGCTAAGCCGTTGGTCCCGGCTGTCATTTGTGGATCTTTGACAGTCGTTACGGGTCGTCAGAAGCCCGAAAGTCTGGCAACCAGTCTTACCAAGTTGTGGAGGTCAGATAGGCAGTCGCTCCATGTAAAATACTGGTATTCAGCTGCATCCGGTTAGACTGGAAGCCGACCCCAACATAGTTGGGAAAAGGCGAGGCAGATGATGATTTTTCATACTAACATTTTCTTAATTTATATAACGACTATTAACACTAATGTTTAAAAACTTTTATGCACTAATGTTTAAAAACTAAGATAACGTATGACACTTAGATTAAGCGACAAAAATAAGTGGTGGCTAAGTTTAAAATAGAAATAGTGGTAAATTCTGCTAACAAAATGAGGAGTCATTTTTAAGGTATTTTTTATGTTTAGAAAACTATAAGTAATAAGGTTTTGTTAATATTGGTAGTTGTCTATGATGGTCATTATTCGATATAGTACCAAGCGATTGATGAATGTTTTAAATCATAGAAGTCACGAGGTTCTCTATTTGTGAGAAAAAAACACAAATTTCATAGGTGGGGACCCAATACTTAGAAGGTAACAACGTATAGAAAAGTTAACAAACGAATAAAAGTAATGTAGTAATAGTTATGTAGTTTTGTATCAATAGAGCCTATTTATGTTTCTTTTAACTCTTATATATCATATCTACCTAGTGTTAAAAATGTTGATGGATGGAGTGGGAGAGGAAGGCCTAAGAAAAGATGGATGGATTGTGTGAGGAATGATATGAAAGAGAAGGGAGTGAATGATAGCGTGACGGTTGACAGGGGAGAATGGAAGACGAAAACGTGTTGCGCCGACCACAAGTAACATAAGGATATAGGATAAGGGCAGGAAGATGATGATATCATACCTACCTACTACGCTCTAAACTGAAGTTAATTTTAAGTCTCAATTAGCAAACCATCGTTCCCATCTTATATTACTTAACTAACGCAAAATCCTAAGTTTGTTAAGTAAGCATGCAAACTCATTATTCTGAATTGTCTTGCAAATAATCATTATTCAAAATTAACAAACATATGTTTTTACGAAAAAACAAACTGACGGACGATTTGTTAACCGTTGTTATTGTAGTCTGGCATTCGTTTAGCAGTAAAGTATTATTTTTTAAACAGTTAGTAAGTTGAAGTTGCCATTCTTTCCATAATTACTCGCACATTTTACGTAAGCTGGCAACACTGGAATGTATATAGTACTCTTTGGTCTTCATAAGTTCTGTTTTCAAATTGGCTACGTGCGAAAGAATTAATATACTCTCAGTTGTTATTGTTGATGGTGTTGTTCTCCGATGTCGGGTGCGGTGACTATTTCTGCTTTTGACGTCTATAATTATGTTACGAGCGTGCGCTCTTATTTACGAGTACTAAGGTTTTTCCAACATGGTTAGAGAGTTACATAAATCCAGCAAGCTCAATACAGATCTAGTCACATAGCAAACAGTTCCTAATTCAAAAATCGAATAAAAACAAAATACAAATAGTGCTGCGCCCACAATCATCGACATCGATATTTAAACATCGAACGCACGAACAACATCGGCCATTTTGTAAAACATGCCATTTACGATCGAGCGGTGCGCTCAACAAATGCGTTCGAGATTAATTTAATAATTCGTAATTGCTGTTTTTACTTCCGTTCTCAATATAATGAGAAAATGTTTTGATTTTATTTTATTGCTGTTTAACGGACTGTACGGTTTCGTGTAATAGTGTTTTATGTAGCACTCGGTGTGGTCGCTTGTGTAATCATTGTGCTACCTCGTTTAGTTAGGTACCTACTTGTACTTACGAATACATGTAGGTACCGAGTAGCTTATTATGTAGCCACCTAGACAAGACACTGTTTTTTTTATATAAAAAATCTCTTTTTCAGATTTTATGACGAAAACATGAATATTATCATCAAGTTTATTACTATTTTGGAAGATAACTGTGTGGTTGTAGTGGTTATATTTTTTTACTTTTACAGATTGAGAGACCAACTGCATCTGCGCGGTGATTATGTCAAAATATATATCAAACAGGTCAAGGATATAATAAGGCAAACATGATTGTTTGTCTTATTTCAGCTGTAGGTAAGCCTGTACTCAATACTCATTTTTTTATTGCATTCCACATTTATTTATTTATGATAAGCACACCAACAGCACAGTCACTTACAATTCAATTAATTAACATCTAAATTAGGCATTTCAGTAACCATGCAAATGACAGGTATGCATGACATTGACGTATGAAAAATTAGAGACAAAGGAGAACATTCAAAAAGTGTGTTTAGTAGACCTTAATCTGGAACACTATAAATCAAACCAATTAGAGCTAGATAGACGATCACTCATCGTACTGCTTAAATAGGGAGCGTATATGTTACATAGGTAATATAATAAGTAAAAGATCAATATGGACCCTGTCGGGCACAGCAAAATTAGGAGAGAGGAAGAGGGCTAAGCAGAAATGTAATATTATTATAAATTATTAGATGTGTTTAATTATGTAAGTAATATACACGGATAAAATGGCAGGGGGTGACTTGCACACTCAATAATGGGCCCCCGGTAACGGTCGCTAGCACATAGTGACGTAGCGATAAGGGAGCAACAATTCCTGAGGTGCTTAAGAGGAGTGGAGAGGTATTCCACGGCTATCAGGACAATCCCGGAAGTACGGTCAAGATCCCTACCAGCATCTTACTGGAAAACTTCCTTCCTCCGAGCACGTTTGCTCTTGCGAATCTCCACTCAAGCCGGCCAATAAAGGCAGGAATGAGGTGGCAAGCATAAGTAATATATTATTAGGTTAGTAATTATATATTAGCTGTAAGTATTATTTTCTACACAAAGGCAGAATAGAACAGAACCGTTTAATTAACAGAATATAAATTATACTATATGTTGCCCGCAAATTCGTCTGCAATCCAAATCAAATCAAATCAAAAATGTTTATTTGCTAGAAAATACATAAAAATTCAAGGAAAGATCTTATGTCCTAAAAGTCTTTGTATTCTGCCTGCAAGCAAGCGTGCAAATTATTTACTTACGTATATTTATGTAATTATTATCATGCAATTAATAATATTCCAATTATTCTAAACTCAATTATTCATCATTCCAGGATGAAAACCTATATCCTTCTCCAGGTCATGGTCTACCTACCCATTTGCCACCCATTCAGCCGTTTGGCGTGAAAGCGTAAGTTTATGGGCTGCGACTGTAATTTGGATTATTCCGTTTAGGACAGATTCTGGTTTGGGCAGATTCTTGTTACGGCAGATTCTTTTTTTGGCAGATTCGTTATACGGCAGAAGTAACATGACCAACATAAACCACCAATTTCAAAAGTGTCTTATCAAGAATCTGTCAAAGTCAACAAACTAAAAACCTTAAAGGTACTTCATCTGTAACATCCGATTTCGCGTCCAGGCCTGTTCTTTTTAAACCATTACTTATACCTCCTACAAAAACCTGATCTCCTAGTACTGTTGTAAAATTTGGCAAATCAGTGTAATTATTGTATACTATGTGAGCGGTAAAATCAGGTCGGATCGCTCCACACGACTTGATTTTGATCTGATCTGGACAAGACTAACCGCGTCCGCCATCCCGTGTATTCCCGTTCGTCTTACTGCCGTCGTCCCACCAGTGGGACGAATGGGAATTTAATAAATAATATTAAATTTATTCCCGTACGTCCCAACGATTTTGTTAGTGGGACGAGCGGGAATAATTTAGTAATTTTATTCCCCGCGAATCAGTAGGACGAACGGGAATACACGCGCCATCCGACGAGGATTTATCAGATGATTTAAGATTACAGAGACCACTCATGATATCGTTCCTGATCTGATCATGTCTGCAACAAATAGTTTTCCGATCAATGCACACTTTTGTATAAAATTCTTACATAATACTTGTAGATGACTGTATAATATCTGTCTTATCAAGAATCTGCCATAAAAAGAATCTGCCCAAACCAGAATCTGTTCTAAACGGAATAACCCTGTAATTTTATTATTTATTTATTTTATTATATATTGTATTTTATTAACATTTCTTAATTTTATTATTTACTAGCTTCTGCTCGCGGCTTCGCCCGCGTGATATGTCGATAAAAAGTAGCCTATGTCCTTCCCCGGGATACCTACCATCTCTCTCCTAGCCAAATTTTATCGAAATCCGTTGTGGTTTAGGCGTGAAAAGGTAACATAAAGACAGACAGACAGACAGACAGAGTTACTTTCGAATTTATAATATTAGTATGGAAGTATGGATTATCCATTATTACATATTATACTTACCTGTACCGAATTTGTAATACCTATCTTAAAGTCTGAACTCTGTGATTCCAAATATGTCATGGAAAGAAAATTACCTAAAATTGCGTACGAGCCAAGGACCTATACCTACCATTTTTAGGTAAAGCCTACCTACCGTTTGATTGTAAAGCCTCGTGCAAACTGGCGCGATATGGATGCAGGCAGCGCTACCATTGCCACGCCCGCGATATCGCGCCAGTTTGTGGGAGCCTAAAACAGTTACGGCGTGGTAGGCGTAACTGTGTAGTATTTATTTAACTGTATAATACCCACGTATTTTAATACCCGTCACCGCAATAATCATAATAAAACAATTTTACTTCACGACACGTCTGCAATATACCACTGTACCTAACATGTTACTTCTACAATAAATAACTTAAGTATCTAATTTAAATGTTAAATAAGTACATAACAAAAGGATTCACTCAGTATTGGCGCCAAATGCCACTTGGCTATGTGCCAAAATATGCCATAATATAAATGTATTAGACAGTGCCAATAAGTGAACACAATAGATGCATTTTATTTTATTTTATATATAAAATGTTGGTTATATTTTTACATATAATTACGGATACCTTACATATATCTATATAAAAGTACCTAAATGTGTCCGTTCCATCAGAATAAAGAGTAGTAGTAGGTGGTTGTTTGACAAGAACGTAGTGACTGCGCGTGAACACGACCGTGACATAAAAGCCGCGTAAGCAAAGCGGAGACACGGCGGCGGCGTAGCAACGGCGTAGGTAAACCGTAGCAGTGGTATGGCGTAGTTGAACTGTAGCAATTGGGTGTAGGTGAACCGTAGCAATGCTGTAGGCCCGCGACGCCGACGTAGCACGGGGCGTAGTAAGGCGTAGCAACGGTGACGCCTCGCGGCAGGCGCAGCGTAGGCACGGCATGTAGACACATTTGTAGATAATAATGATTCACTGTGTGTCCATACTTTGATACTACTACTTTGACTTTTCCAAACATCCTTTTGGTGTTGTAATGTCCATGGGACGCAGTAACTAAGTCGGGTGAGCCGATGGAGTAAATCAGGTGACGCAGTAAATCAGGTGAGCCGATCTTATATCTTACAATAACAACATATATACCTAGTGCCCCCACATAAAACTACCTTTAATTAAACATCTACTTATGTAGTGATTAAGTAGGCAGGCACGTATTATATTATTTCAATTACTCTGTCTCAAAGCAGGTGGAGACTTTACTAAGTTCATTAAAATAAGTACTAGGCATTAATTCCTCCGTGCAACCGAACGCTTTACTACATGACAGATGTCAAAATGGCGTCTGAAATTGGCGGGAATCGATTTTCATTACGTTTTTTCGTAATTATCGAATTATAGCGACATTAACTGCTATTCGATGATATAGTGACCATAAATTGACAATAATTTGTGTTCATTTTATGGTGAAATGTAATAAAAAAGTGAATAATTTCTACGCTTGTTTATCTATGAGGTATTAGCATGGTGTTTCTCTGTGTTGAGTGGACGGAATATTAAGTAGATTTCGTACATAGGTTTTATTCTGTGGTGACACGCACATGGTATCTTTATTTAGCACATCAACGATTCCTGTACCATCAAGAAAGTGGATCTGTCAGTTTCTGAGAACTATTGTCATTATTGATTTCTTGACATGGCAAACAAATGTTTTAAGGCAACATCGATTAGACAACAGCCTCGTATCTAGAACCTTTAGTGACGAGTGCAAAATCTAGTGTAGGCGAAAACTGTCTTATAGGGTCCCCGAAACAATCAATTGTAATTGTCAATTGAAGCGATTGTCAATGTTACTACAATCGCAATTGATCAATTGCAATTCATTGTTTCGGGAACCCATAACACAATGATCAACCTGAACATTGGGAAATTTTAGAGATAAGATTTACTATAGGTAGCAAGATAGTTGTTGCCTGTCAGTTGTTCCTACTTGCATCTGGTTGTAGGTAGGTAAGTACTTAAAGGTAAGAAAATTGGGTGCTATGCATATATAATCCAACTTATTTTCCATAACACAGTTCTAATGAATCAACTCTAATTACGACTCCTCCTACCAAGTAGGTAACCATCATTCGCGTCATGGTAATATTCCATTTATTTAATTAATGCTAAACATATCAGACCAACGATTTGTTAACCATATTAATTACGATCTATATTCTTCATGCCTTCGACTATAAATTCAAAGTGTTTATCTTTAACTACCCTAGAACAAATTATATAGCTTACAGAATCAACACGATCCAATATAATATTACCAATAAGAATAGTTAATTAGCATTCATGTCATCATTTACTATCTTGGCGCGCATTTAAAAAGTGTTGATTTCATTTTTTTATTGCTTTCGAACTTCGAACACGTTCGGAAACGCAAACCAAACAATAACATGAACACACTCATTATAACACAGCCGTAGCTCTAGGCTGTATATAAATAACGCATTCAAAATCCCCAGTTCTCTGTCCGTTAATTACTCCAGCAAGTTCGAAACAGTCAATTATTATTTGAAATATAAACATAGAAACGCCAAGGTACCAGTTCTTACTACTTATTCTTAATTACTTTTAACTAAGACGTAACTCACTCGTTGAAAGTAGGTATTTAGTGGACTTATCTTTAACTAGAGACGTTGATGTATTGCTGGGTGAAACGGAGCGTATTTGTTTTTTTTTTAATCGCCCGCCCGCCGGCCATGGGCAAGCCTCATTCGGCGCGAGGGAAGTTTTACCGTAATGTTGGGAATATTTTTGAATAATTTATGCGACAGTTTACTATTCATGAACCTGTTACATAACATACATTATCAGCCTATAATGTTTCCACTATTGGGACACAGGCCTCCTCTCTGTGAGAGGGTGTGGGCCGTTATCCACTACGCGGTCTTCGAATTTTTGGTTCTAGGACATGCCGGTTTCCACACGATGTTTTCCTTCACCGTAAACTTATTGGCTAGTAGGAATTAAAAACATGAAACGTAGGTTCCTGTACACAAGCTATCGCATGAAAATTCTCCAATACTGCTTCTAAGTTTACACAGATAAGGTCCGAAAATGTCAGAAATTATCCAATATTCAATTGTGTTGAGTTTTTGTTTCTCAGATAATTATTCTACTAAAAACACCGTAAAAACACAGCTCATAAAAGAATAAATGTGCAAGCGATGCGGAAAACGTTAATAAATAATAAAACCTTGTTTAATTGACAGTAATTACTTCGTGGAAAGCAAAATAAAATAACAACATATATTTTACGATTTTTATTATAATACGAAACACATTTTTTTATTTTTTATTCGTTAATTTGGGGGAGCTTACGTTTTTGTGGCTGGCAACTCGAGCATGGCCGTTCGAGCGAACCATGTAATTAGGCGGTTATAAAAAGTTTAGGTAATTAATTGTGTTGCTTTGTGTTGTTAGTGTGCGTTAAATTGATATTTATTGTTGACATTTCGTGCCGTGAGCGGCACTCGTATTTAATTGTTGTTAATTCGTACACACGAGGTAAAATGGCGGTCGCTCTCTGTCGGTATGTATTGCAATTAAAAATTCTACAACAGATACTGAATTCCTATCACAGTTTGTGCAGATAATAATGATTTTGTGTAATTATATTTTTTTGTAAGTAATGAGAAATGTTTCAACAATTACTGAAATAAAAATAAATGAGTTACTATCATGAACGCCTTTTATTTATTGATATTGTTTATTTTCTTGTTTATTATCCGTTGTATTATGTAAGTTGTTATCATGTCAATTAGCTAAGTTTACGGCGAAGAAATCGGAAGAGTTAATACTTTATTGTAAAACAATAATTTCAGCGATTTCTACATAATACGGATAGGCAGTACTGAGTACTTAATGATATAATAGTACAATGCTTTATTGATGCCATGCGCTAGAGAGAAGCAGCTTGATCAGATTTTTCACTTCACTAGTAGGTACCTAAGTAGTAAATAAGTAGGTACCTAAACTTACCATCCTAAGTAAGTATTCTATTATTTCAATTAAGACAAAAATGTTTAGATTTCTTTACTTGTGCTTAATTTATTCTATAGATAAGTAGGTAAGCTATTAAAAAGGAATCATTCCAGCTGGCCATATACTAAAATAAAAAAAACATCGATAAAATTGCTATTATAAACAGTTGCTCGTCCCCGCCCTACCAATAACAGCGCGGGAAAACAGCCCGCCATCTTTTAAATGGTACCTCACTGACCTAAAATATAAAATTATGGTTAGGAAAGCATTTAATTACCCCTAAACGCGATCGAAACCAAGTTTAGACGTTGTTATTAAGCTAAATATGTTTGAATTGCTAATTAATCGACATGAAACGACCTCTGCGCACGCCATTTTGAACCGCCACTATTAATGGTGGCCGGTGGACACAATATGGCCGTGATTAGCTATTGTTTCCATTTTTAAATTATGGTGGGGGTTAATTATTTTTCATAATGTTGCACTAATCGTTATTATGGACCACTTATTGTTATAATAGTTTGGGTACAAGGATGATGGCCGGTATGTACCATTGTTTCCAAACTCATTTAGTTTTATACCTACCTAATAACTGATAGACAATTGGTGGGTACGTACATCATTATATTTTTCTTTGTATTATCACTCAGCTATTATCCGTTGTTTAAGGAAAAGATGTTGTCTTTGTCTAGTTTTATCAGAAGCAGACATCTCTGAGTCATGCGATGGTTAACTTGAAAGACGTCAGGAAATTACTTACTTACTGGAAGGTTTTTGTTATTATCAGGTGATGTCTGAGGACTGCGAAATGAACTGAAAGTAACTAAGTTAGACAGAAAAACCCAACACAGTTTTCTTGGAAATAATTAGGTATCTTCTGTTTAATTAGGAAATCATCTGCCTGCCAAGCACTCCTGTTATAAAAAAGGGTATGATGCGGTGACAAGTGAAACTAAATATTTTACTGTAGTTAATGCAGACCTATGATGTTGGCACTACTTTGCCGACCAGTGCTAGTAGGTTTTGAATCAGCACAAGCAGTCTTTTTAACTATTTGTTTAAATTATTTTACTCATGTCCCATTTGAAGTGACCTATGTGCGGTAGTGGCGCCCTCATTTTTTCCAAACTCTTTTTTGCCAAGCTGTAAGTTGGTAATAAGGAATGGTTAGAGTTGCTAGAAAGCGGACAAATGAAGGACTGTAGGACCTACACCTACCTACCTACTCTCCAACCAGGAGGTTAACATCGTCATTAAAACCATTTAGCATTATCTTCGTTGGACAGAATATTAACATAGGATGGACGACTCTTGAGTCTGGAACACCTAAACTTTTGCTTGACAGCAGAGAGCCGACGAAAAGATAGAACCAGCATGCTTAGACTGACTAAACCATAGCCATTAGCCAGGCTTAATTTAACGTTGGACAGTTATGTGATAAAGATCTCGCTTGGGAGGAGGCTGGCTGGAAAGGCAAAGCCATATAAGTAGGACACGGGGAGAATATAGTCCTCGACCAAGCCAACGTTACGGTACGGCCACCTAGGCTAGCGGGTAGAATACCTCATTGGCAAAGTATGTACACTATAAGGAGGGTAAAGGGAACTTTTGGTGCCTGAATTACATTGATTGTTGGTAAACGTAACACAAAATAACAAGATGGCGGCGTTAGTTCCAATTGTGGCCACGCGCCTTAATAACCTAGTACCTACCGTTAATATGTTCTTGGTTTAGCTTTAGCTAATGGCTATAATCCAGATGGCATGCAAGTCATGCAAGTCACTTCAGGCAGTACCTATTTAAATGGCCGCGCTCTTTTAACAATAGGTACATAAGGCAGGGCAGTAAGAAGTTAGGTAGGTACCTACTCCATGTTTTTCACATCAACATAGAATTGCCATTTTCGGCGATAACCAGTATCAGAACATGTTTGCGAATCAGATAAATTCTGTGTTAACCAACTACAACTATTCGTGAAACAAGGACTATCTTATCTGTAACAATTACTTACTACCTTTTTTGTAAGCAAATATTAGCGAATCCCGTAATTTTCTGTTGTAACAAAGTAACTCTCAATTCCCGGCTTTGAATTTTAACAGATATCTGTATGTTGGTACGATTATTACAAGTATCAACGTATTTTCCTGATGATAAAGAAAGACTACTCCACCTACACAAGTGCAGACTGAAATAAAAACTTTTTCAACAATTTTATAATTTGATGATAATTTCTTGTTTGCTTCGTGAACAAGAACGTAGCGTCAATTAAACTGTGACGTTTCCATGACTGTCACAGTGTCACTGTCAATGTCAAGCTTGTCATTATCAACTAATTCAACTTATCAACGATAGCACTACACAGTTTACGGAATACACGATTTATAAATTAAATTATAATGTCCGTGTGAAAATAATGTGCTTTTATAATATACCTATACATATTTGACCATAAGCATAAATGAATCGAAGGATCAATGTAATGGGTTACAGATTAACAGCTTCGAAATGTCTCGGTCTTTGTTTGATATTAACTTTTGTAATGGGTTGTTATTTAGCAGCTTTACCTATTCGATACGGTAAGTTTTAAACAAAAACATGAACTATACCTTATGTAGCTTATATTGGAAGTAATTTTTAACTAATAAGTACAATAATTCCTACAGAAAAAGAGGCCTTACCTAACCCAGTGCGACAACGAATAACTTCTAAGGAACTGCCGAAGAAACGTCTAGCGGTGCTTGTGCCTTTTCGAGACCGCTTCGAAGAGCTTCTAGAATTCGTCCCCTACATGTACAGCTTCCTAAACCGTCAAAAAATACCATTTCACATATTCATAGTGCAGCAGAAAGACAACAATCGTTTCAACAGAGCTTCGTTAATAAATGTTGGGTTCAAATATTCGCAGAAGGACTATGATTACATAGCGATGCATGACGTGGACTTGCTGCCTATGAATAACAACTTGAAGTATGATTATCCAACTGCTGGGCCTGTGCACATATCAACACCTCAGACCCATCCTAAGTACCACTATGAAACTTTTATTGGAGGTATTTTGTTAGTAAAGAGAGAACACTATGAGTTAGTAAATGGAATGTCTAATAATTACTGGGGGTGGGGACTGGAAGATGATGAGTTCTATGTGAGATTAAAAGATGCTAATTTGATTGTGATGAAACCGAGCAATATTACTACTGGAATTGATAATACTTTTAGGTGAGTACCTTCACGATATCTTTTAAATTCCTTATTGGATAATAATATGCAGAGGTACAATTTCTCGAGATTTTTATGTAACTGTGGCTGGCATCTTTGTGTTAATTTTCTCCAATTTATTTCCATTAAAAAGCATGATATAAGTACATATTATTTATATCCAACTTATTTACTCCTGTCTGTGCTTTTACTCACTAAAGGGAACACATTCATCTGTATTTAGGTTTCAACTTTATATCTCACAACTTTTACCAACAATTATTGAATAACATCATAAAATTGTATAAGAAAAATCATTGGCGAAAATTGTCAAATGAAACATAATATCTGGTGAATTAAAATTAGAATTTCGAATTTTATTATTCAAATAATCAAAGCACTCAATTTGTAAATGGCGTCATTGACGAAAATTGTCAAATGAAACATAACTGGTGAATTAAAATTTGAATTTCGAATTTTATTATTCTAATAATTAATGCACAGTGCTTTGATTATTGGAATAATAAAATTCTAAAGGCGCTACAAATTGGCATCCACAGGTATGTTTTCTGATACATTACAATCTCATCAAATACTTTTGGAACAGCCTTTGTTTGCCACAAAATATAACAAAATTCTATGTTTTTCTAACCACCATACCATCTCATTCCAGACATATCCACGACAAGACCTACCGTAAACGCGACATGCGAAAATGCTTCAACCAACGCGAGGTAACCCGCCGCCGCGACCGCCACACAGGCTTACACGATGTGCAGTACAAACTGCTCAACACACACACTGTGGCAGTGGATGGGTTAAATGTCACAGTTTTGAATGTGGAACTTCTTTGTGATAAGAGTCGGACTCCTTGGTGTCAATGTCCCGAACCAGTGAAAGCTGCTGTTAAGAAGAATTAGTGAAGTGTTGTTGAAGAGTGATTGGTTAATGTGATTCTGCTGTGAATGTTCTAAATTAATTGTTGTATCAGAATGGAATTGATTGATATATTTGTATCATTTTTTACACTTGCATGTGTTCTATCACACCAGCCGGTCTATTCTGTAAACAACTCACCATGAAAACTTAGGTGAAGTAAGCTGTCAATCCCGTGTCAGTAGTGACAGCTCACTTCACCTTAGTTATGATGGTGAGATTTTTACAGAATACCACTACAGGTTTTAACTATTTAAATAAATTAGTTAATTTATAAGTAAATATAAACAGGACTAAATCATGGAATGGCTCTCAATTTATTTTAATATCAATTTTTTTAGGAAAGATTTTTTTGTAATATCTTTTTTAGTTGTTTACCTAATTAAACAAATAATATTTTTAAGTAGGTACTAAAACTCATTTATATAAATACTCTGTTGCTAGTCTAGTATAATTAACATTCATAGCCATTTCAGTTTAATTACTATTTATACAATTTAAATTTTTAATCAATAATATTATTTTAAACCTGACTTGCACTTGCTTCGTGGTGAAATGGCGACATGTCAAATCATCGAGATTTTTGTGCTAAATCTAAGTAAAATATTTCTAGCTGTGTGACCGCGTTGTTCTTCTAATTCTGATGCGGTTTTCAACATCATTTATAGAATTAATTCCGGTAGGTTTATGTGTACAATATATTATTATGTATACAGATCTATTGAAGAAATCTTCATATTTTGCCAAGTCGTAAAAACAGCGAAGCAGGGGCGGGTTAATTAATAAAGATATAAACGAACATCGAGGTGTTAAGTAAGTTTGTAAATAAAACAAAAATGTAAATAAATAAACCATTTTATTTTGATGTAAGTGTTATTTATACATTCATTGGTAACATTTCGAAGCGGTTATTATTATCAGTTTAAACAGTGTTTTTGTAAATGTACGGTTAGCGACAAGGCGGCGACTTCAATCTGTTGATTTTAACTGATTACAGCATGTAACTGTCTAACTGAACAGCTGACATTTTGACTATGTGCAAAATTAACTGATATCTTTGCAAATTGACTCAGAATAGAGATAGTGTACTGTAGAAAGTAACATAATTGGTTTCTTATCAAGAGGGAAACCCCTTGATAAAAAAAAAACCTTCCTAGTCATTAGCGGAAAACATCATTACGAAATAAGTGAAAGCTTACTAATGTAATCTTAAAAATATGTCTGTAATTTAATTAAGAAACTCTTTTTGAACTCCATTAAAAATATCACTATGTATAGCGTTACGCAATTTGTTATAATTCGAAGATTTTAAATTTTAATATCATCTATAGCAAATCTAAAGCCTAGATTTACGAAATTCAAAATTGCCGATCCGAAATCAAATATTCAACCACTAAGGAAGAAACACTATTATAGCTACAGTTTTAGTACAGCCACAGAAGAACACAGATGGTTCACTCCGAAAAATCATTTAAATAAAAAGCGACTCTTGCTACGACACAATAAAGTGGAATTCAGATCGCACAGCGCTCTTTCCATCGTGTAACTCTTATATCTTTTGACTAAGTTACACTTAGTGAATAGGCCCGACAAGACGGGTCCGCCGCGTACTTGTACTTGTAGCTTCATACCTAAATGCGGAATGGGCCATATGTATTATCTGTGGTACAGCACTATTTTTAAAACAGCAGTAACTCTAGATGACCAATAGGTAATTGTAACTGGCCACACTAAAAGCATTTTATCATGTAACAATTAGTATTTATTTATAATAATTGCGCCGCCAAGTCGTCCTTTTAAAGACTGGTTAATTATCGGCGCCATCTTTTACAAAAAACTGATTTACAAATAACACATCTACTTAGTTAACTTACAAAATAAAATTCTAATATAAATCAATCATAAATATCATTATCATAATCACACATATTGACTTCACTTACTTTTAGTGATACGCTTCGATGTTGAATATTTTAAGAATATATTTTTATGTGCACTTTTATTCTTTTTCTAATTTAATCATACAAAGCGTTAATTTATTTCGATTTTAAACGAACGATTCAATTTCACAATATACCACTTCCCAGGGGGGAATAGAAAAGTCCAATTAACCCATAATCCCATTAATTTGTGAGATTTTCAAGTAATCTCTCGGTTATTTTAAAGGATTCTCTTTCTTCGATCAACAATGGCACTAAATTAAGGATTAGGAACAAAAACCCATCGCTTAAGTGGACGTGATAGCATATAACTTGATTATAAACCTTAACACTCAAAAATAAAGTCTATTATCGCTTGCAATATATTTACTACTACTTCGATTGAAATATTTTTTAAATAAGGACAAAAATATTCATGGAAAAATAAAACATAAATAACAAAATGTTGTGGTCTTATTTTGCAGCATTGTATTTTCAACCTTATTGCTTATAAATATGTTTTAATTTCCATCAACAAAAATATTTATGGTTTTATTTTTCCGGAAATCTAGTACTATTGTTGATCGAAGCGTGTGGTCAAGGTTTTAACGCGCCTGCGCAGCCAATAGGTTAGATAACCACCATTTAAATACTATAATTTCCAAATAATGAGTTATCTAATCTTATTGCTTATTGCTTGCTAATAAAGAAGTACATTTGGTAGATTGTATGTAGGGGGGTAATCTTCGGAACTACTGATCCGAACCCGAAACTTCTCTCACAAATGAAAATTACACGCGGGCGAAGTCTCGTCGGGCTGTTTATTATACAGGGTGACTGGTGATTAGTGACCGATACTTAAACACGTGACTTTACTGACCATTATGAACAACTTTTACTATGGGACCAAACCTGAAATCGCGAAACAAAAATCAGCTGTTCCCTACAATTTGACGAGTGGATTTGATCCCATCGTAAAAGTTTTTCATAATGATGCGTACAGCCACGTTTTTAAGAATCGGTCACTAATTACCAGTCAACCTATATAACTCTTATCGCCACACTCTGTATATATAGGAGAAACGTAAATATTTTGGAAAATGAGACGTTTAGACCACAAAGTGATAATAAGTAACTGCAGCTAAAACATACTAATATAAAGCAGACTATGCGTAAACATTAGTTTTAAACACAACTTGTTATTTTTAGTGTTTGTGTGTTCTTTCTTTGTCATATTTATGGCAAATAAACGTATTTTATTTTGTTTTTAACACTAAAGGAATAAATTCACTTAAGAATGTAAGGTAGTTTGGCTATTTTGCTAAGACGCTGTAGAAAAGCATAATAAGTTATTTTTAGATAAAAAAATTTATGATATTCAATTTATTACAAATACAGGGTGGCGATTTAGTGAAATGCATCCGTCAAGGGATTCTGAAAGAAGTCGAAGTCATCCGTTGATTCTGTCTGTATAACACCTACACAACTTTCGATATGAAACACATAATTATATAATTCATTTAAAAAAAACTTTTCATACATGAATCAAAATACTCTGTCTACTGTTGTATAGGTTTTTTTTTTCACTGATTGGATATGAGTTTCATGGTGAAAGTTGTTTAGTATGACGGGTAGAATCACCCCCTAGACGGATGCAGGTGACTAAATCGCCACCCTGTATTTGACAAAGTATTTAACGTGGTTTAAAAACTACTAAATCGATTCTATTACTGAATCTGAACCGACTACTAATATGAGCGTGCTTTCGATTAGCTAAAAATAATTTAATTAAAAACATACTTTCTCAAAAACGGCCATGTTTTCTCATAAGACCATTTTTTTGCAATACTGCAAACGATTCTTCGGCTATTCCAGAATCCTAGAACCAATTATTTTAATGTTATCATCGATGTGAAATATCTAGAGTTTCTCAAAGCAAAGCAGATTGGAAAAACTTGGTGTAAGTGATTTAAATATTTAAATGCCTATTGTCTTTCTACAGCATCGGGTATGGAATATCGGTGAAATATTATGTCTATTATAAAACTCACGAACCTTACAGCTAACCATTCAAAAGCCTAGGAACATAGGAATTAAGTTTTCTGTTGTCAAAGCCCTAGCCAGTTTTGTGTGACAGGCAAATGTCATTTACTTTCAAAGAGCATTTCGACGATGTTACAAAATTACAAAATATTAGTGTTGGTGAAATAACCATAACACTAGCATTAGAACCGGCTTGAGATTAGTCAGCGAAATATCTACTGTATAGAGATAAAATATTACAGTAGAGTGCGCGTATTGCACAAATCGCTTAGTGCGCATCGTAGACAAGTGAGCTGTAGATTAGTGTTGGGTAGGACATACAAGGAGCACTTCAAATGCCACATACAAAATGATTGAATGTCACCTCAAAATAACATTTTGTACCGCTTCACAGTGTGTTAAGAACCCGATTTTTGTTTCATTCTGTTTTTATTCAAGTAATCGATAGTTTCTATCATTTCTGGTGCGAGAGTTCAACTCCGGCTTCGCTACGACAGGTAACTTTAAAAAAAAAAAAAAACAAAGTTTCGTAATATCCGAATCATGAAAAACGAATAAAAAATCTTATTTTAAAAACAGAACTATGTATTCCAGTTTCTATTTATTCCATTAATAGTATGTACAGCAACCTACCTTTCCACCAATTTCTGTTGCTCTAGTATGAATGGGACGCGAGATATGATTTTTTTTCTCATTTTTCGTTTTTATTTTTTTATTCACCTATAACACCGTATTAGGTCGTGATTTTTACATCAAAATATTGCTTATACTTTCTATTATGTGTAGTAATAAAACCACAACCTAATTCCGTGTTATTCAAAAGTTATTGCAAATTATAATTTTTCTTCAGGGCTGTCACTTTTGTGGATCCGAAAAAATATTAACTAAAATATATTTTATCCGACAAAAAACCAATTTGTTTTGAATTTATCATAAATGGTTACTCTTCCTCATTACTAATAACAACAAATTCAACGCGAGAATAATCATCGATTTCTAGATTTTTTTCGTTAACAGGTCTCAACAAAGACAATGCGACTACTGGTAATGTAATTCTCTTTGCTATTTTTTTTTCTCTCTAATGGGTTGAAATCAGATATTATTGGATCAGATGAGACTAAGACTCTGTGAAAAAGGTCAGACATGGTTGCTTCACGAGAAATCTTTATAGTATGGTGCTCTCTGTCAAACCTCCAAAATTTATTTCGAGACTCAGCCGCCTGTACAGGGAGCATGCCAACAGGTAAACTTGATGAATCTATTATTTTCGCACCATGGAATAAAATTTTAGGATGCCATTCATACTTTGCAACATATTTGTATGCCAGCTCTTTGCAAAAATTCGCGAATTTTTCTGAATCAATTGGCAAGTTACTGGACAAAACGATTTAAATTACGTATAACTCATCTAATAGCCACCGTTCGATGTTCAGAATTTCTGCAAAAGTTCCTCGGTTTTTGTCAGAAAAAGCAGTGCCGGCAGTGTTTCCAACTTTCCATCGTTAGTAGTCCCTGAAGTTAGACGCACCACATCTACCTTAAGTTCTGAGTTGAGCTCCACTATTACTGAGAAATGCTTGCACTGACTGGACAGGCCCACTCAAATCTGTGTGGTTCTTTCCTCAAAAGACCATTTCAGACTCTAATCTACATGGTCCTCATATGGCCTGACCAAGATTATGTCTGGACTTTAAAGGAGACGGTGACCTCTGAGTTTGTTTCGGCCTTTCTTCTCAGAATAGTCAGATAGGAAACGCCGACCTCATCTAGCTTATTTTTACAACTTTTTAATATGACGTGTAAAAGTGATTCCAATATCCTATTTATAGAATAAACAATTTCATTTCATTACCAAAAGGCCCATTTTTTCTCTGATTAGACCTTGGATTCTTTTTTTACGATCCTCGACCAGTCGGCGCTCTTCTGATCTTTCAGTGATCCTCCTTTTCTTTACCTCAACTTTGTATCCAAGATTTAATACAAATTCTAAGGCCCTAATCCATGAATGAAGTGGACTTATACCATACCAGACTTTCTTCTATGACAGGTTTGGAGAATGCTATCTCTAAATCATTAAATTGCGACGAGGTCAAATTGCAATATGGATAACGTACCTAACTGGGATGGTGTAGAATGAATTGCATTCAGGACTTTCCCATCAAAGCCGCACAGTAGAATTTGCATTCAACTTTTATTTTACGCCCTCGCGAGGTTTCAGTTATCATGGGGTAAGATTTTGTATCTGCTCATCAATAAACTGTTTCTCCGAAATTATTAATTCTTTCGTTTCTTTTTTATATTTTAAGTGTAACGGTCTACAGTAGCGAAAAGATGACGGTGCAGGATTTACCCATATAACATCATCCAAATTTATTCTGAAATGACTCTAGCTGACACAACATAACTATAATTTAGTTTGACAGCACTAAGACGGTACTGAGATAAGTTAGATAATAGTTTAGTGAAAATGCTATTCTGAATTTCACGATTTAACCTAAAATTTTGTCTTATATCTAAAATCCTCTAACTAAATCTGACTATTTTTAATCGCGATTAAAAATGTGTGGAATAAAATTAGATGTCATGAACTAAAATTCAAACCAACACCTCGACTTCAGTTGCAAAACAGTACTGTATCTTTTTTTATTTTCTTTTGCTTATATCTCGAAAATGGTGTGTCCTATCGCAAAAATAATGAAAATTTCGACCCCCTTTAGAAAACCCTTAAACTCCTGAGGCTCAGCATGTTGGTATTTTTTTTTTTGCATATTTTCCATACAAAATGTGAAAAATTCCATAAAAAATCACGTCGAAGGTGCGTTTATGAGCGCCTCCGGCTCTAAAAAAAAATCACAGGGTAGGGAAAACAATAGTACCAAGTGGAGGCGCGATTGTCAAATTCGATTTAAGTTGTTTAAAATAATTTTTAAATTTAGATCTTTTTTTTTGTCAGAATAGCGTTAACATTCTCATAGCCAAAAGTAAGGAATTTTAATTTAGTTCGGTGTACAACAGAATCGGCAAAATTAGCTAGGTACCCGTTAAGTCCTTCGGATGAGAATTTATTGACTGTTAGGAAGGTGTACCAGCCCAACATGATAGCATTTCCTCCACTTGTATCCAGAAAGGGCCAGTAGCCGTTTAGTAGCAGTGGAGGGACTCGACCAATAATTAGACCGTAGTTTTATACCATAGTCATGTTATTGTAGTTTGAAGATTCTCTTAACAGTTTGTTGTTTTTTAAATTTTCGTTTAACAGTCAGACAATTTTAGCCAACTAAGCGACAAAATAACGATCCTAGTCATCGACATGATAAATAAACTAAAATACTATAACATAAAAAAGTATCTACTTTTTGATTGAAGTGACAGCCCTAACTGCAGATATTTCGGATATTACTAAAATTTGTAATAACTTGTGGATAACACGGAATTATGTTGTGGTTTTTTTACTACACATAATAGAAAGTATAAGCAATATTTTGATGTAAAAATCACGACCTAATACGGTGTTATAGGTGAATAAAAAAATAAAAACGAAAAATGAGAAAAAAAATCATATCTCGCGTCCCATTCATACTAGAGCAACAGAAATTGGTGGAAAGGTAGGTTACTGCGCATACTATTAATTGAATAAATAGAAACTGGAATACATAGTTCTGATTTTTAAATAAGATTTTTTATTCGTTTTTCATGATGCGTATATTACGAAATTTTGATATTTTAAAAAAAAAAAGTTACCTATCGTAGCGAAGCCGGAGTTGAATTCTCGCGCCAGAAATGATAGAAACTATCGATTACTTGAATAAAAACAGAATGAAACAAAAATCGGGTTCTTAACACACTGTGCGCTTCACTGTGACATACAAATGAATGAATTTCGAACTGTCAAGTGAGTGAGTGTGGTGAGCAACGTCGTGTTGTTTAAACCCGTGTCTACTGTTCATAGTTTGCTGCGCGCACTCTATACTATAATTATATCTCTATGATCCACTGCCTACTCTCATTTTAGAGGTGCTATATACTTTTCGGGTCGGCAGTATTTGTTTAACAACAAAACCGTCCGGAAGCAATGATTATTACACATATTCGGGTCGTGCCGATCGGCAAACTCCGTTCGGCATATACCATCTTCTTCTGTATATTCGATTGTGCCGACACGAACAAGCTAGCACGCCTTATTAGCTCTTGTGATAGGTTGTAAATATTTGTGACCGTCATTTACCTACATGTTTGTCATTCGACACTGGCTAGGCTTTAAAATAATAAGTTAACTAATCAGATCCTTAAAATTAAGTACACATTTAATATGCATAACTATAACAAAAAGTTTAAAAAGCATATCAATCATAACTATTTCCATATATTTTATAAACGAACAAAATTAAAACAGGATTTAAGATATTAAAATATAAGAATAACTGTAATTTATACTGTACCTAATATAATTTGCCAATCAAAGCAATACATTATCATAATATTTTGTACATATTATATTGTTTGTGACCTTTTTGTAACAAATATAAATATTTATTTGAACTTAAGTTTTATTTAAAATCACTAGCCGAAAACCTACAATATTTTATTTGAAAATCATCAACTTTCTGCGGTAGGTATATAAAACTATAACAAAAGCCTAAAAGACTCCATGCTTCAATTTTCAAGAAATTTAAGAAAACAATTATTTTAAATTACTATCTTTACGTGAATCAAAATGGGATATAATACCTTTTGAAACAGTAGTAAATGTTCCTTTTTTTTAAAATAGCAGAATGGGTCGACCCCGATCTCGCCTTTTGGAAAGCGATGGATGAGGTCTATGATGTAACGAGCGTGCCCAGAAGATGTTCACACTTCCTTTGAAGGCTGACGGGTTATACTCGGAAGGGAACAGACGCAGGCACAGAGGTCCACACTTTATCTTTCTTTCTCTCTCTCTTGAAGCGCCAACCATCGTATCAATGAAATCACATCAAAATAATGGCATTTTTATGGTTCCGTAGTCAACAAGGAACCCTAAAAAGAAGACATCTTTAAAAAAAAACCGTTTTTAAAAGAGTAACGGTGGAGTTTCTTGCCCATTCTTGTCCATACGAAAACTACCTTTTGGAAGGGGCAACTAGAGTCAGTTCTATTTCTTTGTTTTGACGTTCAAAAGTGCCTGTTATGTACCTATTTGAAATAAATTATTTGACTTTTGACTTTGACTTTAACATCTACTCGCCATCAGTGATTTCTTTTTTCATAGTAGCTATCTTTCATTGCACGAGTGGAACACATAAAGTAAATTTTCTGTTTTCAAGTTACCACTTACAAGGTTTCATTTTTTCATCCCATTATGATCACACAAGGATTGTATTTACATGCATTGAGTAAAAAATAAGCCAAGGTTTCGTCATACAAAAAATTTCACATAGCATTAAGCACAATAACTTTTCTGCAACGCATCTTTAGATATTCATAACTTATTTATAAATTACTCCCGTTCGCGCAGTAGTATGAAAACTTAGCGGGTATTAAAAACTCATTCATACAAAATGCTACTACTTAAATAATAAAGGGAAGTACACAATAAGCCTAAGGCCGTGTCCTGACTTAAGCGACGCATTCATTTTGTTTGGTGAACGGCGTACGTTTTCCAAACAAATGAGTGACAAATGATTGCGACAATCGCTTATATTAGGACACGGGGTAAAACATGCTAAGGCTAAGATTCATTGATTACTATTAGTTTATAACGATTATGCAGCTCTTTTAAAAAGTCATTAATTTAAAAAAAATCGTCAAGAAAAATCTTCTTGATGTGAAAATTGGATTTCCGAATAAAGACTTTAGAAGCCACCAAACAGAGTTGAAAATAGCAGAGTTGCATAGTCGTTGTACGGCATCACAATAAATTGACCTAATCGGGCAGATAAGGCTGATATTGACTAAGTATCGAAGCGCTGTACGGTCAGACACAAAGCTAAGGCTGGTTCTGAACCGCGGCGTTGGCTGTTTGAAGCTATGTGGAATACTTGTTTATGACGTGTAAATAAACCATTTTTGTAGTGAGGAAGAGTAGGACATTTATTTAATACTAGCTACGCCCCGCGGTTTCACTCGTGTAAGTCTCGATCCCGTGAGAATACGGGGATGAAAAGTATCCTATGTCCTATTCCAGGTCATGGTCTACCCCTGTGCCAGATTTCATCCAAATCCGTTCAGCCGTTTTAGCGTGAAAACGTCACAAACAAACGAACTCAATTTCGCATTTATAATACTAGTTAGGATTAGGATCAGACATGTAGGTTTGTTTACAACTACGTACCTATGTGGGCTGCGACTGTAATTTTATAGTTAGGATTATAGGACACTTAGAGACAACAAACCAAAATATTTGTAAATGTCATAACACCACAGAGGCGGTATATAACCGGGCAGCCATAATAGAAAATTATAAGTTCGAACGGCTTGTCTTATATAAATCTTCGTTGCAAGTATACGTGTTTCGTGTACATACTTCACAATTCAAAGTATTATTTGGCTGCAGGTGTCAAAATAATTACTGAAAATTCAGGCTTCCAGCTTTATACACAACGAAGTTACAGGGGGTAGAAAATATCCCGAATGGCGTCGAAAAAAGGGTGGTACGACTGCCTTCGTTTGTTTGTTTTTGCTCGACTTGGCGGGGGCGCTACTGTGCCCTCAGATGAGCTTTACCCGACCGACAAAAAAGACAGAGATATGTTTTTTTTCCTAAAAGATTTACCAATGACATTCTCATTCGAATCAGAACGAGATACTCATAAAAATGTGGCGCCGACTTAAGGGGGACGCGCTAGGGTGGCCCGCAAAATTCAAATTTTCTTACGTTTTTTGCAATTGTCAGGTCAGTATCAGGTTGTATGTTGATCTAAATATTATAAGCGCTCGTAACAAATATGGATTTACAGAATTATAAACATTAGAATCAGCAAGACAACTCTCTAAGTTCATGTAAGTGCATTGAATTACTATTTCATGAAATCATGACATTTGGCACTGACATGAACTTAGAGAAACCTGCAAATTGCAAAAAACATAAGAAAAATTGAATTTCGCGGGCCACCCTAGCGCATCAACCATGTGGATTCACCTAAAAATCTTTTTTTTTTTAAATGGGCGAACATCTCATGCAGGTTTTCCACAAAAGTTTCAAACAAGCCGTTAAGTTTGTGTCCACTAGTTGATATATCCGTATCATTTATCTTTTGATAACAAAATAACATTATTTTATAGGAACCCAAAAATACTTCGTTTTGCATGTTCATGCAAATATTGAGCACGTATAAGTTAAATATGTTAATTGTATAAATCCTCCAAAAATATTTTACTTTGCCACAACTTGTATCACATTCCATTGCATTTCAATGATATTTCTTTAAATAATACATAACAACTTCAATTGTTTTTAAGAATTTGTTTTCTATTTTCACTGACAGTATGTTATTAAAAAAAAACATTTTTAGACAGCAACCCCAAAACCGAAACTTCAAAACTTGTAACGTCAAACTAGTGGACACACTAGGCACTATAGTTGTTCAAGGATCTTTTGGCGCGTGGCCAAAATCGGAACTAACGCCGACATCTTGTTTTTTCAAAATATTTCACAAAACAATTGCACAAATGTTTACCAACAGCGCCCCCTGTCAACGTCATTTGAGCGCCAAAAGATCCTTACAGCAGTGTAGATAAAACTTATAACTAAATCTAGATAGGGTGTGCGCGCTCCGCCCTCCCCGCTACGCTCGCTACGGAGTTGCTACGAGGTCGCTACGAGCTCGCTACGGAGTTGCTACGAGCTCGCTACGGCGGCGTGACGTTGCCGTCTCGTCGGCGCGCACAACACGTCAGCTACAACGCGCAGCCGCCTCCCTACGCACACAACACCCATGTTAGGAGAAAAAAAAAAGGGGCATAAAAATATGGACCTAAAAATGAAAGGACTTTTTCTATTAATTCTAATGTAAATTAATTCTAAAGTTAATGTAGCCTTTAAGCGATTTGTGTTCGTAAACTGATTTTGTATTTTCAATAAATAAATTAACCTTGTAAAGAGGGCCCGACATTGATTAAGTAAGATAAAAATCTTATTCATTAATATAATATAAATACAATTTACGTTTTTTTACTCAAGGAATATTATAGTCTCATTTTTAGGTCCATGGGGGCAAGACAAGGTACAAAAAAATATACAGAATAAATTCTCTATGGATAAAGGGACAATAAAATGCACAATAATTACTTTTGGGACACATAGAAAAATTATAAGAGAAGCAACATCAATAAAACATGCTAAAAATAAATGTATTATAGGGTATCAAAACGCGATACAGTAAAATATGGTAACAATTCACATAAACAGGGAATTTCAAACAAATTATTACTCAGCTGAAAACATGTTCATTTACGTATACAGGATGTAGATATTATATATACTCGTTCTTGTCTTCCGTAACTAAAACAGTTTATTAAGCAGTCGTTTTAATCCACTTAAAGCAGTCGTATGTTGAATAAGACAGTAAAATAGTAGTTTCCATACTTGGCCAAAATCCAAGCGAATAAACGGGCGCTTAGCGACAAAACACCATGTATAATGGCATTTGAAACTTAAAAGCACCCCTGCAATATTGATAAATATTATAATTTCTAGAATTTCATGAGCATATTTGACATTATTATCCTAATATTAACATACTATTTTAAAAACATTTATTTCTATTTAATACTGTAACATTTAATTTAATAAATTCAAGAGACTGTAAATCGAATTAACAATACTAGGTATATTTTCATGCTATCTATACTATAAAATATAAAATAATGTAGTAATTTCATGCAAGAAAATAATAAATAGGAACGTTAATAAATTAGCACTATTTATAAATACTGCTTTAAAACATGAATATGAAGAAAGTACTTCTATTCCTGAGAGTTTAACAAAGTCACTGTTAAATACAGTTAAACCAGAAAAGGTATGCGCTTCGCTAATCTTCGCGTGTCCAAATTAGCACGAAAGTCGCGCCACAGAGTAATCTCCCACAGAGGTTAAGCTTCTAACTTTTGTCCTGCCACGCTTTGTAGTAGCGAATCTATCATTGGACATTTGTATGAAGTTTTCTCTCTGTCAGATTACCTACTCCAGTCGCAATTCGTCATAGGTTTTGAAAAGTTTATTGGAATTGCATAAAGATGTTAATGTATAATTTTGTAAACATGGTAATACAAAAAAGGGTAGAACTTCCATGATTGTAACAGCTCTATATTAGATCTCATCATGGCGCGTTCGTATTTCCGAAGATAGGCGATGATTACCGAAGCGCATACTTTTCCTTAGAGATCTGTTACTATCCTACTGACTATGACATTAAATTAAATAATGTATAATTATATTTTATGAATTCAGGTAAGTATATTATTTTTACAAGGTATCTTAAATATTAGTTTTGGCTTAGGAAAGTATTAAAGCAGTAAAAAAGTTAATTGCACATGTTAAGGGGCAGTTTAGAGGCCACAGCATTTGTTTGAGGAACCATTTTTACTTAGAAAAATAAAGAATTATTTAAATAATTCATCTAAAAAATCATTGAAGCCTCAATCTTTTAATTTAATACTTTGTGCTCTGACATTTGGCTTTTATGTAAAAATGTGCTTTATTAATACTTCTTAAGGTTTATATTTATTTAAGAGTTCATTAATTATTATTTACAAAATGTAAGTAATAAGTTTTAAACTGCCTACTTTTAAACTCCATCTTTTTAATTCTCCTGATATTAGGAAATGTATTTTTATTTATTTTTTATAAAGTATTATTTTATAAAATACTAAAAAGTACTTAATAGTATAATATTTTACGAACATACTGATAAATATTGTATAATTAACTTATGTTTATAACTCTCTCTTTAAAAGTATACCTTCTATAATAATTCCTTAATAAATGCATAGAAACATGGTTATCTAAAGAAACAACATTTACAGCCGCACTCAGAGTCCATTAACAAAGTATTTTAAGCAATCGGAAAATGTTTTATCAAGGGACTGTGAGTGCGGCACTTAAATACTTATGATTACTAGTAATATTCTAGATTTAAACATCTTATAATAAAAATATAATATTATAAAAAGAGTATTTGATTATAAATACTTTTTTTTTTCATAAATTATTATATTTTAATTCATAGAACATTAATAGCTTTAATATAAATTCCATTGTTTAATACATGAGATAGCCTATCAAAAGAGTTATCAATTATTTTTATTATTCTAAGATAAAATTAAGAGGGCACGAAACTATAAGTTTGCCAAAATACAATATGTATACCAAGCTAGTCTTTTTTTGCTTTGTTACAGTCAACTCCCATTTAAACAGCCCTCCGATTCGAAAGAGTTCGACAAAGAACCGATTCGAGTAAAATAAGAACATAGTTATCATAATTTTGTTATTTTATTTCATTACGTCTTGTTATTCCTGTATGACGTCATATTCCATGGATAATTATTATGACTATTTGTGGATTAAAATAAATGACAAAAATTATTTAATTGAATCGAATATCGAATTGAGTTCTAGCGAGTCTTTGAATCGAGGGGCAGATGCAACTGAATAAGTATATTTTTTACATGAAGCGAGCTTGAAGAAATGTTAAAAGTTCCATGTATATTTAATATTTAAATATTATAAAGTCAGTCAGAAATTGATGCAACCAGCTTAAATGCAAATTGACAAATAAATTCATAGTTTGGAAGACATTTTCTAGAAAAACTGTTCGACCAAAGACATTTTTTTCTTTTTACAAGCTTTTATATTACTGCCTTCTTAGTTCTATTTTTTTGTTGTTTTATATTTTGAAGTTATAGAAACGTAGAATTCCATAAAAATTGACTGTATCTGTGTATAATTATGATGAAAATTCCGTTATTTTTCTGGCAATTCAATTTTGCGAAATTATAACTGAGTTTAGTTGAGATTCAACTGAAAACTATTGAAAAATCGAGAATTTTGTGAAATCAATTTGGCACAGTTAGAAAAATTGTCTATGAATATATTTCAGGTCGTCATCATCTGGCTAGCCTTTTCCCAACTATCTTGAGGTTGGCTTCCAGTCATAACCGGATGAAGCTGAATACCAGTGAAAATTGTAGACATGGTAAAAAAATAAATAAAAGTACACTAAACATTATGCCGTTTTATCTCCCAGTAGAATCTCACCTTAAATCATCGTTAAAATCAAAATCTTTAAACTATAGCCTCCGTATCACTAATAACATGTATGCCATGCTTTGTTAGAATCAACCTAACAATATCATTACAACTACGCGTCTTATAATTCCTTCCCGAATTATCCTTAATTTTAATACTCTTCACCTTATCACATAACTTACTGACTTCCGACTTACTCTTCTTCATTTCCTCCGGCTTCAACTTCCTTATAGTCGAGGAACAACGTTTTTTGGAAGCCTCGACTTCGATTTTCTCAACATTACCTTCACTTACCCGCCTTTTGTAGAGATCGAAGTCGGACTCCTTGCTTAGGTAACTATCGAGAGAGTTATATGTTGTATCAAAAGTTACCTTGTCAATTTTGTGTTCATTTGCATCGCTGACGATTTTAACGGCTTTTCCTGGGACGTATGTCGCAGGGACTTTGTCGAGATACGCCATTTTAGGCTTCAAAGGCCCACAAACAGGGCTAACAGAATCAGTATGAGAGTTAGGCATGAGGAAGTTTGTTTTTCTTGGTCTTTTGACAGTTATGGTCTCGTCGATTATAGAAGGTTTGTCTCTGATTGATATTAAGATGTTCTTGAAGCTGGTTTCTTCAGGGGACGCCATGATGACGTCCTGCGGTGACCTTTTGTCGTAACTAGCGATTAAATCGTTAAGGATTTTATACTCACTGTTCCGAGCAGCGTGAAAAGAGATTTTAGGGTTAGTATTTTATGTTAAGATGTCGGTACATAAAAATGCGACTTAATTTTAAGTTTGTAAGGTCCGTAATTGCTTAAAAGATCTCTAAAATTAAAATGAGATTTAAATAATAATTATAAAGATTTTTGTACCTATAGTGATATTTTTTAATGTGATTCAGCCGTATTTGTTATAGTTACAGAAAGCGTAAAAAAGTATACATCATTGACATGTATACTTTTTTTTACTTGTATTCAATTTAAGTAACATAAAAAAGAAACAAGGAAATAACCATGATCAACTGTTTATTCTTTTACATAAAATATGTAAGTATAAAAACAAAATTTCTATAAAAATTAAAATTGTTGTCTGAAACTGAATAGAAAATATTTACATTTAAGTACCTGCTAAACTTAAATATTTGGCTTTCAAATCACTTTTCATGTAAGTAATAATATCTAAAGTAACAAATAATAAAACTAAACAAAAGGACTACAAAATCATCATCGCAATAGAAATATTTTGCAAATCAAACAAAAACCGACTTAAAAGAAATGTGAATTAAGTCGATTTTGGAAAGATACAAAGAGAATAAACTATTACAAAACAAGACAAGCATAAAACAATTATATTAATTAAAAATAGAACTACATTTTATATCTTGAATGTTAAAAACTGAAAGTTCATTTTTTATGCAATAATTGCCCGACTATACATCAACCATTTCTCAGGCAATAAAATAAGTGTTTAGCCAATAGTGCCCGGCCATTCAGGCAGTAAAATTGCTCAGAGATTCAGTCATAAGAACAGCCCGGATATAATTCTTCAGGCAATAAAAATTGCCCGGCTATATTTCAGGCAATAAAATTTCCCAGCCATTTTTCAGGCAATAAAATCGTTCAACCATTCTGTAGGCTATTTAAAAGTGCATATCTACTCACGTGACACAATGTGGTGCTCCATATAGCCTGTTTTGTCTTACATACGCGAGAACTGCGTCATCTGTGAGGTACTTCGCGCTCTCGCCGCGACGAACAAGCCGCCTAATTTGAGTTGAACTTACTTCGTTCGCAATGTAGTTTGTTACTAGGATTACGTTATTCTGGAAACAAAAACGTTTCACACTTAACATCTAAAGTCATTTATTCAAACTAGGCTGAGAACCAGCACTTTTTGACGTCAAAATTACACAAGACAGACCCCAAATCGCCCACCCTTCACCACTTCCTAGAGTTTTAGCTGGGAAGAAGTGGCGCAACGAACTCCCCAGCAGCACAGCTGTCTGTTCAGTTAGAAAAACGATAATAAAAATAAGGCACCTGAGGACCTAGACAAGTGACAATCGCTTCCAAAGCGTTTCGTATTCCTACAACGACTTTCAACTGGATTGACATTAGCTTTTCGATAGCTTATGTCAGTCATATACATTTTTGCCGTTTCCATCATCGTTATCGCTGATAGAATGTCACTTTGTCTAGGACCTCTGTTCCACCGCGCAAGGAAGCGACTAGCGCTAGCGCTATCAACGAATTTCTAGCTCAAGAAAATTTAATTTAATTTGACATTATTGTGGTTAATTCTATAATCTCGGGTTTGTTTACACATTCATCAGATACTTTAGGAACACACCATACATAGGCGGACTTGTGCCTTAGGCATTCCCTAACAGTCAACAATATGGCTATCAAGAGATAAGACTAAAATAATATGGTTACAGTCAATGATATTGTAAGTAAAAAGAGGTACATAAGTTATTACACGCGCCGCAAATGGCCCGTCAAGGCTAATTAGCCACATTTTTTCGTCTTATCTTTTTCTAGCTCCCTATAATGACGACATGCCGTCCTACTTCCACGTGTCATCTAATAGTATGACATTGTGGCGCTTTTGAATTTCGAATGTTGAGTAGATAAACTATCTACGTCTTTTTACTTATAATATCATTGGTTATAGTACTATACCCTATGTTTGTAGAGCATATCCGATTCGTATATGAACCGTCCAGGGTCGCAGCCTGCGCGAGTCACTACCACAAGTCCGTGACGACCCACTATGTTCTCCAACTGAAAATAAATAGCATAACGTAAATAAACGTAAATAATTTATCTTGCCACTTCGGCCATCATGGCCAGCAGGCGTAGCATGAGCACCGTTTTGTCGACGGAAGAGTAGGCAAAAATGACGTTTCCTGTAGACAGTAGACAGTACGAGACGGAAGCAAAGTAGAAAGAGTCAACTGCACTTTTTACGAAATTCACTCTTTTACATAATTCGACTCAGAATTCTTTGTTCTATGATAAATCATAGGATTTATCGGTTGTCAGTGTGATTTTGACAGTAAGGATAAAAAACTTTCTTCCGAAATAGTCTACATATAAAAAGACCTAGACAAAGATCGTTAGAAATGAAAGACAAAATGACAGATTGTAGAAAGATTTCTACGGTGGATGTCAAAAATGAAGAAACGAACTGTCACTTTGTATAGAAAAAGCTATGTCTATTCTTCGTAGAGATAGAAAGCGCCATGCTACTCCTGCTGGGAAGTTAAGGACCACTCGATACGTATACTCTCAGATAGCATAGCTGTGCTGCAAGCGCTTAACAGCCACACTCTTGACTCTGGGCTAGTATACGAGTGCCACCAACGCCTAAATCAGGTAGGTAGCCTCAATAATATAACCATTCAATGGATAAAAGGACACAGCTGTTCGCTGGGCAACGATGCAGCTGACGAACTCGTCAGAAGGGGGTCGAGTATAGCACCAGTGGGACCTGAGCCCATTGCGCCGCTCCCCTTTGGGTTTCTACGCGCTCTGGTAAGGAAACGAACCAGGGACCAACATCACTAACTATGGTTGGACCAAGGTGAGTGTAGGCAGGCCAAACAGGCACTCCCTGCGATTGATGGCCGCCTCACGAAACGGATGCTCCGACTAAGTAAACAACAGCTGCGTACGGTTACAGTAACTGGCCATGGGTCGTTTAATAAACACCTCTTTGTCATAGGAATCACAGACAGTCCGCTGTGCAGGGCCTGCATGGACGACGACGAGACAGCAGGTCATGTGCTACTACACTACCCAGTGATCGCCACATACAGGGCAAAGCACTTCTGTAACTCAGGTACCCTACGTGAGATTGTCAGCAACACCAAGGCGTTGCTGGCCTTCTTGGAGGAGCTGGGGTGGATCGAATAGAAGATTTCCCACCCGTACGCAAAATACGCGCTTTGTCGTGGAGTTGCTGATATCAGCCCGTATTACCTATTAACGTTAATAAACAGATACACTGACAGTTCAGAGCCCTATGGAGCGGGCTATGCTCGGAGTTTCTTTGAAGGATAAGATCAGAAATTAAGTTATCCGGAAAAGAACCGGAGTAACTGACATAGCCTGCAGGGTAAGTAAGCTGAAGTAGCAGTGGACTGGTCGATGTTTGTCGAAGGACCGATGGCCGGTGGAGCAGACGAGTCCTAGAGTAGAGACCGCGTATCGGCAAGCGAAGTGTGGGTCGCCCCCAGCTAGATGGACTGACGAACTTAAGGGCGCACCGTACCTCAGATTTTATCCCGCTCGCACCATACTACTCGCAACCTGAGTGAGAACGAGACGGAGTGGGGCGCTAGCGGCTCTAAAGCGTCGAAAAGTTTAGGTAATTGCTTTTTACGTTGTAAATAATGGTATTTAAAAAAATTACACACATAAGACCTATAGGGCATTACACATATAAGGGCTTTATAGTTAGTTCAGTTATCATGCAAAGTTTCATGATCTAGTTGGAAGTATTTTTTGAATACCAGCGGTTTATAATTCTGTGCAGAGGTAACTTTGGACTTTTTTTCTATAGAGAAAATTGTATGTAATCGTTTTCGCCTCACATAAGACCTAGCATCAATCCTTAAATTTAACATATATTTATTACAAAATTAATGCTGCAGTATTTTCGGCATAACAGAGGATCATGCTAAGCAATTTGTGATTGGGTGCGCCCTTAAAAAGTTCGCTGGGATAGACTGGATGCGGAAGGCGGAAGACAGGGTGTTGTGGCGCAGCTTGGGAGAGGCCTATGTCCAGCAGTGGACTGCGATAGGCTGAGTTAATTGATATATGTAATGTTGTGCATGTTTTTCCCAAATAAATAACCATGAGTAAATATGGTACTCACATCCTCGTCCGACCACAGTCCAGGTGTAGCGAAAGACTCCAAGAGATCAGCTCCACACAACAGCTTCACGGTGACGCCATCTTGAACGTTGCCGTTCAGCTTCTCTATCAAGTTGTCCGGTTCATCGAAACTGTTGAGGTTGAGGATGTCATCTGGTAGCCAAGATGGCGGGTCCGGATCGTTCTGCCCTGATAAGTAGTTGTTTATTGTGTCCTGCGGGCAAGAAATTCATTATTTATCACAGGATTTTTGGCTAATTTTAAGTACATATTTGTTAAGAGAACAAATCCTTAGAAAATGTCATTGTTATTGCACATTCGTGGAAATTAATTGTTTATCAAAATGACAAACTACGTCAATTAGCCGTGTTATAGCTGTGGCGGCATCTACAACGCCACATGCAAACTACAAACGTCACGCAAAATCCTACATCGCTCAAGCAGTTTCCGGCGCGGCGAGTATATATACAACGTCCTGACATCAATCGTCGGGCAGTTGCCCAACAGACACAACACCCGTCTGGTCGAAGGATCCTCCCTTTTTTATGGAGGATGAGTGAACTTTGCACCGTTCCTCATGCCTCTATAAAGCCATTTTGTATCTGTCAAAGAGTGATATTTTGATTCGAAATCTACACTAATATTAAAGAGAAAAGATTTGCAATTTTTGTAATAATTAAACTAAAACTACTGAACTGTTTATTGTATAAGGTTGATTTTTGCTGTCTCGAATTTTTTAAAGAAAACAACGTGTGGTCAGTATGCAGGTTTATTCGCAACTGTTTAAACATAGTGGACTGTAATTAGACATATATAGATAGCTACTTACTTAAACGTATCTATAGGCTCACGACACACAAACGCTAATCTATTTGGACATTCCGCCCGCCAAAGAACATAGTTCTTTTAACTAAACTTTAACAAATAAACTTAAACTTGAACTCAACAATGCAAATCATATAAAAATACTTATGCGTAAGCTTAATACATAACAAGTGTAAATATATACTCTTAAGAAACATGCCTCTCAACATCTTAAGACTGCGTCGAGCGAACAGGGCGCGCGGAAACTAGGTATTTACTGCGGCGCGTTAGTCGTGTGCGTCGTCACGCACACAATGACAAGTTCGCTCGGTGCCCGCTTGAGTTGCATGGCAAAAGTAGATAACTAAGGATTTTTAAAATTTGAGTAGCTGAGTGTTACTTAGGGTTTTTTAAATTTGAATGACTTGAAAAGACGGATACTGAATATTTAGACGGTTCTGTGTAGGTACATAAATCCGATTAATAAAACTTATCCTACTAATATTATAATCGTGAAAGCTAAACAAACGTGAAAGTTTGTTTGGATTAATGTTTGTTACTCTTTCACACGAAAACTACAGAACGGATTTGGATGAAATTTGGTACACAGATAGTTTATAATCTGGATTAACACATAGGACAGTTTTTATCTCGATTTTCCCGCGGGATAATTTTCGAGTTGTAGCGGTTGAAACCGCTGACAACAGCTAGTAATGTATATTATATGTATAAAAAATTGTATTTGTTTGTACTATAGTAATACATAGTCCGTTCCCTTACTATTTATGGATTGGGATGAATTTTGGCGTTGTGGATTAAACGCCCTGGAACTACACTGCGTAAGTAGGTTGGCTATGTGAGTAAGTAGGTGAGATAGATGGGTAGGTTGTTATAATAAAACCAGTCTGTAATAAAAAATCTATAATTACCTAATGTACTACCTACTGTAAAACCTTGCTTGTTTTACAATTTTATAAAAACATACAAAAGAAGAATTTCCAGTTTCATTTTCTTTATTTGCATCAGTAATGGATCTACAAAAAAAAAAGAAAAAATTACAAGTATTTCTACGACCAAAGTTTTTAATAAAGCATATTCGCAATAAAAAAAAAGAAATATATTGTTCCATCGTCGTGGGCGGAGTAATGACACTCTAGAAACCTATTACACGATACCCATATCGAATGTTTGACAAAAACTAGCATCCGCCATCTTGGAAGATTTGCAATCGCCACCCCCAAAAACCTATTACACGATACCCATATCGAATGTTTGACAAAAACTAGCATCCGCCATCTTGGAAGATTTGCAATCGCCACCCCCAAAAACCTATTACACGATACCCATATCGAATGTTTGACAAAAACTAGCATCCGCCATCTTGGAAGATTTGCAATCGCCACCCCCAAAAACCTATTACACGATACCCATATCGAATGTTTGAGAAATATTGAATATAAGAGATTACATCCGCCATTATGCCTTACATAATGGCGGATGTAATCTATAAAGGAAATAATATAATAAAAAAAAACTGAAATATGTACTTTTTCTGAGACCACATTTTTTTTCGGAAATTAGCGCCAACTTTCTTCTTATAATATCTTTCCTTACGCTTTCCCATTTTACTAAAACACATATTTAAAAAAAAAAAGTTACAAATCACATATTTAAAAAAAAAAAGTTACAAAAATATGTACTCATAGAATACTAAAAGAATTAAACAGTAAATATTAGATTTATGCACAATAAAATAAGTCATTATCAACTCAAAAAATAAAAACTATGACTTACCTTATTTAACCGTTTGCGTTTGGCAAGGTATAAGTACACAAAAGATCGCGAAGTATCGTTAGCGGCGTGTCGCTCCCCGATGAGACGTGACCACTCACCGAGCTCTCGAGGACGACTGAATTTTCGACCGGTGTACGTTGCGTATGATTCAAAACAGCGCGCACAATGGCTCAATTTTAAACAAAATAATGTCTAAAATAACCAAGTGACATTTTTGAAAATGTTAAAACGACAAATTGTAGTATGATTATTATACTTTGATATGAATTAAAGTTTGTGAAAAAATTCAACAGTTTACTATCAAAATTCAACTAAATACGACCATGCTATTTTAACATTTTGGTCCATTTTTACGTATTTTTGTTATTTAAACTGGACAATAATTATAATTTTTGCCAACGAAAAATTGTTAACACATTCATTGTGTTGCTCAAAACATATTTTTTATGGTAATTATGGCAATAGTATTGATGAAATCCCTTTAACCGTGACGGTCGTTTTGTATTATTTTGCTCGACGCAGTCTTAATAAAAATATAATTGAATGAATGATAGAACAACCTGTATTGTTCTTATTTGTAGTAACTTAGAAAATAATACATTCAAGCAACGCAGAACACGTGCGGCTCAACCGGGCGTATTCAAATAGGTACATTGATAACAAACAGGTTTCATAGGTAGATCATTAGTACATAGCTCAACTGAACTTAATGATGCGGTTAAAGAGTAGGATCTGGAGAACTCATAGTAGTAAATAACATTAGGTAAATAGGTTAGACCCCTTTTTTTTAACTCATATTTGTAAATAACATAGGTAAATACGTAAGACAACTTAATTTGGATAGGTAGGTAAATAAACTCTAAACTTGAAACAACTAAATAACAATATAACAATAAAATAAACAAATTTCATTTAGTTATAATGCAAATTTTGCTTACTGGACGCTTATATTCTCCGGTTTTACACCTTACTGATACGACTCGGGTTACATTATCAGGTCCAGGATATTTTTTAACAATTTTACCAAGTAACCATCTAGCTGGCGGTACATTGTCCTCCTTTAAAACAACAACATCACCTATTTCTGGCTCATCCTGTTTAGTGTTCCATTTATACCTTTGATTTAAATTAACTAGGTATTCCTTATACCACCTATTCCAAAAATCTGTTACAATTTTTTGCGTCAATCGCCATCTATCCAACCCAACAACATTACAATTAGTGTAATCCTCATCTGCAATATTTAATAATGGTTCGCCTACTAAGAAGTGGCCTGGTGTCAAGGGTAGAGGGTCATTTGGGTCATCGCTCAACAAGGAAATCGGTCTCGAGTTTAAACACGCCTCCACTTGCGCCAGGACAGTCGACATTTCTTCATACGTAAGTGTACTATTTCCTACTACTTTTTTCAAATGTGTCTTAGTACTGCGCACTGATGATTCCCACAGCCCGCCAAAGTTAGGCGAGTGGGGAGGAATATAATGCCAGGTGGTTCTTTCTAAAGAAAGTAGTTCTGCCATTTCTCCAGGAAGAGAAGACCGGGCATTATTAAACATTTCTCGCATTTGCTTATCGGCGCCAACAAAATTGGTACCATTGTCACTGTATAAATCATGACAATGACCTCTACGAGCAGTAAATCGCCTAAACGCAGCAATAAAAGCCTTGGAAGTCATGTCGGTTACTGCTTCTAAATGGACTGCTCGCGTAACCATACACACGAATATGCAAATGTAGCTTTTGTATGACTTAGCTCCTCGGCCTGGTGAAAATCTGATAAAAACAGGACCACAGTAATCCACTCCAGTAGATTTGAATGGCTTACTGGGTTTCAACCTTGCCTCTGGAAGCAGACCCATTATAGGAGTAGTCTTCCTCGTGGAGTATCTCAAACAAATAGTACACTCTCTAAAATATTTTTTAACACGATCCTTAGCACGTAAGATCCAATATTTAGTTCTAAGAAAATTTAACATAGCCTGTGGACCACCGTGCAATGTTTTTACATGAGCATCCGCAATTAAAACCTCGGTAAAATGATGGTTACCAGGCATAATTATCGGGTGCTTCGTGTCATAACACGCGTCCGATTGTGCTATGCGTCCACTGACTCTTAGTATCCCTTTTTCATTCAAAAAGGGACAAAGAGATCGTAATTTACTCTTTTTAGGCACACATCCTCCAGTCTTTAACTGATTTATTTTTAATGGAAACTCGCGCTCTTGTACTTGTTTAATGCATGCTAATAAAGTCTCGTTCATTTCACTTGGTGTGATAAATTTAGGTAGCTTAGGTCTGTTATCTTTCTTTAATGTATAATTCAAAACTCGTCTACAATAGGATACAATTTTTAATAGTTTATTTAAAGATGAATATTTTGACCAAACAAATTCTTCGTCAACGTCAGATAAAACGGTTAAAGATTGGATTCGTTCCTCTTCGTGTGTGTCTTCAATCAGTTTAGTCTCTGTGTGTACTGTAGTTTCTGACAACCACTGCGGTCCTCTCCACCACAAACTATGCTCACTCAAATCCTTGGGCTGCAGACCACACGAAGCACAGTCTGCAGGGTTAGTCTCTGATGAGACATGACTCCACTGGTGATAATCCATAATATTTAATATAGTGGACACTCTGTTGCTAACAAATGTTGCCCATCGACTTGAGCCTCCCTTGAGCCATGCTAACACTATGGTGGAGTCCGTCCATCCATAGAGATGTTCCTTGGGTATCTCAAGAACTTGTGATACCTCACATATAAGCTTGGCTGCTAAAGTGGCACCACACAGTTCAAGTCGGGGTATAGAAATCTCCTTTACGATTGGGGCAACTCGAGTCTTGGCGGACAGTAAATGTACATGCACTCTATTTGAAGTATCAATCACTCTTATGTAAACTGCTGCCGCAAAAGCAGATTTGGAAGAATCTGAAAATACGTGTAACTCTCTCTTACATTCTTGTGTAAAATTTACCCACCTAGGTATTTTAATAATTTTGACATATATTAGCTCATGTCTGTATTTTAGCCACTCACCATGTAATTCATCCGTCAAACTCTCATCCCACTCAAGACCGGACTTCCACAGTTTCTGAATTAAAATCTTAGCATTAACTACAACCGGGGCAATCCAGCCTAAAGGATCATACAATCTCGCTACTTCAGATAATACTTGTCTTTTAGTGACTAAATCTTTAGGTTCAGGTAAGTTTATAACGTATTCAAAATTATCATTCTTCCTATTCCAACTCAAACCTAACACCTTGATTAGATCATTAAATTTTATAGGTTGCCTTTCACTCAACTCAATTTTCCCAATCTGCTCTAAAAACTTCTCATCATTGCTATTCCATTTCTGCAATTCAAACCCACCACTCCTCATTAACTCATTCATCTCCTCATAAATTTTGATTGCTTCATTAACCGTGTCAGAACCGGTCATTAAGTCATCCGTATAATAACATTGTTTTGTTATTCTCGCCGCTAATGGATACTTATTCCCTTCTAACTCAGCAAGTCTGTGCAATACCTTGACAGCTAGATATGACGCGCATGCTGTACCAAACGTTAAACGTAACAATTTGTAACGTTGTATGGGCTCCGACGGATCGAATCTCCAGACAACTCTCTGGAAATCTGTATCCTCGTCCGCCACTCTCACCATCCGATACATTTTCACAATATCAGCTACGATACAGATTTTGTGATGACGCCATCTCATCAAAATGTGCCTTAAATCTTGTTGTAACCTTGGTCCAACAAGAAGCTCATCATTTAGGGATACACTGTTTTCACCTTTACTCGAAGCGTCAAAGACTCTCACTTTAGTGGTGTCCTTGTCTTCTCTCACCACAGCATGGTGAGGAAGATAGACAGCTTTAGATTTATGCAACTCACTCTCAGACACCAGTCTCATGTGGTTCATACTCAAGTACTCACTCATAACTGTATTATACTCTTCTCTCAACTTTGTATCTTTCGATAACTTTCTTTCTAAATATTTTAACCTTTTCACTCCTATTTCTTCTGTATTACCATCTTGACACTTAGGATCGTCCCTTGTAAAAGGTAATCTCACTATAAATCTCCCTTCATTATCTCTCACTGTAGTTAAGTCAAACAAATCCTCACATACCTTCTCGCTATTAGTCATCTCTTTCTTTATTAAATTAGGCTCATCTTCCATTTCCCAAAACCTTTTAAGTAACTCATCCTCCTTCACCTGTATATGCATGCTAATGAGATGATCCTTTGCTAACGTTCGAGATCCCTTTGACATTCTTCCTGACAAAACCCATCCAAACACTGTATTTTGTGCTATTAAATTGCAACTAGGATGCTTCATAATGCCATCAAGTAGTATTTCACTATAAACCTCTGCACCTAGCAACATATCAATCGTACCTGGCGTCGCGTATGTAGGATCAGCTAAAGGAAGATTGTCAATTTCTACCCAATTGGAAGCGTTCACATTGGTTGAAGGAAGTAGTGACGTTAAGGAATGCAACACATAGGCGTTAACTAGGATGTAATTAGCTGGATTATGACGTGATTCTAGGCGAAGTGAAACCATGTTTTTTATCCTCTTACGGCCCTCTCCTAGCCCTGACACCCAGCCACTTACTGGTTTGCGTACAAGACCCAATAATTGCACAGTTGACTCAGATACAAAAGATGCCTGTGACCCTTGGTCAAGTAAAGCACGAATTATTAATTTAAAACCGTTAGAACGGAATACCTTAACCTTAGCCGTCGCAAGTAGCACGCTGTTGGGTTGTAGCTCTCCTCTAGAAAATGTAGCAGTTATGTTTGTGTCACCTCGTGATGTACTCGCTCTCTCCTGTTGTGTTTCACTCGGTGACACTGCGGCTGCCTGCTCCCGGTTACTGGCTGGCTCCTGGTTCTCTCTCTCAAAGTGTAACATCGTATGATGTCTTCTCCCACATTTCTTACAGCTGAATGACTGACGACATTTAACTACCGCATGACTTGGTGCCAAGCAATTAAAACATAATTTACTCGTTTGAACGAAGTCCGATCTTTCTTTAGGTGTCATAAGGCTGAAACGCTTGCACTGGTTGAGATAATGACCTTCATGACACATCGGACACTCTTGTTTATCCTTAGACTTGTTCTCTTTCTCCTTGTCTAATGATGCGTGAAAAGATTTCGACTTAGCAGCAGGCTTAGCTTGTTGCGCGCCGCGGTTCCCGTTCGTATCTATCATTTCTAACGTCCTGAATCGGTACTCTAAATAATCTCTTAATTGTATCCAAGTTGGCAACTCATCACACATCGTATTTAATTGTTGTTCCCATTGTTTGACAGATTCTGTGTCCAATTTTGAAACAACTAAGTAAACAACAGACGCGTCAGCGTAACTGGATTCAGTACTAATGCCTAAGTTTCCCAAAGATTTAATACAGGTAGACGTCGTATCCAACAAATTCCTAATTGCACTGGCTGACTCGGTTTGAATTTTCTTTGTGCCAAATAAAGACCTCATAATAGCATTGCAATTATAACGCTTATTATTGTATCGCCGAACTAACTGCTTCCATGCTTCGTCATAATTTGCTTCAGTCGTCGAAAAATTACATAATAGATTGAATGCTTCTCCACTCAAATTGGACTTGAGGTAGTGTAATTTCTGTACCGATGAAATATTCTTATTATTGTGTATTAATGAGGAAAACATGTCGTAAAAGGTCGGCCACTCTTCATATTTACCCCCAAACGTAGGTAATGTTATGCGGGGTAGTTTTACATCACTGTAGTTATTGTTCGCGCTTATATTGGTAACTACTGGTTTAGGTACCTCGATAACTGGCGGCAAAAACTGTTGCAAAGCTTCTCGCAAACTTGATTTATACCGAACACATAGCTCCTCAAATATCTCATATTTCCCTTCTGTAAAATATGCTTCCTTTCTCATGTTCGATTTTGCAACTATCTCCTTGTGTCCGTCTTTAAAATCTTTAAATAGTTGTTCTAACAATTCCAATCTCGTTTCTAAGTACTCACGTTTAATTCTTTCTTTCGGAGTCTTCTTAAAATTCCTCTCAGCTCTCATTAAATTCTCGAACATCTCATCTTGTAACGAAAAAAGTGCCTCCATTGTAGTTACAAATAAACTCGCACAGCAATCTCAGCAAAATATCACTCGGTCGATCACTTGGTTTAGATAATAAGTTCTCGCTGGTAACAGTTTGTTAATTTTAGTTTAATCTCTTTTAACACTCACTCAATGTACTGTTTTTATGATTTGCACTAAAAGTCACATCCACCTTGTAAGCAAGTAATAGTTTATCGTCAATCAATCTTACTGTTTTAAGTCGTTGTTAAACTGTTTTATAACTTGCTTATAAGTTCTCGCTGGTAACAGTTTGTTAATTTTAGTTTAATCTCTTTTAACACTCACTCAATGTACTGTTTTTATGATTTGCACTAAAAGTCACATCCACCTTGTAAGCAAGTAATAGTTTATCGTCAATCAATCTTACTGTTTTAAGTCGTTGTTAAACTGTTTTATAACTTGCTTAATAACTATTAGCAAAAACGTGTCACTCAATGACTCCTTATCGCACACAGGTAATAAATCTTTTGTTCTCGCGGGTCGTCCGGGCTCGATGCTCATTAACACAATCCGGTTCGATTATGGACCATATGTTTATTGTATAAGGTTGATTTTTGCTGTCTCGAATTTTTTAAAGAAAACAACGTGTGGTCAGTATGCAGGTTTATTCGCAACTGTTTAAACATAGTGGACTGTAATTAGACATATATAGATAGCTACTTACTTAAACGTATCTATAGGCTCACGACACACAAACGCTAATCTATTTGGACAGAACCGATTTAAAAAACTCTTTCACCATTTGAATGCGATTATTATGATTATGACTGAGTAACATGGGCTATAATTTATAAAGATATCACACAGGCGCAAGCCACTGACGGAAGCTAAGCTCGCGACAATCTAAGAAGTCCATTTTGACAGCTATAAAAATACTTTGTCTAGCGATGAAAAAAAAAATTGGTTTCTTATAAACTGATTCTCGAGACATATGACATGAGACTTTGTAATCGACGTCTTATCTACATTGCTTAAAACTGATTCTCAAGGCATAACGTTTTATTACATGTATGAGAACGAAACGTCAAATTGGATTTATACAGGCTGTAAGGGTAAACACTCTTGTCATTCAAACCATGGGTAGTTGACTTAAATATAAAAATAAATGACCGAACACAACAAAAAAAAAAGTTATTTTCATTAAAAGATTTTAAAAAGTTTCTATCCGACACCGTGCTCTCTAGCGAAACAGCTCACTGACTGAGGGAGAGGTCGCGCTCGCGGCCGTTCAGGTCACATCCCGCACCCCCCGCCCGTGTTGAGAAGCAAGTTCCTTGCCCTAGCGCATAGGGCAACGAACTTGTGCGTCTCTTGTGGTAAAACGTAGATTAAAAAAAAAGAAAAAAAAAAAGTTGTAATTTTCCATTGATTTTACGTTCTATAATTGAAACCAAACCACTGGTTGCAGGGATAACGGTGTTCACCCTAACACCCTGTATTATCGCGAGTGAGTCTCGAATATACGGACAATTTAAGTTGGAATTTAATTTGATAAAAAAATATTTTCCTTACTTTAGTATCTACAGTTTCCAAACGCTTTCACAACGCCCGTCAGTTCGAGAACAGTCGAGACATTAGGTACAATCAAAGTCTGATGAAGGTTCCTTGTTCTATGGAACTATCACCATGAGACATACATTTTAAAGTTGTAAACACTAATGACAATACAACGCTATGCAAAGATTAAAGCACAGTCCTAAAATGTTCAGTAATTAACCTTAATAATAATGTGTCTAGGTTCAAAATTGAACAATCAATTTTTTCTGCTTCAGACTATGAATTAGTATTTATCTTGACAAATGAAAATGTACTTAATCTTATCAATCAAATAATAACCATGAATGATGTGATCACACATGATGACTTTTCAATTAGCATATTTTTCACAAGTAATCACAATTGTACTCAGGGATTAACATTATATCAATAACCAATTTGTAGATGTCATTGTATAGTCATTACAAAAACCCATTCCCATTCAGATTTCAATCAAAACAAAATAGCAAGTAAAAAAATATTCAAAATGCTGATTCATTGAGAAAATGTACGTCATGGTTTCATAAATCCTCACATTCTCACAAACAGTTTATAAGACTAGTTCTTGAAGTGGTAAATACTAATTAACTTGTCAACAACTAGAATACCCGCGAAATTTCGCGTTGTTCCATAACTTTTTAATTAGTCGAGATTTTTTATTCATATCCTTTATGGCTTGGCCTAGGTCTTAAGGAGGCGTGAAAGTTGATACACTGTTACAATGTATAGTAGAATGGGTATCAAGGTTGACTTACCAGGATGCACCGGATGTCAAAATCAAATAATTTATTTCAATTAGGCACATAAAAGGCACTTTTGAACGTCAAAAACAAAGAAATAGAACTGATTTTAGTCACCCCTGTTTTAAAAATGTACATTTCCTCTCGTCAAGGCTAACTTAAACTTGCGCAAACAATGCGAAATCCTACCCGCCTTCAGCCCTTTGCGCCCCTCTGTGCGCTATTATTGCCGATAGGGATTCTTCCTTCATAAAATCATTCTCTTGCCCTTATCCCAATTTATTTGTGGTCGGCGCAACATTTATTTTTCTTCCATACTTCTCTATTAGTCGTCATCTCGGTAGTCACAGGAGCAGTGGTGGCCCAGTGGTAACGGCCGCGACTTACGAGTTTGTAGGTCGCAGGTTCGAACCCCGACAAGCGCTTTACTTTTGTGTAAATAATTTCATCACCACTGCTCTCAAACCGGTGAAGGAAAACATCGTAAGGAAACCGGCATGTCTTAGAACCAAAAATTCGAAGACATGTGACATCTACCAACCCGCACTGGGCCCGCGTGTTAGATTACGGGCCACTCCCTCTCATAGAGAGGAGGCCTGTGTCCCAGCAGTGGGAACATTATAGGCTGATTATGTCGGTAGTCACCCCCTTTCTAACCATATCATCTTTCACTCAGTCCATCCATCGTTTCTTTAAATTATCCCTTTGGATTCTTGCTCCTAAAAACATTTATTCTGATGCTAGTACCTGATGGTACCAGTATTTCACATGGAGTGACTGGCTATCTGACCACAACATCCAGCTGCATCTGGTAAGACTGGAAGCCAACCCTAACATTGTTGGTAAAAGGCTGGACAAATGATGGTAATGATATTACCTGATGATGCTGTAGTGTTAGCCTGGTTCTTGTCCATCCAGACTGCTGTGTCTCCCATTCTGATATCTTGACCCACGATGATGACCTCAATGCTAACTTCAACATGGCTATCCTGAAATCGACATTAATTTATTAAATTTACAGATTATTATTAGTATTGAACCATTTAGAAGGCAGATTAAGTTTTAGAAAAAGTCGGCATTATAGAGCTGTCTCTGTCACATGTGTGACATTTTCTGTCTTAAACTCCATTTGTCTTCTAACCGGATGCACACTACACTTAAAAAAAATACCTTAAATCTATTTATGGTCCGTTGAGTTTGCAAGTTTAAAACAAAAGTAGGCAAAGTATAGTCCCTTGGGGCACGCCATAGTATTGTGCCATTAAACAAGTGCTGTTTCAGTATTTTAAGTGTTTATTTAGCAATAGCTTTTCCAGGTATTCAGGCGTAGCAAATCAGTGATGGTTTTGGATTTTGATGTTTAAGGTTGATGCGCTAGGGTGGCCCGCGAAATTCAAATTTTCTTACGTTTTTTGCAAATTGCAGGTCAGTATCAGGTTGTATGTTGATCTAAATATTATTAGTGCTCGTAAAAAATATGGATTTACAGAATTATAAACATTAGAATCAGCAATACAACTCTCTAAGTTCATGAAAGTGCCAAATGTCATGATTTCATGAAATAGTCATTCAATACACTTTATATTATCCCACCCCTTAATATTATCAATTTCAGATACGAATTTGAAACTACCTTTGTGCAGCATTAGGAATGTTTGGTAAGTAATACTAATTAATACCATTGTGCAAACTAACATTAAATATTTAATTTTAGTGTGTGTGTACTTATAATACACAATACATTATGTGTTTGTCAGCACCTTGAACTGTCTGCTGAGATAATAATAATTATTGTCTTATTATCAAGCAAGGATAGCATAATGATGTAACATGTTAAAATTATCTATATTTTCTTCCCTTTGGCCAATTTGTCATGAATCAATCCAAGTTGTCAGGCCAAGTCCTAATCGAAAACGATTGCTGCGCGAGGATGAGTTCCCGGCGCTAGTTTTACTTGTTTATATGACGTACTCACACAATCAATAAACTATTGTGTACATCACGATAGGGTAGGTATGTGACTGGATTTTTTTAAAATATGATTTTACGAAACCAACCGAATTAAGCGAATTAAATGTGTAAAAAGTGAAGTTATATGCGATTTTTAATGTCTTTGCTTGACAGAAACAGCACTGCTAGCACTAGCATCTGAGGTCACATTCAGTACAATGATCGTTTTGCATGACAAGGATAGAAGACTCATTTAAAAAAGCATGTAATATGTGGACTTACAAATTGATTTGTAAAAAAAAAAATTCTGTAGTATATTGCTGACTGGCAATATTTTTACTAAACGGCTGGACTGCCTAGGTAAAAGCGGGTGATTGGTCATGGAGGCTATTTTATTGCACCAATAATGCAATAATTTGTTATTTTAGTACTAGCTTCTTTACTAATACTCATCACTTATGTCACCTGCCTGAATCAGTTCTATTTAAACTTTAACTCAAAATTACCAATCCTATCCTTATAAGTATCCTTAGGTACTTATTGAATATAATTCCTTACATAAGGTAAACAAGAATTAAACCATAGGGATTTCCAAAAGACAAAAGGGGTACCTATGAGGACATGCACAAAACAACAAATATTTTTACAAAATTCTTATACACTTATGGACTTTATATTTTTGTTGTTGTTTCGTTGTCGAAACAAAACAGATGGTTATGTAAGATATTTCTAAATATTTATAAGAATTACTTATATTATTATTTAAATGTAAATAAATACTTAGATGAATGGTTATAAACATTTTACCTGTGGTGAGCGGGCACCAAGTCTTTCTTTCCATATGCATCATGCACAGGGCACATCAGACCTCCAACCACATTGCCTAAGTTCAAGGTGTGGATGTAATCTTTGGCAATTTCTAGAAAAGTAATAAAATATTTAAAAAATTCTGTTATGAAACCTTGAGCAAATAAATGGAGTCATATTTCATAAGATTTCAATAACTTTATCATAGAAACCACACAGTACGATCAAGTTACCTCTATTCTAAATGCTAAAGGTCGATAGTTCAAGTTCATTGCAATAAAATTAATGAAAAATGCAAAGTAATTGCGCAATTCACGTTCGATTTCCGATTACTTACCGAACATGCGAAGATGCATGTAAGTCGGAGGGCTGAAACTGCCACAAGCCATAATAACAATCTTTCCGTAAGACATTTTGCGGCTTATTTAATTCAACACAGTTTATTTTAAACTCGTATTTCTGAATTTTTATCACATCACAACAAATTCGCACGACAGCAATCTGTCCTTTCATTGATTCAACTTCAGAATGCAACAAAATTGAAAATTCTGTTATTTTTACGACGCACTACAAAATTTAATGTCATTTTTTCCTGATCGGGTAATGTCACTTTTGAAACTGCCATTCTACGCAGAATTCGTCAGATTTGACAAGAAAGAATTTATAAAAAAAAAGCTAATTATTGTTTTGTACACGATCCATTTGTTTTAGAAATACCTATTACATTATGTAACAAATAAATTCTATTATAATCAGTGCAGTGAGTATTTTGTTAATTATTCTCATTCAAACATCTGTCACTTGTTAACGGAACGCATATAATGCGACTGAATTGAAAGTGCATGCACTTAAATGAAATGTTCTGAAATTATGGTCGTCATATAATACCGCATATCTTTCATTTGACATTTTGTCCTTTATTCGGTTGCAGACCGGTTATTGTCACAGTATACTCGTGCGTATTTATTTATTTACTTGAGTTCGTAAATAATTAATTATGAATAGAAACGAATGAAAAGGACGCATTGCTGCAATATACAAACAAGAGTTGACACTCAATGTTTACAGTTGCTATCATAACCTCACTGATAATCAGCTGGGTAAACATTGAAAGTGGTAATTTTCCAAGAAAATGAGATTAACATTGCGTTTACTTTCTACTGTTGTGCAAAAAACTCCATTTTATGTCACCACGCCGATATTTTATGTGAATGCGGGTAAGTAAAAGACTTGTCACAATATTTTTTGTTATTTTTAACACAATGGCAATTGTTTGAAAAACATTTTCTAGATCAGGTTCAAGGTTTTAATACAAACAGGAAATGAAAGTAAATCGACACTCAATAGTTTGAACTTGCAACTTACAGTAGATAGACTATGCTTTAGTATCAATATTCAAGGTAACATAATATCTTTTTAAGGAATGCTGTGGCAATAAACCAATTTTTCTTTATTATTTTTACCACTGTTTTGTTTTATGTAACATAATATCACACCTGTGTCTGTGGTAATTTTGTTACTCAAATCTGTACTTGGAAAACCTATTTATTCTATGTTACAGCTCCCCACTTGGGTCACCTCTACACAGCATTAGTTGCTGATGCGATACAGCGGTTTGAGAAACTCACCAACCCAGACTGTCATGTGATATTTAGCACAGGTATGTTATTGAGTACCTAGAGAACTCCAACTGGCATTTGCATATTACACTTGAAAATCCAAAAGAAACTATGGACATAACTATGTTAAATGATAGGTGCCAGTGAGACATAGAAGAAGGGCACAGGGGTGGCACTTGCCAGTATAAATGATCAATGCTAATTAAAATTAATTATGCATTTTAAACATAATAAAATATTGTATGGTATACTATGTTCACGATTTAGTTTACACTAAAACTAAACCCAGTCATAAAATTCAGTTTCTGCTACAACTGAACCTTTTAAAGAATTTTTCAATTGTATTATCCAAAATGTAGTCGGATTAATAGGACAAATTTTGTCCTATTACTGATGTGAAACGGGCATAAAAACATTTAATGTTCTCGTGCCCGTGCCGCCTCAGTCCTATTTATGTGACTGACCTATGTTCGATTTTACCAGAAGGAGGGTAATATTTTTATTTCATTGCACGACGTGAAAATATCATAAATAGACAATTTGTTGATTTATGAGCTGGGCGCTGCGGGCATGGTAATTGATATAAAACCAAACGGTCAATAGGTTAATTTTACATTAGCACAAAGTTCATATTTCTTTAAGTAAGTGGAAATAACATCAATTGGAAACAAGAAATTGAATAGCCTGTGGATTGGTGATGGGTTGGCTGTATTGTTTTCTCAATTCTCCGACAACAATATTTGGAATTTTGATGTTTATGTGACCATAGTAATACTGCAGTGTATAAAAACAATCTGATGTTTTAATGTTTATTAGAATCTTACTAGAATTTATAGTATAAACATCATTATCAGTTAATGTAAGAACATAAATAGGTGCATATCTTATAGAGATTGTTATCAGTTCTTACTTCACTTGATATGTTAATTAGTGTGAGAGTGAAATAACACGAGTCTAAACAACATCAACATCACTGTTTACTCAGTAAAGATTTATCAAGAACTAGCCTTTGTCTTAACCTATGGCGCACAGACTTGGTCTTTGACTAACATCCAGAAGTCCAAACTCAAGGTCTGCCAACGAGCAATGGAGCGCAGTATACTAGGCGTTAAATTAACGGATCGTGTTCGTAACACAATACTGCGCTCCAAAACAAAGATAGCTGACGTGGCTCAAAAGGCTGCCCAACTTAAATGGGACTGGGCAGGACACGTCTGCCGCATGCCTGACAAACTGTGGGCCCAAATAGCACAGAACTGCCCTGAGACAGTGAGACGGGGTCGCGGCAGATCACGTAGGATATGGCGGGACGAGCTGGATAGGTTACATCAAAACTGGAACTCGCGAAAGATGGAAGGAGGAGAGAGGCCTTTTTGCCCAGGAGTGGGAAAGCGTAGGCTAGGAAAAAAAAAGAAAACCTTTTGATCGCGGCATCACCCGCGTGGAAGTAGAAATTATCCCACAGGAATGTTTGTGTAATTATTTTTTTTCATGGCCATAGTGATACACCTCTAATGCAAACCTTTACCAAACCATTTAAAACTTACATTCCAGGTACAGACGAACACGGTACTAAGATCCAACAAGCGGCTGCTAAAGCGAAGCTCTCCTTACCAGAGTACTGCACCAGCATATCAAATGAATACAAGAACCTGTTCAAAGAGTTCAATGTTGATTACACAGACTTTATACGAACCACTGAGGAGAGGCATAAGAAGGCTGTCACGCATTTTTGGGTGAGATTTTCTATTTCAAAATTATGTAAATAACTAGCTGCGCCCCGCGGTTTCACCCGTGTAAGTCTCGATCCCGTGGAAATATCGGGATAAAAAGTATCCTATGTGTTAATCCAGGTTATAAACTATCTGTTTGCCAAATTTCATCCAAATCCATTCAGTAGTTTTTACGTGAAAGAGTAACAAACATCCATCCATCCATCCATCCATCCATCCATAGCTACAAACTTTTGCGTTTATAATATTGGTAAGGATAGTTCTCCAGACCGAAATTCATAGTTGTCCAGCCATAGCGGCCAATCCCCGCGGAGAGTAGCCGTCAACGCGGCATATATTATAGTGCAAAAGTGTGTGCTCAGACACAGGTGCACTCTCTCTTCCCTCTCTCTGATAGTCCGATGAGACGACAATCTGACTCGACCGCAGACATTAGGCGCAGGACCAACGGTTGCAAGTATAAACCATAAGAATAGGGTGTTAAGTTGATTTTAGAATGACAATGGTGCCGATTCTCTTGTCACAAATTCTCTAAACTAAACTAAAAATCACTAAAATTTAGTTTATTCCTGTCAAACGACGATTTCCCATTCTGAAAATAGACTAAAGTGACACAACTTAACTATAATTTAGTTTGACAGCACTAAGATGGCACTGAGTTTTAATTTAGTGAAAATGCTATTCTGAATTTGACGTTTTAACCAAAATTTTTGTTCTATATTTAAAATCCTCTAACTAACTCTGACTATTTTTAATCACGATTAAAAATGTGTGGAATAATATTAGATGTCATGAACTAAAATTCAAACCAACACCTCGAATTCAGTTACAAAACGGTACTGTATCTTTTATTTTCTTTTGATTATATCTCGAAAATGGTGTGTCCTATCGCAAAAATAATTAAAATTTTGACCCCCTTTGCAACTCCCAAACCCGTAATACTCAACATGTTGGTAATGTTTTTTTTTGTTTTCTTCCAAAAAGTGAAAAATTCCATATAAAAATACGTCGAGACGGCAACATTGCGCGCCTCTCCGGCTCAAAAAAAATCACGTGGTAGGCAAACAAGTAGGTACCAAGTGGAGTCGCGATTGTCAAATTCGATTTTAGTTGTGTCAAAATAATTTTTAAATTTAGAGATTTTTTTTGACAGAATAGCTGTAAGATTCTCATAGTAAAAACTAAGGAATTTTAGTGATAGTTTAGTTAGTTTAGTTCGGTGTTCAAGAGAATCGGCACCAATATAGAGAAAAATCGAAATAAATGACGTTTTTTGCATGCAATGAAAAATAAACTAATTTTAAGTTTTCCTTTAGAAATATAATCATTCTTTTGGCTAAAAGACTTGCTGCTGCTCACCCTCTATTAATTAACAGTCAACTTTTCCGGTTACTTCGTCATTTTTACTCTTTGGTCTGTGAAAAGGTCATGCTTATATGCCAGATTCAAAATGAAACTCCTGCCCTTTTTGGACTTTATTTAGGGTCGTCACAGCATCTTCTTCTTCTATATAATAGGTCTTTACCTATGAAATTGCCGTTTTGCAGTACTGGCCATTTCAAATCAAAAAAAATTTTGTTTGGCTAAGAATTCTAATTTAAAATTAATTTTATTTTAAAAACATGGAATTCTTTTTTCAAAAGAAGTCATTTGTTTAATGATTAGTGTTACATTTTCATCGCATTTCAATCTTTTTCGTCATCATGGATACGTTAAATGAGTACCGTCGTGGCAGCAACGCGGCACAAGCGGCACGCAACATCAACGTCGTTTACGGAGCTAACACTACAAACCAACGCACCACCTGTTATTGGTTTGCTCGCTTCCGTTCTGGAAATTTCGACCTGAAAAATGAACCTCGCGGTCGTCCGAAGACTTTGGTCGACAATGACGAATTAAAGGCGATTGTGGAAGCTGATGATACACAATCTACGGCTGAATTAGCAGCAGCTTTCGACGTTAGCGTCAAAACAATATTGGTCCATTTGCGTCAAATTGGCTAGGTAAAAAAGCTTGACAAATGGGTGCCCCACGAACTCAATGATCGCCAGCGCGAAGTACGCGTCGAGGCGTGCCTTGCACTGCTCAACAGACACACAAATGAAGGAATTTTGAACCGCATTGTTACCTGCGATGAAAAATGGATTCTGTTTGATCTCCAACCAGCATTGGTCAATCGCTCGTCTCCGCTGCTCCTGCACAACAACGCGCGACCTCATACTGCATAGCAGACGGTCTCCAAGTTGCAAGAACTGGGGTTGGAAGCTCTCCGTCATCCGCCCTACTCACCAGACCTTGCGCCTACAGACTACTACTTTTTCCAGAATTTGGATAACTTCTTGGCGGGAAAAAAATTCAATACCCGAGAGGCAGTACAAAATGCCTCCCGTCCAGCTGATTTCTTTAAGAAGGGCATCAATAAACTGCCTCTGCGTTGGCAAAGATGCATTGATTGCATGGGTGATTACTTCGATTAATACAAATAAAAAATACATGAAAAAAATTCGTTTAAATTTTTTCATACAAAACGGCAATTATAAATACAAAACCTAATAATAAATTAAAGTCACTTTTCGTGTTTGTCTGTATTTCCGCGTTATTATTCTAAACCATGCAACAGATTTTGATGAGGTTTTCACCATAGTTTAGAGAATTTATTCCGAAAGATTTATGTGCATAATACATTACTTTTAAAGTTACATAATCCATAATAATATTATAAATTCGAAAGTAACTCTGTCTGTCTGTCTATCTGTATGTCTGTCTGTATGTTACATTTTCACGCCTAAACCACTGAACGGATTTCGATAAAATTTGGCAAGGAGATAAATGGCATCCCGGGGAAGGACATAGGCTACTTTTTATCGACATACCACGCGGGCGAAGCCACGGGCTGAAGCTTGTAACTAATAAATCTCGACGTTCTGTCAAGTCGTAAAAACCGTGCGATACAGGAGCGAGTCGCTAGTCTTCTATAAATCTTTACCAGGCAGTCATCTCTGTGTTCTATGAATTTGATTTTAAAAGCCAAAACCAATAATTAAATTAATGTTTTATTTACAGAACAAGCTAGTGAGGAAGGATTACGTGTACAAATCTAAATACAGCGGCTGGTACAGCGTCAACGATGAGGCGTTTGTGCCCGAAGCACATGTCAAAGATGAACTCAGGGATGGAGAGAATGTAAGTTATTTATGTCTAAAACATGGTATGAAATATAGATTACTATAGCCTGTTCTAAAAGTATGTGACGAAAGTGTAAACAAATCATCGACATCGTTGTTTTTATCGACGAAAAATAGTGGGAGGTTCTCAAGTCAACGCGTAAATTTTAATTTTTTGGCCTACTCACCTTCCACCTCTCTCTGTCTCGAACTGAGAGTTTTCAATTAATTATTTTTTATTATTTAACTTTTTATACAAATTACAATATTATTTTGATATTGTAGGTAAAAGTGTCAATAGAATCTGGCCATAAAGTGGAATGGACCGAAGAAACAAACTACATGTTCAGGCTGAGCGCCTTCAAGTCGCATCTACAGGAATGGCTTAAAAATGGTATGAAATCTCTATTACTATTATCTGTTTCAAGAGTATCTGATGAAAATGTAAACAAACCCTTTTCAGGTTTAATTCTTGCGCAATCAAAACATAACAACATATTCATCGGCATTTAGAAGGTTTTAACATTACATGTCATCTCTTTTTCAATAATAGGGAATAGGCATGTATTTTTTTAAATATTTTTATTCGATAGTTTACATCGTCAAATAATAGTTTAAAAAAATTCGACGACAAAAAAGCAATTTAAAGTAGTCAAATTTTTTTTTTTTTTATATCCAACCGATCCGGGCTATTTAAACATCCTCCATTTGGCGAGCTTGGTGTTGTGACGTCACAATCCGTGAAAACAGACAAGCAACTCTCAAGAACGTCAAACACTCCTTTTTCTATGAGCGTTTTATATTGACTTGACACTTGAAGATTGACTTGACAATGACATTTTGTTTGTTATCCCGGATTGTTACGTAAGTCTCACTCAAAAAGAAATTTTATTCAAAAATATTGATGGAGGCATAATTCTGTAGTAACATAGTTTATAAAAAAAAATATTTGACCCATATTTGAATCACATGCATATTCCCTACTATAACATGATCATGGTCCTGTTTGCACGGAATCCTAAAAATCATGATTTTTGTTCACAGACGGCGTGATAACTCCATCCAAGTTTCAGAAGCAACTGCAAGAGATGTTGGAAGTTGATGATTACCTACCCGATATATCGGTCAGTCGGCCCTCCAACAGAGTGCATTGGGCGATACGGGTATGTGACTCTAAAGTCTGTTTTTTAATCTCATAGACTAATTTGACAGGTGCAAATGTCAAACTCCAAATTGAAAAAACAAAGAACAATCACTTGAAATGTCAAATGTCTACTGTCTACGAGATTAAAAAACAAACTATAAATAAGATAATTATTTGTTGTAAAATATGAGCCGATGAAAAGTAATAAATTTTATTACTTTCTATAAAAACAATTTAAAAAGCAGACCAATTGATTACTACTAATGTTACACGTAATGTCGTGTCGTGTCAGCTGCACGGTACAGGAACTGATGGATGGCTAGGGTCCTTATTTAATAAGGACAGAAATTATTTAAAAAAGGTCTAGGCTAAGGAATTAATTTTAAACTTCTTTACAGGTGCCAGGAGATGAAGAACAAAGTATATACGTGTGGTTAGATGCTCTGATCAACTACCTTACAGTGGTGGGGTACCCTGACGAGAGACACATGAAGTCCCTGAGGGCCTGGCCAGCTGACGTGCATGTTGTGGGCAAGGATATACTCAAGTGAGGATACATTATAATCAGCCTATAACGTTCCCACTGCTGGGAGTGAGAGGTGAGAGGGAGTGGGCTATAATCTGCCACGCGGGCCCAATGCGGATTGGTAGATGTCACATGTCTTCGAATTTTTGGTTCTAGGACATGCCGGTTTCCTCACAATGTTTTCCTTCACCGTTTTTGGAGCATTGATGACTACGACTTACAAGTCGTAAGTCGCGGCCATTACTACTGGGCCACCACTATTCCTTGTGTACATGACTCTAATTGCTCTATCTATATTCTTCTTACGAAATCCGTTTCATCATCAAACCCTAACCAAACCCATCTTCTTCACTCCCCAGATTCCACGGCATATACTGGCCAGCCTTCCTAATGGCCATCAAATGGCACCCCCCACGTCGCCTCGTCTGCCACTCACACTGGACCGTGGACGGCAGCAAGATGTCCAAGTCGCTGGGCAACGTGGTTTGCCCACGAGGCAGCGCCGTGGGCAACGAGGCACTGAGGTATCTGCTGTTGAGAGAAGCTACGATGGCGACGGACGCTAGTGAGTATATTATTTGTATAGTAAGGTGTCCAAATCTCTGGGCAACGTGGTTACCCCACGAGGCAGTCCCGTGGGCAGCGAGGCACTGAGGTATCGGTTGCTGTGGCAACCGATACCCGATACCGGGTTGAATACCGGGTTGAATAGTCTGACCTGGATATTTTCTTTCTGTACATAGGTAGTGGCAGCATTAATTATTTAAATAAATCTTGCCTTTTTCAAAAATATTGCAATAAAATTCCAGCTTTGACAAGATTCAGCTTCAGTGATACTAGTTATTCAACTAAAAACTTTCCCGTATTGAAAAAAAGGCTAAGATATTGTTTTTTTTTTAGACTATAGCGAGACAAAGCTATTAAACGTAGCCAACTCGGAACTCGCGGACACACTAGGTAACCTCGCGTCTCGCTGCTGCGGCGCGGCTCTCAACCCGCGACACGAGTTCCCCACGCTACACGCCGCAGAACTCGCCTCCTTCACTACCAACCAACATGCGACTATGCTGATGGAGTATGTGGAGAGTTTGCCTGGTGAGTGTCTTATCATTTCCAAGATAAACTTATCATCATCCCACCTATAATGTTCCCACTGCTGGGACACAAGCCTCCTCTCTGTGAGAGGGAGTGGGCCGTAATCTACTGCGCGGGCTTCGGCATCAACCCGCAGCCCGCGTACTGGATTACGGCCTATATTGCTAGATAAACTTACCTAGGCTGGAACCGCGACACGAGTTCCTCACAGTTCAAGGGCTTTAGTGGTTGTGTCAAAATGAAAAGAACATTCATCTAAGTAAAATAATATTACACGTTTTGTAGATAAAACTCAGATCGGGACTTATCTTCTAATAATAACCTGGTGTCGAGAGTTTTAAAGCCGCCCAAGGGCCTCTGACTTGGCTTCACATGCCGTCGAGGAATATCTCTCAGGCATGCCGGTTTCCTCACGATGTTCTCACCGTTTTTAAAGCAGATGATAATTATTCAATACGCACATGAATCCGAAAAGTCATAGGTGCGTGCCTATGACTTGGCAGTCCAACGGTCACACCACTAGGCTATCGGCTATCACTGCTACAGGACCTCTTCTAATGACACATGCACATCACTATTGATCTCTCGTTTCTTTTCCTCTTTAGAAATCTGCCACACGCACTACAAAAACTACCACTTCTACAAAGCAGTGGACGCCGTCATCAAAGTCCTACACGTCGCAAACGTTTTCTTCGAAAACACCAAACCGTGGGAGTTACGCAAGAAACCAGAAAGTCAAAAAGAACTCGACGTTATCCTACACCTTACTATGGAAACGCTAAGAATATGTGGAATTATCCTACAGCCTATCATACCAGAGATGACGACAAAGTTATTAGATAAACTACAAATTGGTAAGGACTGTAGGAGCTGGCAACACTGTGAGACGCCATCTTGGAGGCTCAAAGGCGCCATCTATGAAACGAAGAACATTCAAAGTGGGAAGTTCGTTTTGTTCCAAAGAATCTATGAGAAGAAGGTTGCGCAGACTGACCAAAGAAAGAATCTACAGGCTGAACAGAAAAATGTGCCGGAAAAGAAAAAAAAGGCTCAAAAAAAGAAGGTTACAGCTGCGTAGTTCCGATTTGAGATTTTATTGTAGAATTTGGTTAGAAAGAAACGGGTTTTAGAATTGAAGTAGTGTAATAGTAAAATTATAATTCTAAAGAACCATTTTGAAGATTGTTACAGCTTTGGACTTTAAGCAGAAACCAGACGCTTCGCTTGTTGTTCATTTCTGTCTTCCATTCGGCATTATTTCACTTGAAATGAAACATCTGAACACAAAATGAATTAAAACTGAAAAATTAATTCTTTAGTTAACCGATCCAACGATGTTGGATTTCGGCAATCTTTCACTCGCCTACCGAATGATCGAAAAATGAAATGAATGAAAAAATGAAATTGCCATTCACTCGAGTGAAGCGTTTGCTTGAAGTGTTCAATAAGTGATGTCATTCGAATCATCATTTCAACCGAAAAACGTCCACTGCTGGACATAGGCCTCCCCTAATCACCGCCACTTCCACCGGTTCTGTGCTGTCATTCGAATATGGGTTTTGAATTATCGATGGCTATAAAACAAACATATCGAATTATTTAAAGGAACGCAGTTTTATAAAGAGCTTAGAAATATAAATTAAGACATTAACATAGCTTAGAATTTGTGTGAACTTCTGATCTGTGCAATATTATAATGCCTTACTAATACCAGCGATTTTAATTATAAGGGTGTGTTATGTCGGTTTCTCAATGAGTACTTGAGGTTAAGGCACCTGTCCCACCGTGTGGTTAACGAGAAGTGAGTAGACAGGAACTGAGTAAACGGGATTGGTAAGCAACAAGCAGGGAGTGCGCGAAGGCGACGATTGATACGTCTGTGCCAAGAGTAAGTCTCTGAGAGAGTCCTGCCCGCCAAGCGATCGTCGCTGAGATAAAAGAAAGAATAACATGTAAACATGCGGGGCAGTCTTTGGGCCGATAGAAGTGAAACTAAGTAACATTCATTCATTTCTTCAAGCGTTCGGTGACGATGACGCGAGTTCCATGATTTTTGCTCACCAAAAAAGTGCTCAACGCGCCTAAAGAAGTTTTCACTTAAAAATTTTTTTTTTTTTGTTCTGTGCGACTCGTCTCTTTGATAGCTCTTGTTGCTGCAACAAACGAGTACTCGCCGGCGGTGTGAACAGTCAGCGATCAACTATTAATATAATTATGTTTCCGTTTTACTTACAACGGGTCCTTCAATATTTTGTACGTTTCTTGAGGGAGAAAATCGTTGATAACTAGTCGCTTACTCGGTGGGGCAGGTGCCTAAGCTCAGTAGCTTTAAAATGAAATTGGAAGTAGAAAAACTAGGGTATTGTCTGATTTGATTTACAAGACAGACATTTTACAGCGTTTCACATTTGAGTGTCAATTCTAAACCAATAATAAAATTCTTCAATTGAAAGGATTTCGCTCTTGCATTTTTTTAAACATTTTTATGGAAATATGGTTATTTGACGAGATTCTCCTCATTTACATTGCAGTTATCGATATTATAATACAATAATCAATGCTAAATAATCACCTTCATTGTGATCTTGTATATAATTATCCAATCAATTGACGATAATTCGCGACTCGTATATAGACAAGGTAAATTTATAATGGCTAGCGGCACTCCGCAGACGAGACGTGATGGGTCGAAAAAAAGGCGAGAAAAAAAAAATAACACTGAGCGCCATGTGTATCCTTCCGGAACACAAAGTACCATCTTCAGGCCCCGTGTTTCCTGTGGGAAACACAGGCAATGCCTTGCCTTTGCCTATTGAGAGGCCAGTGTGTCCACCAGGAAACATATTAATACACTAGCTGTGCCCCGCGGTTTCACCCGCGTAGGTCTCGATCTCGTGGGAATATAGGGATAAAACGTATCCTATGTCCTATTCCAGGTCATGGTCTACCCGTGTGCCCATCCTCTCCTCTCTAGAGTAAGGAACGTCGTGGCGCCAGCGTCGAACGGTTCGCGTATTGTATTTTTATACTCGTGATAACTTCGAAATTAAATGATGATAAAACTATTTATTTGAATAAGAATTAATATTATGTTGATAAAACTCATTCGCAAATAATGCATTAATTTCGAACAAATTTGATTGCCATAAAAAGGTTATAGTGAGTCAATCTTAAAAGATAGACATATGCTGTCGCGGACTTTTTTTTAGATCCTTTAAAGTGAAACAATTCCATCATACATGATATTTACGTAACATAAACCGTTTACGCAGCGCACGCAACGAAAGCTCTCAAAAAGGAATATTTTTTATCTCCGCTCGTATTGGTCGTAGCGTGATGTTATGTAGCCTTCCTCGATAAATGGACTATCCAAATCAAAAATAATTTTTCAATTCCAACCAGACAAACAAACTCTTCAGCTTTATAATATTAGTATAGATTTGACTATGAATTCTAATACCCCTGGCGTCCACGGTTGTTTCCAGTCTTAAGTGGGTTTTTTGTACGAGTTTTTGGTCAAAAGTTATGTCTGAAAATAAATTAGATGAATTAGGAAAAATAAAATGCTAAGTCCAAAAAATTAAAAACACGGATTTTGGGTTCGGCGCTCAAGGCGTAACAAAAAAGAAATTGTTTCGACGCGGTGACGACTGCTAGTGTTTATTGTTACCTACTTGAAGAAATTCAGTTCAGAAATTCAGTTTTTGTTTTATAGTGTTTAGATACCCCTGCCGAGTTTCGCTAGCTAATCTAAATTGACCTTGTATAAAAGTCTAACATTTAAATTAACGAAAAGACTGCTATTTCTTCTAGAGTAATAGTTTGCTTATCTTTAATGTATTTGAGATTCTGATCTTTATTCGTTTTAAGTTCTAAGTAGAATAGCTTGCGGTGCATTTTTGTATAATTCTGATTTTAATTAGATGTTGTGTCCAACTGTTATTTATGTTTAATAAACTGTTGAATTTTAATCATGGTTTGTTGCTAACTGATTACTTGAGTTTATGTGAACCTAGTACTTTATTTAGATTAATGTTCAGGAGCCTGTTCACTCGATGCGTTGCGGCGCCACACCGCAAAGATTTGGGCGCATTGGCCCAGGAACATATACTTTCCTACGGCGGAGCATTGGCGCTCCGCGGTGACACTCAGCGGTGCCGCTCCGGGTCCCGTCGCCCCGTGTCGCGCGGCGCAAGTCCGGTGTCGTGCGGTGCGACGCCGGAACGCACCGTGTGGTGTACCATGGATATCTGTAAGTAGGACGCCGTAGCAACGCATCGTGTGCATCGGCCCTAAGAAGACCTTTGAACGCCTAACTTTTTCTACGTCATCTTGATATCGTCGTCATTGTCATATTGTTCAACATAGGTGTAGCTCAAGGGGGCATTCTTGGCCTTCTACCTACATTTATAGATTTTAAACTGGAATTGAATAACAGGCTATCTGAAGCCTACACTATACAAGAGAATACGTTTTAAGGGATTATAAAGAAAACACACATTCTATATCGGAGTCAATTTATTTACGAATATGCTTATTAAATAATAATATTTGCATCAAAATACTGCAATAACGACTAACAGTATGAAGGAAAGCTAACCATAACACTATTAAGCTAGATACAGCAACGCGTTGCGGTTGCATTGCAACCGCGCGCGCAACATCGTGTTGCAGTAGCATGATACGCCATATACTTCGGGTTGGTTCGGGTGACGGAAATTACCGAATGGAAACAAGATGGCTGCTCGAGTGTGAATTTTTCTCTTGAAATCATCATTGAGTCACGAAAGTAGTTTTTAATTTTTTTTAGAGATTTCGTACTTACTCAATATTACTTTCTGTCCGTTTATTATAAATTTGTTACCCACACACAGGTAAACGACATTTCTTATATTGTGTTCGGTAATCTTCGGAAAACCGAAGTCAGCCGAAGTTATTGCGCATCATGCTACTACACTTCAATACACTTAGTCGAAAATGCATCAAATGAGTATGATACAGGTATGATACTAATTAATTAATCATTATTATATATAAATTCTTACAAAAATTCGGTGACACATACATTTTTGCCTAAATGCTTATTTAAAATTGTCATCTGTGAACGTCGTTGTAACAAGAATCACTATTTTACATAATATATTTAGAAGTCATCACAATTTAACGAAGTTATATTGATACTAATAAAACTATTTTTCATAAGAATATATTGGCATTTAGTTCATTGTCTTTTATACAAAGTTAGTTTATTCTAGCACAGAATGGCGGCGACTTTTTAGCGTACATTGCTGCTTTAATATGAAAAATTTCAATCTATTAAGAGTATAAAGTAAAAAATCTGTCAATGTACGTCAAATACTCGCTTTTCATAGCCACTGGTTTAAAACAATGTTCACAGACAACACTATAGCTCAATGACTTTGCCCTAAAAGTAACTTCGAATACTAAATAATTCTGTACAATTGAGCTCCCAAGTTGAGCGTCGTTGAGTCTAGCTCATCAATCCGAGCATTTTGGCTCAACTTACGTGCGTTCTGATATTGACTCTATAACTTATAGTTTTAAAATAAAATAGATAACTTATTAACATAACTTAAATAAAAATGCATTATGGATGGTAACACTATAACTTATAAGCAATGTGACATTTTTTATAAGCTGACAAGCAATATTAAGATACATATATACACACACAGCTACAGATTAGAAAGAGACGGAAAACAGAGTGGCGCTTATAACTGAGTAGGACAGCCTAAGATAGCAAGGCCAAAGTATATTCCATCTCTTTCTTCCTTGGTAATGCGCCATTTTATTTTATCTGTCTAGCCCATAGATTTAAATCATTAGATTCGCTTGACCGCATCAAAAAATGGTCATGGTTTTATTTAGTTGACAATGACATTTGAATAGTATTGTCTAAGTCACTCCATTAATCGTAGCTATCGTTTCATGCGGCATGTACGAACTCAATCTTCTTACTAGACACTTTTTCGCGTGGCAAATCTAACGATTTAAATCTTTAGTCTCACCTGCCTAAACTACGTATATAACGTCTATGACACAGATTCATAGCGAGTCGATATTGCATAGAAAAAGACAAAGATACGAAACGAAACGGATTGCCAGCTTAGGGCGAATCAAACCTTTACATAGCATATAAAAATCGCGAAATAACGTGTCATTTCGAATAACATTTTTACACGATTTTTATGAGCTATTGAAGTTCGCCTCATTTTACAATCAACTGGGAACAAAGTATTCGTTCATATTACAAAAATAAGATTATAAAGTCAATATCGGAATAATTGCTTACATCGAATAGGAGCGTGAGGCATTGAACGATTTCACTCCTTTCATTCAGTCATTCATAGATTATTATGAAAAGGGGGTGACTGTAAATCTAAAGTTTTCGGGACGGAAGATTTTACATTTTAATATTTTTATGCGACCACAAAATGTCAAAGAATTTAAAAGGCTTAAATGTAGCTAATTTTCTACATTTTACCCTTGGTAACTATATTTCTGTCTAAAAAAAATGACGATTAAAATTCCAACACTTTTGAAGATACAGTCACCACAAAAAAATCCCTGAATTAGAAATGACTGAATTGAACCTAATGAACGAATGAACGAGTGAAACCATTCATTTTATGCGAATGAAACAAAAAATCGTAGCGAGATGACTTGTCTTACACGATTACCCTTGCATGCCTAATCTAGGCTACACTTCGGCTTTTTCCGTAAACATTCGTGTGATTTCGTAGATTGAAAATTCAAGATGGCCCCGAATGTTCAGGATGCGAAGTATAGAGCCTGAATGACGATTAAAAACAGGAGGCAAGTAATGAAAGCGTGTGGCAGAGGCGGCGAGAGTTTTATAAAAATATTTTATTACCATTTTGTAGAGAGTAATATGCGTCGTCGAATTTGTAGTTTATTTACTGGATACTAGATGTTCCCCCGTCTATAACTGTCATCCAGTAAGAAACCTGCGGGATAATTGCGTAACACACTTGCAATAGCAATCGCTTTCATTTTGACAGTTCAACAACATCCATTGCGTTATTAAAGTTGTTGAGGAGACAAATTTTTCGAACATATGAAGCAATGGATTAAAGATTACCATTCAAAATCATTCAGATTGTGACTGAAAGTGTGTTATGTAGGCAATTAAGGGTACCTACTGCAATGTATCTTAATGATTTTACTCTTACATCAATTGCTTGCTTTATGCTTTATTTTTTTTCTGCAAACAAAGGGATTAATTTGTCCCTATTGCTCAAAAGACCCAATTTATCCTTAAGGACCAAATAAGTCAACAGGCCCCAAGAAAAACAAATCGTGTTTTTTTTTCTTCTATTTAACCACCAAAATGGTCTCCTACGGCTAACCTAATTTCATAATGGATACTGTGATTTCATTTTTAGTATCGCAAGCATTTTATTATAACTACTAATGTTAGTAATAGCTTCTTAAAACTAATTCTTTTGTTAAGGCTTAAACAAGCCAAGTTTGGAACATTTATCAAACCCGTAATAATTTGTCAAAAAATCCTTTTCGGACCATTTAGTACTAAGCTAAAATATGCTTATAGGGCTCATTAGAATGGCCTTCTATAGCCCGTGGAGCCGTCAAGCTACATTATTTTTGAAACCCGTTCCCTCCCACACGCTATCAGCCTCGAAAAATTACAATAGGCTTCGAAATATTCAATAACAATAAAAGTTACACATCAAAATGCATCAATATCAATACTTATCACTAATACAAACATTGGAAGTGAATTGGCAATGTACAGTACGACGAAAAAGTTTTCCAATATTTTGTGCGACATTATTTATTCACAATCTTTAGGAAGGGACACGAAATTACCCAGTTTTTTTTTACAAATAAAAATTACCTTTTTTTCTCTTTCTCTTTTCCTCAATTACATCTCGTTTTTTTTTTTTTAATTTAGCACTAACACGACAGACGAAAACAACTAAATACATAGATCCCATAGATTTCTTCTATTCGTTTCTTTATTATTGCTCGATTATACACTATCTAGCTATTAAGTGACTTATATGAGGCGGATGACTTGTTTATATTTATATAGACAAGCTCACTAAGTAGACATTACTGTTAGTTTGTTTCATCAAATACTTCCTTACGATGTCGTCATGTTGGCTTCCATTGTTAAACTTAAAAAACGGACCTATTAGGTAGCACTGTTGCGTATTCGCGTGAGCAACGGCGCTAACTAACAGTGGAGACAACATTACGGCATAGGAACTATTTGATGAAACGCACTTTATTTGCAAGTTATTGCTGAAGATTTTTATCATTAATGGATCTGACATCTGATTCTGTTGACTTTGTGCATGTCTTCCATTTTAAAGGTAGGATTATAATAATAATTGTCAATAGAGTCTACTTAGTAAACTTGCAAAGCATGGACATTAATATCTGATTTCTTAACATTCATAATATATTGCATTACTGGGTTAATTCTTAGCAACACATGAGATTTTTCAAAGATAAATGTCATGCTTAGCTATGAGTTATCCCATCCATTCCGTGGCCTTCAATCTGAACGTTAATAAAGCCATCAATAGGAAATATTTAAGTATTATATCTCATCAGCCATTTATAGAAAATAAACCTTTAAAAAAACGTTCTAAGTATAATAATATTATGTAAACGTACTTACGTATCATAAAAATGTATAAAATAAGTCGTAAAAAGTATATACTTTGACTACTTGGTAAAATAACGGGATATCCCTTTTAAAATTTTAGATTGGCATCGATATTAAGTTGTGTTGGTGACATACGGGCAGACATGGCGCAAGGAGTAATTAAAATCGATACATCGATAAAAAATAATCGTTATGCCCAACACTAAATATTTTGTCTTTCGATATTTCACCAACTTATTTAAACAACCCTATAAAATACATAATATTCATACAGAACAAAACTTTCGATGAATAATATCAATATTGACAGATTACTCACAATAATAAAATGATGATAATAAATAAATAATAATAATATAAAATACATGACAATAATTAATAAAGTTGTAATAATAATAATGTTTGTTCGTGAATAATACTCCGAGGTTACTATTGAGCTAAATGCATATTGGTTACAGAATAATATCAGTCATCCATACGAGAAATATCTTGCGGCTGCACTTACAAAGTTTTGCCGATTATTCATGATAAAGAATAACCAATGATTTTCTACAAATATATAGAGCTATGAGGAACAGGGTGTAAAGTTCACTCATGCTCTGTAGGAAAGGGAGGATCCTTCGACCAGACGGGTGACGTGTTTTGCGGGCAACTGCCCAACGATTAGGTCGGGAAGTTATATATATGTCGATCGCGCAGTAAACCCTGTTTGCGCGATGCAGGATTTGTGTGACGTCAGGTCTTGCGTAGTTCGCATGTGGCGATGTAGATGCCGCCACAAATATAGCAGATAAATATGCCACAGATGGTCTACCTTGAGGATATTTGTTATCCGCCCCATTCGTTCTGTCAGACACATGTCTTCTATTCCTAAGTTAGCAATGCTCACAGTTGTTTTGTCACTCGACTTTATTAAAATAAGGGTAGCCCCTTGTAATTGTAGCCAACATTTTAGCAAATGGAATAGGATTTTTATTATTTTCGTCTATTATCTGTTTGGCGAAATAATACGAATATTCGTCAAAGCCCTATTAGTGCAGCCCTAGCAATATAGTTGGCAACTGTAAGCGTCTCGTCAATGTCTCATTCTAGCATAGCTACGTCTGACGTCAAAATGTCATCGCAACCCATCCAACATTACGGGTAATGTTGGATGTTGGCTCTAATTTCAAAAACGGACCTATTATGTAGTAGCGTATTCTTGTTCGTCGTACAACAGGGGAGCCAACATTACGGCATAGGAACTATTTGATGAAACGCATATAGTATTTGAATTAAAAGACTTTTGTATTGTATATCAAATTAATAACCTCTGGTTATTTTACATCGTTACGCTTACAATTGCCAACGTAAAAAATTGAACTAAAAACTAAATTGTTCATGATTTTTTTCTAACAGGTCACACTAAGTTCTTTACGTATCGTCAACATTACATATAATATTCGCTTCGCTTACAAATGTTGTTTTTATACCTATTTACATTTAAGTATATTAAAAATATAAATTAATTTATTTCTGAAGTAAATAATGTTTGAAAACTACTAAAGGGCTAAGTAAACACTTATGCATGATCATAAGCGCCTTAGCAGAATAAGAAATAGATTTGTAGAAACATCTCTAGCCTGAAATTCGTGCAAATCTTAGGAGACTTTTTGCCAGTCCAAGGATAAAGATGATGCATAAACATTCAAATGATATAAGCTCATCGCTTACATCGATAACCAATCGGACACATTTTATATATAATTTAAGTTATTGTATTAACAAATGATGAAAAATGGGACTTCTGAGCGACTTTCATAGAAAGTTACATCAAAGATCAAAATTTAAAGACAAAAGAAATGAAAACAGGAAATAACAACATTTGCAAGCTCCCATACATTCTAAAACTCGAAGCCGAAACACTAACCCACATATTTCTACGTACACAGGATCCAATTTCATTTGACAATAACTTTACACTCTTAACCACGATTATCTTTCGCGACTGCTTAGGAATTGGGAACTCGGGTTCCCAGCTTTATTTTTAATGTACCGTCAATTGTATAGAAATTATAATATTCATGTGTTTTATTTTATTGGCTTTTTCATTTGCGCCAAACAGCTATAAAAACAGACGAATTTTCGCCACTTTTTTGTTTCTTTTTCTCATATTTTATATATTAATTTATCGATGTATGAAATTACCTCTTTTCAATACAATTCATGTCACATTATGTCATAAATTTTTCGCCATTAAAGGCAGTTAACATTTTTATTATAAAAACGTACAAATCTTACGCTTGTCATGAGTTCATGACCAAATCATTACATAATGAGTGTATCATACGGTAGTAACGGAAAAAAATGAGTTTCTGTGATAAATTATATGTCTTTGAAATCAAGGTGGACGCTAAGATGTCATTGGCTATTATTTTTAAGTTTTTTTTTTTCTAATACAATCTTCATTGTTGTCAAGAAACGTGCGGTTGTCATTGCTTTGTTTTAGAAGCATGAAATATTGCTAAAAAACTCCATCATCACTATACCACATGTTTTGGTTCAAAATCTTAATTTTGAGCGTTATGACTTCAAACTATCATGATTTCCCAGCAACCGACAACGTATTTTAGTGGCTCGAAAAGACTTACTGTCAGATTTTTCAGTAAAACTCTCTCTCGTGCTGCACATTTACATCTGTGGTCAAATTCTACGTGTGTATGTTCGTGTCCGCGTTCGGGATGTCGTCGTGCGTGTGCGTCGCGGGCGGTCAGCTGAGCGGCGGCGGCGCGGGCGGCGCGAGTGCGGGCGGCGCGAGTGCGGGCGGCGCGAGGGCGGGCGGCGCGAGGGCGGGCGGCGCGAGGGCGGGCGGCGCGAGGGCGGGCGGCGCGGGCGGCGCGTGCGCAGGCGGCGCGGGCGACGAGGCCTGCAGCAGGTGCTCGGGCACGGGCACGGCGCGCAGGCGAGCCGATACTTTCTTTTGCGGACATAGCACCTGTGGGACACAAAGGATTCTTGATACTGCACATTGGAAGACCTCTGCGCGGCCGACGCTGACTCTGTCGAAGTGGCCGAGTTCCGGTCGAAGCTTATTGAAATACATATAAATGAAATCATTGATACGACGAAGATGTTCTCATAAAATTTGCTTTAAAAAATAAAACAATTTGTCGGGTGCAACAGACAATGTGAGCTTTAATATCGTGATAACGTGAACTTGCACTATACCGTCTCCCTTTTTGTTTTCTTTCATTACCGATAATTTGTTCTTAGCACTATATCGATTGGATTTATACATTTATCTATATCTATATCTATACATATAATAAATCTGTAGACGAGGCGTATCTGTACAAAGAAAAAAAAAAAAAAAAAGTTGGTGGGGTGTCCAAGAATAACCAACAGATTCCATTTCTATCATTTTTGGAATTTTTGTCTGTTTGTCTGTCTGTTTGTATGTTCTTTAGTTTGATTGTTCCATTATCACGTAAAAAGTACGAAATCAATATGGTTAACTTTTACACTCAAATATTGTGTGTAACTCGATGTTTCATTTAGTTTTTGTTTCATCGCAATCGCTTCAAAATATCAAAAGATATATGAATTTAAAGTGTTCAAGAAGGAATTTTCATTACGTAATGTACATACACGTAACGACATCTATTGACGCGAAATGATACTTACTACTTAATTACTAGGTTTGTGAAATCGTGTGATATAATAATATATGATCGTCATTTTCTTTGCGCGGAAACTTAACGCGATACATTGTGTATAGAATATAACTCTAAAGTTAGGTTAATTAAAATTTTCCAGATGCGTTGTTTATTTATTAGTTTAGTATTAGTGCGATAGGTGGCGTACCTATCTTTCAAATCATGATAATCATGAAAGAATAGTGACAAATGTTAATTTCTTAAAAAATATAGGTATTTAATCTTTAATTTTACACTTTTCTACATACATAGCTTATTTAGCTTACAGAGTGTTCGAACGTTTTCCCATATATTTTGACAGTATCACTTCGTGCTCGATAGATGGCGTTGTTCATTTATTGTCATTTTCTGAATCGCGCTGTTAAGAGTCTCCGTCGAAGAATGACCTTCACCCAGATATTCCAAATAATTTTTAGAGCAGGTATCTAGCAGGTAGGTAGTCAAAAACAAAGATGTTTTTGACTTCTATAATGTCGATAATAATAATAAATAATAAATTGTTGGTTGGGTTGTCATTCGTTGAAAGTATTGTTCGGATTGGTTTTGATTTGGTATTTTGATTGGTTTCGTTCATTTGGTTCAATTGTTCAAATTAAGAAGTTAAGAAACTAGTCGTTACAGATCGATTCAAACTTAATGGCGGCTTGGAAGTTAGCTTTTAGCTGCGCAGTAACCCACCACTCACCCCGCTGTCACATGAAGTTGTTACTGCGCAGCGACTCGACTCATGTTCCGAGCCGCGATTAAGTTTGAATCGAACTGTACGTTACTTCGTAATTTGTTCGTATGATTCGTGACCGCCGCTCATTCGATTCGATCGTTGTTGGCGTGTGTTATAGTTGATTTGATTCGTTCGACTATTGGACAGCAATAAATACACAAATATTGGCACATGTTTCTGGGGAAAGTCAACAATATACATCGATAAATACGGTTACCGAAGAAGACGATGCCACACACTATCCAGTAGAGTTCCTAGAATCCCTTAACACACCCGGTCTTTCAGCACACAAAATTTGTTTAAAAGTCGGAGTGCCAATAATTCTTCTCAGAAATTTAAGTCCTCCCAAACTTTGCAACGGCACTCGGCTCATAGTCACCAATCTCCAACAAAACGTCATCGAAGCCGAAATCTTAACAGGTTGCGGCGCCGGTGATGTTGTTTTTATTCGAAGAATTCCTCTCATTCCCAATAATTTCCCGTTTAGTTTTAAGCGTGTGCAATTCCCCGTCAGCCTATTTTACGCCATGACCATTAACAAAGCTCAGGGCCAGACATTATCCGTTGCGGGGGTGGATCTTAGTATTGGTTGCTTTTCCCACGGCCAACTTTATGTAGCTCTTTCGCGTGTGAGCAACCCTAGCAACTTTTTTGTGTACGCTCCAGGTGGTTCCACCGCTAATATTGTATATAGAGAACTTAGAGAAGCATTTTCCTAAATAAAAACACAAGTTTTTTGGCAGTTTCTTACTAGGAAAAATCACCAGGCCTGGTCGAAAGATTCCCCCTTTTTAAATGAAGGTACAACTTTTCTAAGCGACATAATTATTGTTTTCCGACATCCATGCGAACGAAGTCGCGGGCACAGCTAGTATTTAATAAAAAGTTTGCTTTTATAAGCTTTACGTGCGTACAAACTTACATTTACAGTTGGAACGTATGGGAGAACACGTTTTTCAACTACAATGTTATTTTTGTTCTTGGGATAAATTCATCCCAACTACGGAACCCTTTCTTGCGCGTGATCCGACGGGCACTTGGCTGTTTTTTTTTCTAGTAATTACCGCCTACCAAATGGGGTGAAGGTGAGTTTATGTATGTGTAAATAATATTGAATTAACATACCCGTCTGGCGAATAAAAAGCATCCCTTCTCCTCTTCTGGCGTCGTTGTCGCTGGTACAAGCTGTAGGTCTACCGTTGCACACTCCTTACTGTCTTCACCTATAAATAATGAATACAGGTGTAAATTAACAACTATTATATTAAGATTTCTGGAATCCTGATCTAAAAAATTTGCTGTCAAATGTCATGTGAGGTGTTGTGATTATAGTTTGACCGATACTGCTGTCCCGCGCCTTAGGAACGCGTGCGGCTCCCGGGCGACAGTGCGCTTCTCATTCGTTAACGCTGCCGGCGTCCCGCCCCCCGCCTCGCCGCGCATTCCTAAGGCGCGGTACAGCGGTCTCGATCAAACTATAGTCGATTTCATTAAACTGAAATGGCCTTTTTTCGTGCAGTAAACCGCATGTGCATGTTAGCAGATTGACATTGACAGTGATTTTTGAGTGATGATTGATTGACACAGACTTTATACGCGATTATGTGTCATTGAAATAATACAAGTGTGGACAAGGCCTGACGTGAAGAACGCATGTCAACGCACATGACAATGTCTAGTCATGGACAACTTATTTTTTTTTAATCAGAATAGTTTATTTTTGAGAATTGAGATACTTGTAGGTAATAGTTGCTTTAACTGTTTTATTTTCTGTGCATAGTTACCTCTAGCAAACACATTTAGTTCCTTGAAGCACCCAGTTTCAAGCATCTCGGTCTGCCACGGTATGCTAACTGATCCCGTGTTGAACTTGCCGTAGAACGTGTCATCTCCCGCGTCTAGATTCACTCCCTTCACTGTACTGAACTGTTCTATGTCGAGGACGTCTTTTGCGTAGACCGCGTGTGGCTGGAAATAATAATTTTTGAAAACATTCTTTTTTTATGTAAAAATTTTCGTAGTAAGTTTTGGGGGTCTGTAAGCGGTTTAACTAGCGCATCGGTTGAGTAATTGTATGTTGCGCTACGGTTTGTGTTTTCATTATAGATTTCATAGATAGCTATCGCTAAACCACCCACCCAGAATAGCTGTTCTGGGTCTGAATGTGTTTGAGTTTTATTTTTGGAATTATAAATTCTAAGCATTCTCATAGTATCCACTGCGAGACACAGTTTTTATTTAGAAAGGGTTCACAATCAGTAACAAAAATAATTCTAAATCCAGAAAACATATTTTTTTTTTTTCGCCACTGTCATTATGATCCATGTAGCACTATAAAGCTAAATATAAATATGTCATTAGTATACTTACATCAGGCACAAAAGGCGCATCAACCATCCCAGCTTCCAATCTCGCCCAGTTCAAATTCGCGAAGAACCGATGCGCCTTCACTTGCGTAGCGCCTCTCCTGCCCGCGCTACATCCGAGGCGAGACGCCGGAGATTTCGTGAGGAGGGCCGAACATAATGCTCTAGCGCATTCAGAGAACTTTGACGAGTATTTTTCTTGTTCATGCTGTAGAATTTAAGGAATAAAGAAAAATTAAGCACTGAGAAATGGAGAATCTTTCGTTTTTTTTATTGCAGAAATATATACTCTAAAAAAAAGTGAATGTGCAGTTCTAACACACTGCACACCACATCCACGTCAATGTCAGATATAACGTCAGGTTTTCATCAAGTACAAAAAACTATAAAAATTCGACGACCCGATAATCGTCGTTAAACAAAGCTGCAACATAGCTTTCTGTTTTCCGTAAAAGGAAAAATCATGGTAGATTTGGGGAAATAATGTAGATATTAAAAAGGTAAATCTACAATAAATTAACTTTGTGTATTTGGACGACATTTTCATCTTATCTTTCAGAACCATTTTTTTGCTTTTGCAGTAATCAACTATACAGGGTGTTAGGGTGAACACCGTTATCCTTGCAACCAGTGGTTTAGTTTCATTTATAGAACGTAAAATCAACTTTTTTTTTCTTTTTTTTAAACCTACATTTTACCATAAGAGACGCAAGTTCGTTGCTCTATGCGCTAAGGCAACGAACTTGCGTCTCAACACGGGCGGGGGGTGCGGGATGTGACCTGACCGGCCGCGAGCGCGACCTCTCCCTCAGTCAGTCAGCTGTTTGGCTAGAGAGTACGGTGTCGGATATAAACTTTTTTTTTAAACGGTTTTTTTTTTTGTTGTGTTCGGTCATTTATTTTTATATTTAAGTCAACTACCCATGGTTTGAATGACAAGAGTGTTTACCCTTACAGCCTGTATTTTAGTGCCTATAAAATAATTATTTAATGTATAACTTACTAAATTGAACTCAATATTACATAATGTCTGACCTTGACCCTCCGATCGACCTCTTCCCGCTTGACCTTCTCCTTGCGCGCTCGAAAGGGGGCGCGACCTTCGATCATCTCGTATGCGAGACAGCCGAATGAGAACCAATCCGGACTGAAGGTATACCTCTCATTGTCTATCACCTGAAATTAGTAAAAAATGTGTAATTATGTGAAGGTAGGAAAATTATAAATATTACTTGTTAAGAATTATGTTAGGATGTTTAAAAAATGAACGAAAATTTTGTTGTTTCAAATGTACGTATTATTGCTTAGTTGTCTGTTATCTCTATCTGTTTTCTCTATTGGTATTTTTTTTTTAAGAATTTCAGCATGTTCAGAATGTTGATAAAGATGCTAATTCACCTCAGGCGCCATATAGCCAACAGTCCCGACTCTGCCTCTCACACTGCCTCCTTCTGGCACATCCACCGCGAGTCCAAGGTCAGATATACGCACATGGCCGGCGTCGTCTAGTAGTATGTTTTCTGGTTTGCAGTCTCTGGAAATTACATTATAAAATGTTAAACTTTTGAGACCTATAATTAATAACCTATTGCTATGATACTCCCCGGAGATAGGGGAAGGGGAAACACACTTCATTATGAGCACACAGGCCAACTAATCCAAAAAGAGGATTTACTGAGTTGTTAGATGTTGAACTTTAGGTCGCCCACATCTAGTAGATGTCGACGTTTATGTCACCTATGTGTTGTAGATGTGGAACTTTACGTCACCCACATATTGTCATAGATCATCAACATGTTGTAGACTGTAGGTCACCTACCTATACACGATGCCCATCTTGTGTAAGTGTTCCAGTCCGCACGCGACCTGCGCCGCGTAGAACCTCGCGCGTTCTAACCCAAGCCCTGTGTCGGCGCCGCACATGTTGTAGATGTGGAACTTTAGGTCACCACCTGAAAACGAATTAAAAAACGATTAAGAACATTCCTTTTTGTTAGCCTACACTGTGCCCTTCTGCTGGACTAGGCCGTCTCCTTATTCCTTCCAAACCTCCATATTTTCTGTGATCTCTGGCCATTTTGGCGCAAACATGATCAGAACGTATCACCACCCCACACAAACCATCGACCCTTTTCTATGGAGGTTGAAACTTTCCACCCTAAATCAAAATCAAAACATTTTATTTCACATAAACCTGCATGGGCACTTATGAAACGTCAGAAGCTAGTTGCATGGTTCCAATTGGTCGTTTCCTATGGAGAAGAACCGGCAAGAAACTCCATGGTTACTCTTTTAAAAATAATTGGCTTTTAAAATACTTTCAAATTACAGTGTTGGTAGGCATGGGAGGACAATGTAGGCCTTCAACAAGTACCAGGTACTTAACAAAATAGAATATGTTCCATAAATCTCCTATTCCCGACACCTCTATAAACTAATAATACTGACCGTTCATAATAGTGAGCACTAAACAGAGCGCGTCCTTGGTCTCGTACGCATACGCGAGGTTCACAACGAAGCGCGAGTTGATTCGCTGCAGTATTTGTTTCTCTATCAGCACCATCGCTTCGCCCTTGCGTTTCTTTATGCGTTTCTTTTCTAATTTCTTGCAGGCGTACATTTTTCCCGTTGCTCGGACCTGGAATATTTAAAAAGCCTTATTACCAAACGTTTCTTATATTATACGGTGTTACAAATTATAAGGGTATCTCTGTGTCCTGCCACAGTAAGAGACACCAATATTACATAGTGACTATCAATCTGCCTAGTCTTTTCCCAACTATGTCGAGGTCGGCTACTAGTCTAACCGGATGCAGCTGAATACCAGTATTTTACATGGAGCGACTGCCTATCTGACCACTACAATCCAGTAACTGGGTATACGATAGCCCTTGGTTAGACTGCTTGTCAGACTTTCGGGCTTCTGACGACCCTTATCGACTGTCAAAGATCCACGAATGACAGCCGGGACCAACGGCTTAACGTGCTTTCCGAGGCACGGAGGAGTCTCGATATGTTAAGATGGTCACTGCACCCATCTACGGGCTGACCGCGGTAAGCGTAGCCTGATAGATCGACCCGTGTGGCTGTTATTACTTAGCCACGAGGTCCTCTTTATAAATATAAATACAAATACAAAGATATTTAAATAAAGAAAAAGAATCCCTGCCTTTCTACCTTAATTGTCATTAAGATAGACTGTACTAGGTACCCTAAATTATGTGCGAAGGCTTCGTATTTCTGACTTTTAAAATTGTACTCTATACAAGTCTACAATTTACCAAATTAATCATATTTCAACACGTGAACCAATATTAAATCTATTATCGTCTAACACTAACTAAACAAACTATACGATACGTATGTACAGTCACGGACTTTAATTGACGAGCCACCTTCAAACTTTTCAATTTTGCAGTTTCATACATTCACGAGATTACACGATTAAATACGAACTCAAATCGCACGCTCGTAAACAAGATGACAAATAAATTACTTTTAATCGGAAAAATCCATAGAGGTTGACTTTATTAGTTAACCTGTATGGATATTTCCGATTAAAAGTAATTTATTTGTCATCTTGTTTACTTTCATACATTCACGAGATTACACGATTAAACACGAACTCAAATCGCAAGCTCGTACACAAGATGACAAATAAATTACTTTTAATCGGAAATAGTCTTATCCATAGAGGTTGACTAATAAGTTCTTAATGATAAAAATAAATACAATGTTGCATTAAGTTTATCCAATCTATTTGATACCGACCTCCTTTGAATCATAGCTCATTAACTCGATAATTATGAAAACATAACTGAAGACAGTGACAGTTGAAATATCAAGATGTCAAATAAATTACTTTTAATCGGAAATATCCATAGAGGTTGACTAATAAGTTCTCAATGATAAAAATAATAATATAATGTTGCATTAAGTTTATCCAATCTATTTGATACTGACCTCCTTTGAATCATAGTTCATTAACTCAATAATTCTGAAAACTTAACTGAAGACAGTGACAGTTGAAATATTGATGTCAGAGAATTTCTCCGTACGCTAACGTTACTATGCAGCAGTAACCTAGCAACAATTGTTTATCGTTGCTAGGTTACTGTTGCTAGACCTGCAATTGGTTGACTTTGAGTAGTCACTGCTGTCAAGTTTGTAGTTCTGCTCTCAGGTTAGCCAACCGGTAAAGATATGAAATATAATTTTCTTCTTCTAATACGAAGACATATGACTTTGCGTGTCGGGAACCGAATAAACCCGATTTGCATTACACGGCTAAAATACGAACAGTGCCAGGTGGCTCATCAATTAAAGTCCGTGACTGTACGTCAATTGACATTTGACGATAATAATTGTGGTTTTGAACCGGAAAAATATGTAAAAATTAGATTAAAACTAAATGTTTAAAAATGTTGAAAAATAATATATGGCTTGTCTAATATAAATTGTAAGAGCACCTTATTCCTGAAATTGATGAGGTTCCAGTTTTGGCGGCGACCCAAGCAAGTAGAATCTTGGGTAAACAAGTAGATACCTACTTAGCTGTAGTGGCTGGCTACAAGCAACGACCTTAAGTCATCACTCTTGAGTCGAGGCATTTTACTAACATGACTGATCGGTATGAGAAAAAAATCCTTGTTTAAATTAGAGCTAGAAATGTGGAGCTTTTGTGTGAAAGTTAGGTGCCGTATTATGAAATATTAATGCCACCATTTTTCCAGTGTGAGAGAGAGACGGAGCTAGACAAGGCCGCTAGCAACATCCCGTTTTCGCAGCGGAATAATGATGGCATTAATCTATATTTACAGGGTGTTAGGATGAACACCGTTATTCTTGCAACCAGTGGTTTGGTTTCATTTATAGAACGTAAAATCGATGGAAAATTACAACTTTTTTTTATTTTTTTTAAATCTACATTTTACCACAAGAGACGCAAGTTCGTTGCCCTATGCGCTAGGGTAACGAACTTGCGTCTCATTACGGGCGGGGGGTGAGGGATGTCACCAGACCGGCCGCGAGCGCGACCTCTCCCTCAGTCAGTCAGCTGTTTCGCTAGAGAGCACGGTGTCGGATAGAAACTTTTTAAAATCTTTTAATGAAAATAACGTTTTTTTTTTGTTGTGTTCGGTCATTTATTTTTATATTTAAGTCAACTACCCATTGTTTGAATGACAAGAGTGTTTACCCTTACAGCCTGTATAAAAATGAATCCCTATTTCCCTTGGTCCTGCATCACGCGTGAACGGCTGAACGGATTTGGATGGTGTGTGATTTGGCACATAGGTAGACCATGAACTGGAGAAGGACATAGGATATTTACCTTTTATCCCGATATTCCCACGGGATCGAGACTTATGCGAGTGAAACCGCGGGGTGCTGCTAGTACTTCATAATACTATCCCAGACACAGATTATTACTAGGTTGACAAACTCAGTAATGATGTAAAGATAACGGAACATAAATCACAGATCTTACTCGGGCAATACTCCAAATGTGATTTTATGTAAAGTAATTTTAGTTTTGACAAATTATTACCGAATTATAATTTATTCTTATCGATTATGGCATCAGGAAAGCCGCAATTAATTGATACCGAATTTAAATTTATGATCATAACTTTTATTTACTTTCATTCATTGATTAGGCTACTGATGTTCGCATAGCTCGTCAAAATGTAGGGTCACCTGATTTGTTTTCGCGATTTCAAGGTTGGTCCCATAGTGAAAGTTGTTCATAATGATGAGTACAATGACCCCTTAAGAGATTTCGTGTATGAAAAGATACACCTTAGACAGTTATCGTCATATAATTTTAGCTTTTTATAATGTAAATATCCATTTAATTTTGAATTCAAATATATTCTTGTATTTTGTTTTCGCAGACTAAAACGTTGTTGTCTATATGCTAAATGCTGCTTACTCTTGTAATAGAAATACCAGCACTTTTATTTTTTTATTGTTTACTATTAATGGCTTAGATAAATAATCCTAGTGTAAATCTCTCTTCGACTGCAGATACCGGTGGTGCATCGAGCACAGTCACAACCCTACTTGTCAAGGACAGGACACTGTGCTGCACAGTCTGTGCACCACATTAGCCCTCCACGACGTTGGATGGCATCCAACGTCTTCAAGGTAGGCGTTGTAGACGTTGCTATCCAACGTCATGGAGTGCTAATGTGATGCTATTCCGCAAACGATGGGGCTCTTTGTCCTTCGTGGCCGGATACCAATAGCCATGGACACACAAAGCCTTCCTGCCAGGGTTGCGGGAAAGTCCGAAAGGGATACCGGGACCTTGGCAATAGGCAACTGAAGCAACACGGGTGGGTTTTAGTCAGGAAAAGTCTGACACGCCTGACTTCTCCCTCTCCGTCAGACGTTTTTTGGATGTGGGAAATCATTTGATGATTTCCCACATCCAAAAAAAAAAAACACAAAGCCTGCGTACTTTGTTGTGTGCCTTTTAACCTGTGGTAAATAAAAGTATTTTCTTTCTTTCTTTCGTACCTGACAAGCGCAGACCTCTCCGAACCCTCCCTTGCCGAGTACTCGGTACATTCGGAACGTGTGCTGCGTCACCGGCTGTGCCTCCAGCCACTTCCATTGCAGATACCGGTGGAAGTACATCGAGCGCTCGAACTCGGCGAACGGAGCGCCCGCGAGGAAGCTTTTGACGCATCGTACGCATTCTATGAATATGTCTCTAGAGCCGCCTGGAAAGGAGAAAATGTTTTTGTTATTAGACTTACGTCCAGTATCTTTCCGTCCAGTATCTACATATATTCAAAAGTATCGCTGTTGGATTAACAACCCTCGCCTCAGCGCCGAGGATTGAAAATACAACAGTACAAAAGAACAGTTGACTGTTACTTTGGCTGTTACTTTTGATGAAGAAACTGGCCGTTAAATAAGCCAAGCAATAAAATATATTTTTCAACATTGCTGTAGAGAAGATGGAAAATCTGACTAGGTTTAGCGCAAAACAGCGTTGTTTCAAGAAAGGAGAATTTTAATAGACTGTCCTTCGTTATTTTTTTATTTTCTTCCGCCAACAGCTAAATATGCTCGTCTTTTTATACGCGATTGAAATACATGAGAGGCAACCACTAGAGATTTAATCAAAAAAACAAACTTCATTGATTACCTATCATCTGTTATCAGACACGTGCCTGATCAGGTGTGTACCTGATCAGATAAGCTCATATTACCGCACACCTTTCTCTTTTCCCATTGTTAACATCAGATTACCCCTTTTACGACAGCCGGATGATACTATGAACTCCTCTTTTTATGTTTCCTCGTCCCTTTTCTTACCCCTTTTCGCAACATACCTATGACATGCTAAAACATCGATTTTTACATCAAATACTCGAGCAGCGTCGTTCTTATCCGGTAATCTATCTGCGATATATGTATATTTTTAAAACATCTCTGGGATAAATGCTAGCCTTTCTATTATTATTTCAAGTCTTGTCCCACTGTACGGCAAAGCCTCTATCCACCTCTATCTTAGGGCTATTTAGGACCAGGTCTCTGGTTTTTGCATACGCGACTTTAATAAGTCTACTTATCTATATTTTTCTAGGTGTATTTTGTTTCATTATTAAATTATCATAACTCACCATCTATCGTCGCACTGGCTTCATCAATGACCTGCCGGCTGACGACATCCGTCACGGCCTCACAGTCATCAGTCTTCAGGTACCTGCCGAACACGTCAGCCGCGAGCATCGCACGCGTCTCGTCCACCTCAACCTCGTACCTGTCAGTCTGCAAGCAAAACTATGGACCTTCGAACATTGGTGTTATCTGACTCATACAAAATTTTTGGTGGTGGTGGAGAGACAAGTATTAGGGTGTAATCAGACCGCGGGCGATCGACATCGACCGCGTCGCCTCCAAATATACAAAAATGTCGTTGATCGACCGCGGTCTGGTTTGACCCTTTCAGCGTGTGTTTTGACAGCCTCTGTAGGAGGTGTCGGATTTGCTTATGTTTTAATGTCTCTAATGATATAGAACTCAATAATCAAAAAAATTCAAGCAAAACCTTCGACCAAAATAGTCAGTAGGTAATAATATGAAGGGACAACTTTAGGGTGTGTTTTGACAACCTCGGAAGGAGGTGTCGAATTTATGAAATGCAAATGTCTCCAATAAATGGAACTTAAAAGACTAAACATTAGGAAAAGGGACATAGTATCTACAATCCTCAAGGTATAAATATACATACATGCACATTTTGTAAACCTATCGGAGAGGCCTTTCCTTCTGAATATAGTTTATACACTAATCAAACTCAAAGCATTTGTTTCAATTAAACCATTTACAGGCACTTTTGAATTGTCATAGAGTCGGTCAGTTAGTCAGAAAGTTGAAGCTAATTGCCCATTCCAAAACGTAGATCTCTATGGAGAAGAACGGGCAAGAAACTCCAAGGACACTCTTTGAAATATAAATATTACAAAATCCAGTTACAGTCTTAGATAGTTAGATTCTTATAAAAAAATTTAAGAAAAGGAGAATGCTTTTTTTATGATAAATATAATGGAATATGGGAAGGCCAATCCTGTTACGTATATATTTATATCGGTTCGTTTCATGTTTTCGATATAATATCGATATTCCTGATTGTATTGTAGCCACATCTGAATATCGCATATCGATTCGATACCGCAAACCGAATAGCTATCAAAAGGTTCTTTTTAGGTCACTATTCGAATAAATATGTTTGTTTGATACAGTTGTTTTCTTGCCAATTTTGTTTTGTTATGCGGAGGTCAGCATTCAGGGTGAAAATAATATATGGCTATTCAAGGGAAATGCATTGATCTTAGCTGTCGTTTTTGTAGATAATCACAGTCAAAGTAATTTATTTACACTAAATGTAAAATTGCACATAATAAAATAACAAGGTGCTAAAGGAAGGTGTCTATAGGAATTTGATTAATAAGCAAAAAGTTCGTAAGTAGGTACATAGTAAAGAGTCATCATCATCTGCCTAGCCTTTTCCCAACCAAGTTGGGGTCAGCTTCCAGTCTAACCGGATGCAACTGAATACCAGTATATTACAGGGAGCGACTGCCTATCTGACCTCCACAACCCAGTAACTGGGTAATAGGATACCCCTTAGCAAGACTGGTTGTCAGACTTTCGGGCTTCTGACGACCCGTAACGACTGTCAAAGATCCACAAATGACATAGTAAAGAGTACCAAGCTCAAATCGCTCTACTCTCAAGAAGTTCTAATAGGTCTGGAAACCGATATTAAAATCCTTGGTAAAACTAAAGGGGCAAGAGCAGGAAGACTCTGAGGACCCACGGAGTCAATGCTTCTTTTCTTAGGTATGTGGTTTGCATGCCAATATTTTTCCATTCTGATCTTATTTTGCAGAGGAACCTTAAACAGTAAAGAAAGACTTTAAAACAAGACCATAAATTATCCCCTTATGTAGCGGGCATCTTTGTTGTAAGTTTTTTTGCAACCATTAAAGAAAAAGCGAGTGAGATTGTATCCTCTCTCATCTCAAAAAACTCTCTGGTGAAGAAACGGTGGTCATCGGTGCAAGAGGGATCTATCTTCCTCTCAAAATCATAAACCGACAGGCCTAGTGTAATTATATTCAACATATCCGTGAATCTACGTTAAGTAATGCGAGCGATTGAGAGCAATGTTTGGCTACGTTCATAATCAATAACAACGTTCGTTAACAAATCCATTTTGATTTTGTAGAGGAATTTTGAGAAATACTAAAGCAAAGATTACATGCAGGGGTACTACTCGTATAAGAACCGAAGTTACAGACATAGCCTGCACACTAAGCAAGCTGAAGTGGCAGTGAGCTGGCCATGTTTGTCGAAGGACCGATGGCCGGTGGAGCAGACGAGTCCTAGAGTGGGGACCGCGTATCGGCAAGTGTAGTGTGGGACGGCCCCTTTTAGATGGACCGATGATCTTAGAAATTTGGCTAGGACAGACTGTATACGGAAGGTGGAGGACAGGGCGTTGTGGCGCAGCCTGGGAGAGACCTATGTCCAGTGTGTATGTAGCAGTGGATTGCGATAGGCTGAGTTGATTGATTGAGGGGTAACTTAACTAGTAAGAAATAATAATAATAATAAAATTCATTCATTCGATGAATACTTACCGCATCTAGAAAGTTATTGTACTTGTGATACTGAGGCCGGTTCCTCTCGCAGAACTGTCGGAACAGCAGCTTGCCTATAGGCTGCTGATCTACCACGTAGTCGTAACCTACATCTGGAACAAGGAAACAATACACATTAGTACATCGAAACAATATTATTACAACGTAGTATTGTTTGTTTCAAAGAGTTAATCTCAAGATGTACTGAACTGATCCGATTACAATTTTTATCTTTACTGATCTTTGACAGTTGTTACGGGTCGTCAGAAGTCCGAAAGTCTGACAACCAGTCTTACAAAGGGGTATGGTGTTACCCAGTTACTAGGTTGTGCTCTGATAGGCAGTCGCTCCATGTAAAATACTGGTATTCCGCTGCATCCGGTTAGACTGGAAGCCAATCCCAACATAGTTGGGTGACGGCTAGGCAGATGATGATCTTTACTGATAGAAAGCTACCACACTGAAGCACTGATTGCCGAGTGCCTTATGGATATAGATATTTACCACACGGGCAGTCGTGGAAAGAAGCTAGACTTCAAGATCACGAAAAAATGCATGAGGCCAGTGTCAAATAGTATGGATACCAGGACGAATGGCGGGCACTGGAAGAAGCCCGAATCAGCATCGGGTGGATAAGGGTTGAAGATGAGAGAGATATAGGGTATGTGGAAGGTCTGTCTTTTTCTCTCAAAGCATTTATTTCAATTAAACCAATTACACGCACTTTTGAATTGGAGTCGGTCATTCAGAAAAATGAAGATAGGTTGTCTATTCCAAAGCGTAATATGTTCATAAAGAAGAACGTGCTAGAAACTCCACGGACACTCTTCTAATTCCAATATAACAGAATAGCTCATTCCGTGGCAAAAATATTAGCCAGTCAATAAGATGGTAAACATTCAACGAGAAATTCCTAGTTGAATTTTCATTATATCTCGTCTGCCGTTCCAAAAATGTATATAGATAAGACAGATTCGCCTATTTATCTACAAGCTTTGCCTGCGGCTAAACCTGTCTGAAACGATCCTTTTTAGCAAATCCGTTCAGACATTACAGCGTGATTGAGTTTCAAACTTTCGAACATGAAACTTTAGCATTAGTTTGTTAAGCTCTGGGGCTCTCTGGCTCTATATTTCAACCCCTTTTTTACGGCATCGGAAAAGTAGTAACATTAATTCGCCCGATAAACGAATGTAACACTTATGAACTGGAAATATAGCCACTTCTTCTAGTACAGGAAATCTCTCTCTTCTCATATACACGGTGGCTTATGATTGTCCGCAGGAACATGGACGCGCAACCATGTCGCGTGTGATGTTACCATGGATTCAGTAGGTACATGATTCTGAACACCCCAGAGTTGAAATTATGCCAAGGTTATTTAAAAAATTGCCGCGTGCGTATTGCACTTGTCTATGAAACAGCAATTTTTTTTGGCCAAAAACATTGGATAAAATGTAACAACGATTTTTGAAGATGTCGGAAAAGCCATGCCGACTGGGAGCTTTACTGGCGTGCGGGTGCGCCACGTAAAGCAATACCTTATAACGTAGAAACGCTATAATTATTATGTCTATCTGCATTTTTCATTTTTCTCTGGACTCAATTATGAAGTCCAAACAGACGAAGTGCGGGCAGAATACAGTGGTTTATACTTATAATAAGACTACGAAAGTTATTCGATTCCCTTATCTAAAGAGATACTGGAGGATTGGAGTATCTAATAACTTCGGTATTTCCTCAACTAGCAGAGATTCGATTATCCTGAATATTGGTATTTAGATTGGACGTTATTATTATGAATGTTTGCGTTGTGGATTAGAATTCTAGGTCAAGTAGTCTTGAGAACAAGTTGTCGTATTTTAGCGTTATATTGCTTGTCCACCGCACAGCGTCAACGGGACGTCAACGAGAAACGAGATTATTCGAACCGAACTTGACGTCTCGTGGTGGTGTGCGGTGGTCATGCGGCCAAAGTAAATGTATGTAGATACCTATCGCTACTTTGGCGCCGTCGTTGCCTGTGGACATACGGCGTTATACGCAACGTAAAGCCGATATCAGACGACGCACTATTTCATCACCACTGCTCTCAAAACGGTGATGGAAAACATCGTGAGAAAACCGGCATATCCTAGAACCAAAAATTCGTAGACATGGGACATCTACCAACCCACACTGGGCCCGAGTGGTGGATTACGGTCCACTCCCTCTCACCGAGAGGAGGCCTGTGTTCCAGCAGTGGGAACATTATAGGCTGATTATGGTTATAGTCAGGTATTCTGATAAACTCTGGTTTGCTGAGCTAGTCTGCTGTTAATACGCCTACTATAGTTTGACCGATACCGCTGTACCACGCCTTAGATATGTGCGCGGCGAGATGGGGGACAGTGCAGGCCGCTCATTCGTCAACGCTGCCGGCCTTGCCACGCATTCCTAGGGCGAAGTACAGCGGTATCGGTCAAACTATAGGTACCAACCCGATGACGCAGTCGTTCCTAGTTTTCAAGTTTCCGTCACAACTCCAAACAATATAATTTTCATTAAAACCGCGGACCACATTTAAAAAAGTTAATTTACTGAAGTTTAATTACTTAGTATATTTTATTTACATTAAAGTAGGTCAGTTAAGACCTACAAACCTTCCTTCCTTGTTACAATGTACAACGATGTATTAATCAGTTAATACATCGTTGTACATTTCCTTAACAAAATGGAAAGAAGAAATTCCTTGAAATAGATGCAGCATACAAATAACAACACGAAAATAATGGGAGGGACTGTCAACGCCCGGTATCAGCGAAACTATCTGGAAGTTGCAAAAAGAAATAACGAAACATACATAATGCAGAATGTTGGCAAACTAACAACTATGGGGGTGGGGGGAAGGGTAACACTAACAACTAAAGTAATACTTTGCTGAACGAGCTCTACGGGGCCGGCTGATGTTGGGGACTGAAGGCCAGGGATTTGTGTCGTTTTAAGAAATTGGAATACATTTTGGCGAAACTTGTGATTGTCTCATCCGGATATTCGCTGTAACTTGGCAAGTCATAAACCTATGCTTGGAAGATTCTTGCTAGGCAAGTCAGAAGTAATTACTTCTGTCCGAAAATTTAAACAGGATTTTTTTTAACCATTGCGCAAACTTATACTCGTCATTTTACTCATCATTATGAACAACTTTTACTATGGGACAAAACCAGAAATGGCAAAAAAAATATATGCTGTTACCTAAATGATGAGATATGCGAACATAAATGTAGGGAAAAGCAGATTGTTTTTTCGCGATTTCAGGTTTCCCTGTATAAACGTTTGTACCTTTACAGAAGTAGGTACTAATGTTTCCACACTTTTCACTAAATAAATTGTTGTACCCATTATAGTAAGTGGGTGAGTTATGGGGTGGGTAAAGTCTGTTATTCTGGTCTACATGCTTTTCCCTTTGAAGTCAACGAAATTACATTCGTACCTTCTGTAAGCAATATTTCTTCTAACAAAAAGTAATCTCGACGAAACGCCCACAGAGAGACCAGACATTGTTTTACGAGCTACGTATAACTTACGGTCCGTACTGTCTCCGGAAGAAACGCGAAATAATAAACAATAGTTAGGGGAGCCATCGTTTACACACAGTTCGTACTGAGCCCATCAGTTGTAGGATTATCTTTCTTAATCCCATACAATATTAGGTACAGGAAATCCGCAAGGATCCTACTATCCTACAAATATTATAAATACGAAAGTGAGTTTGTTTATTCCGCTTGCATGCTAAAACGGCAGAACGGATTTGGATGAAATTTGGCACATGGGTAGACCTTGACCCGGGCTAGGACACACACAACACGATATAGGATACTTTTTATCCAGGTAGTACGTTCCTGTGGGATAATTTCCAACGCGGGCGAAGTCACGGGCTAAGATGATGTTAAATAAAGGGATCACCCTTTATTAATGTTGTTTTAGTGTTAACTTTCGGTAAGCTACTCAATTTATCGTAGCCATACTTCATTACCAACCAAAACCTATTTCATTTAAGACATTAGCTACGGTATCCGATCCAACAGATCTATTCCACTTAAATATAGGTCCTTTGTTCCTAGATAAGGATTAAAATTGTAGAAGATCTTTAATTCGTGATTCGATTAGGCGAAACGTGGGTGTACAGGATCACGTTAACAGAGAATACCCCTGAGTTTATATTCGTTATCGCGTATTTCACTTGTTATTTCTTGTTGACGCCAAGCTGCGATGGAAATGTCACGTCAAATAGAAAAGACAGGAACTCGACATACGTTACAAAAGTATGTATTGGTTACTCGGAAGGAAATCCTGTTTATCAATACATAATAAAATGATATTAGACAAGCATATTCTTATGCCAATTTGGACGTACGGTATCCAACTTTGGGGCTGTACTAAACTAAGCAACGTGAAAATCATACAACAATTCCAGAATAAAGTACTAAGGGATGCTGTAAATGCACCATCGTATATTAGCAATGACAACCTCCATCGAGATCTTAAAATGGAACTTGTCCCCACCATCATCCAAAAATTTGCTGAGGCCCACGAACACAAACTTAACCGACATGCGATTATCGAGGCGATACAGAGTGAGACAGTGCGTAATTACTTGTTATTTCTTGCACCTAACATCTTTTGTCTATTCAGATCCGCGAAACGAAATCAACCATATGGACCAATCGCATAATAATCGTCATCTCATGAAAAAAGTAAATGGTCGCCACATGAAAAGCATATGTACACTTGTCCTAATATTCCCAGATGAGTACACTGAGTATATTTCCATTTACAGCCCGATAAACAGACGAGATTGCTTTCGGCGATCGTATCCTGCGAATATTGCCAAGTAATTGTTTCTTTAGTAAATATTGAATGAACAAACACGGCTTCATTAAGATTTTATTATAGACTCGTATGAGAATTGGCACAAAAGCACCAAAGTACACATGGTTTTCCTTTTCGGAGATAGTTTTCTTTGTACTAGCGAAGGTCAGCGTAGATTCTTGGAAACTTTTAGTGGGCACAATTTCGCGGTATTTCGTTTAGAAGAATCAAATTATTCTGTTTAGTTACATTAGAAAATGCGCAGACAATGGCCTACCATCTTGCGCCGCATGCCGTCGCCTGTGCACTTGAAGATCTTATGATTGCGTTAATGAACGGAGTTCGCGTAACAGAATTTTGGGCTAAACATACATTTTGAATTTTCACAACCTTATTTGCCATTGATACATAAGAAGAAGAAAAAGAAGAATGTGATGGACGTCCCATGAAAGATTATAAGGTAAAATTGGCTGAATTATAAAATATATTAGTTTATGTGAGAACAACATTCATTTCTTGAATACAATACTCAAAGCTTCGTAAACCTTTTTTTACGGCTCTAAAGATGAAAGCAATAGTAGTGTTTAATCTTAAGGCTCCACGTATCGCGAGTCATAAAATCGGCAAAAAGCCGCAAATAGCAAAATAACGCAAATCAAACGGCAAATACACGCAAAATGGCGGGCTCGCCCAACGTGTAATGTGAACTTAAGATTTTTAAACTACCAAGACAAATGCAAGATTCGTATGGAGACTATATTAATGATCAAAGGACCAAAATCAAGTATACAGATAACAATCAATTCTGCGCTCAGACAAATAAAAGGTCACGGCTTCTAAGAACCTTTTAGAAGGACCAATTTTGGTTTGACATTATCACATTATTCGATAAGGTTTCGGTTAAATTATACACTTTTTTATCTGTTTTTGATGATAATAGAAGAGCGGTCGACAGCTGCCTTAAAAAAGATGCGCTATCTTTTTTAGACGCAGGCCCGAGTCGCAGATAAAACCTTTTATAACGGATTCTAATTTGCCTTTTTCGAACTAGAAGTCAAACGTAGGTCTCAGCTCGGGATTTACGTTAAACCTGGATTTTGTGATCGCTCAGCCAACAAGATGTTGGTTTTTCCCGAGTGCTATAATTGGAAGAGGTAATTGTGTGGCTGATTCTACATTGCGGATGTCCATCATCACCACCATCATCTGACCACCATCTGACCATTGTTGACTTTTTATCTTAAAGGAGATATAAACATACATAAATATAACAAAACGCTTGTATTCCCCGAAGGGTAGGCAGGGGTGTACCTATCTGCCAGGGTTGCGGGAAAGTCCGAAAGGGATACCGGAACCTTGGCAGTAGGCAACTGAAGGAACACGGGTGGGTTTTAGTCAGTAAAAGTCTGACACGCCCTTCCGCTCAAGTCACGTCATCAAGACAAGTCACTTGATGATATCCCCCACTCAGAAAAAAAAGAAGTTTGTAATAGGGGGCGAGCCTATTGCCATCAACCGGACAGAAATGGACCTTACGAGTCGCTGAATTTAGTGCACACCGACCTCATCCCACAGTTCTGAACCAATTGCGTAAAACATGTTAAATCACAATCCAACGGTTTGCTTCAAAGGTTTGAAAACTTCATCTGCTCAACAACGTAAATAACTGCAGAAAGTGTCTGAACTTTCAAAATAAAAGGCATTGCGATCGATAGGCATTTTATGGGTATTACGCAATTACCCCACTGGTTCTTTATCATTCTTCCCCACGTTGACCATATAAAGCTTCCTCCTCCACACACGTGCCAACGTTTCATACAACCCACACCTAGATGGCGCTGGCATACCGTGGGGTAAACTTTACGAGCACGAGTAAGGGGTGGCTATATAAAAGACATTCAATTAAAACTACATACATATGTAATTTTAACTCGACAACTCCATCAATTTAATGAAATTGTCTTTTCACTCGGTTTTTCCGCCGGGCGAGCAGTAAGCATATAAACTGCTCATAAATAAGTTAAGTCTTTAATTCAGAGTGTAGTGTGTCCGAGAAAAATGGCTACTGCACTAGTAAAGTTCACATAAGAATATTAGACAGCACGGCGTTTTCTCTAGAGTAGAACTAACACCATGCTCTAAGACTCGTTAGGACTCTTATTTATTTCTCCTTTTCTGCACTTCCTTCATAAGTAAAGGACAGAGAAATTACAACATGGACACTGAACAGGCACCACAGGTTGATGAGCTCGTAGCTAAGTAATAACAGCCGCACGGGACGATCCATCAAGTTAAGCTACGCTTGCCGGGGTTGGTCCGTGGATGGGTGACCATCTTTAAATACCGAGACTCCTCCGTGCCTCGGAAAGCACGTTAAGCCGTTGGTCCCATCCCGGCTGTCGTTCGTGGATCTTTGACAGACGTTACGGATCGTCAGAAATCCGAAAGTCTGATAACCAGTCTTATCAAGGGGTATCGTATAACCCAGTTACTGGGTTGTGGAGGTCAAATAGGAAGTCACTCCATGCAAAATACTGTATTCAGCTGCATCCGGTTAGACTGGAAGCCGACCCCACAATCCTGGGAAAAGGCTAGGCAGATTGATTGACACTGGACAGGCACCCCCAGATTCGTTATTACTAAATAATAAGAAGTATTTCGTCGGGATGCTGTTATCCAAGTCCAAAATTATGGTCATCAAAAGCTAATTCGGATAGCGAAATCCACAAGTCAAAAGGAGTATCCATTTCAAATACCTGCCCTTGATCATCGTGCAAGGGCTGATCCACATCAGAAAATGCGAATCCCGGCTATAGGTCTGGCTTACCACCTTTTGTAATCAAAGAGCCTAACATATTGGTTTTGTATCAAATACAATCAGAAAAGCTCCCCACAAGGTGGATCGATGACCTGGTGAAGGCCGCGGGAATCCGCTGAATGCGTAAAGCACAGAACCGGTCGAAGTGGCGGTGCTAGGGGGAGGCCTTTGTCCAGCAGTGGACGTCTTCGGGTGAAATGATGATGATGATGATGGCAATCAGAAAACCTATATTTGCACAAGCAAAACCAAATGCCAACGAAGTCAAACTTAACCCCTTTAGACTTATTAGCCTCACGACGCCAAAGGGGGTCGATGGTCGGAACTATTAATTAATTATTTCTAATTGATATCAATTGCAAGGAGACCGCGTCCCTCACCAATTATATACAAAGAGCTATTTACAATTCAAATGTATTTATTGACTAACCTAGTTATACACGCGATTGGATTATGTGAAGCAACGCTGCAGCGGTGGGGCTTGTCATTGAGCTGATAATAACTGGTAATGAGACTATAAAATTTACATTTAATTGGTGATATTTATATGTATGTATCGCCATAAATGTTAATCAGTCTATAATGTTCCCACTGCTGGAACACAGGTCTCCTCTCTTCGAGAGGGCGAGTTGATAGACGTTACCATGTCTTCAAATTTTTCGTTCTAGGGCATGGCGGTTTCCTCACGATGTTTTCCTTCACTGTTTTGAGAGCAGTGGTGATGAAATTATTTACACAAAGTAAAGCGTCATTCAAAACCAGGCAGGTTTTGAATCCCAACCTATAAATCGTAAGACGGGGCGGTTACCACAGGGCCAGCACTACTCCTCGTACAGCACGAGCTCGAGCTTGAGCACAAGCAGTGCTTACCTAGGTCTCAATAGAGTGACGATAATTGAATGTACGGCTGACCAATTGGAACCATGCACCTAGCTTCAGACGTTTCCTTAGTGCCCATGTAGGTTTATGTGAAATACAATATTTTGATTTTGACGCACCATGGGCAGTAACTGATACCAATTAACGATATGAATTTTCTTTTTTTTCCACAAGCCCTGCGCCCGAAGGGATATCCCATCAGCAAAGTGTCGAACATCCATACATACTTTCATCCCCTTTTTAACCCCGTAATGGGATGAACTTTCAAAAATCCTTTCTCCGACGTTAAAAATAACTCTTGTGCAAAATTTCATTAACAACGCACCTAAACCGTGAGAAAAAGAAGGTTTTGTATTAAGTCATGTAGGTATAGTTTAGGCCGAGAAACAACAAGAAAAAATAATTAAGTACCTATATCATTAAAATATTGGTGTTAGAGTATGAGGAACGTTGCCTTAAAGAGCAGATTTCCGTTTTTTTTATGGAGATCAATCATCTCGGTTTTCTATAGCATAATATTGTTATACTGTCTCCGCAACAGCTACAATCGGTCTGTATATTTCGATCGCTTTTGTTGTTTTAGTACGAAAGCTTTCATTGTAATTTCCCGTCTATAGATGTTTTATTGAAGCGAGTAAGTATCGATATCGGCAATTTTAGTGTCAATTGAGTGGAATTGACACTATAGAAGATAATGGCTACTGGCTCGGCTGTCGCGCATTTTTTGTTACTCTAGGGTTGGGACGAATAAGCAGAATGAAATGTTTTTATTCTTATTTTGTAGGACGATTTCTTATTTACTTTTCGTCATTTGTTTTATCAAAGCAGTTCAAAAAACGCAAACTGTTTGTTCTTGAAACAAATGTTGAGGGTATAAAAGGACCAGGAAATTCAATTAACATTTGTTTGTTACACGTTAATTTAACTCAAGCCAGCTCCATATTTTCAATCACCGTTCTAAGGGTGTGTCCAAACATTGAGCGGGAAGACCGCGGTAGCAACACGCGACATTTGCAGGACCAATTTTTGCCGCGGTCTAGTTAGGACTAAACCGACGAATGTTTGCGCGGCAATACTGCTCGGCGTATCCGGGCTCTGTTTAAAATTCGTCCAAACATAATTACTGACGAATGTTTGCAAGAAATATTTGTGCGCGTCAGGTAGACAGAAGCGTTCGCGCGCGGCAGTCGTCCCAACAAATCGCGCCAAGCCGCGCGCGGCAGCCGCGCACTATTGGCGCTCAATGTTTGGACACACCTTTAGAAAAACAGTATAAATAGTACTCTATATAAACGTATATTTTAACAACGTTCACTCTTATTACAACCTGAAGGTACTAACAGGCTTCGACATTCATTTCCCGGAACCTCATTTCATTTGAAAAACGAGGACCGCGAAACCCGATATTTTCTGGGCTCCATCTTTATTTCCCGTACCTTAGGACATATACAGAGTGTATCCGAAATGTTTGATCATATTTAAAGATGTGTACAGTACAGACGATCAAACTGATCAACTTTTCCTACGGGACCAAAAACGTAATCGCGAAAAAATTATGAACTGTCCCATATAAAACTTCTTATATCTACTCGCCGCCGCTAACTCGTCTGCCCACCTAGCACAAGGCCGGCCTCTCATTCTGGTGCCTCGTGGACCTGACCATTTTTAGCGGCGGTGGCGGGCCGAAGATGGCTAGACACAGCAAAACACAGGGAAAAGTGGAATTCTTTGGAGGAGGCTTTTACCCGAAAGGGGTCCATACAAACATAGAAAAATGGATAGCAATATTACTTTATTTTTATTATCTTATTTTATCAAGAAATTTAATTATATTATGTATAATTGTATTATTTCCCAAATGTAAATTTTTCAAATATTGCTAAATCATTATTTATTAATATTCTTTTTGATTGATTAATTATTCATTGTAATTGTTTGCATGGAACTAAATAAAGCTTTATTATTATTATTATACAGTATGTTAACTAAAAAAAGGGCGTTCCCGTTAACCTGCAATAGAATAGCGTGTATACATGCTAAAAAAAATATTACAAACCAAAAAAAAAAATTTTTTTTTTTTTCATTTGTCATGAAATGTTCACAAAACGATTAAATTTAAACGTAAACTCTGTACACGCACACTTGTATTTCAACGTAGAAAAACAAGTGTGACAAGTGGGTGTGTACAGAAAGTTTATTTTCCGTAACAATTTAATATTTTTTGTGAATATTTAACTATAGGTACAAAAACAAAAAATAAACATTTTTTTTTTAATGGTAATATTTTTTTTAGCATGTATAGATGCTATACTATTGCAGGTTAACGGGAACGCCCTTTGTTAGTTAACATACTGTATTATATCTACTCGACCCAAATGTATGGGACAGCAATTTTTTTTCGCGATTACGTTTTTGGTCCCGTAGGAAAAGTTGATCAGTTTGATCGTCTGTACTGTACACATCTTTAAATATGATCAAACATTTCGGATACACTCTGTATACCAAGGTTTGTAGAAACAAGGAACACACGTCCTTGACTGTGGCACCGTACAAGTGTTCTTTCATCAGAACTTGGCGGACAAACGATGTTGGGTCGTAAACGACACGCGGCCATATTTTATTTGTACAACGCAAGGCGACTGTAGGGTCGTGTCTAAATAATAACAGCCGCACGGGTCGATTGAAGGTTAAGCTTTGCTTGCCACGGTCTGTTCGTGGATGGGTGACCATCCATTAAATATCGAGACACCTTTGTGCCCCGGAAACCACGTAACGCCGTTGGTTCCGGCTGTTACTCGTAGATCTTTGACAGTCGTTACGGGTAGTCAGAACAGAAGTCTAAAAGTTTGAAAACCATACCAAGTGGTATCGTATTACCCAGTAAGTGGGTTGTGGAGGTCAGATAGGCCGTCGCTGTATGTAAAATACAGATATTCAGCTGCATCCGATTTGACTGCAAAACGACCCCCCGACATAGGAAAAACTTTTTACAAAAAAAATTACAAGCGACTTCATAAAGAAACACTACAAAGTGAAAACTTACTTTAATTTCGGAAGTCAGTGACTTTGCTTTTCAGTTTTCGTTTTTTGCCACCGACTTCCGAAATTAAAGTTATTTCTCACTTTATAGTGTTTTTTTTGGAAGTCGGTTTTTATTTTTTGTAAATATGCGACCACCTCGGGAGTATACCCTTTCGAACTAAAAAATATTTTATTAAATCGGTTCACAATTGGCGAAAATATCGATGAACATAAAAGGCCAAGCAGATTGAGACTCGTCTGTTTTTTGGAAAACTACAGTAGGTACGTTTTTACCACTGGGACTTTCCAGAAAGTCAGTCCACTTTTTTGGTCCTATTTTTTCGTATAGGTAAGATGACTTGAATCGACTGTTAGAAACGCTTTGTTAAACGAGCGAGTCATTCTCAATGCGTAATTTCCTCAAGTGAGCAAGACAATCGTGCTCATAAATTTGAAGGTGACAATGATCTTCACAGACTGTGAGCTGTCATCTGTACCTAAAACTAATTTCTACTTAGTTAATCTACAATGTGGAGACAACATTCCAACAATAAATGAAAATAGTGGCATTACGAATACATAATAGTAATTTGGTTTTATCAAAAAATAACTTTTCATCGAAATTAAAAAGGAAAGTGATTTTTTTCGAACAAACTAAATAGAAGTGATGGGCCGTCTATGGGTTTTGCCGATCAGCTGACTAGCTCATCATCATCTGCCTAGCCTTTTCCCAACTATGTTGGGGTCGGCTTCCAGTCTAATCGGATGCAGCTGAATGGCTTATTCCACAAATCCCCCCTGAAAATCTCCCTCAGGGGGAAAAGTGGAATCTATAAAAAAAAAGTGTGAAATTCCCCCCTGATAATCCCCCCTAGGGCGGAAAACTGGAATCGAAAATATGATTATTCCACAGATCCCCCTGAAAGTGTCCCTGAGGGGGAAAACTGGACTCTAAAAAAAATAACGTCCAGAAATCCCCACTGAGTTTCTTAAAATTTAAGGAGTGCCTCTGCTACCGGCGCTGGGCGCCGATTTGTTCGCCGGTGCTGGTTGCTTAAATATTTACCGTGGGCGCCAGCAGATATTTTACTTAGATAGCCTAGAATGCAGGAGCGAGCGAAGCGAGCTTGGCAATGATTTTGAACCGACTTCAAAAAAAGGAGGAGGTTATCAATCGCCTGTTTTTTTCTTTTTAATATTTTGTCTCAGAACTTTCGACTGGGTGAACCGATTTTGATGATTCTTTTTTTATTTGAAAGCTGGTGCTTCTCATTTGGTCCCATATAAATTTTATTAACTTTGTTTGGGTAGTTTTTGAGTTAGCTTCAATGTTAAAATTCATGGTCTTCCTTTTATTTGTGACACTATGTTATTCAGCAAAAAATAATCTTTATGATGAAGCCTTTCGATCGGTACGATAAAGCTACAGGTTGATTATTTTTCTCAAGTAACGGATTCAATTCCCGGGTCAACCATGTAATTATTTAAATATCTATGAATGCAGTTTAAATTGTTTTATAAATTCAAATAATGTCTTCTTTCAGTAAAATGTTCCATCTACAACATTCAAGGTACTTTCCCTCCATGTGGCATATTCGTGGGACGCCCTGTATACGAAAAATTTACCCCAATAATAATTTACAACATGTCGGGTAATAATATTTGTCAAACGTTTACTGGTCCTTAAACGCTTAAGCACCGGGTTAGCGTGTAAGCGAGCATAAAATGAGGGAATTTTACGCTTCAAGAAATAAAACAGTATTGAATCCTGTTTTCGTATTAATAGATGTAATGTGTGGAATAGTCCTTTGATATGAGATTTCAATTTGAAAGAATCCTTCACCCTGAAATCGCGAAAAACAATATCTGCTGTTCCCTACATTTTGAAGAGTTATGCGAACATAAATGTAGGGAACAGCTGATTTATTTTTTCGCGATACCACGGTTGTTCTAATGATGAGTACCAGGCCTCTTCAGAGATTTCGTGTATGAATAGATACACCATATAGATATACAATACCATTTTCAGATTGCACACTGACATATGGCCCTGGTGTAACCTGGGATCCAGAAGAGAGCCCAGAAATTCTTTCATAGAAATTGTTTCTCCGAAAACCCGTATGCCCGTTTTCATTTACACTAGGCGACTGCTAAATAAATGCCAAAACAAAACCGCGCTGTTGGATTTTCAACGCTCGGCTCAGCGCCAAACGTTGAAAATCCAACAGAGCACTTTATATGGAGGCATGGAGGCTTTTTAAAAGCAACGATGCGTAATGCTGGTTAACCAAAATATATATTATGTCATAATAGTTTTGGTTATGTTCGGTGGTCCGTCGTCCTATCTTCCAGGAAAAAATATAAACTTTAAAACAATACAGTGACTGTAATTTCTTGAACCATGTTGGCAGATTTGGATATAAATAATGAGGAAAAGTAATTAATTTTATGTAATGTGTCAATGACCTCATACTTCATTCTTGTTTAGGATAGGGCTTAGTGTTCCTTTTCCTTGTAAAACTATTATGAATTAAGTAATTACTTAGGTACTGTTATTTTTCCTTGTAAATATCACTTTGAATTTTGGGCTAAAATACTTTACAAAAACCTCTTTGAAGTCGGTACGCCTGCTAACAGCTCATCTCAGATTTTTTTGCCACATATATAATGAAGTTAAACTAATCTTTAACAGTAACACAGTAACCTGTAACAGATGCCCAAAAGCCTAACAACCAATCTTACCAAGGGGTATCGTGTTGCCCAGAAACTGCGTTGTGGATGTCAGATAGGCAGTCGCTCCATGAATCCAACATAAAAGACTGGTATTCAGCTGGATCCGATTAGACTAGAAGCCGACCCCAACATAGATGGGAAAAGGCTAGGCAGATTGATTGATATTGATATGAAGTTAAACAAAATGTATTCGTCTTTCGATACGTCCAATATCCAATCATATCAATATAATCGTCCAGTACCTATCAGACTTCACGATATTAATACTTTGCTAAAACTCTTTACGCAAAACTTTGTCAAGTAAATTATATCAGGCATCAAACATAGATTTCTTACTCGACATCCATTAGGTGTACGTACTTACGTAAAAAAAGGATTACCAAAATTGAAGATCGGAGACAAAGTTCTCAGTAACTGCTTGATCTAATATACTTTAAGATGAAGATTTCATTACACTATTAGTAACTTGACTCTTCTATTTTTCTGCGTATGGCTGGGATCAGGAATTCGAGATATAATATTCATTCTTTTTCTTAGCGTGTCGATGGTAACCAAGTCCATTACAGACACTAATCTACATGGTATTTATATGACCTGATTATGTCTGGACTTTAAAGAGACTTTGACCCCGAGTTTGTTTCGCCATATCTTCAGGGTAGATGGCTCACTGGGGTCACGCTCTTCCCGCCAGTTTTCTTTCTCCAACTCATCGCTAATAAGACTAAGAAACTTTTATTTGTAAACATAGGTAGAACAAACTGATCGCGGATTGACACAAAAAAAAAATGTCTTCAGGGGTAGTCAGATAGGAAATGTCGACTATACCTTTTTTTTTGTTGGACTTTTATAACAGAATAAACAATTTCATATCATCTAAATTGAGTCGGCCCTGAATTTGGCACCTTCAGTAGCATCCATCAGTTCCCGAAACGTACAGACAACAAGGCACAAATCTACTTAGCTTTTCCCAACTATATTGGGGTCGGCTTCCAGTCTAACAGTATTTTACATGGAGCGACTGCCTATCTGACCTCCACAACCCAGTAACTGGGTAAAACGATACCAGGTCAGACTTTCGGGCTTCTGAAGACCAGTAACGACTGTCAAAGATCCTCGAATGACAGCCGACACCAACGGCTTTACGTACTTACCGAGGCACGGAAGAGTCTCGATATGTAAAGACGGTCACCCATCTACGGACCAACCCCGGCAAGCGTAGCTTAACCTGACGGATCGACTCGTGCAGCTGTTATTACTTAGCCACGAGCTACAGACAACAGGACATGCTGGTCCAATATTATGTGTCTCATCGTTTGTGTACTATTGATTGAGATCAATTAAAGCTGTATGGACGATCAGCTGCTGTGCTGATGGATTCATGAATCATTGGTAGAAGTAATGCACATGTAAAAATAACTTTCTCTGATGAATGTGAAGAAGATGAAAATAAGGTTTTGATATTAGAACAAACACACAAGCAGACAAATGAAGTGGAGAGAACTAAAATGTTAAGACCAAGAAACTACAATTAAGTAAGTATCTTAGGATCAATTTTGTTGCGGACGGCGTGCAATGGGTAGCTCGCCGTCCGATAAGGACCAGCAGGCGTACCATGGCGCTTTCGATCTCTACGAAGAATAGACATAGCTTTTTCTATACAAAGTGACAGTTCGTTTCTTCATTTTTGACATCCACCGTAGAAATCTTTCTACAATCTGTCATTTTGTCTTTCATTTCTAACGATCTTTGTCTATGTCTTTTTATATGTAGACTATTTCGGAAGAAAGTTTTCTATCCTTACTGTCAAAATCACAGTGACAACCGATAAATCCTATGATAAAACAAAGAATTCTGAGTCGAATTATGTAAAAGAGTGAATTTCGTAAAAAGTGCAGTTGACTCTTTCTACTTTACTGCCGTCTCGTACTGTCTACTGTCTACAGGAAACGTCATTTTTGTCTACTCTTTCGTCGACAAAACGGTGAACATGCTACGCCTGCAGGCCCGGGTCGATAGCGCGTCGTGTTCCACGCGCTCCTCAAAGAGATGTCAACACAATTGGCGATGCCAATGCCAATGCCTGCCATGGTTGCGGGAAAGTCCGAAAGGGATACCGGGACCTTGGCAACAGGCAACTGAAGGAACACGAGTGGGTTTTAGTCAGTAAAAGTCTGACGCGCCCTTCCGCTCCACCCAGAGCGGGAGAAGTCATTTGATGAGTTCCCACGCTGAAAAAAAAAAGGACCAATTTTGTTTTGTTTTTGTAACCGCTACATGGGAGCTCGTGGCCTTCACCTCACCTGATGGTAAGTGATGATCAGGCAGATGATGGAAGCGAGTTTCACCCCGAATCCTCACCCACAAAGCTCAAACATCACAAAATTGCTTCATTGCAACAGTTTTTTTAAACAGATTTTTACCTTGACGGCATTATTTTAACGTAGAAAAATTTGAGTTAGAGGCAGTACTTGTAATATGAATCAATATCTGTCTGTTAATTTGATTTTGGGATGCTTGGAGTGCCCAAGCATCCCAAAATCAAATTACCAGACAGACAAGAAAGTTTTAAGTAGCAAACTAAACCTATTCCCGAAACCCTCTTCGGAAATCAGTATCAAAGGGATTGGAAAGTCCCAATACCCGAAGGGATCCCGACTGCCCCCGAAGTCAACCGAACATTGCCGAACCTAAATCGAAACGCAGAAGGTAGGGATCGCAATAAAAATAAAGGCATCAGAGAAAAGCGGATTTATTCCAATCGCAGGCTGACAAGTAAACTAGGAAAATATTTATCACAATGTCGACGGAAAAACATTGAGGGAACCTGATAGTATGGATAAGCTGTAGAGCGCTGAAGCAGATGGCATATAAATCATATAATCCAGAAAAGGACCGATTTAAAAGTTAAGTTTTAAATCTGCAGAGAAATCTTTTATTCCACAAGTAAAAGTAAATAAATTAGATGACGTTCCATTCAATAGCAGTGATTTATTTAATCCGCTACCTTTTTCATATTTCAAATATTTGCACACAGACGTGTGCTATATCTTATTTATATTTTATGTGAAAGCTTTTCCTTCATAATTATGTACCTATTCTATGCCTGTTTTAGGTGGCTTAAAGATCTTTCGAGTTCCACCCCTAAATCAGAAGAGCTTGGACATGAGTCAGTTTAGTCATCGAATCATCCGCACGCATAATGTTTATTTTTCCACGTGCTTTAACGCTTATATTCTTCATACTCCAAGCTGTGCCCTGAGATAGTCGATACTGGCGCCATCTATCACCCGCGACAACAAACATGGGTAACAATGTGTATACAGCCACGTTTAACGCTACAGTTGACATCCAGGGCAAAACATAATGGGACAGTCTTATTTTTTATAACTGGCTGTTGCAGTAGCTTCATGTCTAAGCTTCTGGGTAGAAAAGTACCGGTCGTACGAATGATTTAATTCGAATCATGGCGTGGCATAGATAACTGTGAGCTGTGTCATCCATCATGATATTTTGATAATAATATATGAGAAGGTTTTGTTTTTTGCTGGTACAAAGCTTTGCCACATTTGAAAAGCTCACTCGATTCGGGGGCTAACATTGACAAAGGCGATTGAAAAAGTAGAAGAAAACAGTTGTTTAAAGACATAAAAATGTTTGATATAGACCAAACTACTAAAATATACCATTATTATTTATTTATTCAAACTTTATGCACAAGTAAAAAAAAAATACCGTACAAAGGCGGACTTAATGCCTGAGGCATTTTCTACCAGTCAACCTTAGGGTGATGCAGAGAAAAACATGGCAGGTGCAACATACGAGATAGCTAACTCGAAAAAGGATAAATAGTAATACATATATACTTACATACATACATATAAACAGAATAAACTTTGTCAGGAGAAATAACGATAGGTGGAGGAGAAAACAAGCCCAGCAAATCAGCGCCGCAACGATTCTGCCAACTTCTCACGAATATGTTCACGAGCCGCTACTTTGAAAGATAACCGACTGGCAGCCATCCTGATGTTCAGAGGGAGCGCATTCCAAAGAAATACCGCCTGGACAAAGAAAGAAGAGTGAATAAAACCAGAGCGGTGAGAAGGACATCGTAGAAGACGATTGTTGGTGGAGCGCAGATTATTAAGATTATTGTCTCACATTATCGAAGAAATATATGTACAATCTAGATTCGAAGATACAATTTCTTTTCACTTAAACATCGCGTGTTTGAAAACAGTAAAAAGTTTCCCATAGTTGGCCATAATGGGTGCTAATAAAAATATGAAAAGAGAAAATAAATGAGAAATATATCGCTGTTTTCAAATTCGCCTTCTCGATGTCTTTGGTAAACCAAGTCGAAACTACTTTACAAGCTATAAACCTAGAATGAGCATCAGTTAATAAAGAGGGCATCACAACTATCAGTTAACTGCTTAAGCAATTAAGTAAGGGGGTTAATGCGAAACTAAACGTAGAATAACATGATATAGAATCTTCACGCATTGAATTCTCAGGAGCTTTGAAAGACGAGTATCGCATCCGCACTTTGCTGATGGTATTAAATCCCATAGGAGAAATATATCTTCATTTATCGAGGTCAAAACTTCCTTCGATGTTATGTAATCATCAATGTTTCGATAAAAGCAATTTTACTGTCCTTGGGAACAAGGGGTAGATAAGATCAATAATAAATAAAAAATAAACAATATATAAATATATTGCTCCCACGATACATTTGCGCCTAAGACATTTGTCAAGTTGTACAAGACTTACATAAGACCTCTCTTGGAATATGCTAATGTCATCTGGGATCCATATTTCAGAAAAGACATCACTCTACTTGATAATGTACAAAGAAGGGCAACCAAGATGGTTCGAACCATGCGTAATCTACCATACGAACAGCGCCTCGAAAACCTTGGCCTTATCACACTTGAGCAACGTAGACAAAGGGGTAGGCTCATTGAGGCGTACAAAATACTAACAGAAGTGCCCAGCCTTCAAGACCTTTACACTCTGAATGCCAATGTTTGTTGTGTGGGGCATTCACTAAAGTTATGGAAAAAGTCGTCAAAGAAAAAGCCTTTGAAGCAATTCTTGTCTAACCGAGTTGTAACAGCATGGAATAGGCTGCCGGAAAATGTTGTGACGGCTCCCTCACTGAACTGCTTCAAGAATCGACTGGACAGATTAAATATCTCCAAACTATTTGATCCACACGCGCTGATGCGTAATTAGCTGCTAGTGTGTCCAACCAAATAATAATAACAATACTCCCTCAGATCTAATTTGAGTATGGTGGAGTCTTGTGTCCAAAAAACACTGGCTATTGATGACCATGTTTCTATAGTAGTTACCCTTAAGATACTTACATCTTGTACTTCAAAGTTTGCGGATCAAAGGACCAGCCAATCTTTTCTGTGAAAAGGTCACCGTGAAAATTTAGGTGAAGTGAGCTCTCAATAGTGTAAATCCATAGCATCAAGTGGATTGACAGTTGACAGCTCACTTCACCTGAGTTTTCATGGTGACCTTATAACAGAATAGAGCGGCTAAAACTGAAAAGAGAACGCGAGAAGTGGTAACACAATAAGAAGTAGGAAAACAGCCAGACGTCGCAAATCAATTTATCTACATCACATAGTTATTCAAAGCGCGAACCATTGTGGCACCAAGCGACGAGATATGCGCGATAATCTAATGACTTACCTAATTTGGTGAAACGCTCGGTATGGAATGGAAAGGTACTGTTTTAGATGGGACTTTGGGTATCTTAAATGAATGTGGTTTTGTTTAGGTAGACTTATGTTTTAACGGTAGCAGAGATGGACTGGATGAGGAGAGCAGAGAAAGAGGTGTTGATATCTCTAAAACAGCTGAAGGATTATGTAACATGACAAAATATAAAATGTCAGGTTAATAATAGATTTACGAAGAACAAATATTGGACAAGTTAGTACTTTACCTATTAGTAAATGTGATTAGCGTGAAAGATATAAATGATACGATAATTCCGACACCTTTTTTGAACCAAATAATTTCTTACAGAGCTTTCGAAACCTGAATGTGGCTGGAAATTATTTCTCTATTGAAACGACAAAATAATCACCACATTCAGCAAGGTATAGCTCTATTAATATAACAGGTGGTCGGTTCTATATTTTTACTGGTACATATTTTTTGGCAGGTGACTAATATTCTTTAGATAAAGAAGTACTTTCGAAGAAGGACAGACGAATACACACTTACCATCCTAATCCTAACTAATATTCTAAATAAAATAATATTCTAAATATATTTATTTATGTATTTCAGATCACATGATCCATAAGTTGTTAGTAAATGTCTTAATCTAATGTTAGTAAAAACCACACTATACAGGGTGCTAGTGTAAACACCGTTATCCTTGAAACCAGTGGTTTGGTTTCATTTATAGCACGTAAAATCAATGGAAAAATACAACTTTTTTTAAAAAAGAATATCTACATTTTTCCACAAGAATATTTCACCCTACACGCAAGGGCAACGACCGGCCGCGGCCGGCGGTTGGCGGGGGCGGGCGGGGCGCGCGGGACGTTACATGACCGGCCGTCAGCTGTTTCGCAGTCTCTCGAACGCGTATCCATGAGTATCGGGACAGTGACGGTTATAAACTTTTTAAAATCTTTTAATGAAAATAAGGTTTTTTTTTGTTGTTACTGGGTCATTTATTTTTATATTTAAGTCAACTCAAAGGGTAAACACCGTTGTCACTCAAACCATGGGTGGTTTGAGTGACAACGGTGTTTAACCTTGCATACTGTATACAAAATTGTAACGACTGACACCTACGTGTGCAGCCGTATCCAGTGAGCCAGCATGGGGCTGTCCCACCTATCACAAAATACACTCAGGATGCTGTGGGAGCTAGCACGCATTCTTTTTTTTTTCTATCTTCATTAAATGCTTTCACGCTAAAATGGCTAAACAGATTAGGATAAAATTTGGCATGTAGGTAGACCATGAACTGGATTAGGACATATAATTCTTTTTATACCGATATACCCACGGGATCGAGACTTATGCGGGTGAAACCGTGTGGCGCAGCTAATTCTTCATAAAATTACATGGTTTCCGCTACTTAGCTGTCCCTGAGCAATACAATTGGCATAAAACAGTAAATTGGACAATAAACATAAAGTTTATTAAACCAACTTACTCCATACCCGTTATTGGAGATAACAAAGATAATAAAACAAACAAACTATTTTGCTTGGAAACTGCCTAGAATAATAAAATAGACCTTTTTAGTTCAGGACTCAAGTTATCTTTAATAGGGATTAAGGACGTAATCTGATCATCGTAAATTTTAGAATTTTGGCTGAATAAATTGCAGAGATGAAGAGATTGTATAAACTACTTTTTAATGATGATTTATATAAAACTAGCTGCGCCCCGCGGTTTCACCCGCGTATGTCTCGATCCCGTGGGAATGTCGGGATAAAAATTTTCCTATGTCCTATTCCAGGTCATGGTCTACCCTGTGCCTTTCAACTAAATCCGTTCAGCCGTTTTAGCGTGAAAGTGTAACAAACAAACAAACTTACTTTCGCATTTATAATATAATATTAGTTTGGATAAAAAAGTTAGGATAGTATAAAATAGCAGTATGTCTAGCTATTGTAGCTCGTGTAAGTAACAGACTTCACAAAATTTTCTACATTTAGTTGATCCAGAAGACGGAACCTTCAAAGTTTTCATAGGTAATATAAAATCAAACCACTAAGCCCACAATGGATAATGCAATCTGATGGTAATAGGTTAGAATAACCACTAGATTCATCGCACGTCAGTCATCATCATCTGCCTAGCCTTTTCCCAACTATGTTGGGATCAGCTTCCAGTCTAACCGGATGCAGCTGAATACCAGTATTTTACATGGAGCGACTGCCTATCTGAACTCCACAACCCAGTAACTGGGTAATACGATACCCCTTGGCATCACCGCACGTCAGTATATAGTAACAAAACCAATAGAATTATAGCTCCTTATTCTATAAAACTCTGTACTAAGCGAAGCATATCGTGAGGAAACCAGCATGTCCTAGAACCAAAAAATTCGAAGACATTTCACATCTACATCCAACCCGCACTGGGCCCGCGTGGTGGATTACGGCCCACTCCCTCTCACAGAGAGAGAGGAGGCCTGTTTCCCAGCAATGGAAACATTATAGGCGGATTATGCTTATGCTACTACGCTAGGCCAGCTCCAGATCAGTGTTACCACAGACGTGCGGCCTATTGAACCCGTGGCAAGGCCATCATCATCGTCATTTCAGCCGAAAGACGTCCGTATGCTGGGCATAGGCCTCCCCCAAGCACCGCCACTTCGACCGGTTCTGTGCTTCCCGCATCCAGTGGATTCCTGCGCCCTTTACAAGGCCATTGGTCATTGCGGGAGGCATAGCGAAGTAGCCGTATGTACGTAGAAAAAGAATAACATTTGCCTGCTTTAGTTTAGTCTACAACTACATCTTTAAGGCCGTACCCACTCTCAGATTTTATCTCGCTCGCACCATACTGATCGCGGCCTGAGTGAGAGCCGCACGCAGTGGGCATTTAAAAATTAATGCTGCAATATTTTCGGCATAACGGAGAATCATGCTAAGCAATTTGAGGTAGGGTAGTGTAGCAGCTAAGTCTGTACGCATCTCGCCGCCCTCCTCACCTTTACACCACAAGACCACAACATAGTTCACTACGTACAGTCACGGACTTTAATTGATGAGCCACCTGGCACTGTTCGTATTTTAGCCGTTTAATGCAAATCGGGTTTATTCGGTTCCCGACATGCAAAGTCATATGTCTTCATATTAGACGAAGAAAATTATATTTTTATATCTTTGCCGGTTGGCTAACCCGAGAGCCAGAACTACAAACTTGACAGTAGAGTGACAACCAATGTCAACCAATTGCAGGTCTAGCAACAGTAACCTAGCAACGACAAACAATCGTTGCTAGGTTACTGTTGCGATAGTAACGTTAGCGTACGGAGAAATAAGTCATTTCGACAAGTTCGAAAGTAACTTCTCTGACATCGATATTTCAACTGTCACTGTCTTCAGTTAAGTTTTTGTATTATCGAGTTAATGAGCTATGATTCAAAGGAGGTCGGTATCAAATAGATTGGATAAACTTAATGCAACATTGTATTTATTTTTATCATTGAGAACTTATTAGTCGAACTCTATGGTTAAGACTATTTCCGATTAAAAGTAATTTATTTGTCATCTTGTTTACGAGCATGCGTTTTGAGTTCGTGTTTAATCGTGTAATCTTGTGAATGTATGAAACTGCAAAATTGAAAAGTTTGAAGGTGGCTTATCAATTAAAGTCCGTGACTGTACCTAATTTTATTGGCGAGTCGTCTTTAGAAAGTATTGCAACAACATTACGTATAATATTATATGAATAGTGATGTTTTTGGCATAACAGGACGCAAAACAAGTTTCCAAGAGCGGAATTAATTGTTTGCAATAAAAATGGAGTGTAAGGGAGAGGGAGAAATGCGAATAGAAACTATTTAACTATTTTCATCCGAATAAAAAAGTAAGGAAACTTTAGATTTTTTTTACGGTTTAGTAGACAAATCGGTAGGCACCTCATTGATTAAAATCCATCCAGGCTGGGATGCTTCAGGCGTATAAAGAATACCACATACATACATACCTACCTAGATATTTATATATATTATGTCCGTAGGCGTGTCCGTGGCATTACAGCGGGCCCTATCAGAATACCAGCGCTGCGGTGTTTATTTTTGAAATATCGTAGCATTATGCTGAGATAGGAGCCTTTTTGGCCTCGCACAGGTCGTTACTTAAGTATTTTGTTAGTTTTAAATTGTTCTTTTTTTTTGTTTGTTTTAACTATGTATGTACTTTTTATTACTGTTTGTTTTTCCTGTGCGTGACCCAAATAAAATATTTTTCTTTATTTCTTTCATACCCGTGAAAAACATAACCCTGACTTTGCTGTAGCGCAGTCGGGTAAAAATGGAGTGTAAGGGTCAACTCACACCGAAAGAGCGGCGAAGGGCAGCGCAGTTTCAGTGTTATATGAATTTTAACTTTATTTTCATTACTATAATACTTATTATCGCATGAGAAACTCGAACGAGTCGCGCGGATGCCCGCGGCGCCGCGGGAATTCCGGGACGCGCCTTCTCATGCGATAATAAGTATTATAGTAATGAAAATAAAGTTAAAATTCATATGACACTGAAACTGCGCTGCCCTTCGCCGCCGCGCCGCTCTTTCAGTGTGAGTTGACCCTAACGGAAAGGGAGAAATCCGAATAGAAACTAGTAACATTCGAATAGTAAGGAAAGTTTATCGATCGGATTTATTGGGGAATTGTACCACGTAGGTTTGGTAATATTATAGAAAGCTCGGCGGAATATTATATTCGGAACGTGATCCTTATTTCCGCATAGATTGCATTTTAGGAGGGGTCAAAGGAAGGTCAATTCTCGTCGATGAAGATTATGATATAGGTACTAGCCATGTGCTCGATGGGATCTTCTATCGGCAAAATTTAACCCCTTTAGGGAATCAATTTCTAAAAAAACTTTTTTAAATAAAAGAACAACCGACTTCAAAAAAATACTTAACACAAAAAAAGTGAAAAATAACTTTAATTTCGGAAGTCGGTGGCAAAAACCGAAAATTGAAAAGCAAAGACATCGACTTTTTATTAAGTTTTTATTTTCCACTTTGTAGTTGTGGTCCCTACCCCACACAAATTCGAATACCACTACCTACTATGTAAATAATAGTGAAAGAGTCAAATAATTATATCATCTACATACGCAAAGTGGGAAAAATACGTAATTATTGAAGCTAACTCAAAATCTACGCAAGCCAAATTAATTAAATTTATATGGGACCACCTCCTGGACCGGGCTGGAGCTGCCTTGGGGCGTCTCCTGCCCAAACTGGGGGGTCCAAACGCCTCCTGCCGGAGGCTCTACGCGGGGGTCGTGCGGTCCATGGCCCTTTACGGGGCACCGGTGTGGGCGCGTTCCCTTAGGCTGCGGCCAGCCCGCCGGTTGAACGCGTCCCAAAGGGTCATGGCCATTCGGCTGGCCCGGGGATACCGCACGGTCTCCCGTGAGGCGGCGAGCCTCCTTGCCGGATTACCGCCATGGGATCTGGAGGCGAAAGTCCTCGCGCACATATGGGAGTGGCGCGAGGAGATGAAGCGCCGGGGCATAACTCCGCTGCCGCGAGAAATCGCGGCACAGCAGACAGAGCTCCGGCAGGATCTCATGGCGGCTTGGAGAGTGCGATTGTCGCAACCCAGTGCTGGGCACGCCACAATTGCGGCGATAAGTCTCCTCTTTGAGGAGTGGCTAGAGAGGCGCCACGGCGTCCTCACCTTCCGCCTGACACAGGTCCTCACCGGACACGGTTGCTTCGGGAGGTTCCTGTTTCGTATAAGGCGGGAGGAAACGCCCGGGTGTCACCACTGTGTGGATCGCCCGGAGGACACGGTGGAGCATACGGTGGAGGTCTGCCCCGCCTGGGCGGAGTCCCGCCGTGTCCTCTTGGAGGCGATTGGCGGCGGTGACCTCTCGCGTCCGGCTCTGGTCTAGGCCATGGTACGGAGCGAGAGGGCATGGGAAGCAGTCACCACCTTCTGCGAAGCAGTAATGCTCGCGAAGGAGGAGGCGGAACGCGTGAGGGAGAGGCAAAGTTTGCACCCTCACGCCCCTAATCGCCGCCGCCGCTGGAGACGCCCTGGGCGTCGGGAATCCCAGGCGGATTCCCGGCCACCATAGGCGCGGGCTTGCGGACGGCGAGCAATGGGTAGCTCGCCGTCCGATCAGGACCAGGCCCGGGTCGATGGCCCGCGCCTCAAAGAGATGTCAGCACAATTGGCGGGGTCCGCTAGGACCGATGCCTGCCAGGGTTGCGGGTTAGTCCGAAAGGGATACCGGGACCTTGGCAACAGGCAACTGAAGAAACACGGGTGGGTTTTAGTCAGTAAAAGTCTGACACGCCCTTCCGCTCCACCCAGAGCAGGAGAAGTCATTGGATGATTACCCACGCTCAAAAAAAAAAAAAAAAGCATGACCTACCAAACAAAAAAAGAATCATCAAAATCGATTCATAATTGGCGGAGTAATCGCGTAACATACATACAAAAAAAACATATAGACGAATTGAGAACTTCTTCCTTTTTGAAGAAGTCGGCGCATCCCCCGTAAGAATTTAGGTATTACAGGCGGGGAACAAACCCATAACCGGAAATATGGTGTAACTTTTGTTTGTCCCCCGCCTGTTATACCAAAATTCTACATATTATATGCTTGTTTTTCTCTTTTAATTTATGCGTTTTTGCAGGCGGGTTTTTTGTTTTTTAAATAATTTTGTTTTATTTCAAGCTTTTTTTAAATTTTGTTTTATTAATTTATATTTATTTGGAATCACTTAACTACTAGCTTTTATTTGATACAAATATTGTAATATATTTAAAAAAAAAACCTTCCGCTCCATTTTTTTTTGTTTGCTGATGAAATATATAAAAAAATTATAGCCTATGTCACTCCCACAATTAAGACAAATCTAACGACACCTCAAATGTTAAAATCCATCAAGCCGTTTAGGTTACAGAGCGTGCCAAAGAAATAGACATACATACATACAAACATACATACATATATACATACCCTCCTTCTGGGGCAGTCGGGTAATAAAATGAGTTCACGTGTATGTTGATTTACGATACTTATTCCGGACAATACAAATATTCTGTGACACGGGTGACACCAATACAAGATTTCAAATGTAAATTCGCGACCGTCTTTCTGGCTGAGTGTGGACGGCAGTAAAATGCTAGTCAAACATTCTGAAAGTCGTAACTACGTGATTACCCAATTACGTTACATTTCAAAACATCCGATGTTTGATGTACTTCTGTACTATTTCTGATGTTTCTCACATCATCGACAACTGCTATATTCAGCTGAGTTCAAGGGATGTCAGAAGCTGTTGACTGGTTGGACTGCCAAGCACTTTTGCTTAGTAGTCGACACCTTAACAGATTTGGTGCAAAACAGAAGAAAATACACATAAATATTTAACTAAATGATAACGACTAAGTTATAACACTGAATGCTATGTTATAGTGAGCTGACGCGAAAATGGCAGGTCTTAATTGAATTCTATCGAAAAACCTAGCCTAGATATGAGACACAAGCAGCATGACAGACAGTGATTGTGAATCTGTCATTTTGTCTATTCTTCCGTCGACAAAACCCGTTTCTATGATGGTCATGCTACGCGTGCTGAAGAGTATAAAAAAAGCAAATTCCCAACCAGATTACATATGAATGAATTATGATAAAAGAAACGAGGCCCCAACACGAACGCACGACGTACCTAAATATAACGTAAATTCGTACGTTTTTAAATAAAATAAAAAAAACAACTATCCTATAGCATTTTGGTTAAGAATTTTGCGACAAGTACAATAATAAGTATCACATAAGAAAGATATGAATAAGTCTTAAAACTTTGTAAATATTATTGCGAAGGGGGTATTTTTAATAACAAAATCGTTCGAATTTTAGACACGTTTACTCCGTGCGCTTGTGCTAGGCCTACTGTTCCTACATTCTAGAAGCACGAAAACAATCAAGATTATGTAAGTAGTACTTATGTTATAAGGAGATGTATATAATCCAATAATCCATGCCATGACTTGGGAAACATTTCATCGATGCTTAATGTCAGTATGCTACACCGTGACGAATCAACTATGTTGGGAGTAGTGAAGTACCTAGCAAGTTGCAACGATCCAGTCAAAGGTATTCGTTTATTATAATTGAGACTGCAGTCCTCACGAAATTCTTAACGTAAGAGTTCTTTAAACAAGAGTCCAGGACAAAGATTTTGTGAAATGTCATGCTAGTGTTGCAACTGGAACATAACGTCGCGCCTGATTTCCTCAAACAGTTAGTATAGTTCGATTCAAACTTAATGGCGGTTCGGAACATGAGGCGTGTGGCTGCGCAGTAACAATTTCATGTGTCAGCGGGGGAGCGGGGTGGGGTTCTGCGCATCGAGTAGCTATCTTCCGAGCCGCCTTAAGTTTGAATCGAACTGGAAGTAGGTAAGTAAAATTTATTTGCTTAGACTGTAGGTACATAAAAATAAGAATTCGAAGGATTTCGAAGGAAATTGCTAACTATTGCTTCATGTTTGAAAAATTCGTCTGCTCAACAACGTAAAAGACGCAATGAATGTGACTGAATTGTCAAAATTAAAGGCATTTTCATCGTAAGTGTGTTACGCAATTACGCAAGGACCCCTTTATTGCTCAGAAGTCGCGCTTGGGACCACTCGACCAAATATCAAGTTAGTGTTATAACAGTAATTAGTAAACTAAACGAGAGCCAGTAAAGTAAATATGGTAAACACGCCGTCTTCATTAGTAAGTATTGAGTTACTGAAGGTGGTTTGTTTAACAATTGACCATTCCGATTAATCAATCTTGCGTGCCAGCTGTCGGGACAGGCTTACTTAAGGGGGAAGCGCCAGGGTAACCTGTGAAAATCAAATAGATTTTTGTGGAATTTGCAGGGTAAACGTAAGAAATTTCAGGTTGTATGTCCATCAAAATATGATTCACGATCGTAACAAATAATATGTATTTTCAGAATTAAATGGATATAATTTTGTAAATAAAAACTGGTCACTGTCGCAAATTATATTTTAATCAATATGTAACCTAATACTGATCTGGAAATTGCAAAAAACTTAAGACAATTCGAATTTCGCCGGTACCCAGGCCCTTTCGCCTTAAGTGCCGTAACGCGGCCATGTTTTTACACGACTGCCCAAAAAGGAGTGTAAGTAATGTTTTCACTATCTTGACTCAACAAACCCTTGACCTTACCCCGTTTGTTCTTCTTAGAGACAACTTCTTAAAAAAAGCTAGGCTTATCTCGAAGACATCAAATATTGACGAGTTAGAGTGTTACATATTTAACAGCAGCGTCGCTTATTTCAATTCGGGTTTACACGTTTTTAATTGCACCTAAATACCTCGGATAAAAACTACACTGGTTCGTTTAACAAAACGTGTTTCTAATCCTAATGTCAGTCTTACGTCAAACTCCATACAATAATGTCGTATTCAAAGGGTTTTTAGTTCATACAACTGATAAACACGGTTTTGTGGTGGCGAGGCTCTAGTCTAATACTCTAATCAAAACTTAAAAAATAAAGGATTTTTAAGTGGCGCTAAATATCAGAGGGCCTAGACAAGTGACAATCGCTGCGAAAGCGTTTCGTATTTCTACAACGACTTTCAACTGGATTGACATAAGCTTTTAGATAGCTTATGTCAGTCCCATACATGTTTGCCTTTTCCATCATCGTTATCGCTGATAGAATGTCACTTTGCCTAGTCCTCTGATCCTTCTTCCCGCATCAACATAGTTTGTCGTACAAAAATTCGATTTCGTCAGCCTGTATAATCCAATTCAGAAAACAAAAGGCAAACGATTTTGGTCCTGTAACCTCGGCCATTACCGACCGCTACCCTATCGGTCGGCATAAGTTTTAACTACATATTACTTTTACTGTCCTATCTCGTAACCCGAACGAGTCCTTTCTATTACTCTGCGTATCTACTTGGGCACTTAGATGCGAATTTATTGACCATTTAGACGCAGATATTTTCCGCATCAAGTAAAAGTAGGTTAAGTTGAATTTACTGGTTCATTTAGCGTCTTAACTGCCGGTTAATTGGTGGTCACGGTTGATTGATTCCTGCGGTTAAATGTTAGATGGGTAGCCGTTTTTAACACATCAAGATTTTTGCTGAACCATTTTTGTACGTTGTTGTAGGTTGACTTGTAAATGCATAGGACAGAAGACGTACATAGAAAAGAGAAGATTCCATTTAAGAGCGTTTATTCTAAAAGTTGGCAACTTCGCAAATAACTGTCAAATATTTACCTGTTTTGATTAATTTGGCAATATTACTGAATGGAAATATGAAATATGGCTATACAACTGTCTAAAATATTGATAATGAATTGCAATTATAACACTGAATTTAAGTTGTAACCGGTTTTAGGTGTAAAAAAGGCATTTGGAAAGTTTCCAAATCCTTTTTTTACAACTAAAACTAAATATTCGGTGTAACGATATTATTTATTGCATTTAATCATCAATATTGTATTTATTTTAAATTAATCGAAACAGCGACATATTTGACATCTATTTGCGACGTTGCCCACTTTCAGAATAAACGCTCAGCTTAACGTAGGAAATACTGCATCCTAATTGCACTAACACACGATCAATCACAATCTGAATCGGTTTGAAACAAATGAATAATCCATTGCTTCATAAGTACGAAAAAAAAATGCTCAGCAACGTAAATAATGCAATGAATGTTGTTGAACTATCAAAATGAAACAGATTAGTCTTAATCGGTTACGAAAAATAAGTGACGCAATTAGATAGCTGGTTTACAGGTAAGACAGCAGATACGGCTATTCATAAAACCGAAAAGTTTGCAGACGATCTGTAGGATATTTTAAGTAAACTAATTGGCAAAAACCAACATGAAATGGAAACGAATCGATTACTCGCAGAAATTTTCCGAGTAAATGAAAGTTTAAAGTTCAACTTGAACCTAACCTAAAGTCAATCGCACAAATAACTAAACTAATGGGATTTCCAAGAAAATTACAGTACAAGAATAAATCTCCAAGGGTTTAATTCAAAAACCTCTGCGGCTTTTCTAAGGTTTGGAAAGCTTTGTTAGATTAGGAGTAATCCAAACATTAATTAAATCTGCGTAATTCTAACATGAAAACACACGTCAAAATACAAAACCTTCTGTATGAAGATACAAAGTCGGGCAAAAATTCGGATGAAAGGACCTCGGATGCTAAGACCATGAGTCACGATCAGACGCCCCATGATAAATACTTAACGCTTTATTTGATTACTGCAATTGAACCCTGAGACCTCTCTGTTACTGAGAATTTTTTTATGATCCACTGGCCTACTGGCCGATTCAATGCTTTGGATTTTGTTACAGCGACAGCGTCTTGTCTTTTAGATTATAAATTGTTGTTTTTAAGCTTTTAGTGTGCCACATTTTATACATAGACAAACCGTATGCCAATCGGCACAAATGGCAAACTACCATATCATTACCATACCATACCGTTTTTGCATCCAACGCTCGCCGTGGCAGCACGTCGTGTTCGGGTTCGCGACTGGTCAATCGTCACCCTGAGGATGCCTCGTTGAGAGGTGAAGAACTTTCATCCCCTATTTAACCCCATTAGGGGCTGAATTTTCAAGAATCCCTCCTTACTGCTCACTTTCGCTATATAAGGAACTCTTGTGCAACATTTCATGCTTCTAGACCCAGCTGTTAAGGCTCAAGCTGTGCGTTTAAGATTTTCATGACGTAGATTATGTCGATTATACCCGTTTTTAGGTAGTTTTTTCCACACCTGACCTGAGTAAACACCTAACATAAAATCCTGTTTATTTTGTGCCAAACTGGCTATAGAAAAACAAGCTTTGAGATACTTTCACTGATCAAAAAGCGAATCTCATAATTGGTTATTTCAGCATTTTTAACACTTCGATTGCTGACTTCCACGCGAGCATACCAGTCAGCAAAACCTAGTTTAGAATAAAATAATCAGACGAATGCCATTTGTCTTTAGAATTACGCATGTCTTCATAATATAACATATTGTCTGAGTCTTTGTGATAAGCATCAAGAGTCGGAGAGAATTCGGGGCGCAGAGTCGCGGCTTCAATTAAGTTTCTGTCTTATGTATTCTTGGGTTTTGTTATATCTCTGCTTTCCAGCTTCGGTATAATTTACTTCAAAACCATATTATTATTATGTTTTTCCTATACACGTCAATTGTAGCCTTTACATAATTTAACCAAACGTCATGTATGAGGTACATTAAGATCATCAAATCAATCATTTTATGTATGAGGTACAATTAACCCTCTACTGTTGAAAAATCCTGGAGTCTCTCACTTTATGAACACATCAGAAAACATCCAATTCTAGTCAGCTAGAACTTGACCAGTCCACAGATAGCTACCCTATTTAAAAAAAAAACATTTCCATTCAGCTGAGCATGGTAAATAAAACGGTATTTTATCGAAAAATAAACAAGAAATAGTTTATACTTAAACAATAGATCGATTCAATAGACATCTAGATTTCAAGAATATTCTCAAGAATCTTAACAGCAAAGTTCTCGCTAGGAGAATATTCCCGGGAATATATTACCATCACTAACAACTGTAGAGATACAACAAAAATTCATAAAAATATAAACAAGGAATAGATAGCCACATTGTTTATACCCGATAAGTTATTCCACCCCAAGGCTTCACGTCAGTCTTAAGCCGTAACGTGGACTGAAACAGGTCAGGGCTTATGTGTAACGACTTGATGGACAGCATCCATTGTTTATTAATGAAGTCTCGCTGGATGGCATGAAGGGGTTATTAATGCAGTTCCGTATAAAATCGATAGTCGGCATTTCGTAAAATCTGTCAAACCGCAGCCTCCACAGCCTAGCATATAATCAGAGACATATAAAATAACGTTAAAATAGCGTTACGTATAGTTCCAGTAACGATAATTTTTACTGTTCCACCCCGATCGTAACTAAATTAATAGTTGAAGATTTTGTTCCGATAGATTTTCGTTATTTTGCCAAGAAATTAGTTCGTAAATGGTTAGGTACTGGAACTATACATAACGCTATTACATAACGTTATTATACCCCTATTTTGACGTGTCAAGTCCCTGCATAGATTACCCTTTCATCCGTTAGAAGCATTTAAAGAGGGATATTCAGAAAGGTCAGGTGCGTAGTACTCGCAATCGGCGTGCGTGCACTACCAAATGTGTGAACGTAAACGAGGCAAAAGGAGTATGAAACGATCGTAGCAGGTGGCGATCTGTAATTTCTGCCTACCCCCATGGGAATAGGGCATGACTTTATATATGTAAGATATTACGACCGATGTGTACGAAACGAAACAGACATTTTTTAAATAAAACCCGGACATTAAATAACCAGTACAACGAAAGGTTATGACTGGTAACACTGTCATAATCACCAGATAACAAACGAACTCATAACAAACGGATTAGAAAAGTAATAGCAGTATGTAGGAGCTTTCCTCGAACATAAAACACAGCCGCATTTTATTATAACACCTTATGAAAAAACGGCTTATTTTCGACAGCACACGTTCTAACATAAAATACTTAATTTAACAAAATATACGTTGTACAAACTCGGAATTAAACATACAACACTTCTCCAATTTAACGTGGCCTGGAATTCTGTTACACGAGGAGAAACTCCGTTATAATTACTGGGGTATTGTCTAGGGATTACTAGGGGTATCACAGATACGAGGGTAACAAAATATCCACGTGTTATGGTAGATTTTGGGGTAGGAAGTGTAAATGTTGACGCAGCTCACACTAAGCTTGGGTAACAAGGACCAAATACCACAAAAACAAAGACCACAAGGACCTTCGTAGCATTCCCCCGTTATGACGTAATATACCTTAGTATCATCATCACCATCTCTAAATGAGAGCAGTGGTGGCCTAATGGTAACGGCCGCGACTAAGGTACGATATGCAGGTCGTAGGTTGGAACCCAGACAGGCGCTTTACTTTGTGTAAATTATTTTCATCACCAATGCTCTCAAAACGGCGAAGGAAAAAATCGTGAGAAAACATGGCTCCAGTAAGCCAAAAAAATTAAAGACTTGCAACCCGCACTGGGCCCGCGTGGTGGATTACGGCCAACTCCCTTTCACCGAGAGGACGCCTGAGTTCCAGCAGTGAGAACATTATAGGCTGATTATACATTTCTAAATGATCACGTTAAAGAAAATAATAATAAAAAATATTGACACACACAAGTTAGGTATTACATACATAGACACAATCGGTTGCCATAGAGGCATAGATACTTATTTTGAGAGAGGATGGTCTATATTAGAATGCAGAGGTAGTAAATGGAAAATGTTTTTAAAGACGAAAAAACCGCCAATTTTTCTCAGGCAAAAGAGAATTCAAATGGTGATCTGAAACTTAACTCAGAAAACTACACTTCTTACCCCGATCACAAACTAAAAAGTAACAATAACGTATACTAATACCAGAGAAAGTACATAATGAGTCACGATGATGCTCACGAGCATCAGCAAGTGTATGCCACGGCTAAGTGCCGTTAGAAAGGTCGAGAAACCGAGCTTGTAAAATGCCCTTTTTGAAGACAGTAATTAAACGTGACTATGAAATAAGACGTCCATTCAGTGTGGCTCCTTGTCTGAAAATTCTTTGCACCATTTCTTTTTTTATTTTCTGTGGCTACATTGGATGAAGGAACTCAATGGAGTTCAAATTCCATGTTTAACTTATGACGAAGTGTTGATTTTGCCGCTGGGAATTCTTAAACCAATTATGCTTATTATAACATTGATGCAGAGACTCCTCCATGCCTCGGAAAGCACGTTAAGTCGTTGGTCCTGGCTGTCATTTGTGGATCTATGGCAGTCATTACGGGTCGTCAGAAGCCCGAAACTCTGACAACCAGTCTTGCCAAGGCGTATCGTATTACCCAGATAATGGGTTGTGGAGATCAGATAGGCAGTCGCTCCATGTTAAATACCGATATTCAGCTGCATCCGGTTAGCCCCAACATAGTTGGGAAAAGGCTAGGCCGATGATGATAACATTCATGCCCTGTGATGCACAGTATAAGGTCACCTCTCCATAGACTGCAGCCACAACTATAATTTTGCTAACCCTGATAACTATGGCTACGCTCGCATCGTGACTGTGTTTATCTTATGTGTAGGAGAAGACGTGTTGGAGTTGGAAATATGAAGTTTCTTTTACTTTTATTCCTAGATTCCTGATGTCTTTCCGCAAGATTTCAAGCAAATCTTTCTTCCCATGAATGTGATAAGTAAGGCAATTAAGTTAAGTACTACTGTCGTTTTTCTTTTAATTAAAGTCGTTGTAGGTAACGAGACACTTTAACATTCTCTGGAATACGTTTAACGTTACTTGTTAGTGTTATTTCTCAGGAATTTCTTTTAAGTCATCCTAGTTTAGTTCCTCTTTGTCTAAAAAGACATTTTTTTCCAATGATGAGAATTTGTGGTAATGCCTTATGCCGAGATCCGACGATCCGCGATTTTGCGGACGGACACGCACGGCAGACGACCACAGACCGCCACGCACCGCGCACCGAGGAACTTATGATGTCTGCGATACCCCGCACGTACACCTTCCCACGGTGCGTCGTGCGGGCTCATCTGTGTCCGTCCGCAATATGGCGCGCCGTCGGATCACGGCATAGATTACACAGCAAGACATAACTTATTGAAGTATAAAATCCTCCATTTTGACTTTATAAAAACACAACCTAGCCTATCTTTAATCATCGCGCGACCCAGACGGTTCTTCAGACTCCTCATGTATTACAATCCATCCAGCCGTAAGGATGCTTCGAGGGAACCAAAACATCCCAAATACAAAAATACATAGATACCTAGATACGCGTGACAGCATAACACTACCTTTGCTGTCGCACAATCGGGTAAAAAGGACACATTCGCCACTAGGAGAACTTGTAATGAAGTCGGTACGGTGAAGATTAATCGATCTCCGAGGTCTTAGGCCTTGGGTCATAGTGATCAGATGCGGATAGCAGTCATTCCTAAACTATTTTCACTCGCATTATTATCTCTTCAGAAAAAGTTTGAAAAATAGGTAATTGATGCCTGCGTGACTTTGTGGAAATCCATTATAAAATACTATAGACGTAGAATCGTAGATATATTTAGTAACCTATTCCGCTTAACTTTTCTTCACTAGTCGTAAAAAAACCCTGTAAGAAATCGACACGTGTTGACGTATTGCCACACCACGCTCCACGCTCGGTGTGGCAACATGTCGTGTTCTGGTTTGCAACAGGTCAATCGTCATCCTGAGGATGCCTCGTTGAGAGGTGAAATACGTGTCGATTTCTATGACTCTTGAAGAATAGTTAAGTGGAATAGGTAACTAAATATATCTACGTCTATAGATTTTTCAGTTTGAAAAAGTAAAGCTGATGAAGATTGTAACTGGTGACTGGCTTTTCACCAGGAGACGAGGTTATTTTTTTATACTTCGTGCCGATACAAAAGTTGAAGCGATTATTACTACTACATATAACCCCTATAATACCTGAAGGAGAGCTGTACACACAGCTACACATCAAGCTTTACATTTCCAGTTTATGCTGATCTCGCATTGAATAAGATTTCCGTACAATGCGAGGGCAGCTTATACTGGAAGTGTATAGCCACATTTTGTTTAAGTTCCATGTAATAGGGGGCAAGTCTAAATCAACCGGGAAAAAGACAGACTCCGGGCTGCTACTGAGAAATTCCTAATTGAAAACCCAACAACACTGCCCGACCTGGGAATCGAACCCAGGAAGACCTCATGCTCAGCAGTAGCTCTTGCGACCACTAAACTAACGAAGCAGACATTATTACTACAAATATATTCTTCTATACCTCTATATACGAACTCAGTGTTCTTAGAAACCTTTATTTAGATACGATCCCCTGTGGTAGAAATAAGGGCGGCGTGTAAATAGACCCTGGTCATAAACTTACCTATGTAATATTCATTTATATAAGGTACTAGGTATATTTTGATATTTATTTTCTACTCCTTTCTTGGTATTACCACCAAGTTGATAAGTTAAACATAATTTAGTTAGGGTATCGCAGTAAGTAGTTACTAAGCGAACCTGAGCGCCTAGACAAGTGACAATCGGTGTACATATAGTATACCCACATTTCGGCAGTAATATTTAAGTCCTATGTAACAGCGGGTGAGCCTGTTGCCATCAACCGGGCATAAATTCAGCAGCAGCGACTGAGAAATGCCTGATAGAATAACCTAATAAAACTGTGCCCTACCTAATAACCAGCAGTAGTGCTTGCGGCTACTAAACCAACGAGGCAAACTTCCTAAATACCTATGTAGAGTTCATTAGTGTACCTTATCTGCGGAATTTAGGTCCTCGTTATTTCCGGGAACACCGTTCCTGGACAAAATAACTGTTTTGTGGCGGTATCTTCCACTTGCGAACTACGCATCAAAGACCTGACGTCACATTAATCCTGCATCGCGCAATTAAAGTTTACCGTGCAGGGGACATAAGAATCCAATATCAATCGTTGGGCAGTTGCCCGCCAGACACAACAGTCGTCTGGTCGGAGGATCCTCCCCTTTCTATTTCACTCATCCACGAGTGAACTTTACAGCCTGTTCCTCATACCCCTAAAGTTTTAACGTTAAATTCCGCCTTATAAATGATATTAGCTAAACCCATTTTACAAAGGGCCTTAAAATAACTTTGTGTACAATCCACTTCACAGATATTAGACGGAATATTACGTAAATAGCTTTACTTTAGGACGTATCACACATTACAGGGGCGCTTTAGACAAACGATACACGTGTTCAGACTAACATAATCATGTTTCACGTTTATGACACGTCTTTAAACTAAAATATTCATACCCTCACATACCTACTCTCTTTAACAAAATATATTTTAGGACAGAAGGACCAAATAGGATTGTGTGAAATAACGGCAGCACCTCAATTGTGTAACACTCTTTCACAATCCGAAGGATTTTGAAAGAAATTCCTTATCTATTGCTTCATATTATGTTTGAAAAGTTCGCATGCTCGACAACGTAGATAACGCAATTTATTTTGTCGATAGTCACTTGTTAGTGTGTTATTTATACAATGACAGTTTTTTTTTTTTTTTATGTTGTTTGTCTTCAAATGACTTCTCCCACTCTGGCCGGAGCGGGAAGGCGTGTCAGACTTATACTGACTAAAACCTACCCGTTCCTTGAGTTGCCTGTTGCCAAGGGCCCCGGTATCCCTTTCGGACTTTCCCGCAACCCTGGTAGGAATTACCCCAACACGTTTGGTATAGAAATTCATTTGATAATATGCAAGAAGTAAAACATGAAGAGCTTTTCAGACTTACAACAGATAGAGAAAGGTTCAGAATCTGACCGTAGATGGGTACTAAAGATAGTAGAGGAGGCATTACAAGAAGAAAATAACAACATGGCTAATCATCTACCTGTAACAGTGAATACTACGGACTTACACAAGGTGATAGTAACTATCAAAAGAGCAAATCTGCGAATCAATAGGCCAGTTTAGTTTTAAAAGAGTAATCATTATAAATTAAGTTCTGGCAACAACACGATACTAAACGCAATAAATGTCCTCTTTGTTGTCTCACATAACTTCATAAGTCATAGGTCATCTTTCATTTTATATGGGACATAAAAAGAACGACTTTCAACTACAGATTCCTCAACTGATCCTTCTGTACAATTCTATTTCGTGTCCCACATAATCCTGAAGAAAAAAAAACAGTTCACAAAGAAGGGTGGCCCCATTTCATTGCCTTCTTCGGGACTATTTATAACAGAATTGTGTACTAAAACTGAATGTTTACAGTCGACGACTGTTACCACGTTTGACGGTCGCGGCCGATTGCGACAAAAAAAATTGTAGGGCTGCTAGTGTAGTTATTGAACTAAGTTGTGGATATGAGGGTAGTAGTGATAGTTATATTTCATGCGTTATTATTATACTTTGTATGTCAGTTGTTTTGTATAGGTTGTATTGTTATTCAGGTTAGGTATTTTTTATTATAGGAATCTATGTTTTCCTCATACATTTACATCATCGTTATTATCCAACCTGTCTTCCATTGTTGTTTATTTTTTCAACTCGATTTGGTTTTCTTTCATAACTAAATTAATACGGAGGACACGGTAGTACACGTAATAAGACGTTTCTAGGTCACCACCATCACTTAAGGCAAAATATACAAACGAAAATTAAAACCACAAAATTATTCAACAACGTCGAGAAATCCAATATAATTCTAATTTTCCGTCCGAGATAATTTATAATGTAACAAATTATTTCGGCTGTGACAGCCCTACCTCGCCCTGAAGCACCCATCGCGATGTAATAAGTAGGGACATCCTCCCACTACAGTAACTGTGCTCATAAGAATTTAAATTTAATGCTAAACGCTTTTTGAATATCCCAAACTTGATTGTACGCAATAATTTTATGTACATTTTACGCAAAACCTACTTTAGAATGAGTGAAAGAAGTATGTAAATTGTTTGATCCCGTAACAATTGCACTGATAACGGTCCGTCACGAAGTTTCATTTCATTTTATGAAAGGTGGAGGAATGTTTAATTGAATGGCGTTTGGATCAATAAACGCTTGAGAGACTTTCATTTAAGAATAAGTGAAGAACAAATAATTCAGCTTTCTGTATTCATTTAAATCTATCCTAAGATAAATAACGACAACGAAAGAAAATCTTTTACCATAACACCTATTTTCGCTTCATCATTTTCTTTTTTGTTCCCAAGACATTACCCTGTGACACACCGTAAATCGTAGCTTGTATTTCAGTTGGTTACTATTGTGATCCTAAAGTAATAGTGGCTAGATTGCAATCATGGGAATGTGTTATGATATAAGACCTAATAATGAAGGTTTACACTAGAATTCTCTGAGAAAATGAACGAAAATTGGAATGTATGTTCAAACGCTAACTAAAGGTCACCCTACCCCGTATGTACTAAACAAAACATCACAACAGTTTGCAATAGTCATTTTTTACACAACAGCCCCGATCCGATTCGCGACAAGTAAACAACGAGTATCCGCTCCTGAAACTCGATATACGGATATAGACTACGTTTGTGTACATAGTGTGTCTATAAATGTTTCACACTGTCGTGAGTGCTGCTACGAGTACAAATCACATGCACAAACATGAGGGGAAATACTTTCCAAGTTTACGGGTTCAATATCGCCAAATGTGTATTCATTTACAGTTTATGTACTACTTAGCGTAACTTCATGCCTGAAATATTCATTGGTGTGAAAGAGATGGAATCTGCTGCGTTTCATCTTTGAAGAAATTACGTCTTATTTGACAGAGAGCAAACTTTTTCATTTATTAAATTTTTCTGGAGACAATTCAAGCTTATTTTAATATTTGAAAACTACTAATATAGGCTTTGTGCATTTTCTTAGGTTATAGAGCCACAACATACAATCGTGATGGTATATTTACATAACCACCATGCTGGAATGGACTTTGTGATGATATGTGATAAACCGTAATAAGTCGTTATTATTAGATATGATGATGCTGTATTTCTCATTAAAGTAATTTTCCTCGCGGAATGGGAAATGAATAAATATCCTTTACCTATTGGAGCCACTACTAGAATACTCAGAATATATAGAAAATACTTTGTATAATCTGAGAATAAAACACAGGCTTGGGAATACTTAGCCGCAGCGGTAGAGGAAATACAAATTTTCGTCCATTCGCGGTAATTGAGCTCTTAACCCTGAAAACAGACACTTCTGCGTTGCCATCAAGATCATCATATAGATAGCTTATACATGCGTAATGCGTTAATATCAGCGTGACAGACATTTATTACTACATTCCCTCTTCAAGTGACAAGAGGAAGAAAATTAGTGTCAGACATTAGTTACAATTTGTGTGGCAATTTGTGTAAAAAGGTCTTGATGAAAATCGCGGGTTTTACAGTTCTGCGTACTGGGACTTAATGAGGGTTCTTGATTAATGTTTCTTTTGGTGAGTGTTCAATACTGGAAATTGTGTTTTTAATTCTGATCACGATGCAGAAGGCCGTCCTTAACGCGTGTCAGTTAAATCGGCACAGCTCTCCAAAGACACTGGCATCTCGTTTAATGTCGAGAGCGGAAACGGAGAAGAGTGGAATAGAGGCCCGGTTGCCACTCAACACACTTCGTTTACAAACATAAGTGTTCAAGCGTTTTTCTGCCCGCTTCCGTAACCTATCGAAATTACAGCTTTTCTCATGGCCCTTGCCTGCTCAAATTGCTGATATTCAAACAGCGTTTATTAAAGCATTAAGGTATTTGTTAATCGATGAGCAAAGTTAGTCTATAGACGAAGCCAAAACTAAAAATACTGCTTTGATATTGATCAAGAATTCGGAAGCAGTTAGGCTAGCTAGCACTATTCTTAGGGGAGAAAATAAGTCTAGAAAGGGGCACAATCAATAAAAAGTTGTGTCCATAAATCCACTGTCTTTATTACCTTTATACTTCATCCATTCGGAAAGAAAAGACCAATCTTAGTGTAATAAGAAAATATAAGGACGGTAATGTATGTCTGGTTCGCCGAATCATTGTTATATTTATAATCAATTACAATACGATTATTTCCGATTATGAAGAAAGAAATCACATTATTACGAAACATTTTTTTTTTATATTATTCTCGGTTCCAGTCAGCTTGGTCTGTGCTTATCAATTTTATTTCATTTACATTAATTTTCTAGGAAATCCGGCGTTTTTAGAAAAAGAAAACCTCTTGTACCCTCTTTTTAAAGGACTTCACCGATAAGGTCAGCATATGACCTTCTATGGCGTCCCCTCCCGACATTTCCGACATCCGAGCAATAAATTCCTTGCATTCATCGCCATTAATCATCTATTCTACATCGTCTAAACTTGAAACCATCATTATTCATTTTCTCCGTATGATTAGAATTATCATCCAGAATTATACAGCTACGTTTGTGTGAATTTTGTATTCCATCATTGTATAATACAAAATACCCAGGATGAAAAGTAGCCTTTGTCTTTCACCAAGTTTTCATAACGATCGCTCAGTGCTAAAGGCGTGAAAAGGTGATAGATAGACAGACTGTATTTTCGCATTTATAATTTAAGTAAAGGTGGTCAGTGGTTCTGACCACTGACCACCTTTACTTAATATATTATAAATCTATCTAGGCGCCAAATTAACAGACGATATTCGCAACACCACACTCTTCTCCAAAGCACAGACTTTACCCAATAAGCCGCAAAGTTGAAGTGGGACTGGGCTGACCACGTCTACCGCATACCCAATGAGCTGTGGGTCAAGTAACCACTGGAGCCCTAAGACAGCCATAAGGCGTCGCGGCAGACAGTGTAGAAGATGGCGGGACAAAGTAGACAGAACAAGGACCAGTGGTCCACATTAGCATGGGAAGAGGCCTTTGCCCATCAGTGGCACAGGCCAACAATGGTGAATGGTTACCACAGTAGACAGTAGAATTGACTGGCTATAACCAAGTCTAAACAAAACTTATAATTTTATAAACATGGCCGCCCTTCACGCATGCGCTGAAAGTATTCACATGGGAGAGCTTTAATTGTTATTTTTTATTTCTTTTTTAAACAATCGTGTACGTCAAAGGCATGCTTGTGTAAATGTATGCGTAAAAACTAAATATGTAGTATGAATGTTGAGACTGTGTAGAATAACATGTAAGTAATGTTTTGTCTAATCAATGTAGTTTTCTTCCATTCATTGTTACGTTATATTTTCTATTGGGTTTTTGTTCAGTAGGTTTAGTTCTACGTCATTACTTCATTGAAGTTCATTGTGAATCAACTTATCAATGGAACTAGAGTGTGTTTGTGATTTACTTCTAAAATATGAAAACGAATAACAATTAAGGTTGATGCGCTAGGGTAGCCCGCGAAATTCAAATTTTCTTACGTTTTTTGCAATTTGCAGGTCAGTATCAGGTTGTATGTTGATCTAAATATTATTAGCGCTCGTAACAAATATGGATTTACAGAATTATAAACATTAGAATCAGCAATACAACTCTCTAAGTTCATGAAAGTGTCAAATGTCACGATTTCATGAAATAGTCATTCAATACACTTTCATGAGCTTAGAGAGTTTTATTGCTGATTTTAATGTTTATAATTCTGTAAATCCATATTTGTTAAGTTACATTGTTCTCACAAATAGAAGTAACAAGAATAGTGTACCCAGTTTTTTTTAATATCTTGATTTAAAAGAGTGTCCTTGGAGTTTCTTGCCCATTCTTCTCCATTAGATCTACGTTTTCGAATGAGAAATGATGAAGCTTCAACTTTCCGACTGTCTGACTCTCCAACAACTCAAAAGCGCCTGTAAATGGTTTAATTGAAATAAATGCTTTGAATTTAAGTTAGACCCAGAAATACGAACTGTGATACCCAAAGATATCGAATCAAATCCATGGAATAGGTATACTGTTATGAACAGACACCGCGTTTACTACATATGAAGGGAATCGAGATCGGATCACAGTATTCAGTTACTACCAAACAAGATGATAACTTGTAACGTTACCCACTGACAATGAAATTGGTGGTAGTATTTTCAGGGCGCAACACCGTATGATACTTACATCAAAGAGCCAAGTAGATATACCAACACTAAAACAAGCGGTAGTGACTATGAATGAACTAAGCAGAACAGAGACAAAGGATGTTACAAATGATGGCAGTGCCAAAAAGACTGCTGAAGTATAACAAACATACCTTACTTTTAATTAATTGATGTAAAACCATTACGTAATTAATATTAAACGTTCAATTGGTAACAATGAGTGCACAGGGCAATGATGTACTCGGATAGAGCGGACAATGGGGTCAAACTCAATATGGCGTATTAAACGATATAAGTAATATTTTTTAATAAAAAACAACAGTATTAAATAACTTTCAATTCACATATCAAATTAAATTGGCATGATGTGGGATTTTGTTAAGTGAATGGAAAGCATGGTGCTTGCCAAATGGTAGAGTACAGCATACTGTAAGGCTTCAGTTGACCAATTTGGATGGACTTCAAGTTTAACTATATGTGGCCAAAAGTCTGTAATTTTCTCCAAAGTGACTGTTTTCGGACGTTCGCAAGTTCTCAGCAAAGTACTGCGAGTTACCGATATTCAATAATTATGTTTAAGCTTTTTATAGTTTTCATAAAGCGAAAGGCACCCATGTATATAACCTTTCTCGTCGTCTCTCAGTATTCAACGCACACCTCTATAAATTACGTTGAAAGCCTACCAATAATAAGGTCTAAGACATCTCGTTAGACAGTTGAAACTTTTTGGATACTGGCAATATCCATAATTCCATAATCAACATTTAATCTTGGTAAGTTCGAAGACCTACTATCCAGAATAATTCATATAGAATAGAATATAATAAATTGTTTCGCTTAGATTACATTTAAGTGGATATAGCAATTACTTATCATCAAATACCCAAATCTGAAGCACAATTCTTTGAAAGATCAGTTAGTAACCTCAGACAGACATACAACTTAATAATAAACTGTAACCCTAGACTCAATATCAGGTCGATTCTCAAGTCCACGTACTTTGGCATTGAACGTGAGCAACATAGCAATAAGAGTCGGTTTTCCTTCAATACCCACTGAGAAAATAAATGTTCCGTTCAAGTATTAAGTTTAAGGAACTTGTGCGACCTTGTTGGGTATTTTATGGAAAATTGACAGTTCAATATGGGTTGACGAAATGGAAATTGGCTTTCTCGGTAAATGTTTAGAAGCTTTAGGTTCTGAAAGCTTTTATCTGATTGTTTCAATACAATAAGGCGACTGACAGACAAAAATATTAAAAATTGTTTCTTTTTGTTATAGCTACCGTATCAACTTTTTAAGCATTTAGTAAAAAAGCTGATATTGAAAACAGACACTTCAATTTTATTTATTTGTATAAAAGTATTATGTACTTATGTAAGTATACAAGATGTGTAGATGAAACATTATCATTATCATCATAGATTTGCCAAAAACAGTGCTTTACATTTCCTTAGTCTACATTAATAGCTAGGTTAGGTTTACATTATAGAATATAAAACACAAAGGAGGCATTTTGCTTTACAACGCAGATTTTTTAGTTCGTAAGTTACGTTGCTGGGCAGATTTTTTTTCGAACTTATGAAGCAATGGTTTGGACATTTGTTTCAAATCGATTCCAATTCTGACCAATCGTGCATTACGCAATTAGGGTGAAGAACTTAATTGCCGATCTGAATGAGTGAAAGCTAACAACATACGAGTGAATCAACCGCGGACGGTTCAAGACTTGCACCTTTCAGACGTAAAAACTGAAAACACAGCCAGTCTACGTCCTTATCACATTGTATGAGTGCGAGAGAAAGAAAGTTTGAAGCGAAATGAAAAATACTTTGGAACCCCGCCTTTGAGGAATGTCGGTAATAGAAATGTAATTCTGAAGAATTCCTTGGAATACACGTGTTATGTGATATTGCCTATTGAAGTTTTATTGTTAGACATAACTTGGGATTCCTAAATGGAAAGGTAGGCATGTATAGTACTTCTACGATTAAAATTCTTTGCTACGTGTGTTGTAGAAAAAGTAGAGTAGAGTTTATTGCGATGCTCTCCATTAAGAACAGGGGGCTTAAAACAGCTACTTTAGCAGAATCATAATAGGAAAATATTATGAATCATCGTACAATGTCTCAAATTCATAATTTATGATCTGCGTGCGATTATACGAAATAATTCATCTTTTTGACAGTTTTCGATGGAGATTTCTAAAATGGTCCACATATTATGAATTGCTAATGTGTTAAATTAGAGGAATTGCTGGAAATTCAGGAAATGAATTGCTTTTTAGAGGAATTACTAATGTGGCCGTTTAAGACCCCCAGAAGATTGTATATTTCTGGCCATTAAGATAAAATTATCACACCAAGTATGTTAAGAGACTGCCTCGTTGGTCTAGTGGTCGCAAGAGATCGTGGTTTTCTATTCCCGGGAAGGGCAAAGTGTTATTGGGTTTTTTCCATAAGGAATTTCTCAGTAGCAGCGAAGCCTGGATTTGTGCCTGATTTATGGCAATAGGCTCGCTCCCTATTACATTGACTTAAACATAACTGGCGAAATGTGGGTGTACTATAGGTACACCCCTGCCCGACCCTTCGGGGATTACAGACGTGATGTTATGCTGTTATGTCTGAACTCCAATATTCATTAAAGCAAATAAGACTTGGTTTTAAACCGCCACATATACAACATTACAATCAGCATCACAATCTTTATCGCCATTTATTGGGCACACTTCCAATTTTAGGATTGAATTGAAACTTTTTAGAGAAGCGCTTACGATCCAGTAATATACCCAAGATTTTGAGCTCGGATAATTGTTTCAAACACTTTAGATTTCTTTAGAAAAGACGTATACATCCCATTAGCTATAAGCTGCTCCCTCACCGGGAACATTCGCCTGTAATGTAACGTTCAGAGACGAGGATTACATCAGTGATGGAGGAGAACCGAGCATTACAGTGCGCAATCTTTAATGATGCAATTCAAACATTACATCAGTGAGGGAGAAGAACCGAGCATTACAGTGCACAACCTGTAATGATAGAATTCAAGCATTACATCAGTGAGAGAGGAGAACCGAACATTACAGTGCACAACCTGTAATGATACAATTCGAGCTTTACATCAGTGAGGGTAACATTGCAGTGCGAAATATCTATAATATTTAACTTGAAATGTTATATTACAGGCGAAAGCTCGTCAGTCAGGCGAGACGTGAAATTTGTACAGATGTATATAGATGATCGAAGTATCGGAAGTTTTTTGCTCGGATAAGTCAGTCTTGTGTTCCTAGTTTCCAGATCATTGCGTCTGTACGGTCCAACAAAGCCTGTCTATGTTTTGCCAGTTCAGTGCGTAAGTTTACTAAACTAATTTTCTGTATCGCTTCATGTTGTCATTACGCCTTGGAAGCAGGTCATCCCATTTTTTTCCAGGCCGAGAATATAACTAGCAACCAGCCCCTGCTTCGCACGGTTCCGTACCCGAAGGTTGCAAAACGGAACCCTATTACTATCCACCGTTGTCAAGATATAGACAGATTTATTTTATGTATCGTTTATTAATAATGTATTAAGTATACACATTTTATACATATAAGCTTCCTTCCTTAAATTCCTTAAATGATGGTGAAAACCGCATCAAAATTCGTGACGCAGTTTATAAGAATAACGCGGTCACACAGGTAGACATGAAAAGCGACTTTATTTTATAATATGTTTAGAAAAATATAGATGATGAAGCGTGTCAACCAAAACAAACAATATTGAAAATGAAGATTCCGACAAATCCGAGACAAGAAACAAGTTCTATAAGAAACAAGTTTGGTAATAGAATTGGTTTTCGTAGCATTTTTAGGATGCAGCTGGCAATGGCAAGGACTTCTTATTTATTTAATACTTCAAGCACATTGGCATTTTCTACCTGTCAACCTCTGGGTGATGCAGACACAAACAGTGGTAGGTATAACGACGAAAATTTACTAATTGGAATTAGGAATTCTTCAGGTACCATTCCGTAGCCGACTGCCGGCAGCAACTGTATGAAATACTTTCCTCTACTGTGTGCTACCGCCACGTCAGTTTCATAGAAATTCATGGAAACCAGTCGTGTCTCGGCGACACGTCGCCTACAGTTGCCGCCTTCAGTCAGCTACGGAATTGTACCTTTATGTTCATAGTCGTCATCTCCGATAATTTCCCCAAGAAAGGAGACAACGGCTACGGAATTCTACCTTTATGTTCATAGTCGTCATCTCCGATAATTTCCCCAAGAAAGGAGACAACGGCTACGGAATTCTACCTTTATGTTCATAGTCGTCATCTCCGATAATTCCCTCAAGAAAGGTGATAACGGCTACGGAATTGTACCTCTATGTTCATAGTCGTCATCTTCGATAATTCCCTCAAGAAAGGAGACAACGGCTACAGAATTGTACCTCTATGTTCATAGTCGTCATCTTCGATAATTCCCTCAAGAAAGGAGACAATCTATCTATTAATTACAAGAGACAACCATAACGGCTCATTTTTATAGGTCTTTAAACATGAAACATCTGATGCTTAATTTTATGTTATCTACCTTATGTGGTGTCTATAACTTCCACTTGCGCACGTGATCTAGTTTCATCGTTCAGTTTAAGCTCGTAAAGTTCTTAGAAGCTGTAAACTGTCTTCATGAGTCGTTTCACGTTAATACATGGGCAGCTCACCCAGCATGGTTTAACTTAACTTCTTGTCAATACTGCGTAAAAAAAAACATAAGATGTAGAAATCTGCGTTAGCAACGTCTTCTGCCTACCCTTTTTCCCAACTTTGTTGGGGTCCGCTTCCAGTCTAACCGGATGTAGCTGAAAACCAGTACTTAACATTGAGATACTCCCTATCTGACCTCCATAACCCAGTTACAGGGTAATATGATACAGCTTTCAAGCTTTTCACTATATGTAATGGATGGTCATTAACAATCAACTCAGCCTATCGCAGTCCCCTGCTGGACATAGGCCTGTCCCAGGCTGCGCCTCAACGCCCTGTCCCGCCTTCCGCATCCAGTCTATCCCAGCGAACTTTTTAAAGTCGTTGGTCCATCTAGCTGGGGGCGTCCCACACTACGCTTGCCGATACGCGGTCTCCACTCTAGGACTCGTCTGCTCCATCGGCCATCGGTCCTTCGACAAACATGGTATTGTTGATTCTAATGTTTATAATTCTGTAAATTTATATTTGTTACGGTCGTGAATCATATTTTAATTAACATACATCCCGATACTGACCTGCAAATTACAAACGTAACAAAATTTGAATTTCGCGGGCAACCCTGAAGATTTCGCCTTAATGTACGACTTTTTCGATTTACATAATTTATGATAACGAATACTGGACATCCTTTTGACAATGAATAATATCCATTGATCTTCCAATAGCGTTACACTTCAAAGGACTTTGCGAGGCTTTACCTTTACGGGTGCCAGATTGCTAAACGTAGTAGAGCCTTTTTTACCAATTTTCATTGAAATGATTGAAGGCTGCCACAGACAGGCGCGACGCGACACCGTAACACGAATCTAGTAGAACAATTTCTATGAAAACTTCATGGAAATTGTTCTAACAGTATCGCGTCGCACCGTAGCGTCACGTGTCTGCGGGAGCCTTAAAACAATGATAATAATAATATAATGAATAAAAACGAAAACCCAACTACGACTAAAAAGGTATAAACAAGACATCACAGACAAATTAAAAATCCGGAGTCACACGTAATCTGTTTCGATTTATGGCCTAACACGTGTGACTCCGGATTGCGGACTCCGGACAACGATATCTCATTTGTCAAATTGTGATGAGTCGTTTAGAAGATATGAAGGAAAGGAACAGATGAACATACATACATACTGGTCAAAATCATAACCCTTCTTTTGCTTCGCCGTAGTCGGGTACAAATCCAAGGAAATGACTACTCAGCTTGGGCTGAGTAGTCATTTCCTTGGATTTGTACCCGACTTTGTTTTTGGTACTGAATTGAGTTGGCTCAATTCAGTACCAAAAACAAAACTTCCTCAAAGATTGAATATACTTTCCTCTCGAAAGTTAGAAATTAACGAACGGAACAATCGATAGAACGGAAATTACGAGTATAGTACAATGGCGAAATGAAATACGGTACCAAATCCCGACTAAACTTGATTACATTTTAATTGCAGCCAACTGAAATTGATACTTCGTCTTCATTTCGTGAACAAAGTTAAAATCGAATCGAATTTATAGCGATCTTGAAACCGTGATTGGTCCTAAAATCTGGTTTTCATCGCCTGAACAGGCGAGATACTCGTGGCTAAGTAATAACAGCCGCACGGGTCGATCCATCTGGTTAAGCCGTGTTGGTCCGTAGATGGGTGATCATCTTTACATACCGAGACTCCTCCGTGCCTCGGAAAGCACGTTAAGCAAGCCGTTGGTCCCGGCCTTCATTCGTGGGTCTTTGATAGTCGTTAACGGGTCGTCAGAAGCCCGAAAGTCTGACAACCAGTCTTACCAAGGGGTATCGTATTACCCAGATACTGGATTGTGGAGGTCAGATAGGCAGTCGCTCCATGTGAAATAGTGATATTCAGCTACATCCGATTAGACTGATAGCGGACCCGGACATAGTTGGGAAAAGGCTAGGCAGATTGATTGATCGCCTGAAGAGAAGGGTATTCCTGTATATTTAGGAACGCTCGCATTCTAGTCTCAATCTGTAAAAAAAAACAATTTTTTATATTGACTGTTGCCAGTTGCCAAGATGAGATTCCGAATTGAATTTGAACGTTTTCTAAGTGCGAGAATTGGCTGTCAGGACACTCTCTCTCTTATGGAATCTCTTTAGCATGGGACCGTGGAAAATGTAAAGGGTCAGGAGGTAATGTATGGAGGATGACAGCATCGTTTTGTGTGCTAATAACAATACTATTATTAATGTCTAAGGTCGTTTGTCCACCGCACCGGGAACAAGACGTCAACGAGAACGAGATGACGACGCTGAAGTAGTGACAGTACATTTACTATGACCGCGTAATCTCGATTCACGGTGCAGTAGACAAACAGTGTTATGGTTTAACGGATTTATTTGTAATCGCAATCAATATAGCAGAAACTAAAACCAGTAGCAACCCGGAGTCTGGACTTGTGCCCGGTTGGCCCCCCTATTACAGGCGAAATGTGGGTGTACTATAGGACTTCTGCCGTACCCTTTGGAGATTACAGACGTGATGTTATATACGTTAAAACTCATTTATGAAGGACCTATTGAATGACTGTCCGTTAAGGACTGGCATAGCAACTTGTTTGCACCGCAGTTATTATTTTATTTTACCTTTATATTTCTCTAGGTATTAAGCCTCGTGCAAACTGGCTCGATATCGCGGGCGCGACAGGCAGCGCGACCCTTGTCGCGCCCACGATATCGCGCCTATTTGTGGGAGCCTTTAAGCAAAATTTGCCCGTAGCTATACCAGTAACAATATTGAAATCCTGCCACAGAATATAGACCGCATCTCTAAACAAAGAGTGAAATCAGGGCTCAAGTCACGCTCTGTTTTAATTTAATCGAATTTTACTCAAAATTTATTAATACTGATCTCATCTAACTTCTTGAATTACGTTTTATCTTTGTTCTTACCTCAACTAAGTACTATGTTGTAGGTCGTAGGTTCGAACTCAGGCAAGCACTTTACTTGGTGTAAATTATTTCATCACCGCTGCTCTCAAAACGATGACAGGAAACATCGTGTGGCAACCAGCATGTACCAGAACTAAAAGTTCGGAGACATGTGACATCTACAACCCCCACAGGGCCTGGGGGCCAAGTCTATTAATTTACAAACGTGTCAGTGGTCTCACAATGATCAGTGTTTGTATGGCATATCTGTCAAAAACTGATCATTGTGAGACCACTGACACGTTTGTAAATTAGTAGACTTGGCCCCCTGGTGGAGTACGGCCTACGGGCTCTCACAGAAAGGAGGCCTGTGTCCCAGCAGTGTGAGCATTATAGGCTGATGATGGTAGGTAGGGACACTCACACAAGCCATTAAAACCAATTCGAAGTACGTAAGAACATTTGGTATTGACGTAATAACTTCCTATCTACAGTGCGTTGTTGAACGTGTGTAAATCATTAAATATAGATTTGTGGTTGCTAACTAAATATAAAACACTTTTTCCCGTAGGTAACCGAAGGATAATGTTGGAGGTTGACGGGGGAAGTCCATGTGCATACTTACTGGATGCAATAGGGATCACTTTAATTTTAAATTTCCTTGTTGCATACTCGATTCTTTAGCAGTTTAGCCCTTTAGGCTTGAGCCTACTTCAGACTACCAGATTGAGAAATCCAATACAATTCAGATTTCACTGACAATATTTTCTCCTATTCCCATTAATTATCATCATCAACTGGCGAAATGCGGTATACTATAACTAACTCTTAGGATGTATGTTAATCCCATTAACATACATAGGTACTTCCTAAAACATAGATTAACATTTACATTAACATATAATAATTACATACTTATACAATTATTTATACTTAATTAATAATTATTTATACAACACACAATTACTTAAAATTCATATTGGACTTATTGTAAATCATAAATCTTAGCTAAGAATGAGAATTGAATATTTGTTTGTGGTAGAATGTATAGAACTAACAAACCTAATGTAAAACTACATTCTTACAAATAAATAAATCCTGATTCTAATTCTGAAAATTATGATTAACAAACATAATATATGTATACGAATCATAACATATTATGATTAACATCTATGCTTCCAATGAGGGAAAAATATCTACAGTAAATATGGCATCGGGACTATGCCACAAAGGTCGTTTGTCCACCGGCACCGTCAACGGGACGTCAACGAGAACGAGATGACGGCACCGAAGAAGCGATACATACATTTAAGGCTCGTGCAAACTGGCGCGATATCGCGGGCGCGACGGGCAACGCTACCCATGTCGCGCCTGTTTGTGGGAGCTTTTACTATGGCCGCGTGTCCACCGCACACATTGACGGTGGATGGCGATATCGTAAAAAGGGAAATTTTGTTTGTTTTCGATTTCAACCAATATCAAATCCACCCAAGGTCAATAAACAAAGCCCAGGTTATCCGGGCTCCTCATAAAAAAACAATCCGATATCGGAAACCAATCAATCTTCAGAGTCGAATCAAACATTCTCCCGAATAATTTTCTCGGCGGAGTTACAACGTCTTTAGGCAGTGAAGCTATAATGACAGTAGGCTCTATAAAACTGAAGTGTTTGCCTGACTACCATAACAGATATTTATGATCTTGTTGACTTCCCACGGGAACAAAAGAAAACATGGGATGTACTAAACAGCTCATCATAGCAAAAAACTACTGAGGCAGACTCTGATTTGGGAGATTTTACCAGGATATCTGCATGCAGGAGGAGCTCGTGGCTAAGTGATAACAGCGGCACGAGTCGATCCATCAGGTTAAGCTACGCTTGCTGGGGTTGGGTCATGGATGGGTGACCATCTTTACATACCGAGACTCCTCCGTGCCTCGGAAAGCACGTTAAGCCGTTGGTCCCGGCTGTCATTTGTGGATCTTTGACAGTTTTACGGGTCGTCAGAAGCTCGAAAGTCTGACAACCAGTCTTACCAAGGGGTATCGTATTACCCAGTTACTGGGTTGTGGAGGTCCGATAGGCAGTCGCTTCATGTAAAATTCTGATATTCAGCTGCATCCGGTTAGACTGGAAGCCGACCCCAACATAGTTGGGAAAAGGCTAGGCAGATGATGATGATCTGCATGCATGATATTGCAAAGATAACCGGCAGAACATTGCGACTCACGCAGCACGCTTGGTACACACGGCTACACATCAAGCTATACATTTCCAGTATAAGCTGACCTCGCATTGTACGGAAATCATATACAATGCAAGATCAGCAAAAGCTGGAAATGTATAGCTTTATGTGTAGCCGTGTGTGTACATACGGCGAGTAATCGCTCGGCGATGCGCCGCGCGCCCGCGCCGTCGCGCACTAACTGCTCGTCGCGTGCCAAGTCGTTTTAAGTTACTAGTTCTACTCGCTGTGCCACAGTTGCACGAAGCGGCGATAATCGCTCTTCCGTGGCACAGCAGTCGTTCAAATGAAAACCACCCTAATTGTGCACCAGACAATGGGTTCCCCGTAAACTCTGCGCTGAGTTAGGAGTTAGGAAGACGTAGAAATGTTTAAGCCGCTTATCAGCCCACGCAACTGGTGCCAGTTGAATGGGGTCACCACAATAGTTCATCGGGATTTGAACTCGGGGATTTATGAGCTTTTGATTGGGTTGAGCGCTTCTGGGTAAGCGCGTATGTGAAACTTTTAGCATGAGCGACTAGCGATTTTCTTGAGTGTTTTGTTCGTGATGCGGGATAAAAAAAATACGTTTTTACCTTTATGATTTAGTAAGTATTCAAGTCTCTTCGGGTATGAAAGAATTCATATCGGAACTTGAAGTTTCAGTTATTGCACCCCAGCAGTAGCTTTTTCTATACAAAGTGACAGTTCGTTTCTTCATTTTTGACATCGCACCGTAGAAATCCTTCTACAATCTGTCATTTTGTCTTTAATTTCTAACGATCTTTGTCTAGGTCTTTTTGTAGGTAAGTAGACTATTTCGGAAGAAAGTTTTCTATCCTTACTGTCAAAATCACACTGACAACCGATAAATCCTATGATAAAACAAAGAATTCTGACTATTCTGAGTCGAATTACGAGTATGTAAAAGAGTGAATTTCGTAAAAAGTGTATTTGACTCTTTCTACTTTGCTGCCGTCGTACTGTCTACAGGAAATGTCATTTTTGTCTTCTCTTCCGTCGACAAAACGGTGCTCATGCTACGCCTGCTGGTACAAACAGTGATTATATTGCGACGATGTATCATGTAGATGCTAGCTGCTTTAGGCTATATTATATCTCTATAGCTTTAGGGCTTGTACACAAAATGCGAATTCGTGCGAATTCGCAACGCAGCATCTAAGCGCATTAGAAAATCTTAGGGTACCGCCGCTGATTTTTGCGATGCGACGTCGCATCGCGATTTTGTGTGGGCGCCCTTAGGCCTAATTCACACGAGCACCACAATTTTAACACGAAACATTACGTAAAGATAATAATAATGGACTTACCTATTTTTGTTTTTATATCTAAACATTGTGATATGTGTGGAAACTGGAGGATTTTCCGCCACTTCTTGCTCTTGCCCTTATTGCTATCGGAACCTCCTGAAACAAACAGAAAACGTACTAAGTATTGTGAACATAAAGCCTTGTTTTGTATGTCGGAGACCGTGAACCTTACGTCATAGGAACGAGGACGTCGTTTATATGTTTGTTTACTTGCAGTTCTTTATGTAACATTATAGCAGTAGTAAATAGTAAGCACTGCCAGGCAGTGACAACAGTCAAAAACCGAAGGAATGATCCAAAGACTACAAAACGATTGTGTACGATTTTTAACCGACTTCCAAAAACGAGGAGGATGTAAGTTCGAATTTATGAAAGATTTTTTTTAATAGAACTTTATAAGTAAGTAGGAACTTACTTATTTCTGATTTTGAAAGTTTTTTTTTTTTTCCTATTTTAAAATTCCTTTATCATTTGGTAGAGGATGCTTGCGCGGTAGTCCCATATAAATTTTATTAAATTTGCTAGGTAGTTTTTGAGTTCGCTTCAATAATACGTTTTTTCCCAGTTGGTCTATTATAATATAATAAATAATAATAAATAAATAAATGCTTTATTTCCAGGTTTTCAATTTAGCAGAATAGCACTATGTAGAACAGAGTAAAACCTAAACAATTGTAAAAATACCACTGAGTTTAAACCTCTGGCACCCAAGCTAAGATTAAACTTGTGTTATGGGTGACAGGGCTCTCTCTATAAACATTTACCAGATAATTTATACAAGTTCGGAGTTACATAGTGATTAGTGTCACTAGCGATTGCCGGACCAAGCAGCATGTTTATTATAGTTTAATACAAAACAAAAAAAAATGGAATAAAAATTATATAAAATAAAACTTAAAACTATAAACTGTAGCCATTCTCTAAGTGTATATATGTGAATGTGTGTTTGTGTATATGCGTGAGTGTGTATGGGTGTGTGAATGTGTGCGTGTTCGTGTGTGCGCGGGCCTACTGTATAGGTTTGCGCTATTATAAGGATTATATGGAAGCTTCTAGTATAATTAATAAGTAGTAACCGACATCCACGCGGGCGAAGCCGCGGGCATCAGCTAGTAATTTATAAAAATATCACGCGGGCGAAGCCGCTGGCGGAAGCCAGTTTCACGATAAAACGCTGCTAGTAACACTACTCGGAAGACAATTTCTTATCAGAACTTGTTATCAATCGATTATGATTCCATAGTTTCTCCAAAATATGAGACAGCTAAAGATAAAGCGTCATTTCTGGCTGTAAAATGAAGTCGCAATGAATCTACGCAAACTACTGGGCAGGTAATACATCCATCCTAAATTCCTAACTAATATTATAAATGCCAAAGTTAGTTTGTTTGTTACGCTTCCACGCAAAAACGGCTGAACGGATTTTGATGAAATTTTGCACACAGGTAGACCATGACCTGAGTTAGGATATAGGATACTTTTTATCCCGGTAGTACGTTTCCGTAGGATAATTTCCAACCTCCACCCTGGCAAAACCGCGGGACAAAGCTAGTCTATATATATAAAACAAAGTCGGGTTTGTTCAAGCACTTATAACTCGAGAACTGCTGGACCGATTTTGATGATCTTTGATTTGTTGGATTTGTCTCCGCCCAGAATAACAGAATAACTATAAAAAATTGTAAAAATTTACGAAAAAAAAAAAATATGAAGAAAAATCGTTTTCTCATACATTCTGTATAGAATGGGTCTTTTGATAATAGCTCGGTAGATAGGTAGGTGGGTAGATAAGTAGGGTAGGTATGTAGAGTAGGTAGGTAAGGGTAGGGTAGGTATGTAGAGTAGGTAGGTAAAGGTAGGGTAGGGTAGGGTAGGTAGGTAGGTAGGGTGGGGTAGGTAGGGTAGCGTAGGTAGGGTAGGGTAGGTAGGGTAAAGGTAGGTAGGGTAGGGTAGGGTAGGTAGGTAGGGTAGGGTAGGTAGGTAGGGTAGGGTAGGGTAGGTAGGTAGGTAGGTAGGGTAGGGTAGGTAGGTAGGGTAGGGTAGGTTGGTAGGGTAGGTAGGTAGGTAGGGTAGGTATATAGGTAGGTAGGTAGGGTAGGTAAGGTAGGTGCGCCGTAGATAACTACTTGCTACCCGTGCGAAGCCGGGGCGAGCAGCTAGTTTAGATATAAACTAAACAAACTAGTCAACAAGCTAATAGAATCCTGCAAAAATTATTAAATTAATTAAAACTAATGATACTTTTAATTCAATTAACAGAGTAACAATTAAAAATATTATTAATAAAAACAACGCTGAAATAATGCTTCGGACACAACATGAGACTTTCTCTACATAAATATATATAGGTATACCAGTTTTATCAAATAGATACGTATCGCAATGTATATAAAAGGTGTTTTAATTAATCTCAGATCTTAATCTATGTCGGGAGCGGTACGTTGCAGCACTAATGACTTTTTTATAATAATAAAATGAGTATATTCATGTGGCAACACTAAGTTAGTGATGTGACATAAAGATTATGGGGTTATGCAATGATAATTAAAGTAGAGTAAGTATTAGGTCTAACCTAGCAACTGGTTTTTCAAAGCCTATTTCTAAGTATTTATCTGCTATTCTGTCTATTTATTTCTATTTATTTTTATGCTATCAGCATGAGGTCCCGGATTCGATTCCCAGGTCGGCCAAAGTGATTTTGGGTCTTTCCATCAGTAATTTCTCAGTAGCAACTGTGTGCAGCATTTGTGCCCAGTTCCTGGATTGCCAGCAACTGGGCACTATTACATGAGACTTACCCATAACTGGCGAAATGTGGGTGTACTATAGGTGCACTTCTGCCTAGCCCTTTGGGGAAATAAGACGTGATGTGATGTTGTGTTATATTCATGTCATAACTCAACGTAAGTTGTGTGACATAAATAGAATATTGGGGTTATGCAATCCTAATAAACAGTAGAGTACGAGATGTGATTTGATAGGATTTTGTTATTTCTGCCAAGGAGCAGTGGCAGCCCAGTGGTACAGGCCCCGACTTACGAATTATACGTCGTGAATTCGAACCCAGCCAGGCGTTTATTCGCGTAAATAATCTTATCACCACTGCTCTTAAAACGGTGACAGAAAAGATAGTGAGGAAGCCGGCACGTCATAGAAACAAAAATTTGAAGATATGTGACATTTATCAACCCGCACTGGGCCCGCGGCGTAGATTACAGCCCAGTCCCTCTCGAAGAGAGTAGGGCTGTGTCCCAGCAGTGGGAACATATCATATGCTTATGCTAACACAGCAGATAACGTAAGATTCGATAGATTTCCTGATCAGAGGCTACATAGATCAGATTCGTAGCCTGCTGGTTGCAGACGTGGAAAAAACAAGTAGTGTCTACAACATGTTTACTGTGCAATGCAAGCCGTGCGTACAATGGAATTTTCTAACGGCAATAGTGACGAAATTTGACAATTTCCAAAAAAAAAAATATCTTATTTATTAAACACTAGTGTTTTAGTTTATATAATTACTAACAAATTGGATTGAATTCAGCCTTTTCGGGAATAAATTTTCAAAAACCGTTTCTTACTGCTTACCTTCGCAAGGAACTCTTGTGCAAAATTTCGTGCTTTTAGACACAGATGACCAGCACCCTAATTGCGTAATACACGATCATGATTCGAATTGGAATCGGTTCGAAACAAAACGTAACTTACGAACTTGTGAAGCAATGGATTAGACATTTAATGTGTAATCCATTGCTCCATAAGTTTCGTAAGTTACGTTTTTGAGCAGATTTTTTTGCGAACTCATGAAACAATGGATTGTTTTAGGCTGTGCATTGTCTGTCAGAGAATCAATTAATTAATTAAAGATTTTTATGCATAAGGGGGAGCATCTGTTGAAGTAGCCACTGGCGAATCGGTTGTTGTTGTTGTTGTTGTTGTTGGATATTATGTAGGTTAGGGTGGAGCGTCAATGTATAGAGAAAAAAAATGACATCTAATCGATTTTGAATACCTGCACAAAGTTGCATTTGGCTAAATTATAAGTGAATATATTTTTGTTTATTTTTTTGGACATATATTTTAGCCCTCTACTTTAGCTCAAAGTTGCCATAATTTAAGGAAATTAGGCATAAAATATCTTTAAGCACATACAGAATGTTATAAAAATAAAACTACTATTATATTTCAGCGTACAATTAACACTTAAACACTCATTTTATGAACTAAAATCTAAAACTCAACTTACAAAGATATCCGCAATATTTGTTCATTTTCTTCACATTGACGTCCATTCCATTAACGTACCTTTGTGTGCCGTTTATCGGTAAATTGACCTTTTTTATATAAAATTAGTCATATTTAGGGTATTATGAGTTACAATAACAATTTAAAAAAAAAAAATGTTTTATTATGTGATGATAAATTGCTCATTATTGATTTTTCATAATCTTCAAGCGGCAGTAGAGGGCTAAAAATAGATTCCAATATTTTTTTGATTATTTTTTTATGTAATTGAGATTGCAACATTCTAGTGCTATTCAATATTGAAAAAGAATTTAAAAAAAATTGACGCTCCACCCTAATATATATTTGGACTGTGACCAATTTATCGATAACAACATACAGTTTGTTCTTATTTATTTTAAATAATAGGTAATCATTATTATAATTAGATGTTTAATTTAAATGACTTTAATGTGTAAACGATAACATATAATACGTAGGTGCAATAATAAAATTATACTTACATACGTCATTCATCAGACAGAAATAAATAATAACTACGTTGGAATGCGCAAATAACTATTTCCCTAATTATGTAGGTACAAGTAAGTAGGTACCTACTCCGAGATATAAATATTTCCATACCTTTGAGGTAAATACAGGGTGTAAAAAGACCTGCCACATAGCTGTTATCTACGCGTTCTGGCTTTCAAACTAAGTAAGGATTGAGCAAAACTTATTGCTTGGAAAACGATATTTTTTACAATACAGGGTGTATTTTTTGATACACCCATAAGCACAATGTTTTTCGTTACATACATTACGTAACGCAAGCAAAAAATTGTGCTTAGGTGTGCATGCAACGGTATAGGCATAGTTTATAACATATCATATAATTCATATAGAACAATATTTACGTACCCAGAAGGTTTCAAAGTCAAATTAAAAAAAACATACAGACGAATTGAGAACCTCTTCCTTTTTGAAGAAGTCGGTTAAAAATATATCACAATGACGGCGAGTATGTGACTCTCGGCTTCATAAAGCCGCTTTTTACATCCGTTATTAGGACCATATCACACTGGCGTTTTACGAGCGTGTTCCCAGCGATGCGATTGTTTCGAGTGTGCGTAGCGAGCACACCACGTGTGCGCAACGAGTTCGCCGCGTTTGCGGAACGAGAGCAATTGACCTGAGTGCACAAGAGAGAGCGAGACAAGCGAGTACGTACAATATTGTGAAAACGCGGCGAACACGACGCGTGGTCTCGCGGCTACCTCGCTTCGCACCCGTGAAGAGCACGTTCAATCGCTTCGCTAGAAACACGCTGGCAAATCATCAGAGTGATAACGCCCTTAGTGCTTTGATGCTTTGTGTTAGAAGCCGTGTGAAGTGCTACCTTATAACCTGTTTCATTTCTGCCATAGTTTAATCAATTTTACAATTAGAGAAAAAGTAATTAAGTAATATCGTTTACTTCTAAATAACCAATATCTCGCCAGCAATAATAACCACACAAGCACTAAACCTGCTCACCTAAGTAATTACAATTTTACGACCAATAAATTAAATTAACGCAAGTATGCAACCACGTAATTTAGCTGGTAGCGAGTTCGCGACCACGGCTTTATGACCACACTCGCGGCCCATGCGCACTCTTCAAACGAGCTAATTTACGGCCAAATTGAAATATATACGCAGTTTAAAATAAACATTTCTGTTTCGTTTTTGGATGAGCGTAACTTCATTTGCCGAGTTTCGGGGATTCGCTGATTACTCACCGTCTTCAATTAACGATATTGCTGCCAGCGTGTGATCTTAGAGATTAGACAGAATTATAGCAGTCTCGTTATAGTTACATTTCTGTTAATTATCATCATCTTCCTGCCCTTGTAAGTGTTGCCCTTGTAGTAACATGGGAATGTTACTTGTGGTCGGCGCAACACGTTTTCGTCTTCCACTCTCCCCTGTCAACCGTCACGCTATCATTCACTCCCTTCTCTTTCATATCATTCCTCACACAATCCATCCATCTGTTCTTGGCCTTTCTCTCCCGCTCCATCCATCAACATTTATATTACTACATTTCAATAATTTTAATTATATTCTACTTTTGTGTAGCCAGAACTGTGACGTCATAGTCATTTTGTTATTAGATGGAGAATAAAGAAAGAAAGAACGAATGAATAACGTTTATTTGGACACAGTTTGTGAAAAACAAAAGACAAATAAGTAACAAAACAAAAAGTGTAAAATAATATAAATAAAATAAAACAAAATTATTTAAAAAAACAAAGAACCCGCCTGCAAAAACGCATAACAAAGAGAAAACAAGCATTATAATCTGTAGAATTTTGGTGTTACAAACCAATAACCTGAAATATGGTGTAACTTTTGTTATGCGTTTTTGCAGGCTGGTTTTTTTTTTTTTTTTTTTTAATTTTGTTTTATTAATTTATATATTTGGAATTACTTAACTACTAGCTTTTATTTGATACCAATATTGTCATTTATTTTAAAAAAACCTGACCCTCCCTTTTTTTTTTTGTTTGCAGATGAAATATAAAAAAAAAATATAGCCTATGTCACTCCCACAATTAAGACGAATCTAACGACACCTCAAATGTTAAAATCCATCAAGTTTAGGCTACAGAGCGTGCCAAATAGACATACATACATACACTCGAAAAACATTACTCTCCTTCTGGGGCAGTCGGGTAAAATAGATGGCAAACCAGCTATCTTGCTTAGACAGTGATGTGAGGCAAATTTCGTAAACGTGTGTGCACTTAGTGACGTGTAGTTTGATTGTAAGGCCCACATTTGCAGCACTGAAACTGCCAAACAAATAAAATTTTATGAAGAACCCCTAGTTCCCTGCTGACGTTATAACTCCGTAAGTTACTCAGTAAGTGGTGATAGGCACGCCCCCTGTCGGCCCACTTTATCGGACACAGTTCCAGTATCGGATTACAATTATTGAGAATTTCCTAACAGAAAAACCCAATGTCACGGGTCGAATCAATAACCCTAAAGGTGTGTCCAAACATTGAGCGACAATCGTGCGCGGTTGCCGCGCGCGAACGCTTCTGTCTACCTGCCGCGCACAAACAGTTCTAGCAAACATTTGTCAGTGATTTTGTTTGGGCAGGGCTATGACACTCGCAACCGCTTTCAATGCCAATGTCAAATGGAGTGCGCGGCGAGTCTCGGCTATGCCGCGCAGTACTGCCGCGCAAAAATTAGTCGGTTTAGTTCTAACTAGAGCGCGGCAGGAATATGTACTGCAAACGCCGCGTGTTACTGCCGCGCTCTTGCCCGTAGACTAAGTTGCTCTTGCCGCTCAATGTTTGGATACACCTTAATCTCACGATATTTAGCAGAATTTTTACTATCCCCTTCCCCGCGTCTTATTAAAAAGCGATCGTCGCGTGCAAATGTCACTTTTTCGGTAAACCTGAATGCGTGGTCAGAGATCGTTACAACCGACAGAGGTCGTTTTCCGAACAAAATCTGGTCATCTCTTAGCTACCACGGCTTATTTTAATTTTTGAATTGTTTTGTTTTACTTTTAAGTACGGACGCTTTTAACGTGCACCTTTTTCTGCATTGTACTCACATGAATGATGTAACCAATGTATTGTAACAATATTCTGATTTAAAAAGAGTGTCCGTGGGGTTTCTTGCCCGTTCTTCTCCATAGGAACCTACTACGCTTTGGAATGGGCAACTAGCTTCATCTTTCTGACTGACCGACCCCTTGACAATTCAAGTGCCTGTAATGGGTTTATTTGAAATAAATGCTTTGAGTTTGAGTTTTTGAGTTTTGAAAAAGTTATATTGTATAAATCACCAAATTCTTGAAAATGGGCTGTCAACAAAATGACGTCAAGAGATTGAATAAATTGGTAAAAGAACATCAAATATTAATACATTTTGCCTAAATATTCAAATAACCATCATATTTTATCGACATACTTTGCATTTTTATCAGAGGAATACGTGACCATTTGTTGGTTGGGAAGTTGACACTGATGATTTAGAAGCCAATGACCTTTTTACTGACGGTGACTACCAAAACAATGTCAAAGACTAGAAGATACAGATTACATAACATCGCGCCTGTAATCCCCGATGGGTTAGGCAGAGGTACACTTATAGTATACCCACATTTGGCCAAACTCACAAACACTAAAAGACTACACCAAACTACACTAGGAGATATACCTAGCTTGAAAAAGTGAAACCTATAACACGAAGTGAAACGAAATATAAAAGTAAAATTAAATGCTACAGAGCGCGACGCAATTAATCTCAAATGTGGTTTCGGTTTCCGCCGCAGCTTCAAATGGATTGCGGCTGAAACTGAAACGGTCGGCATTTCAGCAACTAGCGAAATTAAAAGCAATACTAGTAAGATTAATAACATTATGAATGCGAAAGTATTTGTCTGTTACGTTTTTATGGCTGAACCGTTGAACTCAAACTCAAAAGCATTAATTTCAATTAAACCATTTAGGTACTACATAATAAATAAACTAGTTAGGGACTTTTGAATTGTCGAAGAAGTCTGTCATTCAGAAAGATATAAGATAGAGAGATATATTAAGACAAAAAAACGATATGGATGAAAGTATATGTATAGCTTAAAATAGCTTGAACCCTAAAGGACAAACAGGCATAGTCAGCCTTTAATGTTTCCACTACTGGGAAACAGGCCTCCTATCTTCTAAAGGGAGTGTGTAATCTACCACACATTTCACAATATCAAAGCAAAAATTTAAAATAAATCATCTCCTAAAGGAGTGAAATTGACAAAAGCCAAAAGCGACGCAGAAGAAGTCGCGGGCATAGCGCTAGAAGTAAATCAGATCTATCCTCTTAATCCACTACATAATATCAATTCTCTTTAGGACTACTTTCCATATCTCAACAACAATAACAAAACGTGTTTGCGACAGCGGCCATACGAGTTCGTTCGAACGTCATGATTTATAAATGAATTCAATCAAAAGTGGGTCTCCTCCGCCGACCGTTTCACCACTTAATCAAATCATATTTTATAATGACGTTTAAATAATGAACACTTGTTTCATCATGAGTGTGGGTTCTGGGAGTTTTATTAGGGTCGGCACGGTTACGGAACTACTTACATATAATTTTTATAAGTATGGTAAGGTAAGCAATTGGCAAAGTCGGACTTTAGATGATGACAATGATAAAGTAGCGTTTTATCAACTTGGATCAACAATATTGGATCCTTAATAATAAAGTCCAAGCAATATTGTCCAAAGAACCAGACTTTAAAACGCAAGAAAAATGTAGAATGCTAGATGATTATCCTCAAGTGATAAACCAAAAGACAGTATCATGGAATCAGCTTGTAGTCATTAGACATTATTATATTGTGAATACACTAGCCAAAAGAGTAAAGTCTGCTAAAATCTTTATAAATTAATTTACTGAAGGCTTAGAAATCTGAATTTGAACTTGACAACAGAGTAAATTTTCAACTTCGCCCACAAATTCAACGTTTACAGCACAAAATAGATCGAATATAACACAACAAGAACAAATCTTAACTCCCAACCTTTCTATTCAGTGTAGTTGGGCTGTTTTCGCTAACTTAAGAGCCTTAATTTGAAACCATTGTCAGAACATTCTCAGAGGACCCTCCGTCCTTGAGACTTGTACAACAATTGATAAATGGGTCAATCCCTTCAATAGCTGTTTATCACAAGCCTTGTTAATAAAAGGCTCTCAATCTAACGAAAATTTTGAGACAGACAGATTATAAATATTATAAATTATGCCTTTCAATCTTAGAAAAAATCAAGAGTTTAGAAGAAGGCGTGCGTGACCAACTGTGTTGCAAGTTGCAAGACACACAAAACATAAGTTTAGTTTAAAAAAAAGCTAAAATACTAGTTTCCTACTGCGACCGTGAATTTAAGTCTAATTTATTAGTTAGCCATTTGGAATGGCAAGATCATAATTCAATAATTTAAGTAAGCGATGCATTTAACTATCAATACCTACAAATAATTTGAACTTTTGACCATCGATACGTTATGAAGAAGAATAAAATGACTACGTATATCAAAGATTATGGTTATAGCACACTTGAATGTGTTACGCAACATGCTCGCTCCGAACTGTTGCAAGTGCTCGATGAAACCAATGAGTGCCGACCTTAATGATTCATAATAACGGTACCATAAACGGTTACCGTTGTAACTATCATAGTTATTATGATCTAAGAGGTGACTAAACTCTTGATATAGATAAAAAAAACCTTTAAGAAAGAAGTAAATCATGCCTGCTTAGATTTTTTAGTTGAATTTACAAAGGCTAAATTAGGTTAACAGGACCATAAAGAAACCTCTGTTTATGTGAGAATTTACGCGTGCGTATTCTAATATATTCCACATATTTATGTTTTACTTTATTATCAAATCAGCATGAATAAACCATAACTTTGGCTATATTTCTCCCTTTCTTTCACACAGTATCGGACAAATAAGTTGGTTGTGATTGTGAAGACACATATTTGGCATATATAATAGCAATAACGTGTAATACAAATAAATACGAAATATGGTCCATGTGCGACGTTATTGCCAAGGACTATGGAGATACTGGGACAAGCTTCTATCGATCCGCGGGTGCGTCCGCCCCTTAACTATTTTTTTATAAAAAAAGACCTAAAACTTGAGAGTCCACGCACCCTTCTGCCTATAGACGGTACGAGAAAGTATTTTATTGAATTAGCATCGGAATAGTCGAGATCTGCTATTTTTTTTGGGTCTGGAAATATGGATACTTTTCTTATCTCGATGGTACCCAAGATTCTGGACGATCTTTGGCAAAGCATGCCTCATTTCTTCTTTTTTCCCCTTTCTAATCGTCGAATGTACCTACATAGTTTTCCGTTCAGTTCGCATTAGCCTTATCGACAATACAACCGGAAAATTCATTAAAATGGCGCGAAAACATTTACATACGACGTCAACGCTGCCTATTTCACTGTCGTTAGCTATGGCCATTAGTTCGGAAAAATGTGACGGCATTTTTTCTAGAATTATATGATGAAATATTGTAAAAGCTGCAATTGCAACGTTTAATAAAAAGTAATAACGAAAGACGATTAAATTGTTTTAAGGATTGTAGTATATTTAGCTGGTATTTTATAGTTATTATAAAAGACCAGCTAAATATCATAACAGAATAAATAACCGAGAAGTTTTTTCTTCTTATGACCACTTATTATGTTTAGATTCAGTGTCGGCTTATCATCAAATAATAATACAGTCGTAAAAAGGTACAAAATAATTAAAACAGTGATTTACATACTATTGTTAATGCATTGTGTTAACTTATAATAGTGCATCTTTTTCAAATGAAATAGGCAAAAACGAATGGAGAACATCTTGCTAGGGATGGTGTCATTTATATTGATGATGTATTGAGTGCAGTTTAATATACAAAAAGGAATAAATTAGTCTGTTTAAATAGTTAAACAGACTAATTTATTCCTTTCTGTATATCAAACTTGACAGTTCAAGCTCAGCACACCCACAAGTTTAATATATTATATATTTTTTTCAGCTTACAATGTTTATTCCAAATACATAGTTACAGCCTTCACTGTCAATCAAGAACACTAGTTACCCCTAAGATGGGGCGACAACACTACACATGGCCGGCTCAACTAAATAAGACCTCAATTAAGGCAAAATTATCAGAGTATAGTAATAAATCACCCGACAGAACTCAAGCATGAGTAATACGACACTGATACATTCATTTTAATGACAATTAAGTAACGATAAGGTAGAACACACATTGATTAATTTAAATAGGCCAGCGATTGGCTGACTGACAAATGTTTGAAGTATTAAGTAATAGTATTTAGTAAAAATAAACGATGATGATTGTTGACTATTCGCTTTTCATATAAATCTTTAACTATTTGATGGTTGCAGCGTAATGTTAACCAAAGAAGCTTGTGATCAATTGCTTGGATCGAGGCAGTCATTTTCGTACGAGGCGAAAATGACGAAAAGGTACCACTCTTATTCCGGGACCTATAATGAAATCTGCAGTATGCTCATTCGCGGTAAGCCTCCATATGGGCGCGGCCAGCTATCAATCAGCAAATGGGTAACTTGGCTAAGTCACACTTAGTAACGGCTTGCTAAGTGGTTTTACTTGTGTGTCGTGGTCCTTAAACATAATTCATCATACACTGAAGAAAGTACGCAGCGTATATTTTTCAATTAAGCTGAGGAAAATTACTTTGTTAAGTGACCTACGACTGTAGGTGGCTGGTGTTTTAATTTGATCTCATTATGTTGACAATAAAGTAAGAAATACAGCATTTTCGGTCTCATTATTCGGTTCGTTGATTACTCCTGTTATTAAAAAAACATTAGCTAAATATAGTGAGTTTGGCGATATTTAAGTGACTCTATTTGGTTTCATGTTCAGCATTCCACGATAAATAAGGTTATTAACTTCGTATAAAAACTTTTCTCATTCTAACACCGAATGGGCTTGCAGCCAATCGGCATCGTAAACATTTGACATTTGAAGCACATAAAAACCTCAGATGAATTTAATTACTTTACAACTACACGATCTGTGTGGCCTACTTCTGAATGTTAAATTTAATTAACATTAACACAATAATTACTAGAACTTTTTGATTGCCAACATTGATTTCTGATTGAAAAACCAGTAAAAGTTTTCTAATTGACTTAAATTTAAAAATAGTTCAAAACTTCCGACTCAAAAATCCTAAAAAAAATATATGTGTATACACATATTCGTCTACATTATACGTATACCTAAGTTCAGAGTGATATAATAAATGCGAAAGTTCGGTTCTCGGACAGATTAGTCAATGACCTCGGCATAACGGAATTAAAAATATAAATAATTCAGTATGAAGGTAGAATAATTAGAGAATATATACTGTTTATGCCACTGGTTACCAAGAGGTAATGAGTATCCAATCTTCTAAAGACACCGGATTGGAAATCATGGAATTCAAAGTCAAACAAATTTATTTGCCAGAAACACAGTATAGAATGGTACATAGGACCACTTAGGTCCCTAAGAAAAAATAAACTAAAAGGTACTTAATGTATCACACATTTTCTCGAGCAAATTCTATAGCTTCCCCTTTGGGAAATGCAGTAGGTAAATGAAGTAATTTTAAAATCTACCCACTCTTCGAGAATAAATATAATAAATATATAATAATAAAGTGCGACCATGAGCATTATTTTAATTAATATTTAGCAAAGTGACCTTGTGATAAGCCACTTTGTTGATATTAAAAAATCGTCTGGATAAACTGGTCGTGGAATAATAAATAAATGAAGACCATGAAATGTTGCAAATCTATGGTCAAAATTGGATTAACTGACAGGCTACAATCATTTCATACTTTTTCGACAAATCAGGATCATCCATTGCTCTCAAACATAAATCTGTCAGTACCCTTATTCAGTATCCAGCTCGCTAAATACAGTGACACAACTGCTATAATTAGAAGAGCGGAACAAATTACGATGCGGAGACTACGGAGACAGAAACCAAATTGTATGAGCATTTACTTAGACACGCTTTTAAAATGTCGTTTACAAAACAAGTATTCTCCATACTAGTCTTTGGTATTCTATGAATAATCTTCACTTAGCATATTGGATTCTTGTTTCTCTGTACAAGTTCTTTATCCTAACTTATTTGACACCTTTCCAATGTATTGGCGAAGTGTTTACCTTCTTTGCATGATTCGATTGGTTCACCACTTTTAACACGTGCATCGGTATTTTAGTATAGATATTTTTCACGTACTTGAAATCTTTCATTAAATTTTTAAGTCTGTTTATTTGGGGCAATATTTCTGGCCACTTTTTCCCCTTATACTTCTCGATTGTCACAACTTCTTTAATTTTTATCTCCGAGAAATTTTCTCTCATTTTATTATCCTGGCTTCCATACAAACAATCAATTTCTTTACCTACCCGCAAAATGTCAAATACAAGTGACGCATGGCGACCGCGGTCTGACCACCTCTGGGGAAATTAGGTTACAATATATGATGTTATTTACAAGACAAGTCCGAGCAATATTAACTGTGTGTCCTTAAGTTGACGTTAAACTTGGCTGGCGAAGTGATCGATTGGTTTCTTGAGGGCTGAAGAATTATGAGAGATGATAAATACAGAATAAAAGAAGCATCTTCGAAATTAGACCATAACAGAAACGGAATTACGTAAAACCTCCTTCTTCTATTTCCATTTGATTGAAATCAACGTACATGTATTTGAACTCGAAAAACCGATAACGAGAAAAAATATCAAGCAAACCGCTTTTAAGCACTTGCAAAGGTCAAACGAAGATAAGTCCAAAATAACTGGGAGAGATTCGGTTTTGCGATCTTTAGGCGTGTTTTTTCTGAGAAAAAATATTTTTATTTCTCTTCGGGATCTTGTAACAGAAAACTTACTGGCGATTGAGAAGTCTTCTGAAACGGAAAGATGTTTGTTTGTGCTAGAAATGAAAGGGAAATAAGAAAAACCTCTCGTCTATATCCATTCATCTTTATGAGGTCAGGGGGAATTCGGTTCGTGTAGAAGCAAAAATTTGGCATGCCATTGATTGGAAGAACATGAACCTTTTTCAAGCGATGACATAAAGACCAGCCAACCGCGCGTAATTTCTGTGGATATATATACGATATACACTGTTAGTTACTACGAAAAATATGATATTTTTGATAGATATCCGGCTATTTAATCCGCTGGCTCGATCAACAAATGGTAGCAATGGAAGCAGAAGAGTATATAAGGGTGACAAAACTAAAAACAGCCCAAAAAAGGTAGAAACTTAATTAAAAACATTAATTATACATTAACTCAGTCTTTATGCAAAATAAAAGCTCCCATTGAATCACTAATATCTCTTTTAATCTTAGTTTTACGAGAGTAGTCATAAAAATGTAATTTACTAAGTCCATATTTCGTTCATACAGCTCAAACGGGTAGGGCAAGAGCTAGTTCTTAATGAAATTCTAGGAAAACTTGAGGGCCCCTGGGAAATTACAGCCACTGATGTAAGTACCGAGTCTTTACTGGTAGCTCAGGCACGTGTAACGCTGGGTTAGAGGTAACAATTAGGGTTCATATTGAAACAACAATTGGGAACATCAAACAAAACTATATATTTTTTTCAGTACTAGCTTAGGGGCTCCTGGTCCTGGCGAAATTATAACAGCGGCACGGATTGATCGAAAGTTAAGCTACGCTTGCCGCGACAGGTTCATAGATGGGTAACCATCCAGCACATATAGAGACTTCTCTGTGCCTCAGAAAACACGTTAAGCCAATGGTCCCGGCGTCATTCGCAGATCTTTGACAGTCGTTACGGGTAGTCAGAGGCCCAAAAGTCTGACAACTACCAAGGGCTATCGTTAGAGGTCAGGGGGCCAAGTCTACTTATTTACAAAGGTGTCAGTGGTCTCGCAATGATGAGTTTTTGACAGATTTTGTATGGCATATCTGTCCAAAACTGATCATTGTGAGACCACTGACACGTTTATAAATTAGTAAACTTGGCCCCCAGACAGGCAGTCGCTCCATGTAAAATATAGCATTCAGGTGAATCCGGTAATCCTGGAAGCCGACTTCAACATAGCTGTTAAAAGGCTAGGTAGATTGATTTTACCTTAGTTAAACTAAAAGAGCCAAAGAACATGAAGGTTATCAGCTGCTCTGACTCTGACCAACCCCACGGTGGATCGTCTCGTATGTCACTAGTAGAACTGTTCGACCATTTATTCTTCTGCTTGCTTTTGTTACATCTTATGGCGCTTCTCTTCCATTCTCTTCTGACAGCCCTCAAGTTCTCATTCACTTATTGTATCTGCATATCATCTTTAAATAGATCAATTGACTTTTCAAGACGATCAGAACAGTCACTCAGTTTAACATCATTTGCGATCGCAGGAACCTGAGACTAAGCCACATGAGTATTTACTAAAGCCTTTAAGACGTTCAACGCTAAGGGTTGCAGGGTCGCGCCTCGGAGGACTGATTCATTCTAATCCTTAACAATACAATGTTTGCAACATTCGTTTTCTTTTTTCCTTTGTTTTGATTGCGAAAATGTGTTTGAAACGATACCCAATATAATGAATTCAGGACCAAGATCTAGTAAAAAAAAAAGCACTAGCTTTGTTATAAATAAATGTGCTAGCATTGTTTATAAACCATAAAAATTATCGAACAAGCAGACTACAGATTTAAAGTATAAACTATTTTAATTATACCGATCAACCTATAAATAAAATTATAATTATTAATTAAGTATCAGGTATTTATAATGCAGACTGCTTACATAGGTATCGCTTTTTATCAAGCTTGTCCTGTTATGGCGTTTACCGACTCACAATCAGCCAGACTGATATTCTGAAACCATACTAACTGGTTTTCGTTATTCGTATAATAACATCAAAATTTCCGGCATTTACTCCTACAAATTGGCAACGCCTAACTGAAGCCTTCCAGATATTCTCGGAAGTAGTCTAATTACTTGCCTTAATTCACCGGACTATAATGATACAGAGCCCATCAGGGCTCATCTCGTATTACATAGGACCTTACCGTCATCAGCGAATTAACGACGGTAACTAGACACTTTTACACAACCCTATGGGAAATGGGAATTCTCGTACCTATGTACTATTCTTGTTATGCTTGGCAACCCTATCTGAGTAGGATTCGTTTGAACTTGATGCCACTTAGAAGTTTTTGGAAGAATATTTTTCTAGCGTGGGGGTAGCTAAGCGGAATATTTTAGTAAAGTTCTTTAGCTGGCTATTTGTATATCGTGTTGGGAGTTTTTTATTGGATTTTCTTTTTCACAAGTGAGTTGATTATTGGTGTTATTGTAAGCAAGTTTTTTTTTCTGCTAAAATGAACATTGAACGTACTTAGGAAAAACGATTAGGTCTTACCCCTTAAAGCTTGATTCATACATATCAGTGAAGTCACAGTTCCGGCACAGTGCAAAATATTCTTTCATACATTCTCATGCCGGTGTCCGCACTAACACTGAGACACTGACACTGACAAGTGGAGATGCGTTCATAGAGAATGTTTGAATGAATATTTTGCACTGTGCCGGTACTGTGTCGGAACGGTGGCTTCACTGATACGTGTGAATCGACCTTAAACCTTCTGTAGAACGATACAATATATATAAATCTCTCCGATTCAAAAACAATCAACGCAAACGTAGCAAAGAGCAGATTGTACAAGCTACCACGTGCGAAAAAAATAATAAAATAGTAGATTGTTCATCGAGCGCAAACTGTCTGTCTGTCTGTCAGTCAGACGAGCCTTAGTAATAGGGTCCCGTTTTACCTTTTGGGTATGGAACCCTAAAAACAGTGCATTAAAAAAAACAGTGCAACAATGAAATTTCATACAACTTTACTGCACTATTTTGGTTCTAAGCAAAAAATACGTCCTTTGTGATCGGTTTTGTAGTGATTAATGATAACATTACTATAATTGTTGAAAGAAAAAGTATTTATTGGGACTCGCACAAAAAGATCACAAACTAAACTAATCACGATCGTAAAAACATAAAAAAACCGGCCAAGTGCGAGTCGGACTCGCACACGAAGGGTTCCGTACCATTATCTATAAAAATGGCAAAAAAATCACGTTTGTTGTATGGGCTCCCATACAACAAACGTGTTTTTTTTGCCGTTTTTATTTATATATTTATACCCTTATATATTTATTTTATTCTGGTTTTTATTTGTTGTTATAGCGGCAAAAGATATACATGATCTGTGAAAATTTCAACTGTCTAGCTATCACCGTTCATGAGCTACAGCCTGGTGACAAACAGTCCGGACCCTTAGTAATAGGGTCCCGTTTTATCCTTTGGGTACGGAACACAAAAGAAAAATCATTTACCCACAACATAATAATTATGATATTACACAAACATTATTTTTTACCCTAACTATGTACAGAGATTAATAGTTCAAATTCGACCTTCAGTTATGACATTTGGTTATCCAGTACATCCAGTAACCAACTGGATAGCAATATTCTCTCCTTAAGTATTTATATCAATCTGTTTTTATGTACGTACCCACATTTACAATTACATCGGCATTTTGAAACAGTTACTAGGTGCACTTTAAGTAATGAAAGCTCTCTGGGAAATGATCATTCCTTCCTGCATAAAATGGAGTAAAGGCTTTGTCAAAAGAAAATTTTCGACAGAAGATGAATACGAAATTAAATTGTTTTTACAAGCACTATATCTACCTTATTTTCTTCTATAGGCTCCCACAACGCGACGCGATTATGGTAGAACACTTTCTATGAAGATTTCACAGAAATTGTTCTACGAGAGTTGCGTCGCGCCTGTCTAAAGGAGCCTCAATTCAATTTGCGGTCTGCTGCGTACACATTATGGACATAATTATCGTTTTCTCCCAAACCTGTCTGTGTGTGTGCGATATCTTATTTTTGATCTAAGCTAAAAGCAATTACGTTGGAAACAAAGATCCTTTTTTGTCAAAAGATAATTTCCTGGGTAGCATCAAACGTAATAAGAACATAGTATGAATCAGGAAGAACTTTGGCACGCAACTAGAAACAAAATGCTGATCAAACATATTCTAGGATATAATTCTTATTTATTAAGAAAATACTTCCTCTAATAAATGGAGGAACAGAGATTATAGCAAGTTCGTTTGTTTGCAAAGGCTTCACGGCTTATTGCTTGACTGCTCTTAGCAAGTCTGTTGGTTTAAGAGCTAAGGATAATATAAACACGAAAGGTAGTTTACGTGTTCTACTACCCTTTGAAGACAGATAATAGAGGGGCCTTTGTTCTTCAAGGGTTAGAAGTATCTGAAGATATCGATCGACGATCAAGACCATTCTTGTCAAGGCATCATTTTATATACCCCCACTATTCAGTTTATCAGTGTTGTTGAGCATTGGTGGCCCAGTGGTAACGGCCGAGACTTAAAAGTCGCTCGAAGGTGCGAACCCTGACAGGCGCTTAACTTTGTATAAATAATTTCATCACCACTGCTCTCAAAACGGTGAAGGAAAACATCGTGAGGAAACCGGCGTGTCCTAGAACCAAAAATTGGAAGACATGTGACATCTACCAACCGCACTGGGAGCTAGTAATTCCATATGGGAGGATAGACAAAGCTTTCAAGTATCAGTAACAATCAATTACGTCAATGGGCAACACCATGAAGATAATATCATATTATTTGCATGTTCCACCAGATAGCAGCCGGATACTGACTATCAAACAACACATTGCCGGAAACTTAATACTTTGTGATTATCCGCTGGGTTCGCACACAATTAAGCGTACAATGTAATTAAAATCACATTGTACAAGTTAAGTACAGATACTCAGGCTTTACTTTGAAGTTTGAGCAGTCGAAGCTTGACGATATTTGCTTAGAAGTTACGGGTCATATAGGTTTAAAGGCGAGTCTAAAATGATGAATTTGGAGAATTTGATCAAAAAGTTTCGCTTGAGGAGGATTGTGTCTAGGAGTGGACGACTTTTGGCTAAATGATGATCTTGACAAGAAATCTTAGGGCAATCACTTCGAAAGTGTTTCGTATTTCTACAACGACTTTCAAAAGGATAAACATAAGCTTTTTGATAGCTTATGTCAGTCCTATACATTTTTGCCTTTTATTTATTTACTAAAACTTTATGCTCAAGTAAAAAACTACTGTACAAAGGCGGACTTAATGCCTGAGGCATTCCTTTTCCATAATCGTTATCGAAAAATTGGACCGATCTGCCGAAAAGCTGAAGAATATGGCTAGGTTCAGGAACTTTACATCTGCAACAGCGTTTTTCTTGAAGAGAGAAATATTCTCATTATTATCCACGAAGTCAGGCGGATTTCACCAACTGCTGGGCGGCATAATAATGCATCTCTTTGTTTGTGCCAATATCCACACTCAAGAAGAGACAATACAACGTCAAATTATGCTCTTTCCGAATACACAAGCGCCACTACATCATCAGCCTATAGCAGTCCACTGCTGGACATAGGCCTCTCCAATTGCTACGCCATTCACGCCATTCAGCTCGATTCTCGGCAACTCTCATCCAGTTGCTACCAGCCACCCTGCGAAGATCGTCGCTCCACCTAGCTTGAGGGCGTCCTACCTTACGTTTGCCGATTCGCGGTTTCCACTCAGGAACACGTCTACCGCATCGGTTCTACGGCTAATATGGTCGGCCCATTGCCACTTCAGCTTGCTTATTCTGTGAGCTATGTCAACAACTTTGGTTCTCTGCCGGATTACCTCACTTAATAGCTATTAGCGTCACTACAATGCTGTGTAACCAAAACCAACGATGATGGAACAATTGGAAATAAAGTAGAGTCGATCTCTCTCATCCAAATCCGCTCCACCATGAGTCCATGACGTTGTATTTGAAATACAAGCGAACATCCATTCTCTTTTACTTAAAATATTAGTGGATTATGGATGTCAAGGTCATGTTTATATTGGAATAATATTTGTGTAAAGTTTATTACCTCATTTTAACGCTATTTGGATATGAGAGTCAACATTGCATGGGCCTATTACGTATTTTAATGTTGTGTGTGTGCCAGTGACCTAAAGAATATACACTTACTTACAAGTTATTGGCATATTCCAATCGTAAACTAACGAATTCCGAAGACCCTACACAAGTGACAATCGCTTCGAAAGCGTTTCGTATTTGTATAACGACTTTCAACAAGATTGACATAAGCTTTTCGATAGCTTACATTTTGCCTTTTCCGTTATCGTTATCGCTGATAGAATGTCGCTTTGTCTAGGCTCTCTGTACATCTAAACGGTTTTAAAATATAAACTTTAAATTGTTAGCATTTGAAATTGAAAAGCAATTTTCTTGTTTCCGGTTGTCCCTCTATTTTGCCGGCCCGTCAAAAAAATCAGGAAAGTAACGGAAGGAAAAATATTGGACTATTCGCACTTTCAGGGAATCGGGGAAATATCCGGCGTTGCAGAATTGAATGGACATATTTATCAACGCAGCGTTGGTTAAACTACAAGTGGTGGGTTGCAGCACTTGCAGCTGAAAATCAGCGCAGCGTTAAATGGTATACTTTGTGTTGCCATTATGCTGAGCTGGGGCCTTTTTGGCATTCTAATCATTGTTTTCTGTTTTAATAGTTTTAAGGTGTATCTGCAATGCCAATAAACGCATTTTTCTTTCTTTTACAAGACCCAAATACAACTGGACCATTTTTTAAATAAATGAATTAGCAATTGAGGTCCTGTTAACGATATTTTTTGGTACTAACTCTTAATGAGATACTTTATTCAAAAGGAAATACTTCGCCGGTATTGATCGCCCCTCACGCAATTTCATACCCCAAAAAAGGGGAGTAACCAACTATCACCGAAAATACATCGCCAATCCATTCCGTAATACTTGATCTAGCTAGAGTATCGTAACATCTAAGCCCCGGGGGGTCACTACACCGTATCTGCACAACTACAAGCAAGTATACGATTACATACAGATTCACGGCCACTCCTACGCAACAGCCCACTCTAAAACTCGGATCTAGTGCAGATTTCAAGGGCATCGTATTATTTACTAACTTTGTGTGACTGGTTTATAAAATCTAATGAGATGGACAACTTTTATTTTGCTGCAATTTTTTTTTTAAGTGTCTGCCCCGTTTATTATTTTTTTATCCACATCCTGGGATCTCCACTCATCAACCCAGAAAACAGAGGCCCATGGGTGGCATAAAAACTCTGACACCAGGGTTAGTCACTAACCCTAACACGAAAAAGAAAGAAAGGAAGAACCCCGAGAAAGACTTTGGACTTCCATAGCATGTTGATAAAGAAACCTGTTTACTGCAGTTAAACATTTTGCTCTTTTTGATGTTACGTACTTCATGTCATAAGACATTTTGTCTTATGATATGACTCTTATGATTGTTGACTTTTTGGCTAAAACAACTTTTTAAGCAGGCTCTAGCCTTTGTAAGCCTCCAGCCTTTGTAAGCCTCCAGGGGGCCAAGTCTACCAATTTACAAACGTGTCAGTAGTCTCGCATTGATGAGTTTTTGACAGATTTTGTATGGCATATCTGTCAAAAACTGATCATTGTGAGACCACTGACACGTTTGTAAATTAGTAGACTTGGCCCCCTGAACGCGCACAGTGTTATTCTGGACAATCGCAGAACTGTTCCAAATTGTCGATGGTAATATTAGAGCACCCTTAACCTTTGCCGACATTTCAATGTTCAATGAGCCTGTTGTTCAATGTTGGAAGGGTGTTTGCCACCCCTTCTAAATTGTTTGCTCTTCCGCAATAGATATAATTACATGGTTTCTATAAACCCATGGAGGCTTGAATCACACATTAGCACTGGATTGAATCACCGTCTGGCCTAACTGTCTTGTCTTGAATGTTTTTTTTAATATGTTAGATTATAAGATGAACAATTAAGTACTCTCTACCTATACATATTTCTTTTGCTGTGCCCGAAAGGGTCCACGATTGCTCATACGCAAATGTTTACCACCTAAGCACATACATTGTGGAATGCAATAAAGAATTGAGTATTGAGGAACCTCTAGATTTTTCACGCTGTTAGGTCACGGCAAGATTTCGAGTCGCGATCTCCTTGCGCACCCGAATGAAGTTCCAATGGCAATTCAGTAGCCTAAAGATGTAGCGTGAATAGTGATCGCGTTTCTTAGCTTCAAAACGCGAGGCGGACAAGAAAAACGGTCTCGGGAGTTTGGGACAAGGCGCGACAGGCGTGAACCCGGTGATTAGCCGCGAAAATGTGTGACGCAAAGAAGGGTATTTCATCAACTCGTCCTACATGCCTGCGGCCCATCTAAGAAGACTTGCAGAAAATCAAAAGAACGTCCTAAATGGGCCGTAGGCATGAAGGACGAGTTGACGAGTTACTCGCAAAGAAGAGTGACCGCGACTACGCGAGTGTCTGTGCGCGAAACTGAACACGCCTTTGAAGTTCACAAGCTTAATGCTACTAGCCAAGGTGATGTGATGATACTGCAGAGATTAGGTACGATGCTGCTAATTTAATTCGCAAGTTGGCTGGCTTCCTTGGATTCAGAATTATTTATCTTATTATTATTATTTTCACTTTGTTTGTTATTTTTTTATAATTTTAAGAGACATTTTTTTTCTGTGTTTGTTCCGCGATTACTCCGCCAATTATGAATTGATAATGATGATTATTTTTTTGTTTGGTGGTGGTGTCATGCTTCAGAGGTTGTCCCATATAAATTTTATTAACTTTGCTTGCATAGTTTTTGAGTTAGCGTCAATATTCCGTATTTTTCTCCACTTAGTATAATGTATAACAGGATATTTCATGAATAAAAATATCTACAGGAACACGATGCAGGTAAACCTAACGTAACAAAGTTATATTGAATGCCTTGGTAATAATATAAGTTGTTTATTATATAACAGGATGGCTGTTTAATTAAACATTTTAGAAGCAATAGCTAATTATAGTTTCATTGATACCTGCTACATGTTATGGATTTTATGTATGAAAGCCTGCTTCTCTGAAGGGTTACACACGGCTACACATAAAGCTATACATTTCCAGTATAAGCTGACCTGGCATTGTTCGTAACTGGAAATGTAAAGCTTGATGTGTAGCCATGTGAACAAAAGTACACCCACATTTCACCAGTTATGTTTATTTAAATTAATTAATTTAAAATTTTAAAAACAAGAACATGATGTATATTTGATATGAATTTTCTAAACAGCATGTTGTTATTAATACAGGCGTGATGTTATGTTGTATGTGTAAATAAGTTTGAAGAACTAATAACCGTTAACTGTTGTCCGTAAATTCATCAAATTACATACTATGCAATAAATAAGTTTTATAAAAATATTGTCCTGTGTTATTTGCATACCTTTTAACAATTTCCTTCCTCGTGAAGATTGTGTTACATTCCTTAATTTCTAACCTTGACGGTTTCCTTTTTATTTTACCTATTGTGCCAATTAAATGAGGAAGAATATTGCCTTAATTACCATGCTTTTCGCAAGAGTTTTTAATATTATTCATTTTTTCCGTAAGTATATGTATACTTACTTACATTATTAAATATTTCTTAAAAAAATATATTAATATAAAAAAAACCGGCCAAGTGCGAGTCGGACTCGCGCATGAAGGGTTCCGTACCATTATCTATAAAAACTGCAAAAAAAATCACTTTTGTTGTATAGGAGCCCCCCTTAAATATTTGTTTTATTTTAATTTAACTATTTATTTTTAAAGTGAATATGTAACTAAATATTGTGTCAATATTTCAAGCGTCTACCTGTTGTCGTTTTCAATATCAAGCAAAAATATGGGAAGTATGGGAACCCCCTTAAATATTTATTTTATTCTGGTTTTTAGTATTTGTTGTTATAGCGGCAATAGATATACATCATCTGTGAAAATGTCAACTCTCTAGCTATCACGGTTCATGAGATACTACTATAAATTGGAAATAGTTATAACATGGCAATATACATAAATGTATTTATAAATACTTATATATTTTATGTTTATTACACGCATCTGCTAATAATACAGGTACTGGTTTTGTAATACTGGTCTTGTGCATAATATAACGATTACTATGATTTCTGTTGTGACGTAAGTTTATTAATAAACAGAATTAGATAGCTTTTTATTATTTCGAAATAGAAAAAGATTTTTCGTTTTTATATTCAGACATAACTTAGACTATGTTTGGTAATTAAATAAATAAACTTTTAAAAAAAAACAGACTTTGGTTTTGTATTTCGTTTTTTGCCATTATTGAAGCAAACTCAAAAACTACCTCAGAATGTATATGGGACCAATGCGTAAGCTTCTCTACCAAATGAAAAAATAAATTTCAAAATCTGTCCACAATATTGACGAATATGTCAATGAAGAAATTTAAAAAAAAAAAATACAGACGAATTGAGAAACTCCTCCTTTTAAGCCTAAGACACTGACCGAAATCTGTTAAAAATGAAATGCTGTTTATTGGTTAAGTTAGACTTTTATGAAACAAAAACATAAGAAAGGTTCCCAGAGAATTTTTAAATTCGGGAAAAGCTGTAGGACCTTTTTTCCAATGTATTTTTGAAACTATTGAAGACAAGATGTCTGTCATGTCAGCTAGTTTATTTAAATAAAAGAATGTATTTCCTTATTCATCACGTTAAAAAAAATCGGTAAGTATCAACATGTTCTACCAATAAACAAGCGCAACTAATTACGGAGTACACCCAATTTCCTCAATAGCAGTGATCGCAACATAATCATTAAACAATAACAACGAAGTGTAAATATACCTCCAGCACAAATGTTTTGAATGTCGGATCCTTAGCAACTAAGTTAGACATGAATAATTCTCCTCGTAACATCAGACTGATTTCTATTATAATTTCAAATGATCAATACTCGTACTGTTACTTGCGCATTTGCATTTATAATTATTGACTTTATTGTTTCGTAGATAAGGTGGATATTTGAATAAGCGGTTTTTTAATAAGGAGAAATTCTGATACTTTTTTATCAGTCAACATGCTGTTTTGCTTAATTGCATACTTAATAGACTACCTAGAAATTAATGAATGCATTAATTAATTTATTTATTTTTTATATTAATGTTGCTATGATGCTGTGACCAAGCGTCGCAAGTTTAAGTCATAAAAAGTAGGTAACCTGTGGACCGCATTAAAACTTTAGTAAAACTATAAATATGTCATAAAAACATAACTTTTCTTATATAATGACTAAAACTAGTTTACCTTTGAAGTTCAACTGAAATTGAATTTCATTTTATGTTTTTTTTTGTGTGCAAATGGCACAAATAAGAAGATAAGGAACAAAATATCAAGAAAATACTGAACAAACATCCTCTATACATCTTCTACTGTTAACCAAAGCTAACACTCTAAAAACAGGTGGCATAAAATAAGCATCAGATACCTACCCTCTCTGGCTTTCAAATAAACAGTGTTCGCGACGATATTCTCTAATTCCATCAGTTCCAGTGTGGCTGATTTTATCGTAGACCCTCCACGAAGCAAGACCCCGCCGCTGCGGCCCTTCAGCCGCCTTCCAGACACGCACGACACTGCCCATCAATGTGTCCCGCGCTCAACAACACAAGTATGCAACCCGCTAACTTATACACATAACACTTCACCAGACACAGATTAACGTAATCCAACCCGTACAACAGTTTCAAACGCTGCCGTCGGCAATAACACGCAACAGTTCACGACTACGATTCACGATACCCAGGGGTGTGGTGGAAAGGACGATAGCATGAGTCTTTGAGCGGTAAACAGCGGCGCGAACGCTCGTGCGCGTCGGCTTTGGTGTAAAACGGTTAGTTTATTTCAATAAATGCGTAAAAGCAGCACACGCCCGAATTACGCGAGTTATTGATGACGGACAGCAATACGCTACGAAAATTACCACTTTTACAGTGTTTCTACTTTCCAGTTGCTATACTGTCCTTTGAAAAAGCTACCATGCACGGCAACTTTTTACCCTACTGCAAAGAAGTGTTATGTGTGTTTTAAGAGTTTAATAAATTGTTTTTCCTTTTCTAGGGAAAATACATATTAAATAGAGTCATTGTTAGTTTAAGTAAGCATGAAAATAAACTCCTCAAATAGTAGGCCTGCTGATTACATTAACAAGATCGACTTGGTAATTGCAAGTATTTAATTTTTCTATGGCAATTTTGTCGCTGTCCACAATTCTGCCACTGCCAGATGTGATGTGGAGAAACGTGTGTGAAAAAAATACTGAGAGATAAAAATATCGTTTATTTTAATTTTCAAGAGTCGCAAAACACCTCCTCGAAAGACAGTGCAATGGACGATGAACAGTGGAACAACACTCTGAATACACACGCATAACATCTGCCCCCTGGACACAAACTACGATGGTCAATCGGTTGGAAGCTGCTGAAACAATCTGGCCATATTCGACCCTTCACAGACACAGTCCCAGTCTACAGTGTAGAGCCTCCTCACAGAAAATGCCTCACCCTCTTTACTGCCCATCATGGACTACCACTCACAGATAATTATATACTAGCCTGCACATTTCTGGATTTGAACGAGGCGAATGGTTCTTACTGGTCGAACTAAATTTGAGTAGTAGTCAATTGACTGGAAAAGAAGCAGATCGTTTATTTTAAACTAGCTGTGCCCCGCGGATTCACCTGCGTAGGTCTCGATCCCGTGGGAATATAGGGATAAAATGGATCCTATGTCCTATTCCAGTTCATGGTCTACCCGTATGCCCATCCTCTCCTCTCTAGAGTAGGGAACGTCGCGCTTGCGTCAAACGATTCGCGTATTGCATTTTTATATTCATGATTACTTCGAAATTAAATGTCCGATTCGAATGAATTAAAAAGTATTTTGCTACTACATAAATTACCTTGATGTTAAAACTATTTATTTGAATAAGAATTAATATTATGTTGATAAAACTCCTTCGCAAATAATGCATTAGTTTCGAACAAATTTGATTACCATAAAAAATGGTTATAGTGAGTCAATCTTAAAAGATAGACATATGCTGTCGCAGACTTTTTTTTAGAACTTTTAAAGAGGAAGAATTCCATCATACATGATATTTGCGTAACTTAAACCGGTTACGCAGCGCACGCAACGGAAGCTCTCAAAAAGGAATATTTTTTCCCGTTTTTGCAACATTTTTCATTTATGCTCCGCTCCTATTGGTCGTAGCGTGATGTTATACAGCCTATAGCCTTCCTCGATAAATGGACTATCCAACACAAAAAGATTTTTTCCATTCCACCCAGTAATTCCTGAGATTAGCGCGTTCAAACAAACAAACAAACAAAGTCTTCAGCTTTATAATATTAGTATAGATTGTTTAACTAAAACTTTTACACTTTAACATACCAATAAAACCAGAACATTTTTTTTTACAAAAATTAATTACAAAATAGTATTTTGTAACTTTCTAATAAAAGTCGGTTTTCCTTGCCATCCTCGTCACAGATCAAGAATTTATACATTTAATTCTGAAACACAAAAAAGTGTGCTGCTAAACAAAGTACTAACAAGTTTCTAAGTTTGCTTCTAATTTAGTAGATTGGTTTTGCTATGGTAATAATTTACACGTCAATTTAAGCATGCTTTACTATGCGCGTGTGTGCGTTACTACCTCAATAATAATTTGGTACTAAATTAGCGGCGTTCATCATTATTTTAAAGAAGATAGATACTATTTTTTATTCTACTGTCCGTTTATCTTATTTTAATTATAAAATCCTTCTTCTCAAACTTAGGTCTATGAGAATATCACACGTAAGATTGTTTTTTTAAACAAGCAACACTGAAATTTTGGTTTGATATGACATTGACATTAGATGGCGGGAGTCAAAAATCACATGTGATCCATGTTGTTATTTATTTTTCATGGTCATTTCTTAGCACATTAATATAAACTTGTAAAATGCAGTCTGCCGATCCTTGTGTAGAGTGTGGCGGCAACGCATTAAAATTGATAGATGGATATTATTACTGTGTAGAATGTAATACTCAAAACACGAATGTGCGCGAAACAGTGGTGGAGCAAAAAGCTTTGGGAGACGGCACTTTTGCTATAGGAACGAGAAGAAAAATCGTTAAAATTCACGACAATACGATTCAAAGTAAGCTTGTTTACTTATTTGTGTATTTTCGTAGTTTTTACACTTATTACCAAGCACTTTTGTTGCTGCAAAAAAACAATTTTATATTCTTTGCTAGTGGTGCCTTTAGTTTGCGTTACCTATGATCCAAGGTCTATTGTAGTTATTAGGTGCAACTACTTGTAACTCAAATAATATTGTGAAACATCACATTTATTACACAATGTTATTATTTGGGGTTAGTTAATATTGGAGATCATTTAGCTGCAAATTAATATAGTACAATCTTTTGTGAGTTTCCATCTCTAACCTCTGCAATTTTGTACTCGGTTTAAAATGGATAATATTTGACTAATTTTTCAGGTGAAACCACTTCTGTTACAAGCACTTCCACCTTGCTTTACTTTATTTGCTGCAGAAACTCAATACATATTGAAAAAGCATGTACTACCCAATTAATTTTTATTTTATTTATTTAAAACTAGCTGATCCAACAGTTGTCTTCCTGCCCAAAAAATTCCCATAGAAACGAATTTTGCAGGCAACAAAAATAGCCAAATATGTCCACCAGTGAGTAATATGCTTACCAACAAACAGGATTACAATTTTATTATATACATAGGTACACCAAATAACATATACATTGTACATGAAATAATAATTTTATCAATATTATTTTTCAGTGAGCGGTGAATGGTACAAATGGCATGCATATAACTTCATAATATTGGGTTTGGCCGATGAACTGGTTGCGGCTGGAGCTAAGCCCTCATTTAAGTTAAAACTCTTGTGGATCTGGACTAGATACATCAAGAAATATCAGAATAAAGATGCATTAGGGTAAGTTATTATCTTAATGATTAAATTAATTATTCAAGTCTCAGGTATAAAGTTGACTTATAGTATAGCATAATTAGCCTATAATATTCCCACTGCTGGGATACAGGCCGCCTTTTTCCGAGAGGGAATGAGCTAGCTAAATGAGAGAATAAGCTACCACATGGGAACAGTGCAGGGTGGTAGATGTCTCTGAATTTTTAGTTCTAAGACATGCCTTTTTGACATGCATTTTTAGTTCAAAAAGATGTTTTCCTTCACACAAAGTAACATTATAGCTTACCTGTTAATAAAAAATATATAAATATAATAATGTTTTTTTTGTTTTTATAAAAATATTAAAAATGTAAATATATAATAAAATATAATTATCATTGAAATTATTTCCACTTCTATCTATCGATATTAGAGGGTTTTGTTTCGGCGGCCGTCTGTGGCCGCCGACCAGCCCACCTCCAGAAGTTGGTTATGTCTCCTGGTCTGTTCAGAAAATCTGTAAAAGATCTGGGTGACCCGAGTGTTTTTGTTCTAATCTGGGTGACGCCTATGCATTCGTAGAGCACATGGTTCACTGTTCTCAATTATAGTTGATCTAAAATAATATAAAATTTGACTAATAATATATTACATTTTATATTTACAGATTCGAAAAAAAATCCTTTGTTAGAAATAATGATAACATAACATTACCAAGTTTTATGGTCGAAGAAAATAGTAGCAGTAACCCTGTACCAAATGTAGAAGAAAATGATATAGAAAATGAAGAAACAACAAAGAAAATAAAGAACAAAAATGTTATAATGGACGGCTCCCGAAGAGACATCAAGTTCCTTTCGAAAGGCGTTATTATAGCCATGTTGTATTTAGCACTGAATCTTGATGAAAGCGACATACAACTTTATCACATGTATAGATTTATTAAAGAGAAACGCTTGAATTTCTCCAACATACAAAGATTTCTGCCCGAGGATATTCATGTTAAAAGCATACAAGACGAATGGTTAAGGTTTATTCACAGCAAAGTATGTAATATGCATAGAGCTCGTGCTCTGGCGATGTCTTTATTACGAAAACTTGACTTAGGAACGCCTAAAGTTCCCGATATGAGAAAAATAATTGATGACTTTCTGTTAGAGCTCTGCCTCCCAAATGATATGAAGCCGATGATATACTCCTTGATGTTTTTACATCGTTGCGACTTCCTTGACATGAGTAGCAAATCTAAAGAACACCTGGTACAAATGCCTGACTATGAAGGAGTAGCCATGTCCTATGTTCTTGTCGCTCTAAAGATGTGCTTTGGGTTAGATGGCGACTATGAAGAAAAGCTATCAGATGCCGTTGAAAAGATAAATGATGAGAGGAATCTTTCCAAATCTCACAGAATGAGAAAATACTCTGAACCAAGTACAAGGCTATTTTCTTTTAGAGAATGGTGCAGCTATATGCAGTTTAGAAAGATAACGCTTTGTAAGTGTTCGCTATATATGGCAGAGCTGCATTGTTTGGAAATTGATGATTATGTTTACCTAGAACATATGAACGATAGGCCACAGAACAACAAAGATTTACAAGACGAAACAGCAATCAATTTGATTAATAAAATACCTGAAGATGATGATGAAAGAGTTATTCCAAAAAATATGTTTTTTCCAACATTGACGCCCATGTCTGATTACACAGACATTGTAATAGAACATAATCAAGACCAAGAAATAAGAGCTCTTTTAAGTGAAGATTTTGCGCAATATTCTCTTAACTATGCTTGTGAATATTTAGAGCTGGCAGACACAAATTCAGACAATATAATCAAAGGTGTTAGTGAAGATAGAAAAACAGTCGGCAAAGTAATTCTAGGCACAATAGTGACGAAAAAGAGTAAATCTGAAATGGTATATGTTAAAAATTGTGAAAATAGAAATTGGATGATAACAAACCCACCCAGGAAGGAACATATTACATGTGAAGATGTACAACACGTGAGTAATGATAAAGAAAGTGATCATGGATATGATTCGGAAAACCCATTGAGTGAAATAGAAGTTTCTAGAGCTACTGAAAATGTAAATGAAACTGATTATATAACGAAACAGGATAACAAAGTTAATGATTCAGAAAATGAAAAAGAAGTTCCTAAAGAAACTGAAAATATATATGACACAGATCAAAGTATGAAAGAAAACAACACGGCTGTCAATAATTCAGAAAATCCAGTGAATGAAAAAGTTTGTGAAGAAACTGAAAATGTAGATGATACTGATCAGAGTATGACAGAAGATACCAGAGTAGATTATGATTCAGAAAATCCAGCAAATAAAAAGGAAGTTTATAAAGTAACTGAAAATAATATATATGACACAGATCAAAGTGTGAAAGAAAATAACGCGGTAGTTAATAATTCGGAAAACCCAGTGAATGAAAAAGTTTGTGCAGGAACTGAAAATGTAGATGACACGGATCAGAGTATTACAGAAAATAGCAGAGGATTTAATGATTCAGAAAATCCAGGGAATGAAAATGTTTCTGAAGAAACTGAAAATGTACTACATGTCACTGATCAGTGTATGATAGAAGATAGCAGAGGTGCTAATGATTCAGAAAATCCCGAAAACGAAAAGGAAGTTTCTAAAGAAACCGAAAATACAGTAGAAATAACAGATCAGCCTATCAAAGAAACTAAAAAAGTATTTATCATTACTGAAGAAGATAATGATAAGAATATTTTCGATGACTCATTCGAAGAACTTGATTTAAAGGATGAAATGGAGGCAAATAATGGAGAAGATTTATATGCTAATAACGAAGAACAGCCATTACCAAACAATAATTCCCTCTACGATGATCGCGCCAGTTTAAGTGACATTTCTGATGTTGACACTGTATTCCCAACTTTTAATCCCGATACTTTTGACAGAGAGCAAACGATTAAAGAATTAATTCTGTTTGCTTGTAAAAAATATAATTGCCGAGTTCCCCCTGAGTATAAACCACCTAAAGAAAGGCAACCTAGAAAAAGGAAAGCCAACACATTTGGCAATGAAGAAACATCGAGAGAACCCAGAAAAAGAGCTAAAGTGAATCGTTTCGATGTCAAAAAGAAAGTAGATGAACTAATTAGTGGTTATTACACTCTTAAGCAATCTGATCTAATTAACCAAATGCAGGAGGCAGTCAGTTTAGCTATTCGAAACAATCAGTTCGATAGTACGTTGAATGTAAGTAATCGAACTCAAAATGAAGCAGAAAACCTGGCAAATGTGGAACAAGCCAGTGATGTATTAAGTAGAAGAAGTTCTATTATTACGGGGAATGTAGAAACTCAATCAAATGTTACTATGCAGAATCTAAATGCTAATCCACAGACAAGTGTACTAGAACAAAGTGAAAAGGAACAGAATCCGGACAAAACGAATGATATTGAAGAGATAGACGAACATTTGGAATCAAAAATATTTGAGGGAGAAGACGAAATGATACTAGACGATTTAGTACCGAAAGGTGATCCCAAGTTTGACGAAGAAAAGTATGATGTAAATCAATTATACATTAAAATAAAAGTCGAAGAAGATATGTCGAGCCTTTACAGTTTAGAGGATAACCCTAAACTAGAACAAATACTTAACCAAAAGATCGAACAATGTAAAAATGGTGGAGAGTTTGAGAATCTAAAAGCTGGATCCGTTGACAAGCCTTTAATAAAAACTAAATACGAAAGTGATTCGGAGGACGAAATACCTTTAAAAGTTTTACAAGAAGAAAAAAAGCTAATAGAAGAAAAAAATTCATGGGAAGATAATTTCGAAGCCTTGATAAATAAAGAAAATGTATCAGAATTTAAGTATTGGTTTAGGCATTACGACGAGGATTTTATGACGCGATCCATGGATTGGCATAAAAAGTTCGATGAAGAGTTAAAAGAGAATACTCCAAGCAGTTTCTATTTTGTCATAAGAGAGTGTGCCGCTATTTTGAATTGTTCCCCTTTCTCTCTTTACAAACACATGCAGAGTTTGGAAAAGTATATCATTGCTATGGCGAAGTACTCAGATTAATGAATATCTCATCTATACATATAAAGCACTAGCTTCCGCCCGCGTGGTATGTCGATAAAAAGTAGCCTATGTTCTTTCTCAGGCTCTAGACTATCTGTGTACCAAATTGCATTGAAATCGGTTCAGTAGTTTTGGCGTGAAAGCGCGACAGACACACAGACCGACAGAGTTACTTTCGCATTTATAATATTGGTAAGGAAGTAAGGATAGTATAACTGGGTTGTGGAGGTCATATAGGCAGTCGGTCCATCTAAGATACTGGTATTCAGCTGCAGCCAGTTAGACTGGAAGCCGACCGACTCCAACATTGGGTAGGAAAAAACTAGGGAGATGATGATATAAGTACAGATGATTGGTGTCATCTGAGAATTCCTTGAAACTTACTTAAATGAACTTAGACGGATACACGAGAGAAACTTGTGATTTATATAGCAACAAACTGTCGAAATTGATTGAAATTATTCTTCCAGACAAATAAACTCTATGTCAAAGGAAATAAGTCTTATTTTCCAATATGACCGACTTAGACCCAAATGTAATATTTTTGATGATTTTTAGTTGATAAGAACAACCTGTGATCTGTTATATGATAAGAATATTATTAATAGTACTGTCCACTGCACGTCTATGGTAGCAATTTGACATCGCCTTAATTCCATAGCAGTAAAGGCGTTTTTCGTAGTTCGTGTTTCTACGTACGTGCGGTTGACCGTACAAGAACGGATCGCTATTTTTATGAACTACTATTGCTATATAACGCGGCAACGCTGCCAGCCTATATATTACCCTATACAGGGCGTCCCACGGATATGCCACATGGAGGGAAAGTACCTTGAATATTGTAGATGGAACATTTTACTGAAAGAAGACATTATTTGAATTTAAAAAACAATTTAAACTGCATTCATAGATATTTAAATAATTACATGGTTGAACCGGGAATCGAACCCGTTACATGAGAAAAATAATCAACCTGTAGCTTTATCATACTGTTCGAAAGGCTTCATCATAAGGATTATTTTTTTGCTAAATAACATAGTGTCACAAATAAAAGGAAGACCATAAATTTTAACATTTTTAATACACAATTAATCAATTTATGAAATGCTCAAAATGAGTCCCTTCCTGTTGAACACAAAGCACGCACTCTTTTGATTATTTCGCTCCCTGTCGATTTTTTTACCTTGTTACAAACTCAAACTCAAAGCATTTATTTCAATTAAACCATTTACAGGCACTTTTGAATTGTCAAAGAATCGGTCAGTTAGTCAAAAAGTTGAAGCTAGTTGCCCATTCCAAATCGTAGATCTCTATGGAGAAGAACGGGCAAGAAACTCCAAGGACACTCTTTTAAAAATGGATATAGATATTACATCCATTATCCTGGGTACAGTATTCTTGGTGCTTCTATATGTGAGAACAATGTCAAATGAAAAATAATCAAAAACAATTCAAAATATAAGATTAAAAATAAGCCCTGGCAGATCAGAGATGACCAGTCTCAACCGACAGCGCCCGTTCACGAACATGACACGTGGATCAGCACCATCCAGCTCAATCATTTTGTTGTGGTGGATATTTAGAATAATACGTCTAAGTTCTACTTGTAGCTCGTGGACACTTTCATACTGGTTCTTGTAAACTGCTACCGTATGTAACTGAATATCAGTATGTCCTTACGGCAATGTCAGCTTTTCATTTTTCGGACAAAATTTCACATCAAATGTTAAAATTCATGGTCTTCCTTTTATTTGTGACACTATGTTATTCAGCAAAAAATAATCTTTATGATGAAGCCTTTCGATCGGTATGATAAAGCTACAGGTTGATTATTTTTCTCATGTAACGGGTTCGATTCCCGGGTCAACCATGTAATTATTTAAATATCTATGAATGCAGTTTAAATTGTTTTTTAAATTCAAATAATCTTTCAGTAAAATGTTCCATCTACAATATTCAAGGTAGGTACTTTCCCTCCCTATGTGGCATATTCGTGGGACGCCCTGTACCTATATTACTTTACTCTATGTGCCAGCTTTTTCCCACTGACAGCGATGCGGACAATTTTTTGATACCCTATGGGCTGTTCCTTTATAATAATTATTTAATTTATTTTTTCCCTTTATATACTTGCACATAATGTTTTTGTTAGATTGTTATTACTATTTAAGATTTGTCAAAATAATTATGAAATAAAAGTGATATGGTGATAATAAAAAAAAATACTACTAGCTTCTGCCACACCCACGACCCGTGACTTCGCCCACGTGGCTATACTATAAAACATACCTTAATCTGCAATAGTGTAACTTTTAACCTGTGCTAGAATAGGGAATATGCATGTGATGTAAATAAGGCTCAAGTATTTTTTTAAATAAACTTTATTAATTCAGAATTATGCCTCCATCAATATTTTTGAATATTTCTTTTTGAGCGAGAAATTATTTTTTTTAAAGTGCCAAAAAACTGTGGGAAATTCATATACTTGAAGCGACGCTATTGGTCAGAGCGGATGTGATTGTGATGTAACAGTCTATGACGACAATCACAATCAATGTGTTTTGTAAGAGTGTTTGACATTAACTTGACACTTGTTTGTTTGTCATAGACTGTCACGTCACCACACCAAGCGCGCCACATTGAGGGCGTTTAAATAGCCCGGGTCGGTTGGATATTTTAAACATTCTTTTTAAGTAATTTGAATTGCTTTTTTGCCGTCGATTTTAAAAAAAATATTATTTGGGGATGTAAACTATCGAATAAAAATATAAAAAAATACATGCATATTCCCTATTGTGTAATTGGATCAGTATTTCCAGAGATTCTTCGAGTAAACTAAGCTCCTATAATTTTTAAAGAAATCACGCGGGCGAAGCCGCTGGCGGAAGCTAGTAAATAATGAGATAGAATACGTAATTTATTATGTTAATTAAAATAAAAACAGTGAGATTAATACAAATAAATTTATTGCACATTAAAAGTTTTTAATTTATAATCCCTGATTCAAGAAGAAACGAATGAACTGAATGCTTTGCGATACCTTTAATTGGTGAAAAGAGTCGTGATGTAATTTTTCTCAATATTGGCCACAGAGTACATTTTTATATACTGGCTATAAAACAAACATTTTTATGTTCGTAAAGAAAATAAAATTTCAAATACCAACTTGACACAGTTTGTCAACAAGAAATACGAGTGCGTTATTATTCTAAGACGAGAGTATTGTTAGCGAATTCTTACAAAATGTTAAGAAACAAGTGTGGTACGTTGTTACGCTCGGCTTTATTGCCCTCTAACGTGTTGAAACGGGATTTCGCTCAAGTGGGCCATATAATTTCGACACCGCCAAGAGTTCGGTGTTCATCTGGCGTAAGTTCAACTTATTCTTGACATAGCCTGGGTGAAATTGAATTCATGGGTAATAGGGAATATGCATGTATTTTTTTAACAACTGTCACTATGGGACCAACCATGAAATCGCGAAAACCAAATCAGTTGCTCTGAGGCTCTAGACAAAGTGACATTCTATCAGTGATAACGATGATGGAAAAGGCAAAAAAGTATAGGACTGACGTATGCTATCGAAAAGCTTACGTCTTCGAAGCGATTGTCACTGCTCCCTACATTTTTATGTTCGCTTATCTAGCTCCCTACATTTTTATGTTCGCTTATCTAGCTTGTCAAAGGGAACAGCTGTTTTTTTTTTTCGTGAAGTAACACTGTTACTGTTAGCTGTCTCTTTGATCTTGTGGTCCCCAATGCTACTGCTGCGCATGACGTCCTAGGTGGGTTCGATTCCTGGCCCGGCAAAGTGTTATTGGGTTTGTCAGGAATTCCTCAGTAGCAGCCCGGAGGCTGTATTCGTGCTCCAGTTCATGACAATAGGCTCGCCCCCTTTTACGCAAATTGGTAGGTGTAGGTACTGTAGGTACCTACACCTCTGCCCAACCCTTCGGGGGTTACAGCAGGTGTGGTTGTCGCAAGCACGACTTCTGTATGTAAGGTCCTGGGTTGGTTCCTACATTAGGCTGCGTCATTCATTGCTGAGTGTTACATAAACACATTGTGGATGTCAGCAGCTCAGCGTCTGAGGTTTCTGACTACGTCATTCATTGCTGAGTGTTACATAAACACATTGTGGATGTCAGCAGCTCAGCGTCTGAGGTTTCTGACCGAGGCTGAGGCGGCTCTGTTGACATAGTCCGAGAAAGCTGTGATGTTAGCCAATGGCACCTACTACCACAGAACATCACTTATTGCATCTACCCTATGCTTTAGGTATATGATTTGCCAAGCGAGTTTTGTCATGGTTAGCTTGGGACCCTGATTGTTGTTGTCGTGCAATGATATTTTTAATATTTCTAATGCTATTTTTTGTAACATTTTACAGGAGACGTTTATACATATGTTATTCATGTACACAGTATGGCTTGGCCCGGTTGCTTATTTCCATTCTCAACTAAAGTGTTGGCGGCGAAGCTACATCGGTTAACTGCTGTTAATTTGCGTGATTATGATTAGAATGAGAAAATAAATTCGATTTTTGAATATTATTTCGTATAATTTATCGTAGTGTTTGTTAGATAAATAGGTAGGTACATACAAGTAATTGTTTTGCATCACTTCCTTAAAATTCAGAGAGCAATAAAAAAGCTTCCTTGCCTGATGGATGACTTGCCTTGGCGTATGATGCTGTGGTATGATGCGGTGACAAATGAAACTAAATATATGCAGAAATATAATGTTGGCACTTGGCACTACTTTGCCCGACGAGTGTGCTAAGGTTTGAGTCAGTCAGTACAAGCAGCGTGTTATATCTATTTGTTCTAAATTCTTTAACTTTTTTCCCATTTGAAGTGACCTATATACGGTAGTGGCGCCCTCATTTTTTCCAAACTCTTTTTTGCCATGCTGTACCTGTACACACGGCTACACATCAAGCTATACATTTCCAGTATAAGCTGACCTCGCTTTGTACGGAAATCCTATAATGCGAGATCAGCATAAACTGGAAATGTATAGCTTGATAATGCTGTGTAGCCATGTGTACATAAGTATATCCACAAAAAACCTAGCTCCTCACAATTCCTAAGATTTAGTTAGTTACTTTTGTGCCTACTTTATACTACAGTATTGTATTGCGGCCATACATTTCTGTTGTGTCGTGGTACACGGTTTCATTTCTCCGAATTCTGGCTCAAAGGACCGAGTATTACCAATTTTTAATATATTTGTGTTAGAAGTCTGGCCAACGAATTATATTTTTGTTCAACGTACGCTTTTGCAAATGTGTGAAGTTTCTCAATGTGACAGGAGTAAAAAATAAAACTAAATTGTCAATGTCAACTGTGATTGTCAAATGTCAATGTCAGTGTCAGCCAGTAGTGCTCTGTGACTTCTGTGAAAGTTCTGCGAGTGCAATTGGGTGCGTTCCTTATTACGCTGTAATCGATTTGGGCGCGATAAAACCCGTACCGTATTAGTTTGATCGCGATAACGATATCCCTTGAATCGTCATAGATGACGTCATGACATGCTCCATTTTGCGATAACGCCGACCATGCCCTACATTATTATCACTGTGAGCGCTGTCAATGTGGCTGTCAAATAGTGTCATAGTGACAGACGTGACAGTTGTATTGTTTTATTTTGAGTCGTACCAATAGTTCCAAAATTGTGAAGAAGAAGAAATTTGATGTATATATTGTAATAATCACGAAAATTCAAATGAAAAAGCCGACGAGAATCACGGGCGACTGTTTTCTGTTATGCTAACATCAGAGGAATACGAGAGGGCTCAGAGAGGTAAATGCTGAATTTTAGCCCACTTACAGTTCTGCCCACTGCTTAAACGATTATGATGGAAATGTTTTACAGCCCACAATTGCTTGGCTGTCTGTTTGCAAAAGCTATCTTACAGTTTTTAAAGTGCATACAACCACTCTTTAGCTATTGTCTTCTGATCAATCATAAATGGTTACTTAACTGGTTCTTGCTGTTTACAGATACTGAATATGTACAGCAATTGGTGAATGACTGATGCAAATATGCCTAGCTAAGAAACAGAGTCACAGCAATTGGTGAATGACTTTGATGCAAATATGCCTAGCCGAGAAACAGAGTCACTGCTGAATGAACCAAAAAACAATACGGTAAGTATTTTATATTATTATCTGGTTATGTGCAGATACTTATTAGCTGAATGTGCCTGTTGTTTTTGCATAACATCATTTTGACAACAGTTTATGTGGTTACGGTTGGTTGGTTTTGTGTTATTAGTATGTTGACAGTTAATTCTTAAGAACTTGCTCTCAGATTTAATAAAAGTATTTTCTTTAGTATATTAAAAATATCCTGTTTTATTCCAGGATATGATTATCTATGTGCCAAGTTTCATTCAAATCTATTAAGCTATTATTGAAGAATTCAGTAAAAAAAATCATCGCAAACAATATTATTGCAGTGTTAGTAGGAACGGAAGTTATATTTTTTTTTTTCAGTAGATCAAGAGTCACCACCTCTATTCATTTGGAACGAGTCATGCATTTTGTTGCTACTCACATTATACAGTGAGCATAGAAAAAATGCATCTTGAGATGGTGTATGACGTCATAGCAAGAACAATGTGCAACATACAATAATTGTTACTGGTATCCAGTGCCAGTCAAAAATAAACAGCTTAAAAAAAACATTATAAAAAGATAGTGGATCACAATGCAACATCTGGAAACGATGGCCTGATACTCTGATGTAAGACTTTACTGTGCTTTTTTTGGCTGTTAACACGGAACTGATTCATTTTGCAGTTGTTGTGTAACAAGACTAACAACAACTATTAAATTGAAGTTTTTTATAGATCTTTACATGTAAGTATAGATATGATCAGCACCTGTTTTATTATTAGTAGCCCTACTTGTGATTTTTTATTCGTTTTTAAGATTTAATCAGTACCTGTTGACTTAGTAGTATACTGTGATTGTTGATCAGTAAGTACTTACCTGTTTTAATACGTACTAAGTATAATACTTGTGATTTTTTATTAGTTTTAAGATTTGAACAGTACCCGTTTGAATAGAAATACCTGGTAAAATCTGTGAATTTTATTAATGTTTAAATTGCACTGTATGTTTGTGCTTTTACATAATATTTACTAAAATAGATAAGGAGTTAATAATATAAGTACATAAGAATTTTGTTACTGTTGTACTGTTTGATATTTTTCTTATATTAGCATAGCGTATGTTTGTGCTTTTACATAATATTTACTAAAATAGATAAGGAGTTAATAATATAAGTACATAAAAATTTTGATACTGTTGTACTGTTTGATATTTTTCTTCTTATATTAGCATAAATAATAATAAGGAGAAGATTGTGGCTTGGAGCGCGACCAGGGTACCTGAGGTTCAGTCTGATTATACTGTGATTCTAATTGATTGTTAATAAAAATGTTTTATTACTATTATTTTGAACATTATTTACATACCCATCCCAATACATGGCGCAATGGTAACAAGTTCCCTTCTCAAATATTTTAAATACTTAAGTACATGAATAAGAAGTATTTAAAAAAAAGAAAATCTACTTGCCAAGAATGAATTTCACATTTACTTACCTATCAGTTGCATTAATGTACCTAAATATAAAACTTATTCAAATGATAAAGGATGTTCTAAGTAAAACTACAAAATAGATTATACATTACTTAATTAGATAATTTATTGAATATTAAGAAGTTTATTAAAATTACACTGTCCTATTGGACAATGTTTGTCCCTTGCGCATTCCTTCTTCTCTCCCGTTGATGCTGTCGTTAGTATGGCGACCAGAGTCGATAGAGTCAACCAACAAACAAATAGTAGAACTTCCATTTTCAAAAAATATACAATCAGTCCTTCTTGTTTGAGGTTATGTTTATGTTTTGAAGTTGAGCGAGGACTGTGAGCGCGTTCACGAGCGTTCCGAATTGATGACAGCCGTCAGCTGTCATAATTGTGATATCTAAAACGGAACGCAAGATATCGATGTGAGCGCTGTCAGCGATTATTTCCTAATTCGGAAAGCAGCCAATGAGAGTGTGACTGTCAACTGTCAGTGTCATTCTACAGTGCTCTGTACTCTGTGTATTAATTTTGCCGTTGCCGCTTGCTTGCTGCCTAACTTGTTTACGAAAGCAAAATTAATACAAAATGAAGGAACCTAAACCTACGCAGTCTCCAATAGAGGATTTAGTTGAACTACGAAATTATTTTGTGTCACACAATCTCGTTCGTGAATACGTTGCCCACTCTTCCAAAGTGCATTCGGTTGGATGGTCCTGTGATGGTAAACGACTTGCATCAGGCTCGTTTGATAAAAGCGTGGCTATATTTACGCTAGAAAGAAATAGACTGGTAAGCCTTACTGTTTATTCATGTTTATAAACTGTTATCAAAGTAAGGTTATGTTTTTGTAGTCATACAGGGTGGCCGGAATATTGAAGTCCAAAAAAAAATTTTGGTTCCGCGTGTCGTGACTTCGTGAGGTATCCGAATCATCCCATGTATGTTCCGCGATTTTTCATTGTATCCGAGTTATGAATTTTTTGAGAATTTTCGACATGACCAACTTAAAAAAGAATTCGTCAAGATTTTTTTTTTGCAACTGAAGCTGATTATTTTATGCCTATAAGTACTCACAATTAGAGTTCTTTTATGCATAAAATAATCAGCTTCGTAACTGTGATGAAAGTTATCAAAATGTTTGTCTAAAGTGAAAAATTTATGTTTGGTGAATTTATGATTTTTCAACTTCAAATTAAAAATCTAAACAGGTGACTTCATGGCTCCTAAGCAGGCTTAGGGAATCGGCCGATAAGAAAGCGAGCTAGGGACCAAAATTTTTTTTTTGGACGTCAGTCTTCCGGCCACTCTGTATAATTTTTTTTTTTTTAATAATCCTATAACTTTAATTACTAGGTGCAAGACTTTGTATTCAGAGGTCACACAGGGTCTGTTGATCAACTGTGCTGGCATGCTTCACACCCTGACTTGCTGAGTACGGCTAGTGGAGATAAATCAGTCAGAATATGGGATACAAGGTAAACTATATTTAATACTAGCTTCCACCCGCGGTTTCGCCAGCGTGGTATGTCGATAAAAAATACCCTATGTCCTTCCCCAGGATGCCATCTATCTCCTTGCCAAATTTCATTTAAATCGGTTCAGTTGTATTGGCGTGAAAGTGCGACTGACAGACAGAGTTACTTTCGCATTTATAATATTATTAAGAATCATGATGGTAAATGATGATGATGATGTTTTTATTCCAGTCCATGGTTAGCAAAGAATTCAACTCAATTTTCAGTCAACTGTCAAAGTGGAGAATAATTGGAGAGAATAAATCCGTGTCTCGGAAAGCACGTTAAGCCGTTGGTCCTGGCTGTCATTTGTGGATCTTTGACAGTTGTTACGGGTCGTCAGAAGCCCGAAAGTCTGACAACCAGTAGTCGTACCAAGGGGTATTGTATAACGCGATTACTGGGTTGTGGAGGTCAGCTAGGCAGTCGCTCCATGTAAAATACTGGTATTCAGCTGCATCCGGTTAGACTGGAAGCCGACCCCAACATAGTTGGGAAAAGGCTGGGCAGATGATGAGTCAAAGTGGAGAATAAGTTCTTTCTAATAAAATACTTTCCTACTCAATATAAAAGTAAAACAATCTATTTTACATCTGATACTTACATCACTTGGATCTTAAAATGACCATGTCCTCTATCCTAATAACCATCATCATCAGCACGTGCACTCTTTTTAAGGTTCCATACCCAAAGGGTAAAACGGGACCCTATTACTAAGACTCCGCTGTCTGTCCATCCGTCCCTCTGTCTGTCACCAGGCTGTATCTCATGAACCGTGATAGTTAGAGAGTTGAAATTTTCTACATTAGGCTAGGAGGCTTCATTAGACAGCGACGCGACCTGCGACACATGAGCGAGTAAAACAAATAAATGATTGCTCACGTATATTGCTCATGTATCGCAGGTCGCGTTGCGGCCTAATGTAGCCTCAGCCTTGCACATCCATACTAATATTATAAATTCGAAAGTAACTCTGTCTGTCTGTATGTTACCTTTTCACGCCTAAACCACTGAACGGATTTTGATAAAATTTGGCAAAGAGATAGATGACATCCCGAGAAAGGAGATAGGCTACTTTTTATCGACATACCACGCGGGCGAAGCCGCGGGCGGAAGCTAGTCATAAATAAATTATGTTTTAAAACAAGATGAGTTTGGTTTTTCCTAACTACTAATTCGTTGTAATTGGTAAAGGCAAGTATTATGTTTTAAATTAATGATTTTATTTGTTTGTAAATCTTCCATGCTATAAATAAATAAATAAATTTCAGGACACACAAATGTGCAGCAACCATAGCAACTAAAGGAGAGAACATCAACATAGCGTGGTCACCTAACGGCAGCACCATCGCTGTGGGAAACAAAGAAGACCTCGTCTCTTTTATAGACACAAAGACTTATAAAGTGGTAAGTCTTTAAATATGTTCAGTTTATTTACCACTAGCTGCTGGCCTGGTGCCCACGACTTCGTCTGGAATCCAGGATAAAAAGTAGTAAAAGGATGTCCTTTTCCGGGTCTTGGTCTACCCATGTGCTAAGTTTCATCCAAATCTGTTTAGCTGTTTTAGCATAATAATCAAAACAAACTCACTTTGGCATCCTAACTTAATATTATAAATTTAATGCGAAAGTGTTGTTTGTTTGGCTTTCACGCTAAAACGGCTTAACAGATTTGGATGAAATTTGGCACATAGACAGGTCATACCTGGAATAGGACACAGGATACTTTTTATCCCGATATTCCCACGGGATCGAGACTTACACGGGTGAAACCGCCACGTACATTTTCTCTATTATATTTACACATAACAATTATTACTTTATCCCAGGTGGTAGAAGAACAGTTCAACTTTGAAGTCAATGAGATCTCTTGGAACAACACATCAGATTTGTTCTACTTGACCAATGGACTGGGCTGCGTCCACATATTGTCGTAAGTTTTTTTAAATTTATTTTAACAGATATATTGAAGTTTAGTAAACTCCATAGAGTTTAGAATTATACAGGATGTAAGGGTAAACACTCTTGTCATTCAAACCATGGGTAGTTGACTTAAATATAAAAATAAATGACCGTACACAACAAAAAAAAAACGTTATTTTCATTAAAAGATTTTAAAAAGTTTCTATCCGACACCGTGCTCTCTAGCGGAACAGCTGACTGACTGAGGGGGAGGTCGCGCTCGCGGCCGGTCAGGTCACATCCCGCACCCCCCGCCCGTGTTGAGACGCAAGTTCGTTGCCCTAGCGCATAGGGCAACGAACTTGCGTCTCTTGTGGTAAAATGTAGGTTTAAAAAAAAGAACAAAAAAGTTGTAATTTTTCATTGATTTTACGTTCTATAAATGAAACCAAACCACTGGTTGCAAGGATAACGGTGTTTACCCTAACACCCACCCTACCTACTACACCACACCACCTGTATAGAAAGGGTATATTAGAAGACTAGAATTATGCATAATTATAATGTATCATATCCTCAATACATAGAGCAGTGGTGGCTCAGTGGTAAGTGGTAAGTGATTTACGAGTGTGTAGTGTAGGTCGTAGGTTCGAACGAACCCAGACAGGCGCTTTACTTTGTGTAAATTATTTAATTACCATTGCTCTCACATACGGTGAAGGAAAACATAGTGTGGAACCATGTCCTAGAACCAAAAAAATTGAAAACACGTGACATCAACCCGCACCAACCCGCACTGGGCCCGAGTGGTGGATGGCCCACTCCCTCTCACCGAAAGGAGGCCTGTGTCCCAGCAGTGGGAACATTATAGGCTGATTATTTTACCCTCAATATGGCTTAGAAGTGAAAATATGTTATTTTCATTTCAACACAATTTCCAGTCTCATTAAAAATTCCAACTTTATAAAAATAATTTTGTATTTCTTGAAAACTGTAGGTATTTTGTTTCAGTAGTAAGTCCATAGTCGAAAAATAGATGCATCAAATTGACGCCCGGGTAAAATGTATCTCTTTTCCCAGGTACCCATCGCTAGAGCTCCAAACAGTGCTAAAGGCGCACCCGGGCACATGTATCTGCATAGAGCACGACCCGACGGGCCGGTACTTCGCCACGGGCTCCGCTGACGCCCTCGTGTCACTGTGGGATGTCAACGAGCTTGCCTGCCTTAGAGTGTTCTCGAGGTAAGGGAGATAACATGTCATCACGCCTGTATTCCACGACTGGTTAAGCAGAGGTGTTGGTTCCAGGCAAAGGGTTACCCACCCATTGTCCGACTAGGGGATCGAACTTAGGACAACAGACGCGTTTGCGACCACTAGACCAACGACGCAGACAAACACAAAAGAAAAAATAAAACTATGAGAAGGATAAGGATATAAGGGATTGCTATTTTGGCGGTATTTAAACACTACAATACCTATTATAATTGGTGTGTTAAAAAAAAACCTGAAAATTCGATATTGACACTTTCGACTCCACCCATTTTACATAGAACTCATACGCCATGCCGCCATACATATTTGTAACCATGGAAATGGTGGAAACCCCTGAAGTACTTACCTCTGATTTAAAATGCTTGAATCCAATAACAGCCTACATTTAAAATGAGCCCTCCAGGAGGGCTCCCGGCATCCCATACGCGACTTGACTGGACCCTCCCGGCACTGAATGCGTTAAAACATACATTTTCGGGGTTCTCCAAGTTCAAGTTTTACGCGTATCTGGGCCAAACCAAGAATACTAACAGGAACCAATCAAAAGTCATTTATTCAAACTAGGCTGAGAATCAGCACTTTTCGAACGTCAAAATCACATGACAGTCCCCCAAAAACGCCCACCCTTCAACCACTTCCTAGTGCTTTAGCTGGGAAGAAGAAGTGGCGCAACAAACTCCCCAGCAGCACAGCTGTCTGTTCAGTTAGAAAAAAATTGATTCTATACAAAAGTATGCAAAATCGTTTACATTATGAATAGTATATCTACCTCTATTTTCAGTCATAATTAACCATCTTACATCTGTTACAGGCTAGAATGGCCGGTGCGCACACTTTCCTTCAGTTTCGACGGCCGCCTCCTCGCGTCTGCCAGCGAAGATCACATCATTGACATAGGAGACACTGAGACTGGTAAGTCACACACACTATAAATAGCTGGAAAGAACGAAAAAATCTACAGGATGTCTTTAAGGCCTATCTCAGATTTTATCTTGCTCGCACCATACTACTTGTGACCTGAGTGAGAGCGAGACGGAGCGAGGCGCTAGCGGCTCTCAAGCCTCGAAAAGTTTAGGTAATTGCTTTTTACGGTGAAAGTAATGGTAATAAAAAATAAGACCTGCTTTATAGATAGTTCAGGGGCCCTATTATGAACTAGGCAGTTTACGGCGTAAAGAGAACCGCCTTGCAATTTCGTATTATGAATCGTCAAAACCAGCCAGTCAGCGGTCACGTGACACCCTGGCCGCCTTCTGCCCGAATATTGCCTAGCAATACCGTACTACGAATGTTCGTTTGACATTTCTTGACATATTAAAACTGTTAATAAGTAACCTCTCAATCCATTCAATCTAAGCTCCTCTGAAGCAGCTTTTATTGAATGGATTGTGAATTGTTTTAGATTTATTTGTTGAAATTATTCGAGCGTCAGGTGTGACGAATATGTACCGTTTGAGTTTCTGGAAACTCTAGAAAGTAGCACTTCTGACTGATAAAAACATCGAAAAAACGATAAAATTGTAAAACTCCCACAACTTTTCCAACAGAACATAAGTTAGGCGCCGACGAGGGCGAAAACTCTCATCCACTGAACTATGTATAATAATTACAACTGCCTTTTAATATCTCGTTTATTTATTTTCATACTTAATTATACATTTTTAAATATTTTGTAAAAGTCATTAAAAACATCATTTGAAAATATAAAAATAGGTCCGCCGGTATCGGGAGCAGGGTCCAAGCTACCAGTGGTTAGGGTTGCAGACTTGCAGAGACAGGAACCTCCTCACAATGCGAGCCTTATCTGCCTTCTGAATCAGTTCCTTGATCCAATTGCCTAACGAGAGCCTCCAGAGCTGCTGGCCGAGGCTTTCGGCCATCAGCCAGGCCATTGGCCGTTCCGACAATCGGCACAATGCAATGATAGCCAAGCTCATATTCCACATGTCAACAACTGCCTCTATTATAATATTATCATCTATTATGATGATAATATTATAATGACATGTCTGCCGCATGCCTGACAAACTGTGGGCCCAAATAGCGCAGAACTGGTGCCCTGAGACAGTGAGACGGGGTCGCGGCAGACCACGTAGGAGATGGCGGGACGAGCTGGATAGGTTCCATCAAAACTGGAAAGAAGACGCGCGGGCTCGTGAAAGATGGAAGGAGTGGAGGGAGGCCTTTGCCCAGGAGTGGGACAGCATAGGCTAGGAAAAAAAAAAAAAAAAAAAAAAAAAAAAAAAATTATGATGAAAACTGATTTTAAAAACACTTGAAAACCACCACACGGTTGTGTGGTGTAAGTATATTCATCCACCACCATATCCATCCCTAGCCATATTTTTGTTTATACTTCGAATCTAGTACTTAAAATTAAATAAAAATAATTTCTTTGTGCAACAATGACAACAATAAACATCCATGAAGTTGTCAAATTCCCAGTTGAATTTGACGTTCGGAAACTTAATCTCGCGTTACAATTTGCAAACACACAAAATTATTAAATGAATTAAGTATATAAGTAGCACAATATACATTGCGTTCATATTTTCACCTACTTTTAGTAACTAGAATTATTTTTATTTATTATTTTTCATAAAATACGAGATTTAAATAAAATCGTAACTTACCGATAAATTATGTCATTGTGTTTCTGAATGATACGGCAGAGAATTACAAGCCAGCCATAGACAAACTACCCAGCGTGAAGTCGGCCAGAATTATGAATGTCATAATACGAAATTTAACCATGCAGGGATATGAATTGCCTGGAACTTGCCAGGTTTTTTAAAAGTTCGTAATAGGCCCACTGTTATTATGCAAGAGTCATGATCTAATTTGAAGTATTTTTTTAATACCAGCGGTTTATAGTTCTGTTTAGAGGTAACTTTGGATTTTTTTTTCTATTGAGAAAATAAGTTAGTCTCGATCCCGTGGAAATATCTGAATAAAAAGTATGTGCCAAATTTCATCCAAATCCGTTCAGCCATTTAAGCGTGAAAGCGTAACAAACAAACTCACTTTCGCATTTATAATATTAGTTAGGATAAGAAAGACGGTATTGGACGATTTCTTAGTTTTATAGTTACTTATCAGTTTAAGTTATATTTAAATTATTTATTAGCTAATATCTGAGGAGCTCGTGGTTAAGTAATAACAGCCGCACGGGTCGATCCATCAGGTTAAGCTACGCTTGCCGGGGTTGGTCCGTGGATGGGTGACCATCTTTATATATCGACACTCCTCCGTGTCCGTCGATCGAAGAATGACAGCCGGGACCAATCCCGGCTGTCAGTCGTTACAGGTCGTCAGAAGCCCGAAAGTCTGACAACCAGTCGTAAGACTGGTTGTCAATGGGGTATCGTATTACCCAGTTACTGGGTTGTGAAGGTCAGATAGGCAGTCGCTCCATGTAAAATACTGGTATTCAGCTGCATCCGGTTAGACTGGAAGCCGACCCCAACATAGTTGGGAAAAGACTAGACAGATTGATTGATTAGCTAATAATCTGATGTGGTTTAGTAGATCAATGTGGACATATAGACAAACACGAAAAGAGCCTATAATTTATATTATAATATGATTTATAGATTAACAACATTTATTTTTCAGGCGAAAAAGTAGCGGAGATCCCCGTCCAAGCGTCAACGTTCACAGTAGCGTGGCACCCGTCGCGCTACCTGGTCGCCTTCGCGTGCGAGGACAAGGAGCCGCCCGAGAGGAAACGAGACGCCGGGAACCTCAAGCTTTGGGGACTGCCGAACTCCAGCTAGACTCTTGGCTTTCGTTCTGGGTTACCACTGTGTCTGATGAAAATTAATGGATTCCTTTGTCATTCTTCATCTTTTCGTATCGACGGACATCTGAATGTTATTGTTTGGACTCTTTGTCATGGAAAAAGAAATAATATTCAGTAAAAAAGCGAAAATAGGCGTATTGTACGATTTATGTCCACGCTATGAAGCTTAAGGCCCGGCGCACATTGGCGGCACGGCACGGAAAGGGATTTTTATGCGACGAATAGAAATGTACCTTAATTGTATGACAGTAAAATTAAAAATTCAATGGTGATGCCTAAGGACATCGCGGCATGCCTAAGGATACCGCTGCATCGTTGCCGTTGAAATTTCAATTTTATCGTCATACGATTAAGGTACATTTCTATTCGTCGCATAAAAATCACTTGCCGTGCCGCCAATGTGCGCCGGGCCTAAGGGTAATTTCAGACCGCGACGAGACGCGACGCGAAGCTGCGCGTCCTTTTTAACCTTTTGAACGCCGCTGTCGGGTATAGACGATGAATGAAAACGTGCTCAACACGCCACCGTCGTCTACAGCCGACAAGAAAACGATATTTTTTAAGTACAAAATAAATGTACTAAAATAACAAATATCGCACTTATTTTCTTCACGAAAAGGTATAATATTCAGTGCGAGCGTGAGGGCGTGTCAAGTACGCCGAGATGCGCGGGGCTGCGCAGCGCGTGTACCCTATTGTGTAGGAAATAAATTCGATATTGGATCGGATTTTAAAAAAGTGCGCGTCGCACGTGAACTACCCCAATCTGAAATTCTCTATACCTTTGTCTTGCAGAGGAACATTCTAGGCAAAAAATAGTTCAATAATGAATTAATTTTATGACATTTGAGAGGGGAAATTTTTGGAAACACACAAATGTTGTGCCCAGACGATTGTAAATGGATGTACTGCCTTGTGCCTATTGTGTTATTCTAGGTGATAAGAAGACAGCTTTCACTATTTATGACGAATGCATTTTTAAGGAAATAATGTCGAAAGCTAAAACAACATTATGCTGAGTAAAATAATTTTGTTTTTAAGATGTGATGTTATAGTCTGTAAAAGGTATAGTTTTAGTTAATAATAACTATTTTTGTAACATACGTAACTCATATTTTTTTTATATGAAGCGCGTGTCTTGAAATAAAATTCTGATGTAAATAAATTTCGACTTTGTGTTAGGATAAGAATTAAATAAAACGAGACTAAAAAATATATTATTAGTTTGCTTTTTATTAAACATTATTCAAAAGGTACTTTATCACAGTTACCTGTTCATAGAAAATACAAATACAGGGTGTTAGGGTAAACATCGTTATCCTTGAAACCAGTGGTTCGGTGTCATTTATAGAACGTAAAATCAATGAAAAATTACGACATTTTTATCATTACTTTTTACCACTGGTGTATTTCACCCTGTCACCTATGCGCTAGGGCAACAAACTTGCGTCTCAACACGGGTGGGGGGCGTGAGAGGTGACCAGGGGGCCTAGACAAAATCCCTTTTCTGTAAGCGTTAACGTCAACGGAAAGATCAAATTGTATGCAGTTGACAGCAGCAGTCACGTGACATCTCTAAAACTAATGTCAACTCCATACAATTTGATCTTTCCTTTGGCGTTAACGCTTACAGAAAAGGGATTTTGTCTATAGCCTCTGGGGGTCTAGACAAAATCCCTTTTCTGTAAGCGTTAACGCCAACGGAAAGATCAAATTGTATGGACTTGACAGCAGCAGTCACGTGATATCTCTAAAGCTAATGTCAACTCCATACAATTTGATCTTTCCTTTGGCGTTAACGCTTACAGAAAAGGAATTTTGTCTATAGCCTCTGACCTGCCGTGAGCGTGACCCCTCTCTCAGACAGTCAGCTGTTTCGCTAGCGAGCACGGAGTCGCATAGAAACTTATTAAAATCTTTTAATGATGATGACGTTTTTTTTTTGTTGTTACTCGGTCATTTATATTTATGTCAAATAACCATGCTTTGAATGACAAAGACTGTTTACCCTTACATCCTGTATAACGAAGCATTATTATTCGAGTTAAAATTGCAAATACAAATAGATTTGTTATACTATCACATCACACAATGACTTCAACGCTATTACAATACTAGAGATTACACATTATTTAATTCAAAGTTCATTATTACTATCGAAGTTTCATCACACAAGCTCCATTAGAGGAAATGCGGTCGGAGAGCCTTTTGAAAACTAAATAATTGAAGAAACTATCGCTGTCGCGAGCGCTCGCGTTCGTTCGCTATACGTGCGATAAGGACAGCTGCGGATCCGACGGAATAGCGTAAGTAAAAAGTCATAATTCGAGTTTTCGTCTATTTCCTCCTCCAATATTGGCCCAATTTAATAGATTTTTCATAAACTGAATAAGAATGTTTTCATTAATACACTCTTTTGCAAAAAAACGGGCACCTTACAGTCATTGGCTTTTCTATGGATAATATTAATATTTTTACTATGTCTTTAGCATAAATGACCAGTAGTTTCTTATGATCAATGAGAATATAGTTTTTTGGCTACACCCCTCTTCCAGCAGCGCTATAATTTTACTAGCTCTTATTGCTTTTTCTGCCATTACAATCGACACAAAGATATCTGTTTTAAGTCACAATAAGGCTGGATTATGCGACAAACATAAATTATTCTACTAAAAATAACGAGAAGTTAGTTTTAGTGGTCTGATAACCTTTTAATCGCAAACCCGCGAAAAGTAAGTAAAAGGTCACAAACTGAAAGCGGGATTATTATTGTTTTAAACAAAAGTTTCGAATTTGGAATTAACTTTTTATTTTGTAAAGAAGTGTAGTTGTTTTTTGTACACTAGACCTCTTTTGACAGCGGTTTAGATAGGCAATTTTGATCATTTTTTTTGAGGGTCCCAGTGCTTACAAAGATAATGTATCATCAAAAAGGAAAACAGGGACATACAAGTAGTTGATATTTATTTTACTGTAAAAAATCATTGTTTTAAGGTCATAAACCAGAGAAACAGGCGAAAGCGTTTGTATGGAGAAAAGCCCACCCGCATTTCCTCTTAATAGAATAAAAATCTTTATTAAACTCATAACCTTATAAAATAGTTCCTACAAAATACAATAGACGTAGATATATTTAGTAAACTATTCCGCTTAACTATTCTTCAAGAGTCATAAAAAAACCCTGTAAGAAATCTACACGTGTTTCACCTCTCAACGAGGCATCCTCAGGATGACGATTGACCAATTGCAAACCGGAACACGACGTGTTGCCACACCGAGCGTCCAGAACGTCCGCTACAGGATTTTTTATGACTCTTGAAGAATAGTCAAGCGGAATAGGTTACTAAATATATCTACGTCTATTGTATTTTACAATGGATTTCCGCAAAGTCACGCCTGAATCAATTAACTATGGTTCCTACACCCGTATAATATTGTACCTAAGTTAATTCGCAGTCACAGATTGCATAACAAATGGAGTGCTAAGTCGCATAATTTTAAAACCAAAATATACAAACAGCAAGAAGCACGATTCGGTTGAAAAGGCGTAATTTACTTTACAATCTAATTACACAAACAAAAGCGATTCGTTGTTATCATATTTTCACTCCATTTTATACTCTAAAACTGAGTCTGCTACATCGTAAATCTAACTAAATAGACTAGCGAAATATGCAGTCATGTTGCAATTTTATTATAATAATTGTGATGTTAACATGTAATGATGAAATAAAATATTAATTTCCCCTGATTTTCCATTTGATTCGAATAAACTACGGCTTCAACCAAACGAGCGAATGTAGGTTCTATTCCCTCTACCAATTATTTTTTTTGAAAGCAGGGACATGTAAATAAGTATTAGTATTATACAGGGTTATTGGTAAAACACCAGCAAACTCTTAAGGAGTCATTGTACTCATCATTATGAACAACTTCTACTATGGGAACAAATAAGAAATCGCGAAAAAAAAAAAACAGCTGTTCCTTACATTTATGTTCGCTTAACTCGTCAAAATTTACGGAACAGCTGTTTTTTTTACATATAAGTTGTAACAATGAAATGGGCGTTCCCTGAAAGCATTTTATTGTTGGTATATGCTAAAATGTATCAAGAAAAGTCTGTTCGTTTCGTCTAAACCTACCTAAACATGTTTGTGCGTTTGTTTGGTCAAATCTACATTAAACAAATCTTAATTACATCACCAAGCCTCTACTTGAAACCGTCCAGTATCTTCCATTTGTTTAAGCATACCCTTTGCTTCATCCAGGTTGTATCCACCAGTTTTACTAATAACACCCTCTATGAAGGCATCTCGGACATTGTCGGGCATATTCTTAGCATTTCCCGATATGTAGATGTAAGCTTGATTTGTTATTAACTGCCATAGGAGTTCCCTGTGTTCAGCTATTTTGTGTTGGACATAACTGTTGAAAACAAAAGAAAGAAAATAAGACATTAAACTATACTGTAGATTATGGGACAAGTTAGTAAAACATAGATAGGCAAGAACGTTTTATATTTCACCATAATAATAACGGTTCCATGGTAATAGACGTAGATATGTTAGTTTTGTAGTAGTAGTGTCTCGGCGTGGCAACACGTCGTGTTCTGGTTTGCAATTGGTCAATCATCATCCAGAGGATGTCTCGTTGAGAGGTGAAACACGTGTCGATTTCTTACAGGTTTTTTTTTATGACTCTTGAAGAATAGTTAAGCGGAATAGGTTACTAAATATATCTACGTATATTGTATTTAATAAATGTTTTATTAAAAGGCCCTGCCGTACGCTCATAACCAGCGGATTCTCCCTACCTTATATTTATTTATTTAGGTAACCAACAGCGATACATTATAATATTTTACAGAATATGAGTGTTACAGTTAGTATGGCCAATTATAGGTTTCCCTGTATAACTGGGATATGTATGATACATGCGAACGGACTAATGCCAGATATTTCCAATAAAACAACAAATTAAATTACAATACAATATAAAATTACTTTTAAGTTAAATTTAGATTTAGATTTACTAAGTCATTAGTCCATCTTGTCCCTACCACGCATTTAATTTCATACTTACACTTTATCCTCCTGATCTCTAGAGAAAGCGCAGTACAAACTAAGCTTATCCTCCGCCACCATTCTCTCTAGTTCTTCTCTACAATGGAAATCTCTCTCCTTATACCGACATCCGAATATTAAGTGTAAAGCATCTTTGTTAGCGGTGCCTTTTACTTCTCTCTCTTGTAGGAGACTTCTGAAGGGCGCTAAGCCAGTGCCTGGTCCGATTAGAATTTGGGGTATAGTCTGTAAACATGATAAAAGGTATATAAAATTTAGTCCGATCCGCTAAACAATTTAGTCAAAATCAAAAGTCATTTATCAAATAAGGCTGAAAAATCAGCTCTTTTTGAACGACTAAGTTACGTAAGATTGTCCCCCAAAACGGGCCTTTCAAAACATTCTAATGCTTTAGCTGGGAAGAACTGGCGCAACAAAATCCCCAGGTGCGAATATACTGTTATCACAATGATTGTCTAGTCTAGTTGAAGAGTTTAAAACAATACAAGTAACTATCATGTCTAAATTCAAGAAACAAAAAAAAGATCTTTTTAAAAGAATAGTTAGGTACATAATCCGAGCGTCAATATGGCAAAAAACAACGCTCTATAAAGTAAAGACTAATTTTTATAAATATAGTAAGTATACTCACAGCATCTTTCGGAAACACAAGGGTCCCAGCTTTAATCCATCCATACACACGATCCCCGACTTCCAAACTCTTCAACCAATTCGACGCCAACCCAAGTCTAGGCTTCTTCAACTGTGTATGGTAATGTACCACAGCCACTAGTAAGTCGATGTTCTGTCCTTGTGAGGGCAAAGCACTACTGGCTATGGAGAAGGAACGCGGTTTGATTGTGGAGAAAAACTCGAATAATACGTCTAGAGTTAGCTTTGAAGCTGATTTGTGGAAGTCGTGGAGGACCTGGAAATACATAGGTTTTAGTTTTTTATTTATCTTGATTTTTTGTTTAAACCTTTTAGAATATTTGGTTCTAGGACATGCCAGTTTCCTCGCTATGTCCTGGCGAAATAAATGCCTGCCTGTATTCGAACCAACGGCCTGATTTGAAAATCGAACCCCGGTGTCTTCACTGCTATTATTATCATGGCAAGTGATATTCTCATATTATTATGTAGGTAGCTAATTTAATCTTCTCTCTGACTTACCTCAAGAACCGTCCGTTTTGGTCTCCTACAATAATTAAGCCAGTCCTCCTGTCCTTCGGGGGAGCTGAGTTCAATACACTTCTCTCTTTCTAACTTATCGTCGGACACTTGTGCGAGAAGAGAGAAGACGTATTGCGTCGGGTAGCAGTGGAGGTCCCAATATTGCTCGGCTATTTCGTATAATGTGTGCGGTTGTTTAAGGAAGTCAGGGACGGGCATGTCTGTAATTGTTTAACGATAAGTAATAAAAAAAGTAGTAGCAAAGAGTATTAGAGGGCTTATATTTTTTGTGTGGAGTCATGTGCCATGTATGTAGGTTTTTTATGAATTTATACGAAGTCAAATATGAATGATCTCTTCTGTAGCAATTGCAGTGTAATGCAATTGCTATTTGTTTTTAAGTTCTTAATTGAAATGAAGCGAAAGAACGGTGAAAACCAGGCTTCATTTGTAAGGAAGATGTACCGTGAAGAGTTTGGCCACTCCATTTATTCACCAATCTGTGGTTCATGGACTTGGAGAGATTTTAAAATGTGTTAATCGTTTGTTACATGGAAGCAAAATGGATGTATAATACTGTGGTTTAATAACCTTACTTTTCCTAGGCTCAAATACTGTCTATATCAAGCAGGGCTTGAAACCGGTTACTTAATCTTGTTCATAAAACCGTTCACCTATCATCGATTTACCGATTAATTACAAAAACGGTTTCGACTAAACCTAAATAATTTTGGTTACCGGTTATTACAGAGAATAGAATTTTAAAACTCGCACCGGTTTTACTCAGAAGCACGCCCGCCGCCACCTTTTGTCACATTAATTTACGTATTCGTTGGCGTAGAGTGAGAGCTTTGTTATTGTAGGTGTAAGAGAGATGGCGTAATAGGTAGAACTCGTTTTTACCGTCGAGACTCAAATTAACCGATTAATTACACTCAACAGACTCGGAATTTGTAAAAAAAACTGTTAATGGTAAACGAAACCGAAACCGCAATCCAGGTCAATGACCAAAACGGGTTTGTAAAATTAACCGGTTTTTCGAGCCCTGATATCAAGTGCGATTCGCTGATCGTATAGAGGTCACCGTCACGTTACACAGTAAGTCAGACAAAGAAAGACGAAGAAGTAAATTCATTATTACTAAGGAAACCAAAATCAAACAAAAAAACATAACACAAATTACACAAAATCAAATCTGTATTCCCCGAAGGGCACGTGTACCTCAAATAAAACAACTTTTTTTATAAAAATAATCATTTATTATCACTCCTCTTCCTGCCACCCATCTTCATTGCTCAAGAACCGTCGTTTAGCGGCCGTGTTCATGTACGGCCGTAGCGCCCACTCCGTGTCGGCCGCGTCCAGAGCGTCTATAGTGCCCAGTTTTATCTCGTATAGCTTCATTTGGAAACGGGGACCGATCTCTGACAGTTCTATTTCTTTGCCGGCCTGAAAAAAATAAGAACACATTTAAAAACATACAATAGACGTAGATATGTTTAGTAACCTATTCCGCTTAACTAAGCCTATTCCGCTTTTAAGCGGAATAGGTTACTACTGTTGTACGTCTATTGTATTTTTTTTATAATGGGCTAGCTTCTGCCCGCGTGGTATGTCGATAAAAAGTTGCCTATGTCCTTCCCCGGGATGCCTTCTATCTCCTTGCCAAATTTTATCGAAATCCGTTCAGTGGTTTAGGGGTGAAAAGGTAACATACAGACAGACAGACAAACGGATAGACAGACAGACAGACAGAGTTACTTTCGAATTTATAATATTAGTACGGATTTCCGCAAAGTCACGCCTGAATCAATTATCTATCTTAAGAAGTCATTGTCAAAATGTGACAATGTTGAAGTGTAACTCAAACTCAAAGCATTTATTTCAATTGAACCATTTACAGGCACTTTTGAATTGTCAAAGAGTCGGTCAGTTAGTCAGAAAATTGAAGCTAGTTGCCCATTCCTAAACGTAGATCTCTATGGAGAAGAACGGGCAAGAAACTCCAAGGACACTCTTTTAAATATAGATATAGACAATACAATTCCTGGGTACAGTATTCTTGTGAGAACAATGTAAAAAAAGATGTAGAAAAATAAGCCCTAAATAAATTAACGGATTTTTCATTATGAACTATCTGCAGTCCTTTTATTTGAATTGATTTCCTTGCAAGTATGTATAAGTTTAGTCAATAGCTTTCTGAGTGAAAGGACTGGTCCATCTGTCCAGACCATCTGTAATAGTTAAATAAATACCCTTTTCTACAAGCAGCAAAAATTTTAAGAAGTGATAGAATATTTTGTATTTGTGATTTTACTGTGCAAAGTGTCTCATTCGAATATGAACATTATATGTATATAGGTAAGGTTCATATTCGTATGAAAAAAATTATACAAATCCTTACTAATACTATAAATGCAAAAGTGAGTTTGGCTCATGGGTAGACCATGACACAGATATTATAATACTACGTAGAGATACCCAATCCCATACATAGAAATGACACCACCCTAAGTCTGGCTATTGAGCTGGCTATTTTTCATCCTCCATTTTTTTAACAGATGGCAGTATCAGCGACTCAGTAATTGCCAGAGATTGTAGTTTTACAACGCCATCTAGGAGTCTTGCCTAGATACTACGCAAGACTCCTAGATGTTTTTCTTCCTTTTTTACGTTTTTTCTTCCTAGGTGTTCAATTTTTATATTTTTACGTAAAGTACTAGATTAAAAAATTTTATTTTTTATTTTCCATAATGAAACGACTTAAACGCAAGTTTAAAGTGATCCTGTCATCACTTGAGTAAAACGCCATCTATTGCAGAAGAGCTCTCGACAAAATGATTAACAGAATGGCTACTTTATCATTCTAAGGGCGAATTTCACCAAACTTTTATACCGAGTATAAGTCTTATCCTGCGACTAAATTCTGATTTTTTGACAGTTTTTCCATACAAAAACTGTCAGACACCATTCTAATTCCACGGATAAAAGATATCTGACTTTGGTAAAATCAGCCCTAAGGGTTCGAATTGAAGTAAACGGCTTAATTTAAGTTTTTTGTTGAAAATACGAGATTTATGAGTGTAAATACATAAATCAGCATTAAACAAAGATGTTTTGATTTTTACTAATATTACCTCAGCTAAAATTTGCCGTATAACGCTTTGTAGTGATTGTTAATTTCATAAATTGTTACTTATGCTGCCACCTATGATTTTTTTTCAAGACTTATGGTAATTTGTTCGAGTTGAGACCCCATGACCATGACCAGGAATAGGACATAGGATACTTTTTATCCCGGTAGTATGTTCTCGTCTATAATTTAATTTCCGATCTCCACGCGAGCGAAGCCGCGAGCAATAGCTATAGTATCTCTATAATTATCTTATCATCCTACAGTACGACACAACTTAGATGTAGCATCGGCAAAATTCGTAAAACCAATCACATTCCGAAATGAGTGCTTTCAACATCTCCAATCTTTATTACTGCTTTACGTTAAAATGATCTTTACGCAAACGCAATAACTTGAAAAGTTTTATAACCAAATACATTCGTAAAATTGAAATTAATGAATGCAAATTTTCAAATGTATGCTACATCTAAGTTGTGTCGTACTGTACCAGATTGCAGGCGCGGTCGTGGCCCAAGATTTAAGGGAAATGGTTACCTAATTGATAAGTACTCAAAAACTTTTTTTTTTATATGCCCATCGGAGTCACTGTGGCTCAAGTACATACAGTTTTTAGTTAGTAAAGCATGTAAATCATTCAGTCTCTCGACAGCTTGAATGATTTTGGGGAGGGGGGGCTGACCCCCAGGACCCCCCCCCTCGGACCGCGCCTGCCAGATTGTCAGGCCTATCAGATTTGTCGATCAGTCATTGCCGGAGAAAGGCAAGTAGTAGTATACTCAATATTTATAACTTTTGTCAGATTTCCATACCTTCCTATATGTATGTTGTCTGAAGCAGACGTAGTCATCATTGTTAGCGAAGGTGATCACTCTCTTGGAGTCAGGTTTGGGCACCGGGAACAGGTACTTCAGTATACTCATCGTTCTTAGACCTGCAGACAAAAACTAAAGGTGAAAAAGAACCTATTAAACAAAAATAACCCTTATTCAAAAGGCGGCTACAAAATAAATAAATACTTTATTCTACTGAAATTACTTGTATTTCTTAGTAGACTGACTCATCATCTGCCTAGCCTTTCCCTAACTATTTTGGGGTCGGCTTCCAGTCTAACCGGATGCAGCTGAATACCAGTATTTTACATGGAGCGACTGCCTATCTGACCTCCACAACCCACTTACTGGGTAACACGATACCCCTTGGTAAGACTGGTTGTCAGACTTTCTCTTAATAGACACTGAGTCTCCTTAATAGACTATCTCGAAAGTTTGTGTCTTTGATTTTATTTGCGAGCGACTTCCGACACAATCAATACCTTCATCTTTTAAGTGAAAACTTTTTGGGTGAACAAAACTCATGGAACTCGCGTCATCGTCACGCTTGAAGAAATGAATGAATGTTTTTGAGTGAACAAAAATCATGGAAATCGCGTCATCGTCACACTTGAAGAAATGAATGAATTTTAAGTGAAAACTTCTTTAAGCGCGTTGAGCACTTTTTGGGTGAACAAAAATGATGGAACTCGCGACATCGTCACGCTTGAAGAAATGATTGAATGTTACTTAGTTTTCAGTTCTATCGGCACTCGGCAGTCCCCAAAGACTGCACCGCATGCTTTACAATAGATTTTAATGTAATGACCGACCCAACAAAATGTCTATAGATTAATTGATTGATAGACCATTAGAACAACTGCCGACAATCGATAGTTTTGTCTAGTAGAACAAATGGATATACGTCAATTCATATCGTTGATCGACGTCGATCGGGTGGGTGTGATAATGCAGCAGATCAACAGCTGAACTCCAACGGTGCGGCTTCGGCGTCATGTACAGGAAGCCTTAGTACACCCAAAGTAATTTACATAAATGTCTTACCACATGCTGATTTATGTTAGCCTACACTGTCCCACTGCTGAGCAAAGGCCTCCCTCAAATCTTTCCAAACATCCTCTTCCAGGGCCACCTCGATCTAACCCATGCGGTACGCGTCTATGTCGTCTCGCCATCTCTTCCTGGTCCGGCCTCAGCGGCGCCGTCCATCCTCAGGCACCCACCGTGTGGAGACTGTCGCCCAGCGGTCGCTATGCATGCGGCTGACATGACCCGCCCAATCCCATTTTAGCTTGGCAGCCTTTTGGTTCAGGCTGATATATTATGATAATATTGACTTACCAAGATCGGGTTAAGCTACGCTTGCCGGGGTTGATCAGTGGATGGGTAACCATCTTTACATACCCAGACTCCCCCGTGCCTCGGAAAGCACGTTAAGCCGTTGGTCCCGGCTGTCATTCGTGGATCATTGACAGTCGTTACGGGTCGTCAGAAGCTCGAAAGTCTGACAACCAGTCTTACCAAGGGTTATGGTATTTATTACCCAGTTACTGGGTTGTGGAGGTCAGATAGGCAGTCGTCGCTCCATGTAAAATACTGGTATTCAGCTGCATCCGCTTAGACTGGAAGCCGACCCCAACATGGTTGGGAAAAGGCTAGGCAGATTGAAGGCTAGGTAGATTGATTGACTTACCAAGTTCAGTCTTAAAGTTATGGAACACTAGATGTGGGAACTGTTCACTCATGGGCCCGATGTCCGGGATATCGTGTCGCATCACTACGCCTGATAGTGTGAATGACGCTGTGGGGCCGTATGGTAGGTGGCAGATTACCTGGGGATGACAAATGTGGATAAGTAAAGTAAGGTAGCTGGGTTCATGGTCAAATGGGTAGAGTACAAAATGGTTATTGGTCTCTAATCTCTCGATGTAACTTGACCAGCACGCGTAGCATGACCACCGTAGAAACGGGTTTTGTTGACGGACGAATAGACAAAACCACAATCTGTCATTTCAGTAGGTACTAGCGACCCGCTCCTGCTTGCACGGTTTTTACGACTTGACAATACATCGAGATTTCTTAGTTATATAATAAGTAATAACATTTTTAATATGAATGTATTATACACATAAAAATTCCGGAATAAATTCTCTAAACCATGGTGAAAACCTCATCAAAATCTGTTGCGTGGTTTAGAAGAACAACGCGGACACACAGACAAACACGAAAAGCGACTTTAATATGTATAGATTAAGTAACTACGTCATTCAGTATCTGATTCATTATATAAAAGCAGTTAAACATGAACTCACCAGACTGTCAGGCACACCTCTATGTTCGTGTACTACAATGAAATCAGTGACCTCATTGGCGCGACACGCGTGTATCAGCTGAGACATCTCATAACCACCACGGTTCATGCGCTGGCTGTTTGGAAATATTAACCTGGGAAGATAAATTAAAGGGGTTTTAGAGGTGTGAGGAACAGGATGTAAAGTTCACTCATCCTCTATAGAAAAGGGAGGATCCTCCGACCAGGAGGGTGTCGTTTCTGGCGGGCAACTGCCCAATGATTGAAGTCGGGATCTTGTATTTATATTTTGATCGTGTGGTACACTCTAATTGACCGATGCAGGATTTTGTGCGATGTCAGGTCTTTGATGCGTAGTTCGCATGTGTCAGAAGTCTATGTCTGACAAAGATAGCTCCAGAATTTGTAAGATTGAATTGAATAAAATATAGATATATGTAGGTAGGTAAATATTTTTTTGTTGTCTTTACGCTCAGTCTTTACGTTACAGCCCTATATTCTTTACTTACATTATCACCCTAAGAGTCGGGAGATTTTGCCCATTTCGTGGGTGAAAAAAACACTGCAAAAGTTGTAAACAAATAAAACTAGAAACCTGCCACTTTAGAAATCTCAATAGTTCTAGCAAACTCTAATTTTCTTAATTGAGCTAGTAGTGAGAATGGAAAACATTACAAGACCAAGTAATAAAATTGATACCAAGGAAATTTTGTTTACTAATTTATAGTTTTAATGTCGTACATATTAAAATTTGGAAGTTTAAATATGTAATTAATAAAAATATATAAGTTCGTCGGGGTGGCTCAGGTAAAGGATAGTATAGGAAGAATTTGGGGGAGGCCCAGCATTGGGTAAGTGTGGGATAACAACAAAAAAGGATGTACCCACCTAAGTTCCTTAACAAACATCTTGAGCCTAGCACTAGGCTCTCTAGATGTGGTGATCATAATCTTAGGGTCCTCCACACCTGCATATCTGTACTCATCATCCTGTGAGCTTTGTGTGTTGGCCCCGCCACTGAAACTGCCTATTACAGCTGCTCTTTCGGGACCTAGAATTTGTTAGATAGTTTTTGGTGTTGTAATTTATTAAGCAGCAAAGACAACATCGAGTTTGATTTACAAATGCTCTGGAATATATATAATGCCAAGATAAAACTGTTGCAAAAGTGGTAAAAAGCTTGATACTCATCTTCATCTTGTAAGTAGGGTAGAGCTTTCATCAGAATTTTGGCCAGCAGTCGCTACAACGCCATACAATTTGTTTGAACGAAGCATGTTGGTACTCCATGAGAGGGATACAATTTAGGTTATGATAGCATTTTGTAAACAAACAACACAACAATTTGTAATACACGGGCTACAAACTTACCTTTATCTTCATAGTCTATTCTTTTCTGTAATGTGAGAGCGTCCTTCCTCAAATCTCCGTGGATAGGAATGTTTTCTTCCAAACATCGTTTTAACTGATCTTTTTTCGCTTGAATGTTCTTTTGCTTGTCTTCCACAGACTTCCTGTACAAGTATTCGCGGCGCAAACGCGCTTGTCGTCGCAGCATTGTCAATATTTATTGAATTAAACGTATAGAAGGTAAATCTCTTTAGTTTTATGTTAGAAACATCGCGCACGCTGAGCAACTCGGTGATAAAGTGACGTTTCACGTTATGACGTTTAGTGACAGCTCCACACGTGTATTTTGACATTAACAGTTCGCGTTTAGATAGTATATTTGGAAATTGGAATTCATTCCATGATTAATGAAGTGACCTACTCGCGATTTGGAAAGATCGAAATAGTTATAACCAGCGGCGGTGTACCGATGATGGTTAAATACATTGGAAAAAAACTATAATAATGGCAGCTTGAATATATTATGAACTTGCGTCAAAAAACAAAACGTGGCTAAAAATTGCGTTCAGAAATACATGCTTTTTTGGAAAGGCAGTAACGTTCAGAAAAAATAACCAATCGACCCAAAAAAAGTGGTCCACACAGTTCAAAAGGCGATTTAGCAGTTTTATTGCGAAAAACTTACCATCATGATATTCCTCTACTACTAAGTTGTAATGAGGTTTTATGTCAAGATTGTGATCTTTGAAAATATTAAATAAATCGTCCACTTCCTCCCTACTGTTGCGAGGACGTATATTAAATAAATCTCCAGGTTTATAATTTATTTTAGTTTCATCTGCAGTCTTCAGTATTATCATTCTTACATCCTAAAAAAGATTTTCGTCTTGTTACAACCCCAGAGTAATAAGAATTTTACTTTTGCTGACATAATAGATCTTAAAAGTAAAAAAAAACCCTCAAAACAGAGACAAACATAATAGAGAAATTGTCTAAGAATAGGAATCCCCCAAAGTAGTGATCTAAAAAGTCAATAAAAGAAAGAGAGAATGATCCTAGAAACTAAAATCATATTAAAAATTACCTGAAAATGTGTTTTAGAAGTAGTTCTATCATTTTTCATAACTTCTAGGAGTGTAGCATCAACAAAACTGTCCTTCACTCCTTTAGAAAAGTATATATCTTCCGTCAAACCATTTCCAACAATGCTTTCTTCACATTTGTCTAGAGAAACCTTCCATCGCGGAATGAAGGTAGTTATGATATTATCAGTTTGGATATGAGGGTAGTATTGTTTTATTATCGATAGGTATTCTTTGAGCCATGGGGCCATTACTGCATCATGGCCTAAGTCATGTTGGTAGTCACAAAGGCCTGAAACAAGCATAGATTAAAAGTCATCTTCATTTCATTTAGATCCTATTCAAAATTATTATAATAATATAATAATTTATTTTTCAGTGCCAATCCATTCAGTGTAGTGTTCTAAAATACAATATAGTTTCCTTTCATATTGTAACAGAAAGTAACAATTTAAAATTGTCATTTTATGCATGACCAATTTTTTTACAAATGCTATGAATGTTAACTTAGATAATTTTGTTTCCTGTTTTTTTAGGAATGTCAGGGAAATGTTCATGATAAAATGTTTCGCCTTATCTCATAACAATCTTCAAATCTTAGACGCAATATTTCAGATAAGGAATGAATACAATTTCTAACACCCATTTCTTATGTAATTTACTGATTTTTAATGAAAATTAAACGTAAATTCTTACCTATATCTAGCAATGGTGTTGCCCCCAACTGCATAAGCCGCTTATGAAGCTTCTTCCCAGCGAAATTAAACTTTAAATACGATGAATCGCCGAGACCAAGCACCCCATACTTTAACCTCGCTAAAGAGTTGGCGGGCAGGTTTTTCCGCAGAAGAAACTTCCAGAACCTCTTCATATTATCCGGCTCATCTCCCTGGCCAGACGTAGCACACACGAAAATAGCAAATTCCTCTTTTATAAGTCGAGAAATGGGATACTCATCCATTGCTTGAACCGGCCCACGAAATCCCAAAACCTTGGTCGTACGCCATATTCTTTCAGCTATTTCTTGGGCTGTGTAGGTTTGGCTGCCGTAAAGCACGAGAAGTCTTGGCGCTTCACTCATTTTAAAAGATTCTAATTAAATAAATGACAAAATTAAACAACCAAAACACAGATAACAGCTGTTTGTTGTCACATCACATTTGACAGTTCACGTCACGATACGATACAGATAAAATAATCCAGTTTATTGACTTGTTCACTTTAGAAGGCCATCTTAGCGTACTTCGAAAATAATATTTTCTATTTGTTTGAAAATGCTTATTTTATGTTGATAATGACCTTATGATCTGTATATCGATCAACTTGTGGACTAAGTTGATGAAACCTAAACTTTCTATACAAAGATAAAATTATTATTACCTACAGTATTTAATGTAGTACGGTAATGCTGTATAGAGTGACCTTAGTGGAGTTCTACTTCTACCATCTCGGGAAAAACTTTCTGGGAAAATCATAATAAAATGTAAAACTTTCAAAGAAATGCCCCATCAATTATTGATAGCCAACCAAAACGCCCGGTAACTTTTAGATAATTCGATCTTTGCGAGACATAATCTGAAAAATCGAATACCAATCAAAACTGGGATAACTGTGCTGCTTTTAGAAATCTCCAACCCCTTTGCATCCCCCGTTCAATACTATACAGTCCTCTCTATTGCACCCATCGAAAGTGACCTTCTATCTCTTTCATATTTGGCGCACGGCAGTCTCGCGGCCCCAGTTGGCGGGCTAAGTCGCTCCGACAGAAAAACGCGGGAAATAGTTACAGTGAAGTGACTCTCTATTAGAAAATATTTTTTAGTGAATTAAATTGAATATTTTAATACACCAAAATGTAAGTATTCATTTTATAAGGTGTCCGGATTTATCAATTTGCCAAATGAGCCGGTTTTTAAGGTAGTAAAAAATGTTTCACCTTTGACATTTTTTTCGGCATGGATAATTTATTTATTTAGCCGAATTTTATAAGTTAGGTATATACCTCAAGAGCATAATTTAAATAATAAAAGTATTCCTCAAAGGAATACTTGAGTACAAATAACTACGAAAACGAACTGAAAACTTAGATGCGAAGCTTTTTGGCTGGAATTATGAGTTATATTTTGAAGACATTCCAGGACATTCCATACAAAAATTATACGACGCATACTTTAAAATGTTTAACTGGCCATAAGCTACTGGAGGCTTCGTTAATATAAACCCTAATTTTCAAATAATTTCTGCAGATTATTTTATCTACCGACGACCTCAATCTGCAAACTTTCAGGAAACTAATAATTACGAATATTCAAATACTAATCGTCTCCTTGAACTTAATAACTTTATCTCGCTTTGATAGAAAATATCCAATAAGAGCAGATAAAATTACATCAGCGCGGACGTGATTTATGATAACAATAATGATTTACGTCACAAATAATAAATAAGCTCGGGAAAGCTTTATGAATTTTCTGCACAGCCATTTTGTATCGATTACCCAACCCCCAATATTGTTTAAAAAAAAAACCCTACTCAGAACTTTTTTCGAACCCAAACTTCGAACGAAGCATTTTCTACCATTCCTTTTACGAATAATTAAAAAATCATTTTTCCCGCGTTAAAAATGTCGGTTCTTGCGTCAGACGAACACGTGGCGTCATCGATCTGCCTCCCTCTCTCACCCCTATTCAACCCCCCTCCTACTAGGGGTACCGATTGTAACCCCAAAATGTCTTTTACCTTTGACCCCTAGCCCCGGACAATCAGTGCAGAGAATATTATATAAATTTATGTTATTTTTAGAAAGAGGAGATAAGCAATAGCATTTATAGCTGGTGCACCTCTGCCGATAAGCAATTGGTGGTAATTATCCACTTACCTACTTGATATTTTTTTATTCTATCAATCTTTTATCCTACTTGCTTTATCTACTTATTATTTTTGGGCTTGCTATTTGACCACGTAGTTCATTGGTCTGTACAACAAAAGTCCTACGAACGTAGAGTTCGATTACCTACATAATTATATTAGCCGTTTTCCTCCTATTTTTTTTGTAGTTGAACATCGGGAGTTCGGCCAATCAGAAGTTATGAGTTTTACGGAGTCATAGAGATTTTTTTTTTTTCTTCATCAAAAATACCATAAAAGTTTCATTAAAAGTAGGTAGTAATAATAAAGTAAAGTAGTATTTTTTAAAGTTTCATGTTAACTTTATACAGAAATCTATTCTATTATTACATATTTTAGGGATCCATCTAAATTGCGGCTGAATATTTGTAGGTGGCGAAACGACTGCATATTATTATCACTCAAACTCAACAACTTGGCTACAATATTCCTAAGCTCTTTCACCAAGCTTTCGGCACTCATTCACTCAATTCAGTAGTAAGTAACTCCGTCTGTCTGTTGCCTTTTCACGTCTAAACTACTGCACCGAGCGTTATGTTGACTGATCTAAGTACCCTAGGACTTGGAAAAGGATAGAGGGTACTTTAAATCCTACATCGCAGAGGTCGTATTGTATTTTCAAAATTCGATCGTTTCAAGTTTTTGCTACAAGTATTTGTTACCAAAGTAAGTTATTTCTGCTGAAAGTATCTAAAAGATAACTGTTGATTGCGTCATCTAACCGTTTCTTATTGTGAACCACTGAAGCGTTTATTGAAACGATTTTCTTTTGTAGGTAGGTACCTACTTCTTTAATTTTTTTTGTGTGTTAAAGATAGATAAGTTGTGATTTCGTGAATACCAAGAATTAGAATGTTCTTTTGGTGATTCTGGACACCGTTGGACACACTTACATTAGATAGTTATCACACATAATCAGCCTATAATGTTCCCACTGCTGGGACACAAGCCTCCTCTCGGTGAGAGGGAGTCGGCCGTAATCCACCACGCGGGCCCAGTGCGGGTTGGTGATAGATGACACTCTGGTTTTTTACTACGAAGTATATTTTTCAGATGCTCTCTGAACTTTACATCGTCTAGCCTACATACATTCTCTCAAACGAATAAAACCGTTTATTTTTCTCGAAATGAAAAAAGTCTTTGCGTTCTAAAGTGCAAGGATTATTATGATATTGAAGCTTAAATAGAACGTGAGGAGAATTCTGGCTACTGTGTGCCATACTATTTGAAAGGGTAAAAGTTGGATTTCATAGCACGTACCTACGTAGGTAACTAGTTTTCAAAGTTGTACTCCATCAGAGCATTTTTGTCGCGAGAGATCTTGCTTTGCGGTTGATGAAGCCAGCAAGCAGTTCTATGTGATTCCCAAAAAAAATACCTAGGTTCTGCATCCGTTTGTGGTGGGTTAGGCATAAGACCGCTTAGACCGCGCTTGTGTTCAAATGTAGTGCTGTTCCACAAACAATGGGGCATTTATTATTGTGTCCAGCGGGCCCTGTTGCCTTCACTTTGCAAGAGCTGATGGAAGCTACTGAAGCTGTTAATATCGTAGCCAAATTCTGGCCTTAGTCTATTTAGAGAGGAGCTGAGTAATACAATTTGTGATCGGGACAGTTTCCCTTTCCAGTTTCCCTAGTGACCAAACGGGTTTTGTTGACGGAAGAGTAGATAAAATGACAGATAAGCAATCGCAATCCGTCGGTTTGTCTATTCTTCCCACAACAAAACCCATTTCTACGATGGTCATAGTACGCGTGCTGAAGTAAAAAAATCAATGAATGCCTGATAGTTCACTTTTACCCAAACTACAAACTAATGGAAGTCCTACAATAAAGCTATTGATCACTCCATCATCAACACAATACAATAAAAGCCACCATTCAACTCAGATCGTTATTTCCTGATTGAAATTTAAAATACTTGCCGCAATCCAAGTTGGTAATGTCGTCATCTTACAATTGATCTTAACTGTTACAGTTTCAAATGCTTATGTAATAAGAATGGATATTTCATTATCAATCAATTTCAATTGCTGTGTGTGCAATTCATTTAGCAAAGCTATTTAATTCTCGCCTTGCTCGCTGTGAAGGACGTTGTGGTTTTGAGTAGTGAGCCGCTCGATTTTATAATAATCTCACAGTGAAAACTTATGTGAAGTGAGCTGTCATTCCACCATGTCATTCCATTTCTGATGACATTATTGATAGGTCACTTCACCTTAATTTAGTGACCCTTTTTTTTGTTTGTTGTTGTGAAATCATCAAATGCTTCTCCCGCTCTGGGCGGAATGGAAGGGCGTGTCAGACTTTTACTTACAAAAACCCACCCGTGTTTCTTCAGTTGCCTGTTGCCAAGGGTCCCGGTATGAGATACAGCCCGCTGACAGACAGACTGACGGATGGAAGGATAGCGGAGGCTTAGTAATTAGGGTTCCATCGGCACCCACCGGGTACTGAACCCTAAAAACTGCTCTATAGTGTTGTGTCTTCAATAAGTCCAAATGCACAAGTGTTTTGTGAGCGATATTTTTATCGGAATGTATTTCAGGTCCATGTGACTGAAAAAGTTTGTTCGTCCGCCAAATTATATATTAAAACCTTCCTCGAGAAACACTCTGTCCATTGGTGAAAACAGCATGAAAATCGGTGCAGTCGTTTTTGAGTTTTTCGCGAACAGGACGACAGATAAACACGGCGGAGGATTTTGTTTTATAATATGTAAGGATAATTTGTTGTAACAAAATTCTGAATGTCGATTCGATTGTGTCCTAGTGCGGATACAATTTGGGACTTAAAATGTATTCTTGATAATCATTAATAATCATGCGTCTCGTGCGTTTTCCTCAATTTTATTGTGCCAGCATTATTTTTATCCTCAACTTAATATATTATGTAGTATTTTAATTAAAAAAATACTACAGTAGGTACCTACCAGTTTAATCTACCTTTTAAATCACTCGATGTTTTTGAGTGTATACGAAAATCTCTAATCATGAGGAAAGGAAAACCACTGCGAATTGCATTTAAGTTGTATACCCTTATAGATGCATGTAACTAATTCAAACTTGCCCTAAATCGGCCATTAATTTGTCGCATTTAAGTAATTTCCACTTAGGATATGTGATTAATTATCTAAACCACCTAGGTACAGTAAAAGTGGAAGTAGTCAGGATAAAACTTTTAAGTCTAGTCAAAGATCCAAGCACATTTTATACTAAGTACACTAGCTTCCGCCAGCGGCTTCGCCCGCGTGATATCTTTATAAATTATAGCCTATGTTACTCAGAGATAATATAGCATTCTACAGATGAAAGAATTTTTAAAATCGCTTTAGTAGTTTTTGAGCTTATTCATTACAAAAAAAAAAAAACATATTTTCTCTTTATAATATTAGTGTAGATATTTACTGGTTCGGAACTGACTGAAAAAAGCACCCTAATTGCGTAATACACGATCAATTAGAATGTGAATCGGTTTGAAACAAATGTCCCATCCATTGCTTCATAAGTTCGAAAAAAAAACTGTTCAACAACGTAAATAACGCAATGAATTTTGTTGAACTGTCAAAATGAAACAAATTAGATAGCAGATTAATTTAAAGCTTAATTTATATCCAGGAGGCCTACCACCACCGCTTACAGCAGTATTATTTTATTCTTATTCAGTGGTAGAAAGAGATGGAGCTATACGTCCTGTAGAGCTTTATCTCTTTCCTACACTGAGTAATATTAAAATAATACTGCTGTAAGAGCTGGTGGTAGGGGCCCAGGTTTGACAAAAATCGATCAATATTAATAGTAATTTCTTTGGGCAGTACAACATGTCATTATTGGTAATTCTAAGCATTTTTTACATAAGTCTAAAACCTTGGCAACGCCACTCTCTGTTAACGCTTTTAAAGTCAATGAATCGGGATTGAAATTGTTAAATCTCGTGACTTTTTTTACTTTACGGCCCGGTAGGTTATATCAATAAATAACGGTTCGTTTTTTTTTAAGTACCATCGTCACTGGTGAAGGCTCTTACATACTGGAGCGATTCGTCACACGACGCGACGCCGCCGAACTGTTCGCCGTGTAGTTTTCTCAGAAATTGTTTTGGTAAAATTCGCGTGGCACGACGAATCGCCCCAGTATGTAAGAGTAAGAGCCTTAAGTCGACTGGTGCTTTAAACTGGAAGTCAGAGAAATTCCAAATTAATCTGTTCAGACACTACGTAGTTTTAATTAGATATTTATTAAAAATTAAAAATAATATATAAAAACCATTTTTTTTTCCGTATCCTACAATATACTCATCATCTGCCAAGCCTTCTCCCAACTATTTAGAGGTCGGCTTCTAGTCTAACCGGTCGCAGTTAAATACTAGTATCTATTTAACATGGAGCGATTGCCTATCTGAAATCCACAACCCAGTAACTGGTTAATACGATACCCCTTGGTAAGACTGGTTGTCAGATTTTCGGGGTTCTGATGACCTGTAACGATCGTTATCATTTGTAGATCTTTGACAGTCGACTGTTAAAGATCTACAAATGATAGCCGAGACCAACGGCTTAGCGTGCTTTCTGATGCACGGAGGGGTCTCGAAAAGTAAGTAATACATGGTCACCCATCTACGACCTCGGCAATTTTAGTAAACTGCATCGATCAGAAGTTTTCAATAATCCATGTTGGTCCTACTGGCGACCCAGTGACCTGACAGTGCACTCTATCGATTCGAGTGGCTAGCCAAACTGGCAGCGATAATTTGGAAGCCTCAGAGTAGATGAGAGCCTACAACGATTTAAAACAGCTTTCAAGAGATATTATTAGTGAATAAGTGTGTGCGCAGACATACAGGTGCACTCTTTCTTCCCTCATGGCACTCTCATAGTCTGATGGCACGGAAGACATTCCGAGAGACGGGGTATCACACCGCCATCTTCCATCAAACTCCGGGCTGTTAGGTACTAAGAAATTCAAAACTCAAAAACACTGCCCGACCCGGGAATCGAACCCAGGATCCCACGCTCTGTATTCGTGCCTTTAGTAGAGTTGTATACGAAAGCCAAAGGTAGAGAAAAGGGTAACCACATTGAGGGCTTGGGCCCATTCTGAAATATAGGCTTACTAGCAGCGCCCCGCGGTTTCACCCGCGTAAGTCTCGATCCCGTGGGAATATCGGGATAAAAGTATCCTATGTGTTAATCCAAACATTGCTCGTGCAGACGGGATATCGCGGGCGCGACATAACGCGCACCGCGACCCTTCTCGCGCCCCGAAATCGTGCCATTCATGCTTGAGCCTTTAGGCTGTTATGACTCCAGCCTGATAGACACAGTCTCCAAAGTAGATTTAATTGACATAAGTTAGGTAGGTTATTATCCAGAGTTGCGGGAAAGTTCGAAAGGGATACCGGGACCTTGGCAATAGGCAACTGAAGGAACACGGGTGGGTTTTAGTCAGTAAAAGTCTGACACGCCCACCCGCTCCGCCCAGAGCGGGAGAAACCATTTGATGAATGACACCCCAACCTTAAAAAAAAAAGGAAGGTAATTATGTAATAAAATTGGCAGAACTTCCTCTACAGCAAAAATATCCTCGACGCAATTATTTCAACTCCAACATTTTGGTGAAACGAGAAATCTTTGCAGGAAGTAAAAAGCAAGCTACATAGCATAAAATCACAACGAAATATTTCCTTACTTCACTTTATAATGAACCTGGGATCAAGGACCATACAAAGCGAAAGTATATGACTGATAGGAGAAGAAGGTCAGTCAACGGCTTTATCAGACCAACAAGGCCAGCTCGTCAATACATCGGTAATTAAAAAAATAAAATGCAAAATAAAAGAACTGCTGAACAAACTGATTACAAACTATTAAATACAGAATACCTATAGGTAAGGTAGTGAATGAAACTAAATCGAAATGATGATAAATCTATGATCATAGATTTAAGATAGTGTAATATCCCCGTAGGCGAGCGAACTTTAATTAATAGAATCAATAATATATAATTTTTCGAATTCTTTGGAATAAGTATATTTTTTAAATAATTTCAGTTGAATATGAGAGTTTACTGAAATACTTACAGTCTCTTGGGTACACTACCAGCCAACAGCGATGCGGAGGAATTTTTCGACGCCATAATTTAGATATTAGTTGTTTATTTGTCTTATATTAGTTAGGATTCCATTTAGTTAAGTAATACTTTCAAGAATTGAAAACGCAGTGAGTAAACATGCCGGCGGCGGCGCCGGCGTTTCCACTCACATGGACATGCCTTGAATACCTTTTGTTAGTCGCCTTTAATTACTTATGTTGACGTAACTTTTAGTTTTTTGTCACTCTGCTACCGAGTTTTAGTCGCCTTTAATTACTTATGTTGACGTAACTTTTAGTTTTTTGTCACTCTGCTACCGAGTTTTTCCGCAGGGTTAAATAAAAGGCGATGAAGCGTAAACGCGTCGGTGGACACTATGTATTTACAATGTAATCGTTTTAACTCGTGATTCATTGAACAATTAGATCCACATTAGGCAAGTCCTTTTGACAGCAAAGTCCTCTTCAGTAAAAGGTTTTTGATTTATGAACCGAAACATGAAAGCATTTGAGTTCTTCGGCTTTGGAAATCTCCAAAGCCGAAGAACCCAAATGTTTTCAGAGAGTTTTTGGAGAGTTTTGGAGCTTTTCGGTAGCATCTGATAAGACTTTATCGTACCAACTTACATATAAGAATATGCGTTTTTCTCGTGTGAAAATACCTATTTAATATGGAACTTTGTGAAAAACCCTATCTACACTAATAATATTATAAAGAGGAAAGATTTGTATTTCTGTGTGTATGTTTGTAATGAATAAACTCAAAAACTACTGCGCCGATTTCAAAAATTCTGTCACCATTAGAAAGCTACATTCACCCTGAGTAACATAGGCTATAATTTATAAAGATTACATGCGGGCGAAGCCGCTGGCGGTAGCTAGTTTCATAATATTTAGATACCTTTATCTATCAATACTTTATGAGAAAGCCGCTATTCAATCTTGCGTACCTACGTATTACTGCTTGTGACTGTACCTACCAGTCTTTTACTTAGACTCTCGACTAACTCGGACTTCTTTTAAATCAAGATCTTTAAAGGTACCTACAGATACAGCAGCCAGACTCGCTGGAAACAAAAAAATGTGATCACCAAGCCGACGAAGTGTCGTGTACGTTATAACAATATTTAAGTACTTAATTATAACTTAATTTGCCTGCCCCGTTGGTCTTGTGGTCGTTAGCGCTACTGCTGAGCATGAGGTCCTGGGTTCAATTCCTAGGTCAGGCAAAGTGTTATTTCAATTTTTCCAAAGGTTTTCCATTAAGAATTCTCAGTAGCACGGAGTCTGGATTTGTGCCCGGTTTATAGCAATAGGCTCGCCCCCTACTTACATGAGACTTACAAACATAGCCTATATACCTAGGTGTATACCTATAATGTGGGGTATGAGGAACAGGGTGTAAAGTTCACTCATCCTCCATAGAAAGGGGCGGATCATCCGACCGAGGGTATCGTGTATGGCGGAGAACTGCCCAACGATTGATGTCGGGTTCTTGTATATCATCGCGCGGTAAACTCTAATTGCGCGATGCAGGATTTTGTGTGACGTCACGTTATTGTGTGACGTCAGGTCTTTGATGCGTAGTTCGCGATGTAGATGCCGCCACAGTACTATGGTACATCTCTGCCTAACCCTTCGGGGAAAACAAGCGTGATGTTATGCTTTTACTTGCCTTTCTTTTTAGTAGACCGCTGTGGACAATTTCATATTCGCGCGCATTCCATAAACTTGCAGCCCCATGTTTTCCTATAATCTATGCATTGCGGGTATATAAGGGCCGTTTGACGTCAAAGCCCCTATCTCTGTACTTACCCAGTCCTAATACATACCTACATACATATCCTATGTAGGTATTCAGTTTGACGGCGCCGTAGAGACCTGTAACATGATTTAAGGACCAACATAGCGATGTATTTTAGTGAGTAAGTAATTGGAAAAGAAAGTAGATACATAATGCAATATGTGTTGTTTATTTTTTTATTTTATTATTTATGTACACACAGTAAAATGCAAAAAAGATACGACATAATTAAAATATGAGTACAAAGGTACTGCTTATTTCTTAAGAAATTTCTTCCAGCAAACCTGCGAAAGGAGAAATGAGAAAGAAATGTAGACAATAGTGTGTGAGAACAAGAAGAGAAAAACATGAATAAGTATGCGAAGTCTTAACTAAAAATAACAAATATACCTACACATATACGCAAGAAAACTAACATATACTTAAATAAATACATAAAGCTTAAATATAGAAACATAAATACACTATAGGTACCTATATAATAATAAATACTCAAAGTTGAGAGGAAAGATACTGCTATTTTATTGTCTAATATCACTACGGGAATTCTTTAGTGGGGGCCATTGGGTGGTATCGATTATCGCTTGCTGACTCAATTTATCATTCTCATGTTCTTATACCAATTTATTTGGGATTGGCGAAGTACCTAACGTCTTCTTTTATATTAGACTAGCTTCCGCCCGCGGCTTCACCAGCGTGGTATGTCGATAAAAAGTAGCCTATGTCCTTCCCCAGGATGCCATCTATCTCCTTGCCAAATTTTGTCGAAATCCGTTCAGTGGTTTAGGCGTGACAAGGTAACATACAGACAGACAGACAGACAGAGTAACTTTCGAATTTATAATATTAGTATGGATATATCTCTACCAGTCATCTCATCAATTCATCATAGTCAATTATTTAATACTTACCCAAGTTATTTGGGATTGGCGAAGTACCTAACGTTCTTCTTATTATATCTCTAGCCGTCATCTCAGTGTTCACAGTTTCCTATCTAGCCGTATCATAATTTTTACCTAACTCTTTAAAACAAAAGCTTGTGAGAAGCTATCTAAAAATATTCAAGAACTACTAAGAAATAAATTGAAGAGTATTATGAATTCAGGAAGAGCAGTGGTGGGCCAATGGTATCGGCCACGACTTCCGAGTTGTAGGTCGTGAGTTCGAACCCAGACAGGCACTTTACTTTGTGTATTTAATTTCATAACCACTGCTCTCGAAACGGTGAAGGAAAACATCATGAGGAAATCGGCATGTCCTACAACCAAAAAATCGTAGACATGTGACATCCATCACCCCGCACTGGGCCCGCGTGGTGGATTTTGGCCCACTCTCTTCTGTCCCAGCAGTGGGAACATTACCTATAGGCTGATTAGGATGAATTAAGGACTATATTTTATCGTAATTTGATTTATATAGAGATGTTTAAACCCTGGTGCCTGTAAAAAGTCATATAAAAGGAACTTTTCCTTCTGCAAAAAATCGAAGTGAAGTTATATGCATGGATAGTAGTTAAATGCTATGAAACGGATTAGTTAATATGCGGGAACTACCAACTAACTGAATTAGGCAGGAAACCTCATCAGTGCACTTATGAATTGAATGCGCGGTTTCCGCGGTGTCAAATCTATTGAGCTATATTTTTTGTTCTAGTATTTTCGGACTTCGGATTTTAAATTCATCTTCTGGTTGTTCAGCAGAAAATCAGATATTGTCAGCGTTTTTCTTTGGTGAACCCTTAGGACCATTTCTTTAGATTCAATTTGCCTTTATATACAGTATACTGAAAGTCTATCTTCCATTGACAGAATTCCAAACATTCCCGTAATCGATATAGTGAATCATCAAATAAACCAAAATCATCGTCGAAAGCTTCACATTTTGAGTTTTAAAATAAAATTTTTTGTACAAAATCCTCCCCTAAGTTTGCATTAGAGTCTGACGCAATCAGAGACATCATCCCGCGTCCCCTATGTCGGCTATGTGTCCACTATTTTGAGCCCTTTGATAGATCCAGGCCAAGGACGCCTGCTTGGCAGATGTGTCGTTGTCAATGAGATGAGAAACAGGGGAGTATGACTGTACCTACTCGCGTAGAATTTTTAATTTGAACTGGATTTTATGCAGATGGGATTGTGAGAAAGACGTCGGAGAGTATCTTGTGCTTTTACGCAGCAAAAAATGCAAATTCTAGTCGTAAAGTTAGTTAGATTCTTGGACATGGTCTCACTATTACCCTAGAGTTATGGGATTAAAAAACACATTGTATAAATGCATACGTAAACATACATAATAATGTGCTTCGTTGGTCTAGTGAGGCGGTGTTGTTCGTTGGAGGTCCTGATGGGATCAATTCCCGTGTCGGGCAAAGTGTAATTGGGTTTTTCCGTCAAGAATTTCTCAGTAGCAGCCCTGAGTCTGGATTTATGCCCGGTTGATGGCAATAGGCTCGCCCAATAACTGGTGAAATGTAGATGTCCTGGTACACGTCTGCCTAACCTTTCGGGGATAACAGGCGCGATGTTATGTAAGTATGTGTACCTAGGCAGCTAATCGAATAAACTGACGTGAGAAAATGTTTTAATCAACACGTTAATTATTTTTGATTTCTGATCTGATTTTCAGTCGGTAGATTGAACCTATTATATATGCCCTAATATATATGAACCTAATTATATGCCTAGGAAGGTTATTAAACGCTGTTAGGTACTTGCGTTTCGGCAATAACCTCGTTAACTGAAATTGATACCTTGTCTGCTTGTATTTTAGCAATGCGCCTAAAAATATTTTTATTTATCCAGTTTTAATTATAGTTTGAAAGTAGGTAGGCTAAAAAACAATAGATGCACACATAATTAGATACTGTAGCGCTACCTAACGGTACCTAATGTGTATATGTGTGGGAGCGTAGGTAATCATAGATAATCATGTCATATAAAAACTTTTTACAAAAAAAAAAACCGCCTTCCAAAAAAAAAACGATCGACGGTTTAACTACGCTTGCCGGGGCCGGTTCGTTACATACCGAGACCACTCCGTGGTTCGAAAAGCATGTTAAAAGCCGTTGGTCTCGGCTGTCATTCGTAGATCTTTGACAGTTGGGTCTTCAGATGCCCGTGCAGAAGACCGTAAATTAGCTATTGGTAATTAGCTATGGGCTATAGAAGTCGACCCCAACATAGTTGTGAAAAGGTTAGGTTAGTGCAAAAATAATTATACATAACAACATAACACCACGCCTTGTTTCCCCGAAGAGAAACGAGGTAAGGCAGAGGTGTACCTATAGTACACCCACATATCGCCATTTATACACCCCTTTGCAAAAAAAACGGGCGGTTTTGATTTTTGTACATTATTGGTAATCATTTAGTTGTAAAAAGGATTTAATAGCCAAACTATGTTACTGGCACTTAAGAGTCTGGGTAAGAAAAAAAGTTAATTCCAAATTCGAAACTTGTATTTAAAAACAATTATAATCCCGTTTTCCGTTTGTGACTTTTACTAACATTTTGCAGGTTTGCGGTTAGAAGGTTATCCTGGCAACTAAAACTAACTTCTCGTTATTTTTAGTAGAATAATTTATGTTTGTCGCATAATCCAGCCTTATTGTGACTTAAAAGTGATATCTTTGTGTTAATTGTAATGGCAGAAAAAGCAATAAGAGCTAGTAAAATTGTACCGCTGCTGGAAGAGGGGTGTAGCCAAAAAACTATATTCTTATTGATTATAACAAATTACTAGTCATTTATGCTAATAGCATAGTAAAAATATTAATATTATCCATACAAAAGCCAATGACTGTTAAGGTGCCCGTTTTTTTTGCAAAGGGGTGTATTTAAGTCCCATGTAACAGGGGGCGAGCCTATTGCCATTAACCGGGCACAAATCTAGACTCCGGGCTGCTACTGAGAAATTCTAGATGGAAAAATCCAATTACACTTTGCCCGACCTGGCAATCGAACCCAGGACCTCATGCTCATCATTAATGCTTGCGAATACTAGACCAACGAGGCAGTCAAAATAAACTTAATGAAACAAAGAAACGAACTATCTTTACAACATTTTAATGAGTTTAAAGAACAGGTTGTTGTCCTTGAAGAATGTATAATGAATGCGTAATATCTTAATTCGAAGCGTATCTAACAAGGCAGACGAAATAAATGGCCTACTTACACGCTGAAGCTAATTGGAATTTTAATTACCTTCCCTTCGGTTCAGTTAATGATTTGATGATCTTGATGAATTAGTTAGCTAATTAAACAAATCAAAAGAGAGTATTTACCCTAGTGCTGATGCGGACACTATTGTGAAAAGATAGAAAGTAAGCGATATTGCAAAACAGTTTTTTTAAATACTGTCGGAAATCACCGCCGAACTTAGAAGCAATGCTCAGATAAGAAAAAACAATTGCCTTTCCAGGAATATCACCTGGGGGCCTACCACCATCGCTTACAGCAGTATTATTTTAATCTTACTTCAGGTGGGGAAAGAGATGGAGCTAAACGTCCTGTAGAGCATCATCTCTTTCTTACACTGAAGTAATATTAAAATAATACTGCTGTAAGCGGTGGTGGCAGGCCCCCTGAAAGTCAAACTTAAAGCATTTATTTCGAATAAACAATTTACATGCACTTTTGATGTCAAAGAGTCGTTCAATAAGTCAGAAAGGTGAAGCTGATTGCCCATTTCAAAACTTAGATCTCTATAGCACGGCAAGAAATTCCAAGGCCCTTTCTTAAATTGAAAAAGGAGAGAGTTTTCGAATTATGAAAGAAAAATCAGTGAATGTAAGAATGCCAATTCAAAAGTGCCTGTAAATGGTTTAATTGAAATAAATGCTTTGAGTTTGAATGCGGAAAGACCTTGTTTGTAAACAGTAAATTATAATAAATTAATTAATACCCATCGCTCGGCCCTCGATATGTAGTTGCCCCAATTAACTCGTCACTGATACTGATGAGAGCATTCACTCTGTTCATATCACTTCAATACCAATACATTTGATATAACAAATAGAATTGTTGAAATTAATTGTTTCAACGGACACTACAGAATCGTAATATGTATTCGAATTGATTAAACTAGACAGGCAAATGTATAGACAAGACAAAGCCTATTTAATGTTCCCAAAAGGGTGTTTTTTTTAGAGGTATACTAATTCAAAATGAAATAAAACACCTAAAAATAAATTCTATTATCATGGTATTAGTTTTATTTAAAAGATATTCTTATGCCATTAGTGCTTAAAAATGATTTCGGGCATATGGGCACCACGGCTAGCTGAGTGAAGCGTAATCGAGAAGTCCAATTTTCGACCACTTTTCGAGCAACTGGGGCCGTATATCGGCAATAACGCGGCAAATGTTGGCTTCCAAGTGGTCCAACGTCTGTGGTTTATCTGTGTAGACGTGTGACTTCACTTATCCCCAAAGAAATTAATCCATAAATTTGAGATCACACGATCGTGGAGGCCAGCTCACACGTCTATTACGCGAAATTATGCGCTCTTCGAATGTTAATTTTGTTATGTTAATGTTAAATTTTTACAATTTGCAAGAGTTGTTCTGAAGTAAGTCTATCCATTGTGAAATGGCAAAACGTACTGACCACAAATATACCGCCAACTGTCAAATTGACAATCACAAGAAACAGTGATGCCAATTTAAAAATCAAACCTCTAAAAACAAAAACACCCGTTACTACTGGGATTCAGGGTTTTTCTCTGTGAGAAGAAGAGACATGAGACAAAAACACAGTTTTGTGCATATAGGTAGTCGAATTATTAATTCACTGGAGTAGGAGAGAAAATTAACGATTTATTTTACAAATTTTATTATGAATTGATTTCCCAAACGATCACTATTACAGTAAACCCGACCATATAATTTTATACGGTGACATTAGCATCTGTCACTTTACTCCAGTGAATTAATAGTTTGACTTTAGTTCTTGGGCCGTATATCTTCTTCGATACTTCTCTATTAGTTGTCATCTCTGATCTCAGTAGTTCTCCCCTTACTAGCCATATCATCTTTTACACAGTCCATCCATTGTTTCTTGGTCTTCCCCTCCTCTTCTTGGGTCACATAAATATTAGTATGACCTACAAATTTATAAAAACTTCATCGTCGTACATCGGTATTTCATTGAGGAGGATACCTAGATGGAAATGCAGGACTCGACAAAACAATAAAATTAAATCACTAAATAAAGCCGATGATATAATCAATGGATCAAGTACTCTTGCTACTAACCCCTGTATGCAATCAGGAACTCCAAACTTACTTATCTATTGACCTATTGACCGGCACAATCTCCATCGACTGTGAACACTGATAACAGAGTCATCTCTCTCGGAGTAAATATCAGACTTTTAATCTGTGGTCTTATTAATGTTAAAACATTTGTGTTTTTTATGTAGACGAGGTTATCGTTGGGTGGTGGATCTTGTCAAGAGGTTGTAAGTTCACATTTCACCCTTAACATGAGGTACTAAACGAAGCTAAGTAAATTGGCCATTTTGTGTGTTTAATATGGAGTTATTTATAGCGTGCTTTATTCGACTCTAAGGACCAGAAACTATTAAATAAATCTATAAAAATCAAGAGGTTGTAAATTCACATTTCACCCTTAACATAAGCTACTAAACTAAGCTAAGTAAATGGGCCATTTTGTGTTTAACATGGAGTTATTTGTAGCGTGCTTTATTCGACTCTAAGGACCAAAAACTATTACCACCTAAATAAATCTATAAAAATGAGTCCATGGTTAAGTCATCAAACTGTCTAGATTCTGGAAAAAGGAAAAAGTAACACTGGATTTCAGCAGTCAGCAGTCCCTGAAAATAGAAAGAAGGCTCGACATTATTTCTCTGAACTTGGAACTTCCCTAGCACTCCCGACATAAATGTAGGTAGTAGAAAAAGTTGGCGAATTCCTGGAAAGAGTAGGGATTTGTTTACCGAAGCTCTACCCACTCCTTTGAAGAATACTAATAGGTATTATAATAACATCACGCCTTATTCCCCGAACAGTTGTCATTTTTCGCTAGCTAAGTTTTAGATAAATGTAAAAGTGGTTTGGCCTACGGCCATAACCCAGAGCCAAACATCGAGCTCCTACAGAAAAATTTCTAATGGATAAACCCAATAACATCCAAGAATACTGTCGAGTGTCATCATCATCATCATCTGCCTTTTCCCAACTATGTTGGTGTCGGCTTCCAGTCTAACCGGATGCAGCTGAATACCAGTATTTGACATGGAGCCACTGCCTATCCGATCTCTACAACCCAGTGACTGGGTAACACGATACCCCTTGGCAAGACTGGTTGTCAGACTTTTGGGTTACTACGACTAGAATACTGTCGTATGTGAAGTCTGCTATTCATAAATTGAAGTCCATATGCTGAACGGTTATTACGGGATACGATAGGAAAAGCCAACCCTCAAAAGAAAAGTTTCGGAGTGCTTAAAAGCTTCCGCAGTTCCATTGGTCCAAATCTGTACAGCGCTGTTGGAGGAGTTCGATAGTTTGTTATTTGTATTTTTAAGTTTCCTACTTTTCTGTTATTATATTGAATTCAACCATACACTTTTATGATTATGGGAGTATGACATAATATTGAGTTCTCGTTAGTTTGAATAAAAACAGATACTTATACCTACTTACCTATGCCGTAACTCTTGTAAGTCAATAAAATCTGTTCTTTCTTACAGTACAAAAACCACTCTTTCCCAGACCTAAAAAAATCATGGAATTCGTAACATTATTTTATTTAGATCACTATGAGGTATAGTCTATGGTAATACAAATAATTTTGCATACTATTGTATAGAACCAGTATTTTTCTAACTGTACAGACGGGAGTTTGTTCGTCACATCTTCTTTTCAGATAAAGCACTAGGAAATGGTGAAGGGTGGGCGTTTTGGGGGACTGTCTTATGTAATTTTGACGTTCGAAAAATGCAGATTCTTAGCCTAGTTTGAATAAATGACTCTTGATTTTGATTTTTGTATAAAATAAATTATGCTTTGGGTATCTTTCGTCTGAAACGATTTTTTTTAATGCTTTACAGGATCTACCGATATGATACCTTTTCTATTTCTAGATTTCCATTCAGACGTCACGTTGTTTGTGAATATAGTAACAAACATACACAAACCTTCGCATTTATATAATTATCTCCAATCAAATATAAACACTTGGTATCGAAAAGGTCAGTGGGTCAAAAACTCGTTTCGTCCTGATCCTGTTTTCTAAATACAGGTAGTTTTACTTCTAAGTTTAGCTAAAATTAATGACCCGCCCTGTTTCGCACGGTTTTTAAAACTTGACAAAACATAATTACATGGATTTCTTTATTATACTAAGTTTACTATTACACATAAACATTCCGTAATAAATTATCTAAATGATAATGAAAACCGCATCAGAATCCGTTGCGTAGTTTAGAAGAACAACGCGGTCACACAGACAGAGTGACAGACACGAAAAGCGACTTTAATTTATAACATTTATAGATGTTAATTAACTGTATCTATTTACGCAAATCAAGAGTTACATAAGTCGCGCCCATTATTTGTAACCGGTTTTTTAATTAAATTATTCTTTATTAAAACGTTTATTGTCGGACCACAGAGATCCATATTGGTGAAGACATCCTAAAACGAATGTTAGTATTCTTAGTTAACATAATCTTACGTTTGGAGTCTAGACTCCACACTATCCACGTAGTATGTAGTAGACGCATAAAGTCCGATCCAGTGACGCAGCATCTGAAATCCCACCTACCACACAACGTGCTCAGGATCCTGTGGGAGCTGGCACGCATTCTGCGAAGGAGCGAGGCACACCAGTTTCGTATGATGGCATGAAAGGGTCAATCCTCACCTTAGAAAACACCCCGAAGCGCTACAAAAACGCGGGAGCCCCGCCAGCATCCTGAACGCATTATTATACTATACACGATACACGCAGACCGTTGTATGACCTTTGCGTATACATATCCCACAGACTGCACGTGTAGAATGTCTGGCAGTAAGCTTTAACAGTGTCATTTTTGACGAATTTTAGAGGAACGAGTACCTACCTACTAATAGACAATTTATATGTTGACCTTTTATAACATTGTCTTTGGGGTCCCATTCGATTGATTAGATTTACGCATTCTATCATAAGTCTCTCTAGGTTTTTCGTGTTAAGTACATACCTACACACACATACACACAAACTCATGCCTTCTTCCCATGGGAGAAGGCAGAAACTACAGAACGCCAAGTTTACGTTCATACATCCATCAAAAACCGGTTTTGATTCTGGTTCTTCAAGTTCTTGCCACAAAGTCATATTCAATTGTACCTATATTTTTTACTATATTATAACATTACACAAACAAATCGTCTCAAAGTACCTAAAACTAAAAAGATTTTTACATCTCTGCTACTGCTCTATTTGATCAAAGGCTGCGATAAAACTACATCTAACACAGATGTGGTCCAAGCATGTGCCCTTGCGGGACCCCAACGAATCGTTTTTTCACAAGCTCTCTTTGAACGTAATCGCTCCTTTGACCGCGCACAAAAGACGTCTGGGAACATTGTACAATGGTATTCACATGGACTGCTCTGATTTGGATTTAACTCTTTTGAATGAGCTGCTTTATACATATACTAGTTTTGTGTAAGGTTAAGAAAAACTGTTTATTGCCGTTATAAAAGTTTAAATGGCCTTAATAATAAACGGCCTCATAATTTGCCACATTAGATAGAGTTGTAAAACGTTAAACTTCTCAAACAAATTCCTTCGATAAGATCAAAGCATTGTTTGCTTGTAGAATTCATCCTGAATATTTCAGCAAATGAAGCTAGTGTGCCACTTAAAATACCACCTAGAAATGTCTTTAATATCTTTTGCTAAGTACGAAACCTGCCATTTGGCCACGAGACCACTTTATACTATAAACTGGATTCACAAATTGTCTTTAATCGAATTACTAGTGCCCGGAGTAACTGCAATACGAGTGCGGAAGACTCAGTTTAACACATCTCGTGGCTAGTCGCTAGCCAGTCGGTCTCCTTGAGAATAGAATTGATTTTGATAGACAGACCTTGACTTTTCAGATGAAGATTCTAATGTCCATTTTAATGAAGAGTACGAGATGAGTGTTGCCAATTCTTGTATAGATAGTGATATAAAATAATCTTAATTAGAATTATATGCAAAATGTCTACGGAAATTTGAATAATAATATACTACAAAGGTTACATACAAAACAACGAAAAAAAGAATTTTAACAGGTACTTAATACTGAAAGAAATAGCTTTGCACATGTTTATCCTGAATTCAATTTGCTGTCTGAGAGAACATAAAAGGGACTTTGATTGTAAATATTCGGGACCTAACATTTCTGTGAACACCACCTACTAAGTTAATTACTAGGATTTAGGGTAGGGTATGTGTTTATCCGGGATACGAGCGGCGAACTGGATTAAAATCCTCGTTACCCCTAATCAACGCCTTAGGTGTTGGGTGTTGAGCTACTTTCAGATGCCCCTAATTCCGTAGGGAGGGACAAATCTCTTGGGAAAGGGGGTGAACGACTGATGCCAGTGTCTGTACATACTTGCTTTGTATTTTTTGTGTTATATCGCAGTTGGTTTAGCATTTTAATATAGATACCGTAACTAAGAGAAAAATATCCTAGCAGGCAACCCATATAAAGAAGGAAATAACGAAAAATACCTTAAAATAATAGTACACAATAGTAGTACCCAATGACATAGGTAGTAGTAGACTATTTTTGTCAATCAAATTATTCTTGAAGAGTGAATACGTAACAAATCCTATTACGATGTATTATCCAATCAGTCCAAACGTCCCGTGTCACTGAACTGCTGTGGTTTTTACTATTTGACCAGTTTCTCTTGACATACGGCGAAATGGTTTTATTTTATTTTAATTCACCCCTTGGATTGAACAGGTTTTTTGTTCACCTAGTCACTGGGTGTAGCACGGGGTCCTAGTCCAACAACTAAGTACCATGATGCACTTGACACTATATTTACATTATATGATTACGTAAATCAAACAATACTTTTATTCTAAAAATAAATAAACTTTGCTGACGAGGCCAGTAGAGAAGTAACTAGTAGGTACCTAGAATTCTAGATAAAGGTTAGACATAACAATTTATAATTTTGTTTCGTATACTAACCGCATACAATCTAATATAAAACGAGATCCAAAGACTTTTTGGAACTTTGTGAAAAATAATAGGGAAAACAATGAGCCGGCTACCTTTGGTGACATGTCACCGACGCAAGTGGCTGATGCGTTTTCAAAATACTTTGGTAGTGTTTTCCTGCCAAACATTCCATCACTGGATCCCGAGCTTGCTCTCGCATCGGCGAATAATTCTACTAATTGCGCATCTCAACAGATCAATATAGACTACATCCAGGAATCTGAGGTTCGTGGGGCTATGGCTCGGCTTCCTCCTAAATCCACTCAAGGTCCAGACGGAATACCCCAGTATTTGGTTAAGGACGGCTGTGCAATTTTCACACAACCCTTGCATTTTATTTTTAACCTTTCCGTAGCTTCAAATGTATATCCAACTCAAAAAACTCAACTCAAAACTCAAAGCATTTATTTCAATTAAACCATTTACAGGCACTTTTGAATTGTCAAGGAGTCGGTCAGTCAGAAATATGAAGCTAGTTGCCCATTCCAAAGCGTAGTAGGTACCTATGGAGAAGAACGGGCAAGAAACTCCACGGACACTCTTTTAAATCAAAATATTGTTACAAAATATTGGTTACATAATTTATGTTGAAATTATACATGTGAGAACAATGTAGAAAGCACGTTAAAAGCGTCCGCAATTATAACAAACAAATCAAAAATTAAAATAAGCCATGGCAGCTAAGAGATGACCAGTCACAACTGACGGCGCCCGTTCACGAACATGACGCATGGATCAGCACCATTCAGCTCAACCATTTTGAAGGGAGCTAAATGATCCAACACACGCGCCACCATCAGCGAGACATTTGAGTGAGCATGACATTCCCAGCCGCCAGGGCACATTCAAGTCAATTAAAGACAAATTACCCGGTAAATGGCTCTATAGTACATAGTACTCACACCTGTGCTATGCAGTTATATAATACAAAGGAAATTGAGTTTATACAATGCAAAGATGGTCTTACAATCTTCAGCAGCTCCAACATTATTTTCGAATGTTAATTAGTTAGTTGTGGTTGTGGAGCAGGACCAGCATTAAGCCAAGCATTTTTATCAGAAATGTAATCCTCCAACTTATAATATGCCTGCCTGCATAGTGTGCGTTTTATACAAGTTTTGAATTTCGTCTCGTTCAGTTGAAGTATGTGGGGAGGAATTTTATTGTAACATTTTAAACAGTACCCCATGAAAGATGAGTCTACTTTAGCCAGTCTGAAACCTGGTTGAACTAATAGGTCCCTATTTCTAGTACTATAGTTATGTCTATCACCTCTTTTACTAAAAAGATGTAAATTTTTTCTTACGTGCATGATGTTTTCATAGATATATTGGCAAGCTACCGTCATGATGTTAATATCCTTAAACAGTTCCCGTAAAGAATCGCGCCTGCGGAGATTATAAATGGCTCTAATCGCTCTTTTCTGCAGAATAAAGATAGACTCGATGTCTGCAGCCCGTCCCCATAGTAAAATACCGTAAGACATGATGCTATGAAAGTAACTAAAATAGACTAGCCTTGCGGTATCTACATCAGTAAATTGACGGATTTTTCTGACAGCATATGCTGCTGAACTTAGCCGTCCTGCAAGAGATGTTAAATGAGAACCCCATTGTAGCCTTGAGTCGAGCGTGATCCCTAGGAAAACAGTTTTATCGACGAATTCTAGTTTCTCTTGATTCAATATAATCACACAATCCCTACTTTTGACATTTGGTAAAGAAAATTTTATGCACTTAGTTTTTTTTCCATTTAATACTAAATTATTAGCAGTGAACCAATTTTGGACCTGCAGTAAGGCGTTATTTACTTCGTCAAAATTTGTAGCACGTCTATCTACTGTGTGGAAAACGTCTAAAGTACTTCCGGTACACAAAAGTGGCCCAAAAAGTGATATTAAGAATTACAGGCCAATAGCAGTTTTATCCATATTCGGTAAAGTGTTTGAATCGGTGCTTTATAAAAAAATATACAAGCAACTGCAACGGTGGTTCGTAGATGAACAGCACGGATTCCTGTCAAATCGCTCAACTACGTCTAATTTGCTTAATATAACAACATTACTAGCTGGAAACATCAATTACAAAAAGCAAGTCGATGTGGCTTATTTCGACTTCCAAAAAGCTTTTGACCGCGTCGATAACGACATACTTTTAAGCAAATTAGCCATGGCGGGTTTCTCTCCAGCGTTGCTTAAATTCTTCGCAAATTATCTACACGAACGCAAGCAATATGTCACATATAAATTTGCCAATTCTGAGTGCTATGCGGTCACTTCTGGCATTGGGCAGGGCACTAACCTCGGGCCCCTCTTTTTTCTAATAGTCATTAACGATTTGCCTGCACGAGTTAAACACTCCACAGTCTTGATGTATGCTGACGATGTTAAAGTAGCTCTACCCATTGTCAACTCCAGCGATACAGCTGCATTACAACTCGATATCGATAGCATACACACTTGGAGTGCCGCTAATAACCTCAACCTCAATGTTGGTAAATGTGCGATTATGACTTTTTCAAAAGCTGCACAGCCCATAAACAACACCTACACTTTGAACAACGAGCCCTTGAAGCGAGTTTCCACCATGCGGGATTTGGGTACAAATTTTGATTCTCACCTCACGTTTAATCAACACATAATTGAAACCTGCAACAAGTCCCGCAAAAACTTAGGTTTTGTTTTGCGTCAGGCTAAAATTTTTAATAATCGACAGACCATCATCTTATTATACAACTCATACATCCGCAGTTTGCTAGAAACCAACAGTGTAATCTGGAACCCTCACGAAAAAAAATATACTTTGATCCTTGAAAGGATCCAAAAGTCGTTTGTCCGCTACCTTTACTTTAAAATGTATGGCTATTACCCGTATATGTACCCAACACCATTCATACTGGGTATGGTGAATTACCGAGCTTAGAAGTAAGGAGAAATATTGCAACCATCAAATATATCTTCCGTCTAGTCCGAGGTTCCCACTTCAATTCTTCTCTATTGCAATTAATTTCCTTTAACGTCCCATTACCCATTCGACATACACTTCGCACACGACAACGTCCCCTTTTTTCAATACCCCAAAGTTCCGTGACCCTTAAAACAAGTTCGTTGTATGTAGCCCTCACGCATATAAACAACATTTTACTATATGACGAGTCCTTAGATCTTTTCGCTAGTACTGAGCTGAGATTCCTGACCACTGCTGCACGATATCTGGAATCCATAGCTGCACCTAGTACCATCTCATTGCATTAGTTAGATTAACCAAAACTACTATATTTATATTTGTACACTAATTTCAATTGAACACTATTTCATTCCATCCTAATTCTATTGTATTTAATTTTGTAGAATTCTATTTTATTTGTTGTTTAATTTTTAATTATTCTATTTAATTTTGTATAATTGCGAGTAAATTTAGTTTTGTTTTGTTTTAATTTTATGATTGTCTCTTATTGTTACTAGCCTATAACTTGTGTGTTTGGTGTCTTACTACTGTTAGTGCAAGTTGGTGATTAATAAATAAATAAATAAATGTTCGATGATTTTATTTCTGTAAGTAGGTTTATTCAAACACTCTTACACGTCAATAATATTTAAACAACTAGATCAATCTGCCTAGCCTTTTCCCAACTATGTTGGGGTCAGCTTCCAGTCGAACCGGATGCAGCTGAATACCAGTTTTACATGGAGCGACTGCCTATCTGACCTCCACAACCCAGTAACTGGGTAATACGATACCCCTTGTTAAGACTGGTTTTCAGACTTTCGGGCTTCTGACGACCCGTAACGCAGTCGTTACGGGTCGTCAGAAGCCCGAAAGTCTGAAAACCAGTCTTTGACAGTTCAAAGATCCAAAAATGACAGCCGGGACCAACAGCTTAACGTGCTTTCCGAGGCACGGAGGAGTCTCGGTATGTAAAGATGGTCACCCATCCACCGACCAACCCCGGCAAGCGTAGCTTAACCTGATGGATCGACCCGGTGCGGCTGTTATTCCTTAGCCACGAGCTCCTCAACAACTCTTTAACTCTTTAAACCACTAGATGAGGGTATATTTTTGCATCAACTTAAACTTAATGTAAAACGACAGTCAAATAACCTTAGATAACTATATTGCTTTCCCTCTTTCCAGGTCACCAAAAAGTAAAGAAGAATGCGAAAGCGAAGCCCTCAAATCAGACGCCGAAGGGGACCCCGAAACAAAAGATGAAGAAGCCGGCGATGGGGCTCTGGAAGCGAAGATGTCCCTCATGAACGGTATCACGGTCATCGTGGGCTCTATTATCGGCAGTGGTATCTTCGTGTCACCTACTGGGGTCCTGAAGTACACTGGATCTGTTAACGCTAGTCTGTTAGTGTGGGTAGCATCAGGAGTGTTCAGTATGGTAAGTCATTTTTAAGTTTTTTTATGATACTTATTGAAAACATTGCGAGGAAACCTGTAGTAGTAGATAATATAAAGTCAGAAATCACCAACCCGTCTTGACCAAGGATGATGATCATTGCTTGTGCCATCTCTATATGAGAAGAGGCTTTTGCACTGCAGCGGGACTAAAATAGGCTAGTATTTTATTGGGCAATCTTGTTGGCAGGGAGAGTAATGGGATCGTTGTTACCGCCGCCTATAAGCCTGTGCAACGCCAAGACGAAGCATCTTATGAGCATTATAATAAACTTCTTCAGCAAAACCGCAATGCTAATTTTGACCCTAAATAGGTATGGTAGCAAAGCTCCGAAACGATGCCTTTCAATAAATCTGTTTTTGTAGTCTTTAATTAACTTTGATAGAACTGCTTCAGGTAAAATATTATTGAAATCCGTCTTCCACTTGCTGGATTTTCTCAGCCATATTTTAAAATTTTGAGCCTTATCCACTGATTAATTTTCCTTCCACAATTACTCATGATATTACTTTAAAGAGAATTCCCTAAGGGACTTATTAGGACCTACTTATTTTAAAACCAGTATAATAAGCCAATCTGAGAGATTGTTCCTTATCTTGCACGAGAAATTGCTTCAAAGCTCCGAGGGACTTATTAAAAATTGCTGTTCCATAAATATCTTGTGTATTGTTAAAGCTTACTTATTTATAAAATCCGTTCAAGAAAGTAGAATGTCTTTTTGAAATGTTTTTATTATGTGATTTATATTTTGCCGTGAATAAATTAATGGTCATTCGGGTCTTCTTGAGCCTTTCATTTGGTCTCATATTCAGGCTTTCTTATAAAGGGAGTTTTAAAAGTTTCAGGAAGTTTTAAAAAGATGTTCTTAGTAGGTACAAGGGACCTTTTCAATAAATTACCATAATTTACTTAACGTTTTCTCAACTATCTTGTTATTGGGTTCCAATCTTACCGGATACAGCTGAATACCTTTAATTCACATAGAGTATCTGCTTTGTGACGTTCACAACGATATCTATAATAAAAACTTGATCATTATGATGACTTAATCGATCGAAAGCTTTAGTCAAATCTGAGAATCAGACTCGCGTGATAAGTTATCTGGAACTTTGACATCTGGCAATTAATATTTATATAATAGGTAATAAAAAAGACGATATAAATATTTCAATATATTTTTATCTGTGCTGTGATTATCATGTTTATTGGTCTACCTACTCCATATCTGTCGCTGGCGGTTTTAAATCTTCAAAGAGGAATAATGGCCTTTTGGTTACGTGTTTGGCTCGGTTTCAATAGAACGAATGCTTACTTTAAACTGACTAACATTCCGTTCTGTATACAGCAGTGTGTAGTGGCAGCAACCGAAACCTTCTGGCTTTTAGTTTTCATTCCTTTGACTTAGATTGTGTAGTTTTCACCATTACGTAATGACTATTGATAATTATCTACACGGACTTTTGCTGAATCAATTTCTTATTTCCATGTATATGATGTGAGTTCTTTCCGTATACCGTATTTGCTCTCAAAACGGTGAAGGAAAACATCGCGAGGAAACCGGCATGTCCTAGAACCAAAAAAATTCGAAGACATGTGACATCTACCAACCCGCACTGGGCCCGCGTGGTGGATTAAAAAGCCCGCTCCCTCTCGAAGAGTGGAGGCCTATGTCCCAGCAGTGAGAACATTATAGGCTGATTATGCTGTATTTCCGTATATAATACCTTTTCTACGCCTTGTGTTCTCTTATTTCCCTCCAATCATGTATGATATTGCATTATACAAATTACATAAGATGAATGCTGAACTCCGTTCGTTATCAGCGCATCATATTATATAGTCGTCGATACTGATGTCACCACGTGTTCCATATACATTTAAATCACGTACACATATACAATAAACAAGCACTATCTATCACATGCCCGACAGAACATTACACTAGCGATAGTCCACCAGGGATAGTGAACTTTATAATATTCTCATTTATTTAAGGTTGCCACTTGGGCTTCCTAAAGGCATGAGGATTGCATTGGTCGAACTTGTTTTTAAGAATCGGGAAAGCTTTTTTTTCTTTTCTGTGACTTACTGAGTTATCTATAAAATTAAAAATTTACTCGTAAATACCTACTTTCGTTTGAATTTCTTGTTAATTTTTTGTGGCAAGTGTGGGATAGGGTTTTTCTTTGGTTCCTCAGTAACATAAACATTGGTTTCAATTGCCGTATTTTCATTGAGTACAATATCCACGATCTGTATCTTATTTTATTTTGTAAATCAATCAGTTAATATAATGTATGTCATCTCGCGCCTTATTCATTTTTTCGCCCTCCATAAGTTGGAGATCCCTGCTATGTATCAATAATATGGCGTCGAAATTAGCTTGTATTGCATGATACCTATTTACCCATACTTTTACTGCGTCATGCTATCATGAGATTTAACTGACAATAAGTACCTACACTGCAGATCAGAGTACCGAGAGTAAGAACTCTCGGTACTCTGATCTTTTGTTACATTTTTCCTTGTTTTTATAAAAATAATCTGTACAATAAGGCAGAGAACTTACGTGATACTTTTCGAAGAGGGATTTCCAGAAAAGGAAATTCCTTCCCCAGTGACAGTATTTTCACAATGTTCTATGGCTCAAGGCTTAAAGGTATCGATTTGAACAATGTTGTCTTCATTGCACATCAAATTGTTTTTTAATAAAACTCATGAACAACATTTATGTGGTTTGATAACAGGATGTACTCAACCACATTTTCCCACCATTGCTAGTCTTATAAAACTAGTCAGTAATGATGAATAATAACATCGAGCAATCACGGTCACCCTATTCCCATCCTAACTTCCTAACTATCATAATCATAACTAGGTAATATTGATTATAAATGCAAAAGTGAATTTGTATGTTTGCTAGGTACGCTTTCACGCTAAAACGGCTGAATGAATTTAGATGCACATGGGTAGACCATGACCTGGAGAAGGACCATTTCCATTCTGAATCGCAAACCAATTCACGGGCAATAGCTAGTAGATTTCATAAAATGTAGGTACCTAATCGGCAGAAAATTGGTCTCACACAGAATGGTTTCTTTCTTATCACTTTTTAAAATAAAAAAGTTATATTTTAACAACAATGTAATCATTTGACTCTTATTTTATATAGTAAATTGATTCAGACGTGACTTTGCGGAAATCCACTATAAAATACAATAGACGACTGGTCAATCTGATTGGTGGTTCTGGGTTGCGACTGGTCAATCGTCATCCTGAGGATGCTTCGTTGAGAGGTGAAACACGTGTCGATTTCTTACAGGGTTTTTATGACTCTTGAAGAATAGTCAAGCGGAATAGGTTACTAAATATATCTGCGTCTGTTGTATCTTATTTTATAATAATATGGTATGCTTTTCTTATCCTTAGGTAGGTGCATACTGCTACGCGGAACTTGGCACCATGATCCGGCAGAGCGGTGCTGATTACGCGTACATCATGGAGACGTTCGGTCCTTTCGCCGCTTTTGTCAGGCTCTGGATCGAGTGCATGATCGTCAGGCCTTGTTCACAGGTAAGGAACTCAAATTCAATTTCAAATAAAACTACATGGGCTCGTATGAAACGTCAGAAGCGGTTCCAATTGGCCGTTCGGGTTCGTATGAAGAAGAGCCGGACAGAAACTCCAAGGTTAAACAGAAACACCACGGTTAACATTTTAAAAGCCAATTACTTTTAAAAGAACACCGTTTTAAAAATAATTGGCTCTTACAATGTTTAAAAATTACACTGTTTAATAGTTAGGGGAAAACAGTGTAGGCCTGTCAACAAATACTAGGTAAGTAACAAAATAGAAAATGGTGAACAAATCGAGTCTACAAGGCCTTCAACGTTCTCACATTCACAAAATAGAAAAAAAAAACTATATAAAAGAAAATAAAACAATAATAAATATAAAAGTAAAATACCTATTTAATCAAAATGACTTACATATACCTAAATTTGGATTTGATGCATCTTTGAACTTTAAATAAGTATTTTCGTAGTAAGATTTTGCCAAAATGATAGGATACAATTCTTTATTCTGACATTTAATGAATTCAAGACGTTATGTAGCTCAATTGTGAAATTTTCGCTGGACAAACGAGGAAAATGTTATGTTGTCTTATGTTTCGTTATTCTAAATTTTATAAGATATTAAGATGAAATATTTACCTGCTACATTGCTTTTATTTAGTATGTAAATGACAAACTAAGATTAAGGTTAGGTACGGTACTAAATATTGTAGATAATTATGTCTAAAGGACACCATACAAATAATTTAAAAAATATTGTAACAATAATATGTAGGTACCTACCTAACTTAGTAAAACTAATTAACTTTTAAAAGGTAATGACGAGCAATTATCGAATAACCTCAAGCCGTTTTTAGAAGATTATTCACAGGAAGGTCATTTGTAACACATTGTTTCACTACAGATCTTTATTATTTGCAACGCAGGATTTAAAACAGTGTGTAAAAAAAGTTCTTACCTACAATCGGAGATTTACCTAACTAATATTTAAAAGGCATTAAAGTAATACATTATTTCGGTCTGTTGAGATTTCTTAAGCGGTAAAGATTCCAAGCTCAAATTCCAATATATTTCTTTCAGTGAAATATTAGGGGTTGATTTTCACATTGAATTCTCTTTCTGACCTTGATGTATATTCTCGAATTATACTTCATAATACCTATACCTACCTTTCATAGCTTTTATATTTTATAGGCCCACTGAAGTTTTTTATAGTTTTCCCGTTGCTTTTAAGATAGCATCAGAACCTGCCCTATTGATTCGAAATTTGAATATTCGTATGACGCAATAACTAAAGCTCAGTAGGTATGTCATCAGATGCGGGGGGTAATGACGTATTCCTTTTGCGTAGGAGAGACAAGAATGGAATACAAATTAGAGCTTTCAGTGGCACGGTCATTAATCCGATTAAGGGTGCTACAGCTTTCAGCATTTTTTATGAATGTAGCGGAAAAAAGATTTTTATTACTTGTATTAAGGTTGGAATTACCTACATTTAGAATCCAAGTGGTTGAGAAATAACATAAAAGATATTTGAAAATGTAATATCAAGCAAGCAATTAATTAAGGCGAAATACCACTATTTCAAATAAATAAAAGTTATCAAACATTTATCGCTTTCAATATAACCTCGATAAAATATTGCCACAGAAAATGAAAATCGACCCTAGTATGATTCTGAAAGCATCAGCCCACGTATATTGCCCTCAAAGTAAATAAATACTTACATACCGCCCACGCTCACTGGATAAGCCTCAACGACTTTCTCTAATAAACATTGAGCCCAAAACATTTTCTTACTTTTTTATGAGAATACAACATAATATTGCTACAGATATATGTTGTACTACTATGTTGTCATTCATGTTCCTTTATTAACGCCCAACGTGGGCCTTTTAATTGTTATTGTGACACTAGATTAAACTCTATTGGTTTATAAAGTTCATTGAACTTCATTTTGTTACTTTCCTTATACAACACGTACACAATATTGCTACGGAGATTATGTTTTACCACTATGCTGACATTCTCCCTTACTGACACCCAACGTGGGACTTTATTAAATATTTTCTTTAATTTCTGTTATTGTGATACTACATTGATAAAGATTTAAGGAAAGCACTGTTTACAACACCATATTGCTACGGAGATTTATTTTACGACCTATTCCTTTGTGTTCTCTTATTGGCGCCTCGCGTGGGACTTATTTAAATGTTATTTCCATTCGATTTGTGTTAGTGAGATACTAGATTGAACTTTATTGGCTGATAAAGTTCAATGAACTGATTTTAGATTAGCACTGTTTACATGAACACCATATTGCCCCGGAGATTTATTTTACTACCTACTCCTTTGACATTCTCCCTTATTGTCGCCCAGCGTGGGACTTATATAAATGTTATTTCCATTGGATATCTGTTAGTGAGACACTAGATTGAACTTTATTTGTTCGTAAAGTTGTCTGAATAGATCCACAGATGCCAATATATTTGATGTAGCTTACTGCTAGATTTATTGGCGCCCAACATGGGACCCGGAGCGGATTTTTGTATTGCGTTTTGCCAAATAGTATTTAATATGTAAACTACTATTTTGACTAATATTACAACATTTTAAACTAGATATACCTAACATTTACCAGTAATAGAAAGTTAAGTTTTTGCACAGAACCCTAAAAACCGTCTGCTACCAGACTCAAAGGACCATCATCAACTTTTAGATGTGCCGTGCTACAACATTCATACAATGTAGGTAATAGTAGCTTCACAAGGCGATTTATACCCTCGTCGGCAAGTTCTACGACGTAGACGTCTGGAGTTATCCGTCCGTGGAGAGATAGTCTAGAATTTCAACTTAGTCCCTCTTCAGTCATCATAAATCGGCTTTACTGCCTCCGTATGTGACGCCATCTTTTATTTCAGGCGATAGTGGCGTTAACGTTCAGTGTGTACGTGTTGAAGCCCATATTCCCGGAGTGTGACCCTCCTGAAAACGCTACCAGGCTGCTAGCGGCCTGTTGCATATGTGAGTATGTTTTACTGCCATTTTGTAGGAGACTACAAGACAAAGGTGAAACCAGCTCATCTAAATAACTATTCTAGTTTGGTGATAATGGCCTGTCCATTTTATGAAAAGACAAAGTGAAATTGGCAGAATATTTATCTAACCTGTGATGTACAGAACAGGCACAGAACTTTTCTAACTTCTAAGTTTGATGAAATTACTTGAAACGAATTCCTGGAATGCCAAGGATCTTAAGTCCTTGCTCGACTTTACGCGGTAATAATCAACTTTGAGCGACGTGTCTCGAATCGTTAATATAAACTTTCCATGGGTTTTGTGCCGTGAGTATTAAAGTTTTCTCTTTTAAAGAGAGCATTTTCACTGAAAACCGATAAGTTACACAATTTTAAAGGCAAGCTAAAAACTTAAAAAACACCTCTACGCTTTTGGCTTTTCCCAAAAACCGACTTTCAAAAGGCTCTAATTTATTATAAAGCATTATTTACGTTTTTCCACAGTAATATTCAAAGGGGGCTTCACCCCAGATATATTTCACCAAAGTACGAGGAAGTATGCAAGTTATTTTAATAAGTTCCGAGTCCCCCGCCCCAGTCGACCTAACAGCTTCCGGATTCCTCTCCGCCCCGATTCGATCTTATATTTATATTTTTGTTCCAGTTTCCAATCTAAAAGAATAAATATTGACGGAAGGTTTTTGGTATTATTTGCAAGGTTTTTTTTGTACGCACTTCACGATCAAGTATTAGGACTTCGAAAAGCATTAACCTCCTAAAAGGTGCATTCTTTGAAGACTAAACAATTTAACAGAACGGTTAATACGTGTTTTATTTTAAGTTTTAAAACGGTAATATCTCGCTCTTGAAGATATTTCAGTCGTTTTGTTATGATGAAAAGTAAACGACTGTAAAATTTTGGGATTCAAATGTGATCACTTTCCTTATGTACAACCGGGTAGAAACGGAAGGTATTCCTGAGTATTAAAACTATTACAATAATATGTATTGTCCCCAGTACTGCTAACATTCGTGAACTGCTGGTCGGTCCGCGCCGCCACCAGGGTCCAGGACTGGTTCACGTACGCCAAGCTGCTGGCGCTCTTCATTATCATCGCTGCTGGCATCTACCAACTTTGCAGAGGTATGTATTACTGTTTAATGTCATTATAAATTATGTACACAAACTTCGCAAGGAACGCATTTCAACAGCAGTTATTCTACTTTCATACTTCTTTTGCTACCCAACATGCACTTCCATACATAAGCGTAGGAACCAGCAACCTATAGTGAGCAGCCAGTCGCGCCTTTTTGGGCATCAACTGGTTGGTCACAATCGCATGTATAGCACCATTCGCTTCATTTCCTGCATTTAATCTCCTTTTCACATCTTCATCAATTTTTCCATCCCTTGTGAACAGACTCTCCAAATATATAAACTTACTTACTTGCTCCATCTACTTAAAGTAAGTCTAAGTATAATTCTAAAGTTCAAGATGAAGTAAGTTTAAACGATTGCTCAATTGCTAGATTAAACACACTGATCAACCTTGGACATTTTAAAACATTTGTTCAAACAAATGTTACTTACTAAACAAAGGCGCACGGGTCGATCCACCAGGTTAAGCTACGCTTGCCGGGGTAGGTCCGTGGATGGGTGACCATCTTTATATGCCGAGACTCCTCCGTGCCTCGGAAAGCACATTAAGCCGTTGGTCCCGGCTGTCATTTGTGGATCTTTGACAGTCGTTACGGGTCGTCAAGGGGTATCGCATTGTCCAGTTACTGGGTTGTGGAGGTCAGATAGGCAGTCGCTCCATGTAAAATACTGGTATTCGGCTGCATCCGGTTAGACTGGAAGCTGACCCCAACATAGTTGGGAAAAGGCTAGGCAGATGATGATGAAATAAGAAAGGTAGCAGAAGCTAGGGACCAACGGAGAGTCCTTAGATTCTGTAAAGACAAAAATGCATTTAGTGCATGAAATGCACATACTGAAGTAATTTGTTTGCCACACATTTGTTATTAAATGCCTGTCCCACTGCAGGGCAAAGCGTCCCCACTCTCTTTTCACTTCTCTTTATTTAAATTTCGTAGGACCAGTTCTTATTGAAGAAGTCCAGCCCATCCCGCTATCTCCGTCAGGGCTAGTAGACGCTTCAATTTATCTAAGGAACAAACAACTGATCAATTAAAGCGAAACAACCTTTTCTTCTTCTTCGTAGCACTCTTGTCAGAGCGATCGTGTTCTTCATGTAGTTTCTTGTCCACGAGCTGATGAGATTCGCCTCACGATTTCTCGCTATCTACTCCTATTCTTGGTGTGTTTAGTGCGCCTACTGCGGATTTCATTTGGTTAGTCAAAGGGAAACATCTGGGGGCCTAAACCGGCCACATTAGAAATTCCTCTAAAACCAGTTCATTTCCTGAATCCCAGCTGACATTAGCAATTCCTCTAATTTCACGTAAAAGCAATTCATAATTTGTGGACCATTTTACGAATCTCCATAGAAAACTGTCAAACAGATGAATAATTATTTCGTAATATGAATTACACGCAGATCATAATTATTATGAATTGTCAGTTTGTGAAATTTTACGATGATTCATAATATTTTCTTATTATGATTCTGCTAAAGTGGCCGTTTTAAGCCCGCTGTACTAAAGCAGAATATTATTCTTTATCAGTAACAGATGAAACCAGTTTTATGAACAGTGCGACTAGACAGACCACTAAAGAATTTGATTGCGTTTATTATGATTACACAATCGCGTTCGCGACACGATAGTTTTAAACTTGACCGTGGTCTACTTACGTTTATGCAAATATGACGCTTAGAAATGGAAACAGCTGTTACATCACTGAGTTTTTATTTTATTTTGAACTAAGGATTGTTGTTAGTGGAGTTGCTTGTGAAAGAGTTTGTCTATGAAAGTATAGGTACCTACTATGTTACCCAGTTGCCTACTCTTACTCTTATACTCTTATTTTATTACCGCTTTTATGTGTTCAGCTTTGAAGGGTGTGTGTGAGTGTCGCGAAAATTATGCTACATAATAATTTTAAACTTTTAATTGTAAGTTGATTGAATGACTATTTCATGAAATCATGACATTTGGCACTTTCATGAACTTAGAGATTTGTATTGCTGATACTAATGCTTATAATTCTGTAAACCCATATTTTTTACGGCTGCAAATAATATTTAGATCAACATAATGACACTGACCTACAAATTGCAAAAAACGTAAGAAAATTTTACTTTCGTGGGCTACCTTGGCGCATCCACCTTAATGACGGGAGGCGAACCGATGATTTAAATAATGTTTTTGTTTCTATCATCAGAATGGCCGTTTGGCTACGTTAAAAAAAAACATAGAAAGCGGATTTAAAAGTTCTACCGTGTTATCCTTGGTTAGTAAACAAAACACTAGCTGTACATTTTTATTGTTTATGAAGTTACAAGACGATAGCACAAGCAAGTTCAAGGATAGATAGGGTGATATGGCTAGCCTATGAGTGCTATTTTCCGCGCCATCCCCAGGGGCCTCACCCCGTGAATCGTGAGTAAATGCTCCCCTATCAAGCGTGGACTTTTTAGTCTTATCATTGGGTCCCATTATGCTAGGGGGGCGAACGTATTGCCATTTCCCAGATACCATTTAAAATGAAAAAAAAAAAACAGTAATTTAATTATAATATATCACACATTATCTGTGACGAGGGAATGGAATGGGCTATGAATAGAATTAAATCTTTGTACTAAATGTTGAAATTAAATGAAATTGTTCATTCTGTAAATAGAATAGTGGAATCATTTTTACACGTCATATTAAAAAATTGTAAAAATAAGCTAGATGACGTCGGCGTTTCCTATCTGACTACTCTGAGAAGAAAGGCCGAAACAAACTCAGAGGTCACAGTCTCTTTTAAAGTCCAGACATAATCTTGGTCAGGTCATAAGAGGACCATGTAGATTAGCGTCTGAAATGGTCTTTTGAGGAAAGAACCTCACAGATTTGAGTGGACCTGTCCAGTCAGTGCAAGCATTTCTCAATACCTAATAGTGGAGCTCAACTCAGAACTTCGAAACATGTAAAAAAAAATAACTATGGATTGTCTTGCCCAATATTTCCCATACGATTACCGTTTGGAGGGACGTTTAAAAGTGCCTTTTAATGGCCTACTTCAATTATATGATTTGACTTTGACTTTGTAGGTAGATACTAGCTCCTCTACACATAAGGATGAGGTACGGTCTATACAGTTGTATCTATAGTTTTATCTCTTTCAATATCATCGAGTTTTTTCCCTAACGTGGGAAATGTGGCCCTCACTCTCGCGAAAAAAATCCGGAAGCGTCTCTTAAGTTTTTAGAAACCGTAAGGATAATCTGGTGTTTATTTGCAATTCAAAACTTTTAGCATTTATATTATCCAACGAACTGGCTATTATAATATTACTAGTTTTCGGTTTTGATGGTCGAGTAACATTTGGCATTGAGTCGGCACGTCAGGTTGAAAGTGATTTGATTGTGAGCTATCTATTCATTGATATAAAATACTAGTTGCGCCCCGCGTTACCACCCGCGTAAGTCTGGATTCCGTGGGAATATCGGGATAAAAAGTATCCGATGACCTGTTCTGGTCATTGTATATACCCATGTGTCAAATTTAATCAAATCCGTTCACCCGTTTTAGCGTGAAAGCGCAACAAACAAACTCACTTTCGCATTTTTAATTAGTTAGGATTTGGATGACTCGAATGAAAGTGTAGGAACCTTATTGCCACCCACATTATCCACTATCATTGTTTTGTTCATGAGGATTGCAGATATACCTAGGACCAATCTCGATCAGCTCAATCTCAGACAGTCAATAGTCTTCAATCAAAGCTCTAACTAGATAGTTTGTCCTAAGTAAACATAATAGTCAACAACTTCGAGTGTAGAGTCTTCGAACTTCATGAGAGTGGACCTACATAGACATTTCATAGGAATATTTGCCAAGATAATAATTAACTGCGCTTTTCTCAGGAAAACGATTAAAGCAATAGTTACTTACCTATCCATAATTAAGTTACCTATCTTTCATTAGTGAAGTAATGAACAAACACAATATTGTATCTGAAACCGCCAATTTCCCTTAAACAAGACCATTCTGAATGATTTTGAAGGAGCTAACCCATTCTGCCAGGGCTGCGGGAAAGTCCGAAAGGGATACCGGGGCCCTTGGCGACAGGCAACCGAAGGAACACGGGTGGGTTTTAGTCAGTAAAAGTCTGGCACGCCCTCCAGCTCCGCCCAGAGCGGTAGAAGTCATTTGAAGATTTCCCACACTCAAAAAAAAAAGGCTGATCCATCGCTTCATAATGTTTGAAATATTTGTCTGCTCAACAACGTACTAAATAACGCAATGAATGTTGTTAAACTGTCAAAATGAAAGCCATTGCTACTGTGTGTTACGCAAATACTCCGCTGAAAAAATCACCAAAAGAGAAGACTCATGGGCGTCCAACACCACAACAATACATACACCGCAACAGGCACAGCATCCTAAACAGGCGGCCTTAATTATGATGTCAATCGCAAAAACCCGTTAGCAATGAGTTCAAGGCTACGCAGATAAAAGAGCGGTTGATAACGGAGAGCAATCATCGAGCAAATTGAGTCAACACTTGAGCACTCCACCAGAGATTGAACGAAGATTGGGTTCGGAAGGTTATTAGAAATATGAAAGGGAATTAATTCATTTGGTTCTGATAATGATGCAAAGCCAAATGACCTCTCCTTTATCCCCTTAATGGATTGCCGACATATTACCAATAGCCCTGTATACATTGCCAGGTTTTTTTCAAATTTAGAATTTATAAGGGCGCGTTTGACTACTACAGTGTCTCAACTCAGTGCCCTTTAGAGACTTCTTCATAAGTATCTAAAGGGCACTGTAAGTAGTCAAACGCGCCCTTACAAATTCTGAATTTTAAAAAACCTGGTCTCGTTCATATTCCGGCACTATATTCATGTTGATAGCTTTTGTGGCCAATGTCCAAGAATTGCCAGACTAACTTACATCGTATCAAAATGGTCTAAAGAATACATTGCGGCAGAAAAGTAGTAGGTACAGACTTATCGAGATAAATATTCAATTGAATATTGAATAGACTTTCGTGTTGAGTAATAATAACATTAGCATTACGATCGAGGAGAAAATTGCTCACTTTTTGCGACCAGATTGCAATGAAAAAATTATGAATGGGTGGATCCTTGGTATAGTATAGTCAAGTATAGTATCTAAGTCAAGTTTTGTATTTTTTTTTTGGATTTCCATACCGAGCCATTAGGTAGGTAGGTACTTGTTAGAGTAGCTTTTTTGTATGTTGTTTAGGATCATTTTTGCAAAACGGTACCTTCACTGTGCATCGTTGGTTCGTAACAGTTAGCCTGTATCATCTTGCTTGCGCTCCAGTGCTCATGTGAACCCCTACAGCCCTAGACAAAGTGACATTCTATCAGCGGTAACGATGATGGAAAAGGCAAAAATGTATAGGACTGATATTTAAGCTATCGACAAGCTTATGTCAATCCTGTTGAAAGTCGTTGTAGAAATACGAAACGCTTTCGAAGCGATTGTCACTTCAGCTCGTCCCGCCATCTTCTAGGGGGTCTGCTGCGATGTCTTCTAGCTGTCTCAGGGCTCCATATTCTAAATACTATTCATCTGACATCCTATTAAAAAAAAATACTTTGTCATTGCTCGAAATCTGCTCTGAACTTCTGGGCACACAGCACAAAGGGTATTGAATAAATAAAAACATTGGCTAGGACCTAATTATTACGCTTATCGCTTTCTTTCTTTTAATTAGATCGCTTTCTTTCTTTTTCGTGTCACTAACCTGGTGTCGAGTTTTTATGCCGCTTGTAGGCCTCTGACTTGGCTTCACATTCCATCGAGAAATATCTCTGACGGTTTCTTCACCATATTTTTCTTCACCGCTTTTTAAGCAAGTGATAATTATACAATACGCACGTGAATCGGAAAAGTCAGAGGTGCGTGGCTTGGGTTCGAACTCAAGACCTATGACTTGGCAGTCCGACGGTCACACCACTAGGCTATCACTGCTATTAAGCATTTTCTCAAAGCTTCAAACAAGGAAAATATTTAATGCAAAAATTATAAGGTATGGTCAGGACAAATACCTGTTGTATTATATTCCTTGAAATTGACCTAGATGTAAGTCTACGAATCAATCAATTATGTTTAAAAAATTATGAATAAACATTGGCAATCAATTACCTACGTCCCGCTAAGCAGTGGTTCTCAATGACTCATTCAATGCTTAATAACTTTATTAAGCTGTAATACTAAAAAAAATTATACAATTACAGTAAAAGGCTGCTTTAAACGATAATTTTTCACCACCCAGACTCAGGCGCGGACGCAGCCCAAGATTTTGGGGGGGGGGGTCACCATTGGTGCCGAGGAATATTTTTAGGGAAATGGTTACCTAATTGATAAGTACTCTAAAAATTGTTTTGTTCGTGCCCACTGTTGCTCAACTGGCTCAAGTACCTACAGTTTTTAGTTAGTAAAGCATAGTCTCTCGACAGCTTTAATTATTTTGGGGGGGTCATGACCCCCAGGACCTGGGAAGGCGCGGTCCGAGGGGGCCTCGGACCGCGCCTTCCCAGACTGTAGAATGAAATTTTTGAAGCGAAAGAATTGATTTCGCGGTCCACACTCCCTTGTGCACCCTTAGTATTATTACCTTTTTGCCATGCTTCTGAGGGCTTAAGGGGCTGTTTATTTTTTGCCGAGGACATTCATTATTTATAAACAAATTGATTGCAATCTCAAGGACTTTTCATGAATTTTACTTTGTAAAGTATTATATTATTTTTAATAATTGTGAATGTGAAGACTATGTGGATCTTTCTTTTCTTTTTTTCATTATTTATTTTTCCTACGTTTTAATTAATCATGGTCTGGCAGTTTGAGTAATTTATGCGGCCTAACCAAATGTCCTTTCTTTGGTATTGTTCGTCAAATATTTGAGCTCGGATTCGGAGTTGAGCTGCACGATTACTGACAAATGCTTGCACTGACTGGACAGAGTGGACAGGTCCACTCAAATCGTTGTAATTCTTTCCTCAAAAAACCATTTCAGACGCTAATTTACATGGTCCTTTATATGGCCTGACCAAGATTATGTCTGGACTTTAAAGGAGACTGTGACCTCTGAGTTTGTTTCGGCCTTTCTTCTCAGAGCAGTCAGATACGGTCGGAAACGCCGAACTCATCTAACTTATTTGGGGGGAATGGCATGATGTTATATGTAAATATAACATCATGCCATTCCCCAAAAGGATAGGAAGAGATGTACCACACTTCGCCAATTATTCTGAACTTAGGAGCGAGCCACATACAATATTGCCAAAATCCAGGCTCCAGGTTGACTGAGAAATTCCTGAAAGAAATGCCAAAAACCTTTGTTTAGCTGGATGAGTTACCAAGGAAACACATAGGGGTCACTCTGGATCTACTAAGACCAGACATCAGACATGCACAATGCACAAATAAGATAAATTCACACTTCCTTCGAGATGTGGGCGTCGTCACAAAGAGAGCGTTATTAAATGATTGCTGCAATCCGGACCGTGTCCAGTTCGTGTGAAACGAAATTACAATAGATTGCTGGATTACTGAGGAGTATCTTTGGTATGATAAGTTTTTTAAGAAGGGTTAGAAGCGGCTGAGTTAAAATGGTTTTATTGTTTTGTATACCAGTTTATTGGTAATATGTCGGATACCTATCCATTATGGAGATGTAGGACAGGTCATTTACAACACTTTGTAGTGTATTTTTTTTTAAACCATTTTTCCTCTCGCTTTCCTGCAATATGAAAAGGGACGGAAGTGTGTAACAGTAAGCCAGGGAAGCGCGCGCTATTTGATTTGACCAATGAGCGCGCGATTACGTTCTCCTTACATTTATGTTCGCATTCGTCAAAATGTAGGGAACAGCCGATTTTTTTTCGCGAGTTCGCGGTTTTTCCGATAGTGAAAGTTGTTCATAATGATGAGTAAAATGACCCCTTAGGAGGATTAACTAGTAAAATTTCACCCTGTAATACGTCAGCCAAGATGTTAGATTTTACACATGTTTTATGACTATTGAAAGGGCATGTAGGTAAGGCTTATTCGTTTTTTGTAAAAAGTTTTTATTGTACTCGTATTTATATGCGCTGCGGCGTGACGCGGCTGTAATGTGCGCGTAGCTGTACATTCACTACAGCCGTTAACTTCATTTATTTCTTGTTCCAGGTCAGGTGCAATACTTCACGTTCGAGGGCACCACCAATGATGTGACCTCCATCGCCCTGTCCTTCTACTCAGGATTGTTCGCCTATAACGGATGGTGAGAACCTAGCTTTAACGACACAATTTTTTTAACCGCCTACGCCTTAAGTATTAGTGGAAAGACAAATTGGTATAGATATTTTTAGGGAATTGATAAGTATTCTAAAAACTTTTTTTTGTTTATGCCCATCGGGGTCACTGTGGCTCAAGTCTCAACTCTCAAGTACCTACAGTTTTTAGTTAGTAAAACACGTAAATCATTCAGTCTCTCGACAGCTTGAATGATTTGGGGGGGGGGGGGGGGGCTTACCCCCAGGACCCCCCCCCCTCGGACCGCTCCTGGGAAATACAACCTGTCTCAGACCCAGTGGGGGTTCGATTCCCAGCGGGGGCAAAATTCTCTGCTCGATTTGGTTGGTGGTAGCGTTTGTTTTAAGTCCGCCTGGCTAGCTGTAGCTACCACTTTTTATCTAAGTCTGTCACCATAACAACAATGTTAACGGCATTGTTGTGTTTCGGCAGTTAGAGGTAAGATAGCCAGTTTCTCTGTGGTTGAGGATTCCGGGTGAAGCTCGCTTCCACCTTCGGAGTGATCATCACTTATCATCAGGAGATGAAGGAAAGAGTGAGAGACCTTTGTGGTTAAAAAAAATACTCAGCTTCTCTATAGACAGAATTTTGGGTTTATCGGCAAAAAATCTCAAAATTGGAGTTTAGCCGGAATTTTCTCAAAAAGCTCGCCTCATGTTTTTGGAAATTTTGGATTTAATAAGTTCCCGCGGGCTCGCGAAAGATGGAAGGAGTGGAGGCAGGCCATTGCCCAGGAGTGAGACAGCGTAGGATAGGAAAAAAAAAAAAATATCGTAAAAAAATCAGTTTCGCGGGCTTGGCTTTTTTGATTTTGTCTTGAAAGGCTTATACAATTCTACATGTAAAAACCTAAGAAAGGCCTGCAACTTGTAATTTATATTACTTAGTTACTCATACATTTTCTGTTGCCCTTGTATATAGGTAGGTATCTTCCTATGTACCTATTGATAACACATCCAAATCATAATAAGTCTGATATGATAAATCAATATTCTCTTGCCACCAGGAACTACCTAAACTTCATAATAGAGGAGCTCAAGGACCCAGTGAGGAACCTCCCCCGCGCCATCGCCATCTCCTGCACCCTGGTCACTGTGGTATACACCTTCACCAACGTGGCCTTCTACACCACGCTGTCGCCTAATGAGGTATGATCATCTATACATCATCATTACATATTATAAAACAAAGTCCTCCGCCGCGTCTGTCTGTCGTCCTGTTCACGATAAACTCAAAAACTACTGCACCGATTTTCATGCTATTTTCACTAATGGATAGAATGGTTCTCGACGAAGGTTTTAGTATATAATAACCGACATCAACGCGGGCGAAGCTGCAGGCATCAGCGAGTACGTTATAAATCGCTTTTCGCGTTTAACTGTATGTCCGCGTTGTTCTTCTAAACCACGCAACAGATTTTGATGATGTTTTCACCATCGTTTAGAGTATTTATTCATGAAGGTTTATATGTTCTTATAATACGTTTATCAAAGTTACATACAGGGTGTTAGGGTAAACATCGTTATCCTTGCAACCAGTGGTTTGGTTTCATTTATAGAACGTAAAATCAGTGGAAAATTAGATTTTTTTTTTAATTTTTTTTAGATCTAAATTTTACCTCAAGAGACGCAAGTTCGTTGCCCTATGCGCTAGGGCAACGAACTTGCGTCTCAACACGGGCGGGGGGTACGGGATGTGACCTGACCGGCAGCGAGCGTGATCCCTCCCTTAGTCAGTCAGCTGTTTCGCTAGCAAGCACGGTGTCAGATAGAAACTTTTTAAAATCTTTTAATGAAAATGACGTTTTTTTTTTGTTGTGTTCGGTCATTTATTTTTATACTTAAGTCAACTACCCATGGTTTGAATGACAAGAGTGTTTACCCTTACATCCTGTATAACTAAGAAATCTCAATGTTTTGTCAAGTCGTAAAACCTATGCGAAGCAGAAGTGGGTCGCTAGGAGAAATTAAAAAAAAAACATTATTTTTACACATTAGGTACCTACACATTCTCACACTCTTATACCCATCTATGGATATGATCATCAACATACATCGTTATCTCTTATACGCTATTCACTCACTGATGGACAGCGGTCTAGAACTCTAGAAGGATAAAGTTAAGCACAAGAATACCTATTGTAACGAAGGTTATTACAACTTAGTACGAAGGAAGGATTTTTATATACAACGTGCCGCTACAATGGCGACATTAATTTAACACACGGGTAGGGCTAGTGGCCAGTAACCATAAAAATTATAATAAAATAAAATAATTCGTAAATTGAAAAAAAAACAATTTTCAAACAAACTAAATAATAAAAACATAACCAAAATTGAGATCACTCTTTGTAAAAGATTCATTCATGTAGGTACCTACCTGCTGGCTTACGTTCCATCGGTCAAGATCCTTTGTCGGCATAATTTCTAGGAAATTGCGCGGCTTTCCTTTTATTCGCCTACATATGATCCGTGACCCCGGCAAATGAACTCTTCGCTACAGTTCTTTAAGTACAGGTTGCTCCAGGATGGTAATTTAGAAAATTGTAAATAAACCAATAAATAATAACATTTAATGAAATTAAAATATTTTCTTAAAACGAATACGCGAAATCGGATACGTGTGTTAAATTAATGTCGTCATGGTAGCGGCACGTTGTACGCTGTACGCCGGCTGCACGAAAGGTAGCCGCATTTCAAAACAGCGACGTTTTTCAATCGGGCGCGCCTATTTGTAATACGGCGTGTTATACGATAAGGCTGCGACATATACACCACCTTTCTTTTTTTTTGAGGGCGGTAACGTTAATCATCAAATGACTTCTCCCGCTCTGGGCGCAGTGGAAGGGCGTGTAAGACTTTTACTGACTAAAACCCACCCGTGTTCCTTCAGTTGCCTGTTGCCAAGGTCCCGGTATCCCTTTCGGACTAACCCGCAAAATATTCAACCCGGATAGGAGATGGAAGTTCGTCATTTTTGCCGATGGGAAATCCCAAAGCGCACACGGCTAGTCTTCATAATAAAATGACCACGGAATTACGAAAAGGAAGAAAACTGATTTTATTTTTTTGTTTTTTAATGCCATAATTACCCTGCCATTCACTAATTCCGAGAAGAACCAATACTTAAATAAGTAATTATTTTTGTTTACCTACGAAATTATAATTCTCAGTATATCTTGCCTCAATTCTTGTTATTGCAATTGCAAAAACGAGGAAGCGTTTATTTTGTCAATGTTGTTTTAAACCGAAATACAGTGAAGGTTAGCCAGGTGAACAATTATTGTAATCACTTACTTTACACCAAACAAAAGTACTGTATTTATTTGGCCGTGAAGCCTCCAGGTATTGTTATTTTAAAGTAGGTAAATAACCTAACAATACAAGAGACTATCCTATCAGTAGAATAAAAAACACAATCGCCATCTCCCTAGCATTTTCCCAACTACTGTTGGGAATACCAGTATTTGACATAGAGCGACTGCCTATCGGACCTCCACAACCCAGTAACTGGGTAATGCGGTACCCAATGGTAAGACTGGTTGTCAGACTTTCCGGCGTCTGCCCGTAAGTCCGTAATGACTGTCAAAGATCCACGAACGACAGCCGGGACCAATGGCTTAACGTGCTTTCCGACGTACGAAGGGGTCTCGGACTCTCGATGAAGATGGTCACCCGTCCACGGCCAGCGTAGCTTGACCTGATCGGCTGATCCGTGCCCCACGAGCCCTTCATACCTATTAAAATTATATAAAAACCCCATATTTGAACATAATCATATAATTAGAGACTATAATAGTTTATGTTTAACTAGCTTCCGTCCACGTGGTATGTCGATAAAAAGTACCAAATTTCATTTAAATCGGTTCAGTGGTTTTGGCATGAAAGCGCGACAGACAGAAAAATAAAGATACTTTCGCATTGATAATACTAGTAAGGATTATCTTTCAATCTTCCATGAAGTACTTAATTTAAATATTGAATCCTAGGTGCTGGGCTCAGCGGCAGTAGCAGTAACATTTGCAGAGCGTCTGTTCGGCTGGTTCGCTCTCTCCATCCCATTGTTCGTCGCAGCTTCCACCTTCGGAGCCGTCAACGGAGTACTGCTTACTTCTTCGAGGTAAATACCTATTTTTAGTTTTAGCTTTTATAGCGGCATCTACAAGGTCTGTTGCGAACTACGCATCACACTGACGTCACGTAAAAATCCTGCATCGCGCAAGCAAAGTTATCCGCGCGATTAGAACACGACATCCCGACATGAACCGTCGGGCAATATCCCATATTTTTTAAATATTTTGACCTGTTTTTTATATTTCTATGATTTTGCCTAATTATTTGAAAACATCAATTTATTTCATGTTTGGTAGAGTTTTCAAAATGAATGATACTTTAGGAAAACAGATCAAAAAGACTTTACTATGTACTACGGTTAGGTTCCTATGCCATTTATAGGTCACACACTCGATCACGTTTTCGTCTATCATTTTCATAAAATATGAAGAAATCTGTGAAAGTAAATTAATGGAACTATAGGTATAATGAAGGCTAGCGGTGAAGGTTGTGAGCGAAATACAATCGCATTTTTTTTATTCCATTTGTAATCGGTTTTATGAATTTATACATGGTAGGTAGGTATAAAAGTTAGAAATGAATACTGCATTTACTAGATTCTAATGTTAATTTCATCGGAATTTGGTTTTTCGTCCGCACTCTGCACTACCTATTAAACAAATGTCTAGGCTTTTGTTCATAATTATCGGCAGGGGTTGGCGTAACTAATAAAAACAATGAGGGCCCATGGCTCTAGTTAGTACATAATTCCTCATTTCCACTGGAATAGCTGATGCCATGATAAAAATCCTAGCCTGTTGGAAAGTAATTGACTACTGCGTGCGTAGCGTGACGATCGTAGAAACGGGTTGTGTCGACGGCAGAATAGAAAAAAATTACAGATAAACAATCAGAATCTGTCATTTTGTCTATTCTTCTGTCGACAAAACTAGCTTCTATGGTGGTCATGCTACGAGAGAGTGAGTTTTTCCATCTGGAATTTCTCCGTAGCAGCCCGCGGAGTCTGGGTTTGTGCCGGTTGATGGCAACAGGCTCGCCCTCTATGGGACATAAACATAACTGGCGAAATATTGATTTACTGTAGGTACTAACCCTTTCGGGAATACAGGCTTGAAGTTACGTTGTTCATACTTGTTGTCCGTGTCACCATGCCCTGGCCCGCAGACTGTTCTACGCGGGCGCGGCGCAGGGCCAGATGCCGGGCATGCTGACCATGGTGTCGGCGCGCGCCACGCCCGCCGCCGCCGTGCTGGCCGTGGCGCTGCTGAGCCTCGTGTACCTCACCGTGTCCGACATATACGCGCTTATTAACTACGTGGGCTTCGCTACTTGGGTGAGTACAATTTAAGAACATTATAGATTCAATAGGTACCATGAAAGATAAAAAAGGCACCTCAACAATGAAAAGACTTAAAAGGAAACACATCGTGTAGTCCACCCACGCAGGATCATTTGTGGAACAGCACCACATTTACACTCCGGACGGCGGATTTCCACAGAAAATAATACATTCAATTATCTGAAGAATTAGAACGCAAGGTAGGATGGGAAGGGATCCGATTCTTCGTAGAAAAGGCGACGCGCAGTTGGTTCTGGAGTAGCAACTGCGAATCCTCGTACGAAGGTTAGGATAGGACCCCCCCAGGATAGGTGGAATCACGATCTTCAAATGGCTAATAGCATCTGGATGACAGTTGCCAAGGATCCGACTGCTATATAGAGGTAAGATAATCCTAATGATGATGAACTTCATGGCTGCTGGCGCTAACAAAGATAACTTGCATAAGCATAATCAGCCAATAATGTTCCCACTGCTGGGACACAGGCCTCTGTGAGAGGGAGTGGGCCATAATCTACCACGCGGGCTCAGTGCGGGTTGTTAGATGTCACAATGTCTTCCAATTTTTGGTTCTGGGACATGCCGGTTTCCTCACGATGTTTTCCTTCACCTTTTAGAGAGCAGTGGTGATGAAAATAATTTACACAAAGTGAAGCGCCTGCGTTTAGGAAAGCAGCAGCATATTGGTCTCGTGCTGATATCGATCTTAAAGTTTTTGGGAGAGAACTACACGAGAAATGTATCAATATGTTCGATCGGAGAGGTATCTCTAAATGTTTATGGTTTTTAAACTTACATAATTATAATATGTTTTCGTTACAGTTGAGTATTGGTGCGGCAGTTCTCTGCTTACCCGTGCTGAGGTACACACAACCTAACCTTGAACGACCCATTAAAGTGAACCTCTTCTTCCCTGGTAAGTGGCTCAAGCAACTTTCATTATTGATCATCTCTTGGCTGCCATGGCTTATTTTAATTTTTGAATTGTTTTTTCTTTTTATTACGGACGCTATTAACGTGCTTTCTACATTGTTCTCTCATGTATAATTTCAACATGAATGATGTAACCAATATTTATGTAACAATTTATTTATTTAATAGAGTGTCCGTGGAGTTTCTTGCCCGTTCTTCTCCGTAGGTACCTAGTACTGGGCAAATAGCTTCATATTTCTGATCTGACTGACCGATTCCTTGACAATTCAAAAGTGCTTGTAAATGGTTTAATTGAAATTAATGCTTCGAGTTTGAGTTCAATTAAAATAACATAACATCACGTCCGTAATTTTCGAAGAGCTAAGCAGAAGTGTACCTACATCTTTCACTACAAGATTGAGAACCGTTAGTTATCGGTGTTCTTTCCGTTAGATTATAAACTGTTGAAACTTTAACAAAGTTCATAAGTATACGGTGACATATCTATAGTATTCCCACATTTCACTAGTTTATAAAGCCCTAAGTAAAATCTTAAACCTTTTGAACGCCACGGTCGGGTATAGACGACAAATGAAAACGTGCCCAACACGCCACCGTCGTCTACAGCCGACAAGAAAACGACATTTTTTAAGTGCAAAATAAACGTACTAAATTAAGTGTTCTGTGTTTCTTTTTACTATTATTAAAAACTATATTTATGATATAAATGGTGCCGATTCTCTTGTACACCGAACTAAACTAACTAAACTATCACTAAAATTCCTTACTTTTTACTATGACAATCTTAGAGCTATTCTGCCAAAAAAAATCTCTAAATTTATAAATTATTTTGACAGAACTAAAATCGAATTTGACAATCGCGACTCCACTTGGTACCTACTTGTTTGCCTACCACGTGATTTTTTTTGAGCCGGAGAGGCGCGCAATGTGGCCGTCTCGACGTATTTTTATATGGAATTTTTCACTTTTTGGAAGAAAACAAAAAAATTAAATCACCAAAATGTAGAGTATTACGGGTTTGCTGGTTGTTAAGGGGGTCAAAATTTTCATTATTTTTGCGATAGGACACACCGTTTTCGAGATATAAGCAAAAGAAAATAAAAAAAGATACAGTACCGAAAAAATCAATTCAAACCGACACGTCGGCGTCGGTTTGAATTTTAGTTCATGACATCTAATTTTATTCCACACATTTTTAATCGTGATTAAAAATAGTCAGAGTTAGTTAGAGGATTTTAGATATTGAACAAAAATTTTGGTTAAAACGTCAAATTCAGAATAGCATTTTCACTAAATTATAACTCAGTGCCATCTTAGTGCTGTCAAACTAAATTATAGTTAAGTTGTGTCAGTTTAGTCTATTTTCAGAATAGGAAATCGTCGTTTGACAGGAATAAACTAAATTTTAGTGATTTTTAGTTTAGTTTAGAGAATTTGTGACAAGAGAATCGGCACCATTGTAAAATGGCATAAGGATATATCAATTAATTACATTTCACTAGACAAAACAATCATCGAAAATTGCTAATCGGAATCCGTAAAAAAGTGTTCTTCGTCACGCCACAGTCGGCAAGACACGACAGCTAGTGATGGGTAAGTAAGGTAGATTACCTATATTTCAAATCTATGAAATATTTTATTAAAAATAGTTTACTATTACTTCGACAATTATTTTTTAATGACAAACATTCGTATCTGAATATTCCTAATGCATAATATTTATAAAATTTTAGAAAAAAATCATTATTGATATCTATCGATCGATATTTTTCTGTCCACTCTCGCGCATCCCTACGCAATAGCGCATAAACAGTAACCTGTACGCCACAGTCGGGAAGACACGTCAAGCGGTGACGACGTCATTAGCGCTACGGGAGACTGCTAGTGATTTCGTTTAGAAATGGGTTGTAACAGGTGAAACACGATATCTGTTATCACTGTGACTGTGACAAAAAAATATTTAATAACAGATCCAAATATCTGTTATTAAATCACAGCCTGTTATTAAATCACAGCCTGTTATTTTTGTACGGACGATAAATACGTATCTCAATCGAATATCTTATTTATTTCTTCTGGTTTAAAGTCGAAAATCGTATCTATCTGTTATAAAATAGCAGCCTGGTATTTCTATACTGATGATAAATACCTACGTATTTAACTCAATAATTTAAGGAAAATAAAGGTATCGTCTAAAGAACAAGTTTGTGTAAAGAAAATGTACGCAACGAAAGAAACACAAGTTACTTCAGAAGACATTACGAGTGCAATCGTGTATAAACGGAGCATATGGGACGCAAATCAATTGCAGTGTGATGTTTCAAATTTACCTCCGTTAGATTTTGATCAACCAGGACCTAGCGACCCACGAAATGCGGCGTTCGGAAGACTCATCGCTTTTGAGTTAGACAGAGTGCCAGAAGAGAAGCGTTCAGTAACGTACGTGAATTTACTGAACCTAATAAGTGCGCCAGCAGAAAGACTTGAATGATATTAGTTTACCAAGTTATGTAGAGTCGGATTAAAAGTGAATTCATTAAATTGTTATTAAATACTAAGTATATGATTATTATTTATTATGTTCCACAATGTCACATCCCTACTCGCATGCGAGGAAGTTGTCAAAGGTCGTGCCAGCCACGCCACAGTCGGGACTGCCCGACAGCAGATGACGTCACGAATGGGATTAGTGATGTTCTTTATTACTATTTATTTTATTCGTTTGTGGTTCTAATGTCTGCTTTTACGTTGTTTAGAACTTTCTAACTTCTGTTTAATGATAGTATGATACGAAATAGGGTCAAATTAGATAAAAGAATGATGTAACGAGTAATGTTTTATTTAAAAAATATGGAATAAAAAGCGGTTATCGATAAGATGTTGGAATCCTTATTTTTTTTTGTAGGTATTTGCGCTGAATTTGTGGCTTGGCGTGGAAGGGGCGCCGGTGCGTTTACGCTCTGGCGTTCAAAAGGTTAAAATCAGGAATACACATCCACTCTACACTCACACACACACAGACGCAGGCACACAAACACACACCCACATGCGCACATACACACACACACACACTCACACACACAGACAGACACACTCACATACTCTTTGGAAGGTTAGGTATTTTTTAGGTCCTATTGTTCAGACTGTTTGTTGGATCGATCGTGTATTTAATTTTATCGAACTGTTGACTTATTTCAAAACGTCCATTGCAGTGATCTACATAATCTGCACGATCCTGGTGGTAGCGTTCCCAGCGTTCGCGTCTCCCGCGGAGACCGGCGTGGGCTGCCTCATGATCCTCACGGCCGTGCCGGTCTACCTGCTGCTGCTGCATCCCAGGACCAGGATCAAGTGGCTCAGCCCCCTTACCAGTGAGTTCATCGATATTATAAACTAGTTTTTACCCGCGGCTTTGGTCGCGTTAATGTAGATTTTGTCAATCATTTTTCTATCCCTCGGCAACAGTAACTACTTTTTTTTCTTGATGAAAGGTATTAAAGTTTGTCCTTTTCTGTACCACTTTTTTTTTTTTGAGGTTTGTATTTCGTAATATGACTTCTCCCGCTCTGGGCGGAGCGGAAGGGCGTGTCAGACTTTTACTGACTAAAACCCACCCGTGTTCCTTCAGTTGCCTGTTGCGGCAACTGAAGGTCCCGGTATCCCTTTCCCGCAACCCTGGCAGACATCGGTCTGCCAGGGTTGCACGCGTAACAATCAAGAGCTCAAGTTGATCTTGATGTGTGTTTTTACAAGCTTTACGTATATATTAGCTTGCTCTGTTCGTATGTGTTTTTGGTTACTCCAATTGTCATGCATTTGTCAAGCACTTCCTGGCATCCGATTGAGCTGAAACTTGGCATACTAATATAATTACCGAGACATTTAAAAATAGTGATACCATGGAGCTGGTCTGATGATGGAGCTGGAAGTTGGCAATAGGAACTCCTCAATCAAACAAGATATCACTATCGTGTTTGGACTCATTCGCTATGTATTAAAAAGTGCTTTAAAACTAGGTGGTGTTCAGGGTCTGATGATGGAGCCGGACGGCGGCCATCGGAAAATCCTTTTTAGTTAATTAAAAGCTTGTTTTTCAAAAGATTTTTACTTTTATTTTATTTTTCAGATTGCGCTACCCTCCTTGTGCAAAAGTTGACTTTATCAGCGCGTCCCAAAATGAAGGTAAGTTCTGTGAGATCAAATAAAACTAGTATGTCTTAGCAATTCTTATACAGGGTGTTAGGGTGAACACCGTTATCCTTGCAACCTGTGGTTTGGTTTCGTTTATAGAACGTAAAATCAATGGAAAATTACAACTTTTTTTTAATTATTTTAAATCTACCTTTTACCACAAGAGACGCAAGTTCGTTGCCCTACGTCTCAACACGGGCGGGGCGGGATATCACCTGACCGTCCGCGAGCGCGATCTCTCCCTCAGTCAGTCAGCTGTTTCGCTAGAGAGCACGGTGTCGGATAGAAACTTTTTTAAATCTTTTAATGAAAATAACGTTTTTTTTTTTGTTGTGTTCGGTCATTTATTTTCATATTTAAGTCAACTACCAATGGTTTGAATGACAAGAGTGTTTACCCTTACATCCTGTATTGAGCCCAAATAGGACAACAGTAACTATTGTTAACTGCTATGCTTCAGAGCACTGAATTCCTTTGAAATCTTACATATTAATAACTAGGTTCGCCCGCGTATAACTTTATAAATCACTAGCTTCCGCCCGCGGCTTCGCCCGCGTGGTATGTCGATAAAAAGATACCGTATATCGTTCCCCAGGATGCCATCTATCTCCTTGCCAAATTTTGTCGAAATCCGTTCAGTGGTTTAGGCGTGAAAAGGTAACATACCTATAGACAGACAGAGTTACTTTCGAATTTATAATATTAGTATGGATAGCGTTATACCTATGTTACTCAGCGATACTGGTGAAAGAATTTTTAGAATCGGTCCAGTAGTTTTATAGTTTATTCATTGCAAACAAAAATACAAATAACTTTCTCATAATTAGTGTAGATAATAATACCAGCCTATTATTTCCCACGGCAAAAGGCTCTTCTCATTAGTTCTCATACAGAGAAGGCCATTTGGGTACTTGCCCGGATTTGAAGCCGCAATTAACGCATGGAGGCGAGGCCCTAACCACTGTGCCATCACGACATTTGAATCTTAAATTTCTTATCTTCTTATTTTCCAGTGAACGCCCTCTACGACTATTGCATCCGACAACATATCCGACCACATTGGTAAGGCTGCGTTACATCTGCCCGTTTTACTATGAGAGAGATGAGAATTATGCCATAGAATTATACAGAAATTATAAAAAGTATGAATGGAATAACAAAATGCAATGACTTGATGTTATACTGAACTTGGCTGGGTCCACCACCAGGCTTCCATACAACTGTAGATTTTCTTTTTCTAATACTTAGGTAAAACAGGCAACTGTAATCTTGCTTATATTAAAAAAAATGTTATACTATTCACTGTATAAGAATATAGGCATAGGCCGCTCACACATTTACAATTTTTGTCGCAAAAACAGTTTTTCTATGCGATTTGTCGCCAATGTGTGAGCTGTCTACTTGTTGTATGTTTTAAATACAATTAAATGTACTCAATTACCAAATATGTAAGTAGGTATATTATAAAATGTCACCATCTTATTTACAAGTAACCAGTGTAGCTTGAAACTTTAGTGTGACGCTGCTTGCTAAGGTGAAATTTCATTCTTATGTCAAAATCAGTACATTTAGTTTAGTTCAATTTTTCACCGCAGATCAAGATATACTGGTCATTGTGTATTTAAGTAGCATAATCGGCAGCTAGCGGCGAGCCAAGAAAATGAATAGAAATAATTAAAATTTACGTGAAATAGGTACACACGGCTACACATCAAGCTATACATTTCCAGTATAAACTGACCTCGCATTGTACGGAAATCCTATACAATGCGAGATCAGCATAAATTGGAAATGTATAGCTTGATGTGTAGCCGTGTGTACGTATTGATATTTGGTTGACGATAAAAAATAAATAATTTTCGTCGAATAATTGCTAGTGAAAAACAGAAATAACGAAAAGCAAAGATATCACCGCACCTAAACAATTGGTGCCAGAAACGTTAGGAAAATAATGCACTAAATCGACGGCTACTTCACTCAGAATATGAAACCTTTTATATAAAGATCCTGGCTTAGTGCATAATAATCATAAGTTTAGGTAACAGCTTAATAAATGCTTGTGTGTCTATCACGTATATATCTTCATTACGCTACGCCCGAAAGTATACTATATAGTAAAGGGTATAAGATAATAGTAAATTAGGTTTTGCGCAAACAGGAACATGCATTCTGTTATTAAAATACGTAAAACATAGGTTTAGTACATATTTTTTTTAACATTCATGCTTTGACGTATACATTCCTTTTGGTAAGTAGATCTCAAATAAAAGTTTTGATTAAAAAAAAAAACGTCAGACAGCCGAGAGAATTGAAGCAATCAAGTCTGAAGCAACAAATGACATCCACCTACATAATAATATAGAAATGAATAAGTTTACAGACAACTTGCTAACAATTGCTAACAAGTAACAAATAAAATGCATAATATAATTCCATGACGCTAGCGTAAAAATATAATTTATCATTTTAAATGACGAACTTGGCTGTGTACACTGCCGTTCACCCAGTTGCCAGACATTAGATTTAGTAGCTATTTATCTTTCTTCTAGCTATAGGCAATCATAAATCATTCAATTGTTTTAATATAAAAATAACAAAATCATGTCCTTTTCTGGGACCACAAACTAAAATCAAATTAAAATCATTTTAAGTGCACCTACTTGAAATGGACAATACATATTATATACCTACCTATTTAACAATGTTAGTTGTAGCTTTTATAAGCCTGTAACTTTTAGAATAAAATTGTAGATATGTATCCATATAAAAAAATTATAAAAGCTTTATAAATGTTTAGTTTTCGTAACGTTTCGTAGTGACAAAAAGAGAAAACACGATAAAATTATTGTAAAAAAAAAGAAATTGGAATGTACATTGCGCTACAAAATCATTTATACCTACTTTTTTTAATAGGTAAAAAAAAATATTTGATTTTATTTGAATGGTAGGTAATTATGTATCTCGAATGAATTTTAATTAGGTACCTATAAGTAATGTATTTATTTTTCGTAAACATAGAGGTACAATTTTTATTGTGAAAGTTTATTTTTATAATTATTGCTATTATTTCTGATAAAATCAAAACCTATTAAATATTTTTTAGAAATATACTGGACTGATTATCAAACCTCTCTTACTGGGTAAGATAACTATGTGACATCAAAGTCAGTAATGTATATTTCTTTATAAAAATATATTTTTAAATAAACTTGTTTGATTTGTCAGTATGGCTGTGCTAAACTAAGATCTAAGTGTTGCCATTCCCAAAGAAACATGTTATTATTAATTTTATTAGATATTCGTAGAATAAGTTTTGTTTTTTTAATATTTGAATGTCGTAAACAAATCGTTTAACTATTTGGAAATAGTCAAGTACATATTAAATGCAAAACATAGATATTGTCGCTGTGTACGTATGAATATGTAAGTAGGTATGTTTTTTTATTCATTTCTGCATCACACAAAGCCAGCTTTTTAAAAGCATTATACCTACTTACTGATATGTTTGATAATTTTCTTTTAGTGGTATGAATGTATGTTGTTGTTGGCATAATACTAGGTGTTGTAAGTTGTAATGAATTTTATAAAAATCGTGACATAGGTAGATTTTTTTTGGTTACTTTTAATTTTGTAAATATACAAGTTCGGAACATACTCAAAACATTCCATTGCGAGTTGCAACTGCCGCAGTTACCTGAGGTAGCTATGTTAGTATAATATTTATAATAAATGTGTTTTGACTCAAATACTCAAGCGTGTGATGGCTCAAGTTGGCTCATTCACTGTTCAACTTTCTGACTGAAATGATCAAGTCTTTGACCATTCAAAAATAGGTTTGAATTGAAATAAATCCTTGGAACTCGAATGATCATGAGCCATTGTATAAAGAGTATCTAAATATTGGACTAGCTTGTATGAAATGTAATGTAAAGTTTTGTAATCAAATGTTAACTGCCTAAGCCTAAATAGCCGGGTTCAGTACCTGAAAAGCTCTAATTTAAATAAGCACCTCAGTGTGGAGAAACTTACTAGAATGTTTCTGATTATTCCTACTACGAAACAGAGAATTAGCGATAAAAAGAACAAGAAATTCACATTCCCTTGACCAATGACTAAGAAATGTGATCATCGCAACTTTACTACTTAAGAAGTCCTGGTTCCTTGTGAATTTGATCATATGTGATGGATAATTTCCAGACATAAGCCATACATTTATGGACTGGCAGCTTCACACAAGAACAATCTCACGATAAGAATCTCAAAAACATATAAATACGTACCATTTTTGTAATAGCAACATTTTTAGTTTATTTTTGTATATTTTTTTAAATTAATTTATATTCTACTTAGAATGTATAAGTAATAAAATTATGACGCGCTAGATTTATACAGACGTATACAGAAATATTGATGCAAACTTCAACGCATTTATTTTGCTCATTTCTCTAGAAATATTTATTTGTTTAGATTTAAATATTTTTGTCGTAGTCAATCATGTATTTGTATATCAATGTTACATGTGTCGATGTTTCTGTTAAGCGCAATGTCTTAAGGAGACGATATGACAATAATAAATTATTGAAGAAAGTGTTTTGTGTATTATTGCCTGAACGCCTGCTATAGATGCTGTGGTTATCTACTGTTGAGAGAAACTCCCTCACAAAGAAGATTTCATTCCTATTTAGCTAAGAAAAAGATTTCAATGTTCGATGTAGGATGGCGACGACACGCCCTCACTGTAACCTCCTCAACTTCATTAGTAACAGTTCCACTTTTACAATCATGATCTGTGTAAAATGGGGCTGTATGGGTTCGATTGGCAAGCCTGTACTTGAGGTTACAAGATATTTTCCTAGAACTAACGGGTGATTCATTTAGAGGTACTTTTTTATCTATGGATTTGTTGACAGATAAAGCGTCAGTCGAGTTATTCTATCATGGTATTTTTGTTCAGTATAGTTTGACATTTCATCATGGAAAGACTTAGGCCGACACAGCGTCTACAAATTATTCAGCTGTATTACGAAAATCAGTTCTCTACGAGGAATGTGTTTCGTGCACTTAGAGCAACTTATGGTCCACATAATCGGCCTACCGAACGAACGATTCGCTATACGATCGAAAAGTTTGAAAGCCAATTTACATTATTAGATAATACACGACCAAATAGACCACATCCAGCACGTAGTGAAGAAAATATTGCGGCGGTAGCTGAAAGTGTACGCGACAGTAAGTTGCTCTAAGTGCACGAAACACATTCCTCGTAGAGACCTGATTTTCGTAATACAGCTGAATAATTTGTAGACGCTGTGTGAACTATACTGAACAAAAATACCATGATAGAATAACACGACTGACGCTTTATCTGTCAACAAATCCATAGATAAAAAAGTACCTCTAAATGAATCACCCGTTACCTACTGTACACATTAATGTATAAAAAAAACAACATTCTATCTCTATTTTTTTTGTACTAAAATAACTTAAAACGTAATGAAACTTAACGTACTGTTAATCGGACTGGTTCTATTCTATTTTTTTATTATGGCAAGCAAAATGTGACTGGTTGACACTGACAACAGTATTGACATGACACGAAAATGTCAGTTGTCAGTGTCACTGTCAGTGTCGTGATGTCGTCCGTCAGTGCTTGGCTTTGCTGTTTGCATGTGAATTTCGTGCTGTATTTTCAATTAAATGTGATTTAAAATGGTGAAATTCGGCAAGAATAAGTTCAAGGCACTAAACAAAGTCGCTAAAAGTCATAAAATTGCAGAAACGAGTCCGGGAGTATCGAACAAAATCTTGAAAAAGAAAATAAACGCAGAAAAGAAGGTTACGTTTCAGAAAGAAGTTTTACTAAAAGAAGCTGTGGTTAGTGGAAATAATGCGCTCGTAAAGAACATAACAGCTAGCAAACTACGAAATGAATCAAAGAAACTAAAAAAGGACAAAACTACAAACAAGACAAAAGTTACAAACACAAAAATCAAACCTGTTGAAAAAAGGAATAAACGACACAAAACACAAATCAACGACACCAAGTTAATGCTAAAATTGATAAAGAAAACGTAGGCATAAGTAAATAAATAATTACATAAAAATATGCATTTTCTTTCTATTCCTTGCCTCACTATAAACTTATCAATGTTTCACCTTGCATATCAGATTGGAAATACCCTGCGTATTTCTTTCCGTGTCCAACTCGAGACACTGGTTGCGTAAGGTAACATCACCATGCTTGTGTGACAATCACTGCCCACCATAAAAAACCCAAGTTGTTTGCGTCGATTAAAAACATCCTTGGATAATCATATTCTATTTTCAAATTTTCTGTCTGCTCTTTCCCAAATATGTAATAGTGCCGTTTACCTTAACCTTGACTAAGTTCTTCCTTTACTTTTAGCAGGAAGATAGATAAATGTGTTGGTTGATGTGTGCATACCTCTTAGGACTCCTTTCCCACCTTTCTATGTACAATTTCATTTTTTCTTTTCTTATTACAGTTAAATTGGAACTTAACGGCAGCTCGGATGTTATCTATTTGCTGTGTACCCCACCCCTAACCCCCGCTGACACATTGACGTTACTGCACAGCGACGAGCCACTATTAAGTTTGAATTGAACTAAGTATAACTCTTTTTTAAAGAACTAATGGAAAAAGTCATTAGTAGAAAAAAATAAAACAATGCATAGAATTTTACTGATTATTTTTATTTGAATAGTCACAATTACATTGAATATGAATAGCGCACATCAAACAAAAGGTAAACTGAGCAGCAGGGGTGTAGCTGTAGTTACACATTGGTTACTTGGTTAGTAAATCACATAAAATCGAACTTATTTATGACAAAATGTATATAGTGGTTCCTTACCATCCCATTAACACTCGCAACTTTTTGTAAGACGCGCGAAATCAAGAAGAACCCAATTTATAAACGTTTAGACCTAAACTCCATGTTGGCTAGAAGATTTTCTAATAGAAAAAGGAAACCTACACTATATTATCTAATTTTACTACAATTTCTATAGATATTAGTTATACTTAAGAATTCTGAGATACAACGAAGTTGATTACAAATCGAGTGTGGTAGAAATTTATAAGTTATCCCTATATTTTTAATAGTTATGCACTAGCAGTAAGCAAAATTATAAAGGCGGTCCACATTATAAAAACGTGAATTTATCGTTACATATTATTGCAATTTGTAAGTCGTGCAAAAGTAACACAGTGCAAATTCGTTGGTGAAGACTATAGGACATCGCTCAGCATCGCTTCGACACGGCAAATTCAAGTTTAGATTTTAAATCAAATGAATTAAAGTCTATTTTACGTGTGATGACTCGCGGGCAGTGAGCGGCCGGCGAGCCGTCCACTATTTTGTGTAGGCATCGTAAAATAGACTTTATATTTCGTAATGATTGCAATAATATAATACGATGCAAAAAACACGTTGCGTATGTATTTACTAAGCAACTTTTGTAACACATATTATAATGCGAAAAATTATTGGCCAAAAGTACACAGCTTATATTTTTGAATCAGTCCTAAAGAAGATACATACAAAGTATACACATACATACTAAAATCATTGAAAGTTTACTCTTTATTTGATCACGAACATACTTAATTATAGTTTCCAAGTTAATATCCCTGGTACATTATTCTGCTTCATACATGCAACTTGAATACTGGGTGTTAGTGTAAACACCGTTATCCTTGAAACCAGTGGTTTGATTTTATTTCTAGAACGTAAAATCAATGGAAAAAAACAACTTTTAATCTACTTTTTTCCACAAGAATATTTCACCCTACACGCAAGGGCAACGAACTTGCGTCTCAACACGGCGGCCGGCGGTTGGCGGGGGCGGGCGGGGCGCGCGGGACGTTACATGACCGGCTGCGAACGCGTATCCATGAGTATCGGTACAGTGACGGATATTTACTTTTTAAAATCTTTTAATGAAAATAAGGTTTTTTTTTTGTTGTTACTGGGTCATTTATTTTTATATTTAAGTCAACTACCCATGGTTTGAGTGACAACGGTGTTTACCCTCGCATACTGTACAGGTTGACATTCACACAATACTAACCTATTACAATTTATTATTTCTTTAATAAATCAATTTTTATTAAAAATGGAGACCAAAGGAAGAATCAGAATTATTCTACTAATGGAAACAAGAGAATAGAAAGTGTAAAAAAGGGGTTTATAATATCCCAACGATATTACTAATACTACAGACTTCCATATTTACTTTTGATAATAAATTCTAAATATTATGTAAATCTCATACACTTTCGTGTAATTTTCCACACACATAAGGGTCAGTTTAGACCCAACAAGCAAATGCTCTATACATACTAAAATGTGAAGAAGATCAAGAAACGCCAATCTCTTGTTCTGGTTCAATGTTAATCCCTTGACACAAGCTATTTTGCTGCAGTCTAACGGCCTTATCACATTGGTGATTTGCGAGAAAGTTATCAGCCAGGGGACTGTTCTACGCTCTGGCTGCGCGTGCGCAACGTGTTCTCCGCGATTGCTTAAGCAATTGACGAGAGTGTACGCACCCGCAGAGAGCACGTTCATAAATCGCCTCGCTGGAAACACGCTGGCAAATCGCCAGTGTGATAACGGTCTAAAGAGAACCTCACAAAATTGAACAAAACTCGAAACAATTTCGATTATTATTACAGCTAGCCTGTTTTGTCCCACAGCTGGACAAAGGCCCACATTCTTTTTGATTATAATATTATTTTATTTCTTGATAATCAGAGACTATCTTGGAAGAGGCGGATTCATAGCAAATATCCTCACTACTCTGCTAATATAACTAGCAAATTACTAGTTTTATTGGCAAAGTAGTAGTTTTAATTTCAGCTTTCAATCCTTGTGAAATCTACCCAGACATCGTCCTATGCCACAGATGCTAAACAAGGCGATTTAACACAACACATGTTGGATGTATTGACTAAAATGGAGTATAAAGCCATAGACTATACACTTCATAAAGTCATTCATGAGAAACATGTTGCTGTCAACATAGAATGTTTCAGTGTTGTTAGAAACATGTTAAAACCTCGTTACCTCATATTCACGGTAAACAATTGTTCCACAACATTGTTTACAACAACTGTTGGCGTTACGGGACACAATGTTTCTCAACTTTCCCATGAATACAGGGCTAGGTCGTCAAAACCGACCAAAAAAAACACATTACCCTCCTTTGCGTCGCGCAGTCGGGTAAAAGAAGCATATGCAGCTTAGGACGATGAAACTAAAAAAGAAATATGCCACTTAGATGTTAGTATCGCCCGCGGCCCCGGCCGCGCCCGCGCCCGCGCCCGCGCGGCGACGCTCGCGGCTTGTCGTCGGCGGCTGCGGCGACCGCAGGCGGAGTCTTCGGCTTCTCGACCTCCTGTGGCTTCACTGGTTCTGGCTCCGGCTCTGGTTTGACGACGGTTTCTTCTTTCACGGGGGCAGGTTCTTCTTCAGTTGCGGCTGTGAATGAGGTTATAGTGTAGAAAGAGTTCAGTCCTACATTGGAAGTTTATCAACATTTCCACTCAAGAACACGTCTGGACCAACGCTCATTAGTTCTACCGTTAAAATGGCCGGCAATTGTCACTAATAAATAAATAAATAGATTTTTGCGAATAGATAGATAGAATAGGTTGCATGGCATTCTGTTTCCTATGGTAGGATTTTAGGAAATGTGCTTGGACCTGCGACCTGCTATTACCACTATTTGGCAGTGAGGGATAGTCGACACAGCTGGTGCCGTGTGGACTAGGCTACACTTGAGACCGTGTCAAATGAAGGAGCCTGGGGGAGGCGCGAATACACTGAAATGCAACAGTTATGTTGCATGCTTAATTTATTTTATATTGTAACGTGGATGTCGGTTATTATACTATACTAAAACCTTCCTCGAGAACCACTCTATCCATTGGTGAAAGCATGAAAATCGGTGTAGTAGTTTTTGAGTTCATCGCGAACAGACAGACGCGGCGGAGGACTTTCTTTTATAATATTATGTAGTGATTAGTTATAGGCTGGATTTCTGCCCGATTGATGGCAATATTATATGGGACTTACATAACTGACTGGGTCACTATATGAATCTGGGTGTACTAATCCATCGGGGAAAATATGCGTAATGTTATGTGTTTAATTAGTTTAAGTTCATCAGTAAATAAAGGCATGAATAAAGGTAAGAGGGATCTCAGCCACCACGTCGCGGCCATGATGAATTACAGCTTGCTTATTCGTACTTACTAGTCATATTCTCATCTTCAAGTATCTCATCGACGGTCTGTTCCCAGTTCTCCAGTTCATCGGAAGGCGCCGCCTCCTGCTCTCCATCCTCCTTGTTCAGGATAGCTTCCTCGCTATTGTCTACGGCATCATCTTGGAATAACGAAATATTCGTTAGAACGTAATCTCCAGAATATTCTTGACAAATATTTAGTTACAGAATTATAATTATTAGAATCATGAATCTAGATCTCTCTAAGTTAGAATTGGTCTACTGAATGACTTTTTCTTCAGATACAATCTGACACTGACCGCTGCAGATTGCAAAAAACGTAAGAAATTTTGTATTTCGCGGGCTACCTTTCCTCCGAGCTCCGCAGGCTCCTTGTGAAATTAAAAGAAGAAATTTTTTTGGTCTTTAATTTTTTTTTAATGTTGGGGACATCGCAACCACATCATAAAAAAAAAATAAAGACCAAAAACTTTTCGTCTTTTTTAAAATTTTCTTCGTTCCTTTCCTTGATTGGTTGAAACTAGTTTTCAGTAATTCTTGTACAATGGCAATGGGCTTAGTACTGCTATTCAGCTGCATCCGGTTAGACTGGATGCTGACCCCAAGATCCTCACCTTTAGTCTCCTCATCATTATCATGTCCGTTCTGTTCCTCTCCATCTTCAGTCTTGCGTCGCTTAGCATCGCTGGAGTCTTCGGCGTTCAGAGGCCGCTTGTTGCTATCACTTCCCTGTTAACAATATTGATAACGAAACTTAATAACATGAAGGCAGAACTTTTGTAAATACTACACAATCAATTTCACGTACACACAGATTGACAGGAAAAGATTGTAACTGAAAAATAAATTGGCTTGAAGATCGATAGAATGAATTATACAACATTAAAATCGCGAACCAAACTTGAAATCGCGAAAAAAAAAACTGCTGTTCCATACATTTGTGTTCACTTAGATCGACAAAATGTATGGAACAGCTGATTTTTTTTTTCGCGATTTCAATGTTGTTCCCATTGAAAAAGTTGTTCAAAATGATGAGTACAATGACCCCACTTTCGGGTTTAGCATATAAACAAATAGTAATGTTGCATAACGTGTGGATTTTTTACAGAATCATAATTGTTATTTTTAAATGTTTTATGTTGTGATGGCTCAAGGCGGGTTCCTATAGTTTCGGAATGTTATTGGTTAAAATTAAGACTGTTGTATCTTTACCAATAATGATGCAAAGACCTCATAGCTTTGCATAGTATACACTCCCATATGGAAGTAGCTATCACAGGTAAAGTTTACCTGCGATTTAGATGCTAACCTAACCTAACTGGACATATTATGTCCAGGTAATAAAAAATGTTACCGTTGGTAAGCAAAACGATTCGTTTTTGTTGTTTAAAGGAACACATCGCGAGGAAACGAGGATTTATAGTAAAAATAAGTCTGAAATCGCCGACCCATCTTGAGCAAGCGTGGTGATCAATGCTCGTGCCTTCTCCGTATGAGAAGAGCCCTAGCCCAACAGTGGGACAACAATAAGCTTGTATTATTATTAAGTTTTCTAGGACAAACGCTGAAGAAACCAGCAGGTATCTAAAATATCAGGGACCCATTGTAAATGTGGTGATCATTGCCAAGATTAATACCTATAATTTGTCATATTGTCGACATAACACAACACCACGCCTGTATTCCACGAAGGTATAGGCAGAAGGACGTGCGGTCGGCCGGTCGGTATCGGCCGCACTTGGTGATGGGGCCAGCTAGGTATGGCAGGCTGATACCAGTCGGGGATGCGGCGAATGTACAAGACGTTTCTCCCGGGCCCCAACTTATGGCAGCAGAGGGAACAGTGGGGTTTTAGTCGGTAGGTCCGACATCACCCTCCGTTCTCCCCAGACGGAGTGTATCCATGAGGATTTCCCCAGAAAAAAGGGGTATATAGTACACCAACAATTCCCCTTTTCTGATATTAATTATTATGTGCGTTATCGCAGATTTACCTTTCAAAGTAAGTTTGGTCAAAATATTTTAATAACTTTCGATCTGCTACGTATTACATTTGACTTATCACCGATATCGGTAAAATATGGTTGTAAATCAGTAGAAATAAAAAAATTCTGAAGACAGGCAGACAATTCTATTGAAAAGTAAAGTCATGATGGAATTTTCCAAGAATTGGCAGTTTAAGATGTCGTGTAACTACACATTAGAAACCAAAAGACCCACCGCATCTGTCTGTTTGAAAGAGCTTATCTCAAAAACGCCTAAGCGGATTTTAATAAAATTCCCAACACGATACCAATTCTTAAAAAAAAATACCAATTTCAGTGTCTCTTGGAAAAAGTTTGTGTATTATTAATGCTTTGAGTTGTAGCCAGGGCGAGTCAGCTAGTGGAAAAAAAAATTAGGCTGAAACTCGGAAAGACATTTTTCATGCAACCAGACACATCAATAATAGGAAAAACGTATAGAAGGATTGAATGCGTGCTGTCAACATCAACAGAATGTGACGAACAATAAAACAATACGAAATTAAAATATTTTCTTTTGAATAACGAAAAATAAACTATCAACGTTTTTGACATGCAAAAACATTTAGATAATAAAGCGTGCCTAGTGTACTTTGGTAGCCAGCAGCATAGGGGAGATATTAACGGCCAAATACTCAAACGCAAAAAATATATATAAGAAGTTGCTGTATCTCATGCCGGCTTTGAGCGTTCATTCTAAAAGCTGGCAACGTCGCAAATAGCTGTCAAATATTTACCTGTTCTGATTAATTTGTCAATACTACTGTATGGAAATATGAAATATTGCTCTCTAGTGCACTAAAATATTGATAATGGAATGTATATCGTAGCACTGTGGCGGCATCTACATCGCCACATGCGAACTAAGCATCACAATGACGTCACGCAAAATCCTACATCGCGCAAGCTGTTTACCGCGCGACTAGCATATATACAACGTCTCGAAATCAATCGTCGTGGCGTTGTGCCCATCAAACAACACCCGTCTGGTCGGAGGACCCTACCTTTTCTATGGAGTATGAGTGAACTTTACACACTACCCTCAGACCTCTATAACACTTAATATATTTTACTTTTAGATGTAAAAAAGCATTTGGCAACTTTATTATATATTTTACACCTAAAACTGTTACAACCCCCTATTCACTAAAATATGAATTACTATTGTAATTCATATTTTAGTGCCGTATATGGTATTATGAACAAATTAATAAAAAACTGGTAAATATTTGACAGCTATTTGCGACGTTGCCAACTTTCAGATTGCACGGTCTTGAAGCTGAGTATCGTTTGAGTATTCAGGGATAAATCTACTGGTTTTTATTATGTCTTTGGGTAGACTTCCGTGGCTCGCGACCGATGCAAGAATACTAAACGTTATGATAATGTATAGTGCTATTTCGTTATCCATATATCACAAGTAGTAGTTACTACTATTTGCTAGTGACAAAAAGTCGGACATTTGCAAAAACATATAGTCCGGACGGTTGGTAACTCTAGTCGCGAGTCCATACATTTTCATAGTGTTTGTAGTGTTGGTCGTAAGTGTCGTAACCCACGGAAGTCTTACCTGACGTTTGTAAGCAGATTTGCTGAACCAAAATAAACCGCGCACTCTATATTCCTTCTTCGTTACCGACTCCTCAGTTATCGGGTACGGGTGAGGCTAAAAAATAGATATTTAAAATGGTTAGAAGTACAGAACCGTTATGTTAGTTTCATATTACATTTTTACCGTAAGAAGTATTATAATTCCTTTCGTGTCCAAAGGGAGGGTTTCTTTGTTTATAAACACAGCTACACCCGGCTCTACGCGCGAAATCGCCTTTTGGAGCATGGTTTTCATTTTTATTGTCGAACTCCCACTGTGCTACCAAATTGTATACATACCAGTTACAATTTTGTAATGCATGAACGTACTGACAGCTCGTCGTCACTTGTTTTTGAGACGTAGTAACGTATCACAGCACGCGTCGCGCAGAAATCTGAGCAGACTCTACAACCAGACGCAGAGCAGGACAGACACATCCCACAGCTGTCAGTAGGTTCATGCATTACAAAATCTGCTCTACCCTACGCTGCTTGGACCTGCGTCTCAGCATATGCTTAGCCTAATAATCGAATCCAAGTAGGTGTTACGTCTACTCTCTACGGCGGTGTCGATGTGCATTCCTGATTATACTTTATTTCATACACAATTATGAAACTGGTCGGTGATAAAAAAAAAAACTTTAATTTGAAGTAACTACAGTTGACTTCGGGATCATCGGCCGGTGGTAGTTTTTATCCCATCTGCGGAGTTTCGCCAGCTATTTTAATTTGATCATGTATACCTCTGCTTAGGGTCTACAGCAAACACAGGACTTCATCAAGTTGATGGGATATTGGGCATCGGGCATGTTTGCGGAAGCGCGAGTAGATGACTTTCATGCCATCATGCGCAAACGGTGTGCATCGATGTGTTGCGGCGATTCAGGGGTAGCCCTAACAGCGTTTTAGCTACACTGACTGACAAGGTCGATGGACCATTTATCAGGCTCTGGGCTGGCAGACATGTGCGTGCACATGTTCATGTAGCCAAATCATTTATAAGTTTACTAACATCGGCAAGTTCATACTAACACTATATGGATCCGTTGATCTGAAGTAAAATAAGTAAGAAGTAGAATTAGAATAGCCGTGGTACGTACCAGCTGAGTGCCGCTCTTCTCAGCGAGCAGGCGCGTGAACAGCTGGTGGTGGCGCCACGTGCGCAGGTGCACGCGCGCCGTGGCGTCGCTGTCCAGCAGCTTGCGGCACAGGCTGCACTGCACGCAGCGGAACGACGACAGGAACGAGGCGCCCACGCCGCGCTCGGTGCTGGGGGGGTCATGTTGTGTCATTACACTAGGCAGCTTATAAAAGTAGGCGTATTCAAAACAAATCCGCTCAACTGTCGACTGGCCTTCTAATGGCCGATAACAATTAAAATTCTATTGTGTCTCGTTAATGACAGTTGGAGATATATAGACAGTTCATAAAGTTCTGATCAACTTATCAAGTATGATTAGGATTTCATACAAATTCTGTTTCATTATTGAATTTATTTGAATACTCTATCTCTGTGAAATAACCTCTTCAATGATTTAAAAGCTGTGGTAAAGGGCGATGTTTTGGGGACTGTCTTATGTAATTTTGACATTGAAAGTGTTTGAATAAATGATCTTTGAAAGTCCTATTTAAATAAAGCTGCACCCTTCTTTTTGTTTAGAGGAAGCAGCCATCTTGATAATACATTCCCGGACTCTTAAATCGAGCTACCATGCAATTCTATGTGAGATAAAGAGGCCTAAACATAATGATGAGTCAAAGAAAAAGTTTATATGCTGTTTTGATGCCGACATAATGCACACAGCACAGCACAGTACAGATTTTGTAGACAAAAGCAGGCGAGGTAGACATAGGTCGCGAGCGACACATACACAGCTAGTACAAACAATAGACGATTGTAACAAAATTATGAATCAGCGTATGCAGAGACGCAAGTGACGCAGGCGCTGCGTGGACCTGTGTCTCAACATACGCATAGCTTTTTATGGGTGCTGTGTAATTTTAATGACTGTACCCTTCACAATAAAAAAGTAACATTATTAATAATAATAACAAGTACTGGCATACATATTTACTTCGTGATAAAAAGTCGCCAGAAACAAAAACAGTCACCTTAGCCGAAATCAGCATGAGATGTATTATTATCATTATTAAAACCCACCTGTAAGCCGGGAACATGTCCTGCGTGGTTCCCTGCAGATCATCACCCTCCTTATAATCCAGGATAGTGTTATCTTGATCAATAGAGTTCTTCTTCTCCTCAGGTTCTGGTTTGGTTTCACCGTCTCCCTCTTTCTTCACTCCTTCATCCTGGTTGGATGATTACATTTTGAGGTTTATTTATATACTTCAAGCACACAATCGTACAGAGGCGGTCTTAATCAGGCGCGGTCGCAGCCCAGATCACCCTTGGTGCTAAGCAATATTTTTAGAGAAATGGTTAATTGATAAGTACGTAAATCATTCAGTCTCAACAGCATAAATGATTTTGGGGGGGGTCATGACCTCCAGAACTCCCCCCCTCGGACCGCGCCTAGACTTAATGCTATAGGCATTTTCTGCAAGTCAACCTTTGGGTGATGCAGACAAGCTGTGATAGTGTAATAACGAAACATTTATAAACTAGCTCTAGCACTATCAACCAGCTACGAAGTCTTTTGACCACTGAATTATCTAACATTCTAGTTTAGTTTCTAGCCAAAACAAGAGAAGTAAAAGTTGAGATTTTCAATAGTGGGAAAAAAATCTGCAGTTTGTATCATAACTCATTAATATTTAACTCCCTGCATGCGTAACATGACCACTGTACGAAACGGGGTGTGTAGAAACGGGTTATGTAGACGAAAAGGTGATATTTTATGTATCTAACTAACCTGACTATCTCCCTCTCCGTCCTTCATCTCTGAATCCTCAGCATCCTTCTCAGTGTCCTGTTTGTCATCGGTGCGGCGACGACGCTGCCTGTCCTCGCGTAAGTACAGCTGCTCCATGTTGAGGGTCGAGATCACCATCACTGAGGACAAATAACAGTGTTAACTATATGTTTGGTGGAGCAAGCAGCTGATACTGGAGTTACAACAAGGCTATGCCAAGAAGGTTGTTTATCCTATAAACAGCGATGTGTCTGTGTTTCTCAAAGGGCTCTGCAGTAGGATAACATGGAGATTCAGAGGGGTGCTAGCTGTCATATTTTTTTTTTGTTTTTTATCTGCTCAACTGTCGATTGGCCTTCTAATGGCCGATAACAATTAAAATTCTATTGTGTCTTGTTAATGACAGTTGGAGGTTTATAGTTCATTGCCATTTCTACTATTGTTAGAATCAAAAGTTCTTATATACTTCACAGACCAGACATGTTCCTGGGAAGATGTTGCGCCACTTTTTCACAGAATGGCTAAAACCAGGGACTTGAAACATTACTCAAAATATATTAACTATAGGGTGTGATTACGTAATACCGTTATGTATAGTTCCAGTAATTATTTACGAAGTATTTAACGAACTTATTTCTTGGCAATATAACGAAAATCTATCGGAACGAAATCTTCTACTACTTATTTAGTTACGATCTGGGTGAAACAGATTGTTACTGGTACTATAGTAAGTTATAAAATAAAACGTTATAATATAAACGTTATTTTATAACGTTTCCTGGCTAAAACACTATGAGTGGTGAAAGGCGGCCGTTTGGAGACAGTCTTTCATAACTTTTATCCTCCAAAATGGAGCGAATAAATGTAATGGATTATCAGCCCGATTTTAATAAATTATTTTTCATTTTGAATCTCAAAGTCAGACATCTTTAACTCACCTTCGGGCTTAGGCTTAGTAATAATCTCTTGTTTATCCTGCATATTCCTCAAATGCTCCGCAGTCAGCCGATGTTCATCCAACTCGATCCTGGTGGGCATCTCCTTATGACAGGACGTGCAGGTCGGATGGAGGTACTTCTTGAGCTTGCGATGGCCTACGGTGGTGCGATGTATGGCACCGTCGGCTGCGTACATGTCGCACATGGCGCAGTAGAAGTCGCGCGCGGGTTGTTGGCCGGCCTTGCGGGTGCGTTTCATTTCGCGAATCTGGTGGGGAAGGGATTGTTTTAGTATTTTTATAAAGGCACACATGAAGGTAGCGTCCTATTTTCTCTTATATTAGACAGTAGTTGACCCACTTTGCAAAAGCTGTTCTTTTCTACAATCTTGTGCAAACTTACCGAAAAGAAGTAAAAACAAGTATTAAAATATTCACCTTAAACTCCTGCCGCATAGTATCAGCTGTAAGCGCATAGCTCTCCGCAGTCTTGGTCATCATAATAGCATGGGCACGTCCACTCAGATGGTTCTCAAATGACCTGCCGTCCCACATGCTCTTGTTACAGATATGACATTTTAGCAACTGAGGGTTGATGTCATCGTATCTGGTCTTAGGAGCTTCCTTCTTGGTAGTGGTCTCCTCACCCTTCTCCTGGTTCTCGCTAGATTCAGCGTCATTCTTGTCATCAGTCTCACTGCGGGACGCTTTGCTGGTAAATTAAAGGCAGGTTTATAAAAATGAGGTTTTTACCGATTTTGAACGCTGAAGTTGTCTATACTATTTGGATTGGGTTTACATGTCTGTCTATTACTAGACTAGCAATACATTTAGAAAAGAGGCGTTTAAAATAAGGTTTTCTGTGTTGTGTTATGTCCTTTTTGTTTAATTGTATGTGGGGTTGTCTGGCAGTCAAATTGGTTTGTATGTCAATATATTTATGTATGATTGCCTGATAAAAAATTTCAGTAGTGAAATTATGTTTTCAAACACTTACAGGAATCCAATTGCCATGCATTTTAATTAAAATGAATTGGTGTTTGTACTTGTAGAGAATTTATGTTCTTTATAATAAATTAAATGATAAAAGACTTCGAATACTTTACGTTTTTCGGAACTGCAAAAACTTCTGTCTTTATATTTATTTATAAGTTCATCTTATTACACACTTACCAATGTCACAAATATTAAATGTTTATCGGTCCATTACAATCCAAAGAAGCAAGCGTTAAACATAAGGTTTGAATGGGTGCAAAAACCAGTGATGGGTGATGCACCCTTGGTTTTATGAAGCTCCAGGTGTCAGGTCTAATGACAGACTTTTAGTATAGACAGATAACTGTTTATACCTGCCTATGGTGAAGACAATTTTCATTGAAACGTAAAAACAAACATTCGAGATTTGTATTTGAAATGCATTCATACCTCAAAAGAGGCAGAAACTAACGTAATGCCAATTCGGCTAAAGTTCAGAGGCCGGTGAACGTAAGGTGTTAACAGAAACTTATTTGCAGTGAGGCTCAACCTCAGCAGAGGCACAAGAAATGCGGTGTCACCACCGGAAGGAAACATTCAGGGTTCCTTACCTCTCCTTAACAGGTTTAGCCTTTGAATCGGCCTCCTTTTTCGGGGAACTCTTGTTTTGTTGCCTCTGCCCATCATTGGGCCTATACGGTTTACGATTGTTGTTGACACGCTCACCGGAGCGATTGTAAGTTCCCGTACGCCGGAAATTACCTTGATTGCCCATCTAAAGGGAATTGATCAGAACATGATTGTTAGTACGAAAACTGCGGGGCTCTACGAGCCACGAAGAAGTGCTGAAATTTGAAATACTTCAGGTTTGTCATTAAAATGTGATTATGAACATTATTTGAACTATAACTGAAGATTCTGGGGTCCAATATAAAGGGGCTTCCAGCAGATTTTTTTTAATATTTTTCATGCATGAAAAAGATGACAGAATTACTTCAAAACTTTAACATAATTAATGCAGGAAATGACATACATATTTGCATAGAATTACCATCAAAACATTATTTTTATTATTGAATTGGTATTTATAATACCAGACATTTAGAAAATTTGGATTAACAGGTCATCAAAACTGTAAAATTGCATTTAAATTCACTTTATACTGTTTTGCAGCGTTCATTTCTGATAAAGTGTAGTACTTACCCTGTTGGGTCCATAACCTCGGTCATACCGACCCATGCTGGGTCCGCCAAAGTCCCGTCTAATGGGCATGTCGAGGAGTGAGGGGACAGGGTTCTGACGCGGCTGCAGCAGGTTGATGATGTTACTTGCAAGAGCCAAGGTGGCCTCAGTGGAACCCCCAGATAGGGGCAGCAGGTTGGGTAAGCCGCCGCCGGGGCCGCCACCCTGCCACGGTGAGACTCCGCTGCGCCCGAAGTTCTTCCCGCGGTCGTTGCGTTGGAAATCCATGCGACGCCCACTGTTATTTTGAGGTCTTCGGTTCGCCATTTTAGATACTAGGGCACAAAGTAAAGTGCGTTAGATTTTCGCACGCAAATCTTAGCGATCCGCCCTTAAGCTACACACCCACTAAATCGTGGTATTTAAATCACTAGCTTTGAAGCCGAGGTTAGTGGTAGAAAGTTGCCGGCCGGCAGAAAATAGCACAAGGTGATTGTGCATATTTTATTATTGATTTTTCCAACTCAATACGTACCGTAACGAAGGTATGTATATTTTATAACAAAATTAATGTATCTTCAGGAATCTAGTCCACAAAGCCGTTTTATGACCTAAGAAGCATCAGAAATTGATAAAAAAAGACATGCAAGCCCGAAACGATGCTTACGTAGCCCATTTCATGGTTGATTATTTACTCAAGAATTCGACAAGTTACTTAGCAAATACTGATTGAAACATTGTATAAATTGTAATACTTACAGCTCGATGGTTGAACAGCACAATAAAACTTCAATGGAGATAAATTCAGTGGAAATTACTAACACAATAACGACGTCCACCAAGTCGAATGAAAGCTAAACGTCAAATGTAATAAAAATGGCCGCCCGCCGCTGTAAGCAAGGCTTGGCTTGTTTGTTTATGGTTTATTGATTGTACCATAAACAAGCACAAGTTAGGGCGTTTGTCCACTGGCTAGGACCAAGGGTCATGGCCTCATGACTAAGTTGCGGGCGAAGTGCGTCAGAGGCGGAGTTAAATGTCGAGATCGCCTTAGGTAGGCAAGCAACTCATCCGCGCCCCTCTAGCGGCCGTAATAAATTTCAAGAAGCCCCTGAGGCTTATACATTTCTATGGGGTACTGCGCAGCTAAAAGCAAACTTCCGAGCCGCCATAAAGTTTGAATCGATCTGTAATATAATCTAACATTTTATTGATTGCACTGATGCTGTAGTAGACAATTAAATATTCATAAATATTATTTTCAATCCTGTGATAGATATTTTTTCGTTTGCAATAAAATAACCGCACATTTTACACTTGCAACGCACCAGCCGGCTGTCAAGCTGACATCTGTTTTTTTTATATTTCGTTTTCTTCCGATATTGATCTTTATTTCAATAGTTATAAGGATCAGCCCGGTGTCAACATCATGATATTTCCAGTCTTCATAATACCGTGATAGTTGTTGAAAAGAAACAATAAATAAATTCCAAACCCACGTGAAATTGAATAATATCAGCGCTGAAAGCGGACACGTTTCTGTTGTGTAACTAATTTTATCCAGGTGTTAAGATATCTTCGAAATGGAAGACGTAGAAACTGAAAATGATCAAAAACGTAACAAGGTAAGAATTTTCTTCTAGAATATTTCTGGAATTTACCTAACCATTTAGCGTATAAAAGTAAACTTGGAATAGTATTTAATATGTTTACTTAAAAATTTAATTAAATTGGTATTTCTGTGGAACTAACTAAAGCTTTGTGTAATAATTGTAATGTGTATGTAAAACCAGATGTTATGTATACAAAAACATTGTAGATACCAAGGTGAAGATTCACTTCATGAATGAAATGGATCATAAACATATTTATTAACTTGAATTTTGAAAAGGTAATCCATCCCTTATACATGAAAACTGTTACATGGCTTTATAGAACATGAAGCTACTGTACAAAATATGAAATCAAGAGCAAACTCTGTAAAGAACATCATGTGCCTAATTATGTTTTTTGGAGGGTCTAAAGTAGCCTAAGAATATGTCCCGTAGAATATTTTCCGTGTGTATCAACTTGTAAGATTTAAGTTATAAATACTGCATCCGGTTAGACTGGAAGCTGACCTCCAAATACTTGGAAAAGGCTAGGCAGATGATGATCAACCTTAATCTAATTACTGTTTAAAACAAATACTTCTTTATTATATTTTCGATTTTAGTAAAACCTTAAAAAGGGGAAAGACAATTTCAATATGGCCGATGAATCATAGCTGGTCCAAAATTTGCACAGAAGGCTGCGCTGACATTTTTTAGGAAGCAAATGGTGACATGAGATGAGTGTGAGTGAGAAAATGTGCTCAAAAGTTTTGGAGAGTCTATGTTCAGACTGGCCTGGAATTTAATGTCCAGTTCCAGAAATAAAATCTATTGTTTTAAATGTTTATCGAAAAACAAACATGTTTTGATTACAGTTGTAACACCTCATAAATTAGATCTCATTATTGCGCGCTCATATTTTCGAAGATACACTATTATTCCCGAAGCGCATATTAAGGCACACGTTGAGGACATACAACGCCCTGCGTGTCCAGTATAACAATGTATTCAGGATGCTGTTGGGTCTACCACGCTTTTGTAGCGCCTCCGGGATGTTCACCGAGGCCAGGGTTGATGGTTTTCATGCCATTATATGGAAACGGTGCGCTTCTATTCTCGGTAGAATGCGTGCTAGCTCCCACAGCATCCTGAGTGTATTTTGTGATAGGTGGGACAGCCCCATGCTGGCTCACTGGATACGGCTGCACACGTAGGTGTCAGTCGTTACAATTTTGTATATAATATGGTTTTTAACTAACATTAGATTAAGACCTTTACTAACAACTTATGGATCATGTGATCTGAAATAAATATATATAATAATAATTATGTAATTGCGTGTACGCGTATTTTGCGTACATGGGGCCAATGTAAAACCTTTGTAATCTTTTTGGCAATAAAGTATTTATTATTTTTTACTTTCAGAGTCGCAGCCCCTCCCCGGGTATCAAGTCCACAGCAGTAGTGAAGTACACTGCGTTTCAGAGCCCGGTAGGGTACGCGCGGCTACAATGTAACACGGACCTCAACATGCCCCCCTCCAACTGGGGGGCCGCTATAGACTCGTACGGGCTGAAGCAGATATTGACTAGGGGCACAGGACTTTCGAGGTAAATTATTGTATTGCCCACGGTGACGCCTCGACGGGCAGCTGCTAGAGACGCCATTATTAACACTTTTCATTCAAACTATACCTGTCACCGTTTAGTCGCACAACGATACAAATGACGCCTTTCGAGGCGATCCGTGACAAAAGTTGCCGCAAACGCACTTTCATCGCCACGAATTTGATTAGTACTGCCATCTCTAGACGCGGCTGGCGAGGCGATTCCGTGCCCTGTGTTACCGACTGTCTTATCAATTTGGGTATCTGGAAAAGCTCTGCTTAATCAATCAATCAACTCAGCCTATTGCAGTTCACTGCTAGACAAAGGCCTCTCCCAGGCCACAACATAATGTCCTCCGCCTGCCTCAACCAGTCTATCCCAGCCAACTTCAGATATCCAGGGCAGTACTTGCATGTCTGTTTCTCCCATAGTCCTCATCTCAGCAGGAACCCCTGATGATGGCTTTTTTATATTCTTTTTTTCTTCACTTATTTTTGCTGGTTAACCTGTTGCTTCAATAAAATATTATGATAAATAAATCAAATAAAAAAAAAAATGAATTGTCGGACTTATCACGTTATTGAAGCAAAGAGGCGTTATATTGTATAGGTACAGAAGCTATTGGTAAACCTTTATAAATAAATAAATAAATGACTATCCTAAAAGTATTTTGTCCTCACAGCTTCAGGATGGCACACATGTTTCCAGACTGCGTCGGAGACGTCGACGTCATTTCCGGCGCCGAGTGTATCAAGAAACTGCTCAAGTTACCGTATCAGCCTAACGGCACTGTAAGTTCGCAACCCATAGTAACCTAGTAGTTGATGTACAGAATGCGTAGATAACGGCTATGTGATTGTTCTTTTAACACTAAGGGGAATTTTGCAGTGTACAGTGGAACAAGCTATTTGGTATACAGGAAAAATATGTTCATTTTCCACTGCATTGCCAAAATTCGTTTTGATTGTGTATTTTGAGCTTATGGCTTAGGAGAGTGACGTAAAAGGATTTTTGACTACTGAAAACACTCACAAGATTGTTTAAAGTAGTTGCAAGTTATCTGCCTGTATACCAAATAGCTTGTTCGACTGTACTACAAGTAAAAAATAATAATATATACCACATAGGAAAGGGACACATAGTCACATGTCACATGTACAAACTCATTTTATTTTTCATCTTTTGAAATTTTTCCTGATTTTATTGTCAATTTTAACACACATTTTCACTTATTTGTCTGCAGGTGAGTATGATGGTCCATCGCGTAGAGAACACCCTTCTTCTAGACGACTTCGACGTTTACGACTACCTCATGAAGTCGGAGTGGTCCTGGCTGAAAGACTTCTTCTACGAAAACATTTTGAAGACTATGTCGGAACAGGTAAGTGTTTTATGTCCACTTTATTATTTTTTTAACTCATTTTTCTCCGTTTTCTATAATTCAGAGAGCTTTCTCCCATCGTATTTTTGCAATTAACAGATGAGCAAGGAGTTACTAAAAAAAGACGGAAATGCGTTCGCGATTTATTTTCCAAATATGTAAACAAATATGTGTTTTTTAAACCGACTTCAAAACGGAGGAGGTTCTCAATTTCGTCAAATTTTTTTGGTTGGGTTTTTGTTACGCGATTACTCCGTCAATTATGAACTGATTTCGATGATTCTGTTTTTGTTTGGTAAGTCATGCTTCAGAGGTGGTCCCATATAAATTTTAATAACATTGCTTGCGTGGTTTTTGAGCTAGCTTCAATATTACGTATTTTTCCCACTTAGTCTACAGGGTGTTAGGGTAAACACCGTTATCCTTGCAACCAGTGGTTTGGTTTCATTTATAGATCGTAAAATCAATGGAAAATTACAACATTTTTTTAAAATATTTTAGATCTAAATTTTACCACAAGAGACGCAAGTTCGTTGCCGTATGCGCTAGGGCAACGAACTTGCGTCTCAACACGGGCGGGGGGTACGGGATGTGACCTGACCGGCAGCGAGCGCGATTCCTCCCTTAGTCAGTCAGCTGTTTCGCTAGAGAGCACGGTGTCGGATAGAAACTTTTTAAAATCTTTTAATGAAAATTACGTTTTTTTTTTGTTGTGTTCGGTCATTTATTTTTATATTTAAGTCAACTACCCATGGTTTGAATGACAAGAGTGTTTACCCTTACATCCTGTATATGGACGATGTTTTAAGTGACTCCGTCACTGTTATTTACATAACAGGCAGTGATGACTACTATTAGAACTGTCACTCAGAGAACTCTCTACTCAGACTGCTATTAGAATTTGTGTGGGGTACCACAACTATGGAAAAACAACTTTCATACCCACACATAAAGTTCAGTTAGCCTGGCGGTTTCGCCCTAGAGCTGTCCCTAATGTCGGCCCGCTCCCCCAGGAGCGCATGTCCCTGACGCTGGCGCCGGCGCCCAGCTCGGCGCTGCAGCTGACGCAGGCCTTCCTGTCGCACTCGGTGGCGGAGCGCCCGCCGCCGCCGCAGTCGCTGCCCGACATGGCCACCATGTGCCTCACCGATAAACGTAATGTATTCACTTAAGCCATTTACAAAACCGTTGCTTGAAAATGAAAAACGTAAAATTACGTTTTTCATTTTGCAAGCAACTTTGTAAATAGTGAAAACACAAATTCGATAAATCACTCTCGTAAATGGGAAATAATTATTTTGTTAATCCAGGGCTAGAAAAAATTTAGAAGGTTTTGCAACACTAATCAGACGTACGTACAGTACGTGTGTATGAACTAAGAAAAAAAACCCAGAAGGCTAGTTTTCGTACTTAAAAAACGTTCACATTCAAGTCGCAATCTGTCAAACTTGTCAAAAATGTTGGTAAATTGATTGTATTTTTGACAGATTGCGAATGTTCTCAAAAATTACGGAAATTGGCCATCAGATGTAAAACCTCACAAAAACTTAATTTCATCACAGGTCCGTTCCTCCCGGAACCCGAAACTCGAGCCGAAGAGCCTCCAAACGAGCATCTATACAACCGCAACGTCCTCTGGACTTTCGAAGACATCCACATGCTCATAGGAAGCGACCTTCCGATCTTCGGCGATAAAGACAGACCCTGCGTCAGTCTACGTCTGAGAGACGCACGGGAACCCATCAACGTGCTTACTGGCATAGACTACTGGCTTGACAACCTCATGTGCAACGTCCCTGAAGTGCTAATGTGCTACCATTTAGATGGAATCGTACAAAAATACGAACCGATGAAGACTGAGGATCTCCCAAACATGGAAAATTCGAAATTTTCGCCGAAAGTCATCAGAAATGTCGCTCAAAATATATTATCTTTCTTAAAGTCGAATGCGACGAAAGCTGGACATACTTACTGGCTTTTTAAAGGACCCCATGATGACGTCGTTAAACTATACGATCTGACGTCACTATGCCCTGATAGTTTAGACAACCCTTTCACCACCCCGGTGGCTATGCTTTTGTATAGAGTGGCTAGGAACATGCGGATGACGAACAGGTCGAGACATGTCAGGCAGCTGTTGGAACATGTCATAGAGTTGCTGAAAGTGGAGAGGTATCCGCAAATCATCGCGTCTTCCCACTATATGTTGGCTGATTTGTACGTGCCGGCGACTACAAATCCTGCTAACCCGGATTTTAAGGGTGAGTTTGTTTTCAATAAGTTATTATTTGTTCAGGTAGCCCGCGAAATTTACCGAATCATAAAAGCGTCCAGAGTAAAGAAAAAAAAAAAAAAAACCGTGACAGCTAAGAGATGACCAGTCCTTAATGCGCCCGTTCACGAACATGACGCATGGATCAGCCACCATTTAGCTCAACCATTTTGAAGGGAACTTTCACACGCGCCACCACCAGCGAGACATCTGAGCGAGCATGATATACACCCAGCCGCCAGGGCACACTCAAGTCAATGAAAGACATACATAATCAGCTCATATAACATATTACCAGGTTAATGGTAATTATGTCTTTCACTTCTTTTACTAAAAATATGAGGATTCCATAGATATAAAGACTATTTGTCTTTGACGAGTCGATATGTCTGCACTGGTCATCAATTTATTATTAAAAATGGTGACCAATCACAAATTCATACTTTCAATAAAAATAACCTACCTTTACATTTGTACGCCGTTAAGGCAAAACATGACTGTGCTATAATTTTATGTAAAATCTTGCATACCATGTGTGTGTATATCTACTTATGTTTTGGACAAATAAATCATCTTTCTTTCTTTCTTTCATTTTGTCATTCAATTTTCTTTCATATTCTAGAAGAAAATTCGGACTCAGACTGCGAAGATTCCGATTTTGTGAATACCGACTACCCGCCCGAACCGGAGGACATCTGTTCGGACAACGCGGTGGATTTAACGGAGCAGACGGAGCAGTCCGAGCAGTCCGACAGCTCGCCCGACAGCTCGCCCGACACGTCCCTCGCGCTGCAGATCCGGGGCCTGGCGCTGCGGGACATCGGGGACAGGGTGCGGGACACTGTCGGGGTGAGGAGCGTTGTCAGTGTTGTTTATTATAGCTTCCCCGCGCCTGCACTCCCCTCTAGCTCGCGGCCGCAGTGCGGTGCTCATTGGTCAACGCTGCCAGCGAACCGCGCGTTCCTAAGGCCCGGTATTCACCAAAGCGGAGAGGAAAGGAGACGAGAGGAGATGTGTTTGAATAAACCAATCCGATTTCGTTATTTCCAAGAGATGTGGAAATAACGAAATCGGATTCACAGAACAAGCTATAATTAAATGAAGCCTTCATAATATAAAAGATTAAATAAAAGGTTTATTTATTTTGTCGTTATTCGATGGCAAACAAACGTCCAATCTGATGGTTAGTGACTAAGTGGCATCGCTTCTCATCAACATCTGCTATTACACAACATCGCATGCCGTTGTCATTCCAGAGATGAGGTAAAAATTCTCATGTGCTTGTCACATCGGTTACCGGCAACAGAAGACTAAATTACGTCAGTTTAAAAAACATTGTGGGGTATGTACAGTTCCCCGCTTGTTATTTTTTGCTGTTATCAAATTCTTTGACGCTTACTCGCATTTTAGGCTACAAGCCGGTAGTAGGAGCCTACGGGTTTGGCAATAGGAATCATAGGGGGCAAATGCTTGTCAACTTCCTTGAGAAGGAGGGGCTTTTCTTAATGAATTCCTTCTTTAAGAAACAGCCCCAAAGAAAGTGGACGTGGCGAAGTCCCGACACTATGACTAAAAATGAGATAGACTTCATCATAACGGATAAAAAGCATATATTCAGGGATGTCTCGGTGATCAACAGGTTCAATACCGGCAGTGATCACAGACTTGTTCGAGGCTCTCTGAATATCAACTTCAAGCTCGAGCGAAATCGTTTGATGAAGTCTGGGCTCCGTCCAAATATGCTCCAAACTATGTTGGGATCTGAAGCGTTCCAGTCAGACCTGGAGAACCGATTTGCTGCCGTGGAATCCACAGATGACGTCAACCAGGCGCTCGACCAAATGGTGGAAGTCCTCAGGGAGGAAGGTACGCGATTTTGCTAAATGCGGCGTAAAGGCAAGAAGTCGAAACTTTCGGATGAGACTCTGAAGCTTATGACGGAACGACGTGAAAACCCACCTTCGTCAGAACAACGGGCACTCAACAAAAATATTAGAACATTGGTACGATGTGACCTCCGACGCTCCAATACACGCTCAATAGAGAAAGCGATTGAGCAAAATCGGGGGTCGAAAGTTTTCGTCCAATCACTCGGGAGGAGCCACCTGACGAAGTTGACCAAATCTAGTGGGGATACCGTCGTTTCGAAGCCGGAGATCCTTTCGGAAGTCGAAAACTTCTACGGCCAATTGTACGCATCGCATGCATCGCGACCTGATCCCGAAAATGAGGATTCCAGAGCCACCTTAACCCGCCATTTCACGGAAGACCTGCCAGAAGTCAGCCAAGATAAAATCGAGGCGGCTCTTAAACAGCTTAAAAATGGAAAAGCCCCTGGTGAGGACGGCATTACGACTGAGCTCCTGAAAGCGGGAGGAAGTCCTGTACTGAAAGAGCTTCGGGAGCTCTTCAACTCTGTCCTGTTCTCTGGGAGAACTCCAGAAGCGTGACGAAAGAGCGTGGTCGTTCTCTTCTTTAAAAAGGGTGATAAGACCCTTTTAAAGAATTACAGACCCATTTCGCTCCTAAGTCACTTATATAAGTTGTTTTCAAGAGTCGTCACGAATCGTCTAGCGCGAAGATTCGACGAGTTTCAGCCGCCGGAGCAGGCCGGGTTTCGAGGAGGTTACAGCACCATAGACCACATCCACACAGTGCGGCAAATTATACAGAAGTCCGAAGAGTATAATCGGCCCCTATGTCTTGCTTTTGTGGACTATGAGAAGGCTTTTGACTCTATCGAGACCTGGTCTGTTTTGGAGTCTATGCAGCGATGCCAAGTTGACTGGCGATACATCCAAGTGCTGAGATGTCTTTATGAAAACGCGACAATGACCGTCCAAACTCAGAACCAGCAAACTGACCATATCCCCCTGCGTCGAGGTGTGAGGCAAGGAGACGTTATACGCTGAACTGGGAAGGACGCGGCATTAACATCAACGGCGAGTACATCTCACACTTGAGATTTGCAGATGACATTGTCATAATGGCTGAGTCGCTGCATGACTTGCAGCAGATGCTGGACGGCCTAGTTGATTCTTCTGTACGCATTGGTCTCCGGATGAACTTGGACAAAACCCAAGTTATGGTCAACGACCACGTTAGTCCGGGACCGATTGCTGTTAATGGCGATGCTCTCGAAGTTGTTCGTGAATACGTTTACCTCGGTCAAACTCTGCAGTTTGGTAAGAACAACTTTAAGAAGGAGGCTAACAGAAGAATTCAGCTGGGCTGGGAATCCGGAATGAGGTAATCCGGCAGAGAACCAAAGTTGTCGACATAGCTCACAGAATAAGCAAGCTTAAGTGGCAATGGGCCGGCCATATTAGCCGTAGAACCGATAACCGCTGGGGTAGACGTGTTCTTGAGCGGAGACCGCGAATCGGAAAACGTAGGGTAGGACGCCCTCAGGCTAGGTGGAGCGACGATCTTCGCAGGGTGGCTGGTAGCAACTGGATGAGAGCTGCCGAGAATCGAGCTGAATGGCGTGCAATTGGAGAGGCCTATGTCCAGCAGTGGACTGCTATAGGCTGATGATGATGATGAGGCTACAAGCATTATAATTTTTTCGTCCTAAACTCAATTGATTTTTCTGTAAAACTAAAATAAAACCGTGTCCCTACAGGAGCGCAAGGAGCCCCCGCCTCTGGGCGCGGGGCTGGGCGCGGCGCCGCCCGAGCGCTGCGGGCGCGCGCTGGGCCACGCGCTCAAGGGGCTGCGCGCGCTGCACAACGTTACTATACACAAGTGCAAGGTTTGGAATATACATACATATACTATAAAAGTAAAATACATATACTATGCAAAAACTTTTAAGATAGCTAATTGATTCAGGCGTGACTTTGCGGAAATCCATTATAAAATACAATAGACGCAGATATATTTAGTAATAGTCAAGCCGAATAGGTTACTAAACTATCTACTAGTATCTGCGTCTATTGTATTTTGCTAAAACTTTTATCAGTTTTACACAAAAACACAAAAAAATTATACCTAATAGGGTTAAAAATACAGAGTTACTGCATGCTACTCTGTAGTTTTGTTCTTAAAAGCAAAAAGCTTTGTAACAATGAAATCAAATACTGTATATATACAGGTGATTTTTTCAAATGTGGTGTGCCAAATCCCAAAGTACAAGAAATAACGAAAAACTAACTAAAACGAGTCTCGAGAGTTTATTTTCATAAAAACTAAAACTACTTTATCAGAAATCGATTATTACAGTTTTATAATTTAAAAAATTCACGCTGTGAAATTCCATTTCTCCATTTTCTTACAGTTATTAGTATAATCAGCCTATAATGTTCCCACTGCTGGGACACAGGCTTCCCCTCTGGTAGAGGGAGTGGACCATAATCCACCACCCAGGCCCAATGAGACTTGGTAGATATCACATGTCTTCGAATTTTTGCTTCTAGGACATGCCGTTTTCTCACGATGTTTTCCTTCACCGTTTTAATAGTTATTAAATCTGAAAAAAAATACTGTAGCTTGAAATCTCCCCTACAGGAAGAAGAACGCGAACGCCTGAAACAACAAATTATAATAGAAGAACAGCACCCAAAGATGGCGAATCCGTACGAACCAATCAAAATGAATTACGAACCAATCACAACAAAGCCGAAAGCCGACACTAAAGAACACTCCTCACGCAGCCGAAGACGAAAACGGGAGCGAAAAATAAGCGACAAAACAGCAAACTGTTTAATCGAATCAAAATCGAATATCGATAAAAATGCCATACAAGTTCTTAAAGAGAAAAAAAAAGTTTATTCAACTTGGCACGAACCGAACCGAGACGATAATTTCGCTTGGAAGCTACATCTCAAAACATTATTGTATGAAAAAATATGTCTAGCATACGCCACTCTAGCAGAATACAGTTACTCAAACGAACAGTACGGGTTCTCTCTAAAATATATCGATATGGCGAGTAAATGTCAGAAACTACTATCGAATATGATTATAAAAAGTAAAGTTGTCGATGCCGGGGCGTTGATAGGTCGTGTCGGTGATAATTACTTCCAAATGAGTAAGAATTGGCATCGACTGGAACAGTTCAAGAAGCAATTCGAGACGGACCATGATATTGATAGTAAGATACGGTTGGAGTTGGAAAATGATATGGCGGAAGAAGTCGATCATGTGATTGCTGATGAGTTTGAACTTGGTGAGTTATTTCGACTTTTACCTATCAGTTTAGATTGTGGAGGAGCTCGTGGCTAAGTAATAACAGCCGCACGGGTCGATCCATTAGGTTAAGCTACGCTTGTCGGGGTTGGTCCGTACATGGGTGACCATCTTTACATACTGAGACTCCTCCGTGCGTCGGAAGGCACGTTAAGCCGTTGGTCCCGGCTGTCATTCGTGGATCTTTGATTCGTTACGGGTCGTCAGAAGCCCGAATGACTGACAACCAGTCTCGCCAAGGGGTATCGTATTATCCAGTTATTGGGTTGTGGAGGTCAGATAGGCAGTCGATCGATGTAAAATACTGGTATTCAGCTGTATCAGGTTAGACTGGAAGCCGACCCGGAAGGGGTTGAGAAAAGGCTAGGCAAATTGACTTTAGATTGTACATTTGTTGACCATTTTCTATTTTATTAAGTACTGGGTACTTGTTGAAAAAAAAATAGCTTACGAATCTATTTATATGCCCAGTTTGGCAATAAAAAATGCTAGCATTGGTAAGCTACACGATTCGTTTTTGTTTATAGGAACCGAGCATTAGAAAAGTAATAATTGTGTTTTTGTACCCCCGCAGACATATCCCTCCCCGGCAGCGAGGTGTCGGCCATGCTGGCGTCGTGCGCGACGTACCGGCGCGCGGCGAGCGCGTGCGCGGCGCGGCGCGGCGAGCTGCTGCGCCGCCTCGCGTCCGTCGGGAACGAGCTCGCCGTGCGACACATGAACGACGCGCAACGTACGTATACTTTGCTACCCACGGATAATAAAATGTGAACAGACATAACTCTCTAAAATTACCGATTAAATTCGATTTTTGTTTCATTGACTCGAACCAACGAATAGCTATACTAACGAAACTTCAGCGTGAACGTGATTGATTTTTTATTGAAACCGCTTTTGAATTCGTAGTTTTACTGTGTTATCCTATAGCTATGAACTGTACTCCGCTCCAAAATTTAGAATCTATTGGTTAATATTGGCACAGCTCCGCTCAGCTCCTCTCATTTTCGTTCCGCTCCACTCATCTCCGCTCCGCTCCGCTCCTCTCATCTCCGCTCCAGTGGACAGGCAGCTTAGTAGTACTTAGAAAATTATGATAGACAGTCCAGCAATAAATTAAATTTAAAAACAATATTTTCTTCGCTACAGAAATCTACATGAAGTACCTAGAAGAGCCGGATACTAAAGACCCTAAGGCGAAACTCCTGCTCAAACAGTTCACGGTGACGTCACGCAAATCTCTGGAGTGTTTGGACGAAGCCACGGAGATCTTCCAGCAAGTCAATGATATACCTAACTTGGCTCTGTTGTACTGTAATAAGGGCAGGTACTTGAGGTTCAAGGCGCATTGTGATCAAGGTGGATTTAGGTAAGAAATATACTTGATTTTTGTTAGTGTAAGATTATTGACCGAGCGAGTGAAGCGTCTCTGCTTCAAGTCTGGCAAAATTCGCTTTCGTGCGTCAGTTTTTTGTACTATATACAAAAAACTGACACACGATGATGATAGATCGGGACATGTAGAGGTACATGTCCCGATCTGGACGAAACTTAGTATACAGGTTTTACGACTTTATAGTTTTTTTTTTGTCATCGGGGAATTTTGATTGGAGGGGTAGTTCCTCCAAAAAGGGGCAAAAAGGGGGCTACTTTACTGTATATCTCTGCCTTATGAGATCCGATTTCGATGGTTCATTTTTTTTATTTGAAAGTTTGTGCTCGCGAGGTCTGACTGTTTTCAGAAGCACTAGTTTTATAAGGTTTTGGCGGTCAACTTAAGTTATTTATGACCGAGTGTCTTCCATACGTGTGGTAATGTTACTCCGGCCAAGATCATCATTAATTGTGATAACACCGAATGTAGCTATGACTTTTTGATAGACCGACTTTCACGAGGTATTGTTTGAAACATTGTACTGTACTAACATATTTATTCACAAACTAGCTGCGCCATGCGGTTTCACCCACATAAGTCGCAGTTCCAGATCATGGTCTACCCATGTGCCAAATTTTATCCAAATCCGTTCAGCTGTTTTAACGTGAAAGCGTAACAAACAAACAAACTCACTTTCGCATTTATAATATTACACGATTACATTTTTTATGAATTGAGTTTTAAGCATAGTATTTCAAGCTAAACTGTTCATCATCATCTTCCTGCCCTTGTCTCATGTTACTTGTGGTCGGCGCAACACGTTTTCTTCTTCCACTCTCCCCTGTCAACCGTCACGCTATCATTCACTCCCTTCTCACACAATCTATCCATCTTTTCTTTGGCCTCCTCTCCCGCTCCATCCATCAACATTTTTATTCATCACTCTTTTAGTCACATGCGTTTCTTCCCTCCTCATCACTTGCCCATACCAGGCCAAACGATTACCTTTCAACTTTTCTGTCATTTGCGCCACTTTTAAACTTCCCCTTGTATACTCATTTCTTACTTTATCCATTTTCGTCACTCCACACATCCATCTCAACATTCTCATCTCCGCTACATGCATTCTTTTTTCATCATCAGTTTAGAACATTATACTAACATATTTATTCACAAATTGCACACGTATTTTTTTTTATGAATTTACTTTTTAACATAGTATTTCGAAACATTGGCGACTTTGACTCTTATGAGATGTTAGACCTTTGACTCTGTGAATTTTCATTCCAATGATCACGGGAACAATTCCAGTGCATTCCAGTGCCGGTTTACATTATTCCAGTGGCCATTCCAGCGTTGGACTGGAATGCTGGACTGGAATGCTACTGAAATAATGTGAACCGGGCATTAGACTGGAATTTTGCCTTGAAACGATTATTAAGTTAATACTTGCGAGGGTACAGGGTTACTAAGGGGTATCTTATTAACCAGTAACTCGGTTGTGAAGGTCAGAAAGGCAGTCGCTCCATGTAAAATACTGGTACTTCAGCTGCATCGGTTAGGCAGCTTGATTGATTGACTTGCGAGGGTACCGAGAAATAGTTGTACTCTTCTTGTAGCACCGAAAAACGTCGTCTATACAACGAAGCAGAGGAGCTGTACCAGTCGGCCCTGGCCCTGCTGGGCCCGCGGGAGACTTGCGGCGCCGCGTCGGTGTGGGAGCTGGTGGCGTGGGAGCTGTCCTGTCACCTGTACACGCGCGCCGTGCTACTGCAGGACGCGCCCGATATATACAACGTGAGTCTAGTCTGTATGTAGTGTGGGAGCTGGTGGCGTGGGAGCTGTCCTGTCACCTGTACACGCGCGCCGTGCTACTGCAGGACGCGCCCGATATATACAACGTGAGTCTAGTCTGTATGTAGTGTGGGAGCTGGTGGCGTGGGAGCTGTCCTGTCACCTGTACACGCGCGCCGTGCTACTGCAGGACGCGCCCGATATATACAACGTGAGTCTAGTCTGTATGTAGTGTGGGAGCTGGTGGCGTGGGAGCTGTCCTGTCACCTGTACACGCGCGCCGTGCTACTGCAGGACGCGCCCGATATATACAACGTGAGTCTAGTCTGTATGTAGTGTGGGAGCTGGTGGCGTGGGAGCTGTCCTGTCACCTGTACACGCGCGCCGTGCTACTGCAGGACGCGCCCGATATATACAACGTGAGTCTAGTCTGTATGTAGTGTGGGAGCTGGTGGCGTGGGAGCTGTCCTGTCACCTGTACACGCGCGCCGTGCTACTGCAGGACGCGCCCGATATATACAACGTGAGTCTAGTCTGTATGTAGTGTGGGAGCTGGTGGCGTGGGAGCTGTCCTGTCACCTGTACACGCGCGCCGTGCTACTGCAGGACGCGCCCGATATATACAACGTGAGTCTAGTCTGTATGTAGTGTGGGAGCTGGTGGCGTGGGAGCTGTCCTGTCACCTGTACACGCGCGCCGTGCTACTGCAGGACGCGCCCGATATATACAACGTGAGTCTAGTCTGTATGTAGTGTGGGAGCTGGTGGCGTGGGAGCTGTCCTGTCACCTGTACACGCGCGCCGTGCTACTGCAGGACGCGCCCGATATATACAACGTGAGTCTAGTCTGTATGTAGTGTGGGAGCTGGTGGCGTGGGAGCTGTCCTGTCACCTGTACACGCGCGCCGTGCTACTGCAGGACGCGCCCGATATATACAACGTGAGTCTAGTCTGTATGTAGTGTGGGAGCTGGTGGCGTGGGAGCTGTCCTGTCACCTGTACACGCGCGCCGTGCTACTGCAGGACGCGCCCGATATATACAACGTGAGTCTAGTCTGTATGTAGTGTGGGAGCTGGTGGCGTGGGAGCTGTCCTGTCACCTGTACACGCGCGCCGTGCTACTGCAGGACGCGCCCGATATATACAACGTGAGTCTAGTCTGTATGTAGTGTGGGAGCTGGTGGCGTGGGAGCTGTCCTGTCACCTGTACACGCGCGCCGTGCTACTGCAGGACGCGCCCGATATATACAACGTGAGTCTAGTCTGTATGTAGTGTGGGAGCTGGTGGCGTGGGAGCTGTCCTGTCACCTGTACACGCGCGCCGTGCTACTGCAGGACGCGCCCGATATATACAACGTGAGTCTAGTCTGTATGTAGTGTGGGAGCTGGTGGCGTGGGAGCTGTCCTGTCACCTGTACACGCGCGCCGTGCTACTGCAGGACGCGCCCGATATATACAACGTGAGTCTAGTCTGTATGTAGTGTGGGAGCTGGTGGCGTGGGAGCTGTCCTGTCACCTGTACACGCGCGCCGTGCTACTGCAGGACGCGCCCGATATATACAACGTGAGTCTAGTCTGTATGTAGTGTGGGAGCTGGTGGCGTGGGAGCTGTCCTGTCACCTGTACACGCGCGCCGTGCTACTGCAGGACGCGCCCGATATATACAACGTGAGTCTAGTCTGTATGTAGTGTGGGAGCTGGTGGCGTGGGAGCTGTCCTGTCACCTGTACACGCGCGCCGTGCTACTGCAGGACGCGCCCGATATATACAACGTGAGTCTAGTCTGTATGTAGTGTGGGAGCTGGTGGCGTGGGAGCTGTCCTGTCACCTGTACACGCGCGCCGTGCTACTGCAGGACGCGCCCGATATATACAACGTGAGTCTAGTCTGTATGTAGTGTGGGAGCTGGTGGCGTGGGAGCTGTCCTGTCACCTGTACACGCGCGCCGTGCTACTGCAGGACGCGCCCGATATATACAACGTGAGTCTAGTCTGTATGTAGTGTGGGAGCTGGTGGCGTGGGAGCTGTCCTGTCACCTGTACACGCGCGCCGTGCTACTGCAGGACGCGCCCGATATATACAACGTGAGTCTAGTCTGTATGTAGTGTGGGAGCTGGTGGCGTGGGAGCTGTCCTGTCACCTGTACACGCGCGCCGTGCTACTGCAGGACGCGCCCGATATATACAACGTGAGTCTAGTCTGTATGTAGTGTGGGAGCTGTCCTGTCACCTGTACACGCGCGCCGTGCTACTGCAGGACGCGCCCGATATATACAACATGAGTCTAGTCTGTATGTAGTGTGGGAGCTGGTGGCGTGGGAGCTGTCCTGTCACCTGTACACGCGCGCCGTGCTACTGCAGGACGCGCCCGATATATACAACGTGAGTCTAGTCTGTATGTAGTGTGGGAGCTGGTGGCGTGGGAGCTGTCCTGTCACCTGTACACGCGCGCCGTGCTACTGCAGGACGCGCCCGATATATACAACGTGAGTCTAGTCTGTATGTAGTGTGGGAGCTGGTGGCGTGGGAGCTGTCCTGTCACCTGTACACGCGCGCCGTGCTACTGCAGGACGCGCCCGATATATACAACGTGAGTCTAGTCTGTATGTAGTGTGGGAGCTGGTGGCGTGGGAGCTGTCCTGTCACCTGTACACGCGCGCCGTGCTACTGCAGGACGCGCCCGATATATACAACGTGAGTCTAGTCTGTATGTAGTGTGGGAGCTGGTGGCGTGGGAGCTGTCCTGTCACCTGTACACGCGCGCCGTGCTACTGCAGGACGCGCCCGATATATACAACGTGAGTCTAGTCTGTATGTAGTGTGGGAGCTGTCCTGTCACCTGTACACGCGCGCCGTGCTACTGCAGGACGCGCCCGATATATACAACGTGAGTCTAGTCTGTATGTAGTGTGGGAGCTGGTGGCGTGGGAGCTGTCCTGTCACCTGTACACGCGCGCCGTGCTACTGCAGGACGCGCCCGATATATACAACGTGAGTCTAGTCTGTATGTAGTGTGGGAGCTGGTGGCGTGGGAGCTGTCCTGTCACCTGTACACGCGCGCCGTGCTACTGCAGGACGCGCCCGATATATACAACGTGAGTCTAGTCTGTATGTAGTGTGGGAGCTGGTGGCGTGGGAGCTGTCCTGTCACCTGTACACGCGCGCCGTGCTACTGCAGGACGCGCCCGATATATACAACGTGAGTCTAGTCTGTATGTAGTGTGGGAGCTGGTGGCGTGGGAGCTGTCCTGTCACCTGTACACGCGCGCCGTGCTACTGCAGGACGCGCCCGATATATACAACGTGAGTCTAGTCTGTATGTAGTGTGGGAGCTGGTGGCGTGGGAGCTGTCCTGTCACCTGTACACGCGCGCCGTGCTACTGCAGGACGCGCCCGATATATACAACGTGAGTCTAGTCTGTATGTAGTGTGGGAGCTGGTGGCGTGGGAGCTGTCCTGTCACCTGTACACGCGCGCCGTGCTACTGCAGGACGCGCCCGATATATACAACGTGAGTCTAGTCTGTATGTAGTGTGGGAGCTGGTGGCGTGGGAGCTGTCCTGTCACCTGTACACGCGCGCCGTGCTACTGCAGGACGCGCCCGATATATACAACGTGAGTCTAGTCTGTATGTAGTGTGGGAGCTGTCCTGTCACCTGTACACGCGCGCCGTGCTACTGCAGGACGCGCCCGATATATACAACGTGAGTCTAGTCTGTATGTAGTGTGGGAGCTGGTGGCGTGGGAGCTGTCCTGTCACCTGTACACGCGCGCCGTGCTACTGCAGGACGCGCCCGATATATACAACGTGAGTCTAGTCTGTATGTAGTGTGGGAGCTGGTGGCGTGGGAGCTGTCCTGTCACCTGTACACGCGCGCCGTGCTACTGCAGGACGCGCCCGATATATACAACGTGAGTCTAGTCTGTATGTAGTGTGGGAGCTGGTGGCGTGGGAGCTGTCCTGTCACCTGTACACGCGCGCCGTGCTACTGCAGGACGCGCCCGATATATACAACGTGAGTCTAGTCTGTATGTAGTGTGGGAGCTGGTGGCGTGGGAGCTGTCCTGTCACCTGTACACGCGCGCCGTGCTACTGCAGGACGCGCCCGATATATACAACGTGAGTCTAGTCTGTATGTAGTGTGGGAGCTGGTGGCGTGGGAGCTGTCCTGTCACCTGTACACGCGCGCCGTGCTACTGCAGGACGCGCCCGATATATACAACGTGAGTCTAGTCTGTATGTAGTGTGGGAGCTGGTGGCGTGGGAGCTGTCCTGTCACCTGTACACGCGCGCCGTGCTACTGCAGGACGCGCCCGATATATACAACGTGAGTCTAGTCTGTATGTAGTGTGGGAGCTGGTGGCGTGGGAGCTGTCCTGTCACCTGTACACGCGCGCCGTGCTACTGCAGGACGCGCCCGATATATACAACGTGAGTCTAGTCTGTATGTAGTGTGGGAGCTGGTGGCGTGGGAGCTGTCCTGTCACCTGTACACGCGCGCCGTGCTACTGCAGGACGCGCCCGATATATACAACGTGAGTCTAGTCTGTATGTAGTGTGGGAGCTGGTGGCGTGGGAGCTGTCCTGTCACCTGTACACGCGCGCCGTGCTACTGCAGGACGCGCCCGATATATACAACGTGAGTCTAGTCTGTATGTAGTGTGGGAGCTGGTGGCGTGGGAGCTGTCCTGTCACCTGTACACGCGCGCCGTGCTACTGCAGGACGCGCCCGATATATACAACGTGAGTCTAGTCTGTATGTAGTGTGGGAGCTGGTGGCGTGGGAGCTGTCCTGTCACCTGTACACGCGCGCCGTGCTACTGCAGGACGCGCCCGATATATACAACGTGAGTCTAGTCTGTATGTAGTGTGGGAGCTGGTGGCGTGGGAGCTGTCCTGTCACCTGTACACGCGCGCCGTGCTACTGCAGGACGCGCCCGATATATACAACGTGAGTCTAGTCTGTATGTAGTGTGGGAGCTGGTGGCGTGGGAGCTGTCCTGTCACCTGTACACGCGCGCCGTGCTACTGCAGGACGCGCCCGATATATACAACGTGAGTCTAGTCTGTATGTAGTGTGGGAGCTGGTGGCGTGGGAGCTGTCCTGTCACCTGTACACGCGCGCCGTGCTACTGCAGGACGCGCCCGATATATACAACGTGAGTCTAGTCTGTATGTAGTGTGGGAGCTGGTGGCGTGGGAGCTGTCCTGTCACCTGTACACGCGCGCCGTGCTACTGCAGGACGCGCCCGATATATACAACGTGAGTCTAGTCTGTATGTAGTGTGGGAGCTGGTGGCGTGGGAGCTGTCCTGTCACCTGTACACGCGCGCCGTGCTACTGCAGGACGCGCCCGATATATACAACGTGAGTCTAGTCTGTATGTAGTGTGGGAGCTGGTGGCGTGGGAGCTGTCCTGTCACCTGTACACGCGCGCCGTGCTACTGCAGGACGCGCCCGATATATACAACGTGAGTCTAGTCTGTATGTAGTGTGGGAGCTGGTGGCGTGGGAGCTGTCCTGTCACCTGTACACGCGCGCCGTGCTACTGCAGGACGCGCCCGATATATACAACGTGAGTCTAGTCTGTATGTAGTGTGGGAGCTGGTGGCGTGGGAGCTGTCCTGTCACCTGTACACGCGCGCCGTGCTACTGCAGGACGCGCCCGATATATACAACGTGAGTCTAGTCTGTATGTAGTGTGGGAGCTGGTGGCGTGGGAGCTGTCCTGTCACCTGTACACGCGCGCCGTGCTACTGCAGGACGCGCCCGATATATACAACGTGAGTCTAGTCTGTATGTAGTGTGGGAGCTGGTGGCGTGGGAGCTGTCCTGTCACCTGTACACGCGCGCCGTGCTACTGCAGGACGCGCCCGATATATACAACGTGAGTCTAGTCTGTATGTAGTGTGGGAGCTGGTGGCGTGGGAGCTGTCCTGTCACCTGTACACGCGCGCCGTGCTACTGCAGGACGCGCCCGATATATACAACGTGAGTCTAGTCTGTATGTAGTGTGGGAGCTGGTGGCGTGGGAGCTGTCCTGTCACCTGTACACGCGCGCCGTGCTACTGCAGGACGCGCCCGATATATACAACGTGAGTCTAGTCTGTATGTAGTGTGGGAGCTGGTGGCGTGGGAGCTGTCCTGTCACCTGTACACGCGCGCCGTGCTACTGCAGGACGCGCCCGATATATACAACGTGAGTCTAGTCTGTATGTAGTGTGGGAGCTGGTGGCGTGGGAGCTGTCCTGTCACCTGTACACGCGCGCCGTGCTACTGCAGGACGCGCCCGATATATACAACGTGAGTCTAGTCTGTATGTAGTGTGGGAGCTGGTGGCGTGGGAGCTGTCCTGTCACCTGTACACGCGCGCCGTGCTACTGCAGGACGCGCCCGATATATACAACGTGAGTCTAGTCTGTATGTAGTGTGGGAGCTGGTGGCGTGGGAGCTGTCCTGTCACCTGTACACGCGCGCCGTGCTACTGCAGGACGCGCCCGATATATACAACGTGAGTCTAGTCTGTATGTAGTGTGGGAGCTGGTGGCGTGGGAGCTGTCCTGTCACCTGTACACGCGCGCCGTGCTACTGCAGGACGCGCCCGATATATACAACGTGAGTCTAGTCTGTATGTAGTGTGGGAGCTGGTGGCGTGGGAGCTGTCCTGTCACCTGTACACGCGCGCCGTGCTACTGCAGGACGCGCCCGATATATACAACGTGAGTCTAGTCTGTATGTAGTGTGGGAGCTGGTGGCGTGGGAGCTGTCCTGTCACCTGTACACGCGCGCCGTGCTACTGCAGGACGCGCCCGATATATACAACGTGAGTCTAGTCTGTATGTAGTGTGGGAGCTGGTGGCGTGGGAGCTGTCCTGTCACCTGTACACGCGCGCCGTGCTACTGCAGGACGCGCCCGATATATACAACGTCCGAGTCTAGTCTGTATGTTCCATACTTTACAAAACGATTCTATCGTTATGTAAATTATGAAAAAAAAAAACATTCTTATGACTTTAAATGTCTAATGCCAGTACTATTTACTTTAATTGTCTGCTTACAGGAGGTGACAGAAGTTGCAGAAGCATTAAAACACGCCTTAAAGTACTGCCTGCTAAGTCCTGGACCGAGACAGTACCTGTACCAGTTCAGGGCAGCCATGATATACCACAGACTGGGCTCGCTGTACCACTCGCAGTATCGGTGAGTGAAATAATGATGGTTGAAAATTAGGAAATATGAGAATTGGCTTATGCTCGTTTCCTATAAATAAAAACAAATTGTTTAGCGCAGGGCTTCCCAAACTTATTTTAACTGTGACGCCCTTGGGAAATTGTCATATTTTTGCGACGCCCTGGCCTTTTTGCATTCCATTATATTTGGTATTTACCTACTGGTTGTAGTTCTAGTCTAATAACAATTTTGTCAGAAAACTCCAAATAGCATCTAAATTTTTTATTAGAAAATAAAGAACAAAACATTTAAAAAAAATTAAAGCTACCACAAACTTTTTATCTCTTTTCGTTAGGTATTATTTAGAAGGATGTGCTTGCTTTTCTGAGCATAGTTTCTCAAAACGAGGCTCATGTTTCGAAATTGCCACTCTCGTCTCTGTCTCGGTATCTACATCGCCACATGCTAACTACGCATCAAAGCCGTGACGTCACATAAAATCCTGCATCGCGCAATTAGAGTTTACCGCGCGATGGACATATATACAAGATTCCGACATCAATCGTTGAGCAGTTTCCCGCTGGACACAACACCTGGGGGCCAAGTCTACTGATATACAAACGTTACAATGAGAGACCCCCCTGGTCGGAGGATCCTCCCTTTTCTGTAGAGGCTGAATGGACTTTACACCCTGTTCCTCATGCCGCTAAAGTATAGATAAATTAGGATCTCTATTGAAAGTGTAGTTTCGAAAAAATCTGAAAAAGTTAAAAGGAAACTCCTATTTATAAGTTATTCAAAGCTATTTTTGTATAGTTTACAATTATGTAGATTGTAAACCAATGTTTTATTCTTCAGAATAACCCAAGAAGAAGGACCAAAACGTCGCACATTACTAAACGCGACCCGAACAAACTACGAACAGGCATCGAACATGTTCGCTTTGTTAGAGGACGCGGGCATGTTCCTCACTGTGCAGCTCGAACATGTCGCCGTGTTGGAGGCGCAGTGTGCAGGTAACGTTATATATACAACTACAAACATCGAATATGATCGGTTTGTTAGAGGACGTGGACTTACTATCTACTGCAGTTCGAGCCAAACTTAATGGCGGCTCGGAATATGTAGCGAGTCGCTGCGCAGTAACAATTTCATGTGTCAGCCGGGGCGAGGGGTGGGGTACTGCGCAGCGAGTAGCTAACTTCCGAGCTGCCATTAATTTTGAATCGAATTGTACTAAATCACGTATTCAATTGTTGGGAGTGTACCATTACGCATTTCTACAACTAAATTATCTTTTTATACACACGCCTTTCTGTGACAAATAATCCATTTTTCTATCTTTCAATAACTAAGAATTTTCATCAACAGTATCACCCAACCTCAAACTGAAATCCCTCCAGTCAGCCATACTACTCCTTCGCCAATGCCACTCCATCATGAAACTCCTCTCAGAGAAGGACCCAGAAGAGAAAGAAGTAGCCAAACCAGAAGATAGCGACGAGAAAATTATGAAAAACGAACAAAGTCTTCTGTCTTTATACGAAAATAGATTACATTTTATACTAAAAAGTATCATACAGTACTGTAGGTCGAAATCGAACAAGGATTATGAGAAAATAACTGATTTACACAAGAAACTGTACTGTGCTAGTCTTAAGATTAAAAAGAATGAGGATATTAGATTGTATGCGGCGAGCATTTGTGATGTTCTAATTAGTATGGATGCTATTAGTAAGGAATTTGAATAGTATATTTTTTAAGGTGACATACAATAGACGGAGATATATTTAGTAACCTATTCCGCTTAACTATTCTTCAAGAGTCATAAAAAACCCTGTAAGAAATCGACACGTGTTTCACCTCTCAACGAGGCATCCTCAGGATGACGATTGACCTCGGCGTCCAGCGCTCGGTTTGGTAACAAGTCGTGTTCTGGTTTGCGACTGGTCAATCGTCATCCTAAGGATGCCTCGTTGAGAGGTGAAACACGTGTCGATTTCTTACAGGGTTTTTTATGACTGTTGAAGAATAGTTAAGCGGAATAGGTTACTAAATATATCTGCGTCTATTGCGTTTTATAATGGATTTCCGAAAAGTCACGCCTGAATCAATTAACTATTTTTAAAGGTGTACTATAGGTACAGTCACGAGCACTAATATGTATACACTAAGCAACTTTTAAAAGTGATTTTCTCCTACTGTATTGATTGTAACTTTATGATATTACGAATATAGTATTTTGGAACTCCTATTATTATGAAAAAATTATCATCTCAAAGTTACAATTTTAATTCCACGAGAAAATCGTTATTGAATTTTGCTGAGTGTATACATATTTTTGCTCGTGACTGTACTATAGGTACACCTCTGTCTAACCCTTCCGGGAATATATGCATGCGTGATGTTATGTTATGCGTTGAGTTGTAGTCGCAGACGCTTTAGACTGCCTGTAAAGACTCGAAGAACAAATCAGAGGCCCTAGACAAAGTGACATTCTATCAGCGATAACGATGATGGAAAAGGCAAAAATGTATAGGACTGACATAAGCTATCGAAAAGCTTATGTCAATCCTGTTGAAAGTCGTTGTAGAAACGCTTTCGAAGCGATTGTCACTTGTCTAGGCCCTCAGGGGTACTCTTCAAGTCATTGAAATTAATCGGTTGAAGGCATTGAAGACACAATAGAAGTTTTATTATTATTATGTCTGGGCTGGAGCTCGTGGCTAAGTAATAACAGCCGCACAGGGGGCCAAGTCAGTGGTCTCACAATGATGAGTTTTTGACAGATTTTGTATGGCGTATCTGTCAATAACTGATCATTGTGAGACCACTGACACGTTTGTAAATTAGTAGACTTGCCCCCTGGTCGATCCATCAGGTTAAGCTACGCTTGCCGGGGTTGGTCCGTGGATGGATGACCATCTTTACATATCGAGACTCCTTCGTTCTTCGGAAAGCACGTTAAGCCGTTGGTCCCGGCTGTCATTTGTGGATCTTTGACAGTCGTTACGGGTCGTCAGAAGCTCGAAAGTCTGACAACCAGTTTTACCAAGAGGTATCGTATTACCCAGTTACTGCGTTGAGGAGGTCAGATAGGCGGTCACTCCATGTAAAATTTTGGTATTCCGGTTAGACTGGAAGCTGACCCCAATATAGTTGGGAAAAGGCTAGGCTGATTGACGTCTGGGGGCGTTTATTGTTCAGCAAAGGTTAGCAAAAGTTACTATTAAAAATTGTAAACACTAGAAACATGATGTAACCTCCTAGCTAACTTAGCACCTCTGACTTGCGGATTCATGTACGTATTGTATAATTATCACTTGCTTCAAAAACAGTGAAGGAAAACATCGTGAGGAAACCGGCATGCCTGAGAGATATTTCTCGACGGCATGTGAAGCCAAGTCAGAGGCCCTTGAGCGTCTTTAAAACTCTGACACCATGTTAGTCACTAACCACACGAAAAGAAGAATGAAATCATTAGCGTTAATGATCCATTACGTAATGGGCATTAATGTTTGTCTTGGTGCAACTGGGTGTAAGGCTTTTAAATATTTAACAATGAAGGAGTTAAAGGAGAATAAAAATACGTAAACAGGCGAAAAGGAGCTTGTAACAACCTATCAAACAATTTGAAAAGCGGAATAATAGCTCGACGGTTAAAGGTCGATTCACACATGTCATATCAGTGAAGCCACTGTTCCGACACAGTACCGGCACAGTGCAAAATATTATTTCATACATTCTCTATGAACGCATCCCCACTTGTCAGTGTCAGTGCCAACACAGGTTCAAAAAAAAAAAAAAAAAAATATCTCGATACACACTTGCTTTTCCAACTCACTTTAGACATTGGCAGAATGGTCGACATCGGCTTTGCTGGCCATAACAAAAAATTGAATAGAATAGAGAATGTATGAAAAAATATTTTGCACTGTGTCGGAACTGTGGCTTCGCTAAAATGTGTGAATAAACCTTTAGTAGTGGGATTAGCGAGCGAGAGGTCGTGAGTTCGAACCCCACCCGTGGTACTATTTATGTGAACCTACACCTAAGGGTTTAGGTTCACATAAATAGTAAGATTACCCATTCTATCCCAATTCGACACAAATTCGTTTTGTTTATAATTCTTTTTCTTTAGTTGTTTTATAGAAAAAAAGCTAAATGCATAACCTCCTAATCTTTATAAGTCTTAAAAACGTCAAGATAAAATGCTCTTGGTCTTTGTTCGTTTGGTCTAAACCCACCTTCACACGACCACGTTTAGTAGGAGGGGTAAATAGGAGTAGTAGTTGCCATGATATGTGTAATAAAATGGTCTCGAATGAATTTGAATGCAAGACTGATATGTATAAATAAATGTGTACTTTTGTTTATTGTAAAATATAGTATTTGATATGTTGATTATTGTTTTATTTTATGGATATTTGAATTCAGAGTTTATCTTGGAAACTACCTTCAGCTGGCGTAGCATGGCGCTTTCTATCTCTACGAAGAATAGACATAGCTTTTTCTATACAAAGTGACAGTTCGTTTCTTCATTTTTGACATTCACCGTAGAAATCTTTCTACAATCTGTCATTTTGTCTTTCATTTCTAACAATCTTTGTCTAGGTCTTTATAGCTGTAGACTATTTCGGAAGAAAGTTTTCTATCCTTACTGTCAAAATCACACTGACAACCGATAAATCCTATGATAAAACAAAGAATTCTGAGTCGAATTATGTAAAAGAGTGAATTTCGTAAAAAAGTGCAGCTGTCTCTTTCTATTCTGCCACTGTAACGGCTAGGGCTTTGCAGGTAGACTGCGCAGGCCGCTAACTGTTAAGTAGGTAGGTAGGTAGTGTATAGTGAGATGATTGAAACCAGTCGGGTAGGTTAATACATATAATTGTAGTCATAACACAACTAGACCTCAGCTAGGTCGCGGGTAAGGTCGCACTGTTCAGTTCTAAGCACTAACACACTTATAGTTAATAAATGTACTTCCTTGCACTAAGTTGTAGACGGCGGATGCCTGTTCCTACAGGCTCGGTGAGAGGCCGGCAGAGGCCTTCGTTAGGGGCCGGTAGAGCCTCCGTGAGGCACCAGCAGTACAGGCCGGTGACGCGTGGCCGTCGCGGAGGCCTGTCAGTACAGGCTCGGTGAGAGACCGGCAGGGCCTTCGTTAGAGGCCGGTAGGGCCTCCGTGAGGCACCAGCAGTACAGGCCGGTGACGCGTGGCCGTCGCGGAGGCCTGTCAGTACAGGCTCGGTGAGAGACCGGCAGGGCCTTCGTTAGAGGCCGGTAGGGCCTCCGTGAGGCACCAGCAGTACAGGCCGGTGACGCGTGGCCGTCGCGGAGGCCTGTCAGTACAGGCTCGGTGAGAGACCGGCAGGGCCTTCGTTAGAGGCCGGTAGGGGCCTCCGTGAGACCCGGCAGTACGTGTCAGCGACACGTGGTTGGCGCGGAGGCCTGTCAGTAACAGGTCCGCGAGTAGCTCGCGGCGTTAGGCCGCGGTTATCCAGACCTCGCAAGGCCTCGGTAGCGCACGTGGGTAGAATACCCACGCATCCTGTCCTCAACCGGAACTTGGAAGTGATGTACTTCAAAAAAAGAATATTCTCCACTGAAAAGCTTTACAAATTATGCAATCTGCTGTCAGTGAGAAAATTGTACATCCTTCTTATCATCCTCAAAATGCACAAAGAGACTCCATATGATCCTAAAATACTAAAAAAGAGAAAGAAACATTGCATAGTAAACGTTCCCTCAACTAAAACTGAATTTGCCAGTAGACAATATAAAAAACGCTCCGCCTATTTATACAATACAATTAATAAATTAATATATATTTATGATAAAAAAAAAAAAGAATGCAAAAAAAAGCTAACAACATGGCTACACAATTTAAATTATGATGACACAGAGTTACTTTTGCAACGTGTGACTTAATAATAAATAATATAGAGTCATGATATTCGCTTAGCTATTCACAAATATATTATGCGCTCAAAATCTCTCTCTCATACTTTCCCCCACACACATTCACTCACACACACACTCACTCACTCACTCACGCACACACACAAATACACACGCAGGTGCGCACACACGCTTATACAATTTATCGTTCCTTGTTTAATTTTGTTTTTCTTTTTTTTTGTTATTTGCCTATTTATTTTGTATCACTATAATGTAAGGGAGGAGCGGAGCCTTCAACTACAGGCATTTCTATGCCTAAATGGAGACTCCTTGACATGCAATGTAACCCAAATTGATACGTAATAAACTTATTTTATTTTATTTTTATTTATTTTGCTGCCGTCTCGTACTGTCTACTGTCTACAGGAAACGTCATTTTTGTCTTCTCTTCCGTCGACAAAACGGTGCTCATGCTACGCCTGCTGACATCGGTGAACAAAAACGTCGTGAGGAAACCTGTTGATACAAGTCTGAAAATCCCAACCTATCTTTAACAAGGGTGGTGATTAATGCTCGTGCCGTCTCTGCGTGAGAAGAGTCCTTTGCTCTGCAGTTCGAAAATAATAGGCTTGTCTTATTATTGTAATTGTAACCGTGCGTTTGCACTGACGAAAAATTCACAACAAAACGTTGAAATCTCTATCTTCTGTCAATGTTCCATACAATTTTTGACAGGAACTAGAAATTTAAACATGTTTTGTCTTGAATGTTTCGCCAGTGGAAACGCACGGTCACGTGTGTAATAGAGCGCTGACGCAACATGCGATAAGAGTAAAGCCGTGTACTGACTGGCGTAGCCTGAGCCCAACACGAGCATTTTACGTTACGCCGTGTTCTAAACTCCGTGTAAAATGTGCTCGTTGTTTACGGTATAACTAGATGTCCCTAGGCAAACATAAAAAACGTGCTACCTGGATGAAAAGTATCCGATATGTCGTAATTTTAATCCAAGTTCGTGGTCTACCCGTGTGCTAAATTTCATCCAAATTTGTTCAGCCGTTCCGTTTGTTATGTTTATAGTTTAAGTTTGCCGAGGGTTATTAAGTAAACAGTTGTACCTACCTACTTACTGTAACAATGATTCATCTGTGGCTCGCGCTAGGAACGTGTAGACGGAATGCATATTTCCCTTTTAACAAATGCGAATTAGGAAATATCAAAAGAAATAAAACACAAACTAACACGTAGTATAAAACAATTTATTCGTAACAAAATATCATTAGACGTTAAAAATAATTATGTACAATAGAAATATTTACTATTATCACAAATAGTTGCGTCCGCCGCGGTTCAGGCTTCCACTATTTATTTTGTACTTAAAAAGTGTTTGTAACTTAGCTTAAAGTACCTCCTACATCTTAGGGCCTAGCCAGCTTTGGAGTCACTTTCGACCCCAAAGGTAGAAAAAGGAACATAAAATTATACTTAAAGGGGCAAACTGTTTTAAAATTCTCATCATAAAATTACAAAATTTGGTCCAATTACTTTTTAAAATATTTTTTTTTTTCTATATTTTTGCTGATTGGAGATCAAAAGTGTACGTATAAAAATATGAATCATATATGAAATATAGCTTCACTGGAATAAATAGTTATGATTTTGATCTCAAGTCAGCAAAGCCAATAGTGTGAAAATTATGCCTCATCAGGAAACTAGGGATTCAATGGAGGAGTTAATTTGTACTGTCGGCAAAAGAGCATACAGGACAGTAATGAACATTAAATTTTTGCCAACACAAAATATACTCTATTACATTAGGAATAAAGTTTATTTTGTATTCTCGACATAAGACGATTTTAAAATGTCAATGATACATATTTCGTTTGTCGACGTTTCTTTATCACTCTTCCTACATTGCTGTTTAATTCTATCCTCGGTTAAGAATAAGATAGATCGATTATCATTGTCGATTAAAATCGTTTCTCGTATTCGATTATTCGTGTTCGGGCTTTTATTTTTATTTCAAATATATCTTTATAATTAATGTCGTCATTGAATCCCTTAATAATCCAATACTTATGAGGTCATATCGACCTCCTGGTCCCGACGGCTTGCCCCGGTAATACTAATATCTAGCGATTATTCATATAAACATCAACACACATTTTAAATTCGGTTTACTCTATCGCTTTATGCCTTCTCTGGCTTGGACGGCCTGTGAACAAAAGAAAATTATATTAAGTATTATAATAATGGAGTAAACGTCGGCAGGGGAAAAGGTATGAAATAAAAATGTCACCTTCCTCTAAGCATGGGACAAGGGCAGGCAGAATTCATGGGCATCCTCTTAGGGGTCATTCATTGTACCTACTCATTATTTTGAACAACTTAAATTATTATGGGAAGAAATAATACGAAAACGTGAAAAAAAATGAGCTGTTCTCTACATTTTGACGAGCTATGCAAACATAAATATAGGGATTTTTTTTTACTGCTGATATGTTTTGGGACTCTTTTGTGAACTTTTGAAATGTCATTAATATTGGGGGACCACTGAAAAAACACTATAACTCCATTTCAAATTAGATTAGACATTTAAATAAACCTTTTTACAGTCCGTTCAATCGATTTTGACTTTTATTGCGTTGGTGGCATGACAAATGGCAGCTGCAGTAGACAGTTGGTATTGTGTAACCTGGTTTGCCTTTCTATAGCGTAGGCATTAAGGATGGCGTTAACCATCCTTATACCTACGGTATGGAAGTCAAAATCGATTGAACGGACTGTAAAAAAGGTTTGTTAAATGTCTAATCTTATTTCAAATTGTTATAGGTAGGTAGGGTAGTATACTAAAGTATAAAATCGTGGGAATTCAAGAATTTCAGAAGGCCATTGTGTGCTTTGAGTAAGTTTTTTTTGCATTTACACCATTGCACAGGCCTCTTTTCGTATGCCTACCTGCCTTTTACAATTCTATGTAAGTTTAGCAAGTTGAGCGCCATGTGTCCAGTGGTGTATTTTAAGATTCAGCGCCGTGGGCCTGAAAGGTTTGCCGCCCCATAAATTAAAGGAAAAAAAAGCAACGAAACTAGTCCCGAGTCGCGATGGAGTCGGACCGGTCGACACGCCGCCGGTCAGTAAGGGCCGAGTCACACGGGAATGGCAGCGGCCGGCAGCGGCCCCCGGCGGCCCCCGGCGGCCCCCGGCGGCCCCCGGCGGCCCCGCGCGGCCCCCGGCGGCCCCGCGCGGCCCCGCGCGGCCCCCGGCGGCCCCGCGCGGTCCCGGCGGCCCCCGGCGGCCCCGCGCGGCCCCCGGCGACCCCGCGCGACCTCCACCCCCCACGCGCCGAGTCTCCTCTTGACTAGTTTAGTTTCTACATTCGTCACCTTCGCGACCTTTTCAAGCGATACTGGTCTTCTAAGTAAGTACCTAGATAAAGTTTAAAATTATTTCACACTGAAAGTGCTCGCCGCGTCGCTTCCGGCCGGCCGCTACCATTCCGGTGTGACTCGGCCCTTTTACGATAGTCCCGCGTCTTGATGTCTATCAAATTTACAACCACATGAGTTTTAATTTTCGTTAAGTAGAATTTTTAAATTTCTTCAAAAATAAAGGCTAATAAAGCTGAGCGCGAATTGCGGCTTAAGCCGCCCCTCACAGCCTACCGTCCCGGGCCGTGGCCCTTTGGCCCCTAGGGTAAATACACCACTATGTGTCTCCTTCCGGAAACACAAAGTACCTACTATCTTCAGAGGCCGCGTGTTTCCTTTGAGAAACACAGGCAGTGCCTTGCCTTTGCTTATTCGGAGGCCAGTGTATCAACCAGGAAACACATTTTAATACATTTTACTATGAATTCTAATATCCCTGGCCTCCACGGTTGTTTCCTGTCTAAGTGGATTTTTTGCACAACTTTTGGTCAAAAGTTATGTCTGAAAATAGATTATGAACTAAGCAAAAAAAATGCGAAGTCCAAAAAATTTAAAACACGGTGTTTGGGTTGGCGCTCAACGTGTTACAGATTTTTGCTGCGAATCTTGAAAACCTTCCTGTGTATATCTCGTCCTGGCATCTCCCTCAGCGGTAAGTTCTACATACAGACCCTCCACCTTATGAGGTATGATGAAGGCATACTCACTTGCCAGCCAGAATATCCTGGATCTCCTGGAAGCTCTTGCCCTTGGTCTCGGGCACCAGGAACAGCGTGAAGAAGAACGCGGCCACACAACACCCGCCGAAGATGAAGAAGGTGCCGCCCATGCCCAGCGACCCGGCGATCACGCTGAAGTATCTGTCAGAAGAGATAAACTTAGTGAGTTACATAATGTATAGCTTCCAAGCCGTCTGCTCGATGATGGGATTTGGATATTTGCAAAAATGCCAAAATACCACACAAACTTGTATCCCCTTTAGAGAAGAGGTCTCGAAAGTACTTGCTTAGTTCTTCACTTCTATCCATACTTAATAAAATAATAATATTATAAATTCGAAAGTAACTCTGTCTGTCTGTCTGTCTGTGGGTTTCGTAAAATTTGGCAAGGAGATAGATGGCATTCCAGGAAAGGACATAGGCTACTTTTTATCGACAATCGACATACCACGCGGGCGGAAGCTAGTAAGCTATAAAAAGACTTGATTTTACCAAAAAAAATACATCCAAAAATGTTGGAATATTGTATTGGAGTCTATTTCTCAACCTCAACCTCTCTCAATTTTTTTCAACCTCTCTGTATTCTTCAAGATTCCAACAAATTGTATAGTTTTAGACAAGCGTGCACCATCATCATTGACTCACTGATGAGTCAATAGTCAGACGTGAACCTACCAACATAAACACAACAGTTACTAACCTGGTAATCACGAAAGACAGCACCCAACAGAAGGCGGTCGCAATGGGCGACGCAATAGCCTTGACTTCAATAGGGAACAGCTCGGACATGACGGCCCAGGGCAAGGGGCCCAGGCCCCAGCAGTACGTCACGATGAACAGGACAAGCGACAGGATGGGCAGGAAACCGATCTTGTCCACCACTGGGTTACCGCTGTCAGCTAGGATGAAGAACATGCCTAGGAGAGCCTGGAAACAGAAAATTGAATAACTAAATTATTTTCGCAAACAAAGTGGAAAGATTTCATTAGCATTAGGTACCTTTCACCAACATCAAATATCTTAAAACAACTGCTAATGCAGGCGACTTATAAGCTGAGTCCTGAGTGACGGCGCACCGCGCAGGCGGAATGAACGGCGGATAAAACCAATGTTCGAACTTGTCCGGAGTGCTAGCGGGCGGGCGTATTTGACGTTTCTTATTATACATGCCGCAATAACTTTGTATGAACGTATACGTAAGAGATCGAAAAATCAAATCATCATCATCAATCTCATTAATTACAATGTTATTCATACACTATAACAATGAGTATCATTCGAAAGCACCAAGTTTCACTATATATTGGAAAAATGCACACAAAAACACGAATTAATCGTTGATTAATATTCCGACAGGACGTTATTACAATGTCATGTCTTTGGGTTCGTTGCTATTGCAACGGCAGTGCCATAGCAACAAACTACGGCGGTGCGCCGTCACTCAGGACTCAGCCTTAAAAATGAATTTTATATAGAACAATAAAGGTCATATCAACAAAAATCACGGAGAACCAAGCTGTGGAGACATAACAGTTGATAGGCGATCCTAATGGACCTTCCAGAGGCTTCTAATTAACATCAGAATGAACTCTACTGCTTTCTTTCATCCAAAAGGCAAAGAAGCTAGAAAGAAGAGGAAGGTAAGGAACAGTAAGTTAGTTACTGAAGAGGTTTCTTTACTTACAAGTCCAATAGCAGTTCCACATGAGGAGATGAGGAGCAGGATTCTGCGTCCGAGACGATCTACTACCAGCGGAGTGATGAACGATGCTACCACCTGGAACGAAGCAAATATCATAATAAAGAAGGAATTAACGTGATTATAAATAGTTAGTCTGGCTGCGTTTGCTGTCGGCACACCCAGTCACAGTTTGCTCCACTACCTTACTGAAAAATAAATATCTTCCCCACAATATGTGCTATTCTCATACAACTGAAGAAACAGTCTTATGATTCTGTGAAAATACGAGAATATCCGCCAAAATCAGTAGGAATATCGAGAATACCTTCTTATTTCTGGCACCTGAGGGCGCCTTACCGCCAAATTAGCTGTCATTGCATTCTTGTGATTCTTTCGAGTTATATCGAAACTTTTAACTAATAAGAAAAAAGTATTTTAAAGTACCTTTTAACCATTGTAACCGTGTTATAAGAGTGTTAAAAGTGTGTTTTTAGTGTTTTTTGGAAACACAGCAGTGTATTCACCAATAAATGGAGCCGGTAAGTAGCGGTAACGAGAACCATGAGCGAGCCGATATTGTTGCTCCGGATGGAGAACAATTATCGTCAACCAGCTCTGGGGCATCGGAAAGCAGCTCCTCCTCATCCGCGGAGTTTGAGGAGGGCACGGCGTCACCCCTGCCCAATAAGCGTTCTCGTACCTCGGCGCGAAAACGTAAGTACAAGTCGAAACCGGTTCGAGCCGATCCGCGTATTGATACTTTAATTACACAAGTGTCGTATATTTCGGATTATTTAGGTATCACGAAAGCTTATTTAGGTAGATTATTTAGGTATTCCAGCAGTTACGTAATTACTTGTACTACTTATACCAAAAGTGATGGTGGCAATAGTTGGTCATGTGGATAAAAGTACCGCGTTGATAGCACTGAACATGTTGATACAACTGAACATGTTGATATTACTTAACATGTTGATACTACTGAACATGTTGATACCACTGAACATGTTGATATTACTTAACATGTTGATACTACTGAACATGTTGATACCACTGAACATACTGATACCACCGAACATATTGATACCACTGAAGAAAAATAAGCTGAGAAATAAGAAGTTAGTTACCTGTACAACACCAATAATGATAGTAGCGATAGCAGAGTCCAGGCTAGAGTTGGCAGCCTCAAAGATATTGGTCATGTAGAAGAGCACGGCGTTGATACCGCTGAACTGTTGGAAGAAGACCAGCGCGCAAGAGATGTAGAACGCTTTGAAGTTACTGCCGCGGAACACATCGGCGACCTGGAATTAAACAAAAGTTAATAAGGTTTGTTACGTAATGGAAAAACCTTGAATTACGTTGAGCTTCTCAACAAATTGACGCCGGGAATAGAGCCGAAGCCGGAGACTCGACGCAAATACCAAAAGCTACAGAAGATCCGGAAAACTTTGTAAGAACGAAATAAAATATCATGTTGGATTGATACCTAATGGTCTGAAATTGCTAACACAAGCAAGCATTGTGATAATATTTTTTTTCCCTATTCCCCATTTACTTAACCCCCCACAAGGTATGAATTAAAAAAAAAAACTTTCTTGTTGTTCACTTTCTATAGAAAAGAAAATCTTGTGTGAGTTTAGGCTGTGCGTTGTGTCTGTGATATAATGAATGAATAAAAAAAATATTATGTATCTACATAATATTTTTTTATTCATTCATTATCAACTCAGGGAGTACTCAACTTACCGTAGCGGTCTTCTCCAGGGAGGCGTTGACGTCAGCGGCCATCAGGTCGAGCTCGGCCTGCACGCCCTCGTGCGAGCGCCCGCGGATCTTGGCCAGGCAGCTCGTCGCGGACTCGCGGTCACCTGCACGAGAAACACATGAGGCTTTAGGACCAGTTTCACAATGCCTGGCTATGGCTAGGCCTGGCTAGACTTTCCTGAGGTTCAGAGACTTCAGGAAATATACGAAATTATACCTAAGCAGTTAAGCAAATTGTTCAAAAGAAGGTATGAACCCGAATTTGAAGAAAATTTAAGAAGTAGGTTCTATCTCTTGGTTTAGTTTGAAATAGTTAGTGATAGTTGGAGGTTAGTAGGTACACCTGACATTTTTGCATTTAAAAAGCTCGTTGTAGGTGTAATCATCATCAACCTTGATCAAAATAGAGTCACCGTTGAAAATTTAAATATTTGTGAACGTAGTTAACAATATTTACCTTTAGTCAAATAGTAGAAAGGTGACTCGGGCATAAAGAAGAATCCAACAACGAACGCTCCGGTGAAGATGATACCCACGTACGCGATGACCATGTAGGACACGTATGGACCGATGGCGTAGATCAGCAGGTAACCCAGCGTGATGAACGCTTGGAGGAACGAACCGAGGGCGCCACGAGAGTCATCCTGAATAGTGGGAGAGGGCAAAATATTATAAGCCTATAGCTACTGGGGGAACATTTATTTTCATTAATAATATTTTTTTGTAATGTAATGTTATTAAAGTACCTATGTGCCCCTTTCGGATCGGATAGGGTTTTTTACATATTATATAATAAATCCTCTGTTTTTATATGATTTTATAAAGTAAATTTTCGTCGTGAGTTTAAAAAATATATTATAGGTATCTATTGACATGATTTCTGGCCATGTTTTTCAATTTTATTTTGTTACATAAGGTGACATAAAGGACAATCACTTTTAGTTTGAATATACCTTAGTAATTATGTCCTTACAAAAGATCCAAAAAACTTTGACGAAGAGCTTACCGTAGCAATTTCAGCACAGTACATAGGTGAGATTGTGAACAACATTCCGACGGCTAAACCCCAGAAGATTCTGCCACCGTAGATCATGCCAACGTTTTGAGTGGCGGCCATCAAGATCCAACCAATGAATAGCGGGATGGAAGTACTGAGGAGACCCCATTTGCGACCGATCTTTGATGCTGCGAAGCCACCGAGGAATGGGCCTGAAAAATAGCAGTGATAGTTTAAGTATCCATGTATTAGGCCATTTGTAGGTGTTCGTCGGACAAATATGTAGTGGTGGCGCGTCAACGCGATACGAATGACGCCGATGCGATGCTGTCACCATGCGCTAGAATAGCGGATGCAGTTATAAATCCATACCTCCATACTAATCTATACTAATAATCTCTATTTATATTATAAATTCAAAAGTAACTCTGTCTGTCTGTCTATCTGTCTGTATGCTACCTTTTCACACCTAAACCACTGATTTCGACAAAATTTGGCAAGGAGATAAATGGCAACCTGGGGAAGGATTACTTTTTATCGACATACCTCGCGGGCGATGCCGCGGGTGGAAGCTAATTATTTGTATTTCTCTGTCGTGCAGAGATAGGGACGAGACGATACTTGAGTAGCGACCAAATTATTGTCTATTGAAAAAGACTGTTCTATTTTGAAGTGTATGGGATTGGGATCCATCGTAACTTCGATGCGTCTGGTATTTCAGACGTCCTGGGGGCCAAGTCTACTAATTGAAAAACGTTACAATGGCCTCTCTATTGTGAGTTTTTGACAGATTTGCCATACAAAATCTGTCAAAAACTCATAATGGCCGACCATTGAAACGTTTGTAAAATTAGTAGAATACGGCCCCAGGATACGTGGTAAAAATACAACTATCTATAACATTATTACCGAATGAGCTACTCTTTTACTAAAGACTAGTCCCTATGGTCTGACCAAGATTATGTCTGGACCTTAAAAGAGACTGCGACCTCTGAGTTTGTTTCGGCTTTTCTTCTCAGAGTAGTCAGATAGGAAATGCCGACCTCATCTAGGTTATTTTTTTTATACAGGCTGTAAAGGTAAACAGTCTTGTCATTCAAACCATGGGTAGTTGACTTAAATATAAAAATAAATGACCGAACACAACAAAAAAAAAACGTCATTTTCATTAAAAGATTTTAAAAAGTTTATATCCGACACCGTGCTCTCTAGCGAAACAGATGACTGACTGAGGGAGGGGTCGCGCTCGCGGCCGGTCAGGTCACATCCCGCACCCCCCGCCCGTGTTGAGACGCAAGTTCGTTGCCCTAGCGCATAGGACAACGAACTTGCGTCTCTTGTGGTAAAATGGAGAGGCAGTACGGAGACCTTTTGCCCTGCAGTTGGTAAAAACAAGCATAAAAGAATAAATTACCGAAGATAGCACCGACTGTCAGCAGAGAACCGATCCATGCCTCCTGGTTGTTCGTGATAGGTACTCCGACGGGGTTGTCCGTGGTGCCCGCCAACTTCAGGTTCACGGGAGACGTCCATCCCATGGAGTAACCCGTCGATGCAATCGCGATGTTCGCTGGGGAAGAGAAAATAATAATTTGTTAGGGCTTGATTGTAGGTGCAGCGCAGATATACATATAATAACTAGAAGGGTTCAGTGTAGGTGCAGTGGCTGTAGGGTTGGTGCAGTTGCTCTAAGACTGGGACGTTACGGCGCGTTGTGTTCCAAGCGTGCCTCAAAGAGATGTCAGGACAATTGGCGGGTTACGCTAGGGCCGATGCCTGCCACGGTTGCGGGAAAGTCCGAAAGGGATAACGGGGTCGGGGCCCTGTGCAACAGGCAACTGAAGGAACACGGGTGGGTTTTAGTCATTAAAAGTCTGACACGCACTCCCGCTCCGCCCAGAGCGGGAGAAGTCTTTGAAGATTTCGAACCCTCAAAAAAAAACAAAAGACTGACAAATGTGATGTGCATTTGTGATGTTCACATAATAAACGTTAGTCTTTTATTTATTTTTATTTTTTTCTAATAAAGGGAAGTAACTCCTTGTTCTACGTAGCAGCACCCTAATTGCGTAGCTCACTATCAATGACAATCTGAATGACTTTGAAGCATATTGCTAATCCATTGCTTCAATGTTCGAATTTGTCTGCTCAACAACGTAAATATCGCAATGCATGTTGTTGAACCTTCAAAATGAAACTGATTGTGATTGGTCGTGTACGCAATCAGGGTGCAGAAACCACATGATGGCCACGTCAATATCTCCACGTCTAAACTTCCACTTCGATATTTGCATGACATTGTAAATATTTAAGATGTTATAAAGATATGGAACATTATAGGACTTTATCTCCATATATAAATACTACATGGAGTAAGATAAATCTTTATTTAAATATACATAACTGTTGCCACTTTAAACTTCGGCATTATCTTAGTATTGCCAGATTCTTTAGGCCACCGCTGCGTTTGTTTGAGATAAAATATATTTTAAGCTGATGTTTGATGAATGGTTTCATAATTGGCATAATAAACATAAAATATACAGCTATTTGGCAAAAACAAACTGAATTTTCTCATGCTATTTAAGTCCCATGTAATAGTAGGCGAGACATTAACCGGGCACAAATCCAGATCCCGAGCTGTGACTGTCAAATTCTTGAAGGCCAGGTCTTCATGTTCAGCAGTAATCCTTCGGGGATAAACAGGCGTGATGGTAATAGTACCATTACATCACTAAGTTACGAGTATGTTCAGAGCGAGCTAACACCGAATTTCTAACTTTTTCAGCACATGTAGCCTATATGGGCTGAAAAAGTTAGAAATTCGGCGCTTAGAAAGCTGCCTACATGATGTAGGCAGCTTTCTAAGCGCGTAAAGGGCTTAGGTAAACCACTTAACTTAAATGAGTATGTAAACATACCTACACTACCATACCGTACAAGTTTACGAGTTCATTCTAAGTTATTTACGACTAACCTACTGACAGTCATTGTGGTTTTGTAAACAGACCGATGCATTTTTATGTAGCCAAGTCCTTCCTACTTGTGTACAGTTATTACTCAAATAAGTTACAGCTATATGAGTAGGTACAGAGTACTTAGAAGTAGGTAAGAAAAAACTGAGGACTCTTGCCTTGGATTCGATGAACTTTTTGCACACAAAGCCACTGTGTGGCCAGTGTTTACGAGCAGACAGTAGCAATGTCGTTAGATTTTTTTTTAGGATTGGCATCTAGCAGTTCATCCTAGGAGGTTGTCAGCTGTTTATTTAATCGGACTGTCTTGTGGGTGCCTCCAGCCAGGGCATAAACTTACGAACTCAGCGACTACACGCTAAGTGCGCATCCTGTGAGGTACGGACCTCGGCTTAGGGCATCGCTGGGGGAGGACAGCTAGGGACGGGCGGATGTATGTCGTCGAAAAATACAACCTCAAACGTAAATAGCCAAGGGTTACAATGGTGGCATTGTATGATGATGATGACTTGTGACATTTGCAACTTTTTATTAAATTCTGTTATTATTGACTGCTCAATGTGACGAAACAGAACGCAATAATGACGTCAGCTGGAACTAATAGTTCCAGCTGACGTCATTATTGCGTCGAATATATGATAAGCTAATTAATATCTTCTAATTAATAAAAATCTTAAATTCACTGACAGACAACACACGAGCTAAACCGCTGGGTCTAGGCAGAAAGCATGAGATTTTGCACAAGAGTTCCATAGACAACGAAAGTTTTAATTAAGTATGCAGCGACACAAAGAAAGAATTTTTGAAAAGCGGGCCCATAGCTTGTGTTTTTGTAGTTTGTTAGCTGTCACAGGCGCTATCATAAGTACAGTGTCATTGGTTTATCTACTACATCAATGAACCATAAAAATATCGTTCTAACAGTTCTGGCAAACTTTTCTGTGAAAATCGTTTCAAACGCGATCGGTCGTCTGCCTATGTCAAATTGTCACGTTTTGTTCGGAAAACCGGAAAGCAACCTGTATCGGCGCGACCACGCGTACCTAAACATGGTCGCGCCGATACAGGGAGCTTTCAACGAACAAAAAGTTCCAACGATCGTGTATTCGTAATTGCGCGCTGATCGCTTTTAAATAGGACGCGGGGCTAGATACGTACGTATTTTCCGTGAAAAATCGATCAGATAGTTCATTGAATAACAAAACAATCAATACACAAGTTGAGATACTAAAGCTGTTGTTGTTGTTGTTTTAATTACGACACTTGCAGTGTTCATTGTCGGCTTATCTTTTGCGGTCAGTTTGATAGTTACCTACTACAATAGTATTTTATTATCTGTGATACTATACAGGGTGTTAGTGTAAACACCGTTATCCTTGAAAACAGTGGTTTGGTTTCATTTATAGAACGTAAAATCAATGGAAAATACAACTTTTTATTAAAAGAACATCTACATTTTTCCACAAGAATATTTCACCCTACACGCAAGGGCAACGACCAGCCGCGGCCGGCGGTTGGCGGGGGCGGGTGGGGCGCGCGGGACGTTACATGACCGGCCGTCAGCTGTTTCGCAGTCTCTCGAACGCGTCATCCATGAATATCGGGACAGTGACGGATATTTACGTTTTTAAATCTTTTAATGAAAATAAGGATATTTTTTTGTTGTTCCTGGGTCATTTATGTTTATATTTAAGTTAACTACCCATGGTTTGAGTGACAATGGTTTTACCCTTGCATACTGTATAGATCGTGTTTTATATAAACCAGTACCCTAATTGCGTAACGCACAATCGGGCAGAATTGGAATCGGTTTAAAACAAATGTCTAATCCATTGCTTCATAAGTTCGAAAAACACTCTGCTCATCAACGTAACTTACGAACTTATGGAGCAATGGATTAGACATTTGCGATTCCAATTCTGATTGATCGTGTATATTACGCAATTAGGGTGCTTATTTTTATGAAGCCTCATTGTATAAGTAGTATTTCTTGACAATCCTTACTAATATTATAAATGCGAAAGTAACTCTGTCTGTCTGTCGCGCTTTCACGCCCAAACTACTGAACTTGATTTAAATGAAACACAGATAGTCTAGAGCCTGAGAAAGGACATACGGCTACTTTTTATCGACATACCACGCGGGCGAAGCCGCGGACGGAATCTAGTAATTAATATAGAAGCTTAGGCAGACAATCTAGTAATTAATATAGAAGATTATTTTTTGAGTGGAAAAATTAAATTGTCTCGTTTGTCGACTTATTGATAGCGAGTTACTGTGTATTTATGACTTGGGTTTGACGATTGCAAAATAATACCAGCCAGACATCACACAGACAATATTTATTCTTTGGAGACAACAAGTCTACCATAGATACTTATGGCAGCAGACTTGGAGCACATGAGTTTTACTCTGTGCTTGTAGACTCAAATGGGCTACGTAAAAATGTCCTGCGTATCTTAGTCCTAGACAAGTGCCTACAACGCCTTTCAACAGGATTGACATAAGCTTTTCTATAGTCAGTCAGTCCTATTTTTGCCTCTCCATCATCGTTATCGCTTAAAGAATGTCACTTTGTCTAGGGCCTCTAGTAGCGTCGTGTGAAGAGTCGTTGAGCTCTAAAATAGGGTTGAGCTACACGACGACTGAGCCATGCATGCCGTCTGTTAGGACAGGTCAACTCTGAGCTCAGTGGCTCTTTCTTCAAAAGGCCCTTCCAGACATGGCCCTGAATTGTTAGACTCACATAAAATCCTAATAATATAATTTTTGGACTTTGAAAGAGACCATAACCTCTGAGTTTGTTTCGGCATGGTTTCTCAGGAATTGGTCAGATAGGAAACGCTGGCGCCATCTAGTTTTAAAATATTGACCAAAATATTGACGTGTAAAAGTGTCTTAAAAGATCTACATAAAGAAATAAACATTTCATTTCATTTAATTTCAGATGATTCGATTTGTAGACCATTTTCTATTTTGGACAGGCCTCAATTATTTTTAAAAGATTAACCGTGGACTTTCTTGCCGTCTCTTCTCTACGACCAATCGGATCCGTGCAATCAGCTTCTGACGCTTCATAAGTAAGAAGCAAAGGATTTGCGGTGCCAGGACTATCGCCCAGGATCTTCCAAGAACCAGAGGATGAGCGTAAAAATCCTGGAACCTTTCGTAGTTATTTTGTTTGAAGGAATACGATAGGTTTAACGTAATATGCCATGCAGCCTTGAAGGCCACATAAGACTAAGTAAGATATCTGATGATGTCGTAAGATAGTCAGATGTCGTAAGATATCTGATGATGTCGTAAGATAGTCAGATGTAAGATATTTGAAGATGCTGTAAGATAGGTATCTCATTGTACCTACATTCTGATTGTCTGTACACAAATCGAGAGACAGTTGGCATGACTCATCTATTCTATGAAAATGAGCCTAGACATGTCAAATAAACTGAGAGATACACAATCACCAATCTTTTATCTCATGTAGACGTGTATATTTCAAGATCTTTTTTAAACATCTTGAAAATAAATAATAGTTGGCATATTTTCCTTGGTGCCGATGCTTTTTAAGGTTTAGAAAAACAAATTAACAACATTAATGGTAATACCAGCCTTTTATTGTCCAAGTGCAGGGAAAAAGCCTCTACTCATAGGTACTGAAAAGGCAATTGGCAAGCCAGAATAAAAGTAAACGAGTCGGACTCGCGCACGAAAGTAACTCTGCCTGTCTGTCTGTCTGTCTGTCGCGCTTTCACGCCAAAACTACTGAACTGATTTAAATGAAATTTGGTACACAGATAGTGTAAAGCTTAAGAAAGGACATATGCTATTTTTATCGACATACCACGCCGGCGAAGCCGCGAGCGGAGCTAGTTATCTATAAAAACGGGAAAAAATCACGTTTGTTGTATGGGAGTCTCCTTAAATATTTACTTTATTCTGTTTTTTAGTAAACGTTGTTATTATGGCAACAGAAATACATCATCTATGAAAATTTCAACTGTCTAACTATCACGGTTCATGAGATACAGCCTGGTGACAGACGGACAGACACACAGAAGGACGGATAGCGGAGTCTTAGTAATAGGGTCCCGTTTTACCCTTTGGGTATGGAACCCTAAAAATAAAAGTTATAATTATTATGATCATGTTTACTTTGCGCTGTGGTAAGTACCTTCCTAGATTAGCAATAGGTGCAATTAACCTATCTATATTTAATAAACACGAGCATCGAAAGCATAACAACGGTGAAACTATTTATTAAATACAACTATAATGACTTTGTTTTGCTTAACTCTCTCGTTATGTTCAAAACTATTCGTCTAGAAAAGTAGGTGTCCCTCATAACTGGTATAAAGGCTAGACAAATAATGATGATTATATGTATCTCTCATAACTTTAATAATTGCTCGGTCCATGTGACACGAATTTCATATCGAGTGACTCTCGAATTAGAGCAGTCTCCCTTGTGTTTCAAGCCGTGTGTTACGAGCTCAGTAATGTGACAGTACAGAAAGTCAGTCCAGCGCGGATTTGCAACGACTCGTATAGACGCTAGTTTCAACCCAGTCCAATGATGACTTCGCGCCTGCAAATCAGTCTAGTTGACGAACCACCCCGTCTATTTTCAGGCCCAGTAGCTTCCCCCGCCTGACTTACTGCTAATCTCGCTTTCATGAATCCATGCACTGACTGGGTCCGAAATTCGGAGTCACTGGATCCAATCACTGCCATCGTATAAACCAGGCGTCAAAGAACGAGACGACTTTAGCTAGATCGTCACTTCTGTCTATTGTAATCGGTACCAAAGTAGGTTACCTATGGTAGATTCATCTTGGAATTCGATCTCTTCTATTTTATTAAAATCGCCAAATCTTGTGACGATACCTAGGTGTATACCTAGTTAGTTACGTTGCTCCTGAGCAGTCAGCTTCGGAACAATTTTTCCGGACTGGCTATTCTCGCTTGTATTTTTAGCACAGCATAATTGAGACGAGAGTAAAAGTAGATTGCTCGGTCAATGCGCTTTAAATTCGAACATAATAGAAAATGTTCATTGAACGACAATCGTGTGAACTCACGAACGAAATTACTTTCTCATTCATATTGTGATCTTTGACTCTAATTTATGATCCATCTATTCAAAAAACTAATCTAGAACTTGCAATTGTTATCATAGTATTCAGATACAGTTTATGATATTGGTATGGACCTGGCGGTGAAAAAGACGCGTTCTAAAAAAAAAAACCAAATGGATTCACTGACCAATGTGTCACTGAAACAAACAAACACAGGTACCTAAGTCACAATAACATAGCTGACCACGTTGAACAATCATTATCTAATATAAACACACCTTCACAGTTCACATCCCGTGTTTCTATATTTAAACTGTGCTATATTTAGAAGAAACTTTGTTGAATTGACTTACAATGCGATGTGTTATTGATTAACTTTAGCTAGGAGTTAAAATCTTATCTCATCATCATCATCATCATCATCATTTTAACTAAAAGACGTCCACTGCTGGGCATATGCCTCCCCGAAGCATCGCAACATCGACCGGTCCTGTGCTTATCAGGACCGGTCGATGTTGCGATGATAGCCTTCAGCGGATTCCCGCGACCTGGTCATCGATTCACCCTGTTGGAGGCCTAGCCTGCAGGCTTAAGGCTGTACCCTACCTCAGATTTTATCTCGCTCGCACCATACTATTCGCGACCTGAGTGAGAGCAAGACGGAGTGGGGCGCTAGCGGGTCTAAAGCCTATAAAAGTGTAGGTAATTTTTACGGTGAAACTAATGGTAATTTAAAAAAAATAAAAATAAACATAAGACCTGCTCTAGAGATAGTTCAGTTAGTATGCAAAGTTTCAGGATCTAATTTGAAGTATTTTTTTAATACCAGCGGTTTATAGTTCTGTTTAGAGGTAACATTGGATTTTTTTTCATCGAGAAAATTTTATGTAATCGTGTTTTCGCCAAACATAGGACCTAGCATCAATCCTCAACTTTAACATATATTTATTTCAAAATGAATGCTGCAGTATTTTCGGCTTAACGGAGGATCATGCTAAGCAATTTGAGGTAGGGTGCGTCCTTAATCAGAATACTAGCCGCGTGCTCGATATACGGGCCACAAGTCCACAACATAATAAGAATGGGTTATTTGGATATGATTATATGAATAATAGGAACATGCGTAAAACCAAAATAACTCTGAAGGTTATAAGTAAATGGTGAATAAATAAATAGCTCTACACATACCTACTTATTTTACCATCAAAACATTACCATCATGACTTTGTGTTGTGATAGGCAGAGCAATTTTTTTTTAATACGTCGTCACATCATTTCACCTTTTATTGAAATTGTAGAGTCACCATGCTGTACTTATTTGTTTTCGGGGTAATTTTTTCTAACTCTCTTTTTTTCGTGCTAAGTACTTTGTTTTTCAGGGATGAACAACAATCTACCTATGGATTAACAACTTTTTTATTTCTAATTCATTTTTTAGAAAAAAGAAAATAAAAACCGTTATGTATAACAAAAAGTAAAACGAAGAAAAATATTTAAAACCAAGTTTTTGCAACATGTAAGAGTTAGATTCAGTTCCAAAATACAGCTCTATACAGCGTGAATCAGAAATGTGTGGTTATATGTATGAGTGTAGTCATCATCTGCCTAGCCTTTTCCCAACTATGTTGAGATCAGCTTCCAGTCGTACCGGATGCAGCTGAACCAGTATTTTACATGGAGCGACTGCCTATCTGACCTCCACAACCCAGTAATTGGGTAATACGATACCCCCAGGTTGTCAGACTTTCGGGCTTCTGACGAAAGAGCCGAGGTGTATGAGTGTAGTAAAGACCTCAAACTGAACAACTCTCTCCATGGAACCAACATCGCAAAATAATCAGCTGTCCCATAGAAAGCTTCACTACCTACTCGACCCAATGTAGTAAGTACTTATCTAATCTACCATTAAATAATTATTAAAATGATTTTAAGAAGTTAGTCACATACATGAATGCGGAGTTAGCAGTTTAGTTCGACCTAAAGTCTAACAATAGTGCAATTAGACAGCAGTGGTGCGCATGCGCATACAAATTGGATGTTTTCATTTCTGTCACGCTATTACTAATGTAACCTTGACAGTGTAAAATAGCGGAAATGTTTTTATTAATTTGAAACAATGGGGCATTTAATTTTTTTTGGTTAGATGTAACCAGGCTCGGATACAGGGGGGAGGGGCTACGGGTGCTGTTAGTCCCCCCTCCTCCCTGAGCATCGACCAGTTATCGTCATTCTCAAAAAGGGGGGCAAATTGTCTATTTCAGTTCACGGAAAATAGGTGCCCGAGGTATTTTTTGAACAGCCTGAGAAATAAGCCCCCCTCCCCAAAAATTTACTCTCTTGAGCAAAAACCTAGATTCGTGCCTGAATTTAGCTCATGCATTTTACCCCGTAAATATTTGCCGTAAATTTTACCTACTGTACAGTTTTTTTTTTATACTGATGTAGTTGATAATACTTCCCTAAAAATAAATCGAATATAAAAATGGCCCGTCGTGTCAATTAATGAATCATTTTAAGCTAATGAGGCGTTTAAATAGTTCTAGTTGTTTTTAATTCGTGTGGAAATCAGAAGTAATGTCTCACCTTCAAAAGGGCGTTGGCGCCTACATTAATTTATATGCTCATGAGTGTATATTTTTAAATCGCTGGCAAAGCTGATTACAAAATGTTAATTACTTGACTGCCTCGTTGGTCTAGCGGTCACAAGCGCTACTGTTGAGCATGAGGGTTTGACTCCCGATTCGGGAAAAAAAAAAAGAGTTTTTCCAAAAGGAATGCCTCGGTAATCCTAGTGGTAGCACGGAGCCTAGATTTGAGCCCGGTTGATGGCAATAGGCTCGCCCCCTATTAAATGGGACTTAAACATATTGTAACGAAATAAATAAACACACTTCGTTGAACACGTATAATTTTTGTAATATAAATATAGAAAGACACTTTTTACAAAAAATATAAAAAAGGTGAATATGAAATATAATTTAGTCGCGGCTATGGAGACAGTGGTGCCGAATCAAGCGTAATTAGGTTAAGGAAAACTTTCGGAATAGAACTCTTAGGTAAATTTAGTTACGCGTGGGAGTTCGGTGTGTATCAGCGATTGCAAAAGCTTATAAAAACCATAACTTACTAGCGCAAACGCAACGCATCGAATAAGGAACCGCAACCGAAGGTTGACCTAATGCCAGCTTAGTCTAATTTGCATACGAGATTATTTACGCGTAAAAAATAAACTTGAACGTATTTGAACTTGAAGGGAAAACTTGAAGGGTTTACAGCAGCTGCAGTTTGCAATGCAACGTGGAAGAATCCGAGAAAACGGCGCTCAGTCAACCGCCGCCGCCGCCGCCGGGGCGCCTGATCCAGGATTATGGATTAAAAATAAAAAATTCTTCATCTTTCTTCACGTCAGATTCAAATTCAAAAAATTGAAATTATCTTACGATTAAAAACGACAACATCGATGGCCAGCGAAGTAAAAAAGTTTTAGGCTCGAAGATTTTATGCAGGGTAATACTGCAATATGTAACTGGCGAGATGTGGGTACTAAAAGTACCTACACCTCTGCGAAACCCTTCGAGTAAACAAGGCGTGATGTTATGTTAATTGTTTAAAAAAAAAGGCTTTTGAAATCGCTGGGAGAGCAGATTACGGAATGTTTATTATTTATTATATTACCGTACGCAAAATACGCGCTTTGACGTGGAGTTGCGGATACCAGCCCGTATTACCTATTACCTATTACCTATTTATTATATAATTTTGCAAACGTGTTAATTATGCGAGTAATAGAAGAGGTATTAGATACGAAGTTACAAGTATATAAGTGCTTATCTCATCAAAATATTTCAAATGTGTAAGTACATGTGCAATCTTTGATATCCAGGTGATAAGGTTACGATTTCAATAACATGTAGGTAAATACCTATCTTTTATCTATTATAGATATTGCTAGATACGATATGAGGAAAAAACTCATTATTTATCTATTAATTTATCTTTTATCGTGTGTGAATATCGGCCCCCTTTCGAGCATTTCTTGGGCCGATCTCACGTGAACCTACATTCGTAGCAAATAAATTTCTGATTCTGATCATATCAGGATGGTCTCTATGACCAAAGAACGCCGAACGAAGGAAGAGGTCGGGGTGGTTCGGGGGAACAAGAAATATCGCAGACGAAGTCGCGGCGATAGAAACTTTTTATTATAAAAAACCACCACATCACTGAAGTAAAGTAATCATGAACCAAAAGATGACAGTATAATTAATATCAGAATTCCACGAGGTAGGTAGTTTAGTTTGCGACAATCATTTTTAATGACAAATTTCCTTGTTTGACTGTAACTTACAGTGCCGAGTGGCGTTAGTACCTACCGTTTCTGTAAACATTGTTTTTCATTCATATTTTATACTGTCGTCAAAGTGCGGTGCCATTTTTTTTTTATTTCGGTAATTTATTTTTAGGCTATACCTAGTCATAAAAAACTTTTTCTATTGACAAAATGAGATGCTATTACTTAGTTTGATTAGAAAATAAGAAGATTTTTTTTCTACTAAGGATTGGACTGATTATCTAACGCCAGATATTCTCACCCGGTAAATAATTTTTTAATTTTTGACAGTTGTCAAACGTCAATTTCATTCCAAGGGTAAAAAATATCTGACATTTAAAAAAGCTGCCCTAAAACTACTACGCTCTCCATAGACTACCTGTGTCAGCGGGTATACAATCGGGTGACCATGTTGCATTATTTTTCGATGTTCATAGAATATTTTATAAATATGTTTTTTTTTTATTTTCCTCATCGATAAATAGATGAGGAAAATAATTAAAAAAAACATATAAGTACTATACCTAGGTACTCAGTGCAGGTTGTTTACTTTGCAAATAGTTTCTACAGATAAGTTTAAATTGAGATTATTAACTCCCAATTAAGACGTAGCTGGGGTCAGTTTGAATCAAAACATAATAAAATTAATGTTTGTAGAGTTTGTTTTGTGATCCACCATGTTGCTGTGCCACGTTTTTTGTATAAGACAGAGGAGATTATTCCAAACTGGATATGAAATTGAGTTAGTAGTTTGAATTAATTTTCTTGTAAGTAATCGTCGAAAGCATTCACCTGTAACCAAGCCCACTTACCAAGGTATTATTTCAAATCCTAGGTACTTCAAAAAACTAAAATCGTGTAGGTAATAAATAACATAACATTAGGGTTAGGCAGAGGTACATCCACATTTCGCCAGTTATGTTTAAGTCCCATGTAACAGGGGCGAGCCTTCAACCGGCCACAAGTCCAGACTCCGGGCTACTACTGAGGAATTTGAGATAGTAAAACCCAATAATAGTTTGCTCGACTTGGGAATCAAACCCAAGACCTCATTCTCAGTAGTATTGCTTGCGATCATTAGACCGACGAGACAGTCGTGTATGTTATTATTATCTAAATTAAATAAAATTAAGACTTATGTACACACGTCTCAAGTAAAAATAACATTCATAAAATGATATATGTAAAATGAACTGATAAAAGATTGTACATTATGTTATAGTCGAGATATTTACATCTTGCGTACGCTGCGGATATTATAATGAGCTTACATAGCAGTACAAATAGTTTTATTACCTAATAAAATGTACATAACAAAAGACTTTGCAAAGTTAATTAAAAAAGTAAGCATATTTTATACCGTAAGTTTTTTCGTTTTAGGGATTAGAAAAAATGTTTAGGGTACAATAATTGCATTTAGGTACAAGCAAACAAGTAATTTTTTCTGTCTTCAAATAAGTCTTCAAATTTTCAACTTCAATGTTAAGTTTGTGCTTGGAATAAATTCATCCCAACTACGAAACCCTTCATTGAGCGTAGTCGGACACGCACTAGGCCGGTTTTTTGACAAACTTCTAATTTGTTTACAGAAAACATTCTCAGATGACTTTTATTTTAATTTTAATCAATACACGGTGTTTTTTTTTTCAATATAATCATATATCATGACCTTTTTACAGTGTTTATAGATCGGATAACCTTTTTTATTGCAAACTAGCCGCGGAGTACGATAATCTTTGTCGCCCTGTCTTATCAACACTTTACTGGAGGTCAAAATTATACAACGATATAAATAAGGAATTTTACTTTGCTGGTGACGTTTTAGATTCATGTTTGTTTGTCTGGGTAATGTTATAGGGTAGAGAACTACTAAAATTACCTTTTTAAAGTTACAATGAAACGAAGAGCTCGCTTTATAGGATATCAATAACGAATGGAATGTGGTGACTCGGCGACAAAAGCCAGAAATGATGAGTTGAAGTAAAAGTTCAGATTAGCTCGAATTAATTGAGTCAAGCAAAGTAAAATATCAAAGTTTTAATTTAGCACCCTAATTGCGTAATACACGATCAATCACAATCTAAATCATTTTTAAAGAGATTGCTAATCCCATGGATTCATAAGTTCGAAAAAAAATCTATTCAACAACGTACGCAGTGAATGTTGTTGAACTGTCAAATGAAACAGATTAGTCTTAATCATGTACCGAAAATGTGTTACGCAAGTGTTTTGCCAAAAATTTTCCTGCTGGACTCTTCGCTGCTGCATGCCTAGTCATAGATTAATACAGGAGGTTCATAACTCCGCAAAATCATTTAAATAAAAAGCTACTCTTGCTACGACACAATTAAGTGAAATTCAGAGGGCCTAGACAAGTGATAATCGCTTCCAAAGCGATTTGTATTTCTACAACGACTTTCAACACGATTGACATAAGCTTTTCGATAACATAAGTCAGTCCTATACATTTTTGCCTTTTCCATCAGCGTTATCGCTGATAGAATGTCAATTTGTCTAGGGCCTCAGGTCGCCCATATAGCGCTAATTACGTACAGTTATATTCACCTAGAAGTTGCCTCTCTTTCTATCGCGTAATTGTTATATCTTCTTACTACATTACGCTCATTGAATTGACCCGACAAGACGAGCCCGCAGCGTACTTGTAGATGCGGAGCGCGCCTTCTGTACTATTCTATGGCCTGTGCCCTGTTTATCAAAACTAACAAACCTTGCGTTACCAAATGTCCTTATTTAGTTCACAAGTACTTATATTTTGACACTTTTATTAGTTATTTTGTTTATCAAAAAAATATTTGTAAGTTACAACTTGTAGAAAATCATAACAAATCCGGGGAGTGTTCAGTGACTCTATATTCCGTCTTACAAGGTTAGTGTCGTGCTTAGTACCGCAATAAATGTATCAATTCGATTTTCTTTTTTAAAATGGGGTCAAAAGAGAAAGATGACCTGATGCGCGAGTCCCAGGAGTGGGAACATTAAGGCTGATTATGAATATGGAGATGAGCTATGAATTCTAGGTAACTTGTGAACGTGTAGACTTGTAACTTTTGATAAACAGGGCCCTGGTCTAAAACTTATCAGTATTTTACACACTAAAATTCATTTTTTTACAGTTTCCCGACTGTAGCGACGCCCAAATGGAGGGTAATGTTTTTCTGTTTCTCAGTGTTTTTCTTGTTATTCCTACGCTACGTAAGCACTTCAGAAGAACTTCCATTGACGTGGTTCGCCAACACGTTTCGATAATCAAAACCTTATCACACAACGTGATAGTCAACAATTGTAGGTACTTTAATAACAATAATATTAACATTGAATACTACTTTTGGGGGATTAGAGGCGTTATATAGTATATTACTTCTATCATATTATAAATTAAAGCTTGTCTGTGTGACAGCCTTGTTCTTTTAAACTCTGCAACGGATTTTAATGCGGTTTTCACCATTATTTACATTTTTTCCGGAACGTTTTTATGTATAATAGGTAATTACATGCATACACATTAATATTCAACTTATAGATAGGTTCAAATTAAATTAGCAAAACTCCGTAAACGTGATGGTATCGACATATAAACATGATAAAACAAAAAATTAATTAATTTGATTAAGTTTTTTGTAGGGTCATCGACCGCAATTAGCGTAGTCACTTGAAATATCAGTTTAAAAATCAAACTATGATGCGAACATAAATGTATGGAATGGTTGATTTTTTTTTTTGCGATTTCAGTGTTGGTCCCTTAATGAAAGTTGTTCATAATGACCCCTTAAATTTAATATTTTGGATACCCATGAATTTAATTTCACCCTGTAAAAACACGATTAAACGATTATTTAATTTGACCATGTTTAATAAAGAGTTCTAGATGTTTTGTGAAGTCGTAAAACCCGTGCAAAGCAGGGTTGGGTCGCTAGTTTAAACCTACTATAATATTATATAGAGAGAAGATTTGTATTTTTTGTTTGTAATGAATAAACTCAAAAACTGGACCGCTTGTAAAAATTATTTCATCTGTAGAATGCTATATTATCACTGAGTAACATAGGCTATAATTTATAAAGATACCAGCGATTCCAGCGATAGGCACGGTTTTTACGACTTTGACAAAACATCGAGATTTCATATGTGATAACTTTAATATAAACGTATCATACCCATAAAGCATCCAGAGTAAATTCTCTAAACGATGGCGAAAACCTCAGCAAAATCTGTTGCATGGTTTAGACTTAGAGGAACAACACGGACATACAGACAAACACGAAAACCGACTAGATATAGATCACGCGGGCGAAGCCGGATGGATGGACTGTGTGATAATAATTATATTGTTTAGAAAGGGGGTGAATACCGAGATGCCAGACTAATAGAGAAGTATGAAAGAAAGGGACATGTTGCGCGGACCTCAAATACATTGGGATAAGGGTAGGAGCTAGGAGAATGGTGATAATGACGCGGGCGCAGCTGGTGGTTATTCATAAAACTTATCGTGCATGTTGGTAAGGTAGGCAATAGCAACAATATATCGTGTAATGTATCGTTTTTATCGCTAATACTTAATCTAGATTAGCGATGGAAGTGCTTTTCTTTAATCCTGTGCAATCAACAACACGCACGTTCTTTAATTTATTTGTTTTTGCTTCTTTAATCGCTTTTTAATTGAGAACAAATCTTTGTTACAGATTATATTAAAAAAAAAGATAAATTTAAGATAAATAATAAATCATTAAGATTGATTGATTGATTCATTTTGATTGATTTAATTTTTTAAGATAAATTTTCAAATATATTTGGTTCAATATATTTTTACTGGAGCTTTGAATGAAACCACGTGTTTTTCGCAAACATACAATACAGCCGATATAACTTGGCAGGTCTGAACATAGGCTCTGCGAACTTTCGCGCATGTTCACTCACACTCGCTTCATGTCACCATTTGGTTCCTAAAAAATGTTACTACGCTGCCCTCTGCGCAAAGTTCGGAACTGCGGAGTTAACGGAAGTTATATCGGCCGTATTGTAAGTAATCATAGAAAAAAGTCCATGGTTTACACAGAATCATGGCTACCCTACTACTTCGGTTATAATTTTGTGGTAGTTTCCGAATTACGTTTTCTGAATATAATTTTTGTACCTATTTTTTTACTGTGGGAATGGGTGCCTGGTCATTGATCCTAATATTTTTTTTGTGCTGCTTGATACCAACTTTTATTTAGAGCAATATTTTTCAACACCCTGTTATTCTTGCGATAACAATGAATTTGTGTTGTTTGGTATCTTAAAGACAGAGACCTTCAGATAGCAAATAATTAAAACAAAATTAATCAAATTTAATTTATAATCGAATGAACCACTAACATTGAAAGTGTCGTCGTAAATTTGTCACATAATAAATATTTTTATTGGCCCATCATAATTTGATATCGCAAATTCGTCAATGTAATATTTACATAGTGCCAAAGAGTTCGCTATCTACAAAATGGGGTTATCTGTACCTAAGTACGATCCCTACCTACTTAGCAAGTTTCAAAAAATCTAAGGTACTTTTATGTGGGAATAGCTCTGTCTGTTATAGGCATCCTAATCCTAATGCTAACTAATATTATAAATGCGAAAGTGAGTTTGTTTGTTACACTTTTACGCTAAAACGGCTGAACGGATTTGTATGAAATTTGGCACATGTGTAGACCATGACCTGGAGTAGGACATAGGACACTTTTATCCTGATATGCCCACGAGATCGAGACTTACGCGGGTGAAACCGCGGGGTGCAGCTAGTTTTTTTATAAAGAAAAATATCTGGGATAATTAACGAAAACACTATCTAAAGTGGCAAGAACCAGAATTGAAACTAGGTAATTTAATCCCAAAATAAAATCAACCCGCACCCTAATTGCATAACACACGATCAATCATAATCTGAATCTTTTTGAAGGATATTGCTAAACCATTGCACGGGTCGTCAGAAGCTTGAAAGTTTGACAACCAGTCTTAACAAGGAGTATCGTATTACCCAGTTACTGGGTTGTGGAGGTCAGATAGGCAGTCGCTACATGTAAAATACTGGTATTCAGCTGCATCCGGTTAGACTGGAAGCCGACTCCAATATAGTTGGGAAAAGGCTAGGCAGATTGATTGATTGCTAAACCCCTGCACCAAATGTTAAAAAAAAAAACTGCCCAGCAAAGCAAATAACGCAATGAATGGTGTTGAACTGTCAAAATGAAACAGTTTGTGACTGACCGTGTATTACGTAGTTAGGGGGCTGGATAGCCCTGCCAGGGTTGCGGGTTAGTCCGAAAGGGATACCGGGACCTTGGCAACAGGCAACTGAAGGAACACGGGTGGGTTTTAGTCAGTAAAAGTCTGACACGCCCTTCCGCTCCGCCCAGAGCGGGAGAAGTCATTGGAGGATTTCCCACCTACAAAAAAAAAAAAAAAAAGGGGGGCTGGATAGCAACAGACTGTAAGTTTGAACTGTTGTGTTTTCCTGAATGTTCCCATTGTAACTGCATCGTAATTTTCAATGATGTTACTAAAACATCGTGAAAATAGAGACGAGAGCATCGCACATCGCATCGAGAGCTGCTAAATTAATATTTCATTTAATTTTTTCTTTAACTACGTATTTTTTTTACTTATTAGCCTCTCATTGTTTAGCTACCACTTTTAAGGGAAGAGGAGACAACGCCTACGGGTACTATTGTTATTCACTGGGGCTCCCTCAGTTGTATGTGGTATCATACAATATTTGAGATGATAATAAATATTTTTCAGTATGTGTAAATGTTTCTCTTAATGAAACATTTAGCACATTTCGAGAATATTTAAGTTTTTGTCTTTAGAGACAAAGACTGACATATTTACGACCTTATATAATACCTGAATTACACAACAATTCCACTGTTAACCCTACACAATAGAAATAACGATTGTGTTTAAAGCCAAATACAAATATTTAATACAAAGTGATAGATTGCTGTGTAGATTCTCTGATTACATGATTTGCATAGAAACTAGAGTAATCTATCAATGTTTCAGAGGCGAAAACATCTATTTCAACAGTGATTTTGAATGGCAAATATCAAATTAATAATGTATTATTATGTTTCTTTTCTTTTTAATAGTTTTTAATTTGTGGAAGCTTGTAAATGGCAATTGTAAGCGCTATTGTACATAACCTACTTTAAAGATATTAGACTGTAAGCTTTCTGAAGAATAAATAAATTATTAAGTACTAGCGACCCGCCCCGGCTTCGCACGGGTGCAATGCTGATACTAAATACTAATGGATGTTATTATACATATAAACCTTCCTCTTCAATCACTCTATCTATTAAAAAAACCGCATCAAAATCCGTTGCGTAGTTTTATAGATTTAAGCATAAGTACATAGGGATATAGGGACAGAGAAAGCGACTTTGTTTTATATTATGTAATGATATTTAAACTGGGCGAACGACATTGTTGCAATCGCGGGTAGAGCCTGGATGAGGCTGGCACAGGAGCGTGGGGATTGGCACAAGAAAAGAGAGGTTTGTGCCCAGCAATGGATAAAGTCGGGCTGTGAAAGATGATGATTATCAATTAAGTACCTACCTACCTATATTTAAAACTGTAAATTTAAAACTACTAAGAAAGTTCGAGGGTATAAAAGGCGCTTATTGAACAACAAAAGTGACACTGTTCTGCACTGAGGATCCCAAAAAGTCAAGATTGAAAATCTTGACTTTTCAAGATTGTCAGCATTAGAAATCTATTTCGCAATCACCAATCCTATTCAAAAAGTGTGGTGATTAAGCCCTATACATCCTGATGTAGGTACATATATGGCTTAATCGCTTAGGTTAGGTAGGTACCTACGTCATATAGGTATAATAAACTCAGGAGTTTATTATAGTTACCTATTTAACCTATGTTGTCTTGTGCACTGAACATTTACAAAATGTCTTAATTATGTAAATACCTATGCATTTCCTCATTTAAAATAATGGTTAGTACTTGCTTTGACTAAGTATAAGTCTATAATGATAGAGCTATGCTTTTTTTAATAACATACCTACCTTTTTGCTTTTTTTTCGTCACATCAAGAAAGATAATAATGTTCTATGAGTGCAGAGATCATCAAAATCATGCAACACCTACACTCTTAATTAGTGAAATTATTATTAATAAAGCAATTTCTATTATACGAACCTAGAATATAAAGGAAAATCGTCCGTTCAACCCATCTAGAGATGATGCCAAAAATAATGTGACGGCCATTTGCAATAAACAAAAAAAATGCTCGTGCAGCACCGTACACGTGTTAGAAGAAAATAAGAAAAAATAAAGAATATGAGAGATTTAGTGTGAGAGGCAGAGAGAGTTATCTCTTTCTTTTCTCTCATGTAACGAAATGTGCCTAAACGTGACGCGTCCTTGAAATTTCATTCTCAATTCTCATCCAATTATCGAATCGGCGGATAAGAAGTTTACTTTTTTTTTTAATCGTGGGAAAATTATCAAACCGATCCGGTTTTCAGACAATAGTTTATTTATAAGTTTTTCCTCTGGAAACACACTGACTCCTATTGTTATTCACTGACCCACGCACACATTTCATACATATTTTATAAGACAATGTCCGTCATACATTTTTCTTTACCTTATCGCTTATTTTCCTATTTTATATCACCGTAAACCAATCATAATGTTATACGACAGATTTTGATAGGCGTTACATCTTGTTACAATAATAATTTGTAACATAGCATATTTAAATTATTCGTATATTTTCTTCGCGTTTTCTGCACTTACCTTACTTATACAATCGTGACATTATTATTTTTTGTCGCTATGAATTATATTGGTATGTACTGAAACGTGGGTTCAATTTTTCAAATCAGAATCACAAAGCTAGGTACATTTCGCGCTTCAATTAAAAAAATCTTCAGTTATTTGCTCGGTTACATCGTGAAATCTCGTGAAGACATTATGTTATTAAAGTGTGATTATTTCACTATTCGTTCCAGCAGTAATGTCGCACAATACAATTGTTTCAACTTTAATCTTCATGCCATTTTAACTAGTTAGGTATAATTTAGTAATCACACTTGACTTGACACTACAACGTTATTTCAAAGATGCTCACTCTGATTTATTTCAGTCGCATTTTAATTCACATTATTTGAATTTAACTTCAACAATAATAATATGATGCACTTACGACCTCATAGACCAAACAACAACACAGTTCTTAGTTCAAATATTTTCCCGCGTATTTTTTTTTGACATTGTTTTTTTTTTAACGCGAAGTCACTTTTTATTATCATAAATCCACTGTAAAATGAAATAAAAAAAGTTAAATAAAAAAAAATAAACATACCGATTCCGGCGATGACATATTGCCGCCACAGTTGTCCTGCCTCCATTCTGTACGCTTGCTGGTTGACTGGCGCACCGGTCTGACCAACCGGGTCGTAAGCGTAAGTCCTATCTTCCATACGTCACACGACGTCACCCGATGTGTGTTACGTTGCTACGTTTACGTTGAGCTGGGCTCGAGGGTGGATGTTTGGCAAACACCCGATGTTCTGCCGCCAAGACTGTGGATGAAGAACTCGTGTTAATACAGTGTGATAATTTGGGAATTTTCCCATAAGTGACCGTGCAACCCCATGCTGATTGAATATCCCGAAAGTTGGCAAGGGATAATCTCAATAGCAGCGTGGGCGACCTACGCACACGCGCACTAAAGGGCTTTGGACGGATCTCTCCGCATGAAGCTTTCAGGCATGCTAAGGGTTGTGGCAATAGGATGACTGGCGTCGTCCTGTCTGCTAATAACAGCATAATGCGATCATTTGACAACCGTGATCTACAGCGACTACTTTCTTTCATTGTAACTACTGTCTCTTTGAAATCACAAATTAATGTTCGGCAGTATCTAAACGTTTACAGGCCAATAATGTCTATCTTCAACATTCAAGTATGTATATGTAATAATTTCATCAACTGATACTATAGGCACCGTTTACCATAGACAAGCAAGCTTAGTGGGTCATAATCATAAAGTCTGCTGTGACTTCAAGGAAGCTTTATCATCCAAAAAATGAAGAATCGATAACAAATCTACAAGATAAACACCAGTAAATAAACAGATTTGCCTAACATAACAGTATAACTGCCATTGACTAAATGGGACGCCGGCGCCGACCCTGATAAGAAAAACATCGAATGTACAAAATAACACCATCACTATCATTTTTTTTTTAATGTTTTTATCGGCTGTATTGATTACAAGTGACCTCTTCTATCTATGGTGCTGCCACGAACTTGTTTCTTTTTTTAAATTGTTTTTTTATTACATGAGCATACAATTTGTTTTGATTATGTCATCATTCATAATGCAGGTATAAGTACAGATGGTTCATTGCGTTGCTGTTTCATGCTAACAAGCTTGATGTCATAGGATCGATTTCCAGATAAAGCCAAATCAAAACAACTACTTAAAAACCTTTAAGTAAGTAAGTACTTATTTAAAAAAATCTTCGGACTTGCCCAAAACTCCATACTAAATTAAGCCCTATTTCATATAAAATTTTGAATACTGAAAACGTCATCACCGAACTTTAAGTCCTACTAACGAATCTGCTTACCCCTTTACACCGATAATAAATACATAATCAATTCAAGTATCGATTTTCCTCGAACAATAAATCCATCATTTCATCACACACGTTTATTTCCACAGATTATTCTAACCGGTGCAGCATATCTACATACATAATATTATATAAACTCTAGATTTTGCCCGAGACTTCGTCCGTGTGAAATTTGGGTCCCCGACCCACCGCGTCGCATCGCATCGCCCGACCGCGCTGTTACTTTGTATTCGTTTAGCGTTCTGTCCGACTTTTTTTCCTTTTTGCTCAGCTCCTAAGGGTCGGAGCGTGATGTTACATAGTCTATAAACTTTCTCAAGAATTGGGCAATCCAATGCAAACAAAAAAAAAACAAATCCGACTCCAAAGATCCGGACATTACACTCTACACAAATAAACCAACAAATACCTCTACGATTCAATATCTCAATATTAAGTATAGATAACGTGTATACATGTATATCTATGTATAGTTTAGATAAATTACCCCGAGGATATCGCACATATATATTTATTATGATAACTCGCAGATAAATTACAGATACAGTAAAATATCGCTTGGATACTCGTATTATGTGCGTAATACGTTGCTTTCTATGTATTTAGGTATTTGAATGTCAAAACATTCTCGACTCCTTATGAGTTCTGCATTTAAACAATCCTACCTGATTTGTGAAGAAAGAAACGAAGTTTCTAACTCCTACAGCTACAAAATTAAAGAAAAACGTAGATGGAAGAGCTATAAAAAAGAAAGTGTTTTTTTTTCAATTTCAGTCCATCTCTCTAGTAGGGTTCGGTGGTGCTTATATGAATTTGATGCGATTACAATAATTTAAACTGAACATTATTGTGGACAGTATTAGAGTTTGATCCAGGCAGGGGGCAGCGTTGACGAATGAGCGGCGGGACGCCGTGAGCGTTGACGAATGAGCGGCCTACACTGCTCCCCCGTCTCGCCGCGCATATGCCATAAGGCGTTGTACAGCGGAAATTAAACAAAGTCTAACTATAATAATCATCATCATCTGCCTAACTTTTTCCCAACTATGTTCGGTTCGGATTCCAGTCTAACCGGAAGCAGCTGTGCTAAACCTTGAAGATCGACCCGTACGTCTGTTATTATTTAGCCACTTGTATTGCCAGTACTAATATGGTCAGAAAACAGTATGCAACACAATAAATTAAGAACCTAATCAAAGACTAATCAGTATTCCGTGCACAGCAAGCAGCGTGCACGCATATCGGAAGCAGAGGACGAGATGAATAATGGCGCCGAACTCATTTCCGCTTTGCGTCTTCCTGTATGACAATAATTTGACACACTACACACGTCAAGGAGGTAAGTTTTACTCTGAATGGTAATTTGATTTAAGAATAGCATCCTTAAGGAAAAAGGCTAGGCAAATTATTTGCGAATCGCTTCATTTTTTATGACTTTAGCATCTACCAACAGGTAAATACTTCTTATGACCTATGCTAAACCCGAGGGAGAAACCTGACAAGTTTGTTTATCACTTATTAAGTAAGGTTTCTTAGTCATCTTAGTGAAAAACCATGAGGAAAACAGATTCTTGAATTCGAAAACAATTTACAGTTTTATCTACTGTCAGCAGTATTTCTAAGTTTTTGTGACGGACTAACAAACAGATGGTCGGTTTTCTTGTTTTATTACGGACCCCTAAATTAGTACTTCATATTGTTAAAAAAGGAATGGTTATTTACCGTGTGTGGTTTGTTTACCGTGCATGTGCAAATGCATTGGCATTGCATACATATTAATTCTAACGTATAGTTCATATTAATTTGACAGAAAATAATAAATAATTATTTGATATTAGTACCATTATTTTGACTGAAGTGTGAAACTGAAAATGAAAACTATTGCGCAATTACATATTTTAATTTTCATAGCAAGGCAAGGCTCATTTGTAATTTTTAATCAATCCCTTATGCTACAAAATCTACCAATAGCAATTATTCAGGTACTTAAGTTCACGATGATAAAAAAAACCATGCCAAAACTGGTCTATGTGAACGCCTACCCATTTTCTCCTAGCAATAAAAAGTTCAAATTTTAAATTATATCATAGCTATGAGAAAATTGGTAGGCGTTATAGTAGTTCAATGTTTTTGTTTTGTTTAGCTGCACTGCACTACAGTGCTTGCTATGGTCTGTCATGCGTAAACCTGATGAACCTGACCGGAAAGAAATCTATTTTAAGCAATAATTAATTAGTTTACTATCCGAGTGATTTTAATGATTCATTCTTACTTTGCTTTTAATGTTTCAAAAGTGCTAAGCAAGTTGGAATCACGTAAATAAAATTAAAATAATTAAAACATTATTATTCATTCTTTGATTATAAATTCATGAGCTTAGACAGGGGTGGGGCATATGATTATTGTTGTTCTTCAAGTCTATCAAAAATTTAAGTACGTAATAAATTTATCTATCTAGATCCAGTAACAAAAGCATAAAGGCTCTTACATACTGGCGCGACTTGTCGCGCGACGCAACTTTTAGCAAAACAATTTCTGAGAACACTTCACGGCGAAAAATGCGGCGGCGCAGCGTTGCGTCGCGCGACATTGTCGCGCCAGTATGTACGAGCCTTAATGCGCGACGAAAGTATAATGGACATATTGATGATGGATTTCAATGAATCTTAAAGAACTACACTTGAATAATATTACTGAGATTTATCTTGCTGTGCACCGCTGGCGACATAGTGATTTAAACCATTTTGAGCGAGAGAAGACTCACGTTCACCTAAGTCCGAAAATTCTCACCGTGAAAATTAAGGTGAAATGAAATTGAAGTGAATTTTCATCAGTAGTTGAAAATTAGGGCATCCAGATCTATAATCAAAATGATTAGTTCAATTCTATTCAAAATAAAGGATTCTGAATAGGTGTTTTGATAGTTGGAGTTTTAAAATATACTATTCACGTTAATAAAGATTAGAAGTCCCATTTCGAATAAGTAGTGGAAATTAGAGTACCTATCCAGATCTTTTATTGATCTAGATGCCCTAATTTTCAACTACTGTCATCCCACCTGATGCTAGGGATTGACAGCTCTCTCCAAACTGTCTTCACCAAAGGTTTCACTGAGAGATTTTTACAGAAAAAACTGGATGGCTTCACTACATTAAATTCCACCTGTCTCCAAAGAATGAGCAATGAATTTCTCTTGCGTTTTTCTCGTATTTAAAGCACAGGCGCTCATAAACGCTTTTGGGCAATCAATGTTACAAATTAAGACAACCTTAACATATAAAGTCCGTATAATGATGCCCATGCTATAGTTTTCTATACGATAAAATGACAAATCCTCAGGGAAAGTCTCGTTCTAGGAAAGACAGAGAGTCAGATGAACGTGACACGTTGACCGCGCTCGGAACTTATTAAGCAAGGACACAGGAATCCCTGTGGAAGCACGAATGAAAAGAGAGCCGTTCTAGACGAAATTATGTTCTGGGAGAAATGATGCTTTAGCATTTTACATGTCACGTTGGTCACAATGACGCATCTAATCTAACCTACATATAACTAACATTCTAAAAACGTATGTATTAACTAATGCAGTGCATTTAAAAGTGGAGTACATTATAAATTATCATGTCCAATGCGGAGTGTCTCTGGCTTTTCATATTATTATGCATTATCATTCCAAGGGCACTTTGGATAAGTGTTTGCCTTCAATTGTGCGTAGAATTGTGAAATCTGGTTAATCTAGGTAGCTGGAGTTTTACTTAGAAATAGGTTATTTGTTACACATTGAAGAATATTGTCAGCTACGTTTACCTGTGTTTTGTATGAACAAGTTATATATTCTTTACTCATTTGTTGGACACTGGCAAGTAAATAAATAAATAAAATTTCAAACTATTTATTTCAAAATAAAAGAGACATATTTTTACAGTACAATAACGCTTAATCTTTTTTAGAAAGATTATGTGCGTTATCAAAACATAATGCGTTACTCACAAGCGACTTTGGCTGATAGTGGACCCACACGTAGGCCCCTCCCCCTTTCTAAACTTTTCCACGGTAAAGTATGCTTTTAATATGTTTTTAATTTGTAAACCTTAGTAGTTATTCACTATCTTATAGGTTGGTTATTTATTGACATATTTGAAAGTTTTTCCTCGAACAGTAATATTATCTTAGTGTGACAAGCGACCGCAGTCAGGAATCTGGCACCTACTCGGGCACCACGAGAATGCGGTGCCCCACACGTCTGCCAGAACACACGAATTTTTAACTAAAAAATCGTCTCTATTCCCCTAAACAACCACTCCTTACGAGTAAGCATCTAGTTGGCAAAATCCTACAATCCTACTAATAATTTGTATGTTTGATTGTTCGTTGCTTCCGCGGACAAGTTCCACAGGACAGCACAAAGTCTAGCTAGTGCTAAGTGAAGTGCTACTAACATAGTCTAAGCCTTATTTATTAACACAAGTTTTTGTTTTTAGAATATGTATGAACCTTTTAATTAGGTTAAGGTTCATACATATTCTAAAAACAAAAACTATTTTCTATTTTTCTATGGGCCTGTTTCGCTTGCAATAAATGGTATTATAGTTATAGTTAATTGATTCAGGCGTGACTTTGCGGAAATCCATTATAAAATACAATAGACGCTGATATATTTAGTAACCTATTCCGCTTGACTATTCTTCAAGAGTCATAAAAACCCTGTAAGAAATCGACACGTGTTTCACCTCTCAACGAGGCATCTTCAGGATGACGATTGACCAATTGCAAACCAGAACGCGACGTGTTACCACACCGAGCGCTGGACGCAGAGTGATTTCTTACAGGGTTTTTATGACTCTTGAAGAATAGTCAAGCGGAATAGGTTACTAAATATATCAGCGTCTATTGTATTTTATTATAGTTATAGTTATTCAATCACGAAAACAAAAACGGCTGATCGGAATTGGATGAAATTTGGCATACAGATAGTTTATAACCTGGATTAACACATAGGGTACTTTTATCTCGGTAGTACGTTCCTGATAACTGATAAATTCCGACCTTGATGCGGGCGAACCCACTACACCAAAACGAAGTAAACAATATGTTTTAAAGCTATTGTCTATGTCAAAACCTGAATCGGTGGTAAAAAGTTGGTGATGCTACGTCAGCAGTATTTTTACCCGACTGCCCCAGAAGGAGGGTAATGTTTTTAACAGCTGATAAGTTGCGGAAATTGACAGAGATCCGTCCTTGATCAATGAATTAAGAAGTAGGTAACGTACGTAATGATTAATGAGCTTTACACTTAATCAAATAATATTTTCGATTACATAAAACAAGTGATTAACAGACCTTACTGATAAAACGTTTATCAGAAAGGTTATTCTCGAAAGTAATAAGTAAGCAACCGTCTATGAAAACGTATCGTATTAACGTATATAATAGGTGTTAGGTCTTCTAAAATACCTTAAAAAGTCATCATAGTCAGAATGGATGATGAACTACCTAAACTGAATATTTCTGAAAGGATTTTGAATATTATCAGTTCCATTTAACGGCAAGAGCCTTTCCTATGGCGGGATCTGTAATGTTTAGCAGTTTTGAACTGTGAGTTTGCTTTTGAAATCGGGGCGTTGAAATGCACTATAATGTATTTAATCTTCTAGATTTGTGCTCGGTTGATGGCAATAGGCTTGCCCCTATTACATTGTACTCAAACATAACTGGCGAAATGTGGGTGTACTATAGATACACCTCTGCACAACCCTTTGGGGAATACAGGCGCGATGTTATGTTATGTATTGAATCTTTAGTAGATTTTTGAGAAATTCTTTTATCCATTGTAACAGATGATTGGGGATATAATTGCGTAACTTATTTTCGTAACCGATTAAGTGTGAATTTCACCAATGAAACTAAACGCAATCAACTTACCACTGAACTGTCAATAAAAATTATATTGTGTCTCGTTAGTGACAATTGGAGGTATTTACGCCGAGTTTAAAAGCTGTCAGTGTCAATATTCCAAAGAAAATAATGACACTGACAGCTCTTCACCGTTGTATAAATGCTGACCGCGTTTTTGTAGTGAAATTCGCCTTAGGACTAATCCGTTTCATTTTGACAGTTCAACCACATTCACTGCGTTACCTATTTACGTTGCTGAGCAGATTTTTTTTTTAGATTGTGATTGATCGATGTATAACGCAATTAGGGTGCAGCTTATAGGCTTACTAGTGGCTTACTAGCACACACCCTAACTAATCATAATTACGATTATAACTTCATTTAATGATCGATAAGAAGTAAATATTAATTTCTGCAGTACTTAGGTAAAAGCGATTTTAAATAATTTATTACCACTAGGGTTTAATTTAATTGATTGTTTTACCCACTTCTGATAAGACCTAGTGGTGCTTTATCAGCTTATCATTAAGCTTAGATAATAGCAGGTGCAGGTATTTGATATCGGCCTTGTGGTAGGTAGATCTACAGCTCCTGCCAGGGTTGCGGGAAAGTCCGAAAGGGATACCGGGACCTTGGCAACAGGCAATTGAAGGAACACGGGTGGGTTTTAGTCAGTAAAAGTCTGACACGCCCTTCCGCTCCGCGAGAGACAGAGCGGGAGAAGTCATTGGATGATTTCCCACAATAAAAAAATTAATAAAAAAAGGAAGATCTACAGCTAAGATCAAACATTGTGAATAGATGAGTAAATTGGTAAATAACGTAACAATTACATTACGCCTGTATTCCCCGAAGGGTTAGGCGTAATGTGACCATTATAGGTAGGTACACCTCTGCAACCGCATTACGCCAATAATCTGTTATGTTTAAGTCCCATGTAATAGGGGGCGAGCCTATATCACCATCAACCGGGCACAAATCCAGCACCGTAATTGCGGAATCACCCACAATCTGAATCGGTTTGAAACAAATTTCTAATCCATTGCTTCATAAGTTCGAAAAAAAATCTGGTCACAACGTAAATAACGCAATGGATGTTGTTGAACTGTCAAAATGAAACAGTTTAGTCCTAATCGGTTACGAAAATAAGTTACGCAATTAGATAGCAGAATGTTACTGAGAAATTCCTGATGGATACAGTAACACTTGGCCTGACCAGGGAATCGCACCTAGGATGCTCATGATCAGCAGTAGAGTTTGTGTCAGACTTTCGGGCTTCTGACGATCCGTAACGACTGTCAAAGATCCACGAATGACAGCCGGGACCAACGGCTTAAGGCTTAACGTGCTTTCCGAGCCACGGACCGACCCTGGCAAGCGTAGCTTAACCTGATTGATTTACCCGTGCGGCTGTTATTACTTAGCCACGAGCTCCTGCTGACGTATTTACAGTACTTACAATAATATTATCTGGCGCTGGCGCCACAATGGATGAGAACTAGTTAATAATTAGGTAAGTTTAGGTATTTGAAAGAAAACCGATTAATCTTGATTAATTGAGTGATTATCATTACTTAATAATCGGTACCTACAAAGATCTGATAAAAATCGCGATTTCATTTCCAGTGATAAAATGCTTTTGATAGAGCGAATTAATTAATTTAAACGTACGTCGACGTGATTTATTTTTTATATAATTATATTAATATTTTTTATATATTTTTTTATTCTAATATTTAAAAATATAATTTATAAGTATGAAAAATGAAATAAAGAAATAATGTTATAATTATAGTTACCCTGAATAATATTATCTTCCATAATCATCAAAATTAAAATAAAAGATCGTCTTGAAAACACGTGCGAGTACTGAGTAATGGCGGCCATACACACCACTGTGTACCGAAGAGGTTTTCCTCGGTCTAACTTGCTCGCAAATCGCCAGTGTGATATGGCCCTAAAGAATGCCATTAAGGCGCTTAGTCCCGTTTAGTACCGTAACACGGTCACTTTAAAAAGCTAATTTTTGGCTAATATTTCCCTACTACTTCTAAACGACTTTGATGTTTGGAAATATTTTTATAATGAAAAATTGATGGTTAGAAGTACTACAGATTGTATTGAGCAGAAATGTAAAATAAACATTTTTTTTTTTTAATTACCCCTCTTAGAGATACAGGTTCAGAGGTGCTCTGCGCGGGCGCGCGCGGCAGTTGCGCGTTAGCATTGAGACGGGACGGCTGTGTCGTTCGCTGCTCCGCGCCGGCTATTGACCAACTACGTACGTTTGTGTATGTTAGTGCAAATAATCACGAACAAATTACAATAGTGTGCGTGTCTAGACTAGCTCGCTGCAGAGAGTCTTGTTCGCGTGGATGCTTTATTAGTGCTGCGGTTTCTACGTACATACTGTTTTTGTTTATATGGTTTTTATGTAGGTCATCATCTGCCTAGTTTTTTCCCAACTATGGTATGGTCCATACTAGGTAGGTAGGGTAGGTAGGGTAGGTAGGGTAGGTAGGGTAGGTAGGGTAGGTAGGGTAGGTAGGGTAAGTAAGGTAGGTAGGTAGGGTAGGTAGGGTAGGTAGGGTAAGTAAGGTAGGTAGGTAGGGTAAGTAGGTAGGGTAGGTAGGTAGGTAGGGTAGGTAGGTAGGTAGGGTAGGTAGGTAGGTAGGGTAGGCGACCGACCAACCGACCGACCGATGGACCGACAGACCGACCGAACGACCGACCGACAGACCGACCGACCGACCGACCGACCGACAGACCGACCGATAGACAACGAAGCCATAGTAATAGGGTCCCGTTTTACCCTTTGGGTACGGAACCCTAAAAACAGTGCATTAATGATAAGATAAAATTACTACGCAGTTGAAAGAAAAGACAAATTATTTATTTTATTATGTAAAATCGAGTAGGTACCAGGGCCAAGCCACCTTTAGACACCAGTGCCAAAAACCAGGGCTCGAAATACTTTCAAGTGTTTTCTTTCTGCATTGAAAATAGATCTGTAAAGTCATACAAATAAGGAGTACAATCGCGTATGCAAAAAAGGTTACGTCCAACTTCCAACCAAGACTTGGTGGAAGAAAAATACTTGCATAGAACATTGATTCTCAACTCTATAGAAATAAAGATTACAATAGCGTTTACAAAAAAAAACTTCTAAACCTAAACGTAAAAAAATACTTTCATAGGAAATTGTTCCGTGCAACCTTACCAATAAGGATCATGATCACATTTGTGAAAGAGTAACGTGAGTCCCATTGATTAAAAATCTTTGATGCGTTGCGCGTTGAAGTAAAAAGTTTGTTCCATTTTCAAATAACACAACACAACAGATAATTCCCCTAAGACGACACACTGACCGCATCGTCACTTGTTTTTGACCAGTACAGCAATTTTGATTTATCTCGAAGAAGGTTATCAAAATAATGCTAGAATTTCCAAGCATGTTTGAGAAAAAGATTTTATTTAAATTTCGATTTGTTTTGCAAATAGTTCTAGAAATTCTAAATGTTTATGGAGCAGTTTGAAGATTGATAACGAATAATCGGTGGAGTACTTTGAGAATAATTCAAGATACCTGTGGAGCAGAATGGGAATAAAATAATAAGTATTTTTTAATAATACAAATTCCTTGGAGTAACTTGGGAAGTAACGTATGAGATTTTTATCTTGTTAGATCAAAAGAATGGGGTACTTTGGGAATAACCCGTTTAAAATAAATAAGAAACAAATGAACATATTGGCGCGTGAAACATTATCCTTGTTCGTCATTAATTCTGGAAATTATAATTAATTTACTTAGTTTGAAATTCCGCGCATTGTGAGATTGAGAAAAGTTCTATACAAGACTTGGCCGCAACCAGGCATTGATGGACTCACGTATGTGTGCCTCGGTTTTGCCTCGGCCCACATTTTCACGATCGTTCATCAATAGCCCAGTTGCAGGCCGCGACAGTAATGTACGGAAGAAAGAATACTTGCATAGAACATTGATTCGTAACGTAATATAAATAAGGAGCAGAATCGCGTCGAGAGTCGACGGAGCAAAATACTTTGAAGTCTTGCGAGTATTTCGGGTCGGCACTTGGTCGGCGTAAGTACCTACTTACAAGTAAAAACCTGGTGTAAAAAACCTGGTCGCGTAAATACGCACCTTCCCTAAAAGAATAAAAAGTGAACATATTGGCGCGTGAAAAATTATCATGGTCCGACATTGATTCTGGAATTTATAATTTACTCTGTTTGAATTTCTGCGCATATTTGAGAAAAGTACTATTTAAGTCTTGCCCGCAACCAAGCATTGATGAACTCACTTATGTGTGCCTCGGTCCACATTTTCACGATCGTCCATCAATGCGTCAGTTGCAGGCTGCGACAGTAATAGTAATGTACTATTGTAATCGTCTGGTGAGCGATTGTTTATTCATTCTTTCATATTTGAAGTTAAATAATTACGAATTGTTCTAGAAAATCTAGATCACATTATGTTAAAAGTAGGTAATAACATCAACGTGTGCGGTCGGGGGACCCCCGTCAGGAACGAAGTTCCTTCTCACGTACGATTTAAAACAAAACAAAATTTTCCCAGCCGCCATCCCGGATTTACATTTTAATGTCACTATCGGCATAGACACCATAAACAATTTTTTTTTTCATTTTGGTTTACCATTTTGTCGGCGTGATTTATATGTATACCCATACCAAATTACAGCTTTCCAGTACTAAGAGTCTCTGAGCTAAGCCGCGGAGAGACAGACGGATCGATATGGCGAAACTATAAGGGTTCCTTGTTGACTACGGAACCCTAAAAACTGAAAAGTAAAAAGCACCATTGCGAAAAAGTGGCTCTTTCCGCACAATTTAGCTGCCTGGAAAACGCTCTTTTCGAGCACATGCATTGTAAATATATTTTTAACCGACTTCTTCAAAAAGGAGGAGGTTCTCAATTCGACTGTATGTTTTTTTTTTTGGTATGTATGTTACGCGATTACTCCGTCAATTATGAAAATACACCAGCAAAGACACCGACTTCCGAAACTAAAGTTATTTTTCACTTTTTTATTGTTTTTTTGTGAAGACGGTTGTTTTTTTTTTTTGTAAAAAGTTTTCTTCCACATATATGCTAAAAATAATGTCCTGTTCAAAACATAAAATATACGTATACGCACAAACATAAGTATCGATCTATACAAATATCAGCCTTGCATCTACCATTAATGAGGCACAAGAATCGTAGGCAAAAATGGCGACCTACGTGCGCATGTCTGCGCCCCTGCATATTCTTTGATCAACATTTTAGTGTAGCGCGCCACCGCGCGTGTCTAGAGTAGGGACTTAAGCTCCGCCCACATGCGCAAGGTCAGTCAGGAAACTATGGCCCTTAAGTTGGATTACCTGTTTGACCGGCCATAAATCCAGACTCCGGGCTACCACTGAGAAATTTCAGATGGAAAAACCCAATTGAAGAAAGAGAAAGAAAGAGAAAGAAATAGAAAGAAAGAGAAGGAAAGAGAAAGAAAGAGAGAGAAAGAAAGAGAAAGAAAGAGAAAGAGAAAGAAAGAAAGAAGGAAATAAATCTGCTGTATACGTGATTTTACTCTATGTTTTTAATAAGTCATTCATCAAACATATTTATCAACAAAACATCACGCGTTTAATCCCCGAAGGGACCTATAGTACACCCACATTTCGCCAGTTATGTTTTAAGTTCCATGTATTATATTACGTCTGGATTACCTGTTTGAAGAGAAAGAAAGAGAAAGAATGAGAAAGAGCAAGAGAAACAGAAAGAGAAAGAGAAAGAAAGAAAGAAAGAAAGAAAGAAAGAAAGAAAGAAAGAAAGAAAGAAATATATAAATCATTTATTTGCTGGTAATGTAGGAAAGAGAAAGAAAGAGAAACAAAAAAGAAAAAGAAAGAGAAAGAAAGAAAGAAGGAAATAAATCTGCTGTATACGTGATTTTACTCTATGTTTTTAATAAGTCATTCATCAAACATATTTATCAACAAAACATCACGCGTTTATTCCCCGAAGGGTGAGATAGAGATGTACCTATAGTACACCCACATTTCGCCAGTTATGTTTTAAGTTCCATGTATTATATTACGTCTGGATTACCTGTCTGAAGAGAAAGAAAGATTAAGAAAGAAAGAGAAAGAGACAGAGACAGAGAAAGAGACAGAGAAAGAGAAAGAGAAAGAGAAAGAGAAAGAGAAAGAGAAAGAGAAAGAGAAAGAAATAAATAAATCATTTATTTGCTGGTAATTTAGGAAAGAGAAAGAAAGAGAAAGAAAGAAAGAAGGAAATAAATCTGCTGTATACGTGATTTTACTCTATGTTTTTAATAAGTCATTCATCAAACATATTTATCAACAAAACATCACGCGTTTATTCCCCGAAGGGTGAGACAGAGATGTACAGTCACGGACTTTAATTGATGAGCCACCTGGTACTTTTCGCATTTTAGCCGTGTAATGCAAATCGGGTTTATTCGGTTCCCGACACGCAAAGTCATATCAGTCAGTCTTCGTATTAGAAGAAGAAAATTATATTTCATATCTTTACCGGTTGGCTAACCTGAGAGCAGAACTACAAACTTGACAGCAGTGATTACTCAAAGTCAACCAATTGCAGGTCTAGCAACAGTAACCTAGCAACGATAAACAATTGTTGCTAGGTTACTGCTGCATAGTCACGTTAGCGTACGGAGAAATTCTCTGACATCGATATTTCAATTGTCACTGTCTTCAGTTAAGTTTTCAGAATTATTGAGTTAATGAGCTATGATTCAAAGGAGGTCAGTATCAAATAGATTGGGTAAACTTAATGCAACATTGTATTTATTTTTATCATTAAGAACTTATTAGTCAACCTCTATGGATAAGACTATTTCCGATTAAAAGTAATTTATTTGTCATCTTGATATTTCAACTGTCACTGTCTTCAGTTATGTTTTCATAATTATCGAGTTAATGAGCTATGATTCAAAGGAGTTCGGTATCAAATAGATTGGATAAACTTAATGCAACATTGTATTTATTTTTATCATTGAGAACTTATTAGTCAACCTCTATGGATATTTCCGATTAAAAGTAATTTATTTGTCATCTTGATATTTCAACTGTCACTGTCTTCAGTTATGTTTTCATAATTATCGAGTTAATGAGCTATGATTCAAAGGAGGTCGGTATCAAATAGATTGGATAAACTTAATGCAACATTGTATTTATTTTTATCATTGAGAACTTATTAGTCAACCTCTATGGATATTTCCGATTAAAAGTAATTTATTTGTCATCTTGTTTACGAGCTTGCGATTTGAGTTCGTGTTTAATCGTGTAATCTCGTGAATGTATGAAAGTAAACAAGATGACAAATAAATTACTTTTAATCGGAAATATCCATAGAGTTTAACTAATAAAGTCAACCTCTATGGATATTTCCGATTAAAAGTAATTTATTTGTCATCTTATTTACGAGCGTGCGATTTGAGTTCGTGTTTAATCGTGTAATCTCGTGAATGTATGAAACTGCAAAATTGAAAAGTTTGAAGGTGGCTCATCAATTAAAGTCCGTGACTGTACCTATAGTACACCCACATTTCGCCAGTTATGTTTTAAGTTCCATGTATTATATTACATGCCTGGATTACCTGTTTGACCGGCCATAAATCCAGACTCCGGGCTACCACTGAGAAATTTCAGATGGAAAAACCCAATTTAAGAAAGAGAAAGAAAGAGAAAAAAAGAAAAAGAAAGAGAAAGAAAGAGAAAAAAAGAAAAAGAAAGAGAAAAAAAGAAAGAGAGAGAAAGAAAGAAAAAGAAAGAGAAGGAGAAAGAGAAAGAAAGAGAAAGAAAGTTATTTTTCACTTTTTTATTGTTTTTCGTGAAGTCGGTTGTTTTTTTTTTTTGTAAAAAAGTTTTCTTCCACATATATGCTGAAAGAATGTCCTGTTCAAAACATAAAATATACGTATACGCACAAATAGTACACCCACTTTTCGCCAGTTATGTTTTAAGTTCCATGTATTATATTACGTCTGGATTACCTGTCTGAAGAGAAAGAAAGATTAAGAAAGAAAGAGAAAGAGAAAGAGGAAGAGACAGAGAAAGAGACAGAGAAAGAGAAAGAGATAGAAAAAGAGAAGGAGAAAGAGAAAGAGGAAGAGAAGGAGAAAGAGAAAGAGAAAGAAATAAAGAAATAAATAATTCATTTATTTGCTGGTAATGTAGGAAAGAGAAAGAAAGAGAAGTCCGCCAGGTGGCGCTGATAAGTAAACATTGGTTTTATTGTGCTCCCGTAAAAAATCATTTAAATAATAGAAAAACTAACTCTTAGACAGTGGAACTCGTTTAAAAGTGAGCCTGACGCAACAAACTAATTGTGACAGTGTTATAAACAATCTGTGTAGCATAAATAACTTAAAAACAGTGATATTCGACCTGCATAAACAAAGACTTGTTTTACTATAATTAATGACCAAAAGGCAAAGTGAAAGACATGTGTGCATGTCATCCGGCTAAATAAAACATCTACCAACAATAATATAAACATCTGTGGATATATTTTCTGGATAAATCAACACTATTGAAAATTACTGCGATAGGATTTCGTTTTTTATTTGAATTATGTGTTACTACAGCACCATCTATTAAAACAAACAGGAACTAACACGTACTGAGTGATACCATACGTCAATGTGTGTTGACCAATCTAAATACTAATTGACTATTGAGAATAGTGACATCTCTTAGTAAAGATAGTAATCTTCACCGTAGTACGTAATACGACCGCTAATTTCACATAACAAAGTATCTGCCAGTTGACCAAGCGGTTTACCAGTTGACTTCTCAAGTAAGGAGGTGTGAGTTCGAATCCCAGAATACAAAGATTTTTAAGAATATTGTTTTTAAACTTAAGCCCAAAACACACACAGAGCGGGTGCGGGGCGGGAGCGGGTCGGGTCGTTTTCATCGCGTGAGTCGCGCGGTTCATCGTGTTCACACAGAGCGCGGGCGCCGGGTGGCAGCGGGTCGGGCGCGGGACGGCAGCGGGTCGGGCGCGGTTGTACTTTGACAGACGGCAGCGGTTGCAGTGTGAAAATGTTGGGTGATTCTGACACGGACGAAGAATTATTATTTTTTACTTATTTTAAAGAGAAGAACGCGAAAATGGAAAAAGTTCTAGGTTCTTGACATTAATAAAAAAAAACATCAACATGGAGAATATCATCGAGACGTGTATTGCAACGAATGTAACGCCGCTACACCCACATTGCTGTAACCATCTTACCTTGAAAACTTAGGTGAAGTGAGAGTGGAGTGAGTCGTTGTCATCGATACCTACTGATGCTAAGGCAGTGACAGTTCACTCCAAGCTCACTTTGATATTTTACTACACTTAGTTTTCACGGAGATATTTTTACAGAATAGCACAACCGCTCCCGACCCGCTCCCGTCCCGCGCTGTTGTGTCAGCGGGCGCGGCTCCCGCTCCGCGCCCGACCCGTGCCCGCGTTCTGTGTGTTGACATCCATATAATTCCTTGAATTACAATTTATGACACCCGCCGTACTCCCGCGCCCGACCCGCTCCCGCCCCGCGCTGTTGTGTCGGCGGGCGGCGGGCGCGGCTCCCGCGCGGGGCCCGCTCCGCGCCCGACCCGCGCCCGCGTTCTGTGTGTTGACATCCATATAATTCCTTGAATTACAAATTATTATACCCGCCGTACTCCCGCGCCCGACCCGCTCCCGCCCCGCACCCGCTCTGTGTGTGTTTTGGGCTTCAATATTGATTTATCATCATGAACTTCCTTGAGAATATTACTTTCCGTCGTACACGCAGACAATCAGAACCGCGTAACGATGATAGTGATATTATATCACAAACATTGATTTGTACCTCAAATAGTATGCCGGATATATCAGAAGATGATGATTGCAACCAAATAAAAATATTGAAAGACGAGATTGATACTTTAAAGGCACAATTAAATAGTGCACATCATGAGGTTGAGTTATTGATATTGGAAAATAATAATTTAAAGTTATGCAATGAAGAACTATTGAAGAAAAATAATCTTTTTCAAAAAATCGTCAGTAGTACAGTAAATCACAAACAAGCAACACCAATAAAAAAATCATCCATTATTAAACCAAAATGCAAACAAACGCAAACTATAAATGTAACGAAGGAGATCGTCAGCGAAGATATTACTACTTTAGATGTCTGTACAAAAATTAATATCGCCGAAAATGCATGTATTTCAAGCGAAAGAGATCTTCCATTGCAGACAACAAATACCGGCAGGAAAACATCGCCGCCCTTACGGAGTCTGCCCTCGTCGGAGCCATCGACTAAACATAAATAGTTTTATTGAGTGGTGAAACTTCTAATAGACTGTATAGTATGGCTGAAAAAACTTATCTAAATAATTTTGAATTCTGTCATTATCGTAAACCCAAATGTGGAATAGAACTTATCTTCGAAAATATTGATGCAAAAGTTCGAGAGTTTACAGAGTGTGACTACTGTATTGTTTACATTGGTGAGGAAGACTTTCGATCAACTCATAATTATATTGAACTCGTCACTTCAATTCGTAAAATATTATTACCACTAAATCACACCAATTTCATTATTTGTTTGCCTACTTTTAAATACATGGAAAAACATAATATTATGTATAACAGTCGAATAGAAACCTTTAACAACCTGCTTTATATGGATGTACAGACATGTAATTATGCGTATATATTAGACTCTAATTTAAATCTGCCATATACGTATTACACCTATAACAAACGACATAGCGCACTGAATAATAAGGGATTAAATATTATTGTATCAGACTTGGAACAATTAGTCATAAAATTATGTAGCCTTGTTGATTGTGCCCAAAATAATGAATCTGACTCACTTAATCAACCAGAACTGCTATCAAATTCCCAGTTTTTTCTATAATAGCATTAATATTCTCCATCAAAATACAGCTGGATTGATGAACAAATCGGATATCTTAACAATTAAATTGGAGGAACTTTCTAATAATGGGACTAGTATCGACGTTATATGTTTAACAGAACATTTTATTGAAACGGGCTATGAACGTCTATTACATATACCAAACTTCTGTCCGGCTGCTTTCTTCTCGAGAAATTAAAAACGTGGAGGAACTTGTATTCTGGTCAGGGCTGGTCTGCGATACAAAGAAATACCAGAAGTTGCAAAACAGTCGATATCCGGTATTTTTGAGTGTTGTGCTGTTGAGCTGATTTCTCATAAGTTGGTTATTATTTGCATATACAGAGTACCCAAACATACTCACACATTGTTTTATGAAAAACTAGAAAATATAGTTCATAAACTCTGTCGAAATCCAAACAAAAATATAATATTAGCAGGGGATTTCAATATTGATGTCATAAAAAGAAACAAAATCACTTTAGAATTCGAAACTTTTCTATTACAATTTAATCTAAAACTAGCACTCTATAAACCTACAAGATTGTGTAGTAAAACATGTATAGATAACTTTGCATATAGCTACAGAAAGTAATGCAAGTTAGTTCTGTCACACCACACGGCACAAATACTCAAAGTCCCCACAAAGAGAACTTGTAAACTTAAGTTTTGGAAAATATACAAGCAGGAAATTTCTACTGACAATTTATATAAATTTAGATCCCACTTAAAATGTTTATCTTTTAAACATGTTTATGATGCCAATGATGCAAATCAATGTTACGATAGTTTTATGGAAGATTTTCTATTACTATATAATCTATGTTTTCCACAAAAAATAGTCACCCTAAAAAGTAATAAGAAAACTAAATGGATATCCCGTGGGATAAAATTATGCAGTCAAAAGCAAAGGAAGTTACTTTGGGGGTATAGACACAACCCGACATCGCATAATAAACTAGTGCTAAAAAAATACTCTACCCTCTATAGAAAAATCATAAAACTAACCCAGAAAGCTCAAAATAATCACTATATTAATACCTCCCAAAATAAATCCAAAGCTGCCTGGAAAATTATTAATAATTCAAAAACATGTTTGCCGCAAGAACAAATAATGTGCATAAATAGAGACAATTTATCATTTTCTAGCCCTAATGACATTGCTAATGAATTAAATAGCTATTTTATTGACGCAATTGAAAATAACGTTCAAACTGACAAATATCCGCCTAATTCTAAGTTTACATACCTAAGCAATAGATCAGTGTACTGAAATTATTAGATTATGTCCTAAAACTAAAATAGAAACCACTTTCTTATCGAAACCAAGACTCCTAAGGTATGGCGTACCCCAGGGTAGCGTGCTTGGACCGTTATTGTTCTTAATATATATCAATGACCTCCCAAAGATGATACAACAAAAAATGGTTCTCTTTGCCGATGATAGTACAGCTATAATAGAATGCACAAATCCCAATAATTATGAAAACGAGATTAATGACTTACTGACAAAAATAATAGAATGGCTTAATTGTAACAATCTAGTAATAAATTTAGACAAAACTAAAATCATGCAATTCCATCAACGTCGGGCAAATCCCACTATAAATTTGACTTATAAAAATTACAAAATAGAAACAGTAAATACTGCTAAGTTCGTAGGTATAATGGTAGACAATAAATTATGGAAACCACAAATAGAACACCTATGTAACAGACTGAGTAAATCTGCATACGCACTCTATCAATTATCCAAAAAATTAAATATTAGCACGTTACTGACAGCTTATCATGGACTAGTCGTTTCAGTGCTACGGTACGGAATCATTTTTTGGGGACAATCAACTGACAGGGAACTTATATTTAAGATGCAAAAACGCTGTATAAGATCTATGTGTGGATTAAAGACTACTGATAGCTGTGTACCATCCTTCAAATCACTGAAAATACTAACACTACCAGCATTGTATATTTTAGAATCTGCAGTATTTATAAAAAGCAACCCCCACTTGTTCGCAAAAATGTCTGACATTAAAAGGATGCCAATACGTTCTCAATATTTGTCACAGTTATGTAATATAAAATGCAAGATATCTTTAATGCAAAAGAGTTTTTTTGGCATTGCACCAAAAATTTACAATAAAGTACCTGACAATATCAAAAATATGCCTCTAGTAAAATTTAAACAAGCTCTCACATTATTACTAATTGACAAATGTTACTATAAAATTGAAGACTTTTTAAATGATAATAATTTAATACCAAAGACGATTTCAAGTATTGTAATTTAATGTAAACTAATTATTCTATTCAATTCCAATATGTTATTAATTTCATATTTAAAGTTCATAACTACGCATGCATGCATATTTTTTCTATAAATATTTGTATGTCAAAATTGACAAAATATAGCGCACTATCTAGTTCTTAAGATCACTCTAAAATGTTAATACCTATGTTTCACAAATAAATTGATTTGATTTGATTTGAGAAAGAGAAAGAGACAGAGAAAGAGACAGAGAAAGAGAAAGAGAAAGTGAAAAAGAAAGAAAGAAATAAATCATTTATTTGCTGGTAATTTAGGAAAGAGAAAGAAAGAGAAAGAAGGAAATAAATCTGCTGTATACGTGATTTTACTCTATGTTTTTAATAAGTCATTCATCAAACATATTTATCAACAAAACATCACGCGTTTATTCCCCGAAGGGTGAGACAGAGATGTACTTATAGTACACTCACATTTCGCCAGTTATGTTTTAAGTTCCATGTATTATATTACATGTCTGGATTACCTGTTTGACCGGCCATAAATCCAGACTCCGGGCTACCACTGAGAAATTTCAGATGGAAAAACCCAATTTAAGAAAGAGAAAGAAAGAGAAAAAAAGAAAAAGAAAGAGAAAAAAAGAAAGAGAGAGAAAGAAAGAAAAAGAAAGAGAAAGAGAAAGAAAGTTATTTTTCACTTTTTTATTGTTTTTTGTGAAGTCGGTTGTTTTTTTTTTTTGTAAAAAGTTTTCTTCCACATATATGCTGAAATAATGTGCTGTTCAAAACATAAAATATACGTATACGCACAAACATAAGTATCGATCTATACAAATATCAGCCTTGCATCTACCATTAATGAGGCACAAGAATCGTAGGCAAAAATGGCGACCTACGTGCGCATGTCTGCGCCCCTGCATATTCTTTGATCAACATTTTAGTGTAGCGCGCCACCTCGCGTGTCTAGAGTAGGGACTTAAGCTCCGCCCACATGCGCAAGGTCAGTCAGGAAACTATGGCCCTTTATGCCACAATCAATGTGGCCACCTAATGGGCTTTAACAATATAATAATATTCAATCAAAGTACCGTCGACACGAAAAAAGACGAAGACAGACAGAGTTGTTGCGATCCGATTTGAAAGGTATCGCTCCCTGTATACAGGGTGTTAGTGTAAACACCGTTATTCTTGAACCAGTGGTTTCGTTTCATTTATAGAACGTAAAATCAATGAAAAAATACAACCTTTTTTTTTAAAAGAAAATCTACATTTTTCCACAAGAATATTTCACCCTACACGCAAGGGCAACGACCAGCCGCGGCCGACGGTTGGCGGGGGCGGGCGGGGCGCGCGGGACTTTACATGACCGACCGTTAGCTGTTTCGCAGCGCTCTCGAACGCGTATCCATGAGTATCGGGACAGTGACGGATATTTACTTTTTAAAATCTTTTAATGAAAATAAGGTTTTTTTTGTTGTTACTGGGTCATTTATTTTTATATTTAAGTCAACTACCCATGGTTTGAGTGACAACGGTGTTTACCCTTGCATACTGTATAATAATAATATTCAATCAAAGTACCGTAGACACGAAAAAAGACGAAGACAGACAGTGTTATTGCGATCCGATTTGAAAGGTATCGCTCCCGGTGTATTTACAGGCACATGAGACAATTTAAGCTGTCTCTAGGATAGCCACGCACCATGCCTCTGGAATAGTAAATGACCATAGGCGGTAATCACCTCTTACAATCAGTAGGTTGTTTATTTGCCACCCAATAACATAAATAAAACCGGCCAAGTGCGAGTTGGACTCGCGCACGAAGAGTTCCGTACCAGTATCTATAAAAAACGACAAAAATGTCATGTTTGTTGTATGGGAGCCCTCTTAAATATTTATTTTATTCTGTTTTTTAGTATTTGTTATTATAGCGGCAACAGAAATACATCATCTGTGAAAATTTCAACTGTCTAATTATCATGGTTCATGAGATACAGCCTGGTGACAGACGGACAGACAGACAAACAAAAAGACGGACGGAAAGCGGAATCTTAGCAATAGGGTCCCGTTTTACCCTTTGGGTACAAAACCCTAAAAAATCCAATTCGAAAAAGCATCAGCAAAGCAGGGTAGGTACTTCCCTAGTCTCAAACACGTATGTAAATGATGACATTATATAAGACTTTGAATAGAACAAACATAACATGAGAACTAGTACATAAACAAAATGTAATGGTTTCCTACAGTTACAACGAAACTTGTTAGTACTGAGTACCTACTGCATATTTGTTTAGTAATTAAAGAACATAATGAAGCAATTTAAGTGAATCTATTTGAACTGTGTTATAGGAGAAGTGTGGAATTGGACATTTTACTAGTTATCCATATGTAGAGATACAATGCAGTCATGCATGCATTGAATACACGCCCGGAAAAGAATATGGTGGATTCTATGATGTAGGTATATCAGTGCACCTACATTTATAAAGACGTAATGATTGAATGTAGGTATGGGAAATATACAACATTATTTTTTGTTTTTGAAAAAGAAATCAGCTGTTCCATAAATTTGTGTTCACTTAAATCGACAAAATGTATGGAACAGCAGATTTTTTTTTTCGCGATTTCAAAGTTGGTCCCATAGAAAATCTTGTTCCAAATGATGAGTACAATGACCCCTTTTCGGGTTTAGCATATACAGAAAATATGTTGTTATGATAACTGACCCTCTAAAAACTAATTAACCTTCTATGATGTACGATTTTTTAATTAATGACCTCTAAAAACCCCCAGGCCAGGCCAGGCCAACTAATGAGGCACTAAAAAAACGAGCTTTTCTTATAGGATTTATTTTGACGTTTACGATAAGAGGCGCATTTATTATATTAGAGTGTTCAATAATTTTAGGAAAGCAAAATGGGAATTATTTGAGGTTGGATTTATGAGCATAATACAGGCTGTAAGGGTAAACAGTCTTGTCATTCAAACCATGGGTAGTTGGCTTAAATGTAAAAGTAAATGACCGAACACAACAAAAAAAAAACGTCATTTTCATTAAAAGATTTTGAAAAGTTTCTATCCGACACCGTGCTCTCTAGCGAAACAGCTGACTGACTGAGGGAGGGGTCGCGCTCGCGGCCGGTCAGGTCACATCCCGTACCCCCCGCCCGTGTTGAGACGCAAGTTCGTTGCCCTAGCGCATAGGACAACGAACTTGCGTCTCTTGTGGTAAAATGTAGATTTAAAAAAATGAAGAAAAAGTTGTAATTTTCCATTGATTTTACGTTCTATAAATGAAACCAAACCACTGGTTGCAAGGATAACGGTGTTTACCCTAACACCCTGTATATAGCACTATTTCAATATACTTAATAGCGACGCGCTCCTGTATCGCACGCTTTTTACGACTTGACAAAACATCGATATTCCAGCTTCAATATTAACGTATTACACACACACACACATAAATCTTCCAGAATACATTCTCTAAACGATGTTGAAATCCTCATCAAAATCTGTTGCGTAGTTTAGAAGAACAACGCGGATATACAAACACGAAAAGCGATTTTAATATATAATATGTATAGATATACGACATTATTTTTTGTTTATGCTAAACCCGAAAAGGGGTCATTGTACTCATCATTTTGAACAACTTTTTCTATGGGACCAAACTAGAAACAGCGAAAAAAAAAACAGCTGTTCCATACATTTGTGTTCACTTAAATCGACAAAATGTATGGAACGACTGATTTTTTTTGTTGGTCCCATGGAAAAAGTTGTTCTTAATTATGAGTACAATGACCCCTTTTCGGGTTTAGCATAAACAAAAAATAATGTTGTATAGAGGTACTAGATGATGCCCGCGGCTTCGCCCGCGTGGATGTTCCTAACCTTCCTCGAAAATCACTCTATCCACAGTATGAAAATCAGTGCAGAAGTTTTTTAGTTTATCACGAACAGCAGGCGTAGCATGAGCACCGTTTTGTCGACGGAAGAGTAAACAAAAATGACGTTTCCTGTAGACAGTAGACAGTACGAGACGGCAGCAAAATAGAAAGAGTCAACTGCACTTTTTACGAAATTCACTCTTTTACATAATTCGACTCAGAATTCTTTGTTTTATCATAGGATTTATCGGTTGTCAGTTTGATTTTGACAGTAAGGATAGAAAACTTTCTTCAGAAATAGTCTACATATAAAAATACCTAGACAAAGATCGTTAGAAATGATAGACAAAATGACAAATTGTAGAAAGATTTCTACGGTGGATGTCAAAAATGAAGAAACGAACTGTCACTTTGTATAGAAAAAGCTATGTCTATTCTTCGTAGAGATAGAAAGCGCCATGCTACGCGTGCAGGACGACAGACAGACGCGGCGAAGGACATTGTTTTATAATATGTAGGATTAGTAATCACGCTCTCGAAAACGGCTTTTACGGGGGCGAACAATCGATCTAGCTAGGTCTCATAACTGCGAAAATTTGTTTTCACTATTTTCTCCCGAGCACGGCATAATCAAATCCACGTTGAGATGCAGCAAGCAAAAAAACTAGTATTTGAATAAAAAACACTGCATTAACACGACAGTTATTGTTACATCGTCCGTAATCAATACAGATGATAAGGGAATTTCCATGTTCTAAATGAAATCAATACCTAAGATAGGTACCGGTTGATTGTATCTCATTATAATCCTTTGGAAAAAACCGGATCGCGGAGAATGATCGAAATCAATAATTAATTAACACCGATTTGTCCAATCTCGTTGGTTTTAAGGGGCTTGGGTTCGATTCCAAGGCCGGGCAGTGTTATTGGATTTTTCTATTAGTAGCAGCCCGGAGTCTGGGCTTATGCCTGGGGGCTGACTATGAAGTATTAATGCCATCATTATTCCACTGCGAAAAAAGGATGGTGCTAGCGGCCTTGTATAGCTCCGTCTCTCACTAACACTGGAAAAATGGTGGCGTTAATACGTCGTGGTATAGGTGCAGGTTGATGATAAAAACGCTTGCCCCCTGGGACTTAAAGATAACTGGCGAAATATGAAGTAGGTGTACTATAGGTGCACCTCTGTCTAATACTTCGGGGAATACATGCGAGATGTTACTTTATGTTGTACAGAATCTCGATGGTTTGCGGTTTTTACGAACTAATCTCTAAGAAAAAGCTGTTTGTTGGTTTATTTGTTTGTTACGCTTTCATGCTAAAACGGCTGATCGGATTTTGGTGAAATTTCGCAAATTGGTAAACCATGACCTGGGTTAGGACCTTTTATCCCGCTATGCCCACGGGATCGAGACTTACGACAGACATTTGCGCGAAGTTCGGAACTGCCAAGTTATGTCGGCCGTTTTGTAAACGAAGCAAAAGGAGTATGTAAAGATCGTAGCAGGTGGCGTCCTATAGTTTCTGCCTACCCCCATGGGAAGAAGGCGTGTGTATATATATTATATAAGTATGTAGCCTGCAGTTTTGGGTTGGTACCTGAATTCCTTTGCCATGTTTGTAGGACCAGAACAATATTCACGAAGAACAGCAGAAATACTACACAGAACACAAATATACTGTTTCCCATAGCCAACTAGCTCTGAAATCCATTTTACAGTTTTTATAAAGTGTTAATAAAAAGCACATAAACTAATAGGCTTCTGGCTTTTAATATGTTTGACATTGACATACTAACACGCAAGCATTGTGAAATAATCAGGCTAAGAAAAAAAAAGATGTCATCATTTTTGTTAATCAAAAAGTTCGCAAAGATTAATTTTTCAAATAATATCCGTGTGTACGCGGATATTATTTGAATTAATCTTTTCATGATAAATACTGATTAGCAGGTGTCTTTGATCAATATCTCCAAACCCTGGTATGCATGGTAACAATGTGATCCAATATAGAACAGTCAAATCAATCTGCCTAGCTGTTTCCCAGCTATGTGGGGGTCAGCTTCCAGTCTAACCGGCTGAAGCTGAAGGGGCGACTGCCTGCCTGACCTCCCCAACCCACTAATAAGTAACACGATACCCCTACCGATAACGACTGATAGAACGGTACAGGCTGGTAAACCTACTTAGACCTCTAACTGTCATTAACGAGACCGCTCAACTGTCGATTGGCCTTCTAATGGCCGGTAACAATTAAAATTCTATTACCACTTTAATCTAGATTAACACGATGCTCAATCATGAATCTCCGTATAAAACTAGATTTAAATCAAGATTAGATCGAATCTGTCTGTTTATCTCACCTTAGACTTTCATAACTGGAATCTAGATAAAATATTATCACTTCTTGTCTCGATAAATCTGTTTTCGTCACCATCCATCTATAAAAGTGATAGGCACTTGTCGATGTGGCAATACATCATATTTATATCGAATAAAAATCTGTGTTGATAAGGAGGTAGTGGCAAGAAGGCAAACATAAGACGCATTTATAGTACTGGTCCCACATTACGCCAGTTTTATGAAGAACTAGCTGCGCCCCGCGGTTTCACACGCATAAGTCTCGATCCCGTAGGAATATCGGGATTAAAGGGTATTCTATGTCCTTCTCCAGGTAAAGGTCTACCCTTTTGCCAAATTTCATCCAAATCTGTTCAGCCGTTTTAGCGTGAAAGCGTAAGAAACAAAGAAACTCACTTTCGCATTCAATTTGTAATATTATAGACTAGCTTTCGCCCGCGTGGTATGTCTATAAAAAGTAGCCTATGTCCTTCCCCAAGATGCCATCTATCTCCTTGCCAAATTTTATCGAAATCCGTTCATTGGTTTAGGCGTGAAAAGCTAACATACAGACAGACAGAGTTAATTTCGAATTTATAATATTAGTATAGTATGGAAGTATGGATTCAATTTGGGCACGTCTATCTAAACGTTTTAAGAAGATGACATAAAAGTAATCTACTCTATATTCTCCTGAGCGAGTTTCTAACTAGTTTTTATTATTTATTGCCTACTGCCCATTCATAATTAACAACAACTTTTTACTTCAATTTTAAAATCTCCGTGTTCCGAGTAGAGACTCAGTCGATATGAAGAAATTTATAATATTAGTAAGTAAGTAAGTATGGATTATTCAATTTCGGCGTTTTCCAGGCAGCTGTCAATGCGCTGGCCCGCGAATACGCGATCGGTCTCGTGCATATGTCACTTTTTGTTCGGAAAACCGGACAGTCTTCTTTCACCGAACCGAACATCGTTTTTTTCCCATATGCACACAATGCACTTTGACTACCACACACTCATGCATGAGTTTACTCTATTAATAGAAGAATCATGGGAATAACATTATAACTGGTGGCGATAAACAATCAAGAATGTAGTCTTATTAACATAGAATGGAGAAAAAAGCAAGGTAATAAACATTTGTAGGTACGCATATAGGTATACAACGTGCCGCTACAATGGCGACATTAATTTAACATGCGGGTAGGGCCAGTAATAAAATAAAATCATTTGTAAATTGAAAAATTTAAATTTTCAAAAAACTTAATAATAAAAAAAAACAAGTAATAAAAACTAAAACCCAACTACGACTTAAAAGGTATAAACAAGACACTACAGACAGACAAATTAAAAATCCGGAGTCACACGTGTTAGGGCATAAATCGAATAGATTACGTATGACTCCGGATTTTTAATTTGTCTGTCTGTGGTGTCTTGTTTATACCTTTTCAGTCGTAGTTGGGTTTTAGTTTTTATTACTTGATTTTTTTTTTAATTCTTTTGGCGTTATATTATATATATTTTTGAAATGTGCTCATTAAGCCCTTTCATTTGATACCCAACATTACTATGTTGGGTAATTAAACAATATTTTTTTTTTAGTTCCTGACTTTATTTCCTCTAGAGGGCGCCATTTTTTGTGACGTCTTATAGCCTATTCTGATGAGTGGTTTAGAAGATACAAGGGAACAGATGAACCTACATACATACATACATACCGGTCAAAATCATAACCCTCCTTTTTCTTCGCCGTAGTCGGGTAACAAAACAAAAATAAATATTCATGTCGGTCGAGGCATTTTCGAGTTTTTGCGATTTGCACGGCAATTGATTTTTATATACAGAAAAAAGATAGTAAGTAAACAAATAAATTACCGGCCATAACAATAAACATTGATTTTCTGCTGTAAGTAAATATTAGAACTTATTTGACGGCGCATTGCTAGCGCCATCTGTTAAGATATACGTCGGAACTAGATTTGACAACTGTCAGTCTGGTGGAGCGTCGAGGCGATGGTCAGCGCGGCCATGTTGAACGTGGGCTTTTCGAACGTCAACGGCGAGCGCACCACGTATCCGACGAATCGCTTTTGTTCCGAGTAATCTTGTCCCTTTTTGAATCAAACAATAATTAAAACCGATTGATTAAGAGATTTCCTAATTACTAGTGAATAGATTTTAGTGAAATTCTGTAAGGAAGATATTTTGTGTGATTAATAACTTTCGATTGTGACTTGAGTGATTCTTTGTTGGTTCCTACCCAAATTACCATTTATTGAACATGGCCGATTCTGATGAAGACGGGCGCCTGCCTATATCAGAAGTGGGATCATCCCATGTCCTACCGACCGAGAAAAAAATACCGCCTGACAAAAATAGCGCCTTGAAGTTGTTGAGTGATATGGAAGCCCTACTTACTCGTTTGTTAGCAACGCCGCAACCGCCGGTGGTAAGTGCTTGCGCCCATTCCAGTGCAGTGCAGCTCGTACAGTTTAATCCGGAAGATATAAAAAGACGCGGATATAAAAGGTTGGTGCAAGATTACGGAACTCATAGTCTTGAGTAAACATCTAGAGGGTGTCGATTTGCTTGTGGCTCTTACCGGTGCACTAAAAGGCCGCGCAGCTTCTTGCTTGACCAAGTTAAATTTGAATGAGAGGCTTACATGGGAGGCTGTAAAGCAAAGTTTAATGGCAAGATTTTGTAGACCGAAATCATTTCAAGATTATTTTGATGAAGTATTGCGATTTCAAATTGGAGCAAAGGAAACCGCATCAGAAACTGGCCAACGCTTGTGGAATATGATCGAATGTATACCTAAGACCCAAATGCCAGAAGACATTATAACCGGATTTGTCGTATCGGTCTTATGTCAGAAGGATAGTTTCATACGCCGTGAGTTAAACGCACATGCTGTTACTAACAAAGCTCAGCTATTTAGAATCTTAAGCGGCATTTCACTAAAGAGAAGATTGGAGGTTACTGAAATCCAAGAACCTGATTTCAAGCAACCTAGAATTACAGACGCAAGCTTTCCCGGTAAATGTCATTGGTGTGGACTCCCTGGACATCAGCAAGCCGACTGTAGAAAGCGACGAGAAGATTCTTCTGCGAAGACTAAATAGCAAGATCCCCCAACTGCCGCACGTGCCCCCGAGAAGACTTCGTCCGTAACCTGCTACATTTGCGGTAATCCAGGACACATAGCAATGAATTGTCAAGAAAAGAGGAAAGGTGGTGGAGCTGTTGCAAGGAAAGAGGTCAATCTCTGTGAACAACGGTTGTAGAGGGGTACCTTGAGGACGTCATCCGGTGAGCCAGTAACTTTTTTATTTGATGGCGGATCGTCTTGCTCTTTAATGAAAGCTAGGAAATGTTCAGTTAGTACACCGATAGAACTCATGTTCTGTATCCGTTCCCAATCTCTAGGTATGTCGAAAATTAGTTCAAATATCTACTAGTTTTATGATTGAGGAGGAGGCCATGACGGCGCCGGAAAACGTTGAACTCGATAAACTCGATAATGGTCACCTCGACAGACTAAAGTAGTTGTGATGCATTTACTGCAAGCTCCAATACCCTTTTCGCAGGATCTGACACACTTACAGCTGAGTCTGATACCTTTAGTAACCTTAGATCATGAAATCATTGAGCATGAAGTTTCCAAAATCACGCGGAGCAAGACAGTCCGTAACTTATAGGTATGTGTAATCTGTAAGCAGTATTTGCATGAAGTCTTCTAACTATTTTGGGACGTTGGGAGCAGTCATCGAATAATGTGAAGGTGGTCGAAGGGATAATGTCGTCCGGGCCATGCAGCTGATAGCGGCTGGTCGAGGGGACACATTCATCCGGTCCAACCTTAAGTGTTAGCTGGTCGAAGGGATAATGTCGTCCGGGCCATGCAGCTGATAGCGGCTGGTCGAGGGGACACATTCATCCGGTCCAACTTAAGTGTTAACTGGTCGAAGGGACAGTGTCGTCCGGTCCATCCACGAGTGGCTGGTCGAAAGGACACACCCGTCCGGTCCAGGTTAATATTGTGTGGAAATTTGATCGCGACACGATAGTATCGTCCGAGCCAGACCTGAGGGTTGGTTGAAAGGACATGCTGATCGAGTTTAGAGTGCGTTGCTTGTTAACTGTTTAGAGAAAGGTGCCGTCCGGTCCATGAGTGGTCGAAAGGACACACGCTTTCTTTTGTTGTGAGACAGTTACAGTTAGTATGTGAGTAATGATATGTCTACCAGTCACAGTGTGTCAGGCTGGGCGAGCGGGTAGATTTACTGACACCTGTTCGATTGATTGTGTGATTGTTACAGGACTGCAATCTGATGCGCCCGAGGACGGTCGAAAGTCAGTCCGGCCGTGACGGCGCATTGCTAGCGCCATCTGTTAAGATATACGTCGGAACTAGATTTGACAACTGTCAGTCTGGTGGAGCGTCGAGGCGATGGTCAGCGCGGCCATGTTGAACGTGGGCTTTTCGAACGTCAACGGCGAGCGCACCACGTATCCGACGAATCGCTTTTGTTCCGAGTAATCTTGTCCCTTTTTGAATCAAACAATAATTAAAACCGATTGATTAAGAGATTTCCTAATTACTAGTGAATAGATTTTAGTGAAATTCTGTAAGGAATATATTTTGTGTGATTAATAACTTTCGATTGTGACTTGAGTGATTCTTTGTTGGTTCCTACCCAAATTACCATTTATTGAACATGGCCGATTCTGATGAAGACGGGCGCCTGCCTATATATTAAATATGATTGCTGATTAAATAAATGATTTAAAAAAAATCTGTGTGCAAATTACAATGTTATCAAAAATATTGTTATTTTCCGTAAGATAATAGATAATTAACTACAAACAAGATATAACTATCAATAATTAGTGATTTATTTAACGATAACCATAAAATATTAATATTGCTATCTATTATATTAGTAACTTTATCTAGAGCTTGCCCAAATGTGCGTCAAACTGGTTATTTCAAAATGTTTATTAGATTAAGTTCTACAGTTTATGTTTATTAGGTCATTTTATGTAAGTTTGTTACGGAAGCTAGGCTGTGTTATGGAAGCTACGCAGGCTACGCTGCGCTACGGAGGTTACGCTATGCTACGAAGGCTACGCTTAGCTGTGCTACGCTACCTGAGGGCCTAGACAAGTGACAATCGCTTCGAAAGCGTTTCGTATTGCTACAACGACTTCCAACAGGATTGACATAAGCTTTTTGATAGCTTATGTCAGTCCTATACATTTTTGCCTTTTCCATCATCGTTATCGCTGATAGAATGGCACTTTGTCTAGGGCCTCTGAGGGCCTAGATAAGTGACAATCGTTTCGAAAGCGTTTCGTATTTTTTCTACAATGACTTTCAACAGGATTGACATAAGCTTTTCGATAGCTTATGTCAGTCCTATACATTTTTGCCTTTTCCATCATCGTTATCGCTGATAGAATGTCACTTTGTCTAGGGCCTCGTCTACACTGCACTTCACTAAGGATTTTAAAATAAAATAAGCAACTCAAGATCAAACAATATGAGGTTGGTGATCTGTATTATGTTGTAATTAAAAGACTTGAAGAAGTACCAGTAGCAAATTAGACGAGCTAACTTAAAACAGTTTACAGGACTAACCAACAAAACCAGTCAAAATCGGAATTACAGCAAAAGTTAAACCACAGAAATTTACCATAAATTTCGTAACCCCTGGCCTACGCCGTAGCACACGTAGCAGCCGTAGCCAGATGAAGGACCCAAAATATTAACAAGGTTTTTTTTTAATATAATTAATATTTCCATTTGAATGGAAGAAGAAAAAGTGTTGAGCCGACCCCAAGTAACATGGGACAACGGCAGTATTATTGGGATTTTTCATTAGGAATTTCTTATTAACAGGCCTTTTTTTTTTTGGGTGGGAAATCATCAAATGACGTGTCAGACTCTTACTGACTAAAACCCACCCTTCAGTTGCCTGTTGCCAGGGTCCCGGTATCCCTTTCGGACTATTCCGCAACCCTGGCAGGTTAGTAACAGGCCTGAGTTTCCAAGTTTGCGGTTTACCCCTGTAACTAGAAAAGCACGTGGCCCTGCGCCTGAACTCTCTCCGGTCGTGTCGGATTGCCGTCCCATCGGACTATGAGAGTGGGGAAAGAGAGAGTGCACCTGTGTCTGCGCACACACTAGTGCACTATAATATCTCCCGCGCCTCCGTTGAGATTGGCTGCTGTGGCCGAAATACGGTTTGGTGGACTATATTTATATTTCCACACATCGTAATGATCAATAGTTACGTATAATATATATCTACTCTTTTATTCATCTGCTAACATCTCTTGGGTACACCAGCCGACAGCGATGCGGAGGAATTTTTCGACGCCATATTTTAGATATTAGTTGTTTATTTGTACAGTTAGTTTTATTTAATATTTGTTAGAAAATTGTTTAGTGTTAGATTGTATATTTTATTTAAAACATAGTACTATTTCGTTTGTGTAGTTGTGACATTATTAACAGAGATTTACTCGTCAATGAAATTATTACATTACTAGTTTTACGCTAAAATATTATTTGGCACAAGCAGCATTTGTTGGAATCGAATGTAAGTAGAAGCAGGGCATAAATTGAAACATTATAGTTAAGGTGCTGGTTAAATACTGTAAGAGCTGAGAGGGAACTTATCACCGCAGTTATGACAAAAGCTTGTGGGGTACATACCTCCATGCTTATGAATCAACCAACCTTCACAGACAATTAAAAAAAAAAAAAAAAAATGTTGTCAAAGATGAATGTCATGTCAATTATTATATTATTTCTTGTCGTTTTAGTTTTTCTTTTTATTGTCTGTAAAGGTTGGTTGATTCATAAGCATGGAGGAATGTTAAGCACAAGCTTTTATAAAACAAAGTAGGCAATAAATGAGTAATTTCAAATAATACAATTAATAGGTTTTGCATGATTATCGAAGAAGTAACTCAAACAATTTTGTAGAACAATTTACGCCGACGGAACCAAATTTTTCACTAAGTATTTGCAGATATAAACGCTTCTACCTCTTTTGCTATCTGCAAAGCCCTCCATAGTATAAGCATAATCAGCTTATAATGTTCCCACTACTGGGACACAGGCCTTCTCTCTGTGAGAGGGAGTGGGCCGTAATCCACCACGCGGGCCCAGTGCGGGTTGATAGACGCCACATGTCTTCGAATTTTTGGTTCTAGGACATGCCGGTTTCCTGACGATGTAGTATTGTAAGAAAATACTTCAGGAGATTAAGCAGTAGTGTTCTTTCCTGCAATCAAATCACTATTTACTCCGTTAATATCATTTAAGGCAGCGCATATTTCTCTATTGACACCCGGTTTCTGAACTGAGAATTTTAAGTTGATAACTTTTCAAACTCCACCAATACTTAAGATGATTCATTCAATGTCGCCCGCGAAATTATAAATAAGTAATTTATTACGTATTCCGGTGATTATTAGGGTTCCGTACCCGAAGGATGCAAAAGGAACCCTATTAGGTACCAAGCCCCTGCTGTCCGTGTGTCTGTCAGCGGGCTGTATCTCATGAACCGCAATAGGTACTTAGACAGTTGAAATTTTCACAGATTGTGTACTTAGGTATATCTAATGCCGCTATAACAACAAATTATAAAATTTAAAAAAAAGCAAATATTTAAGGAAGAAACGTGTTTTTTTCGTCGTTTTTTGTTCGATCTTAATCCCGTACGAAACCTTTCGTGTGCGAGTCCGACTCGCACTTGGCCGGTTTTTCTTGACCTTTTAAAAGCTACTTTTGGATATAAAAGCTCGAGGGTGTAGTGTATCCGAGATAAAAGTACATTACAGTACCGAGTGTATCATGAATCAAATGTACGTAGAATAACGATCTTGGTCCGGATCAAAAGCTGCCATTAACTGCGATTCAACGACTATTTTCGTCTCTTCTTCAGCAATGTCAAAACAAAAATAACCTTGTTGCAGCTGTTTCTGGACCAACAGTCTTGGAGATAAATTCTATATATTGAATAATAATGGTAATAATAACAACTGTTTTTATTCATTTATGGATTTATAATGGAAAATCCCGCCTGGTCTGTGTTGTGTTTCAGAAATAAGGTGTTTACAATGTCTTTTGTCTTTTAATATAATGACAATTTACTTAATTGTTAATACTCGTATAGAAAGGAATCACTCGTTTCAATCACTGCATAAATATGTACATGTGACACGTGAACGCGTCTATGAAACTTAAAAATTCTGCTTAAGTTACCAATATAATTAATCGAGAAAAACAACAACAAAAATCTACTCACTTTTGTCTCAAAATCCTATTTACACAAATTAGTTAATTTACAAAAGAACAGTTATGCACATTAATTTTTATGGCTTTGACAGCTGGTGTCCGCATCGGCGCTTGCGACCAAATGATAGCACAATCTGGCTACTATCATAAACGGGCAGACTCCAGCGGCGATAGATAAACAATAAAACGTATGAGTATTTTGATGTAACGCACACTCATGTTGGATAGTAGATGAAGTGGTTTTTAGTGCTTTCCTATCGTCTTATTCTTTTTTTATGTGTATTTATGTATCTAAAATATATTCCTAGTTTTAATAGGTATATTTATATCCATTTATTTAAATTAATATATTTTATTCCACAATTTTAGTTATTGTCTCTGTATCACCCATAGGTTGACTGGTAGAAAATGCCTATCGCATTAAGTCCGCCTCTGTAAATTTGTGTGCTTAAAGTATTAAATAAATAAAAGAACTGACTATGATTAATATTATACCTACTAATTCTGGCAACAAATATTTTTGAGACCGAGACAAATACTTAATCAGCCTATGTTCCCGTTTGTGGTACTCAGGACTCCTAACAATGAGAGGGAGTGGGCCGTAAACAACCACGCGGGCCCCTCGTGCGGTGAAAAATATTTAGAGTTACTGGTACATAACTAAACTTAAACTAGGAGCTTTGAAAGTGTACTTTTGCAGAACCAAAATTAACTAAGAATTTTACTACTTCCGTAAAAACTAGATAAAACAGTCCGTGTGTTATTCGCGTTGTTATCGAAACTACGCTATTTATTTTGATGTGGTTTTCACCATCATTTAGAGAATTTATTCCGGAAGAATAATATAAAGTAACTAAAATAATATAATCAAGTAATCTCGATATTTGTCAAGCCGTAAAAAGAGAAGCAGGGGCGGGCGTGTCGCTAGTCTACATAAACGGAATGAGATATCAGCGATAAATAAAATGTACCTACAGGCAGTATGAATAACCAGATAGATAGAGAAATGGCCACTCCTATCCTACTTTTTACCCGACTTCGGCGAAGCAAATAGGAGGGTTATGATTTTGACCGGTATGTATATAGGTATGATAACTTCTAAACTAGGTACTCATCATAATTTTACAAACTTTGACTCCACTTTTAATTTGCCTGTCTGTGATGTCTTTTAATTTGCCTGTCTGTGATGTCTTTTAATTTGCCTGTCTGTGATGTCTTTTAATTTGCCTGTCTGTGATGTCTTTTAATTTGCCTGTCTGTGATGTCTTTTAATTTGCCTGTCTGTGATGTCTTTTAATTTGCCTGTCAGTGATGTCTTTTAATTTGCCTGTTTGTGATGTCTTTTAATTTGCCTGTCAGTGATGTCTTTTAATTTGCCTGTCTGTGATGTCTTTTAATTTGCCTGTCTGTGATGTCTTTTAATTTGCCTGTCTGTGATGTCTTTTAATTTGCCTGTTTGTGATGTCTTTTAATTTGCCTGTCTGTGATGTCTTTTAATTTGCCTGTCTGTGATGTCTTTTAATTTGCCTGTCTGTGATGTCTTTTAATTTGCCTGTCTGTGATGTCTTTTAATTTGCCTGTCTGTGATGTCTTTTAATTTGCCTGTCTGTGATGTATTTTAATTTGCCTGTCTGTGATGTCTTTTTTTTAGTTGACTTTTTTGACGTAGATGGGTCTTAGTTTTATAACTTTTTTTTGTTTTTAACGTTCACGTAACAAAGGATGAACAACGACGGAAGGGATTTCATCGTGAGGATGCCCATCCACTTGATAATGCATTTATGATGCAGCTAGAAGGATAATCTGACCAGCATTAACCATCTGTATCAATTTTAACTATGAGCTGCGATCACAAAATCAAAATAATTAAAATGAATGTTTGTACTTATATCAATCCTCCATGATATGAGGTAGATAAACTTCAATACCATTTGATAGATTACTATGAAAGTTGGCTTATCCATACTAATCCATAATCCATACTAATATTATAAATTCGAAAGTAACCTTTTCACGCCTAAACCACTTGAACGTATTTCGACAAAATTTGGCAAGGAGATAGATGGCACCGTGGGGAAGGAAAGGGCTACTTTTTTATCGACATACCGCGCGGACGAAGCCGCGGCCCGAAGCTAGTGTACCTATATAAACGTATTTTTTCATTGAGGTTTCCTTAAAGTTTTTTTTCGGACCTCCATGCGGGTGAACCTAGTAGCCTGTTCCATACATTAATGTTCGCATAACTCGTCAAAATGTACGGAACAGCTGTTTTTTTTCGCGATTTCAAATTTGTTGCCATAGTAAAAGTTGTTCATAATGATGAGTACAATGACTCTTTAAGAGGTTGTTGATGTTTTACCAATAACCCTGTATTTCCACCTCTCATTGCGGCCAATAATATGCATGTGATTCAAATATGTGTAAAATATTTTTTTTTATGAACTATGTTACTTCAGAATTATGCCTCCATCAATATTTTTGAATAAAATTTCTTTTTGAGCGAGAAATTAATTTTTTAAAAGTCCCAAAAAACTGTGGGTAATAGGGAATATGCATGTGATTCAAATATGGGTCAAATATTTTTTTCTATAAACTATGTTACTTCAGAATTATGCCTCCATCAATATTTTTGAATAAAATTTCTTTTTGAGCGAGAAATTAATTTTTAAAAAGTCCCAAAAAACTGTGGGTAATTCAAATACTTGAAAAGGCTAAGAGCGGATGTGACGTAACAATCCGGAATAACAATCAAAATGTCAATGTCAAGTCAATCAAAAAGTGTCAAGTCAATGTCAAACGCTCATAGAAAAAGGAGTTTTTGACGTTGACTTGACAGTTGCTTGTCTGTTTTCACGAACTGTGACGTCACCACACCAAGCGCGCCAAATGGAGGGCGTTTAAATAGCCTGGATCGGTTGGATATTTTTAAACATTTTTTTAACTACTTTAAATTGCTTTTTTGCCGTCGATTTTTTTTTTACTATTATTTGACGATGTAAACTATCGAATAAAAATATAAAAAAAATACATGCATATTCCCTATTCAAATACTTGAAAAGGCTAAGAGCGGATGTGACGTAATAATCCGGGATAACAATCAAAATGTCAATGTCAAGTCAATCAACAAGTGTCAAGTCAATGTCAAACGCTCATAGAAAAAGGAGTGTTTGACGTTGACTTGACAGTTGCTTGTCTGTTTTCAAGGACTGTGACTTCACCATACCAAGCGCGCCAAATGGAGGGCGTTTAAATAGCCCGGATCGGTTGGATATTTTTAAACATTTTTTTAAGTACTTTAAATTGCTTTTTTGCCATCGAATTTTTTTAAACTATTATTTGATGATGTAAACTATCGAATAAAAATATAAAAAAAATACATGCATATTCCCTATTTGAGGTCCACGATTTATTATTTCAGCAAAATAGTGTCCGAAACTGAAGCTATTACAGTTTCTCTATGCAAATTATATCCGAAAATTTGCAATAGATGAAAATAGCCTTGTATATTGGACGCAGAACGGGAACTCGGCTATTTAAACAATGGAAATCTATAGCGTCCTGTCAACGTGTCTCAGCCATCGTTCAAATATTGGAGCCGCTCCAAGTTAGCCAACGTGGAGAAAATCCTGATTTATTATAAACAAAGAATATTTCCTGTTACAAATTGCACTACGCTTAAGGCCCTACCGTACCTCAAAGTGCTTAGCATGATCCTCCGTTATGCCGAAAATACTGCAGCATTAATTTGGGAAATAAATATATTATTATGTTAAAGTTGAGGATTTATGTTAGGTCCTATGTTTGGCGAAAACACGATTACATCAAGTTTTCTCGATTGAAAAAAAATACAAAGTTAGGTACTTCTAAACCGAACTATAAACCAACTTTGCATAATAACTGAACTAATTAACTATAACGCAGGTCTTATGTTTTTTTTTAATTACCCCTATTTTCACCGTAACAAGCAATTACCTCAACTATTCGAGGCTTGAGAGAAACCAGCACCCCACTCCGTCTCTTTCTCACTCAGGCCGCGAGTAGTATGGTGCGAGCGAGATAAAATTTGAGGTAGGGTAGGACCACAAGGGTAGGACCTTAAAAAGCTGACCACATCAATGGGAAACATGAACTGTGCGCGTGCGTCATTGTTAGAGGTGCCCGTGTCAATGTTTCTTCCTTTGACCGGTTTTGTTTGAACATAATCATAATCATACATCTTTATTTATCTCGATATATTCTCATTACTGGAGGAGCTCGTGGCTAAGTAATAACAGGCGCACGGGTCGATCCGTCAGGTTAAGCTACGGTTGGTCTGTGGATGGGTGACCATCTTTACAATCGAGACTCCTCCGTGCCTCGGAAAGCACGTTAAGCCGTTGGTCCCGGCTGTCATTCGTTGATCTGAGTCGTCAGAAGCTCGAAAGTCTGACAACCAGTCTTACCAAGGGGTATCGTATTACCCAGTTACTGGGTTGTGGAGGTCAGATAGGCAGTCGGTCCATGTAAAATACTGGTATTCAGCTGCATCCCGTTAGACTGGAAGCCGACCCCAATATAGTTGGGAAAAGGCTAGGCAGATTGTTTTTTTTTTTTATATTCTCATTACTGGCACTGGCTAATATTTATAATGCACAATCTTAAATAGAGAAAGGTGACTGAAGCTCCTAAGAGCAAGCTACATTTAAAAAAAAAGTCAATTTATTTTATGTAATACTACTAGCTTCCGCCCGCGGCTTCGACCGCATGGTATGTCGATACAAAGTAGCCAAGTCCTTCCGCAAGATGCCATCTATCTCCATGCCAATTTTTTTCGAAATCCGTTCAGTGGTTTAAGCGTGAAAAGGTAACATACAGATAGACAGAAAAACAGAGTAACTTTCGAATTTATAATATTAATATGGATTTAAAAGTCTAAAATTGCATGTAGATAAACAAATCTATACCTATAGGGTTAACACCCAGGTTTTAAGCTTTGCAATCACTTTTCACCGTTAGCTAAATTATTAGTGAAGAGGTAACACGACTGTGCTGTGTGTGAGTTGATAAAACGCCGCTTCATAACGTTAGTATAAACCTAGCTTTTAATGATTCCTCTAACACTTGCCTTGATCCGTGAACCGATTAAATCTTAACTTATTTTGGGAAACTTGTTAATAACAATGTCCTATAAAAAAAATAAAAACTATTATTTAGTTTGTATGGAGCCGCAACATATTTTGAAGACGAACTTGAAGAATAAGCAGCTGCATTGGTATCCAAATATCCACGTAACTTTTAAGTCAAAATTAAGAAAAGCCATTGAATAACACATCCTTAAAAAAATACACAAATCTTTATGCACACGACTTCGTTTCAAAAAACTTTAAAATTAAAACTTAGGATAAGGAAAACCTTGTCGAAAAACAAGATACTTTAGTGATAAAAGTATAAATAAAATAGATAATTACTTACAGGATATTAATGAGGAGTGAACCGACCACAGAAACGTACCAAGCACAACTAGACCTAAATTCAGCAATACGACTAAATATTGATAATGAAGGGTGTAGTACCAGATGTGAGTCATGATCTCGTTGAAGGGTTCCGTAGAGAATTTATTTATCAGTGTATCATTGACAGTTATGGAAGACAGAAAGTCGGTTCGGCTACGCCAATCAGTCTTCGTCAATCTGACATTATGCTGGGCCTACCACCACCACTTACAGCAGTATTTTAATTTTATTCTTACTTTGTGGGGGAAAGAGATGGAGCTATACGTCCAGAGGGCCCAGATAAGTGACAATCGCTTCGAAAGCGTTTCGTATTTACCTACAACGATTTTCAACAGGATTGACATAAGCTTTTCGATAGCTTATGTGAGTCCTATACATTTTTGCCTTTTCCATCATCGTTATCGCTGATAGAATGTCACTTTGTCTAGGGGCCTTTGTAGAGCTTCATCTCTTTCCTACACTGAGTACTGTAGTGTGTCCATTCACTGGAGACCGTATTGCACTCCAATTTCAGATTCATGGCCCTTTTAATACCAATAGTTGTCTTACTTAATCCGGTATTTAAACTACATACATAGATGCTTAACAAGTGTAGTCACAGTCAATATAGTTATCGGTTCTGCCTACCTCCAGCTGAAAATATTAAACTTATCTATATATTTGTAAATTATCTCCCTCAAGGATCTTACAATAAAGTTCTTAACGCAGAACCCTAATAATGAAGTGTATTTTATCAAGCAAGCAGTCAATGGCAAACCCCTTGAGCAAACGATAAATGACGTTGGGTTTCTCAAGAAATGAGACGGCGGCACGTGAATACCGAAGCACCCTGTTTTATTCCTAGCGACCTTGGGTGGTGCAAATGTACATCAAATCATACCGTCATCGTTTAGGAATGCTTAAAATTCTCTTGGAACTTGCACTCAATCAATCTGCCTAGCCTTTTCCCACTATGTTGGGGTCGGCTTACAGTCTAACCAGATGCAGCTGAATACCAGTATTTTACATGGAGCGACTGCTTATCTGACCTCCATAACCCAGTAACTGGGCAATACGATACACCTTGGTAAGACTGGTTGTCAGACTTTCGGGCTTCTGACGACCCGTAACGACTGTCAAAGATCCACGAATGACAGCCTGGACCAACGGAGGAGTCTCGGTATGTAAAGATGGTCACCCATCCACAGACCAATCCCGGCAAACGTAGCTTATCCAGATGGATCGACCCGTTTGACTGTTATTACTTAGCCACGAGCTCCTCTTGGAACTTGCACTGCTCAAAAGATACTTATTTTTATCCTACATTTTCCCCGCTTCACTCGCGTGGAGGTCGGAAAATATACGAGTATCTTACGGGTAGGCTATGGACCTTATCAAATTCCCTTCGGCGTGAAAAGATAACAGACCAGCAAATAAAAAGGCAGAGGTAATTTGGCATTTGTGATATTAGTATAATTATTTAGTACTAGCTTCCGCCCGCGGCTTCGCCCGCGTGGTATGTCGATAAAAAGTTGCCTATGTCCTTCCCCGGGACGCCATCTATCTCCATGCCAAATTTTATCCGTTCAGTGGTTTAGGCGTGAAAAGGTAACATACAGACAGATGGACAGACAGAGTTACTTTCGAATATATAATATTATATGGATATTAGTAAGGATGGATGCAGCTACTGGGGACTCTTTTTTAATCGTTCGTCTATATGTATATATTTTTTTTAAAGTGAAAACTTCTTTTGGCGCTTTTTGGTACTTATGGATTCGGTAGTGCTTTACTTTAAAGTATAGATGGCGCTAATAATAGTTTTAATGTTTTAATAGTATTGTTTCTTTTTTGTGGGGACAAATACAGGGCAACACAATGATGATGATGATGATAGTGGTGACGGTGATGACAGTGATGATGATGGTGATGATGATGTATGATGATGATGATGGCGCCAATACCAGTTTTAAGTTTTCACTTCTGTCGGCAGTCGCCATGACTGATATTCTAATTTGTTTGGGGTAGCTAAAACAAGAAAAATAAAAATTTTACAACAACAAAAAAACTCAATTTTTTATTTTTATACAGAAGACTAACTGCTGCCCAGGACTTCGTCTGCAATCGAGGTTAAAGAATATCCTGTGTCCGTACTCAGCCTGGTTTGAATAAATGAATTTTGATTTTGATTAGGGGTCGGCGCAACATTTCTTCTACGTCCATACCACACCACCATACTAGTCATCTCCTTTCTAGCCATATTATCATCTTTCACACAGTCCATCCATCGTTTCTTTGATTTGGTTGCTAACAACTGTTTATGAATCATAAATAATAGTGTTGCTCCCTGTTGTTTATCTAATTTATCAAATCTCCATCCAAAATAAATTATATACATATTATAAGGCAATGTAAAGAAATTTTTGTTAGTTTTTGCAATCTTCAAATATTTGTCTATATATTAAATACTGTTTATTGTATCTTTAAGAAGATAGAGGTACTTTATTTTGTCTTGTTCGTTGAACTTAGTACTCTGTGGCATTGATGCATGCTTAAATACCTAAGTAAGTATTTGATTTACCTCATATTTACCTACATAAATATCACCTGCGGTTTTGTGACCAGCATTGCTATTCTGTAACTATCTCACCATGAAAACTTAAGTGAAGTGAGCTTGAAGTGAACTGTCACTGCCTTAGATGACAATGACAGCTCACTCCACGCTCACTTCACATAAGTTTTCACGGTGTTAAGCTTACAGAATAGCAATGCTGTTGCGTTTGAAAATAATTGATTTAAATTGAATTCTCTTCTAGAAAATTCTTATGTAGTTGGCTGGAAATGCTGCTCACCGGGAATAGCTATATCCATACGTAGGTACTAATCATTATAAACGCGAAAGTTTGTGAGGATGGACGGATGGTTGATACTCTTTCACGGAAACCTACTGAACGGAACACAGATAGTTTATAACCTGGATTTATAGACACATAGGATACTTTTTATCTCGATATTCCCACGGGATCGAGACTTTTGCGGGCGAAACCTCGGGGCGTTGCTTGCTAGCATTATACAGGGTTATTGGTAAAACACAAACAACCTCTTAAGGAGTCATCCGTACATTTTGAAGAGTTATGCGAACAGAAATGTACGGAACAGCTGCTTTTTTTTTCGCGATTTCATATAATGTTCCCATAGTAAAATTTGTTCATAATGATCAGTACAATGACTCCTTAAGAGGTCGTTGGTGTATTACCAATAAGCCTGTTTAAGCGAAAGTAACTCTGTCTCTCTATCTACCCGCCTGTCTGTCTGTAACCTTTTCACGCCTTAACAGCTATGCATTACGATGAAATTGAGCACATTAGTAGACCTACCCGTGGAAATTTTTTTGTGTAAAAATGAGTGTCTCTTGAGCAGTTTGTCCCACTAACATTATCAGGACATTTTTATTATCTTTTGCTCTAAGATATAAAGAAGTTTCTCTTTTATTAGATTAACAAACTGTTGTGTGCTAGCTCATCCTTTCAGAGGTTACGTCCTTTTAGGTCAGTACCCTATGTAACATTGCAATGAGTGTGTCAACCGGTGGCTATACTTTAATTACTTACGTAATGCATAATGTTTTCAGTGCATTTGATGGTACCTATCTAAGAATATCCATCTGCATGGAATAAACAGAGTGCGGGCTATGAAACGGCAGACCACAATAAAAATTCAGCTGCAAAGACGAAAAATAAATAGGGCGTAACAATGCACTCATATTAGTTGGGGTTCCCCAAGGGGCTATTCTAGGCCCTTACCTAGTTTAACTGATAGAACACGATCGTCTTAAAAATGATAGTACTCTAACTGTAGGCTATAACATATTATAGCCTACAGTTAGAGTACTATCATTTTTAAGCTTACGAATACTACATATTGTAAAAGAATACTACATATAGTATTCTCTAACTATTGTAGTAGGCTATAATAGTAGAGTAAGACCGGGTACATAGGAAGGAAGAGATGGGTTGTGTGAAATATGATTTGGCTAGAAAGGTACTGAGATGACGGCTGAAGTTAGACCAAGGCACAAATAGGATACGAAGTAAGGACTGAAAAGTATTTGATTTTGACTTTTGAGTTTGAGTTTCGAATTCATAATCTATTGACACTCCGTACAACGCTACGCCAGAGTGTTACCACCAAAGTACGGCTTACTGTACGTACGACAACACTTCAAACAATACGGTATCCAGTTAACGCTAACCTCGTAATGTATAGGTTTTCAGTACGATGAGAGGTCAACTTATACTGGGACTGTATAGCTTCTAACGTTGTGCGTATATAAAAATGTGTCACTTGTTCAGTTGTAGGAAAATTACAATTATGAAACTGTCGATGATAAGTGTAATGATTATGCGGTAGTGAAGTGCTTGATAAGTGAAGTGGTTGATAATTACCGGAGGAATTTTTATTACCTATGTTACTTATAGGAATTAGTTATGTTTCATGGGCTTAGCGCCACGAGGGAGACTGTTGAAGGCTCTTTGACACTGCTGTTGACGTAGCAAAGCGGTCTAAAGTAGTTTAAGAACTTAGGTAACATTTGATCTGCCAGGGTTGCGGAAAAGTCCGAAAGGGATACCGGGGCCCTTGGCAACAGGCAACAGAAGGAACACGGGTGGGTTTTAGTAAGTAAAAGTCTGACACGCTCTCCCCTTCAGCCCAGAGCGGGAGAAGTCATTTGATGATTCCCACCATCAAAAAAAAAAGGTGTAATTGTATGAAGAGACACCAGGATTCTCGGTGATGCCGTGGCTCTCATCATCATTATGTCTGGTTCAAGTTTTCTTAGCTCGGCAGCAGCGATTCCATGAACTCTGTGTAGGTAATGGTGCTTCAAACTTAAACTTTTATTTCAATTAATCCATTTAAAACAGGCGCTTTTGAATTGTTAAAGAAATCGGTCATTCAGAAAGATGAAGCTAGTAAGCTCATTCCAAAGCGAAGTATGGAAAAGAATGGGCAAGAAACTCCATGGAAACTCTTTTTACATGCTTTATATTAGCTTGCTCTGTTCGTATGTCTTTCCGGTTACTCCTTTTGTCATCAATTTTTCAAGCCCTTCCTGGCATCCGATTGAGCTGAAACTTGGCATACTTATACACCTACCAAGACATTTTGAAAAAATGATACCATGGATCTGGTCTGATGATGGAGCCGGAAGTTAGACATAGGAACTCCTCAATCAAACAAGATAACACCATCGTGTTTGGACTCATTGGTTATGTATTAACAAGTGCTTTGACACTCGGTGGTGTTCAAGTTCTGATGATGGAGCCGGAAGGTGGCCACATACGTTTCTAGTAACTCCAATTGTCATCCATTTATCAAACACTTCCTGGCATCTGATTGTGCTGTCACTTGGCATACTTATACAACTATCGAGAAATTTTTAAAAAATGATACCATGTTGCTGGTCTGATGATGGAGCCGGAAGTTGGACATAGGAACTCCTCAATCAAACAAGATAGCACCATCGTGTTTGGACTCATTGGTCATGTATTAACAAGTGCTTTGACACTAAGCGGTGTTCAGGGTCTGATGATGGAGCCGGAAGGTGGCCATGGGAACTCCTTAATCAAAAAAAATAGCACGATCGTGTTTGGACTCATTGATCATGTATTAACAAGTGCTTTGACACTAGGTGGTGTTCAGGGTCTGATGATGGAGCCGGAAGGTGGCCATGGAAAAACCTCATTCAAACAAGATAGCACCATCGTGTTTTGACTCATTGGTCATGTATTAACAAGTGCTTTGACACTAAGCGGTGTTCAGGGTTTGATGATGGAGCCGGAAGTTGGACATAGGAACTCCTCAATCAAACAAGATAGCACCATCGTGTTTGGACTCATTGGTCATGTATTAACAAGTGCTTTGACAGTAGGTGGTGTTCAGGGTCTGATGTTGGAGTCGGAAGGTGGCCATGGGAACTCCTTAATCAAACAAGACAGCACCATCGTGTTTGGACTCATTGGTCATGTATTAACAAGTGCTTTGACACAAGGTGGTCTTCAGGGTCCGATGATGGAGCCGGAAGATGGACATAGGAACTCCTCAATTAAACAAGATAGCATCATCGTGTTTGGACTCATTGGTCATGTATTAACAAATGCTTTGACACTAGGCGGTGTTCAGGGTCTGATGATGGAGCCGGAAGGTGGCCATGGGAACTCCTTGATCAAAAAAGATAGCACCATCGTGTTTAGGCCATTGGTCATGTATTAACAAGTGCTTTGACACTAAGCGGTGTACAGGGTCTGATGTTGGAGTCGGAAGGTGGCCATGGGAAAACCCTAATCAAACAAGATAGCACCATTGTGTCTGAACTCATTGGTTATGTATTGACAAGTGCTTTGACAGTAGGTGGTGTTCAGGTTCTGATGATGAAGCCGGAAGGTGGCCATGGGGACTCCTCAATCAAACAAGACAGCACCATCGTGTTTGGACTTATTGGTCATGTATTAACAAGTGCTTTGACACTAAGCGGTGTTCAGGGTCCGATGATGGAGCCGGAAGGTGGCCATGGGAAAACCTCAATCAAACAAGATAGCACCATCGTGTTTGGACTCATTGGTCATGTATTAACAAGTGCTTTGACACTACGTGGTGTTCAGGGTCTGACGATGGAGCCGTAAGGTGGCCATGGGAACTCCTCAACCAAACAAAATAGCACCATCGTGTTTGGACTCGTTGGTTATGTATTGACAAGTGCTTTGACACTAGGTGCTGTTCAGGGCCTGTTGATGGAGCCGGAAGGTGGCCATGGGAAAACCTAATTCGTTGGATTTGTGATAGAACAGATATTTAAACAAATTCTAATGCTAAAAAGTATAAAATAAAATATAAGTAAAAATCTTTTTAATTCTTAAAAGCTTGCGGCGTAAATTAAATATCCTTCTTACACTAAACTTGAAGATAAGCCTCAAGCTTTTAAGAAAATATTAAAGTTCTATGTTTACGTAAGTTTTTATTTAGTACTTTTTAGTTAATTAAAAGCTTGTTATTAAAAAGATTTTTACTTATATTTTATTTTAAATTATATCTATACTAAGTCAAAATATACGGCGAACGTATTATGCTCGTTATTTTACTGCTGAAAGAATAATTAGGATGTCAATTATAAGGAGGTGTACCAAGCAGACGAAATCACTCTACACGATGATTTTTAATTCACTGTTTACCTTTCAGGGGGTGAAAGTACTCATGATTTAGAGCAACTTTCACTATAAGACCAACTCTGAATAATCGAAAAAAATCAAGTAATAAAAACTAAAACCCAACTACGACTTAAAAGGTATAAACAAGACACAACAGACAGACAAATTAAAAATCCGGAGTCACACGTGTTAGGGCATAAATCGAACAGATTACGTGTGACTCCGGATTTTTAATTTGTCTGTCTGTGGTGTCTTGTTTATACCTTTTAAGTCGTAGTTGGGTTTTAGTTTTTATTACTTGATTTTTTTTTAATTCATTTGGGGTATTGATTTTTTTTTAATTCATATATATATTTTTAAAATGTGCTCATTAAGCCCTTTCATTTGATACCCAACATGGTACGATAAAACCATTTTTTTTTTTAAGTTCCTCACTTTATGTCCTCTAGAGGGCGCCATTTTTTATTTAATGTGACTTCACATAGCCTATAACCAGCGGACAATCACGACGCTTCTAACGATACCTCATTTGTCAAATTGTGATAAGTGGTTTGGAAGATAGGAGGGAACAGATGAACATACATACATACGGTCGCGGTCTGAGAATGTTTACCACCTTAAGGTTTATAATTGCATGCACACATCTATGTCACAAGGTCGATGACAATATAGTGATTTCGGCCTTTCTTCTCAGAGTAGTCAGATATTAAACGCCGACCTCATTTAGTTTTAAAAATGTGATTGACGTTTAAAAGTCTTTGTACAAACCTACTTACAGAAATAAATCAGTTATCATTTAATATTTTTTCTCAAACGAATCTTTTTTAACCAAGCGAGGTTGAACTTGTTACTAAAAATGCAAAAATAGACAATTTTATAGTAAACATTTTTATTTTTTTATGGAAATTATCAATAATTTATAGTTTAAATAACTAGTATAGCCTCCATCAGCAGCTATGACGGCACGTAGTCTACCTCTCATAGATGAGACAAGCCGCGCGCATAAATCTGTCCCCCTGATATCATCCCATACCCGTGCACAATCTGATCTAAGAGCTTCAGGGTTTCTTTCGTTCTGACAGTCCCAGCGTTGAACCATTAAGCCCCACAGATTTTCAATCGGGTTCATATCTGCTGAACGAGCAGGCCATTGAATGAGACGAATGTCACGGTGTATGTTGAATATTGTTGAACAATGCCATAGTAGCCCGGGCCTTGTGTATCGGTGCATTATCCTGAACGTAATCAATTTGTGGGAATTCTGCTGCAGGATACACAACGCGCACAGTAGGCAGCATCACCTCTTCCAAAAGTGACACATAATTATTCGCAGTAGCCCTTTTTTCTAACGACGTCAGTTCTCCGACGTCATCGTGGCTCATCCACCCCATAAGTTGACTGTTATGCGACCAGATTCATTTTGAGGTATGATATGAGCTTCATCATACCGAGTGCGATTATAACGCCATAAAGTCAATCTTCCAATTTGACTCGATTTAAAAGTTTTTTCGTCGGTAAATATAACATTCGACCAATCAAAATCAAGATATTGTCGCGCAAAATTAAGTCGGGCAGTTTTGTGGTGAGCTTTGAGTTCCACTTTTATAGCATGACGTCTGTAGTGTAGCCCTGCTCCGTGCAAAGCTCGTCGAATCGTCTGAGGACCCACATCATACAAAGCAGCAAAATGACTAGTTGGTGTGAAGCCGCGCTCTTCGTAATGTCGAACCATATCAGTTATTTGCGCGGTGGTTAGTATCGCCTGTCGTCCTGAATTGCTTCTATGATCTGTTATTTGCCCTTCTTCGCCATGACGCCGAATCCAAAATCTCACGGTGAATCGAGATATATTGAGCTCTCGTGATATCGCACTAATATTCAAGCCATCTTCGTGGAGAAATAAAATTTCAGCCCTTTGTTGCGGGGTTATACTAGACATTTTATTTCTATCAATCTATATCTATATTGACTAAAATTCAAACCTATTTTCTTTGTTAAAATGTCATTATGGTTACGGTAATATGTCAACAGGTGTCAACTTTAAAATTAAGAAATAAAAGTAATACGAAGGAGGTATAGCATTTTATGTCATTATGGTAAAGTGTCAACTTTAAAATTAAGAAATAAAAGTAATAAGAAGCAGATATAGCATTTTAGACTTTACTGCACACAGTATGGTAAAGAAGCTAGTTTGAAAATTGATAAACATTTTTAGACCGCGATAGTACAGTCACGGACTTTAATTGATGAGCCACCTTCAAACTTTTCAATTTTGCAGTTTCATACATTCACGAGATTACACGATTAAACACGAAATCAAATCGCAAGCTCGTAAACAAGATGACAAATAAATTACTTTTAATCGGAAATATCCATAGAGGTTGACTAATAAGTTCTCAATGATAAAAATAAATACAATGTTGCATTAAATTTATCCAATCTATTTGATACCGACCTCCTTTGAATCATAGCTCATTAACTCGATAATTATGAAAACATAACTGAAGACAGTGACAGTTGAAATATCAAGATGACAAATAAATTACTTTTAATCGGAAATATCCATAGAGGTTGACTAATAAGTTCTCAATGATAAAAATAAATACAATGTTGCTTTAAGTTTATCCAATCTATTTGATACCGACCTCCTTTGAATCATAGCTCATTAACTCGATAATTATGAAAACATAACTGAAGACAGTGACAGTTGAAATATCAAGATGACAAATAAATTACTTTTAATCAGAAATAGTCTTATCCATAGAGGTTGACTAATAAGTTCTTAATGATAAAAATAAATACAATGTTGCATTAAGTTTATCTATTTGATAATGACCTCCTTTGAATCATAGCTCATTAACTCAATAATTCTGAAAACTTAACTGAATACAGTGACAGTTGAAATATCGATGTCAGAGAATTTCTCCGTACGCTAACGTTACTATGCAGCAGTAACCTAGCAACAATTGTTTATCGTTGCTAGGTTACTGTTGCTAGACCTGCAATTGGTTGACTTTGAGTAGTCACTGCTGTCAAGTAGTAGTTCTGCTCTCAGGTTAGCCAACCGGTAAAGATATGAAATGTAATTTACTTCTTCTAATACGAAGACATATGACTTTGCGTGTCGGGAACCGAATAAACCCGATTTGCATTACACGGCTAAAATGCGAAAAGTACCAGGTGGCTCATCAATTCAAGTCCGTGACTGTACATACCGGTCAAAATCATAACCCTCCTTTTTTCTTCGCCGTAGTCGGGTAAAAAATATCAGCTATTTCATACAAAACTGCAATAATTACCCGATGAAAATATATGAAATGGTTTTTTTTTTTTTGCTATTTCGCATTTGTTCCCATAGTGAAAGTTGTTTATAATCATGAGTACTATAACCCCTGAAAAGTGAATTAAAAATCACCGAATATGTAAAATACCCGATAAAATAGGCCGATGGGGCCGAAAGCTTCTCAAGTGGCGACCAGAAGGCGTAGCGGAAGGCCTCCCACAAGGTGGGCCGATGACTTTGTGATAGCCGCAGGAATCCGCTAAATGCGAGAAACACAGAACCGGTCGAAGTCATGGTGCTTAGGGAGGCCTATAATATTTCCAGCAGTGGACGTCTTTTTACCCGACTACGGCGAAGAAAAAGGAGGGTTATGATTTTGACCGGTATACATATATGTATGTATGTTTGTATGTATGTATGTATGTATGTATGTATGTATGAAATGAAATGAAATGAAATTGTTTATTCTGTAAATAGGATATTGGAATCACTTTTACACGTCATATTAAAAAGTTGTAAAAATAAGCTAGATGAGGTCGGCGTTTCCTATCTGACTACTCTGAGAAGAAAGGCCGAAACAAACTCAGAGGTCACCGTCTCCTTTAAAGTCCAGACTTAATCTTGGTCAGGCCATATGAGGACCATGTAGATTAGTCTGAAATGGTCTTTTGAGGAAAGAACCACACAGATTTGAGTGGACCTGTCCAGTCAGTGCAAGCATTAATTTGTCAGTAATAGTGGAGCTCAACTCAGAACTTAAGGAGCTCAACGACTCGACGAACAATACCAAAGAAAGGACATTTGGGTAGGTCGCATAAAGTTCTCAAATTGCCAGACCTTCGCTAAAACTAACAGAACGAAAAATAAATATCCACATAGTCCTCACATTCACATTAAAACAATACTTTACAAGTAATCATCATGTCATTTTTCATATAATATTCAATAATGTCAATTTGTATATAAAACTGGTAGGTATATTTTTATGGTTTTCCATAATATTCAAAATGTCACAATGCTTAGCAGAGCGAGCTGCTCAATCCCATGCATTTTTGTCTTCTAAATAATCTGAGATTTTATAGTACCCTTTTTTACAAAGTTTGGTTTTAATACAGCTTTTAAACCGTTTAATGGGTAAGTTTCGAATGTCAATGGGAAGTTTGTTATAAAAGCGTATACATTGACCCATGAACGAGTTGCCTACTCTGTGTAGACGAGTGCGATGTACCGCAAGATTGTGTTTATTCCTGGTATTTAAACTATGAATATCGGACATTTTCTTAAACTTTGATATGTTTTTGTGTACGTACAATAGGTTTTCAAATATATATTGTGAGGCTACAGTCAGAATATCTATTTCTCTGAATTTTTCTTGAACGGAATCTCTTGGACCTAGGTTGTAAATGGCTCGAACAGCCCTTTTCTGTAAAACAAAGATAGCATTAATGTCCGCACAGGCTCCCCAGAGAAAAATCCCATAAGACAGAAGACTATGAAAATAACTAAAATAAACAATTCTGGCTGTATCTTCGTCAGTTATCTGTCTAATTTTTTTAACGGCATAGGCGGCTGAACTAAGCCTACTTGACAATTTTTCTATGTGTGGGCCCCATTGTAATTTACCGTCAATGGTTATTCCAAGAAAAACTGTCGATTCAACGGAGTCCAACTCTATTCCATTAACTTTAACATTGTTAGATAGCTGCCTGACATTTGGCGTTGAAAATTTAATGAGTTTAGTCTTTTTTTCATTCAAGAGAAGATTATTTACATTAAACCAATGCACAACTTTAGAAAGTGCATCGTTAACTTGTTCAAAGTTGACTAACTGACGTTTGATTTTAAAAATGAGGGATGTGTCATCTGCAAATAATACGATCTTATGATTATCCCTTATGTGGTAAGGCAAGTCATTAATATAAATGAGAAATAAGAAAGGACCTAGAATTGAACCCTGCGGAACGCCCATGGTGACCGAAGATCCTGCAGATCTCTTGCCATTAACATCGACCCTCTGAATTCTGTTGTTCAGATAAGAAGTCAGAAGGTCGAGAGCCTTGTCCCTCATACCATAGTGGTACAGTTTCCTGATGAGAGTATCATGATGTACGCAATCGAAAGCCTTGGACAAGTCGCAGAAAATGCCAAGAGCATCCTGCGACTCCTCCCAGGCCTCGAAAATGCTCTTCAGTAATTCCACGCCCGCATCTGTAGTTGAACGACCCTTTGTAAAACCAAACTGTTTTAGATGGAGTAAATTATGTGCATTAAAATGTCCTAACATCTGTTTAAAAAATAATTTTTCAAAAATTTTGCTCAACGTAGGTAAAATCGAAATAGGCCGAAAATTCGAGGGATCAGTTGTGCTGCCAGACTTGAACAGTGGAATCACTTTGCTAAGTTTCATCAGATCAGGAAATACACCAGATGCAATACAAGAGTTAAAAACAATTGCCAAAAAGGGTGAAATAACATCAATTATTGAAGACATGGTATGTACTGATAATCCCCAAAGGTCAGCAGTTTTTTTTACATCGAGTTCTTTAAAAGATTCTATAATGTCTTTAGCAGTAGCAATTGTGAATTCAAAAAGTTTGTCACATTCTGGTACACATTCTTTTATTATTGAATAAGCAGAAGTCGAGGATGACGATGACAGAGTTCTGGTTGTTAAAATTGGAATATTAGTGAAGAAATTTTCAAACTCAGTTGCCACCTCAGTCTGCCTTAATATCTACATCATTGATTTTTAGATGGAAGTCACGATTCCGTACTCTCGTTCTTCCCGTTTCAGAATTAATAATATTCCAGGTTGTTTTAATTTTATTTCCAGAAGATTTTATTTTATTTTTAATGTGTATGGCTTTTGCTGAGGAACAGGCTCTTTTAAAAGTTTTAGAATATGTCTTAACATATGTTCATCTGTTCCCTCCTATCTTCCAAACCACTTATCACAACTTGACAAATGAGGTATCGTTAGAAGCGTCGTGATTGTCCGCTGGTTATAGGCTATGTGAAGTCACATTAAATTAAAAATGCGCCCTCTAGAGGACATAAAGTGAGGAATTAAAAAAAAAAAAAATGGTTTAATCGTACCATGTTGGGTATCAAATGAAAGGGCTTAATGAGCACATTTCATAAATATATATATTATAACGCTAAAATAATTAAAAAAAAAACAAGTAATAAAAACTAAAACCCAACTACGACTTAAAAGGTATAAACAAGACACCACAGACAGACAAATTAAAAATCCGGAGTCACACGTGTTAGGGCATAAATCGAACAGATTACGTGTGACTCCGGATTTTTAATTTGTCTGTCTGTGGTGTCTTGTTTATACCTTTTAAGTCGTAGTTGGGTTTTAGTTTTTATTACTTGCTTTTTTTATTAGGGTTCCATAGTCAACAAAGAACCCATTATTTTATTGATGACGATGATGATGTTGATTTACGAATTATGATGATGATGGTTGAACATTTGGATTACTGCTGGTATTTCCTGACCTGGGTCTATCAGTTTAGTACCTCCAGCCAGTTATTGATGACGTTTCTCTAAATATTATAATAGTAGTATACCGTAATGAAGTAACAATCTATTATCTTATCCAGTACCTACTTATCTAGTACGAGTAATATGGAGTGTGGTGACCCCGTGCTTTAGGGCTCGATAAACTATGTATATTATAGTTGACTGCCCCGTTGGTCTCGTGGTCGCAAGCGCGACTGCAGAGCGTGGGGTCCTGGGTTCGATTCCCGGGTCGGGCAAAGTGTTATTCGATTTTTCCATCAGGTATTTCGTAGTAACAGCCCGGAGTTTGGAAGTTGGCGGTGTGATACCCCCGTGCCTCGGAAAGCACGTTAAGCCGTTGGTCTTACGCCTGATCTCTCTCCGGTCGTGTCGGATTGCCGTCCCATCGGACTATGAGAGTGAGGGAAGAGAGAGTGCACTTATGTCTGCGCAAACACTTGTGCACTATAATATCTCCCGCGCCGCAGGCTAGTCTCCGTTGAGTTTGGCCGCCGTGGCCGAAAATACGGTCTGGAGGACTATATATTATAGTCAATATAATCTGTGGTAGATAATACCGGTTTAATAAGGATGGTCACATATTTGTAAGAAAAATATCCCAATGTTTATGGAACACTAGCTTCCGCCCGCGGCTTCGCCCGCGTGGATTTCGGATATCGTCTCACGCGAAGGTACCTACTACCGGGATACCTACTTAAGAAATGCTGGGTTTCCTATAGAAACTTTCATCCCCTTTATCAGCCCTTAAAGGATTATTTTTGAAACAAAAAGTAGCCTATGTCCTTCCCCGGGATGCCATCTATCTCCTTGCCAAATTTTATCGAAATCCGTTCAGTGGTTTTGGCGTGAAAAGGTAACATACAGACAGACAGACAGACAGACGAGAGTTACTTTCGAATTTATATTGTATGGATTATTGCTTTTGGAAAAGTCCCGAAAATCTTCATTTGTTTAAAAACCAGAGAATATTTTCGGAAGCTTTCTGTGTATTAAGCTTCCCATAAAAAAAGCCTCACAAAACTTCCCCGTATCTAACATGACTTTCAGTTTGTGTATTCAATAAAAATTATAATGGCAAAATACCGTAGAGCCATCGTTGAATGACCCATTTATGGAAGAATTAGGAACAAGGGTTGTATTTCCGCGCTTGACCTCATTCTAAAAAGAAACCTAGTTACAACGCTACAAAATTCTTATGGCGAGTGGGCAAAATCGGAACTAACGCCGCCATCTTGTTTTTTCAATACATTTCACAAAACAATTGCACAAATGTTAACCAACAGCGCCCCCCTGTCCACGTCATTCGAGCGCCAAATGATCGTTGTAGCAGTGTACTTCTGAATTGATAGAAAATACTATCTGAAGTTATCTTCCTTATTCCCAATGCATGTCAGTCTTAACATACGTAATGTTTTTCTACGTAACACTTTTAGTATTGACTTCTTAACCTTTTCATGGTTTAAGTGTAATTTTATCTAATCGTTCCCTTATCTTATCATTGTGCCCTTCCCCCTGTGTCGTAAGCAGGTCGCCACGGCGAAGTGCATCGGAAAGTATCAAACACTCATGCAGTAATACCGTGGAACGTGTGGGGAGGTCAATATCCAAGGGATCAGCCTTGAACATTTATTATCATAAGACTAGATCATCACCTTTCTTACTGACCCCTGATCACCCTTATCGCCTTATCGTGTTATGTTATTTAATAAATTGGAAAACCATGATCATTATCCTGCCCATATCTCTATTTATTTGGAGTCGGTGAAGCAAGCTTTCTTTTTCCATACCTACATCATTCCAGTCGTCATAGCACTAATTATAAGTAACTATTTATAGATCTTTTATACATCGTTTCTTTGAACTTCTTCTACTCATACAGCCATCCATAATAATAGTCGTCCTCTCTCTCTCTCATTCATCAACACCATGATGATGAGTTGGCCTTTGACTCCTTGCGACCGGGTGGCACACGCGTCGACCACAAATTACGATAAAGGAAGTACCTTTATCGTAATTTGTGGTCGACGCGCGAGTAGCATTGGCTAAAGCTTTAGCTTGGCATTTCAACAAATTACTAACATAAGTCACCAAAAAGATGGCATGGCAAAAAAAAATTACAGGCACCTGAGAAAATATAATGACGCAAAAGCCAAAAATAGTAAAACTGAAAAAAAAATCTTCAATACCCTTCCATTTTTGTATGTAGTGTCTCGAGTATTTTTTATTTTAATTTTTGGTGGATTTTTCGGATTACACTTTAAATTACGCAAAAATGCACTTAAGTTTACAAAACATAAAATTATTCCGTGTTAACATACCAAAACATTAAAAAAATGGCTTGCCACACGAAAATTATTGCCAACAAAATGAAAGAGGAAGATCTTGCTATCAAGGGTGCCCATTTATTTGGGCCGAGTGTGGAGTCTAAGTTCGACGAGCTAAAGTATGAGGTGATCGATAAGATAGACAAGGAGTTGACTGATTCTCAGAATGCAAGAGACTACATCTCCCAGAAATATGACGAGCTTTGTGGCAAGATACAGTATCTGACGGAGTTAGATGCTACTGTCAGTGGGTTCAGGACTGATGTTAAGGCTATTGAGAAGCAGGTTGGTTTTTTGTATGCCATAACGTGTGCCGTCGCCGGCGCCAGCCCCGGCAAGCGCTGGTTGACAACCCTAGTCAGCGCAGACATTTTTTTTGCCAATAGAGTGTAAAATGTGCTGTTCCACAAACGATGGAACACTTGATGTCGTGTCCTGCGTGGTCTGTCGTGTTACTGATGGCGCTAAACTTGTACTTACCGAATTTATTTTCTTTCTTTCAGATCACGGAGCTGTCCTTGAGGGTCGATGACATTGAGAAGAGGACCATTTGCAGAGAGTGCCCGTCACTGACTTCTTCTATGTTTTGATTCCTTATTAAATTTTTTGTGATGAGATTACTGGTTTTGAATTTTTGGACAGGGCGGGACCTACTCGCAATTTCACAAAATGGCCATGTAGTACAAAGGCCTTTCCAGCCTCCGTAAGGGAATAGTTACTTCTGAGGTGCTCTACCAGAAACAGCCGGGGCTATTTTTACCTAACCTGGCGTGCGCAGCATTTTCTGGGTGTGCGTTTGTGCATAAATGTGCGCTGAAAATGGAAGATGTCCGCTTTTTGTAGGGACGTTTTTTTTTATTCCGAGAAAAATCTAACCAACATCAAACTACACCTATATAAGAGCGGAAAAACGCTGCAGTGTGAACGTTTACTGTGAATTATGTATTATATCACAAATGAGGAAGAAAAACATGTACGCAAGTTGAAGCCGCAAAGTGCAGAATACGCCATTTGTAGTTTTACGGACCGACATTCCGATATCATCAAGATTATTTTTCGCAATCAGGAAGCTACATCTAAATATCCATTGCGTAGGTAGTCTAGAAGAATCAAACGGTCACACAGACTGACTCGAAAGGCGACTTTGTTTTATAATATGTATAGATCATATAGAAGTCGAAATCAAAATCATCATTGAGCAAGCAGTATCTACGATTACCAGCCGAAATATTGCCACTGGAAAACCGTTGATTATTTTGCAATAAAACTGTAAAAGTATATACGGAGGAAGAGCATACCGTTGTCGTAACCGCAGTGCACACGATTCGTCAAAACCTAAGTCTGGTCCAGACACTGAATACCACATTGATACTGCAATAACATAACCAGAAAAAAATATTGTTATTGAAAATAAAAGAAAAATTTTGCGAAAAATTGTCGAGCTGAAAATCATAGGTCTGCAAAAAGGAAAAAATCGTAGCGACGCTCTGAGGACGCTACGGCGACGCCGCGCCAGCCCGGCATCGGCTGCCAGGGCCGCGTCGTAATGCATCGGAGGCGCGGTGCCCTAGGCCGCCAGAGCGCGACTCCGTCGCTCCCGTCACTGCTGTCACTGGTGTCACAACATCATTTAGTAATTTATTTTTGTATTGTTATTATTCTCACATAAGTTAATTTATAAGTTATAAACTATAAAATTAATGCTTAGTGGCAGCAGCGATGTTGTGGATGTTGGTGGTAGTGCTTGTCAACCTTCGACATCACTGAGCATCCTGGAGAGATGTCCGCTGTGTACCCAGGCCCGGTTTTTTAAAGGTAAGCGGGGTCTGAATGTGCATATTGGAAAGGTGCACAGACCATCAAATGCACTCTCTTCAGACCCTGTCCCAACAGCCATACCTACAACACCAGACACACCCACATTTGAACCATTTTGGAAAACCCTTTCAAAATTCAAAAACTCTGTTCCTGTTTTGAAGCGAGTTCCCCGCGGCGCTAGACCTCTAGTGGCACAACAGCTAGCAAGCTGCGTTCGTCTTGCCGCCCGGGAGAACTCGCAAAGTGCTTGGGAACAGCTGCTCACCTTCCCTTACAGGATTCTACATGTGCAAAAGAACTTGGCAACCAAAAAGACCTTAACCGCACAAATTAAAGAAAACTGTAATATTTCGGCTCTTAATTTAGATTCAAAATTCCCGACTCCGAAATATGCCTCCTCAAGAGGTATATCTCATCTGGTAGAATCTAAGTTAGGGGAAGGTGACATCAGTGGAGCAGCCAAGATTCTCTTTAGTAGTGATGTGGTGGCACCATGTTCTCCAGAAACACTCGCAGCTCTGGAGAGCAAACACTCTGCCCCAGCGGATGGTCTTTCTTTTCCCGACCCCTGATTTGAATAATCACTCCCTCACCATCACAGGTCGAGAGTTGATCACAGCCGTCTGCTCCTTTCGTAGCGGCTCCGCTGGCGGCCTCGACAGCCTGAGTCCTCAGCACCTTAAGGACCTCATTTGTTCAGGTGCCGGGACAGCTGGTGAGTCGCTTGTCAAGGAGCTTACGGCTCTGATCAACCTTATGCTCTCCGGCAAGGTGAATGAGTCCGTCATTGACGTTCTTTATGGGGCCAATCTATGCGCCCTTCGTAAAAGGGATGGCGGTATTCGTCCCATTGCCGTGGGAACTACCTACCGTCGTATGGCAGCCAAGATCTGTTGTAAATTTTATGGTGAGGATGTTTCGAAAAAATTTCAGCCCCTGCATCTAGGTTACGGCTCTAAAGGGGGCTGTGAGTCTGCTGTACACGCATTATCGACCTATCTAAATTCTGAGAAAGGAGAGGTCATCCTGAAGGTTGACATAAAGAATGCCTTTAATTCTGTTAATAGGGACACCTTGCTGGCAGAAACTAAAAAAGAAATACCTCAAATTTATAGTTTTCTTTGGCAATGTTACAGACAACCCTCTAAGTTATTGTTTCGGGACAACCTTCTGGAATCTGCCGTTGGCTGTCAACAAGATGACCCCCTCGGGCCAGTGATTTTTATCTTAGCCATTCACCCAATTATTCGGCAGCTAAATTCCAAATTTAATGTTTGGTACCTCTATGATGGAACCTTGGGAGGCGACGTAGAAACTGTTATAAATGACCTTAAATTTCTAAAAAATGAACTTCATTCCATTGGCCTCGATCTCAACCTTTCGAAATGTGAACTATACTTAGCGGACAGTACTGACAGACATCTGACACTTCCCAAATTTAACGCAATAGCCCCAGAAATCAGAATTATTGAAAAAAGCTCTCTTCGTCTCCTTGGGTCTCCAATCTTTAAGGATTCCTTTCCCAGTTTCATTGAGGAAAAAATTCAAAATTTCAATGACGTTTCGGAAAGATTGTTCCAAATTAACATGCATTCGGCCATAACCCTAATCCGCTACTGCTGTTTCGGCCCTAAATTAACATATTTCCTTCGCGCTTCGCATTTATATAGAAGCACACTAATCATTTAGACCAAATGGACCAAATTATCCGTCATACATTAACGTTGATCCTAAATGTGGCCATGGACGACCGAGCTTGGGCGCAAGCTACTCTTCCCATCCGCATGGGAGGCCTCGGCGTCCGCAAAATTTCTAGTATTAGTTTAACGGCATTCATATCCTCGGTCCACGGTACTGAGAAATTAATCAGGAAAATCCTAGCCTCCACACTGATTAATTTTGACGTGCCGTGCTTCACCGAGGCTATGGATGCCTGGAGACTCGCTTGCCCGAATACAGATCCGCCCGACTATCCATCTTCCCAGAGACGGTGGGATGAGCCGCTCTGCAGAGTAGTACAGAACAATTTACTTGACACGTCTGCTACTACTGCGGAGCGCGCGCGCCTGCTGGCTGTGGGTAAGTGGGAGTCGGGTCTGTGGCTTCACGCACTACCGTCATCGAACCATCGGAGCTCCATGTTGTTCTCCTCATCGCTGTCACTGTGGCGAAGTTGTCAACAGCCTCGGACACCACGGCCTGTCTTGCAGCCGAAGTGCAGGTCGCTTAGCACGTCACGCTAACATTAATGATCCGACGAGCTCTTGTCACCGTCGGCGTTCCAGCTGTATTGGAACCCTGGCTTGGCACGCGACGATGGCAAAAGACCGGACGGCATGTCCTTATTTCCATGGAAGATGGGTAGGCCTTTAGTGTGGGGCGCAACGTGTGTCGATACTCTTGCGCCATCTCATCTTCCTGGCTCGGCTGTGCTGGCGCCGCGCTGCGGCTGCGGAAAACCTCAAGCGGCGAAAGTATAACAGCCTTATAGGCAATTATATTTTCGAGCCGTTTGGGGTTTAAACCCTAGGGCCGTGGGGTCCGAGTGCTCATAGTTTATTTAATGAAATCTCGAAACGGCTGTTTGACACTTCCCGTGACCCAAGGGCTGGCTTTTACCTTGGTCAGAGGCTAAGCATTGCCATTCAACGTGGCAATGCCGCCAGTCTCTTGGCTACACTACCAGCCGACAGCGATGCGGAGGAATTTTTCGACGCCATATTTGAGATATTAGTTGTTTATTTGTACAGTTAGTTTTATTTAATATTAGTTAGAAAATTGTTTAGTGTTAGATTGTATATTTTATTGAAATAATTAATCAATACATCAGGAAAAAAAAAATATTGACTTTATATAATAATAATATAAGTAATATATAAAAGCGACAAAAATATGGAACTAGGAACCACTGATGTAATATTTTAATTTACCTCAGTTTAAGAGAAAAATTATAAACTAAGTTAGTCCATATATTTTATTTGTTGTTGGAAACCCTTAGTGGAAACCCAAATAAAACCTCCCACACACTTTGACAATGCCTATTTGATTACTCATTAAGTTGACAGACAGTGAGACAGGCGTCACCTGTCTGATCCGTCAACGGTAACGGGATTTTAAAAATCTTTCGAAATGAATACTTCCATAAAGGGTCTGATATCATTAGGATGATTTTAAAATTGCAGGAGCCATTTGAAACCATTTCCAACCCGTTTTGACTAACCGTCCTGAATTCCTGATGCCCAAACTACACTGGAAAGAGCTAATCAGAGAATGAACGTGCCAAATTAGGTATTTAATGGACCATGTGATTGGGCATCAGCTTATTAGACGCGTGAGCATTTATCTGGACGGAACTGGCTCGGCTGAATATATATCAAATAAGCTGAATATGTTCCCCAACATGGTTATGTCAGATTTAGTTTTATTTAGCGTTATATATCTTAAAAGACTTTTCGACAGTCGGAAGGTTAGGCATTTATCAAACTAAACAAGCTCGCTCTTATTATGGGGAACATATTCGGCAGAATGGTACTTTTACTGTACCTAGAAGTTAGTGAAGATACCAAGCATTTCGTCATCATATGAGACAGCTTTGATCACAGGACTCACGTCTCTATACTAAGAGTAAGAGTGTATTACATTATTGTCTGGTATCTTGGATGGGCCGGCATCAAAATGATATATCTCCACCTGCTCAGTTACTCGATAGTATTTTAAAAAGAAAAAACTTTGAAAATGAAGAAAATCAATCAATCATTATTTAAAAATAAAAGTTTTATTTCATTAAAAAACTGTAACACTTGCATTCAAAGCATGTTAGGTATTCAGTTTTTGAATAACATAATTGTCGAAAGGCTTTTCATCCACTTCCGATCTCGATTCTAAGTCATAAAACAGGAATTCTCCTTCGTAATTAAAAAAATGTTCTTGATCAGTAGGTAGTTACTATTTATCATTTTACTCCTACTAAGCCTGTGGATTATAATAAATAATAATATATGCTTTATTTCAGACTACATATACAAGTACACACAATCCATATAATGTTAGTAAAACTATGTTAGTAAACATTTAAAAACTAAAACTGACGTGGCCCAACACACATTGGCACGTGCCTCCGCACCCAGTGTCTTATGAAGGGACTGTCTACTTTGTCCATTATGCTGAAACATGCACTTCTTGCACAAAGATTCCTAGTAGCTATAATCTAAAGAAAGGTCTAAAAGAATTATGCTACACATTTTTGACTGAAAATATCCCATTTCATCTTATTTCATAATATGGTACATATAGTAAATAACCTGATTAGAATTTTTGTTTGCATTGTCGTATTCTTTACAACAAAATATTGATTGACTGTAATGACATTAGCACGTGTCAATTTTGAAAAGTTTGTTATAATTTCTGGGGTGTGTTTACTTTATTATCCGAGTTAATTAGTAAAGTTTGTTCGTTTTATGAGTAAATTAACCCTAAATAAAAAAACGGTTTTTCTCAAAATTGGTAATCCTTAAAAATGCATGATACAGTTAGAGCTACTACTTTTTGGGATGTCTATCCAAATATATTTAACTTATCCTGGTTAGAATTATTGAATAATAAAAAACTATTTTTGGACTAATCCAAATTTGTGCGTTTTAAGGTTTTCGAGATATTCAATTTCCTGCTGGGGTATCGTTTTGCAGAATCTTATTTCTCGGAAACCAATGATTGTGCGCCCGTAGAATATACGTACATCATTTTAATTTGTGCGTATTTGTACATTAAAGCCCAAAACACACACAGAGCGGGTGCGGGGCGGGAGCGGGTCGGGTCGTTTTCATCGCGTGAGTCGCGCGGTTCATCGTGTTCACACAGAGCGCGGGCGCGGGGCGGCAGCGGGTCGGGCGCGGGACGGCAGCGGGTCGGGCGCGGTTGTACTTTGACAGTTGGCAGCAGTTGCAGTGTGAAAATGTTGGGTGATTCTGACACGGACGAAGAATTATTATTTTTTACTTATTTTAAAGAGAAGAACGCGAAAATGGAAAAAGTTGTAGGTTCATGACATCAATATGGAGAATATCATCGATACGTGTATTGCAACGAATGTAACGCCGCTACACCCACATTGCTATTCTATAACCATCTTACCTTGAAAACTTAGGTGAAGTGAGAGTGGAGTGAGTCATTGTCATCGATACCTACTGATGCTAAGGGAGTGACAGTTCACTCCAAGCTCACTTTGATATTTTAGTACACTTAGTTTTCACGGAGATATTTTTACAGAATAGCACAACCGCTCCCGACCCACTCCCGTCCCGCGCTGTTGTGTCAGCGGGCGCGGCTCCCGCTCCGCGCCCGACCCGCGCCCTCGTTCTGTGTGTTGACATCCATATAATTCCTTGAATTACAATTTATGACACCCGCCTTACTACCGCGCCCGACCCGCTCCCGCCCCGCGCTGTTGTGTCGGCGGGCGGCGGGCGCGGCTCCCGCTCCGCGCCCGACCCGCGCCCGCGTTCTGTGTGTTGACATCCATATAATTCCTTGAATTACAAATTATTATACCCACCGTACTCCCGCGCCCGACCCGCTCCCGCCCCGCACCCGCTCTGTGTATGTTTTGGGCTTAATTACGTTTTCAAAAATATTTACCGTTTTAAAGTTATCAAGCATTTACGAAAACATAAAAAAATATTCTAGCGCTTAAATATACAAACATATAAACTCACTGAAATAATATAAGTGACAAATATGTCAAAAATCGACAGGTGAAATCTTGACATATTTGTCATTTAAAAACGCGTTTAATAAAACTTAGGTACAAGCGAAAAAATTGTCATGGCGGAAAATTTACAAATATGTCGGATTGTCGCACCGTCCGACATTTTTCTGTTTAATAAAACTTTTCGAGCGACAGGTGACAGGTGACAGGTGACAATTTGTCGTGAAAAACTTGACAAATCTGCTTTAGTAAACAAAAAAATATCATGATATATTGACATATTTGTAGAATTGTCCGACAATTCTGACAGGAGCGTTACCCTCCGTCGCGAAATCATATTTTAAATTTTGAAGGGGTAAGAAAGTGTTTTTAAAAGGTTTATCACAAAAAATGGTACTTTCATCGAGCAGTGAGAGTAGTGATGAGGAATACTTAGAACGAATACAAACAAGGAGGCAACGACGATCATTTAAAAGCAGAATCAATCTCTCCTTCTCAATTACAGATTTCTGCTTTAAAGAAAAATTTAATATTCAATTTAATTTTCAGTCATATTTAATTGATAAAATTGGTCATCGACTTGAACACCTTATAAGTAGAAACCTAGCACTTACACCCGACAAACAAATTTTATGCGCTTTGCATTGGATGGGTTGTGGTTCACAGTACCACGTCGCGGTGATGCACATGGGCTTAGTAAAGCAACCGTACATCATTGCATAAGAAGGGTATGTGGAGCCCTGACTACTGAATTAATCGGAGAAGAGGTTCGCTGGCTTGATAATTTGTAACCGAATACCAACACTTTTCACTACTTCACTTTTTTATCGTGGACGGTTCGTTAATTCCTCTAGATGCCCCTTATCAAAATGAATCTGCGTTTGTAGACAGAAACGGAAACCATTCAATTAATACTATGGTTGGACCGAATATAATAGATGGATGGACCGAAGATTCAACTTTCTATACATTCTTGGTTGATAACGTATAGTTTTCCCTCAAGTGATTGGTCATTGTATTTACACGTAACGTATGCCACTCTGAGCCAAAACGAAAATCTGACTATAAAATTGTCAGAAATAATGTGGTTTTTTGACATATGTCGAGTTTTATTAAACAGAAAAATTTACTAATTGTCACTTTTCGACATATGTCGGACTTGTCGGATTGTCAGCTTTATTAAACAGGACCCAGGTCGTCAGTAAAACTTTTACCAGGTCATCAGTAAACCTTTCACTAAGTCATCAGTAAAACTTTTACCAGGTCATCAGTAAACCTTTTACCAGGTCATCAGTAAACCTTTACCCAGGTCATCAATAAACCTTTCACCAGGTCATCAATAAACCTTTCACCAGGTCATCAGTAAACCTTTCACTAGGTCATCAGTAAACCTTTTACCAGGTCATCAGTAAACCTTTCACTAGGTCATCAGTAAACCTTTCACTAGGTCATCAGTAAACCTTTCACTAGGTCATCAGTAAACCTTAATCAGTGGGAGGATGGGAGAGGGGGGATCAACAATAGTAAAATCCAGAAATAACAGCTTATTATTTATTATTCTAAATTGCTTAAATTAAACATTAACATTAAGTTATAACATTAACAACGATCACTGTATAAAAATACCTAAAACAGACAATTGTAAACATTTGGCACATTTCGTCTTATTTTTAAGTACCTAACATTATTTTTTAGAACAATGTTGAGTGGAGACCACATCCATTTTGCTATTTATTTTTTTCAGGCACTTTTCGCTATTATTTATGTTTTTTTAAAGGCACTGCATTTTATAAAAGCACAATTTGCATGAATTCGCTATTATTGCAAAAAGGAAAGCCGAGAAGGTCTCCTGTCTAAATGCTCTAAATTAAATTCAATCTATAATTTGTTCATTGTTTTCATCACATTATTATAATCTACTAAACTTTGTTAGGAAAAATCTTTTCATTTCATTGTATTACCAATTTATTATATTATTATTGTTTATTTTTAATCCTTTTCCTGCTAAAATAACAAAATTAAATTGGCAAAGCAATAAACCGACTGGTAAAAAAACTTTTATTCTCTGAAATTAATTATATTAAAAGCATTTTTTTATTATTTATTTTATTCCTTGGAAACTATCAATAGGACTGCAACTTACTGACAAAAATGCCATAATAATTACGTATCTATAACAATAATATTATGATCGCTTTTATTGTTTTTTTTATATGAAACAGTCTCTCGCCATTATATGAGTATTATATCACAATAAATTGAACTCATGCACTCATACAATCTCTTTTTACTAATTAAATACTTAATTCTATTTATTAACTAAAGCAGTGTTTTAACACTTTTTGTTAAACAATTCTCAAAACCTTTTTTTTTTTGGCACTGGAATTAGACGGCATTTATTCCTAATTTCTAGTTAAACAGTGAACTACAAAACAAAAAGTATTAAAAAGCAGAAAAGTCTAAAGAAAAATAAACTATTAGGCCAGCTAAGAGTCTAAAATTATTATTTAGCTAAAAATTATTTGTAATTAAATTATATTCAAAATTATCGACATCCACATAAATTCATCAATTTCATATTAACAATTACAATGGACAACACAAAAAGAATAATAATCAAAATTGTTCAAAATAACTATTAGGTGATTCATCACAAATTATGGTTTGTTGCGTCCTAAATTATAAATATTGCAACAAAAATCGGTGGAGCTACATTATATTGATATAAAAAATACTAATATTTACAACATTTGATATAGCGGGCCCAAATTTTTGGTAAATAATAATTATGGAGACTAAATAAAGTTATATTTTATAATTTTCATTAAATTTTTGTCATTTATTACTTATATCAATATTTATTTCGTTTCAACTCGGCAGTATCCAATACAATTTCCTACGGTAAATTATTCCATATGCCTTAGATCATTCACAATAGTATCACAACAATTAAAGGGCTATTCCATTGAACCTCCAAGTATTTTTAACGTTTTAAACGTGAACTTTTTTTAATTGCCTCTGTTTCAAGTTTCAATCATGGTAACCCTCACTACTTCCTACACTCAAGCCTTCTTACCAGCCAAAATAGCTTGAATTTGCGAAACAGTCTTACCTTTAGTCTCCGGGATCAAGAAGAAAACGAAGATAGTGCCAATGATCATAAAGGCAGCGAAGAACCAGAAGCAGCTGTAGATGCCTATAGCATCCTTCATTATAGGGAAGCAGAGGGTCACGATGAACACTAACATCCAGTTCACAATGACAGTAACCCCGGTGGCCGCACCACGAAATTCAACCGGGAACAACTCAGCCATCATCATCCAAGGTATAGGCCCGAAACCCATGGAAAAGGAAATGATGAACAGGATTAAGCAGACTAACGGAATCCAGCCAAGGGCGGCGACGTTATAATGTTCCTGTTGCAACTTGAAGTAGATACCGAGAATGATTAGGCAGAGCCCCATGATTGCCGTACTTTGGAGAAGGAGGATCCTACGACCAGCCTTATCGACGAAGACTGATGAGATATAAGTAGCAATGGTCTGTACAACGCCGACGATAATGGTGGCAATGACGGGAGGGATGTCGGAGCCGGCGGATTGGAAGATGTTGTTGGTGTAGAAGATGACGGCGTTGATGCCGCTGAACTGCTGGAAGAACATGAGGCCGAGCCCGCAGATGAGCGCCATGCGGGATGCTTTGTTGGTGACCATGCTCATCATGCCAGCGCGCTGCCGGGCTGCGTCGTCCACCTGGGAATACAAACAATCGTTATAAAGGCACAACTTATCTGAAGAGGATCTCTCTCTAGAGTATTATATCTATACACTAGCTAGCTGATGCCCGCGGCCTCGCCCGCGTGGGTGTCGGTTATTATATACCAAAACCTTCCTCGAGAACCACTCTATCCATTGGTGAAAAAAGTCCTTTTCTGTTCGCGATAAACTCAAAAACTACTGCACCGATTTTCATGCTGTTTTCACCAATGGATAAAGTGCTTCTCGAGGAAGGTTTTAGTATATAATAACCGACATCCACGCGGGCGAAGCCACGGACATCAGCTAGTTATAAATAAAGCTGACTCTTCCGACTTTCGATACACGGAACGTGCTCAAGTAGTAGAGTGTGGCGCATCTCAACAGCTGAGAAATTATTGACATCTTCAAAAACTTTGATTGCTAATCGATTATCATCATTCTCCTGCCCGTATTCCAACTTACTTATGGTCAGCACAACATGTGTTTATCTTCCTTATTTCTCTATCAGTCATCATCTCGGTAGTCACTCCCTTTCTAGCCATATCATCTTTCACACAGTCCATCCATCGTTTCTTTTGTCGTCCCACACTCGTTTCCATCCACATGCATACCACTCCCCACTTTGAATACTACATTTAATAGCCCCCTCACACGTATGGCAAGGCAATATAATGATACTTCCAACTTGTCGGATTACCCTATTGATATTTTCTCTATGAGTTTCGCTTCGTACAGACGCTCCCTATTTAAACAGTACGATGAGTGTTCGTCTGTCTAGCTCTAATTGGTTTGATTTATAGTGTTCTAGATTAAGGTCTACTAAACACACTTTTTGAATGTTCTCCTTTGTCTCTAATTTTTCATACGTCAATGTCATGCATACCTGTCATTTGCATGGTTACTGAAATGCCTATTTTAGATGTTAATTAATTGAATTGTAAGTGACTGTGCTGTTGGTGTGCTTATCATAAATAAATAAATATCTAAAACTGCTAATCAATGAGAATAGAATAGAATAGAATACTCTTTTTATGTACACCATAAAAAATACAGATACAAATGTAGAAATTTAACCATAGGGTGACAAAATGGGCGGTCTTATCGCTAAGAGCGATCTTTTACAGACAACCTTTGGATGGATTAAAGCGCGAAGGAGAGATAATACAGCAGGTAGTCAGTGGTGTACCATTTACATATACAATAAATACATACATACATAAAGCACATACTTATCTATATAAATATATATAAAAACAATACAATAATAAACATGAAACAGGAGGAAAGAGCTATATTTAATGAGATTGATTTAAACGAATTCGTTTAAAGGATTTAAGATTGTTCTAGAGAATTTCACGTACAAAGATACAGTAACATAAGTGTAATTTTATGAGCAAGTCGACAGCGTTTTTAGCCTTTCGGACTGTCTAGTCTAGACACTTTAAAATGCACAAAATGTACACGTAGAGACTCCTGAGGGTTTAGACTATCGCTTCTAAAGCGTTTCGTATTTTTACAACGACTTTCAACAGGATTGAAATAAGATTTTCGATAGCTTATGTCAGTCCTATACATTTTTGCCTTTCCCATGATCGTTAACGCTGATAGAATTTCACTTTGTCTAGGGCCTCTGGTGGGCCAGTAGAAATAATTGTTTAAAGACTTACATCTTTCTGCATCTCCTCAAGTTCTGTCGTGAGGTCGGCGTCTGGTCCTCGGAGCCAGCGTAGAGACTTCTCAGCATCACGCCTGCGGTTCTTGCCTAGAAGATACTGAGGAGTTTCGGGCATCCACCTGAAATACCGATCAACTCAATTAATCATCCATTTAATTTTGTTTTTCTGTCGAAAACTTTTCGAACAGTGATTAATTTCATCACGCAACAGATTTTGATGAGGTTTTCACCATCGTTTAGAGAATTTATTCCGAAAGATTTATGTGTATACAATCAATCTGCCTAGCCTTTTCCCAACTATGTTGGTGTCGGCTTCCAGTCTAACCGGATGCAGCTGAATACCAGTATTTTACATGGAGCGACTGCCTATCTGACCTCCACAACCCACTAACTGGGTAATACGATACCCCTTGGTTAGACTGGTTGTCAGACTTTCGTGCTTCTGACGACTCGTAACGACTGTCAAAGATCCACAAATGACAGCCGGGACCAACGGCTTAACTTACATATAACTAAGAAATCTCGATGTTTTGTCAAGTCGTAAAAACAGTGCGAAGAAGGGAAAATTAACTTTATCCACATATTGTTGATAAAACAATGCAAAGGAAAATGCCACTTGATAGTTATTTTTAGATCAACAACAATGCAAGTGAACTCTGCAACTGTATTATCATAATAATTATCATAAATATTGCTTATTTAATAGTTCATTTGAATAAAGTTTTACATGTTTCTACTGGGATATCATTTGGAAAGCATATTATAAATGCTAAGCTAATTCTATACGAAACTATGTAATGTACGAAGAATTTAGAATATTATTGTTGCACACACAAAGTGCATACAACTCAAGAGTTGTTTACAGGCCACTTCCAGCTGAAAACACTAATAACTGAGGAAGTATCAAGATCCTAATCAATGCTATAAGCACACATATTAAAATTGATTCAATGTTTACCTAGGAATCAGACATTTTATTTAAACCAATCAATTTCATAGACTTACGACACGTTGAGAAAATGCTTTACCCAACCCTGGGATTGAACCCAGGAAACCAAACTCAGCAGTCGCCTTTGGTACGACGAGACAGTTAGGCCAAGGACTGGATTATACCTAACCGCGGTCCAGGATTCCAGTGCGAGAGAGAGATGGAGTTCCGAGTTATACAGGATGAATAGTACCATCCCTTTTTGCATCGGCAAAACGGTTCTGGATTTATTTTCAACATTCCAGTGCAGCTATCTGCTATTTCATTTAGGTTACTCACCAGAACACAGCCACCAGCAGAACAGGGAACACAGCAGATATGATGGACAGGGTCCTCCAATGCGTCCAGCCGCCGACCACGAAGGTGAACAGGATGCCCACAGTCAGGAACAACTGGAAGAAGGCGCCTAAAGACCCTCGGATGGAAGTCTCTGCTATCTCGCCGATGTACATGGGAGCTGCTACGCAGGCACCACCTGGAAACAGAAGGAAAAGGTGGAGTTGAGAATGTGGATGCTTGTTTCAAAGATATGTTGTGAAGGTGAAGGCATAGCTGATACAAAACAGTAACCACATATCGAAGACGGTGGTCAGTTGCAGCTTGCAGCTCCAAGGGGTTTTCTATGTGTCACCCACAGATTATTAATATGTAGCAATTTAGCCATACCCCTCTAAGATACTAAGGGTTTATTTATAAACGTTGCTTATAGGTAAGTAATGATTAGCGACTGTTTAACCATTTTTGACGCAACTTTAATAAGCAACGTATATAAATAACCCCAAAGTTGTTATACTTTTAGGTGTACGTTATTTCACGAATCCTCATACTCTTTGAAGCGGAAGATAACAATGTTGATTAAGCCAAAAAATGTATCCATCAGCAACAACATTGGATTCACCAATTTATTGTCGAAGTAGTATGTTGTCGAAGTCACATCATTTCGTAGTTAAGTCATGTCGTGTTGGACTTAAGGCATGTCGAACTAAAGTATTGTCGAAGTAAAGACGTGTCGGAGTTCCGTAATGTCAAAGTAAAATCATGTCGTTGGTGAATGTCATGATTTTTCCAATTGATAACTTTCGACTCACAAATCACAACCACCCATAGGACTTTTATCTCTAGAAATCGTCTTCTACGACTCGATAATAAATCAAGACTCACCAGTAGCTATTCCAGCGAAGAATCTCGCAGCAATCAGCATGCCAGCGCCATTGGCGAAGATGGTGAGCAGCCAGTTGAGTAGAAACGGCACAGACAGTATGAGCACGGTAGGTCGTCTGCCAAGCTTGTTAGCTAGCATGCCCACGGGGAGGGCACTCACTGCCGCCCCGATGGCAAGGATTGAAGATACTAGGGAACCTGGAAACAAAGAAAATGTGAATTAATATTAAGTACAGTACAACTTTTCTCTTAATGTCTCTCGGCAAACTTCGTGTTTGTTTGTCATTCATCGGATTTCTATCAGTTGCCCTTTGCACTTAGTGCAGACCGGACGCTCTCAATCGACTTCCCTGACGTATTTAAATGGCGGATTTTACGGGATCCCCGCCAATATCGATTATCTGCAGCGTTTTCTAGTCTTCAACCAGTATGATATCGCCTATTATACCCAGAGTAGTAGGCAGGGGTAATTACCACACCCACATTTTTGAAATAGGGGTGTGCGAGTCTATTGCCATCAACCGGGCACAGATCCAGACTCCGGGCTGCTACTAAGAAATTCCTGATGGAACAACCCAATAACAACTTGCCCGACCTGGGAACAAACCCACGACTTCATGCTAGGCAAAAGCGCTTTACGACCACTAGACTAGTTTATACCTCATGTCCTCATGTCTCATGTTTCATACATCCATGTTTTAATTTTATGTTTTTACAATATTTTTTTGTATATGGTATTTTTTTGTATTTTGCCTGCAATCAAAAACTATTTTTTTTATTTATTTATGTATTCCGTCTGAGGCCAACACTAGCATAATCGTAAATCGGATCGTGTTATTGGATTTTTCCATTAGGAATTTCGTAGTAACAGCCCGGAGTTTGGAAGTTGGCGGTGTGATACCCCCGTGCCTCGGTGCGCACGTTAAGCCGTTGGTCCTGCGCCTGATCTCTCTCCGCGAGTGTCGGATTACCGTCCCATCGGACTATGAGAGTGAGGGAAGAGAGAGTGCACTTGTGTCTGTGCGAACACTTGTGCACTATAATATCTCTCGCGCCGAAGGCTAGTCTCCGTTGAGATTGGCCGCCGTGGCCGAAAATACGGTCTGGAGGACTATTATTATTAATCGTAAATCGTTACTAAATTATACAAGTTATGTATGTTTACAGTACACGTCTACATCTCTATTTTTACTACAACTTCGGATGACGTACGATCGTCAACACACAGCTCGGCCATACATTAGTGTTACGTAAACTGGGGGCCTGCCAGATAGCGTCAGTTGATTGCCCTTTATCACAGGACGTGCTGATGAATTCTGCTCTCTATATAAAAAGGTTACTAACCTAAAAGACATATTTTGTTACACGTGTCCATCTTGGCTGGGACGTCATAAGCATTGGCACTTGGTAGTACAGTCGAACAATCTATTTGGTAACCAGGCAGATATCTTGCAACTACTTTAAACAATTTTGTTAGGGTTTTCAGTAGTCAATATCCTTTTACATCGAAGCCATAAGCTCAAAAAGTTAAATTACACACACAATCAAAACGAATTTGGGCAGTGTAGCGGAAAATGAATATATTTTGCCTGTATACCAAATAGCTTGTTCGACTGTACATGTAATATCCATACTAATATTATAAATTCGAAAGTAACTCTGTCTGTCTGTCTGTCTGTCTGTCTGTATGTTACCTTTTCACGCCTAAACCACTGAACGGATTTCGACAAAGGCAAGAAGATAGATGGCATCCCGGGGAAGGACATAGAGTACTTTGTATCGACATACCACGCGGGCGAAGCAGCGGGCGGAAGCTAGTTTGAAATAGTTTCATACCATTCCCGAATGCCGACATAATGAGTGTCAACTTTTGCCAAAACTACGTTAAATATGAATACCAGGCTATTTTTGTCCCACTGCTGGGCAAAGGCCTCTTTCCATACAGATTTGGCATGAGCATTGATCACCACGCTTGGTCAAGAACTTTAATCCTATATTAGTCATACAAAGGGCAATGGAGAGGGCTATATGTGTTTGGAATTTTGCCTCCGTGATCGAATCAGAAATCCGCAGGAAAGAAAGAAAGAAAAATAGGTTTATTAAAATCCGGAGTCACACGTAATCTGTTCGATTTATGCCGCCCTAACACGTGTGACTCCGGATTTTTAATTTGTCTGTCTGTGGTGTCTTGTTTATACCTTATAAGTCGTAGTTGGGTTTTAGTTTTTATTACTTGATTTTTTTAAAATTATTTTGGGGTTATAATATATTTTTATATTATTGAAATCATTAAGCCCTTTCATTTGATACCCAACATAGTACGATTAAACAATATTTTTTTTTAGTTCCTGACTTTATTTCCTCTAGAGGGCGCCATTTTTATTTAATGTGACGTCACATAGCCTATAACCAGCGGACAATCAAGACGCTTCTAACGATACCTTATTTGTCAAATTGTGATGAGTGGTTTAGAAGATACAAGGGAACAGATGAACATACATACATACATACATACCGGTCAAAATCATAACCCTCCTTTTTCTTCGCCGTAGTCGGGTAAAAATTAAATGTGTAAGTAAGCAAAATATGTGGGACTTCATAAATTTAAGACCTTTTATGTACTTACCATTTATTTTATGCAAAATAAAATCTCCTTTGATGGATATGACTCCTCATTTCAACTTCTTCAGTTCCCACGTCATCATCTGCCTAGTCTTTTCACAACTATGTTGTGGTCGGCTTCCAGTCTTACGAGATGCGGCTGAATACCAGTATTTTACAAGGAGCGACTGATTATTTGACCTCCACAACCCAGTAAGTAGGTACCACGATAACCCTGGGTAACAATGGTTGTCGGACTTTCGGGTTTCTGAGTACCCGTAACCCGTAAAGTTCTACAATTGACACTGACAGCCGGGACCAAGGGTTTTCCGAGGCATGGAGGTGTCTCGGTATGGAATGGATGGTCACCAATCGAAGGTCGAACCGTGCGGCTGTTATATCTAAATTAGTCACAAGCTCTTACTTTCTACTTAAGAACTTGAAATAGGGAGTAATTCCCCGATGAAAAGGCAGTCTTGATTTTCATATATCCGACCATAGATCCTTCTAAATAAAAGGATCCTTCTAACGTATCAAAAGGACGGACAGACATCAATCTGTGGTCATAAGTGAATAATCGCTATGTATTCTTGTAAAATTCACACAGAGAACAGTTACATTCTTTCATTTGGCCTTCACGCCTTGATCTAAATATGTTAAACAAAGCAAGAAAACGCACTTCAACATTCTCCATTCTCTGTCACGTTGAATTTATTTGCATTGCATTTTAGCTAGCTGCTCTAGTTTATCCCACGAGAATAGTTCTGTGAGATACTTACTCAGTATTCACAATGAGATACGTTATACTACGTTAACGTTATTATTTTTCCAGTAATGCCTCATTGGTCTAGTGGTCGCAAGCGCTACTGCTGAGCACGAGGTCTTGGGTTCGATTCCCAGGTAAAATGCCATTGAGTTTTTCCATCAGGAATTTCTCAGCCCGGAGTCTGGATTCGTGCCCGGTTGATGACAATAGGCTCTTCCCCTTTTACATAGGCCTTCAGCATAGTGGCGAATGTGGTTAGGCAGAGGTGTAACTCACCTCTGCCTAACCCTTCCGGGATTACAGGCGTGATGTTATGTTATGTTTTCTTGTACACAACACAATAACACAACTGTGTGTTGTGTTCTACACTTACTAAGTAGCCTATCGCAACTCGGTGCTACAGGCAATCGTCAGGGAAATAACTCGTTTATCAAATTGACGCACTACGCCAATTTGCTGTTAGACCCATTTCATACAACTGTCAAAGAATAATAGTTGTGATTAATCGGACAATTTAACTTTTTAGAGGTATAAGGAACAGAGTGTAAAGTTCACTCATTCTCTATAGAGATCCTCCATTTTCTCCCTCCAACCAGACGGGTGTTGTGTCTGACGGGCAACTGCCCAACTATTGATGTCGGGATATTATTTATTGTTGATTGCGCGGTAAATTCTAATTGCGCGATGCAGGATTTTGCATGACGTCAGGATTTTTTGATGCGTAGTTCGCATGTGGCGATGTAGATGCCGCCACAAGTTGGTACATAGTCAATTTCCTAAATTACTTGTAAGAAAAGACGCGTACAGAAGCTTGTTTATAAAACGATAAGATTATCAAAATATTTGTAAAATGCGTTTGTTCTAAAAACACTGTTGATTTTCCGGGGGCGTGTCTTGTGGTTTGATCTCGTGATAGCTACGTCACAGAATCGGCTGCCAAGAAAAATGTTTTGATCGTAAATATGTACCGTTTGGTGTGGATTGATGATTTTTATCACCAAACACCGGATACCATTGAAATGAAGCGATGATGTGGTCGACTATGGTGCACGCTTGCCTAGAAAATCGTCCATATTGCCTTGAAGACCGTACAATATGCCCGATAAATCATGGCCTATCTGAACTTAGCGCAATTAAGGACCAAATGGTGACATGAGGCAAATGTCAGTGAGAGAACATGCGCGAAAGTTCGAAGAGCCATATTCAGACCGGGAATGATTCATCGGCCGTATTGTAAAGTTGTAACCACATTATTAGAAGAATATAGGCTTCGGAAAGGAATTCTCGGGAAACTTCGAAAAGGCATAAAATTTTTCATGTTGTAGCATGATGTACAGAACACCAATCGGAAACTTAGGTCTGCTGGCACCAAAAATCACTAAATACGTGTCCACAACATACTAAAACATCATTTCATACATAGTTAAAACATTCTGTCTATCTTTTGACAGAAACAGAATCATGAGATGATTATAAACGTTGGTAAAAGTTCAGAGAGACGTTTAAACCTCAAAAATGTAAGGTTTAACAGTAGCTAATCATTACTTTAAGCAACGCACGCACGTCACGCACGTCGTGTTCTGTTTTGCGACTGGTCAATCGTCATCCTGGGGATGCCTCGTTGAGAGGTAAAACACGTGTCCATTTCTTACAGGGTTTTTATGACTCTTGAAGAATAGTTAAGCGGAATGTAACTATTTGAAGCAACGTTTTTTTAAATAATGGGGAATATGTTTATGTATAAAAAGGTTAAGTATTTGCAACATGTTTACAATCATAAAGTTCGTTCAGTTCTTAATGGGAGGCGTGTGCTTTTTGTTTCGCAACTAAAATAGATCGCAGATGGTATGCCAAACACCCACCGCGGTTCATTCGTCGCACGTTGTAAATATAACATGTTTTAGCAAATGTTTTCACCGCATTTGACTGGATTAAACAAGATTTTGCGAGGATTGGGAACGAGTCGTTTACATAATCTTGCTGGATGTGAGATATTTAGTGGAAAAAATGTGTTTATTATTGAAGACGAACATAGATTGTTGGCTTAGTGCAACAAAGTTCTGGAAACACTGCTTTACTGCTGCACGTGTTTCTCTTTATAGTACTCTCTCACTCTTAGAGAATGAGACCTAAACCGAAGAAAGTGAAACATTTTGACTGCCACGACACTTTCGCTTTATGTAGTAAAATAATAAAAAGAAAGAAACCTACCCATGTTTGTTTGTGTTGGTTTGTGTATATCATTACTAAACTTGAATCGTCATCATCTGCCTAGCCTTTTCCAAACTATGTTAGGGTCGGCTTCCAGTCTAACCGGATGCAGCTGAATAACAGTATTTTACATGGAGCGACATACACTTATAAGTGTAAGTAGGTATATATTATTTATAAGTAAATAAATTGCGAATTTTTTTTTTAACTAGAAGATCCTTCATAATTTTGTCATTTATTTAAATTATCAAAAGTTGTTAATTTATTTCATTGTGCCTGTTATTTTTATTTGTTTCTGACTACTACTAGGTACTTGGTTTTCAATAAATTATTTTTTCACTTTAGAATATCCTCAATGGTTTCTTCACAGTAGTTTCATTGGATTTGCATAACTGTTTTTCCATATAGTAATTGGAATTGTGTTTCTACATAATTAGTCAAAAACTAAAAATAATTCTTCACAGTTATTTAAACAAAACTGGTAAATTGACACATTTTGAGGAACATATTTTTATTAGTTTTCCTTAATAAAGTGCGTTCATGACAAAATACAATAATAGAAGCAATTCCCACTGGGTAGTTTAATTTTCCTGTTATTTTAAAATTAACCACAAAAGTTAAAACTAATTAGGAATATTTTAGGTAGACTCATCGACATGTAGATGGACAATGCTTATAATATGATGACCAAAAACCCACCGATAAGTACCTAGGTATATAAATAGCTGCTGCATAATAACATGGAGATAAAAAAAAACACGCATGCGATTGGGGGACTCCTGCCCTGTCATGAAAGACGTTCCTTACGCGATACCCGCATGCACACAAATACGCATTATGTAATAAAAGAGACAGAGAGAGAAAACAGACAGAGAGAGTGAGAGAGGGAAAAGGAGACAGGGAAAAAGAGATAGAGAGAGTGAGAGAGAAAAAAAGACTGGGAAAAAGAGACAGAGAGAGTGAGAGAGAAAAAAGAGGCAGGGAAAAAGATACAGAGAGAGAGAGAAAGTCGCATGGAGGGCATAACGGTTTTTCCTTACGTGTCCGCAAGCCGGAAAAAAATATTCAACTGGCAATATAGGACCATAATTTCCCATCCATAACCCATCTAAACCTATAAACAAATGAATCACGCTATTCCAATACGTATAGGTACAATATATTCCAAGTGAACATCATCGTAATTTCAGCCAGAAGTCGTCCACTGGTGAACATAAGCCTACCCCTACCCATCGCCACGCCACCGCCGCTGCCGCGCGCTTATCCTACGCTACTCGCATCCAGCTGATTCCAGGGACCTTCGACAAACACGCTGTACTTTCTGATACGCGATAACCACTTGAAAAAACTCGTTTTGTACTAAACATATACATATACAGCATTTCGTTGTTTTAAAGCAGGAGATGACTTAGGTTAGATGACGCTTCTACCCATTATCTAGAGTTGAAAAAAAAATCTCGCATTTTAGTACGCCCTTTGGCTCCGGGCATCCCATATGCGACTAGGTGAGGGCTCCCGGAACTGAACGTGACCTAATAGAGGAAGATCAAAATAAAGATAGATGGATTGTGTGGTGAAAGATGATATGGCCAGAGGGACTGAATAATGTGTACTGAGATGACGAATATAGACGTATGGAAAAAGAAGGCATGCTGTGCTGAACCAGAGGGTAGTAGGAAAAAATGTTGATGATTGTAAAAGTGATATTCATTATAATTGTTTTCATAGCTATATACCTATACCTAAGATAACAATCATTTGTAAAATATATACATTTAAATTGGGTAACTTATTATACTACTTAAATTAACTAAAAAACTAAAACTAAAAGGACTAACTAACTAACTATACCAATAAATATAAAAACAAAGGGACCCTTAGGCGTCGAAGTATTCGTCATTCGTCAAGACAACAATTGAACAAAATTTAATAAATCGGATCATTTTTTCCTGAAATAAAATGACCAATACAAAATATTTCCAGAGAAAAGGATTGATTTTATGACGGATTTTGATGAATAGAAACGCCCAGAAGGCGGGGGTTTTAAGGTTTGTAACCTTCGTCATGAATGGTCATCATCCATCAAACATGACGATGACAAAATTACCACAGTTACGTATATCATTTGCCAAGGAAGTTTCGATGATGTTTTAATAACAAAGTTTGATTTTTCACACAACAGGAAGATCCTGGGCTTTCCCCGTTGCATGAAACACTCATGAAAATATACATTTTGTAATATCGTGAGCAGGTACATAATACATGTGCGTGCGCGTCGGTTCTATGTCTGAATTATTGTGTTTGCCTCATTTTCATCAAACCCCAACGCTGCTGCTACACTATTAGATTAGACAGACAAACGTATCCTTCATCATCATCTGCCTAGCCTTTTCCCAACTATGTTGGGGTCGGCTTCCAGTCTAACCGGATGCAGCTGAATACCAGTATTTTATATGGAGCGATTGCCTATCTGACCTCCACAACCCAGTAATTGGGTAATACGATACCCCTTGGTAAGACTGGTTGCCAGACTTTCAGACTGTCAAAGATCCTCAAATGACAGCCGGGACCAACGGCTTAGCGTGCTTTCCGAGGCACGGAGGAGTCCCGATATGTGAAGATGGTCACACATTCACGGACCAACCCCGGCAAGCGTAGCTTACCCTGATGGAACGACCCGTGCGGCTGTTATTACGTAGCCACGAGCACCTCCCACAGACAAACGTATCCATGAAATAATTTTGTTTGTCGCTAAATTAAGGGGTTAAATGTTCATCACCACTTACTTTGTTTAGTGTCTAGCAAGAAGTCAGCGGGTTGTCCCAGCGAGTTGATGTACCCACTGTAGTTGCTTGCTGTCGAGTTGAGTGCCGTTGCGTTGACAGATGTGCCGTTGACGACTGTGACGTTCTTGAACGGCTCAAGTTGAGGCAGCGCTGGGGATGTCCACGCGAGGATTGTGCCCCCTGCCACTGCAGCGATTGCCGCTGTGGATAAGATTTCAGTTTAATGCAAAGGTAATAATGTTATTTAGTTTCATCATCAAATCAGTCTGGAAGACATTCACTGCTGTACATCCTAACTTTTACATATATATATTGATTGAAGATAACGAGTAGAGATTTTCCACCTGCCTCTATGAGGTGTTACTTATTATTCAGCCAGGTGTTGTTACAAATGATCTTTGGCACTGCCCACCCCATTAAAAACCATTAAACTTGAAACAATTCAACTAATTTACACGTCCCTTTATACAACAACAGCCATGATTCATCTAATGAATACAAATAATGATATCAGAATTCATTCATGATCTTAATGCAGTGAAAATGGCTAATGAGGTCGAGCTTCGGGTTACAAACGATACGACTCCATTAAACCTTGGCCAGCGGATAAAAATGGAACTAAAATGTAAGTACTGGATTCTAAATATCTCGATCTCGTTGACATTATTTGTCTTTGTCGTAGTAAGTGGCGCCACCGTGACATGCCAAGATATTGTGGTCATCGTAAAAATAAAGTGTTAGTTGTAGCCAATATTGGGTTCGCTAATAGAGTTGTCAATGTAACATTTATTTTTGTTTATGACGATTGTAGCACAGATTGTAGCGGTGTGATTGGCATTGTTTTACATAATGCGGTTAGGCAATGTCTATTACACTGGTTAAGTGGTTAAGTAGGTACTCGTAATGTATTTAGAACAGAATCAATGTAAATCATGGTCTCTATACCAGCTTCGCTATCACTGTGATACATAACATATTAACATACATGTAGTTTTTTTCTCCGAAGGGTTTTTAGGGGTATGAGGAATAGGGTGTAAAGTTCACTCATCCTCTATAGAAAAGGGAGGATACTCCAACCAGATGGGTGTTGTGTCTGGCATCAGTCATATACCCAAGGAAGCGATATGGTCCCAATCCCTGTCTTGCTACTGAGAAACATCATGGTTAGAACTTCAAACAATAATCAAAACAGACTCTAGTTTAAAACTATATTGACTGATAACTTTTTTGATACGATAATAATATATTGGATAAACTTCATAGACTCAATTATGAAGCACTAACTAACTATATAAATATAAATTATTTATTCTTTTTGGTCTAATAAATAAATAAAAAAAATACAGAAACAAAAGAGCCCTTAGGCGTTGAAGTATTCGCCCGCATCGCTGTCATACGGAAACGTGCCCAGAAGACTGGCAGTATTGCCACATAAAATGGCAATGGTAAAATATTGACTACCATTCATTGTCATTATATTATAAGTCAATGCACTGAAGGTGCCTTCACAAGTAGAGATAAGCAGAGGTCATACTTGCACAGCTTATTGTTAACAACGTAAACTCAATGCATAATCATTACTTCTTCAATTAAAACAATAGCTGCCGTTTACCAAACAAGTAACAGCAATATGTAAATAACAGCAGGAATATGTACATAACAATAGACAGCCTATGTGTATTGTGAATTGTTATTTACGTATCTAATTCTATACTTAGATCGTGAGTGAGACTCGTGTCTGCCTAACATACGGTGCCCAACCAGAATAGAAAGATTGGCGGTAAACATAATGCAAAGAAAAAACAAAAAAAAGAAGTTAGGAGAAAATATGCGACCATCGATTAGCATAATGCTATAACACTATGCGAGGCACGAGCCGCAGCGCTACGACAGCCCGCGAGAATAAAGATGTAAGTATTACATTAACATAACTAAAATCAATCTTCAATGTAGGCGTTATGTGTTGAAAAGGCTCAAAAGGCTGCCCAACTTAAATTGGACTAGGCAGAACATGTCTGCCGCTTACGGGACATACTGTGAGCCCATGTCAAAGCTGGTACACTTTTTTTTTGTTTTGAGGTTGGTTAGTCATCCAATGACTTCTCCCGCTCTGGGCGAAGCGGAAGGGCGTGCCAGACTTTTAATGACTAAAACCCAGCCGTGTTCCTTCAGTTGCCTGTTGCCATGGTCCCGGTATCCCTTTCGGACTCGGACTTTCTCGCAACACTGGCAGGAGAGCTGGTACCCTGAGACAGCGAGACGGGGCCGCAGAAAGCCCCAAACGAGATGACGAGAAGAACTGGATTGATTCCGTTAAAACTTGAAGAACGAAGCGTGAAATCGCGAAAGATGGAAGGAGTGAAATGAGTGAGACTTCCCAGATGTGGGTCGGAATAGGCTAGCAAAAATAAATGTACATTACGTACACCACACATATCATATTGTCCTGCGTACTAGAAAGAATTGATGAACGTTAAGAACGAGAGAATATTAATTAGCCAATCAACATACCTATATTATGCAATCGATACGATAGAAGTTAGCATAAATTTAGCTAGTAATCTTTATTTCAGTTTCTATATAGGTACCTTTATCTACACCCATGCTATAAATCCTCTTTAAAAGTTTCTGAAACAGTTAGCTTATAGCCAACATTAAAACATCCAGTGTTATAGTAATCATAATATCATCCAAACGGGTGTAATAATGTTGTACTGAATTTCATAATGCAACTCATTTAAAAAAAAGAACATTTTTATTCAAGAGCGTTTCACTAACAAAAACACATTCGAATTCGAATTCACGTCGTACCGCGCCATTTTTGTTCGATATTTTTTGTATTGCAAAGAAACTTTTATAAAAGATTTATACCATGGGTGTAGATAAAATTTTGTATGCAACTGTATATAATTAGGTAATAAAACACTCATGTGATATTATTATCCCTAATAAAATTATGATAATCAAATATAATTATGATAATATTATCCCTAAATAAACCCACATTCGTGTTTAAATACCCTTTATTATATAACAGTTGCATAAATCTATAATATAAAAATTAATCGCAAAATGTGTTGGTAAGCGCATAACTCAACAACGCCTGGACCAATTTGGCCAATTCTTTTTTGTTGTGTTCGTTATCCTCAAGGGAAGGTTTAAACGTAAAGTAGGTGTAGGTAGGGTAGGTAGGTAGGTATGTAGGTAGGTAGGGTAGGTATGTAGGTAGGGTAGGTAGGGTACGTAGGGGAGGTAGGGTAGGTAGGGTACGTAGGGGAGGTAGGTTAGGTAGGGTACGTAGGGTAGGTAGGGTAGGTATGGTAGTTAGGGTAGGTGGGTAGGTATGGTAGGTATGGTAGGTACGGTAGGTAGGGTAGGGGTAGGGTAGGTACTTAGTGCTACCCGTGCGAAGCCGGAGCGGGGCAGCTAGTAACTAATAAAATTAACTATACAAACACGTTATGTATGTACAATTATATAACAAAATTAAAATTACCTGCAACAGCAGCTATATACTGGTTGGCTTTCCTGGTCTGCCCGCCCTTCTCCTGGACATCCAGCATATGCATTGTTGGCTTATCCATCTTTGTTTAGTTATGGTGTCCTGGTACTCGCATTCTGGAACAAAAAAAAAAGATTTAATTATTGTTATCTCTCTTAAGGTATCTTGGGGCCAAGTCTACTAATTTACAAATGTGTCAGTGGTCTCACAATGATCAGTTTTTGACAGATCAATCTGCCTAGCCTTTTCCCAACTATGTTGGGGTCGGCTTCCATTCTAACCGGATGCAGCTGAATACCATTATTTTACATGGAGCGACTGCCTATCTGACCTCCACAACCCAGTAACTGGGTAATACGATACCCCTTGGTTAGACTGGTTGTCAGACTTTCGTGCTTCTGACGACTCGTAACGACTGTCAAAGATCCAAAAATGACAGCCGGGACCAACGGCTTAACGTGCTTTCCGAGGCACGCAGGAGTCTCGATATGTGAAAATGGTCACCCATCCACGGACCAACCCCGGCAAGCGAAGCTTAACCTGATGGATCGACCCGAGCGGCTGTTATTACTTAGCCACGAGCTCCTCCCAGTTTTTGACAGATATGCCATACAAAATCTGTCAACAACTCATCATTGCGAGACCACTGACACGTTTGTAAATTAGTAGACTTGGCCTCCTGGTGAAAGGTATCCGCTGGATGCGGAAAGCTAAGGAGCAGTCAGTCCTTGTAGCGATGCTTAGGGGAAGCCTATTTACCGCAGTGGACGTCCACCTATAATTATGCTAATGATGATTTTTGATGTGGTTATCTCAGTGAAAAAGTGGATGTAGTGTAATGGACCTTTCATTATTTTATTGTTGGAATCCTCCTCAGAAGATCCGTCGCACAGGCACGCAGAAAGCTAAGTAAGTATACAAGGTGGAGACGACAATACAACAATAAATGAAAACACTGGCAATACTAAGAGTATTTTGGAACTAACAAATAAATCCTAAAATCGAAATTAAAAAAGTCATTTTTTCAAACAAACTACATAGTAGTGAGCGGCCGACTATGGGGTTTGCCGATCTTTGACTAGTTATCGTAACTAAACTACTGGAAATATTTGATTAATTTTTTGTATGTAGGTCGAGAACGTCATTAGATATACGAAGTTTCATTTTTTGTTGTATTGTCGTCTCCACCTTGTATAAAGGTTACCAGCTACCTCACCTACCGATATAACACTTAAACAAAACAGACACTTTTATATTTTAATAACAGATTATACAATATTTACGACAAAAATAACATTTTACTGCCGCTATTTAGGTTAAAATTAGCAATACAAGTTTGAGATGGATATCAGAAACGAGTTCCATTGGTATTTAATTAAGATTATCTCGGATATTAACAAGTATGGCGGCCTTGGTGTGACCGCTGTGGGCTGTGCTAATAATCTCCTTAATTGTGCTAATTTGTACAGCAAATACCTCTTTACGAGTACCGCTATGGTTCTGTTAAATCGAATCTAACATCGTAACTGATTTGAATAAGTAGGAAAGGCAAACTTATTTTGAGATATTTTAATATCAATTTTGCTTAAAGCAACGTTTATTTACCATAATAGTAGAAATATTGGTCTAAGATCTTAAAAGCTAACTCATTCTGGTAGTGTTGAAGATTATAATAATGATTTCTTTATCTCTTTATTCTGTAATTTCGCGATATTTATCAGTACCTAGTCCTTGAAGGGAAAAATTGGCACTACAGTGGGATTTCTCCTACTTTTTATAATTTCGTGTTCATTTACGGACACAAATGAAATTAAATAAAATGAAATTGTTTATTCTGTAAATAGGATATTGGAAACACATTAACACGTCATATATAAAAAAAATAAGCTAGGTGAGGTCGGCGTTTCCTATCTGACTACTCTGAGAAGAAAGGCCGAAACAAACTCAGAGGTCGCAGTCTCTTTTAAAGTCCTAACATAATCTTGGTCAGGCCATAAGAAACACAAAGACCCCTGGACCAAAAGAAATCGATACCTAGGTCATAAACAACTAGTTCCATTATTAATTCTGAGATGTTCTGGTACATTCTAGCTCAGGATGCTGTAAACAGATGCTGTTCCTAACAGGGGTCAAATCAAACGCATAGCTAGTACATTACGGCGCTAACGAGGCTCAATGGAGCGAACGAGGTGATCTCCAGTCATGGTCCCGATCGACAGATCCATAAAAATATATTGTATACTTATTTCCGCGCTGTATTGCAGGATTGCTAGGGCTGGCCAGAAATAATTATGAGGCTTGAATACTTTTAACAATCTCACGTGATTAAATGAGTACCTGGGAATTAAAAAATAGGCATAAAAATAGGCAATGGAACGGTATGGGCCAAGGAAAATAAAGAAACGTGTTCAACAAATGAGACTGACTTATAGAATACTCTTGATTATGTACCACGATACAAATTCCTAATAATGTTATAAACGCTAAAGTACAGGACCTCGTGGCTTAGTAATAACAGCCGCACTGGTCGATCCATTTGCCCGGGTTGGTCCGTGGATGCACCATCTTCAGATACCGAGACTCCTCCACGCCTCGGAAAGCATGTTAAGTCGTTGGTCCTGGCTATCATTCGTGGATTTGACAGCTCGTCAGAAGCTCGAAAGTCTGATAACCAGTCTTCAAGGGGTATCGTATTACTCAGTTGTTGGGTTGTGGAGCTCAGATAGGCAGTCGCTCCATGTAAATCACTGGTATTCAGCTGCATCCACTTAGACTGGAAGTCGAACCCCACATATATATATAATACATAGTATAAACGCAAAAGTTCATTGAATCCTAAACATTTCCTAGATAAAATCATCCAGCAACCCTACTTCAGAATAATGAATGCATAAGAATGACTCTTTGTTTTTCAAGGATTTTAATCGGTTAACAGTCGGCATTCATAGGTCCCAGGCTAGCCCACACATACCCACACTTCCTGTCTGTCTTAACACACACAAATCACGAACAAACAAGACGAACGTAGCCCACAGACGAACTGTGTTCTTTAGCGTTCCGTAGGTTGAACTAATAGACAACGCAAATATTTGTAGCGCTAGGGCAGTGAACTCAACTGGCCCTGTGTTATAGAGGTGTTAGAGGTGTAAATCCAGCATTGTTTATTCACTATTCTATTAATTTTCCTGTTAGATTTATGGAAAACTGTATTGAGTGCTGTATAATATGGGCTTTCCAAAAACGCCTATCAACCAGCAGCCTATTGCTGTTCATTGGCGAAAACCTGCCGATATCTACTTCCCGTCTGCCCCTCAACCTTTTTTCAGGTCTTTCTTAAGGAACCTTTTATGCTATGCCATGGCACAGACGTGGTCTCCACTCAAAGTCTCGATTGCTAAAACCACCATTGTGTTTTGCCAAATATGGCCAGTATTATGCTCACAAGTTTCATCTTAGGTAAAAATAAATGACTTTAATTGTAAAACCAAACTGAAAGTATTTATTTCAATTAAACCATTTACAAGCACTTTTGAATTGTCAAGGAGTCGGTCAGTTAGTCAGAAAGTTGAAGCTAGTTGCCCATTCCAATCCGAATGTCTTTATGGAGAAGAACGGGCAAGAAACTCCGAGGAAACGCTTTTAAATTAAGATATTACAAAATCCTGGGTACAATAGTTTTGTTGCTGTGAAAACAATGTAAATAAAAAATAATTCAAAATATATAAGGTTAAAAATAAATCCTGTCTCAACTGACGGCACCCGTTCACGAACATGACGCGTGGATCAGCACTATCCAGCTAAATCATTTGGAAGGGAACTGAATGATTCAACACACGTGCGATTTGACCAGCGAGACATTTGACATTCTCTCACTCAACTGCCATGCTTTACAACTGCTTTGAAAAGAAACTCGCAGTTCAGTGAGGAGACTTATAAAAATCACTTTGCAATCGTATTGTTGTTATAATGAGCAGGCCAGGGGACCGCCTCCAGATTTATTGAACGAGCGACGCAACACAACGTAAGACATTATTTAATCTAATCCTATTTTACAAAAGGAAGTCGTCGTTTATTCTGTTAACTTAGTTATTTATAACCAACGTTTTGGTTGTAGGATGATCATTCTTGTAATGCGATCAAAATAAGAATAATTGTACAAAAGGGCTGATTAATCATGGCCGGTCCTAACTACGCGCAGAAGACTGCGCAATCATATTTTTTAGGAAGTAAAAGGGAGAGAACTTACGCGAAAGTGCAGAGAGCTATGTTGAGAGCCCATGATTCATCGGTCGTATTGTAACTAGCTCTGAAGACGACTCGATTACCTACAGTTTGATTTGATGCTAAAATTAATTAACAACCAAAATAAAAAACGACCAAAACTGTAAAGTTACGTTTATTTTCATTACCTACCTACTGAATGAGACCCTTCGTTGTTGCAAGGTAGGTATTCTTACTCTTGCATTTAGGTAATGTAGACCTGCACGCGTAGCATGACCACCATAGAAACGGGTTTTATCAACGGAAGAATAGACAAAATGTCATTTTGTCTATTCTTCTGTCGACAAACTCCGTTTATACGCGGCCATGCTACGCGTGTTGCCTAAAACCTAATGTAATTTTTGACCCAGCTAAAACTATTTTAATCTAAAAATAGGATGATTATGAATACTTGAAGAATGTTATCAGAATATTTGCAAGGTTGTGATCAACACCCTTCAGATAGTAAGTATAGTGGTAAAAATACACTGAAGTGCTTTTTACACTAGAATATCACGACAGACGATCGTACATTAACTTAATAAAACTGTAACTAATTAACTATTAATTACTTTGAAGTATTTGCTATGTCTTCTTTCTACCTAGGCTTTTCCCGGCTACTAGTCTTACCAGATGCAGCTGCATGCATACCAGTATTTCACATGGAGCGACTGCCTATATCGGACTTCAACAACACAGTTGTAACACGATACCCCTTGGTGAGACACGCCTATCATATTTTATTAAAAAGTCAAGTAAGAAATATTAAAAATAAGCTAGATGAGGTCGGGGTTTCCTATCTGACTACTTTGAGAAGAAAGGCCGAAACAAACTCAGAGGTCGCAGTCTCTTTAAAAGTCCAGACATAATCTTGGTCAGGCTATTTGAGGACCATTATAGATTAGTGTCTGAAATGGTCTTTTGAGGAAAGAATCTCACAGATTTGAGTGGACCTGTCCAGTCAGTGCAAGCATTTGTCAGTAATAGTGGAGCTCAACTCGGAACTTAAGGAGCCTGCCTCCGCGAATGTCATAGGCATTTTACCAGTCAACCTTTGATACCCTCAGACCAAATAAATAACCTTCAGACCGTTTTAAACCTGAATTAATTTTGTAAGACTCATGCCCACGAGTGTGCGAATATTTCCAGTGGTAAAAATACCCGGTAACTTTACACATATTTCTCTACTCAACCCAACTTTGGCAATAAAGATGAATCAGAATAAATAAAATTACCGATAACCATTATCATAAATATTTCTAAATAAATTACTATTTACTCGTATAATTATCAAACACGTGCCACTGAACATATTGGTGTTATTCCAAGAAGTTTGCTTATGCTATCAATCGGCGCCAAATCTGTACGTTATCTCTTATCAGTTATCAGCAATTCATCAGGGATTGTGAAGTGTCATCGTATCGAACGACGGAAGCCTGCCTGAAGTATTTCAACCTTGGATACATAAAGATGGGGTTACACGTAATGGAATACCTATAAACCCTTTAAAGGATTAACCGGTATCGTGTAAACCATAGATTCTGTGGTGTAAACGATGTGTAGGATTAACGGGAATACCTGTAAACCCTGTGTAGGATTAACCGGGATACCTGTAAATCCTGTGTAGGATAAACTAGTATACCCGTTTGGGTATACTAGTAAACCCTGTATAAGATTAACGGGTATACCTGTAAACCCTGTGTAGGATTAACGGGTACAGGTAGGTGTAATTGGAGGGCGAAGTAGTGAATACAGCAGTATTTAATAATACAAAACGATTTCCTAATTTTAAAGGTCTAGATGAATAACCTGTAAGTATCTACAGGCTCACTTGAGTAATATGCTAATTAATATCTAACAAACAACACTCAATGTTGTTTGTATAGACGGTAAACACTAGGTAGGTATTTATGTACCTACTGCTTATTAAAATAATTATCAGCCCGCAAATCTCGGCCTTCTAATTTAAATAGACCACTTGTATTAAGACTTGTAGAAGGAGGAAGACGCCAACATAAGGGGATTATTATATCTAAGTCTGTCACCAGCAACAGGTCCTCTAAAGAGCGCTGTTCCGGGCCTTAGGAATGTGTGCGGCGAGGCAGGGGGCAGCGTTGACAAATGAGCGGCCGGACACCGTGAGCGTTGACGAATGGGCGGCCTGCACTGCTCTCCGGTCTCGCCGCGTACACCTAAGGTACGATACAGCGGTCTAGGTCAAACTATAGACGGCGGCGCATCATGTTTTAAAGCAGTGATAGCCTAGTGGTGTGACCGTCGGACTGCCTAGTCATAGGTCTCGAGTTCGAACCCAAGCCACGGACCTCTGACTTCTTTTCGGATTCATGTGCGTATTCTTTATTGATCACTTACTTTTGATCGCTTGCCTTGGCGAAGGAAAACATCGTGAGTAAACCATCATCCATCGTCCATGCCTGAGAGATATTCCTCCACGGCATGTGAAGCCAAGTCAGAGGCCCATGGGCGGTTTTAAAACTCTGACACCAGGTTTGTCACATTGTGAGTAAGAGTCTGACAAATCATATAAAAGAATTGGTCACCATCTGTACATACCAAGACCCCTCTGTACCTCTGAAAGCACAATAAGCCGTTGCAGTTGGTCCCGGCTGTCATTTGTAGATCTTTAAGTTGTTACGGGTTGTCAGAAGCCCGAAAGTCTGACCACAAGTCTTACGAAGGGGTATCGCGTTACCCAATAACTCGGAGGTCAGATAGGCAGTCGCTCAATGTAAAATTTTCATCCGGTTAGACTGGAAGCCGACCCCAACAAAGTTGGAAAAGGGCTAGGCAGATGATGATACTGCGGAGCCTGAAGCCTTTCTTTCAATAGGATCCACAAGATTTTCTACTAGAGGAACGAGCCCCTTTCGCCTCACGAGCTCCTGTTTCAACAGGAGCCATGAGCCACATAGCCAGGTGCTTATGTAATGTAAACAGTTTTATCTTCAGTAAACGTGACGATAACACCGATTTATTATTATTATCGTAGTAAATTTTTATGTCGCACTATCATAGTCAAAATGTGTAATCAACATTGATTTTTGTGATAACGGTAGTCGCATGATTATTTTTACGCACTGTGTAAAATATTAATGTGTATGAGCCAGGATTAAGTTATAATAATAGGTACCGGGTCGATCCATCAGGTTAAGCTACGCCTGCCGGGGTTGTTCCGTGGATGGGTGACCATCTTTACATACCGAGAGTCCTGCGTGCCTCGGAAAGCACGTTAAGCTGTTGATCCCGGCTGTCATTCGAAGATCCTTGACAGTCGTTACGGGTCGTCAGAAGCCCGAAAGTAAAAGACACCCAGTCATACCAAGGGGTATCGTATTACCCAGTTACTGGGTTGTGGAGGTCAGATAGGCAGTCGCTCCATGTAAAATACTGGTATTCAGCTGCATCCGGTTAGACTGGAAGCCGACCCCAACATAGTTGGGAAAAGGCAGGCAGATGATGATGATGAATATGTACCAGCCTATTTTTGTAACACTACAAGGAAGTTTCTTCTCATGCAGGGAAGGCACGAACATTGAACTTTCAGCCTTTTCCAAAGGAGATCATTCACCGTCCATAATTTTTTGGGCTAAAGAGGTGAAAGTCCAAACAAAAAAATAGCTATATTCCGAAAAAGTACATTTTTCCATTCATTTTTTATTACTACAAGCTATTTTAGCTATTATTTTAACTACAAAATATACTGAAAACAGCATTTTTCAAAATCGTATAACAGCTCAGGGAATTTCCGTACAGGTTTGGCCCAATAGTGAAAAGTAACATGTTCTAACGGAATATATAATTTTTTTACTTGGCCGGCACTTTCATAATTTAGCCCAAAATTAATGATCTCCTTTCCTCACGATGTCTTAAACTAAAATGTAGGTAATTTTATATATTATTATATTTTGTCCTGTAGTTATTTAGAACGCTTTTCCAAATTGCTTTCAGTTTAGAGACAATAGAGTGTAAGAAATGCCATATTAAAACCGAATAGGTAAACTTTGAAAAAAATACTAGAAGTTAATCTAAAATATTAATCGGTACTATGTCCCAATTTCCAATGTACAGCCAACAAAATAGTACAGTATGCAAGCAGCAAGAAAAACTCTTTGCACTACAAATGCAAAATATTTCACACTACACTACTTAGCTTTATTGTAAACCATTTTTTTTTTCCTAATTGCAGTTTGCTAGGTAGGTACCTCTTTTTTCGACTGTACATTTTCCATAACATACAAGAAACTGCTATAGAGTACCGATCTCACGACATTAATTTAATTTTTGATTTATGACTACTTTCTTTTACTTTTTTTTTATTAACTTTTTTTTGTAATGCCTCAATATCGTTTGATATTGAGGCATTATTTAGAGGCAACAGTCTTGCATCCTAATTACGTTATAGATTTTCAATCACAATCCGAGGTTTTTGAAGGAAATTCTAATCTAATCCATTGCTTCATAGGTTTACACAGTGTTAGCTAGTTTAAGCAGTGATAGCCTAGTGGTGTGACCATCGGACTGCCAAGTCATAGGTCTCGAGTTCGAACCCAAGACACGCAACTCTGATTTTTGGATTCATGTGCGTATTGTTTAATAAATCATTTGCTTTAAAAACGGTGAAGGAAACCGGAAACCGTAACATCGTGAGGAAACCGGCATGCCGGAGAGATTGAGATTTCTCGATAGCATGTGAAGCCAAGTCAGAGGCCCTTGGGCGGCTTTAAAACTCTGACACCAGGTTAGTCACTAATCGCACGACAAGAAGAAGATAGGTTTACAAAATTCGTCTGCTCAACAACATAAATACTTAACGCAATGGACGTGGCTGAACTAGGTATAATGAAAGACATTGCAATCGATTGCCATTTTATGTGTGTTACACTATTTTAATTAATGATTTACACAATTACCCCGCGCCGGTTGAAAATACGCCTTGAAATGAGTACAGGAAAAAAAGTTTCATTAATATACACAGCCGACAATAGGTAAAAACCGACCTACTGCTTGGTTTTAGCAAAAAGATAATAATTAATACCCCGTTCATAATAAAATAACATTTAAATAAATATCCTTCGTGGGCAGACATGTAAATGGTAATTGAATATGTACCTACATACATAATACCTACCGTGTATTATTGTTAAACCGGTTTCAGTGACCTAACATTTACGTAATAATATTCTTTGGGTAGGTAGAGGAAAATGATAAAACATGTTGATTCTCATGAATTAATGTAAAATTAATTTGCATGCCCTAAACAGCCAAAATATGGATACCACCAACTTTTATAACTGGCAACACCTACCTGGTCGTATATTTTCTGCTAATAAATTATTCTTACTCTCCTTGGTACTAATAACATTTTTTAATATTTGAAAAAAAAAGATACTTATATCTATGCCAGAGTGAAAATACCTACTGCGTTTTTTTTCACCATACGTTCCGTATATCAGAGACGAAGTTCACATTTTAAAAAGTCACACCATTGCAAAATCACCATCATCACGCTTGTATTCCGAAAGAGGTACCTAAGCAGAAGTTTATAACTTTATAGTTTACCCACATTTCACCTCATGTTATGTCGAGAGTCCCATAATTTAGGAGACTAATATATTTACCACCAAACGAGCAAAAATAGTCCAGACTCCGGATAGCAAAAAGCGAAAGATAAGTCTTGTTAAACCTGAGAATCGAACCCAAGAACTCACGCGCAGCAGTCTCATTTGTCAAAAGTTGACAAAACCAACAAGGCAGTTGTAAAAAAAATCAGCAACACATCACGTACTGTTCGCATGTACTATTTGTTTCGCTTTTAATATCAAAATTGAACCCTATTATTACTGACATACAAACTAAATTACTTAACGCTATCGTCAACCGTCATATCACGAGATGATTTACATTATTCCATAGGCTTAAAGATAATCCGGCATTCAGCTACCGTATTCACTAAACGTATTATCTAAAGATTCAAAGTAATCCGTTTCAAAAGTGTCATGTCTGCTATACCGTAAATCCGTTTATAGTCGCCAATAACTGATAAGTTTGTGAGTGTTATTTGTAATAATTTTGCAAGATTCACGTGATAATCACGTACCTACTAAGAATATTGTTATTTTTACCAAGCTTGGAAGAGGTCGATAAATACCTATTATGGATTTTATTTAGGTACTAGCTTCTGCCACTTTTGAACTGTCAAAGAATTCGGTCATTAGGTTCTTACGGAAAGAAAAAATTAAAAGATGCCGGGGAAAATTGGAAAATTCGTAAAAGTGCATTATTTTGGACAAGACACCGTCTGTCTCTGCCGGGTTAGCATATTAATTATAAAATTAAAAACAAACAGCTTGAATAAAAGTTATAAAACTAAAACCCAACTACTAATTAAAAATTTAAAAACCCCCGACTAAAACAAAGCGTCTAAAAAGTAAAAAAATAATATCATAAAAGTTGTAGGTAATATTTTGATCCAACCGTCGTCGTGTCGGGGGACGGCTAATGAAAATAGGAAGTTAACAGCAGCTATCCTTTCTACAACAGCATACATTCATTATGCCTAGTGTGTGTTGGCGTTTGCATTAGCCGTCCCCCGACACGACGACGCGACGGTTGGATCAAAATATTACCTACAACTTTTATGATATTATTTTTTTACTTTTTAGACGCTTTGTTTTTGTCGGGGGTTTTTTAAATTTTAAATTTAATTTTTATTTCCAGCTTTTTAAATTTTATATTATATTACTAGTAGAAACGCTACGATCAACACGCAGCTCGCCGAAATCTGCGTAGCTGTACGTTTTTTGCCACAGTGAAGCTTGTTACCTACTAATTTACTCTCATTTATCTTTCCTACTCCATCATCAGACTTTGATCACCATCTATCTGTAACCTATTTGTTGAGACCTTTCCAATGAGTCCAAACACGATACCTCTGCTGTAAGTTCGTGAGGGAGTTGGGTATCCTGCAAATTCCAGGTGATGGTGCAGCATCAGCTCAAGATTACTACTTATCATATCATTGAAATAAGAGAATTCTAAATTTCCAATCGATTAGACCTGTGGAAGATGCTCACATCCATTCATCAACTAGAAAAGAGCTGATAATTTTCAAACGGCTGAACCGATTTTCTTGAATCATAGCTAAGAACACTCTCGATTAAGTCACCTTTCAAAACCAAAAAAATCAAAATCGGTCCAGCCGTTTGGCAGCTACGATGGCGCAGACAGACACAGATACACACGTTAAACTTATAACACCCCTCTTTTTCCGTCGGGGGTTAAAAAAAGTCAACTAAAAAGATGTAAACAAGACAGAAACAAGAGACATACAGACAAATAAAAAATCCAAAGTCACACGTTTTAGGGCATAAATCGAACAGAATTACGTATGATTCCGGATTTTTTATTTGTCTGTCTGTGATGTCCTGAAGATGAAGACGCTTCCATTGTTACCTCATTAAAAAATTATGAGAATAGTATAGAAGTTATGAGGGAACACATGAACATACATACATACCGGTCAAAATCATTATCCTCTTTTTTGCCTCGCCGTAGTCGGGTAAAAATTAAAATTTATGCATGCAATCATGGCGGGGGGCTGAAGTTTGTGTGAACAAAAAACCACAATTAACATACGTTATTATATTTATAATCATTATAAACTCTATTTGTGGAAGTAGGTAGATGTACTGTGTCAACTGTGTGTGATAAAAATGTTCATTAGCTTATCGCCCGAACAAAGTGCACTGGCCACGATTATGTAACCCACCCTACCGACTTTTTAGTTTTTATTATAATTATGAATAGTGAATTGTTAAAGTGTAATGGGTTTTTCTATGGATTTCTCTGGATTCGTGTCTGGTTCATGGCAATAGGCTCGCCCCCTATTAAATAGGTGGGACTTAAACATAATTGGCGAAATGTGAGTGTACGATAGGCAGGTGCACGTCTGCCCAGCCCTTTAAGGAAACAGGGCGTGAAGCTCTGTTTTGTTATGTTATTAAATGAATATGTATTGCCTAGTCGCTGGTGGTGGTAGCCATCATTGCTGTCAATCAAATAATACCTATTGGAGCCTGAAAAAGGCTAGGTCAAGTCATCATTGGTGAAAGTACCTAATTACTCAACTTTTCAAGTGTATAGGTAAGTAGGTAGGTACAGTCAGGAAAATTAATCGCCAAGCAAATTAACACCTTACGTCAATTTGCCGTGAGAAACCCATTACATACAACTATTAAAGTGATAGTTGTGATTTAAATAAACATACGGACATTTTAAGTTAGTAGTCAATTAGCAACAATCAATTGCCCTCACTTCACATGAAAAAAAAGAGTAGTACAGTAAAATAAAATAGACGCAGATATATTTAGTAACCTATTCCGCTTGACTATTTATTCTTCAAGAGTCATAAAAACCCTGTAAGAAATCGACACATGTTTCACCTCTCAACGAGGCATCTTCAGGATTACGACCACACCGAGCGCTGGACGTAGAGCGTCCAGCGCTCGGTGTGGTAACACGTCGCGTTCTGGTTTGCAATTGGTCAATCGTCATCCTGAAGATTGAAACACGTGTCGATTTCTTACAGGGTTTTTATAACTCTTGAAGAATAGTCAAGCAGAATAGGTTACTAAATATATCTGCGTCTATTGTATTTTATAATGGATTTCCGCAAAGTCACGCCTGAATCAATTATCTAGTAGTACAGTAAGTAACTTCTTCTAAAACTACGCTAATAGTCGGGTTAAATAAGGTGCCATGTCATGCTCTACCTACATGACCTGACCACATTGACCACTTAATTTAAGTAGTTTTGGTCAATTATCTAGAACGGTACGTTTTTTGTATTTCGGATAACACGTTATGCACCATCATTGACCGTTGTAAGTTACCTACCTACTTGCCTTACAAAATAAGGAAGATACGTTAGTCATAAAAAGTCCTATTTTTTCATATAATATCATTACAGTAGCTAATAAAAGAACTGATTCTCAACCACGTCATATTATTTAATTAGTAACATTATAAAATTATATTGGGTCATATTTAATCATTGGATTTATCTAAAATTACCTACAGATAATAAAACAATTCAGAGTTGCAAACGTTTACGTGGCTCTTTGCAGAAAAAAAAAAATATTTTAGTATTCAGTATTATTAATAATATTTTCAGCCGTACAGTTAGCTACTTTATCTGATTAATTACTATATGATATACTGGTTTAATCACTAAAACTTTAACAAGCAGCAAATTAAGATACTTATCACTGACACTCCTATTTTTAACCGACTTCCGTCTAAATGAAGATAACCGCTTTTATAAATCATAATCTATCGGCATTTTGTTGCTTTAGAATAAAACACTGTTGACATACCATAACCATACTGAATTCGTACTTACTTCAGGGCGCACCCTACCTCAGATTTTATCCCGCTCGCACGATACGACTCACGACCTGAGTGAGAACGAGACGGAGTGGGGCGCTAGCGGCTCTAAAGCGTCGAAAAGTTTAGGTAATTGCTTTTTACGGTCAAAATAATGGTAATTAAAAAAAAAAGACACACATAAGACCTGCTTTATAGTTAGTTCAGTTATCATGCAAAGTTTCATGATCTAATTTGAAGTATTTATGAATACCAGCGGTTTATAATTCTGTGCAGAGGTAACTTTGGTTTTTTTTTTTATCGAGAAAATTTTATGTAATCGTGTTTTCGCCTCACATAAGACCTAGCATCCTCAATCCTCAACTTTAACATATATTTATTTCAAAATTAATGCTGCAGTATTTTCGGCATAACAGAGGATGCAATGATGATTCATGCTAAGCAATTTGTGATTGGGTGCGCCCTTAATTACTTACTTAAATCAAATCAACTCAGCGTCGTCCACAGCTGGACATGGGCCTCCCAAATTCCACCACAATACCTACCCGGTTCTGAGATAATTATTTTGTTTTTTATCTATACCCGAATCACTTTAGCATAGCAATAGCGGTCATTGCCCTTTCCCTAATATCTCTCCGGAAGTAGGTACCCAAACAATAAACTAGGTATGTATAGTTTTTTGTTATTGGAGATCGGTACCCTATTAACTCGTTGGAGATTGGCACCCTAATTGCGTAATACACGATCAATCAGAATTGGAATGTTCGAATCAAATGTCTAATCCATTGCTTCATAAGTTCGAAAAAAAAATCTGCTCAACAACGTATCTTGCGATTCCAATTCCGACCGATCATTACGCAATTAGGGTGCACGATAGATATTGATTGAGGACGTTATCGGACTTTATTTCAGTTTTTTAAATAAAGAATAGGTACTAGAAAATATAGGTTGGTTAATGACCGGTATTGCCACGTTAAAGCGACTCGGGTATACCTACCTAGAGTAAATCGTACCAATTCAGGAGAGGATCTCATCAACAACAAATTATCATGAATGACAGCTGTCAAAGTCCAGCGGTTCTGCCAAACGCCAGCGCCTGGCAACCTGGCAATGGAATCCTACCGCACGGTTAGGTTGACTAGAACTATATGCGGCGCCAACATGACTGAATGCAGGGTCACAAGGGTTAAAGATCACAATTATTGAACACATGGCCAAAGACTGGTTGTGTAGAATAGAAAGGCTGGCAATTTACCAATCAAATTTTGCGCCATTTTGTTCGTGCCCTAACAATGTTGTCAGCATTCAAAAATATTAGCAAATTAGCCGGGAATTTGATTCGCACGGTTTTATCCCAGCGCTGAACTCCTCAACTCAAACTCAAAGCATTTATTTCAATTAAACCATTTACAGGCGCTTTTAAATTGTCAAAGAGTCGGTCAGTTTAGTCAGAAAGTTGAAGCTAGTTGCCCATTCCTAAACGTACCTAGATCTCTATGGAGAAGAACGGGCAAGAAACTAAAAGACATTCTTTTAAATATGGATATAGATATTACAAAAACCTGGGTACCTACAGTAGCTTTCTTCTTTCTTATTCTTTCTTTCTCCAACATAAGTACTCTATTTTAGGTCATTGGCCTAGAAATTAAGCACTGTTTACATTATCAGTCAGATTTAGTACCTACACATTCCAATAAGGAAGGAAATTTCAGTATGCTTAATTATCATGAATGCTAATTAATCTGTGGGCTAAGACAGGTTAACATTCCCGCTACTAAGTAGGTCAAGACAATTAATATTTCAGATCCCTTGAGAATCGATCATGGCCGTTTAGCCCGCAGTTATTGTATCATTATGTATACGTAGGTACACACGGCTACACATCAAGCTATACCTACATTTCCAGTATAAGCTGACCTCGCATTGTACGGAAATCCTATACAATGCGAGATCAGCATAAACTGGAAAATAGCTTGATGTGTAGCCACGTGTACAAACTAATACGTGGTATGGTAGGCACATAAACTGTAATAGATATCTACAATTTCTAATAGGTAGTTTTAGGTAAGTAATCATGATTGTTTTCAATTTCATAGGTAAGTATATAACTGCACTGAAACAGTGAAACTGCCTGGAAAATCATACGATAATGTAGCTTCCTACAACTAAATACAACAACAACCAAAAAAACCAATGAAATCTCATGTTGAATGCGCTCAGTACCTGAGTCACAGAATCCTGAGTTTAGGTATTGCAGAGAGGTTTTATTTCTCGCCTGTATACCGAACTCTTTCGTTGACTGTACAAATACTGGACACAACAATTAAAATAGGTACTGTGATACCTATAGGTATCAAGTTATCAACCTACACAAAGCAACAAGATTTACATCCAAATGAAAATATAACACAGCATGATACTATATACTTATTATAGAAATACTAGCATATGCCCGCAGCTTCGGCCGCGTTGAGTTCGGAAATTATGTGTCCTAACCCAGGTCATTCCATCGAAAACATGAAACCGTAACAAACTTAACTTTAATATTAATCTCGCCTGATAAATTACTAATGCATACAAAACATAGTGATTATGAACAAGATATTTATCGCTCCTTCATTGGTGACAGCTAAATTAATAAGTAGTGTAGTTTCAATAAAGATAATAAACATTTACAAATATTAAAAAAAACATGCATATTCCCTATTAGGGAATACGCATGTTTTTTTTTAATATTTTTATTCGATAGTTTGCATCGTCAAATAATAGTGAAAAAAAATTTGACTGCAAAAAAGCAATTTAAAGTAGTTAAAAAAATCTTTAAAAATATCCAACCGATCCGGGCTATTTAAACGCCCTCCATTTGGCGCGCTTGGTGTGGTGACGTCACAGTCCTTGAAAACAGACAAGCAACTGTCAAGTCAACGTCAAACACTCCTTTTTCTATAAGCGTTTGACATTGACTTGACACTTGTTGATTGACTTGACATTGACATTTTGATTGTTATCCCGGACTGTTACGTCACATCCGCTCTTAGCCTTTTTCAAGTATTTGAATTACCCACAGTTTTTTGGGACTTTAAAAAAAATAATTTCTCGCTCAAAAAGAAATTTTATTCAAAAATATTGATGGAGGCATAATTCTGAATTAACATAGTTTATAAAAAAAAATATTTGACCCATGTTTGAATCACATGCATATTCCCTATTTAACTTTGTTGCAGCAATTTTATTCATCTTGTAGCTTGACTTCTTGACAGTTCAAATAGTGCATGACTAATTTTATTTAAATGCTTTGACTGACTTTATAATTTTAGAGTGGGGCTAGAGTTCAGTTATTAAAACCAAGGTACATCAATACTCATATTATAAATTCGAATAACCTATACTTACTTAAATGCAAATACTTTTTGGCGGTAGGAAGGTACCTCTACCTTTAAGAACTGTCAAGAAGATGACGCAGATTCGCCCTCGCGGTATGTCGATCAAAAGTAGCCTATGTAAGGACATAGGCTATAAATTGGGCAAGGAGATAGATGGCACCCTGGGGCCTTCCCCAGGGTGCCATCTATCTCCTTGCCAAATTTTGTCCAAAATCCGTTCAGTGGTTTAGACGTGAAAAGGTAACATACAGACAGACACAGTTACTTTCAAATTTATAATATTAGTATGGATATGGATATATATAATAGTATGGAAGTATGGGTTCCCATCGTGCATTGATATTTAGCAAACAACTATCTACCTACTTAAATACTTTAGTAGATACGCCATGTCTGGTTATATAATCGTCGTAACTAATTTGAATAAATCAAATATTAATTCCTGCATGATTCTCAATTTATTTAAATACTAGCTGCGCCCTGCGCAAACTCACTTTCGCATTTATAATACATATTATTACTTAGTTAATTATTAACGTAGGTAGGTTTTAGTTAAATACTTAATTACTATTTATTTAAATTATTATTGTAGTGGTCGATCTTCCCTAGAACTAATGAAAACGTGTCATTTTGATTTTTTTACGAGTTTTCGTAATGACGACAAACTTATTTTAGTGTTGAAAGTTAGGTAATGAATATGAGGGTAGTGCAATATTTTCAAATCATAACTTGATGAATCCCTAGGAGGCTACTATTACCTATTACCTACTCATCCCAAACTAAATTTCGGCGATCAAAATTATCCATATACCATCTTAATTGTACCCGTTTTCCTGTTAATTACGATAATGTTGCAGACTATTATTTCAATGTAAGTAAGTCAGTACTTAGCTATCAATCGAAATTATATATCGAAACAAACCGTTGCGTTGGTACCTAGGTAATTGGTAACAAATCTAAGTTACGAAGTTGATAGATAGGTATCTATTGTAGATAACATAGTAATTTCCGATATTGAAATTACGTTAGGTACTTTAATCAAAATATCTATCGATTTCGTTTTCGATGCTATCTATTATTGGATTTACAAAAATACTGTCAATAATAAAAAGTACCTAAGTAAAGAAGTAAGGTAGGTAGGTACCTACCCTACGCAAGAAATCTTTGAGGGTATAGATAAACTATGCTACCCGCACCTTAACAAATAAAGCACAAAGGAATTAAAGTGGGTAGTTTTTGGTTTAAAAAAAATCTATTTTTCCAAGGATCTTTGTTGGCTAATGATTGTAACCAGTTTAGCACTACGTATCATCATCTGCCTAGCCTTTTCCCAAGCAAGGTGTGGTCGGCTTCCAGTCTTACCGGATGCAGCTGAATACCAGTATTTTATATGGAGCGACTGCCTATCTGACCTCCACAACCAAGTAACTGGATAATACGATGCCCCTTGGCAAGACTTTCGGGCTTCTGGTGACCCGTAACGACTGTCAAAGATCCACAAATGACAGCCGGGACCAACGGCTTAACGTGCTTTCCGAGGCACGGAGGAGTCTCGGTATGTAAAGATGGTCACCCATCTACGGACCAACACCGGCAAGCGTAGCTTAACCTGATGGATCGACCCGTGCGGCTGTTATTACTTAGCCACGAGCTCCCCAGTTTAGCACTACGTATCGTATAGGGCACCTAAAATCAATTAAATCAACTCCCTGTCCCTAGGGAATTATGATTTCGACTGACAGCATAACCGACTTAATTACCGAAAAGGTGTCATTACTGTTGAAAGTCGCTTAATACGAAACGCTTTGAAAGCGATTGCCACTTGCCTTGCCTAGGACGGGTAAAATATACCTAAATCACGTTGTCCGAATAGAAAATTAGATTCCCACTAAAATTGCAAGATAAATGGCTACCTACTAGCCTACTAGTTTTAGGTACTTATGTAAAGTTATCTAAACATTTTTTTCAGAACTCTTGTGTTTTTGCCAATTTTTCACAGCTATTGGCAATGTTTAATACTTCATAAAAACAAAATAAAAAAATCTATCGTTAGTAACGTTATGCTCGTTACGTGCTCGAAAAATATTTTTAACCGCATTTCGTCGATTTTAGAGATTATCTAAATACTGAGATTAATAAAAATAATATTAGGTATATCACCATTATAATTAGGTAAGAAGAAGTAAAATAATTATGATGAAAAACCACGAGGATAAGTCCTTTTTTATTCACGTTGAAGGTAAAACAATAATAAGTTTCAATCGATTTTCCCTCCAAAATTTTTCTCGCCAAATTCGACGAAAATGTGGGTCGTCTTTGTAAAGTTGTGTTTAAACAAATTAAAGACATAAAGGTGATACTAGACAGACCTCACCCTGAATATTTCTTAATTTTTAATTTTTGAAAGCCTACTGGAAAAAAATGCCTCATTACGACTGCACTGACTGTGATCAACATTTTTCTAATTTTAATAAATAAATTAAAAGCTGGTACCTACTTACACAAAAACAAAATGAAATGAAACAGTAAGATCTTTCTTTACTCTAGTTAATAATTTAAAAAAGTACTCACCAATTTATAAATAAAATGTCAAACTAATAAAAATTAACAACAAAACACAAAATCACTGAACACGAGCGTAACCAGACAACGCGTTTTTTTTTAGTTATGTAACGAGTTGGCGCGGGACACTATCGGACAGCCAAACGCGCGCAGCGTCCGCACGATTTTGGAGCACTGGCCGAATTAAAAAAAGTACTAACGCTGTTTGTGCGTTATGCGTGGGTACATACTAATGTTATGCAACCTTCATTGATTTAAAATAAAAGTTCGATTTTCTTATTCCTATTATCGACTTTAAACTTCGACCTTCTCATAAATGAATACCCGGTATTTATGTTGACTTCAGCATTTATAGGCAGCTTTTCCCGTTTTTCGTGTGACGTAAATGGAGGCGTGGCGCGGGTGAGGCACACAGGAAAGATTGTAGGTATTACAGGAAAGTCCACCAGGAATACTTACGTTTGTGGTTAGGTATAATTGCGTCAGCGTCGTCACCCTGCGTATTTACCTACCTGACCTACCCTGACGCACAATTTTTCTCTGGAATGGAATTCCTATTTTCATTTATAAAAAACAACAATTTATGTAAGTAAGGTATAATAATTCGTCAGAAATATTTCATGATCTAGGGTTGCATCCTAATAGGTTGATTCATTCCTAATGATGACTTGCAGTGCTGGCACTCAAATTAGCGATTTTCTTTGCAGATAAGTTTATAAGCCCAAATGCGGGAGTCTAGGAGAACAGCGTTATAAAAACGTGCCCCTGTTTTCGGCGTGGGCAACATGCCGTTATCCAACCAGCAGATCCGTCGGTACTTGCATAGATTCAGGCCACAAGAGATAAAGGATCTATTTAAAATATAAACTAGATCAAATCATGCGGGTATTGTTCAATGTCACGGGCAGTTTATACATGACTTTATTTTTTATTATGATTTGACTTTGTGAGCGTTTACTGGCTGTCGCCTGTCAGTTGTTTTTTTTTTTCAATAATATGCATACTCTTCGCCTGATATTGATAAGCATTACAAGACGATCGTTGATCGGCTTAGAAATCCAATACCTACATATGACATTCCTACAAAAATACTTAATTATGTACAGACATATTGGTGCCGATTCTGTCGTAAACCGAACTAAACTATCACTAAAATTCCTTACTTTTGGCTATGAGATTAACGCTATTCTGAAAAAAAAATCTCTAAATTTAAAAATTATTTTGACACAACTAAAATCGAATTTGATAATCGCGCCTTGGTACTTACTACTTGTTTTCCCTACCCTGAATTTTTTTTAGAGCCGGAGGCACTCTGGGACAGCAACTTCGACGTGTTTTTTTATGGAATTTTTCACATTTTGTAGGTATGGAAAATATGAAAAAAAAAAAAAAATACCAACGCGTTTTCTTGCACCAAATTCTTTTCTTGGTCTTTACCAAGATAAGAATTGAAAATGTTATTGGTTTTATCCACTTCTTGGTACCTACTAGATCAAAAATAATCAGAAATCGACGTCAACAAATTATAGTTAGAATTGAAATTAACTGTAATAAGTTACCAACTTTACCAATACGCCTATTCGCCATCACCGAAACGCCTGCAAATAATCTTTAGCAACATGTTGTACTTTAGCGTTTATCAATAAACGCTCTTTTAGGTTTCAATGAGGATCTCCGTGTCATGTATCGATTTTATTTCTGTTACCTCATCCAGTCGATCTATGCTACTTGAATGAAGTGAGCTTTTCAGTCCGTCAATTCCTTGGTTAATTAAGGTGACAGGTGAGCTTTTTCAGTCCGTCAATTCCTTGGTTAAGGTGACAGCTCACATTTCGTTTTCAGTCACGTGTCGAAATTGAAACTTCAAAGGAAAGACATTGTATTTCGAGTAATTAAAACAAAAGAATACGCAAGAAATTCATAACAATAGTGCTTCTTCAGTACAGGGGGCCTACCACCACCACTTACAGCAGTATTATTTTAATATTACTTCAGTGTAGGAAAGAGATGAAGCTCTATAGCTCCATCTCTTTCCCCCACGAAGTAAGATTAAAATAATACTGCTGTAAGCGGTGGTGGTAAGCCCCCCGTTCAATGTTCTATCTAAATGCGTCCTCATACAATAGAAGCGAACGGCATCCACAAAGGGAATAACTGTCATCGACAGGATCGGAGCAGACGAGTCCTAAGGAGGAGGCCGCGTATTGGCCAACGTAGTGCGGGCGCAATCCAGCTTGATGGACCGACGACCTTAAAAAGGTGGCTAGGACAGACGGATGAACGCGGACAGGGTGTTGTGGCGCAGCCTGGGAAAGACCGATGTCCAGCAGTGGACTGCGTATGCTGAGTTTATTGAAGAGGATCGGCCGCACTCCAATAAGACAAACTGCGATCTTCGCCATCTTACAGTTCTATGGCGAATTATGAAGTAAGAAAGGAATAATGAGGAAGATAAAATTAAAAAAGAGTTTATATTTATTGAATAGAATGCTTACATTGCTTACTTATATACTACGCTGATGTACTATCAGTACAGTTATTTCAAACAAAATCAAATTAAACTTAACATCTATGTAGCTACAAAATCAATTGAAAAAATAAATCTGTTCATTTAGCTTTTAGGGTTGTCAACTAATTTAAAATCGCAATAAGTCAATATAACTAATTATATTAGTAATTGTATTGATTTAATCTAAAATAGAAGTTTCCCAATAGAAATCAAGTATTTTCCAGTAAGATTAATTTGTACCTATCTATAAAAAGTACTAGCAGAATCTCTTTTAGTTAATAGTTGACCACCCTAATGTAAAAAAATAAACAAAATATAACTTAAAAAGAAAAAATATAAAATACAGCAATGCCCGGGATTCCCGGGAAATAATATTTTTCGGTTTAGGAAACTATTAAACATGCAAAGTTTACTTTGTAACTTTGCCCGGGCAGACCCGCTATATTTTGTACACACATTTAAATATCTTCGGCTTTAGGGTCAGCTCAAACAGGCAGAATAACAAAATGTCATTGTTAATCGATAATTAACTTAATCACAACTAAAATAGAGTTCAATATAACGTACAAGAGATGATTCACTATGGCGTGTGACTATTTCGAAACTAGACTACATAATTATCATTTTGCTGCTGTCTGTACTGATCTTGAAAATCAAATGCAATAGAGCCTGTGACACACTTATAACAATTCGCGCGGCTCAATGCTGCCAATGAAAACACATCGGTTAGACACACGCGTTTCATTCCGCTGATTGAAAACTTGAAACTATGAAATAAAAGTAGAAATAAAAAAGTTACCAAAAGAGGGACCAGTGTCAAAAAAAAATTGCCACTGATTCACGTTCACAAAGCGAGAATATGGCGCGCGTTTGAAAACATATTACAATTAATAAGCTCAAGATACTCTATCGCAAAGTCGAAGCGACGCATCTTTTTACTCAACTGACAAAGAAGGGTTATGTTTTTTGTTTGATATTTAACTCGAAATTATTGTTTTATGTACAAGCATTTTGGAAGGACAAAGCAACTAATTGGCCCAAAAATATTCGTATATATTCCCGAGAAAAAGATACGATAATTACTACGGAGAAACTTGTTTTTGGCTAACTGAATTAAATTAAATTGAATAAAATTCAATTGGCGCAATTCAATCGGCGCAATTCAATCGGCGCAATTCAATCGGTCGAAGTCCAGTTAACACAGTGAGGGCCAGTGAAGTCCGTCATATTCTAGGAAACACAGCTAGCTAACGTATTAAAAATCGTTCTAAGTCCAGTAAACACAGCCAGTTAAGATCAACTTATTAGAATTCGGTCGGAGTCTGGTAAACATAAGGGGTCAGCGTATTAGAAGTCGATCGAAGTCCAGAAAACACAATCAGGATCGGTGAGAGTATTATAAAACGTTCGAAGTCCCGTAAACACAGTCCGAGTCGGGTCAGAGTATTATAAACCGTTCGAAGTCCAATAAACACAGCCAAGGTCGGGTCAGAGTATTATAAATCGTTCGAAATCCAGTAGACATAGCGAGAAACAAAGTACCTAGTATAAATCGTTCGAAGTCCAGTAAACACAGCCAGAGTTGGGGCAGAGTGTTATAAAATGATCGAAGTTCAGTTAACACAGCTAGGGTCGGGTTAGGGTATTGTAAATTTTTCGGAGTCCAGTAAACACAGACAGTCGGGCCAAAGTATTATAAATTGATCGAAATCTAGTAGACATAGCGAGAAACAAAGTAGTATAAATGGTTCTAAGTCCAGTAAACACAGCCAGAGTCGGGCCAGAGTATTATAAATTGATCGAAGTTCAGTTAACACAGCTAGGGTCGGGTTAGGGTATTGTAAATTGTTCTGAGGCCAGTAAACATGCAGAGAAACGTACCTAGTAAAAATCGTTCGAAGTCCAGTAAACACAGCCAGGGTCGGCTTAGAGTATTATAAAGCGTTCGAAGTCCAGTAAACACAGCCAGTGTCAGCTTTAGAGTATTATAAAGCGTTCGAAGTCCAGTAAACACAGCCAGAGTCGGGTCAAAGTATCATAAACTGTTGGAAATGCAGTAATCAACCGAAAGTCAAACAGAAAACAAAAAAAGCACGTGAATCAATGTGTCATTGTTATTTAACCAATTCTTAATACCGGGATGGATTTCGTTATTGTAATAATAAATGCTGCCAAGGTTGTTTTGATTTTTAGACCAAGTTCCTGAGGGGAAAATTGCTTTTTCCTTTGTCTGTCGTTCAACAACAGGATCACGCTTACTTGGCAGAGAATTTGACGCTTCGATTGTGCGTTAGGTCCCTTGAGCTTCCCCGTATAAAGTTAAACGCCAGGATAGCAGAATAGCCCGCGATTCTTATATTTTTTACAATTTGCAAGTCAGTATTATGATCAAAATATGATTCGCGACCGTAATAAATTTGTATTTACAGAATTATAATCATAAGAATCATCAATACACCTCTATAAGTTAGAATTGGAACTAAAATACAACTTGATACTGACCTGCAACTTACAAAAAAATGAAGAAAATTTGATTTTCGCGGACTACCTTATCTTATTACCTTTTAATATAAAAGACTTCAGTCACATTGTACACAAAAATTTAAATCGCTAGGGGGCCGGAAAGGTCCAAACTGGATTCTTATGGGGCTGATTCTCAGCCTAGTTTGAATACCATGACTTTTAACTTTTTATTGAATATGGGCTTCGAAAAAATATTGTTTGCCTACTAATTTGAATTAAAATGTTCAGGATGTTTTCTCGTAAGAAATCTTAATTTTTATCACAATGTTCGACACCTAAATGATCTGTACTTGTGACCGCACATTAATTTTGACACTTTGGAGTCATAATTCCGCTTTAAAAGCCCATTTGGTGGCGTCGTGCAAATTGCTTGATCATATCATCTATTTTCTTCTGGGTTATCCGGTTCAAAAAGTTCGGTTTGTGCTCGCGGACACTTTGTTCTGCTTTTGACTTCTCTCTTTTATGTTCCGCCGTCGCTATATGATCTAAAATGTCATCCCAATCGTTCTGCGTAATGTTGCAATACCCACAGTGGTAAAGATCCAGTTTTATCTGAAAGCAAATAGTGTGGTATTTTCATATCCTTTTATTTTTTACTTATAAAAATATAAACTTTAGTGTAACTATTTCAAATAAAAATCAAAATCAAAAGTCATTTATTCAAACTAGGCTGAGAATCAGCACTTTTCGAACGTCAAAATCATATGACAGTCCCCCAAAATCGCCCGCCCTTCACCACTTCCTAGTGCTTTAGCTGGGAAGAAGAAGTGGCGCAACAAACTCCCCAGCAGCACAGCTGTCTGTTCAGTTAGAAAAAATTGATTCTATACAAAAGTATGCAAAATCATTTACATTATGCAACACAAAAACATAAATCTAATTATTAGCCATATGTCAGCTAGCACACGCTAATATACCAACCAAAAAAAACGAAAACTATATGTACTCAAGCAGAAATAAAAACTAAATGTAAACATAAATTTACTTTAGTAGGCTTAGTGGATTGTAGACTTTTTTTTACCTGAAACTTTTTGAAAGACCTACACCGTCCTCCCATAACTATTAACACTGTAATTCAAAAATATTGTAAAAGCCAAATATCTTTTAAAAGAGTAACCATGGAGTTTCTTGCCGGCTCTTCTCCATAGGAAACGACTAATTGGAACCATGCACCTAGCTTCTGACGTTTCATTAGTGCCCATGTAGGCTTATGTGAAATAAAATATTTCGATTTTTTGATTTTGCGTAATTATTCTATTCTGAAGAAAAAAATCACGCCTTTCTGATACACCCTGTATGTAGGTCTTATATTGTTAAAAAAATGAAATTATTTACTATAAAGTAAATAATTTCATTTAAAATAAAATTTAATAAATTTAAATATAGTTATTAAAAAAAAAAAAAAAGTTCAGTGAAAAACAGATGAGACATTAGAAACTACTAATTCTGTAACCTACCTCTCTAATGAATTCATTTTCCAATGAAGTTATCCAAAGGCATTTCTCGACGATTTCTCTGTGATTATCTGTGGCTATGATATGCTCTATAACATTTTCAACGGTCAAATCAATATGGCACCCATGACAGAAGATTGTTTCGTTCTTTTTGGCAATCAAGAAGAAGCCAAAAGCATTGAGCCAATATTTATCGTTTATCAGTGCGACTATTCCGTCTTTCACAGTTTCAACTAGTTCAAATGACTCAATAGATTTAAAAAGTGGCTCTTTCACAGGTGCTTCTGTTGCATCAGTTTTAGATGTCGGTTTCGTGTTTTCTGTATGAATTCTACTTGCCACGTGCTTTTGCAGGTCATCCAGCGTAGTGGAGAGTCTTCTGCTGCATGGATGGCAGTAATAACTATAGTCTGCACGATTGTGAGTGAATCCATACTGCTTTGCATACTCTCCTACCGACACAGTCTTTTTAGAGCGTTTGTCTTTACCAAGCAAAACTGGCTTTGTGTACAAAGTAGTTCTCTCTGTCCCATTCGACGTGATGCCCGAAGATAGCGTCTCTGGCGATTTTTTATTAGAAGTCTTCTTATGATCATCAATATGTTTCTCGATGGCATGAGTATTAAAGTCTATGGTTTTCGAACACTTCTTACAAAAGGCAGTTTCGTTAATTAAGTCAATATTAACGTTGCTCTTTTGGTATCTGTCTACGGACTCATATATAATTGATTCTTCGTCTTTGCTGGGGATATTGTTATTTTTTTCTGCCAATCTTTCCTGGTGGAGTTTTAGCAAGGTCTGGTGGTGCTTGCTACGGATGTGGTCTTCAGGAGAACCTACTAATAGCCATTCACAAAGAACGCACCATCTTTCCCCAACACTTGATACGTCTGTTACGTAGTTTTTCGCGCCCAAGTTTTTACAGAAAATCTTGTCAAGTTCCTCTGCGTTTCCTTTCTTAGTCGATTTCGGCTTTACATTAACTTTTTCTTTATCAACAGGTTTAGTGGCTTCTTTTTTGATGGTACCCGAATTGGCATCTTTTTTGACATCTTTACTGGCGTCTTTCTTGGTATCTTTTTTGACTTCTTGATTAGCATCTATACTTGCTTCTTTTTTTATGTTTTCATTGACATTTCCATTAACCACTCCATCATTTTTACCTGTTTTATCAACTCTTTCTTTCGCATTTTTAACAGTCGTACTATTTTTCGTTTCATTCTTTTGAATGCTGGGATCATATAATTTGTATGCTTCTTTATGGTCGACTGTTATGAAATGACTTGTTGGATCGTTTCCGATGATCACATTGCAAGTTAGACACTGCTTGGATCTAGCATCAATCTGTAAACACACATACAAAAGATTATACACACATAATTTTTTTTTTTTTTTTTGATGCAATCTGTCCACCTATTGACATTCAGCATCTTTTGTGGTGTTATCTTTCATTCATTCAGTCATTTTTGGTATGCGCCCACTGGCTCATCCACAACTATTTATATATTAATATAGTTTTCCGGTCTTCATATCAAGTCTTGTGGGGCCAATCTTTTAAGCCTCCTGAATGTCTTGGTTTTCATTAGGTTTGATGCTAGTTTATTAGGATGAATCGCAATCCTATTCTTGTAGGCACTGAACCTTTGTGTGATTTCTTCTTTAACCTTTGGCCTTTTTAAATCCCGATGTAAGCTATTGTTAGTTATGTACCAAGGTGCATTAGTTATAATCCTTAGCATTTTTGATTGGAACATAATTATTAATTTAAGTTTTATTACATCTATTAAACAACTTTCACGCTATTAAAGTTGTTTACATTGCCAGTAGCATGACAAATATTAATAAAAAGATCTTCCATCTTACCTTTCTATAAACCGTATTTTGAACGTTGTCGAAAACCACTTCGCTTTTGATTAAATTGAAGACATGACTTCTGATGACCTTATGCGAAGAGCTGTCATCAAATTCGGTATTACATAGGACACAAGTGTCTTCAACGCAGCCATTCCAGGCATCATCAGATATGATGAACTGATTAAAAGCTATGATATCATTCTCCACACGTGTGAGCCATGGACAGGTTTTGTTTTTTTCTTTAATATGCGTTGGTTCGTCTATGTGTAATTCCACCTTCGTGGCGGTCGGGAATGTCAGGCTGCATGGCTCGCAGAAGTATACGCCTTGAGCCTGTAAAGGAAATAAACGACTATAAATTAGTTTTAAAGAATAATAAACTTTTGTATCTTGTCACGGGAACATGAAGAAGACCAGACAAACAACATATCATTTTTTTTTTCAACTTTCGGCCTCTCATCATCCAAGCGGTTCGGCGGTTCAGCCGTTAAGCTGAAGTCTGTTGACCATTTATTAAATTTTTAAGATCAGCTGCTGAGCAGCCTAAATCACTAACTCTAAAAGCATGAAATGTTACACAAGTTCTTTTTATAACGAAAGCAAGTACTACGAAACGGAAGATTTTTTGAAAGGGATCAATTACTATTGCGCTCCAAAAATCGGCCATTTTGTTTTTTTTTTCATCCTAGGGACACTTGGGTTTTAAAGACGATTATAACGATACCTTAACTGTCGAAATCCATCCAGCCGTTTGGAAGATACCGAGGTAATAAAGAAATTAACAAACAAACATACATAATGAGATACGCGCGATAAACATAACCCTTCCTTGGCAGTCCGGGTAAAAATAGGGAATTATATTGAAGTTCGTAATTTTTCCCTTGCACATGAATAAATATCAGCCTATATTGTTCCCACTGCTGGGACACAAGCCTCCTCTCTGTGAATGTGCACATGGGTTGTTCTTAATAAATAAGTACCTTTCTAATAAAATCTTCGTTATATTTATCAAAATAACCACAAGTCTTCAAGTTCTCCTTATGCTGTGAATCAACGATATGCGCCAGAGTCTCCTCTTCATTCGTAAACTGCTCCGCGCATATCAGGCAGTAATGGTCTATACGACCTGACAGAATACCGTTTTTTGAAAATATGGACGCCATTCTGAAAAGATAAATTGAAATTAGGTTAGTACATGAATAATAGAGATGGAGGAGCTCGTGGCTAAGTAATAACAGCCGCACGGGTCGGTCCGTCAGGTTAAGCTACGCTTGCCGGGGTTGGTTTCTGGATGGTAACCATCTTTACATATCGAGACTCCTCCGTGCCTCGGAAAGCACGTTAAGCCGTTGGTCCCGGCTGTCATTCGTTGATCTTTGACAGTCGTTACGGGTCGTCAGAAGCTCGAAAGTCTGACAACCAGTCTTACCAAGGGATATCGTATTACCCAGTTACTGGGTTGTGGAGGTCAGATAGGCCGTTGCTCCATGTAAAATACTGGTATTCAGCTGTTAGTCTGGAAGCCGACCCCAATATAGTTGGGAAAAGGCTAGGCAGATTGATTGATTGATGAATAATAGAGATGCTTCGTAAAGGAACTAAGGGAAACGGTTTAGTGAAGTACTTGGTAAAAAAGTAACACTTACTGACTGCCGATAGAAGTGAAAACTAAGCAACATTCATTCATTTCTTCAAGCGTGACGATGACGCGAGTTCCATGATTTTTGTTCACCCAAAAAGTGCTTAACGCGCCTAAAGAAATTTTCACTTAACATTCATTCATTTCTTCAGGCGTGACGATGACGCGAGTTCCATGACTTTTGTTCACCCAAAAAGTGCTCAACGCGCCTAAAGAAGTTTTCATTTAAAAAATGTCCTATTGGAAGTACAAGTAGGTACGTGAACCGTATGTGGGAATATTACAATACCATTATTATTATACGTCATGCTCATCATGTGCTAATAACGAACAATTAAGCCGCGCGACGTCATGTGCTACAAGTCTGTTCCTAGCCTTAAACCACGTATACATAAGGGTCAGTCGACACAGAGCAGCAAAATGCGCAATTTTTTATTATTATTTAAAAAACTGAAGTGTTAATCGACTTTTGTTGCTGCCCATATATGGTACACACTACACATCCACTGTTACTAATACATCCGGATGTGACATCCTATTTGATATCAAAATGATACGGTATAATAAGTAGGTAAGTACCTAAGCATTTTAAACAATATTTGTGGTATTTTTAAGTACTTCACAGTAGTTAATTGGTTCAGGCGTGACTTTGGGGAATTCCATTATAAAATACAATAGACGTAGATAATGATATATTTAGTAACCTATTCCCCTTGACTATTCTTCAAGAGGCATAAAAAACCCTGTAAGAAATCGACACGTGTTTCACCTCTCAACGAGGCATCCTCAAAAGATAAAAGATAAAGATAATTTTATTTGTCTAAACATGCGTTTACATGCAAATTAAGCATGCAGGTTGTCACAATAGGATGACGATTGACCAATTATAAACCAGAACGTGTTACCACACCGAGCGCTGGACGCGAAGTACTTCACAGATATTGTCCTTATCAGTGACTGTGGACAATTTCCTAGTATACTTACTGACAGAAACACTATTTACATTCTAATGGGGCCTCTCATTAGAAAGTAACCCTCTTATTCATAAACGTTTCTTAAAGTTAAAGAGTCGTATAAACGTCGAAAAGCAGTTGCTAATACATAACTTAACTTTAAGCAGCGTTTATGAATAAGGCGGTAAATATTTTAATTATCTATACAAATAAATAAAATTGAAGTGCCTGTTTGTAATGTCAATGAAAATAACAGCTTTTTATTATAAATAAGCATATGAATATGAAAGTCTAAACGAATCAATTTTTTTTTTTTTTACATTTTTGTGTGTCTGTCTGTTTGTTCCGGCTAATCTCCGAAACGGCTGGACCGATTTAGAAAGGACTGTTACCAGCTAATTTTATTTTAGAAAAAGTATTAGGGTCCATGCGACTAGGCTAGGCAGATGATTTTATTCTAAGTATAGACACGATAGATAGTGTATTTGTATGCAGTCTCTGCCTATTATAGTCTCAGGCCAACAGGCCATACCGGGACCTTGGCAAAAGGCAACTGAAGGAACACAGGTGGGTTTTAGTCAGTAAAAGTCTGACACGCCCTTCCGCTTCGCCCAGAGCGGGAGAAGTCATTGGATGATTTCCCAACCTCAAAAAAAAATTTGGCCAACAGGCCGCCAGTCCACTACTTAGTCAGCTCAGTAAGTCGCAAAGACTTCGCTGACCTAATCACTGGACTCTCTTCAAATAACATAACAAGATCACTCCTTGTTTTGCCAAATTGCTGGGCAGTGGTATACCTATAGTAAACTCACATTTCGCCAGTTATGTTTAAGTCCCATGTCATAGGGGGCGAGCCTATTGCCATCAACTGAGCACAAATCCAGATTCCGGGCCGCTACTGACAAATTCCATATGGAAAAAACCAATAACATTTTGCCTGACCTGAGAATCGAACCCAGGACCTCATGATCAGTAGTAACGCTTGCGACCACTAGACCAACAAGGCAGTTAGTTTAGTACGCAGTCTTTGCTTATTATGGGCTCAGAACGCAAGGTCTATTTGCTAGTCAGTTCAAAAAGTCTCGAAGACTTTCACCGACCTTATCATTGTACCTACTGTCTTCAAATTTATCACAAAAATAGAATACTCTTTAAAAAATACAAAAAAAGGTATAAGTAATTACAAGTATAAATGCATGATGTGTAATAACAATATAATGATAATATGTTTAATGACAGTATCTTGTGAAATTAATGAGTTTTTAACGAAAAAAATAAAAAGCAACAAGAGGATCTTCCAATTTGGACAGAGAATTTAGGTTTTTATATCTTGTTTTTTTTTTAAAGTCATGTTCACATTGAACATGACTAAATAAAATAAAAATGAAGTATCTAAATGCTGTTGGTAAGTTGAGCCAAGTTACTGCAAAATACTATGACAAAGTAATAAGTAATTATTTCTTTTTTTGCTTTTTTATCCTTTTTATTTAAATCAAGATGTAAGTGTTATCAAGATGTAAGTGTTATCTTGAGCCAAGTTACTGCAATACTATCAACCTCAGACCAACATGCGTTTTTGTCCTTTTTATAGACATCAAGATGTATTCTTTTTTTTATCTTAAACTTCATTTATATTCGTGGTATTTCCCTTTTCATGTTATCGTGCCATTTTTTATCCAGTTATGCATGTTTTCTGTAATCTATATTATATTTACTACAAATACAATCCAAACTAATATTATAAATGCGAAAGTAACTCTGTCTGTCTGTCTGTCTTTCTGTCTGTCTGTCTGTCTGTCTTTGCTTCACGCCTAAACTACTGAACCGATTTGTGTGAAATTTGGTACAGACATAGTTTGGAACTTGAGAAAGGACATAGGATAGTTTTTATTACATAAAATAAAATAAAAAATAAAATTTATTCCGGACATACAGCGCCATCTATTGGTCAAGAGTCGGCATCAATTCAGTACTGAAAATTCATCGGTAAAATGTAAATAAATAGTAAAAAGGTATGAAAAATATAATATAATACAACTTTTAGTACATAGAAAATGCTCTAACGGAGTATAGATAATTCTATTAGTACTATATGTCGAGTTGGTGATCGCGCAATGGTGTCGATCGTTACACGAGTTCGGTTCATGTTATTGTTTTAATTCACTGAAAAAAGTAAATAAATAGTAAAAAGGTATGAAAAAAATAATATCAATATAATAAAACTTTTAGTACAAAGAAAATGCCCGAACGGAGTATAGATAAATAATCCGAGTTGTCACTATGCTCGATAGATGGCGTTGGGATCGAAATAGATCGCGCTATGGTTTCGTTACACGCATTTGGTTGGGTATCGGCCGAGCGCTTCGGTACTGTCGTGGAATTGTGGATTGATCGTTTCTTAAATTTAAAACTGGTAAATAAAAGGTTTATTTGTTGGGTTGTCTGGTGGTTGTTTTCAAAATAGGTTCCGTTGTATTTGTCGATTAAAAGGTTTATTTGTTGGGTTGTCTGGTTGTTGTATAATGTAAGTTTAGTTTGATCTCGATTAAAGAGTTCCCTAGAATATCTTCCACATTTCGTTTTTGAAGAGATACCGCGAGATCGGGAACTATGTGGGTAAAACCAAAAATCTGCCGGAAGTCACTATTCCACGCGAACGAAGTCGCGGGCAAAAGCTAGTCTATAATAAAAATAATAATAAAGGTGACGAGATTGTTTTTTGGCGGATTTGAAAAATTCTATTAGCATTTAACAGCCCAATTCTTGAAGCAGGTTATTAGGCTGTAACAACACGCTACGACCCTTAGGAGCCGAGCAACAGAAAGAAGTAAGAACGGTAAGCGAAAACGAATTAATACAGCGGGCAGGCGATGCGATGCGATGCGATGGGTTGGGGTGGGGTGGGTCGGGGGAATAAGAAATTTTAGGCAGACGATGTCGCGGGCAGAGACTAGTTGTAGTTAGACTAATAATAAAAATCTGATTCATATTTTATTTTTATCATCTGCCATCTTAAACATTGTATTAAGAAATTTAGATGCAGCAAAATGTGTGCTTAGCTTACGAGTCTTGTCAGGATTTCACAAAACGCGAGCAAAGAGTACCAACATTGTAAATAAATTGTAACTGATATTTGATACGTCGACGATCGTGTGAAATGGTGCTTTATGTAAGTAGTAAGTTTATAAAACATGGAATGCGATTTCCGGAATAGGTACTTACTACTTACAATCTTTGTTCCATTAGCATTAGAGTAGTAATGTAAATAGCAAAACCTCATCTGAAATAAAATTACTAAAAACCTCAGACCAAATAAAAAATATTTGGTCTGAACTAAAAACCCCAATCTGTTTTAGAAAACAAGTGGTGGATGCCCGTCAATGAAGAATTCATTCACAGCTGGAAGGTTTCGGTTATAACGAAAAATATCGAGAGTTAGAATGAAAATACTCACTTTTTCCACCTCGTATCAGTTAGTTCCACGTTTTCAACACTTTGGAAAACAAAAATGGGCTAGAGCACCTTACTGCTGCCTTGTTGGTCTGAGACTGCTGCTAACAAAGACTCGCGGTGAAGTACAGTGCTACGCAAATGCACGGTCGCCGAGTGGACAAGCTCTTTCGTTCGATCTCCTATCTAAAAATTAATTAGTTTTACGACGTGGTAAATTCCCGGCCGTAGAGCATTCGTTGAAAACTAAAGTTCATAAAGTTGAATGAATCATAGATCAGAGAGAGTGAAGTGAAGAGAGTGGAGTGGGTACCACACCATAGACAAAAATCACAAAGTCCAGTAGAAAAATATTAGTTTGATCTACTTAGTCTTTGGTTTTGATGTTGCATTGCATTCAAAAATAACAATAACTTTGGTGCCATCGCCACCAAATAAGAGCCGCAAACCTGGCGCTTTGTGTGTGTTATACGGCCATTAGAATTAGAAAAACTCGTTACTGCAAAATAATTTATTTAAATCTATTGGCACTTATTTGGTAGATTATTTATAGTTACTGTATTTATCCTTATCCACCCTCATGCATGGACAATGGATAACAATAAAAAAATTGATGATTCGGTGTAGCCGACACTGCCAACATGTGCCCTGTTCGGTGCATCATGGGCCATGGTATGGTATTTACAGCGGGGTCTTACCCTACCTATAGACAAAGATGTTCAATGAGGTGAACATGGAACACTGTATCAAGCTGTCTATATCTGTCTTTCTAAAAAAATATGTCAATTGATTTTGAAGTTTAGTTGACATTTCAAAACACGCACGTGTTTGTATTTCGGGATCCTCAATTGTTATTTTAAAATAAATCCTAAATGTGATTCACAAACAGAAAAATGAATTCAAAGAAAATCGCCAAAAATCCTTCTTTAGCTTACACAAGCCACCCGGACTATCGGAAACCACCTAAAATCGCAAATCCGGTTTGTAACCTATGAAATTGTTTTTTTCTTTAATTTACGCTGTTTTATTATTAAGACAGTTTATTCTGACGATTGAAAATAATTTACTCTATGTTTTTAGCACCTACAATGTCTTGGAGCGCCTCACATAGATTCCTTTAACTATATGTTGCAAGATGGTTTGCAAGCGGCCATTTCAGAACTTGTACCCGCTGAATTTGAGTTGCCGAACGGAGAAAGGGTTAAAATAACTTTAGATGAGGCAGGATTCGCTAAGCCCAGTGTACCTATGGAGGCCGTTGGTGTAAAAAATCAGACGGTACTACCAACGGAGTGTAGACAACGGGCTGCAACTTATAAAGGTGACTTTAAGATCCGAATGACAGTGACTATTGATGAGAAATCTGTTACAGTGGACAGGTCTCTGGGATCTCTACCGATTATGGTGAAGGTGAGGTTTTCTTAAAAAAAAAATTATAACACATCATGCAAAATCAAAGTACAAATATTTGTTATTTTGTTATACATTTATATGTTTCTCAGTCTTGACTATTTATAAAAGCTTGAAATGAACAAGTCCATGTTAATGATTTCAAAAATAATAATTATACCATAGAAGTTTAAAGAAATGCATTGTCTATTTGGTTTATAAAAATGGTTTATTTCTTTTTTCAGTCAAAAATGTGTCACTTAGCAGATTTATCTCCTGAAGAGTTAGTACAACATAATGAACATTCTGACGAGTGGGGGGGCTATTTTATTGTCAAGGTAATAATATGTAATTGATAGCATTAAAATTTTATGCATGATAGGTCATGCCTCTCTTGGCAACACATCGTTAAAATCAAAAGCGTTGAAGCACACACAGTGTTGAAGCACTAGCTTCATTTTATTTTCAATAAACTGGCTCCTGAAGGGAACGCAATCTCGTGTCTAAATTGGCAACTCGAGATCTAGCATGCTAAAGTCTGGTGTCAAGATTTCACCTGCTTTTGCAAATAATGCGTTTTTTAATTAAAACCGGCCAAGTGCGTGTCCGACCACGCCCAATGAAGGGTTCCGTAGTTGGGATGAATTTATCCCAAGAACAAAGTTAACATTGTAGTTGAAAAAACCTGGTCTCGTGGTCCTTAAGTTTATGTGCAGAATATTGAGAGATTTATTTATTTATTAAAACTTTATGCACAAGTAAAAACTACTGTACAAAGGCGGACTTAATGCCTGAGGCATTTTCTACCAGTCAACCTTAGGGTGATGCAGAGACAGACATGGCAGGTGCAACATAAGATAATACATATAACTTGAAAATAATGAATAATAATTAAATAAACATACATAGATACATACATAAACATAATAAACATACATAGATACATACATATGAACAAAATAAACTTAGTTGGGAGAAATAACGACAGGTAGGGGAGAAAACGAATCCAGCAAATTAACGCTGGGATGATTCTGCCAACTTCTTACGAATATGTTCACATGCCTTCACTTTAAAGGATAAGCATTCATTTATCATGTTATTTTTAGACCATAGCGCTTGTTATAGGTTTATCTCAGAATTTTTTTCAAAATTGTTTCAGAGGGGACCGAATGCTAAATCATCTATTTTCTTAAATATATTTTGAAAGTATTTAGTTTAAAATTATAAAAAAATATATTTGAGATACTCACAACAAGCCCTTTCATTGATATGTCACATGGTAAAGTGTGCAAAACTTTTTTTTATTTACTCTAAGTGAAGCGCCTGTCTGGGTTCGAACCTACGACCTACAACTCGTAAGTCGCGGCCGCTCCACTGGATATTGCATTCCCTAGGCGTCTGCATAGCAAAAAAATTGTAAATAGTTTGTTTTCATGAAAACCAAGATATCTTGTGTTATTTTCTATTAAAGGGACATGAGCGTTTAGCCCGTATGCTACTGGTGACCAGACGTAACTACCCTGTTGCCATCAAACGGTCAGGATGGAGGATGAGGGGCAACCTGTTCTCTGACTACGGAGTCATGGTCCGCTGTGTCACTTCGGATCAGACGAGCACAGTACGTAAACTAATCAATATTATTATTATGAGCTTGGTGTGTCCCACTGCAGGGCAAAGCCATAGGCCTCCCTGATAAAGTAATCAGTAAACAATATTCTAAATGCTTTTGTCTTTATACCCGACCACGGCGAAGCAAAAAGGAGGGTTATGATTTTGACCGGTATGTATGTATGTCAGTTCCCTTATATCTTCTAAACTACTTATCATAATTTGACAAATGAGGTATCGTTGGATGCGTATTGATCGTCCGCTAGTTATGGGCTATTATTTATCCTCTCACTGGACCGCCATACATTAATTATACCAACAGATTTCAAGTACTGCTTTCCATACATCAAGATATCGAACGGGCGTCGATGGATCACGCACGCTCACACAGCATCAAGATACTGCACATGTGTTTGACATCACATCTATACATATTATAAATTAAAATCGCTTTTGGTGTTGTGTCTGTATGTCCGCGTTGTTTTTGATGAGGTTTTCACCATCATTTAGAGAATTTATTCCGGAAGGTTTTGTGTATATGGGTCAGCTCAGACCGCGACTTAAAGCCACGCGACGCTGCGCGCACTTTAAAAAAATTATCGAACTTATATTCTTCAAGAAAAGGTATAATTTCAGTCCGAGAATTGACACGTGTTAAAGTACGCTGAGATGCGCGGTGCTGCGCAGCGCTTGTACCTTATTGTGCAGTAAATAAATTATATTGGATCATAAAAAAGTGCGTGTCGCTTCGCCTCTGGGTGTGAAATGATCCTTATACGTTACTATTAAATTTACATATTACGTAGTATTATAATATCTGTGATATAACTAAGAAATCTCTAGGTTTTTTTTTTAAGTCGTAAAAACCGTGTGAAACGGGAGCAGGTCGCTAATTAAATAAATATAATATTAAATCATAATATGTCATTATTGTCATTTTTTCTTTTTTGTCTATCAATTCGAGTCGTGTACTGCTGTCTGTGCTTGCGTCTTACTTGTATTTCTAGTGTAATTCTAAGCGCGAGGACTTGTAATTGGCTTTCTGGTGAATATTGCTTCCTCATTTGTTGTGTTTTTGTTAGCTGTAAGTCCTCCATGTACTAAATAAATATAATATTAAATTGTTACAGAACAATGTTCTCCACTTCTTGAACAACGGTACGTGCAAGCTAATGTTCTCGTACCGTAAGATGATGTACTACGCGCCTCTGCTGCTCATCATGAAGTGCCTTGTGGACTGGCCCGACCACTACATCTACAGGCTGCTGCTACACGGGAAGAAGAACGACCTGTATTACGTTAAGTAAGTCCGGATAACAAAATATTGTAAAACATTTTTAAAAGAGTAATGGTGGAGTTTCTTGCCCATTCTTCTCCATACGAAAACTGCCTTTTGGAAGGGGCAACTAGAATCAGTTTTATTTCTTTGATTTTGACGTTCAAAAGTGCCTTTTATGTGCCTATTTGACTTTGACTTTGACTTAAAATCACGCTTATTTAAACGACTACGGCGAAGCAAAAAGGAGTGTTATGATTTTGGCCGGTATGCATGTTTGTATGTTCATGTGTTTCAAAAAAATCAAAATCATTTATTTGCCAAATAAGGTACAGAAGGTTGGTAAAGTGTACAAAATTGTTCTCTTATTCTGCCTTTAATTTCGGTGTGCAAATATAAATTAAAGTTACATTTTATTTAATTTAAATTTATCATTGATAATAATCATGCAGTCATTAACATAAATAATCCAATTAAAATTGTATTAAGTATTAAGTATTGAATTAAGTGAATGTCAATATAATGAAAAAAATAATAAAAAATAACAAGTAATAATAAAATAAAATAAAATAATGAATGTCAATAATAATCATGTCAATAATGGGAGAGATTCGCCACACAATTAGTAGGTAATAACTTAGAAAGACCGCGCAATTTACAAAACTTACAATTTATACTCTAAAAACTCATGTACACCATAAAAACATTTTTCAATTAAAAACCTCGTCAAATTACTTTTAAATCTAGAGAATGGTAGCGTTTTTATAGAATTTGGTATTTTATTATACAATTTTATGCACATAATATAGCTATTTTTACCTGTACATGTGAGATTCGTTCTCGGTTGTAATAACTTATTAGTATACATAGATCGTGGGGTATAGTAGCTTGTCGCTTGCTGAAAAAGTCTCATATGTTTGAAAACAAATAGACAGGATTCTAATATATAAATACACGGTACAGTTAGTATTTTATATTTCCTAAAGAATGGATGACATGACTCTATTTGTTTCAACCCAAATATAGCTCTTAGACACCTTTTCTGCATTACGAATGCTTGATCAATCTCAACACAACGCCCCCACAGGATAATACCATACCTTAGAGTGGAGGTTATATAGCCATGGAAAGCTGTTAATGCGGCATCTCTAGATACCTCGCAGCTAATACGCCTCAAAGGGTATATAAAATTATTTATTTTAACACAAATGTCATTTATATGATTTTTCCACGAGCAAAATTGATCTATATTTATTCCCAGAAACTTAACAGTCAGTTTCGGCCAGGGCGACGCCTTTATAAGATATATTTAGGGCCTGCGGTTTTGATCGATAGGTATGAAATTGCATGAATTTTGTTTTATTAATATTAACTTTTAAGTTGTTAGCCTCTAGCCACTCTATAGTTCTTTGAAGAACACTATTTATTTCTTGCTCGTACGAACTTTTATCTTGCCCTTGTAGTATCGTCGGCAAACAGTACACATTTATGATTTATAATTTCTGGGAAATCATTTATGTAGAGCAAAAACATTGGCGGCCCTAAAATACTGCCCTGTGGCACGCCATATCTATTGTACTTAAACGAAGATTGGCATAATTCGAACATTTTAGTTTGGTCATTATAATTCACTACTTCAACTGATTGTACTCTGTCGGACAAATAAGATTCCAGCCAGTTATATGCCGTTCCTCTGATTCCATATCTGGAAACCTTTTCCAATAATCGTTTATGAGAGACATGATCAAACGCTTTACTCATATCCATGAATAAAACTGTAACAGGAATTTTCTTATCAATACAGTCTGTTATTTCTTTTATTAATTGAAAGGCTGCCAAAGAAGTACTTCTATTTTTACGAAACCCATTCTGTTCATCCTTAATAATCTTGTGCTTTTCAATGAAGTTTGCTAATTTGTTGCGAAAAGCTTTTTCAAATTTTTTTGAAAATATAGGTATCAAAGTCACGGGTCTGTAATTGTCCATTTGGGTGCCATCCCCTTTTTAAAATATTGGTTTCACTACTGATCTCTTTAATAAATCGGGAAATATTCCTTGTTCTAGAGAGGTTAACAACATGTAGAAGTGGCTCTAAAATTATATTAACTGACAGTTTTATGTCAGTGCGAATATTATCATAACCACTTGCTTTGGAATCGTTTAAAGACATCACTATTTTTTTAAGAGTAAGTTAAGTAAGTTCCCTCATATCATCTAAACTCCTCGTCACATTTGGACAAATGAGGTATTGTTGGAAGCATTTTGACCGTCTGCTGGTTATAGGCTATGTGACGGCACATTAAATTGAATATGGCGCATAAAAAAAAGGTGCTAGGGCACAAATTGAACAGATAACGTGTGACTGATTTTTATATGTCTGTCTGTGATGTCTTGTTTATGCCTTTTTAGTTGACTTTTTGTCGTAGTTGGGTTTTAGTTTTATGTATTTTTATTTTCCCCGAAGGGTTACGCAGATGTGTACCTGAATAAGTGGACACACATTTCGCCAGTAATGTTTAAGTCCCATGTATTGGGAGGCGAGCCTATTGCCGTCAACGGGGCACAAATCCAAAGTCTGGGCTGTTACTTAGAAATTTCTGATGGTAAAACTCAATAACACTTTGCTCGAGCTGGGAATCGAACCCAGGACCCCACGCTCAGCAGTCGCGCTTGCGACCACGATACCAGCGGGGCAGTCGAGTGATTCTATAGATCTCTTAGGGCCAGCGCACATATGGCGGAGCGCAGCGCAGAGCATTTTTCATTGTCAAACAAATATCAACGTTGCGTGCCTAAAAAAAAAGTTGAGTATAAATAACCTGAGAAGCGCACCTCTTGCCACTTAGACGCGCTCTCGAGCTAATGGAAGTTTATTTCATTTTCAAGTTTATTTCAATGGAGCAGCGTCATTATTTGATTGACAGTGACGAATGCGTAACGTATCTCTCAACAGTTGCATCCAAAACATGCTCCGCGAGCTGCACGAGGAGGGCCTGCACTCGTCGCACGATTGCCGCGCCTACCTGGGCCGCATGTTCCGCCCCAAGCTGTACGAGCTGCCGCCGTGGGCCAGCGACCTGGATGCGGCAGACTTCCTCCTGAACCGCTGCGTCATGATACATCTGAAGGAGCACAAGGATAAGTTTAATGCGCTGGTGTTTATGGCGCAGAAACTTTATGATTTGGTGCAGAATAAGTGTAAGGTAAGCAGTCTGTGGCAGCCTTTATAGAAAAACTAGCAGTTACCCGCGACTTGGTCTGTAACTCACTTTCGCATTTATAATATACTAGCTGCGCCCCGCGGTTTCACCCGCGTAAGTCTCGATCCCGTGGGAATATCGAGATAAAAAGTATCCTATGTGTTAATCCAGGTTATAAGCTATCTGTTTGCCAAATTTCATCCAAATCCATTCAGCCGTTTTTGCCTGATTGAGTAACAAACATCCAAACACACAAACTTTCACATTTATAATATTATTAGTAGGATTATAATATTAGTAGGACTAGCTGTGCCCCGCGGTTTCACCCGCGTAAGTCTCGATCCCGTGGGAATATCGGGATAAAAAGTATCCTATGTGTTAATCCAGGTTATAAACTATCTGTTTGCCATATTTAATCCAAATCCATTCAGTAGTTTTTACGTGAAAGAGTAACAAACATCCATCTATCCATGCATCCATCTATCCATCCATCCATCCATACTTAGAAACTTTCGCGTTTATAACATTAGTTAGATACATCATGATAACGCTTTTGTGGGGGGCTAGGCTGATATACAGGGTGTAAAAAGACCCACCACATAGCCGTCAACTACCCATTCTGTACATCAAATTATGTAACACTAGCTGTGCCCCGCGGTTTCACCCGCGTAAGTCTCGATCCCGTGGGAATATCGGGATAAAAAGTATCCTATGTGTTAATCCAGGTTATAAGCTATCTGTTTGCCAAATTTCATCCAAATCCATTCAGCCGTTTTAGCGTGAAAGTCTAACAAACAGACAAACTCACTTTCGCATTTATAATATTAGTTTGGACTAACTGTTCCCCGCAACTTCGTCTGCGATCCAGGATGAAAACTAGCCTATGTCCTTCTCCAGGTCATGGTCTACCCTTGTGCCAAATTTCATGTCATTTGGATGTAGTACATTACATATTAATATTTTATTATGAACAGTCTCTGCTTGTCCTGTGGAGAGAGGAGCTCGTAGCTAAGTAATAACAGCCGCACGGATCGATCCATCAGGTTAAGCTACGCTTGCCGGGGCTGGTCCGTGGATGGGTGACCATCTTTACATATCGAGACTCCTCTGTGCCTCGGAACGCACGTTAAGCCGTTGGTCCCGGCTGTCTTTTGTGGATCTTTGACAGTCGAAAGTCTGGCAACCAGTCTTGCCAAGGGGTATCGTATTACCCAGGTACTGGGTTGTGGAGGTCATATAGGCAGCCGCTCCATGTAAAATACTGGTATTCAGCTGCATCCGGTAAGACTGGAAGCCGACCCCAACTTGTTGGGAAAAGGCTAGGCAGATGATGAGTGTTTGCTTGTCCTGGTTTTATTCCATTTGATTGACATAACTGACCGTTTATTCCTAGTTTATCAGAAACCATTTCTAATACTACTTTCTGATTACCAGGTGGAAGGTGCAGATGCTGTAATGGTTCAAGAACTCCTGGTGGGCGGCCACCTGTACCTTCAGGTCCTGAAGGAGAGACTACAGCAGCTGATCTCCGTCATCAGGATACAGATCATGAGGAAGGCCAAGACTACCAAGAAACTGGTTTTTGGACAGGTCAGTTTTCAAAGTAATTTTTTTTCTTTATATTTAGATAATAGTATGTGACGTTTGGTCTGTGGATGGGTGACCATTCAAAGCACCACCTGTTTTGATGCGATCAAAAATTGTTCTAACCTATAATTTTGTTGTTCTTCATTAATTAGTAGTCCAGATAACACTTGTACTGTGTTTAAGAAGCCGATTAGAATATAAATAGTTGATGATCTATCCATAACATAATATTATAAAGAAGTGAAATGGATGTATTTAGATATATTGTTGTTAACATTGCTGATTACTGTTATCTTTTTGTATGCACGTGTTTCTGTGACAATTAAACCTATTTTTCTTTCTTCTTTTCTTTCTTTCTTTCAAATTTGTTTGTTTATTTGTATGTAGGGGGTATAATCTCCGGAATTACCAGTCGAATTTGAAAAAATATTTTTGCATTGGATAGCCTAATTCTTGAGGAAAGTTATGTAACATCACGCTACGACCCTTAGGAGTCCAGCAAAAAGAACGCTAAGCGAAAACGAAGTAATAGCACAGGCGGGCGATGCGATGCGACGCGTTTGGTCGGGGGTCGAAATTTCACGCGGACGAATTCGCGAGCAGAGCTAATGCACAATATTTCCCTTCATCTTTTTAAATTAAGTCCCCGTTTGACTATCCATTTTAAAAGCTTTCTAGATTAAAGTATGGTTTATGAATCTTTCAAGGCTAGATAACTTAAAAAGCCCTTATTTCCTTCAGCACGAGCTCCAGCAAATGCTCCGCAGTTCAGGCAACTTGGAGCAGAAGATGGAGACGTTCCTCGCGACAGGCAACGCGCCGTCCAACAACGTGAACCTAGCGCAGTACAAGGGACTGACGATAGTGGCGGAGAACATCAACAGGATGCGATACATGTCGCATTTCAAGTTAGTGCCTAAATACTGTCATAATTAGTCCTAGAAAATGAGATTAAGGGGGATGCGCTAAGGAAGCCCGCGAAATTCAAAATTTCTTATGTTTTTTGCAATTTTTAGGTTAGAGTCGGGTTGTCGGTTGATTAAAATCTAATTTGCGACCGTAACAAAGAATTATAAGCATTAGAATCAGCAATACAACTCTCTAAGTTCATATAAGTGCCAAATGTCATGATATCATGAAATAGTCATTCAATACACTTATATTTATTTATTTTATTTTAAATAGAACGGCCGAAGCCAATTACACTATTTAAACATATAATTTATTTAACTCAGTCATGCATTCTTCTCACAAAAATTCAGACATTCTGACAGTATCATCTTCCATTCATCCGCAAACATATCAAAATCTGTATTAGAGTTCAGGAGAGCGAATAGCGTCATATGAACTTAGAGAGTTGTATTGCTGATTCTAATGTTTATAATTCTTTGTTACGGTCGCAAATCATATTTTAATCAACATACAACCTGATACTGACCTGCAAATTACAAAAAAACTAAAGAAATTTAAATTTCGCGGGCTAACATGAAGGTTTCACCTTAAGGTATGCTTGCACCACAACTCAGAATGTCTGAAATGGCGACAGGTCACAGGTAAGCGACCCACGGATGCCCCTCAAGTTAACGGTTAAAGTCTACAAGTCCATAAGGCCTGTCGTACTGTGTGGACCGGAAAACTGGGCCGTGAAGACGACAATTGAAAAAAGATTGAAAGAAAGAAGAATAGGTTTATTTGACACAGAAACACGTGCATACAAAAAGATTACTTACGTACTTACTTAATCATAATATATGAATCTTAGAAATATGAGACGAGGACAGGCGCGGTCCGAGGGTGAGGGTCCTAGGGGTCCCCCCCAAAATCATTCAAGCTGTCGAGAGACTGAATGATTTACGTGCTTAAGGGCGAATTTCACCAAACTTTTATATCGAGTATAAGTCTTATCCTGCGAATAAATTTTGAATTTTTGACAGTTTTTCCATACAAAAACTGTCACGACGACAATTTTATTCCACAGATAAAAGATATCTGACTTTGATAAAATCAACCCTTAGTAACTAAAAACTGTTGGTACTTGAGCCACAGTGACCCCGATGGGCATATACAAAAAAAGTTTTTAGAGGATTTATCAATTAGGTAATCATTTCCCTAAAAATATTCCTCGGCACCAATGGTGACCCCCCTCAAAATCTTGGGCTGTGATCGCGCCTGGACGAGGAGTACATAAAAAAAGAAAAAGGCAGCTGCACGTCATGACTGTGACAAGAAGGCTTCCACTCAGCATGATGCTGCGCTATGGGGACCCACAGCACAGCGCTGATTTTCAATGGTCACCCGAAAAAGACGTACGGAAATCAAGTCAGATTAGGGATTGCATGTAGCGGAGATGAGAATGTTGAGATGGATGTGTGGAGTGACGAAAATGGATAAAGTAAGAAATGAGCATATAAAGGGAAGTTTCAAGGGAAGTTTTCAGGGCGCCATCACGTGTGACAGAAAAGTTGAAAGGAGACTCTTCTTTTAAATACTTACTGTAACAGTTATATAAAATTTTCGTGCAGGTCCATCCATCGCGGCTCGTTCTTCATGGAGATGCGCACGACAGAAGCCCGCCAGCTGCTGCCGGACGCGTGGGGCTTCGTGTGTCCCGTGCACACGCCCGACGGCGCGCCCTGCGGACTGCTCAACCACCTCACTATGACTGCACAGGTTACTCCTTCTGCCTTTGTCCCATGTTACTTGGTGTCGGCGCTGCCCGATTTTTTCTTCCAGTCTACTGCTGCCACGCTTGCGATAACTGCAGTTAATACGTTTTGCATAATTTCCAGTAATTGGCGTTCAAAGCTTTTCCACACATTTTTACCTTTTCTGACTTGTTTTATTAACTTATTTTTAGTCTGATTTTTGAAACGTGGGGCCTAAGTTAAGTATTATTTTCTTATATAATCATTAAATACGTATTTCTATTAGAATACTTTTAAATGACAAAAAACTATTTTACACCTAGTACGAGTTTAACAACTTTAGTATGAATTGCTTAATGTAATCGCAGTAATTATGAAGTTACTAATCGAGTTACTGCCGTTATCCTTATTGAAAATGAATTAATTAAAAATGGCAGTCAGATCAAACTGTACAGCTCATTAAGATAAGATAAGATAAGATAAGATAAGATAAGATAATATTTTATTCAAAAATAACAAGGCATAAAAATTAGTACAGTTTTGCTTAAATGTAAATTATTTTTCTAAGATTTACGTGCCTGAACTAGGTTACCCTGTGTTTCATTGAGCTGATTCCGAATCTATGTTTAACTCAATTTGGACAAAATGATAATTACTGCAGATATCGCAAGCGCGGCAGACTGTTAGCCGTCACTTTATCATTCACTCCATTTTCTTTCTTATTCCTCACACAATCCATCCATTCCTTTCTTTGGTGTTCCTCTTCTCCATTCATCAACATTTATATGCTCTTTTAGTAAAATGCGTTTCATCCCTCCTCATCAGATGCCCATACCAAACACTATGACTGCACACGTAACTATTGTTAAATATCGTCAAGAATCATCATAATTATTACCCTATGGGGTCTCAACTCGAACAAATTATAATTAGTCTTGAACAAAAAATCATAGATGGCAGCATAAGTAACAATTTATGAAATTAACAATCACTAAAAAGCGTTATACGACAAATTTTGGCTGAGGTAATATTAGTAGAAATCAAAACATCTTTGTTTAATGCTGATTTATGTATTTACACTCATACATCTCGGATTTTCAACAAAAAACTTAAATTAAGCCGTTTACTTCAATTCGAACCCTTAGGGCGAATTTCACCAAACTTTTATACCGAGTATAAGTCTTATCCTGCGAATTAATTTTGAATTTTTGACAGTTTTTCCATAGAAAAACTGTCAGACGCCATTTTTATTCCACGGACAAAAGATATCTGACTTTGATAAAATCAGCCCTTAGAATGATAAAGTAGCCATCTGCTAATCATTTTGTTGAGAGCTCTTTGCAATAGATGGCGTTTTACTCAAGTGATGACAGGGTCACTTTAAACTTGCGTTTACGTCGTTTCATTAAGGAAAATCAAACATTTTTTTTTTTTAATCTAGTACTTTCCGTAGAAATGTAAAAATTTAACATCTAGGAAGAAAAAACGTAAAAAAGGAAGAAAAACGTCTAGGAGTCTTGCGTAGTATCTAGGCAAGACTCCTAGATGGCGTTAAAAAACTACAGTCTCTGGCAATTAGTGAGTCGCTGATGCTGCCATCTGTTAAAATTTTTTTTTTATGGGTTTGGGTATCTGTACGTAGTATTATAATATCTGTGCTAATACTAACTATCCTAAACCTAACTATCAATACTAATATTATAAATTCGAAAGTAACTCTGTCTGTCTTTCTGTATGTTACCTTTCCACGCCTAAACCACTGAACTGATTTCGATAAAATTTGGCAAGGTATCTGATGGCATCCCAGGGAAGGACATAGGGTACTTTTTGTCGACACACCATGCGGGCGAAGCCGCGGGCTGAAGCTAGTAATATAAATGCGAAAATGAGTTTGTTTGTTACGCTTTCACGCTAAAACGGCTGAATGGATTTGGATGAAATTTGGCACATGGTAAGACCATGGCCAGCTGGCGTAGCATGGCGCTTTCTATCTCTACGAAGAATAGACATAGCTTTTTCTATACAAAGTGACAGTTCGTTTCTTCATTTTTGACATCCACCGTAGAAATCTTTATACAATCTGTCATTTTGTCTTTCATTTCTAACGATCTTTGTCTAGGTCTTTTTATATGTAGACTATTTCGGAAGAAAGTTTTCTATCCTTACTGTCTAAATCACACTGACAACCGATAAATCCCATGATAAAACAAAGGATTCTGAGTCGAATTATGTAAAAGAGTGAATTTCGTAAAAAGTGCAGTTGACTCTTTCTATTTTGCTGCCGTCTCGTACTGTCTACTGTCTACAGAAAACGTCATTTTTGTCTTCTCTTCCGTCGACAAAACGGTGCTCATGCTACGCCTGCTGGAATAGGACATAGGATACTTTTTATCCCGGTAGTAGTACGTTCCCGTGTGATATTTTCCAAACTCCACGCGGGCGAAGCCGCGGGCAAAAACTAGTTAAACATATTTTGTAACAGTATTATTATTAACAGTATTTATTGTCTGTAGGTGACACAACCTGCCGACCCGAAGCAAATTGCAACATTACCACAAGTGTTAGAAAGATGCGGTAAGTTATCCCAAATTAATCCTTTTTTTTTTTGGTCCGCAGAGTAACATCCTTAATAATATTAAAACAATTAAATAAAAAACTCAACTACGGCAAAAAAATCAACTAAAAAGGTATAGACAAGAATCACAGACAGACAAATTAAAAATCCGGAGTCACACGTATCTGTTTGATTTAAGCCCTGTACTGAGTTTCGAAATTCTCAATGAGTTGAAAATGTGTTTGTTGATTTGGTGTTCCTTGCAAAAGGATCGACGTAATTTTTACCCGACTACGACGAAGCAAAAAGGAGGGTTATGATTGGTATATAGATTGTTTATGAGGCGGATAGTGAAAAAGGCTAATTTTTTATCCCGGAAAATCCTATGCTCTTTATGGCAACCGTGTGTAATATTTACTTAAAAATAAATAGGAAATTCTCCCTCCACCCAGGAATGGAAGCCATAAGCTCAGTAGCCCAAACCCCTCTCTCCCGCGACGTGTACAAATACCCAGTATTCGTGGACGGCAGGCTGGTGGGATACTTGGCAGAGGACACGGTGGACAAGTCCGCTGCCTACCTTCGGACCCTGAAGATCAAAGGCGAGGAGGTGCCTATCACCACGGAGATTGTCGTTGTGCCTAAGAAACAGGTGGGTTATTCAATTTTGTCGTAGCTTGTGTAACTATACAAGGTCAAATTAAAGTAACTAGGGATACTCCGCAGACGTGATGGATCGAGAACTAAACACGGTCATCACCTGTCTAGCCTTTTCCCAACTATGTTGGGGTTGACTTCCAGTCTAATCGGATGCAGCTGCATACCAGTATTTTACATGGAGGACCTTGGTGTGACATTTGATTTGTGTTTGCACTTTGATTTGCACATAGAGAACATAATAAATAAAGCCTTTCGGATGTATGGTTTCGTCATGAGATCCTCAAAAGACTTCGTGCGACCCTCTACTTTTTTGCTACTATATAAAGCGTTGATAAGATCTCAATTAGAATATGCGATTCCTATTTGGAATCCGTTCTACCTCAAATATAACATTAAATTGGAATTAGTACAGAAAAAGTTTTTACGTACTGTAAACTATAAATGTTATCATTCAAGGATTCCTTACATACAATTGTTACAGCAATTTAATATTTTAAGTTTAGAATCTCGGCGTTTACTTTTGGTGGCCATGATGCTACATGGTTTGTGTAACAATAGATTTGACTGTATTGAAATCACAAATAAGTTGCGCTATACAGTGCCTAGAACTGTTATCAGACGGGCAGCGCGCGTGCCCCGGCTGTTGCCCGTAGATTCATGCAGGACTAACGCCGGGACACGAGTGCCTCTTCGTCAACTTGTTGAAACCTATAACACGCACTTCATGGACATAGATGTCTTCTCTCTTTCAAGTAAAAAATTTAAAACACTAGCTATAAATACTCTTTCACCACAATCTTAACATATCAATAATCTTTAAATTCAGTTAAACATAATAAGATAATATTGTATATACATTTCCGTTCCTGATTTATTCATCTAGTAACTCGTGGACAATGGTGTGGGTTATATGTTTACCTATTTGTGTTACGACTCATAATTTTTAACCTTAACATGTAACTGTTTTTTTGTCCCTAATAAATAAAATAAAAAATAACTAGGGATACTCCGCAGACGTGATGGATCGAGAACGGTCATCACCTGTCTAGCCTTTTCCCAACTATGTTGGGGTTGACTTCCAGTGTAATCGGATGCAGCTGCATACCAGTATTTTACATGGAGAAAAATCAAAATTCGATGCAATAAAAAAACGAACGAGCCTTAGTAGTCGCATAAGATAATATCTGGCAAATCTTGGCTGACAGTACCAACCTCTCGGAAAGGTTAGTACCACCTGTTACATACTTCCGTCCCTTTACACGAAATCACTCCCACAGATCACAGAAAAGCTAGAGGAAATATGTTACACATCAAAATGCATATTGTATAGTGTAATTAAATTAGTTGGACCCAGCTAGTATTTAGTTTGTCACACTCGAAATTAAATAAACATTTATTATCTTCCACAGATATGCTCCCAATACGCGGGCGTATTCCTTATGACGAGCGAAGCACGCATGATGCGTCCGGTCATTAACCTCTCCACCGGACAACTCGAGCTAATCGGTACTATGGAGCAACTGTACCTCGACATAGCCGTCACACACAATGAGATACTTAAAGGTATAGCCGATAGAATATAGCTTATGATTGTGAAGCATCCGGTCAGTAACCTCTCCTCGGACAACTAGAGTTCATCGGTACATAGCTGTCACACACAATGAGATACTTAATGTATAGCCGATAGAACATAGTGAAGCGTCCGGTCATCAACCTCTCTGGTCAGCCTCCCTCTTCCTATCATCGCTCTACCTTGCCTGAGGGCGACCTACTTAACGATTGCCGTTTCGCGGTCTTCACTCAAGAAGACATATTTGGCATCAGTAATCTTAATCTTCATTAGCAAGTTTCAGTTTTAAAATACCAGATTTCACCTAATATTTTCAAAAATCCTGAACAGTCTTAATTTCTAACGGAAGTCAAATACCAATTTTCATTTCTTTTTTTTTTAATATATCTTTACTTATAAAATCTTATATCCCCCGCTATTTTGCCCACTCTAATGTCTATTCATCGGTAAATAATTTATTTTTCTGATGTCAGGAAAAACGACCCACGTGGAGCTTTCGCAGACTGCGTTCATGAGCAACTTGGCGCAACTAGTACCGATGCCGGATTGTAACCAGTCGCCACGGTGAGTTTCCTATAAATAAAATAAATTTTATCTCTCTTCGACAAATAAAAACAGATGAAAACTTATGTACTTACAAACTAAGAAAAAATTAACTCGGATTGTAGTGGCATGTTAGAGTAATTTTGTGTTACATCTATAATAAGTCACGTTCACTCACGAGACTGGTTTTTGACAGTCACTTTAATCTCTTAGCTGTCATTTTCAATCTTTTGGTGATCATTTACTATCTCTCCTCATTTACTATCAATCTGCAGTCTTTTTGTACTGGTTACCAGTGATTTACAGTAGAGTGCGTTTCATCAAATAGTTCCTATGCCGTAATGCTGCAATACGAATACGCTAAGCCGCTACGGCGTCCGTTTTATAAATTGAATAGTGGAGCCAACATTACGGCAAAATAACTATTTGATGAAACGCACTCTACTATGTCTCGCCTTTGGCAAATTACTGTAATTTGGCAGTTTTTATTCACCACCTGCCTAACCTTTTCCCAACTATATTGGGGTCGGCTTCCAGTCTAACCGGATGCAGCTGAATACCAGTATTTTACATGGAGCGACTGCTTATCTGACCTCCACAACCCAGTAACTGGGTAATAGGATACCCCTTGGTAAGACTGGTTGTCAAACTTTCGGGCTTCTGACGACCCGTAACAACTGTCAATTTTAATCTCTTGGTTTTCAATCCCTTACTTTTTGTCCGTCACCAGCCTTTTTGTTTTAATCATAAACTAAACCTAAACTATTTTGTTTCAGTAACATGTACCAATGTCAGATGGGTAAACAGACCATGGGCACTCCGATCCACACATGGCTGACCAACGCAGAGACCAAGTTGTACCGTCTGCAGACACCCGCCACCCCACTGTTCAGAGCCACACATTATGATAATATTGGGCTGGACGACTACCCGTGTGGCACTAACGCTATTGTCGCTGTTATCTCTTATACTGTAAGTATAATGTGAATTAATACAGGCTGTTAGGGTAAACACCGTTATCCTTGAAACCAGTAGTTTTGTGTCATTTATAGAACGTAAAATCAATATAAAATTACGACTTTTTTTTAAAATTACCTTTTGCCACTGGAACGCTGCCGTCTCCCTCTTGAAGGTGGGCTTCAAGAGGGAGACGACAGCGTTAATAGCTGCGACACAGTTTTGTAACTAATGTAGCTATTTACGTACGCAATTCAATTTGTAAAATGTGTTTTTGTTCCAAATAAAGAAATTTGAAATTTTGAAATTTGACCTCTAGACTATTTCACCCTTTCACCTATGCGCAAGGGCAACCAACTTGCGTCTCAACACAGGTGGTGGGCGCGGGACGTGACCTGCCCAGTCGCGAGCGCGACATCTCCCTCAGTCAGTCAGCTGTTTCGCTAGCGACCATGGTGTCCGATAGAAACTTTTTAAAATCTTTTAATGAAAATAACGTTTCTTTTTTGTTGTTACTTGGTCATATCTTTTTATATTTAAGTCAACTACCCATGGTTTGAGTGGCAACGGTGTTTACCCTTACACCCTGTATAATACAGAGAAATTTATAACTCCCTGTTTTTTGGGTCCAAAATAATTTACTGAATCCATGCTAACAGAAGGCTAATAGGGAATATGCATGTGATTCAAATATGGGTCAAATATTTTTTTCTATAAACTATGTTACTTCAGAATTATGCCTCCATCAATATTTTTGAATAAAATTTCTTTTTGAGCGAGAAATTAATTTTTAAAAAGTCCCAAAAAACTGTGGGTAATTCAAATACTTGAAAAGGCTAAGAGCGGATGTGACGTAACAATCCGGAATAACAATCAAAATGTCAATGTCAAGTCAATCAACAAGTGTCAAGTCAATGTCAAACGCTCATAGAAAAAGGAGTTTTTGACGTTGACTTGACAGTTGCTTGTCTGTTTTCACGAACTGTGACGTCACCACACCAAGCGCGCCAAATGGAGGGCGTTTAAATAGCCCGGATCGGTTGGATATTTTTAAACATTTTTTTAACTACTTTAAATTGCTTTTTTGCCGTCGAATTTTTTTTAACTATTATTTGACGATGTAAACTATCGAATAAAAATATTAAAAAAATACATGCATATTCCCTATTCTCGTACGTAAAAAATGTTCACATTCAAATCGCAATCTGTCAAACTTGACAAAAATGTTGGTAAATTGATTGTATTTTTGTCAGATTGTGAATAGAAAGAAAGAAAGAAAGATTTTTTTTTATTCTGCACAAACAAAACGCACATTACAAAGAATAATACAAAAAAAAAACACATTCAGAATGAATGAATGAATGAAATGCGAATGCGAAAATTCTTAAAAATTACGGGAATTCCCCCCAGATTGCGCGTCGTTACCTCTTTTTTTTTAAAACGTGACCTTCAATATAATTAGAATTTATTTATTTGTAATATTTTATACGTTTCTTGAGCGAGAAAATCAATGATAGCTAGTCACATCTTCGTCAGCGGTGGTTACCTGCCTTATCCACGATGATACAAAAACAATTAAAAACCATTTTCTACCCTTTTCCAGGGCTATGACATGGAAGATGCCATGATAATCAACAAATCGGCGTACGAACGAGGTTTCGCCGCCGGCTCCGTATACAAAGCGGACTTCATAGAGTTGGCCCACCCCGCCTCCTACTTCTGTAGGGACCCCTCTAAACCGGACTTGGCGGAACATATCGATGATGATGGACTGCCTGCTGTCGGGGCGAGGGTTAAGCCTGAGGATCCGTTCTATTGGTAAGATAATAAATAACATCTCGGCTGTATTTCCCGAAGGCGTCTACCCCTTGTTAAGATTTTATCGTATCTCGTCGGGGTGTGATATTTATTGTAATTATATCATTTGACTCCAATAATCATAATCCTCAGTAATATTATAAATGCGAAAGTGAGTTGGTTTATTTGTTACGTTTTCACGCTAAAACGGCTGAACGGATTTGGATGAAATTTAGCACATGGGTAGACCATGACCAGGGTATATACTTCTTTTAGTATTTTTAAATTACTGTTCTCCCGTTCTGTTAATGTAATTCTGTAAAACCCTATCAAAAGATAGGGCAAAACTAAAATATAATAATAAATAAAAAAATATATATATATATGTATATATATATATATATTAAAATAATAAAAAATTGTCATCAATAAAATAAAATGTCAAATCTAAAATTCTCAAACTTGTAAATTGTTATAAAAATATATATATATATATATATATACATATATATATACATATATATATATATATTTATATACATATATATATATATACATATATATATATATTTTTTTATATACATATATATATATATATATATTTTTATAACAATTTACAAGTTTGAGAATTTTAGATTTGACATTTTATTTTATTGATGACAATTTTTTATTATTTTTGCACAAAGAAATTTTATTAATCACATTTTTATTTTGGGTTTTTATCTGTTTAAAATTTATAATAGTTTGAATTTTTGTAATCGTCTATGAGTTGTATATGTCTATGGACTAGAATGATGTCTGAAATAAATAAATAAAAATACAAGCTTTTGCCCGCGGCTTTGCTCACCTGGAGGTCGGACATTATACCACGGGATCGTACTATCGGGATAAAAAGTATCCTATGTCCTTTTCAAGGCCATGGTCTATCCATATGTTTATATATTTTTAAATCTTATCTACAGTTACTATGACGGTGAAAAGAGTACGTTCATTGTAAGCAAGTACCACGGTAAGGAGGAAGTGTTCGTGGACAGCGTGCGACTGTGTGGAGACTTCAGCTCACGACCGCTCAAGAAGGCCTGCGTTATGCTGAGGTTACAGGTAAATAAAACAGAATTTTAATCATCACGTCAGAAATCCGCACTCACGGGTTCAGCCAGCGAGTAATGGGACGAAATATCTATTCTGGGAGTCGAAACTTACTGACCGTATAAGAAGCAGGTCATCGTAATCAGATAAAATGAACAGGACTCGTTGAGACACTTCTAATGACCCCACACTCGATGGGTATACTAGAAGCTAATCAAGAGTTCTGTTATCTAGCGTCCAGGTCAGTCATCAGAGGCCCTAGACAAAGTGACATTCTATCAGCGATAACGATTAAGGAAATGGCAAAAATGTATGGGACTGACATAAGCTATCGAAAAGCTTATGTCAATTCTGTTGAAAGTCGTTGTAGAAATACGAAACGCTTTCGAAGCGATTGTCACTTGTCTAGGCCCTCAGGTCCTCTTCATCTGATAAAATGAACAGGACTCGTTGAGACACATCTAATGAGCCCACACTCGATGGGTACTAGTAGCTGTTCAAGAGTTCCGTTATCTAGCGACCAGTGCCCCGTTTATCAAAAGTTTCAAGTCTACACGTTCACAAGTTACCTAGAATGTTAATTTTCGTTAAATTCATAGCTCATCTCCATATTCATAATCAGCCTTAATGTTCCCACTGCTGGGACACGGGCATCAGGTCATCTGTCTCTTTTGGCCACATTTTAAAATAGAAAATCGAATTTAAATATTTATTGCGGTACTTGTAAACTTCTAAGACGGAACAGAGAGTCGCCGGACTCTCTCAGGATTTGTTTTAATTTTCTACAAGTTGTATTTAAAACTTTTATGCACTACTGTTTAAAAACTAAAATAACGTATGCCACTTAGAGCGACAAAAATAAGTTATGGCTAAGTTAAAAAAAAATAGTGGTAATTTCGGCTAACAAAATGAGGACTCATTTTTAAGGTATTTTTTATGTTTTTTATGTCAAAAGTAATAAGGTTTTTTTTACTTTCGGTAGTTGTGTATGATGGTCATCATTCGATATAATACCAAGCAATTGATTCATATTTTAAATCATAGAAGTGACGAGGTTCTCTATTTGTGAGAAAAAAACGCCAATTTCATAGGTGGGGACCCAATATTATAGTAAATATGGATTTGTTACAGCGTAACCCAACAGTAGGTGACAAATTCGCCTCCCGAGCGGGTCAAAAAGGAATCTGCTCTCAAAAGTGGGCAGCCGAAGACCTACCGTTCACGGAGTCGGGGTTGGTGCCCGATATCCTGTTCAACCCTCACGGCTTCCCGTCGAGAATGACCATAGCCATGATGATCGAGTGCATGGCGGGGAAGGCTGCTAGTATTCATGGACATGTGAGTATTTTTTCTCCTAATTCGGAATTTTTCACTCTATAACTCAATAATTATACTGCCCATCATAAAGTCTGCTTTAAGGCCGGCCTATATCTGGCAACGCATTCGTCACTGGCAAACAAAATAAAATAAATAAACCTTAAATATATTTTTTTTAATATTAAGATTATAATATCTAATAAATCCTTTGAGACTGTATCTTCACTCGGAGAACCTGTCACACAGTCACACAGATTACCAGGCCTCCCCCAAAAACAACGTTCGAGTATTTAAATCTTACAACGCAGCATTATAGCAACGTTGCATGCCAGGTAATGGAGGTTTATTAATTTTCAACTTTATTTCAACTGCTGCAATTGGTCGATATTTGTTTGGCAGCGACGAGTGCGCTGCGACTCGACAGATGTGCGCCGGCCCTTTTGAATATATTGCAAAATATGGGCAAATACACACGCTGGATTATCAAACAAAACAGTATCTAACATATTATTTTCATAGAAAATTTTGTAAAGGTTTGTAAGAATTTTAACAGTGCACCGCCATGCGAGCTTTATTAAAACTGAACTGGTAACTTGGGAATTTTATTTTTTTTGGGATTTATTAGTTGCACGAACTTTTTCTTGAGACGTATACTTGATAAAAGGTTGTGAGAATGATTTATAATACGAACCTTTTCTTTACATTGTAATGAAATATATATACAGGGTGGCCGGAATATCTCTCGTGCCTCGGGGTATCCAAATCACCCCCATGTATGTTCCACGATTTTTCATAGTTTTCGAGTTATGATTTTGTCGGAATTTTTGACTTAGGAACGAGAAATTTTTTTTTGTAATTTTTTTTTTTATTGACTTCTTTAGCGAATTTTCCACCTCACTGTCTTTGAAGGCCAATTTTAGCCAACGTAGCCACATTAAGTACTACTTTTTATTTGATTATGAAAACTGAGAGTCTGGCGCATTCTTGAAGCCTTCTTAGGAACCATGAAGTCACCTGTTTAGATTTTTAATTTGAAGTTGAAAATTTAAGTCATAATTCACCGAACATAAATCTATCAATTAATGTTCGAAAACTCGAAAACAAAGAAAAATCGCGGAACATACATGGGGATGATTCGGATACCCCACGACAAGAGGGACCAAAATTTTTTTTTTTTACTTCAACTGTCCGGCCACCCTGATGCTTGTTATTGAAAAACATTTTTCGTAGATACAGTAGATTATTATATATGTTTAGACCTCACTGGGGAAATAGGAAATATGAAGATATATATGTAATATCAATAGGAAAATATATGAATCCTAAAAAAAAACAACCGACTTCCAAAAAAAAAGTGAAAAATTACTTTAATTTCGGAAGTCGGTGTCTTTGCTTTTCAATTTTTGTTTTTTGCCACCGACTTCCGAAATTGAAGTTATTTTTCACTTTTTTAGTGCGTTTTTGGAAGTCGGTTGTTTTTTTTTTTTTTGTAAAAAGTTTTTATTTTTCACTTTTTAGTTGTGGTACCTACCTACCCCACACAAATTCGTATACCGTTATCTGCTATGTAAATAACAGTGACGGAGTCAACTAAGATGATAATATCCTCTACATACGCAAAGTGGGAAAAATACGTAATTATTAAAGCTAATTCAAAAAGTTCGCAAGCAAAATTAATAAAATTTATATGGGACCACCTCTGAAGCATGACCTACCAAACAAAAAAAGAATCATCAAAATCGATTCATAATTGGCGGATTAATCGCGTAACATACATACAAAAAAAAAAATTACATACAGACGAATTGAGAACCTCCTCCTTTTTGAAGAATTCGGTTAAAAATATCACAAACTCCCAATTCATACTACGATCTGCTTGCGATTCACATTACGAAATAATTTATCTGTTTGACAGTTTTGGTGGAGATTCCTCTAAAATGGTCCACACAATAAGAATCGCTTTAAAAAAAAAACACAAGCAAACTAGAGGAATTGCTAATGATAGCTGGAAATTCAGGAAATGAATTGCTTTTAGAGGAATTGCTGATGAGGCCGTTTTAGGCCCCCTAACCAAATAAAAAATCAAGATATAGCGCTACGAACAATACAGTGAAGCATGTCAAAACTACACCTCCGCTCTGTACTTACACGCTTACACGCACACATTTACAATGAAACTACACCTCACTACGTGCACACATGTTTACGAAACCGGCCTCACGTCACTGTTGACAGCGCTCTGTCTGGGTTTTTAATTTGGTCCGAGGTTCAGATTGAACTCGTATTTAATAATAATTAATACTTCAAGCTCACAAAATGCACAGAGGTGCACAGAGGTGCTCCACCTCTGTGCATTTTGTGAGCTAAGCGAATTTTTTTTTCTTAGCTTGGGCTATAGGCACTTGTGCCAATAAAAATCAAGCTAAAAAAAAAAAATTCTAATTATTTCAAAGGTACACGACGCGACGCCATTCCGTTTCAACGAAAAAGACACAGCTATAAACTACTTCGGGCGCCTACTGGAAGCGTCCGGGTACAATTACTACGGCACTGAGCGTATGTACAGCGGTGTTGACGGCAGGGAGATGGACGCCGACATATTTTACGGAGTCATTCACTATCAGAGGCTTCGACATATGGTTTCTGATAAGTGGCAGGTGAGTTTGTAACAATACAGGCTAAGATATCCGTTAAACCAAAAAACTATTATTTTTTTATTGTTTTATCATGTTAGATTTCGACTTATATAGAGTTTAGCTAGCTAATTTAGGTTGACTCTATACAATGTGGAGACGACAATACAACAATAAATGAAAACACTGGCCATAATAATGCATAAGAGTATTTTGGAACTATCAAATAAATCCTAACATCGAAATTAAAAAAAGTCATTTTTTCAAACAAACTAAATAGTAGTGAGGGGCCGACTATGGGATTTGCCGATCTTTGACTAGCTATCGTAACTAAACTATTGAATATATTTGATTAATATTTTGTATGTAGACCGAGAAGGTCATTAGATATACGGAGTTTCATTTTTTTGTCGTATTGTCGTCTCCACCTTGTATACAGGGTGTAAAAAGACCCATCACATAGCCGTCAACTACGCATTCTGTACATCAAATTAAGTAACATAGCACAAAAATAATTGCTGGGAAATGATTTTTATTTTTGTTGTGAAAAACGCTGTTTACGGCAGTGCGCAACGTAACGCACGCAAAATATTGTTTATGGGTGCATGCAACAGTTCAGGGTTCGTGGGGGTATCTATATCTATACATATAATAAATCTGTAGACGAGGCGTTTCAGTACAATGAAAAAAAAAAAAAAATGTTGGGGTGTCCAAGAATAACCAACAGATTCCATTTCTACCATTTTTGGAATTTTTTCCGTTTGTCTGTTTGTCTGTCTGTCTGTTTGTATGTTCTTTAGTTTGATTGTTCCACTATCACGTAAAAAGTACGAAATCAATATGGTTAACTTTTATACTCAAATATTGTGTGTAACTCGATGTTTCATTTAGTTTTTGTTTCATCGCAATCGCTTCAAAATATCAAAAGATATATGAATTTAAAGTGTTCAAGAAGGAATTTTCATTACGTAATGTACATACACGTAACGACATCTATTGACGCGAAATGATACTTACTACTTAATTACTAGGTAACACACGATCTCACAGATCGTGTGTTGTTATATGACCGTCATTTTCTTAGCGCGGAAACTTAACGCGATACATTGTGTATAGAATATAACTCTTAAGTTACGTTAATTAAAATTTTCCAGATGCGTTGTTTATTTATTAGTTTAGTATTAGTGCGATAGGTGGCGTTACCTATCTTTCAAATCATGATAATCATGAAAGAATAGTGACAAATGTTAATTTCTTAAAAAATATAGGTATTTATTCTTTAATGTTACACTTTTCTACATAGCTTATTTAGCTTACAGAGTGTTCGAACGTTTTCCCATATATTTTGACAGTATCACTTCGTGCTCGATAGATGGCGTTGTTCATTTATTGTCATTTTCTGAATCGCGGTGTTAAGAGTCTCCGTCGAAGAATGACTTTCGCCCAGATATTCCAACTAAGTTTTAGAGCAGGTATCTTTGTTTTTGACTTCTTTAGTGTCGATAATAATAATAATAATAAATAATAAATTGTTGGTTGGGTTGTCATTCGTTGAAAGTATTGTTCGGATTGGTTTTGATTTGGTATTTTGATTGGTTTCGTTCATTTGGTTCAAATTAAGAAGTCAAGAAACGAGTCGTTACAGATCGATTCAAACTTAATGGCGGCTTGGAAGTTAGCTTTTAGCTGCGCAGTACCCCACCACTCACCCCGCTGTCACATGAAGTTGTTACTGCACAGTGACTCGACTCATGTTCCGAGCCGCGATTAAGTTTGAATCGAACTGTACTTTACTTCGTAATTTGTTCGTATGATTCGTGACCGCCGCTCATTCGATTCGATCGTTGTTGGCGTGTGCTATAGTTGATTTGATTCGTTCGACTATTGGACAGCAATTAATACACAAATATTGGCACGTTTCTGGGGAAAGTCAACAATATACATCGATAAATACGGTTACCGAAGAAGACGATGCCACACACTATCCAGTAGAGTTCCTAGAATCCCTTAACACACCTGGTCTTTCAGCACACAAAATTTGTTTAAAAGTCGGAGTGCCAATAATTCTTCTCAGAAATTTAAGTCCTCCCAAACTTTGCAACGGCACTCGGCTCATAGTCACCAATCTCCAACAAAACGTCATCGAAGCCGAAATCTTAACAGGTTGCGGCGCCGGTGATTTTGTTTTTATTCGAAGAATTCCTCTCATTCCCAATAATTTCCCGTTTAGTTTTAAGCGTGTGCAATTCCCCGTCAGCCTATGTTACGCCATGACCATTAACAAAGCTCAGGGCCAGACATTATCCGTTGCGGGGGTGGATCTTAGTATTGGTTGCTTTTCCCACGGCCAACTTTATGTAGCTCTTTCGCGTGTGAGCAACCCTAGCAACTTTTTTGTGTACGCTCCAGGTGGTTCCACCGCTAATATTGTATATAGAGAAGCATTTCCCTAAATAAAAACACAAGTTTTTTGGCAGTTTCTTACTAGGAAAATTCACCAGGCCTGGTCGAAAGATTCCCCCTTTTTAAATGAAGGTACAACTTTTCTAAGCGACATAATTATTGTTTTCCGACATCCATGCGAACGAAGTCGCGGGCACAGCTAGTTTAAAATAGAGTTATAACATTTAAAACTTGCTTCCTAAAAAACCGTTAGAAAAAGTTGGAATTTTGATCTTCAATATCTCCGTAACCACCGCTTGCTGGGGTTGGTCCGTGGATGGGTGACCATCTTTACATAACAAGACTCCTCCGTGCCTCGGAAAGCACGTTAAGCCGTTGGTACCGGCTGTCCGTCGTAGATCTTTGACAGTCGTTACGGGTCGTCAGAAGCCCGAAAGTCTGACAACCAGTCTTACCAAGGGGTATCGTATTACCCAGTTACTGGGTTGTGGAGGTCAGATAGGCAGTCGCTCCATGTAAAATACTGGTATTCAGCTGCAGTTGGGAAAAGGCTAGGCAGTTGAATATCTCTGTAACCAGAAGGTTCCTAGTTATGGCTCAGAACAAGAAAATGAGCACAATGACGGGAATAGTTGCTTTCGGCTACTTAAGTGTCTTATTACACCCGTTATTTCCCCCCCCAGGTCCGTACCACGGGCGCAGTGGACGCGCTGACCCGCCAGCCCGTGAAGGGGCGGCGGCGCGGGGGCGGCGTGCGGCTGGGAGAGATGGAGCGGGACGCGCTCGCCTCGCACGGTGCCGCCTTCCTGCTGCACGACCGGCTGTTCCACTGCAGCGACAAGACTGAGGTTTGTTGATAACATAGAGAAGAATTTTCTCCATCCATAGGGTATGTTGCCCTAATGCTGAGCTAAGGCTCTAGTACCCTGGGCCCTAATACGCCATTCTTCCGTATTTTGTGCCAATCATATTTAAGTTTTGCTTTCTTTTAGAACTCTTACAGTGTTTTTATTCAAACTAAGATTAGTATAAAAAAAACACTGTGGAACCATTTTATTTTATCTTAAAAGTTCACGCGTGTCGGGGTTTATGGAGGCGAAAAACCGATTTAACTAGGTCTTATATCTGGGAAAATTCGTTTTCTCTATTTTCACCCGAGAAAAGCTCGGTTGCCCAGGTACTGAGAATAAAGTTATCTCAAATTGCAATCACTGGATACTATAGATGTACTACTGCTTGCCTTTCTGTGGAATTCAAATGTAATTAAAATATTATTTCCTTCTCCAGGCAATCCTCTGCTCAAAATGCGGCACCCTCTTGGGCCCTATAGTCGGCAAGAGTGAAACTAGCAAAGAAACATGCCGCCTCTGTGGCGACGGCAGCCTGGTGTCCATAGCCATCCCCTACATCTTCAAGTTCTTCGTGACGCAGCTCGCCTGCGTCAACATCAATGTCAAGATCAACTGTAGCGAGCATCTCGCTATTACTGGATGATGTAGACTTAGGTTTAAGAGAAAATGTTGTTGCAATAAAGATGGAAGTTGTTTATTGTAGTTTTACTTTTAGATAGCAAGAATATTGAATTATGTATCTGCCATGTTATCTCTGCCACCCTGGGTTGATTGGTAGAGAACGCCTAAGGCATTAAATTGAATCCCAATTATTATCCTAATCCTAACTAATAGTGTCACTGACTCTGGCAGGGCCACCATCAGGGATTTTAATTTTGATTACACAAAAAATTAGTCGAAATTTGTCGCAAAGTATCAGAATTTGTCGGTCACGGGTTCAAAAGATATAAGCGTTTATAGGTGGCCGATCTGGAGAGAGTCTCCCCAGCAGGGCCACATTTATATCTCAAAAACTAGGGCACCTAGCGAAGATCTGTTTTCTCCCATAATTTTTCGAGAATTTGTGGCAATTTGTCGCCAAATATCAGAATTTGTCGGTCACTGGTTCAAAAGATTAAGGGTTTATAGGTGGCCGATCTGGAGAGAGTCTCCCCAGCAGGGCCACTTTTATATCTCAAAAACTAGGGCACCTAGCGAAGATCTGTTTTCTCCCATAATTTTTCGACAATTTGTGGCAATTTGTCGCCAAATATCAGAATTTGTCGGTCACTGGTTCAAAAGATTAAGGGTTTATAGGTGGCCGATCTGGAGAGAGTCTCCCCAGCAGGACCACTTTTATATCTCAAAAACTAGGGCACTTAGCGAAGATCTGTTTTCTCCCATAATTTTTCGACAATTTGTGGCAATTTGTCGCCAAATATCAGAATTTGTCGGTCACTGGTTCAAAAGATTAAGGGTTTTATAGGTGGCCGATCTGGAGAGAGTCTCCCCAGCAGGGCCACTTTTATATCTCAAAAACTAGGGCACTTAGCGAAGATCTGTTTTCTCCCATAATTAGTCGCTAATTTGTCGCAATTTTACACCAAGTTACAGATTCAGTCGGGTCTTAGTTTAGGAGATATAATGAGTTCAATTAGTAAGGGATAGTCCAAGAGCTAGATCGAAGAGTTAACGAAAAATTGCCAAGAAACAATTTTTCTATTAATATGTGTAATATACTTCTAGTTTTATCGGTCTAAAGTCCTTAGAAATGTCCGAGAGACATAAATTCTCAATTAAATAAATGTTTTCATGTTTTAAATTACTAGGTTAGAATGGCTTAAACTTCTTTGAAAACATTAAACCTTGCTCTTGGCACTCTTGGTCTATTTGGTGTCAAGATGTACAGTCGCATGCAACTATTTTACCAGTTTACAATGTTAAGCTCTAATTAACGTTAGACTGATCGTACCTTTAGGGCGAATTTCACCAAACTTTTATCTATACATATAATAAATCTATTCTATCTTCTATACATATAATAAAATCGTAAACGGTCCGTGTCTGTACATTAAAGATTTTTGCAAAAAAAAGTACTGGAAGCCGCGGGAAATAAGTAATAAAAAGTAAATAAACATTTTTTGACATTTTTGTCTGTTTGTTTGTTCGTTTGTGAGCGCATCACGTAAAAGCCTCTCATTGGATTCCAAATTGAATAACTGAACAATAAGAAGCTTTATTGTGAGTAACATTTAGTCTTTATTTCATCAAAATCGACCGGCAGAATCAAAAGATATATGGATTTAACATTTATGTATTATTTTTTATCCAGGTAATTATGTGCACGCTTGACGGTATTCTGTTCACAAGAAATTGTGCCGTTTCCAAGCTGTAACCTAACAAAAAGTACTAGGCTTGCATGAATTCACGTTAAGATTATTGTCGCCTGTATGAAAGAAAGTTCATCACTAGAGAATAGCTCGACCGATTTGGATGACTTTTTTTGTTGTATTCGTATTTGGACAAGGTTTGTATGAAATATTTTTTTTGTTAATCCACCGGAAAAGTCGGAATTACACCCGGGCGACGCCGGGCACGAACAGCTAGTACAGAGTATAAGTCTTATCCTGCGAATAAATTTTGAATTTTTGACAGTTTTTCCATACAAAAACTGTCAGATGACCAATATATTCCATGGACAAAAGATATCTGTACAGTCGCATGCAACTATTTTACCAGTTTACAATGTTAAGCTCTAATTAACGTTAGAATAATAAAAAACTGATCGTATCTTTTGGGCGAATTTCACCAAACTTTTATACAGAGTATAAGTCTTATCCTGCGAATAAATTTTGAATTTTTGACAGTTTTTCCATACAAAAACTGTCAGATGACCATTATATTCCATGGACAAAAGATATCTGACTTGATGAAATCAGCCCTTAGTAAAATTTTTAAAATACTTAAACGTTGAAAACGTTTGTCAATTTATTGTAATCAAATTTTATTTATAAAAAAGAAATTTCCAAAAATTTCGTTTGATGTGTGTATTTTGAGGTTATTGTGAGTGATGCATAGAGTAAAGTAATATATAGGGTAGAGTGATGTGTTGAAGTAGGGACGGGTTGAGTTTTTATTTTATCTTAATTTAGGTTAGAATAATAAAACTTCTATTGTCGAAAAAATATAAAATTTACTACCTTAAAGTTATTGTACTTACAGAATGTTACAAATACCTACTTAATCAATATTATGAAGAGATACAGTTTGTGAGTTTGGATGTTTTAGGGGTAATCTCCGGTACAACTGATCCGATTTTGAGATATAAATGTGTTCCTGCTGGGGAGACTCTCTCCAGATCGGCCACCTATAAACCCTTATATCTTTTGAACCAGTGACCGACAAATTCTGATACTTGGCGACAAATTGCGACAAATTGTCGACAAATTATGGGAGAAAACAGATCTTCGCTAGATGCCCTAGTTTTTGAGATATTTTGGCCATGTTGGGGAGACTCTCCAGATCGGCCACCTATAACCCCTTATATCTTTTGAACCAGTGACCGACAAATTCTGATATTTGGCGACAAATTTCGAAACCGCGGGGCGCAGTTAGTATTTAATAAATAAAATTATCAATTCCATACATCACTGTAGAACGTGTTTCTGATATTGTGATGGCAACATTAGCATTTGGAGAAGGTCGACAGTCGAAAAACCGGATGGGCCAGCATTCTGGTGATCATCAAGGGTGTAATTCAATGGCACAAAACTGTGAAATGCTCATCGGTTGCCAATTATATGTATTCTATTGAACTAAGATATGGTAATTATGTCTCTTGAATTCAACAACATATTGGCTGCCCAATGAGTAGGCTGGAGATCCGTAGGAAAACCGACATAGCCCAAAGGATTGCCAAACTTAAGTGGCAGTGAGCAGGGCACATTGCTCGCAGAACAGATGGCCGATGGGGCCGATGGGGCCGAAAGGTTCTGGAGTGGCGACCGCGTACCGGAACGCGTAGCGTTGGAAGGCCCCCACAAGGTGGACCTCATCCTGTGTCGTCCTGGTGAAGGCTGCGGGAATCCGCTGGATGCGAGAAGAACAGAACCGGTCGCCTATGTCCAGCAGTGGACGTCTTTCGGCTGAAATGATGATGATGATAATGATTGGCTGGTCACCGCCTTTGCTTTTCATTCTAGACGAAATGTTTTGCCTTGTAATAGTGTGAGATTCATATTCTGCGTGTTATTATAGAACCTCAGGAGCGTACTATGTGCTCAGGAGCAACAAATAAAACAAATTCATACCTTAAAATTAATGTATTAACTGCAAAAGAGGTCACATCAATAGATTTATCTGAAAATAGTATAACGCGCGCGACAGGGATCGCAATTAACGTGAACGGTGATGCTTTTGAAGGAAGATGTCAATAACCTTTCAAATCCAGTACATTTTATGATAGTTCTTAGTTCGCTACGTTCATTACGATCTATGTCGCACTCTAGTTACTATGACTTAAACTAAAGAACTGTCACTTTGACATATAAACTGTCACATTGACATATGATGAGCTGTCAACTTGACAGCTAATCTTCATCCATAGCTTCCTCATCTTTTTCCTTCTTCTTCTTCTTCTTTTTCTTCTTCTTGGCACTGGCTTCAGCGTCCACAACCTGTTGTAGTTCATCCAAGGCTTCTTTCATGACTTCTATATTCTTCTTGGGAATGTCACCTGTCTCGTAGAACTTCAAACGGTCCTCAACCTGCTGACGTAGTTTCTCGCCGAAAACTGATGATTGTATTTCTGGAAAAAGAAAAATATTTGAGTTCATGTTAATTTAGTCACTGCAATTTAGTCTTTATGCCTATGACATTAAAGTCATATATGTGCGCTAGTGATTTGAAACGACTACGTATTTTAAAAATCCCATTTCATGGATTGGTTTAATATATAAAACTATGGAGTTTCTTGCCGGTTCTTCTCCATACGAAACTACCTTTTGGAAGGGTAACTAGAATCGATTCTATTTCCTTGTAAATTTTGACATTCAAAACTGCCTTATGCCTAATTCAAAATTTCAAATACATGATTTGCCTTTGAATCACGGGAGAAAATCGCTATGTAAACAATAACCGAGTTGTGACACAACTAGGCATAAGCATAAAACTAAGTAACTACATAAGTAGTACACTGCCATAGGAATCAGTAAAATCTTAGTATTATACAGAATTTTCGTCAAAAATGTGCTAGAAATAATATTGTAGCAATAAAATTAGTACATGATACGCATTTGGCGTTCATATCTGGATATAACTGCAATTATTATAGCACTACTATTATTACCACAAGTGCAGGTTACACTTGCAATAGATCAAAGTGTGCATTAAACAAAAACCGACAGAAATGAAAACTTTAAACTCGTATTAGCGCCATCTATATTCTATGTACTTCATATGCTATAATGTTGGCTACATTATTGTAGGATACGAATAAGCTACACCGCTAAGGGCCGATTTACCCAAAGCCAGATGTCTTTTATTCGGGGAATAAAATTACGAACATCTGACAGTTTTTGTATAGAAAATCTGTCAAAAATTTAATTATTCGCTGGATTAGACTTATACTAGGGATAAAAGTTTGATCGAATTCGCCCTAAGACGCTACCTCTTTTTTAAAGTAGAGCCAACATTACGGCAAAGGTACTATTTGATGAAACGCACCACGGCGCACGGTGACGCGAATCCCTAATAGAAGCCCCTGCTAAAAGTTTTTGGTAAAATATCTAAAAAAGTATTTCTTACCAGAGAAGCAGTCGATCCTGGATGCGATGGAGCACTTGTTAGCGAGGTACCGGCTGATGCGTCCCTTGTTCTTGAGTCCCGCGCGCCCGATGTATGTCGAGTGGTACAGTAGGCCGTACTTAGGCGTGTTGGAGCGGGTCTTTAGCGCACGGAAAAGCGCTTTTTCGGCACCTGGTTGAAGAGGATAGAATTTTAAGTAAGGTTTTTAAGGTTCTAGACAAAAAGTTGTTTTTTTACTTTGCACTGGGTACAAGTTTAGGTGGGAATTACGAAAATAGGTTCGACACTTTTAACGTAACCACGAATTAATAGTAAAAAAAACATACGAGTTTGTAAGGCAACAAAAAAACTATTCTGGGATAAACCTACCACTCAATGTTCTGTAGTGGACTTTTCAAGCAAATGCGGCGAATAAAGCATCTCGAACCATCGCATCGCATCGCATCTCTTGGCTACGTTAAACGAGGGAAAAGTGAGAGAAGGCTTAACGTACTAGTAAAAATTGTCATTTCAAAAACAGCAAACCATGGTAATATGGAGACGTGCTTTAAAAGTTTTTGGAAGGAATTATTTCCGTCTTTGTCGCAGTATAGACAACGTATGGCGCTTGTATGAACTTACATAGTCAGTCTTTGTCTAGCAGTAATTTATTAAGCTTTTACACTGTTTCTAATATTGTTTGCACTACATATTTGCAAACAATATTTTTTAGAGATACAAATAAAAAAATTGTTTGATTGAACCGTTTTCTTTTCTGATGGTAGTAAAAAAATTGTTATCAATATTGACCATATTGATGATAACAATTTTTATACTACCATCAGAAAAGAAAACGGTTCAATTTAGTGTTCCTCATTATGGAATCAAAACAAAACAATTGTGACACATCAAGTTTAATAAAAGATATCTGTGCATAGTAGAGTTTTGTCTCTTTTACGCAGTCGATGTTTCATTTTAACGCCTGGGTAAACTGTAATACATACCCAAAATCTGCAGCGTCGATGCAGGGTACTTGGCCAGATTGGTGAGCGAACCGGCTTTAGATATAAGTCGCGCGCCGACCTGGTCGCCAATCAATGTGGTCAGGTTCGGAGCCACCGACTCCATCTTTGTGTGAAGGTACCCTGCTATCTGCTTCCTGTATGAAGAAAGTTTGAATAAGTAACTTGTTATAATAATTACGTGCAAAAGGAGCCGCTTCTGCTGGGGCCACATTGTCGCGATAAAGCGAACTAAACTTCGCGCGCTCTCTTTTACTCAGCGAGACGTCGAGCGGTATGCAGCATGCATGTAGAGAGAGCGCGAATTGTATTTCGCCTTATCGCGACGTTGTGGCCGTAACATGATGCTCAGCAGTGGAATGCTGATGAAAGAGTCGATTTTGAGACATGAAAGAAAAGTTTGAAGACTTGATGAGTCATTGGATTATTTTCGCAGACATCACATTGTAATTTCAACTATAAATATAATATAAATATAATTATGGCTCCAAAAGTTCATTATCTCAATTTATAAGACTATTATAAAAGTTTTCATTCTAATCAGTCGTCGTCAAAAATATTTTTAGTTTAAAAATAAATGTCAAGATTGTGACTAGATTTTAAACATTTTGGCCTTCAAATAGAGAATGGCAATCATGCATGGGGACTGCCGACAGAACCGAAAACTTAAAACTGGTATTAGCGCCATCTATATTCTAAACTAAAGCACTACTGAATCCATAAGTTTACAGGGACCAAAAATCGCTCAAAAATCGCTCTAGACGTTTTCAGTTCAAAACTATATTTTTTTTAAACCTTACCTATAATTACTAAGCGCAACAACCCTTCCCGCAAACATCTGTATATTAATCAAATCCACAGGAGAGATATCCATTCCCATAGACATCTTAGACGCGTCAATAATAGCCTGGGCTTTCTCTGAGTCCCCGATGATCTCAGTTAGAGGCTCCACAGACTCTGGGCTTAACGTCTTCCGGTCCTTGATGTACTCCGCACACTTGGTGTAAAGCTGGTTCTCTGGGACGATGCTGATCAGCTCTGGGAAGTGGTAAGAGTACCATTCTCTGTGGGATGAATTTTAATAAGTTAGAATATGATACATTATGATTGATAAAAAGGTTTATAAAAATCTGAAGGGAGTCGCAGATGTCAGCAATATCAGCTAAAATATTTTTTCAATCCATCAGGTAGATTATTAAAAGATATTGGACACGTATTTTTTTTTTCGAAATTAAAAGATTACGGCGATACATTGAGATTTTATACTTACTAGTGACGTAGCGTCCCCCACTCCCCAACTTTAATGCGTTTTATTTAAGTAATTTTTTATTAATATGATAAAGCAAAAAATATGTCTATTTTTTTTTATGACAGACTGACGGACTAATTAGAATTTCTTTTTTTTTTACACAGGCATCATCCCTATTCTTGCTAAAGAGAAAAAGGTCTATTCAAATATTTACCTTATCCGCATAGAAAATGTATTGATATCCTTGTCCAGTTGATCCAGCAGTGCTATAGACTGAATAATCATGTTGTCAACTCGGTGCACGTTGAACTTCACACGGGCTCGGGAGTAGGAGTGGCCCAGACCAAGCTGTGCCACGCTGCATGCCTTTAGGGTTAGACCCTTGATGAGAGCGTGGAAGTGGTGGCGGATACCTGTTTGAAAATAAAGGCTAGTTTTGAAATAAGTTGCCTGTGTAATTTTACTAAGGCAGAGTAAAGGTAGCATTAATAACATAACCCCTCACCCTTTCGGGTACTTTGCTGGGAGCTATGCTGTGAGAGAACACACTGACTGGTTGTCACTGGTCAAAATGATCTGTAAAGCATGAAATGTGATGAAAAGCGATCAATAGGCGACAAGACAAAACACTTTTACGCCAGTTTGCAGCAAAGGTCTTAATGCTTAATTTAATGATTTCAAAAAAAAAATTGTTGGAAAATTTTGTTCTAAGATGGGCCCTAGATTTTTCTGATATAAACACAGATAAATTTTATAAATGTGAAATTTTGTATGTTTTTATATTTATGATTATCACGCAAAGATTTTGGATTTTTATCACCCAAATCACACAAAAACGGCTGAACGTATTTGGATGAAAATTGGCATACATTCCCTTGCGATAATGACTTTCGACAGCTACGCGGGCGAACCCGCAGGCAAAAGTTTGTGAATACTAAAAAAATGTAGGAGTAAATTTCAACACAATACACTCATTAAATAGGTACATGTTGTGGATATAACTAACTTTACTTTAGCACTGCTGTTATTACCACAAGTGGACATAGGACACTTGCAATAGATCAAAGTGTGCAAATAAAAGTTTTCTCCAATTTATTTTGTGAAGTGTGGTGAACTGTTGACTTACAGATCATAATAAACAACACAAGGTCCTCTTTGTAAAATTAAAATCAATAAACAATTAATTAATAATAAATACTTAGACATTAATTCATAAAATTTTATTTTGGTTCTGAAATAGGTGAAGTAGTCATGCACTATTGAAATAGGAAGTTCAATCCACAGGAAAAAAATTGTAATACCGATGGTGGACTTACCACGTAGAATCTCTGGAACAGCCCCAGTGTGTGAGCAGGGAATCTCCAGCGCCTCGCTTATGGCTGCCCCCAACTTGGGGTCCAACACACCCAGGGTGCATTTACCACGCTTCTTGCGCTTTGGAAGCGCTCCCTCCAGGAACAGGTTTAAGTCTTCCGGGAGTATACCTGTTTGACAATCATGAATTAATAATTATGTAAATAAAGAAAAAATAATTTTGATTTAGATGAACTTGTCTATTTTTTATTACAAGAGTGATGTAAAAGAATAGTATTTTATTTGTTTGTAAATATGAAGTATTACTCCGCCCCTAAGACAGGGTACTAACCAGTGTTTGTTCTAGCAAAATTTACAATTACATAGAAGAGCAACAGGCAAATTTCATACACTGTCGAGCCAACGACAGCGACGAGGAAGAACAGGCATGATAATAAAATAAGGTCAATCCTGAGAAATAATTATGAATTTACAATTTTGCTAAATGAGGATGACTTTTTCATATAACAAACAATGTTTACATCGCAAATTCCTTCTATTGATTTTATTATATACCAAGTATGGTTTATGTGGACATAATCTGCATACACGCGGCCACTAACCTTCGGATACCGCATTGATATTTTCCAAAGCGACGACCGCCGATTTGAAGGGCTGGAACCCACTTAGAGTCACAACTGAGTTGAAACGCTGCAAGTCAGTCACAGACTCTTCAACTTGAGGCAAGAAGGCTGCAAGCTCTTCAAACTCGGTAACTTTGAACAGCGCGAAGCCCGCGCTGTGTTCGTATAAAACATACAACTTACTCTGAAATAACACAAAACTTTATCACCATCTCCCGCCATGTATTGTAATTAAACTAAGTAAGGATGTTACGCACCATTTTTGCTTTTTTTACTTCAATTTATTTTCATTTTTCGGGGAGAAACAAACACGTGAGTTTTGTTTGCTCCCCCACTCACGAAACTTTTTGAGGTTAGAGTATTTCGTGTCACGTATGAAAACAAGTTGATTAATAAGCATTTGCTTATTTACTAAAAAATGTTTTATCATTCAATTAATTTTATTAGAATGAGATTTTTCTTGTGAAGAAAACATGCGAAATAAATATTTGTAACAGAATTATCTAAGCAATAAGAGCGCAGGAAATAAATATATAAATAATTCATTTATTTATTCTGCGTAACACGTGTAACGGAACGATGCAATCGATTATTTAGTTCGTTCAGTAATCGAATTGTAAACTCGACTACGCGACAATAGTGTTCTGATGTTCTGGCAAATATTTTCCGTGGTTTCCGAACGAAACTAAACCTTTCCTTAGTGCTGAAACAATGAATGATTACTTTTTTAGTCGAATTTTTACAAATCTTTCTATTATGTTACAAATAATCTAAGACACTAAACGCCCATAGGCATAATAAAAATAAACTTCTGTTGTGTCTCGTTCTAGCTTAGGGGGGATGCGCTAGTGTGGCCCGCGAAATTCAAATTTTCTTACGTTTTTTGCAATTTGCAGGTCAGTATCAGGTTGTATGTTGATCTAAATATGATAAGCGCTCCTAACAAATATGGATTTATAGAATTATAAACATTAAAATCAGCAATACAACTCTCTGAGACTCTGAGCTCATGTAAGTGTATTGAATGACTATTTCATGAAATCATGACATTTGGCACTTTAAGCCTTAGAGCATAGCCTTCAAGCGATGAATTACTGCACTGTGGACGGAGTAATGTATATTGCTCTAGAAAATCCACCAAAAAAGATGCCAAAGCAACATTCATCATTCAAACACAAACATTCCATGATCTTTACTTCCCAGCGTTTATTTATCTTATGGTTATTCGTTAATAATTTTTTCGAGGACTGTCACCTTCTGAAGTACTGAATCAGGCATTCAGGCCCCCAATCGCATTGGTGAAACACTCAAATGCCCGAGTTTAGCGCTGGAGGAACCATGGTTGCCCAAACTATACAATTTTGGGGCTATCATGGTTGCCGGGCGCCAAACATGTTGAAATCTTTATTTTTCGTCAAGCATTTGATAGGAAATAGAGATTTCAACATGTCTGTAACCGTACGTTTGCACTGGCGAAATATTTGCGACAAAACATGTTGAAATCTCTATCTTCTGTCAATGTTCCATAGAATTTTTGACAGGAACTAGAGATTTAAACACGTTTTGTTGTAATGTTTCGCCAGTGCAAACGCGCGATAAGTAAGTGAATGTTTCGCCAGTGCACCTGCACACGCACATATCGAGAGCCTCGAGAGATGTTGGTTGAGGCTTTCAGGTAATTATTACTATTATTGTCTTGATTAGTACAATAGTACCAAATAGTCGATTATTTTTTTATACCAATTGGACAGCACTACATGGCATCAACGGAAATATTTGACATTTCAATTTGAATTCAACCCAGAAAATGCAGGAGTTTGTATTTCGAAAATAAAACTCTCTGAATTATGGTTTGAAACCCAACAATAGTGTCCAACGTTGTAGAAAATAATCCATTGTATTTTAAAAAGTGCATCTATGTGAAAATAAAGTGCTAATATGGCTACAATAGCGATGCAAAGAGACCTTGTTGTCTCATTCAAAAGGGAGACGATTTTGAACTTGGGAATACTGAGTAAGCTGCAGCAAATGCCTTCAGAGCTGAGCAGGCAGATATTCAAGGAGAATGCATTAGAAAAACCGACACAGAACTTCTTCAATCACCTTTCTTACTATTTGGTGTCAATAATCGATACTCAGGTTTCCAGTTCATTGCCATGGCCACTATACGATACAAAAGCTGAACGAGCGTACAGAAACGAGTTGTCGAGCTTCATCAGTGACTACAGCAACAAAGGTTTGTTGGCACCAGTCATGTCCTCATACCTGGTAAACCCAAGTTGCTACAAAGTCACCATGTTGATATTCCAAATGTCACAAATTGCTGTCCAACGAGTATTAATATCGAAAATGGTCAAAGATACCCAGAAGAAGCTGTATAACAACATGACTGAGGATTACAAGACAAAAAAAGAAGGTTTTATTGACAACATTGAAAAGGAAACTGTGACAATATCCAGTAAATTTTCCAATTATTTGTGTAAAAGAGCAGTTATGGAGAAAATAGCTGAGTTGTTTCGTAAGAAAATAACTGAAATGGAGAATAAAATGACTGAACTAAACCCACAACAATACTTAGACGAAATAGTTGATGGCTTCTTAAAAACACATGAAGTAGATGAGACAGCGAAGACAGAAATCTTAAAAATAAAAGATATTCACAAATCAGCCTCGTTTTTTGATGATTGGTTAACTGAAGTAGACAACAGAATCACACAATTAGAAAAGGAATGGGATACTAAAATAAAACCGTTCCTTCAAAGTTGTAGAGAAACTCGTAAGTCCACTGAAATGTTAATTGCCAGACAAACAGGTGAAGCTGAAAAGAGTTCATACACGTTAGAGTATAACGCAAAAACTGACGAAATATGCACGAAAGAATTACAAAAACAAGTCAACAGTGAACAAAAATACATCCTCAAGAATATCACAAAAGGTGATACATTGAGTTTCCCTAACCTTATAAGAGCATTCCTTATATCAATTGGTTTCATACTGAAAAATGCTGAAATTGGTGATGAAATATACAAGTTCAATGAGTACTTGGATGGTGGGAGACGGAACATTACAGAGATTGTGTCCGCTATGAGGATACTTTTGGATAGGGTGATGAATGCCGAAGCTAAACTTCAGGTGAGCCCTAGATTATGTTATTATTATTTTAAACTCTTTCTTCTGTGTGTTTTACTTTAAAATGGAACGATTTGTTACTAAAATAAAACATTGAAGAGATGTAAAAAAACCCATCTTTACACTTTATACATAAATAAACACACGCCTTCTCCCCATGGGTAGGCAGAAACTGCAGAATGGTAACTGCTATGATCCTTACATACTCCTTTTACCTCATTTGCCTTCAAACATCTGGCCATGCACCATGCACGCACACTGGTTGCGAGTACTATACCTTTCACCAATAATATAAAATTAGGTTTAACAAAATTTCTATCGATGTGGAATAATTTGTCAATATTACTAAGTACAAAATAAATTTAAATAAAAATGAATTCTGAAGAATCTCTAATAACTATGAGGATTTATTGTTCTTGTGTTTTTCTTACTATTCACTGTTATTTTTCAGCGAACACACACATCATACAACCAGTCGTTATCACTGAAGGAATTCTCAGAAATACCACCGTTACCTGACCTAGCAGACTTGAAAATGGGCAAAGACTTACAGTCTCAACTTATATTTGATACATTCACACCACTCAACATATCCAAACATCAATTCAACTTACGCAGGAGAGCCACCGCTTTTGCTAAACCACAGACACGGTCATTACTCTGTGCACCGTTCTACCAAGGACCAAGAGATGACTTCTTAAAGAGCCTCATATCATGCCGTATCAGTTCCTATGACCGTCCAAATGCTACGCAGAACTTTAACATGTCAATACTATCCCAAACTAACTACAGGAATAATGAAACTATAGCAGAATGCTCTTCAGGCTTCACAAAACAACAAATAATGAGGTTGCTATCAACAAAAAAGTCCAGTAGCTCCAAAAAGTTTAAATATAAAACAGAGAGACCAGACAATGTTAATGTAAAGAAAGGTGGACTGTTTAATGAATCAGTGGCTTCGGATAACAACGGTTTATTTAGAAGTCATTCCTCACCTAATCTCTTTGATAATAGAGAAAAGAGGTCTCAGTCTAAGATTCCTATTCCGAGGAAATTGTCTGTAATGCAGGAGGACTGTCCACTTCTTGAAGTATCTGGCATCTTGGCGTTAGAAAATGATAATAGTTATGGAACGCCCGAAGGTGTAATGAGACTAGAAACGAACAGAAAGATATTTGATGCTACTAGTCTACCCACTATATCTATAACTCCTGAACCGGATAAACTTCCAACCAATATTCAAGAAGACTTGAATAAAGTGCATTTCGCCGATCTGAACGTGCCGAAACTACAAGAAGATATCCTAGATAAAGAAGATATTAAGACTGAAACACCCAAAAGTAACTCACAATTGATAAGAAAAACAAGTTCCTTAGAGAAAATTATCAATAGGTTTAAGAAAGTCAGAGCTAGCGTCTTGCCGTGTGACAACAGCTGCGAAGATGGGCATGAATTCAAAACTATTGCAGAAGAAAAAGAAAATCTTAACACTGTTAACGTAGATGTATTCACAGCAAACAGGGTCTTATTGCCTGATCTTTTAAGTCCAAGTTGCAGTGTGATACCAAAGAAGTCTTCGGACTATTCGGATCCGATCTGTTTTGACGAGGACCCTCCTTGTAGAAAGCCGCGGGAAAGCCTCGGAACCGCATTAGGTGTAGACCATACGTTCCTAGATCAGTTTGATTTGATAGACTAAAAAATAAGTTAAAATTAAGGAGTAATAAACAACATGTGCATGTGAGTGCGCATGGGCACATAATTATGAAACAAATATTTAACATCCAGTATTTTTTAAGTATGCAAAAACAATATTTTTGTCTTATTAGGATCTTCCATTTTAATGAGGGTAGTTTTTAAATAATTTATTTTAATATCATGTATTCACGAGATTACATTAAATGTCGATGAGAAATAGCGCATATTGTAAGCTCTCTGCAATTTGGTAGATTAATTTAGTGAAGGGCACTGTTTTTATCGATAACTAATTATATTAGTAATTTGACATAAATCAAATTAGTAATTGCGAAATGCGGATGTACTAAGGTACACCTCTGCCTAACCTTTCGGGGATTTCAGGCGTGACGTTATTATGTTACGATTTCATGATGGTTTCTATGAAAAAGTTCTGTTTTAATAAAGACTAAAGTGGCTTGTATGTATGAGATGAATTTTAAATGTCTACTAACCCTAGATGGGGTCTAGATGAATATATTTATTTTTATATTGTATAATCTTATGGCTTACACACCCTGGCCTATGTAAGGCAGATTTTTATCTATGTCATTGTAATCTGAATTAATGTTGAAACACCACTTTCGCAAGTTCTTATTTTCCGTCCCGGGGTTCACATTGTGCCCTGTAGTTAGGAAGCTTGCCGCTATTGGAGTCATTGGAGACCTAATTCAGGCATCGGCGAAATTTGGAGTAGTGCAAAGGTGTGTCCAAACATAAAGTGGCAATAGTGCGCGGCTGCCGCGGGAGGCCTGCCGCGCGAGGCTGCCGCGCGAGGCCTGCCGCGCTGTGAGCGGACGAATGCCGCGCCCGAACGCTTCTACTTGCCGCGCACAAGCATTTTTGCCAACTAGAGCACGACGGAAATGTGTCCTGCAAACGCCGCGTGTTGCTGTCGTGCTGTTGCCGTGTTTGTTTAGACACTCTTCAGGGTTCAGTTCTCACCGCGATGTGAAGCGACGCGACCCTGCGCGCACTTTTTAACAATTATGGAACTTATTTTCTACACGAAAAGGTATAATTTCAGTGCGAGGGTTGTTACGTGTCAAAGTACGCTGAGATGTGCGGTGCTGCGCAGCGCGTGTACCTTATTGTGTAGTAAATAAATTCTATATTGCATTGGATCATTAAAAAAGTGCGCTTCGCGTCCAGTCTCGGTGTGAACTGCCCTAACTCCTACGATAACCGTCCTTATCACAGTTGCTGTAAAAATATCTGGCTACCTTTTTAGGGATCAACAAAATAGTTTGTATTCAAGTAGGTAATGATCTAGCCACCCAATCAATTCAATCATTGACTTTCCCATAATCGGCCATCATTCGTCATTGTGTAATAGCCAAAACGTGTAACTGATTACTTTTAAAGCTTTATGATCATAATTTCATAAACTATGATCTATTAGATAATTTAGTTCATTAGCTGTTAACTGTTAACCATTATGTAACTAACTAGTTTTACTAATAAAAAAATGAATATTAAGGTATCAACCTAGATCTTTTTATTTTCGCAATGAAGGGGATGAATGTTTCAAAAAGATTAAAACTCACATTAAAAAACTTTAATAACTAAATATAAAATTCATAAATACATCGTATAACTTTTTTGCACTTTTGCGTATAAAATGTTATTATTAAAACTGGAAAGCAAACCAATGTAATTATACGTTGCGTGTGACTACCTACTCTCAACGAAAAGATGAAGAATTGGCGGCTAAGCTTACATAGAGAAGTAAAATACAGTGCAACATAAAACATTTTCTTCTGTTACAATAGCTCGATGAGCGTGATTAACTATAACTTTCGTTTTGTACGCCTCTAAAGTAAATACATCGTCCTTGCTTCATTAAAATACAACTAAATCCTAGGATCATCTTCGCCCAATTTGACCATTTTCTCAGAAATCTCCCAAACTTTCTTAGCTCGGCTCATGTTACTGACAGAACTCGACAATGAACTTTCTCTGCAATCAGAAAAGTATTTTCCGGAAACCTTTTCTAGTTTTTCGTCAACCGCCAACATGACTGAAGTCTGGCAACCCTGTTCAGGGTTCTTGAAGAAGCATTTGGTTATCGGGAACAGCATCCAATTCAATGGAGGAGGTACGGAGCTCCATATTCCGGTTTCAATCAAGCCGGGATGTAGGCAGTTCACTGTTACTCCCGTACCTTCCATTCTTCGGGCTAGCTCTCTTGTGAAAAGAATGTTAGCTTCCTTAGAAGCGTAATAGAGATATCCTGGTAAAGTGTCAACTGGGTTCGGGTTTTCTGTGTTGAATGTTGCAAGACGGTATAAAGATGAAGCGACTACCACTATTCTCGATGGGGCACTTTTCTTTAGCAGATCAATCAAAAGATGTGTAAGCAAAAATGGTCCATAATGATTGGTCTCCATGGTCATCTCGAGGTCGTCAATAGTCTTCCTCTTCTTGAATGTGTCTGCGTAACCAGCGTTGTGGACCAAAACGTCTAGTTTTGTCTCAGTTTTATTGATGTCTTCGGCAAATTCTCTGATGGATGCGAAGGAACTGAGGTCCAGTTTCTTGACCACGACTTTCGTGTTCTTTGTTGTTTCGTTGATTTCGGCTGGAATATAAAAATGTTAGTTTCAATTTTTACTTGGGCAATATACAATAGAGGTAGATAGACCCTCTCCCCCTCCCCCGTGTCTCTGCGTCCAGCGCTCGGTGTGGCAACGTGTTCTGGTTTGCGACTGGTCCATCGTCATCCTCGTTGAGAGGTAAAACACGTGTCGATTTCTTACAGGGTTTTTTATGACTCTTGGAGAATAGTTAAGCGCGGAATAGCTTACTAAATATATCGACGTCTATTGTATTTTATAATGGATTTCCGCAAAGTAACGGCTGAATCAATTAACGATTACAGGCCTATTATTTTCCACTGCTAGGCAAAGGCCTTCTCTCATATTGGATAGATTCTAAGGATAATATGTTTAAATATAACGGGGAAAAAACACACACTGGTCTGTTGGGGCGACTAGGTACTGCATGATCTTTTGAAATCTAATGAGACAAGTCATGGAACTTAGGCCTTTAAAAATCAAAATATTTTATTTCACTTAAACTTACAGGAACACTTATGAAACGTCAGAAGCTAGGTGCACGGTTCCAATTGGTCGTTTCATATGAAGAAGAGCCGGCAAGAAACTCCACGGTTACTCTTTTAAAACATTCCCATCAAATTGTCACCAAAAGACGAATATCTCCTCCGCCTTTCGTAATTAAACCCCAAAAGGCCCAACCGAGCCTACAATTTAATAATAATAAAGAATAAACAATCACCTTTAACTTTCTCCGCAACCTCCAAATTCCTGCAAGCCATGATGACCCTGGCTCCTCTCTTAGCCAACTCCCTCGCAGTTTCCTTCCCAATCCCACTGGTACATCCAGTCACAATCACGGTCTTTCCATCCATCCTCGTAGGCTTACGGTAGCGACCACAAGTGTACTGGGCGAAGAGTCTGATCGCGAAGATGACTCCGAAAAGGCCAAGGATTGCGAAGACTGTTGCGATGATGAGTACCGGGAAGACCCAGTAGAGGTAGCTTGCTTTCCAAGCTTCGGCGACGATCATGTCTGGAAAGAGACAGAAAGGTAGTCAATAAAATGTCAAAGGTACGTATCATCACTCCCGTTTCCCTGAAGAGTTGGGCAGAGGTGTATCTACAGGGTGTTAGGGTAAACACCGTTATCCTTGAAACCAGTAGTTTGGTGTCATTTATAGAACGTTAAATCAATGGAAAATTACAACTTTTTTTTTTCTTTTTTTTTAAACTACGTTTTACCACAAAATACGCAAGTTCGTTGCCCTAGCGCATAGGGCGTGTAACTTGCGTCTCAACACGGGCGGGACGTGACCTGACCGGTCGCGTGCGCGACCCTTCCCTCAGTTAGTCAGCTGTTTCGCTAGCGAGCACGGTGTCGGATAGAAACTTTTTAAATTTTTTTAATGAAAATATAGTTTTTTTTTGTTGTTACTCGGTCATTTGTTTTTATATTTAAATCAACTACCCATGGTTTGAGTGACAACGGTGTTTACCCTTACAACCTGTATAGTACACACGGCTACACATAAAGCTATACATTTCCAGTATAACCTGACCTCGCATTGTACGGAAATCCTACATAATGCGAGATCAGCATAAACTGGAAATTAGATCTTGATGTGTAGCCGTGTGTACACCCACATTTCGTCAGTTTATGTTTAAGTTCCTTATAGTAGAGCTTGAGCCCATTGCCACTACCCGGAAGCAAATCCAGATTCCAGGTTTCTTATGAGGAAGTCGTGATGGAAAACTCCTTAAAACAATAACCCTTGCGAATAACACTGCCCGAACTCGGAATCGAAGCCATGACCTCCTACGATAGTGAGGCGGTATCTACATCGCCACATGCGAACTACGCATCAAAGACATGTCACACAAAAATCTTGACGTCACACAAATCCTGCATCGCGCAATTAAAGTTTACCGTGCAAAGGACATAATTATTACAAGAACCCGACATCGCCAGACACAACACCCGTCTTGTCGGAGGATCCTCCCTTTTCTATGGTGGATGAGTGAACTTTACACCCTGTACCTCATACCCCTATATTACTTAGATTTACCAAAGAAGCAGTCGAAAATAATTTATGTCGTTTAGCTGACCTATTTTTCGAGTAGTATTTGGTGTCAAGTCCATCAAATACACTAGTAAGTAATTATATCGGATGACCTGAATTCAGCAGGAACCTATAACACGTGATGTGTAATTAAAACATTTTCGTAACATCATTGTATTGTTAGAATCACTTGCGAAGGTCAGCAGTTCGATAATGTATCGTCTTGCAAATACTAATGTTACTGCAATCAATTAGTGGGTCAATGTGTGCTCACCATGGTCAAGGATTCGACACGAAAAAACATTACCCTGTCTTTGCAACGCAGTCGGGTGAAAAGAAAACCAAGAAGAGCAAGGTTCAATGTGAAATACTCATTATTATAATATATGACATTACGTCACGCACGTCCCAAAGGGGAAAAGCAGACGTAAAAACTTAAAAAATATATGTACTCGTATTTATTTAAGCATAATATCCTGAATACTGACACGGAACCAAGTGCTTCTTCAGACGTTCGTTATTTTTTTTTAATATTAAAGTAGAATACTCACAACGTAATCACGATCTATTCAATCGAACCGCATCCAAACATCTCAAAAACTAATTTGTGTAAAAGTTATTTATTAAAAGTATTGTTTTTCAAGACCACCATTCACCAGTAAGCAATTATAATAATTATTATTATAAATTTAATAGTCAAAAGACTATGTCTATCACACTGCTGTATCTATAGCGCACTGATGAATCTTTAAACTTTTAACGTTACCTCAATAACATTTAATGACTAGAAAAGAAAACGTTAAACCTGTTTTACATTGGTGAAATAACTTATCATTGTTATTAGAGTTAAGTAGATGAAGAAGTTTGACTAGCTTAAGAACTTGAAGATAAATATTTAAATATTCACAATAATTTAAATAGTCAGTTGCCTAAATGCTTCCTTACAACTAAATGGATGTCTGTGTTCTTGTTGACATATAGTCGTAAGTAGATTAAGGCATGATATTTAAGTATATACTGGTCCAGATCGTATCGGCCAATCTTGACGGAGAATAGCCTTCGGCGCGGGAGATATTATAGTGCACATGTGTGTGCGTAGACACAGGTGCACTGCCCCTCCTCTCACTCTCAAGTTCGGTACGACCGGAGAGAGATCAGGCGCAGGACTAACGGCTTAGCGAGCTTTTCGATGCATCGGGGTTTCACACCGCCAACTTCCAAACTCCGGGCTGTTACTACGAAATTCCTAATGGATAAATCCAATAACACTTTGCCCGACCCGGGAATCGAACCCAGGACCCCACGCTCTGCAGTCGCGCTTGCGACCACGAGACCAACGGGGCAGTTCAGTAATAAAGTAGGTACTGGACTAGTTAAGTTATGCTCCACCAATATGAACTATGCTTTAGGTAGATGCATGTACAAATTAGAACCGAACTCAAGGTTCAGAGTTTAGTACAATATAATATAATCGAGGCGAGGCTACCTATAACAAAAAACATTTCAGTAAGTAAGTTAACAACATGTTCTCTAAGTACATAATAGTAATTGATTGCTTATTCGAGGATTAATTGATTTGATGGGGTAATTGATTGAAGTAGGTACACACGGCTACACATCAAGCTATACATTTCCAGTATAAGCTGACCTCGCATTAGACCGAAATCCTTTATAATGCGAGATCAGCATAAACTGGAATTGTATAGCTTGATGTGTAGCCGTGTGTACATTTTTTGTCTGATCTCTCTAGAGCTGCACAGATACTTAATTTTATAAGAATTTCTTGCGTATAGCACAAGACATAAAAGATATGTTTGTGGTGTGTAGGAGGTGAGCCAATCTTTGCCCTTCCGGCTAACAAAACTGGTTTGACAATCAATAAGAAAAGGAGCCATAAGCTTTTGTAATCCGTTGAACTTCGCTATGGCTTCATAAATGGGATGGTACTTTTGTAGCCGATGCGTCATCCTTTTTGATGTGGGCAACAACCGCGCCAATCATGGTTGGTTGTCAGAAAAATGTGGATGCGACAGAATAGACAATAATATCGTCAGTACTCATTGAAATGAATTATGTAAATAGGAATTTTGGATAGATTCCGCAAACGCCAGCAGTCATTAAAAATAATTGCGCAACGTGGAACTGATCTACGGCGGTCTTGCTGTGTGGATATTGATTGACTTCAGCCAGCAGACATAACATCACTAAGGGCGAATTTCACCAAACTTTTATACCGAGTATAAGTCTTATCCTGCGAATAAATTTTGAATTTTTGACAATTTTTCCATACAAAAACTGTCAGACGACAATTTTATTCCACGGATAAAAGATATCTGACTTTGATGAAATCAGCCCTAAGTACTGTAGTTTAAAACTTCATTTCGACAATCCATACTCCATAAGTCCATACTAATATTATAAATTCGAAAGCAACTCTGTCTGTCTTTCTGTATGTCACCTTTTCACGCCTAAACCACTGAACGGATTTCGATAAAAGGCAAGGAGATAGATGGCATCCCGGGGAAGGACATAGGCTACTTTTTATCGACATAGGTACTGCGGGCGGAAGCTAGTTACACGTCTGGGGTCTACTGGTAAGACCACCTGTCTCAGATCCAGAAGTCCCAGGCTTGATTCCCAGATGGGGCAAAATGTTTGGTAGGTTATAGGGCTTGTTCTAAGTCCGCCCGGCTACCACCATCTTATCGAAGTCTGTCGCCATAACAACAATGTTGACAGCATTGTTGTGTTTCGGCAGTTTGAGGCTTACCTCTAATCCTCATCCACAGAGGAACTGTCTATCTTAATAGCCAGTTCCTCTAAGTCCGCCTGGCTACCACCATCTTATCGAAGTCTGTCGCCATAACAACAATGTTGACAGCATTGTTGTGTTTCGGCAGTTTGAGGCTTACCTCTAATCCTCATCCACAGAGGAACTGTCTATCTTAATAGCCAGTTCCTCTAAGTCCGCCTGGCTACCACCATCTTATCGAAGTCTGTCGCCATAACAACAATGTTGACAGCATTGTTGTGTTTCGGCAGTTAGAGGCTTACCTCTAATCCTCATCCACAGAGGAACTGTCTATCTTAATAGCCAGTTCCTCTGTGGATGAGGATTCCGGGTGAAGCTCGCTTCCACCTTCGGCCTGATCATCACTTGCCATCAGGTGAAACGAAGGCTAAAGCGTTATGCTTTAAAAAAAGGACCTACTTATATGATATTTATGTACCTAAGTAACGGGAGGCTTATAAGTTACTAGCTTCCGTCTGCGGCTTCGCCCGCGTGGTATGTCGATAAAAAGTAGCCTATCCCGGGGAAGGCCCCGGGATGCCATTTATCTCCTTGCCAAATTTTATCGAAATCCGTTCAGTGGTTTAGGCGTGAAAAGGTAACATACAGACAGACAGACAGAATTACTTTCGAATTTATAATATTAATATGGATAAATTATTAAAATCATGCCTACAACTCTACAAGATATTCATCAATACATTGGATAAAAAAAATCGAATAACACTGCTCAACCCGGGATCGAACCCGAGTCATGACGTTTAGCTTTCGCGATTGCACTACTACCAACGAGTCACCTAGAACTGACACGAGATAAAATTAAAATAAGACCATACTTCTTCAGAGATTAATGAAATATGGCACCTCTAACTGTTTTACTAGAGTAGTTATTGAATTGAGGTCATCGACCTGTACAAGGTCAATGACCATTGAATACAAATTACTACGTGCGTAGTTTTCCAAGAGATGTCGCAATTTTTATTGTTTTACATTTTGATAGCAGAGCGTTTATTGTCATTTGATATTCAAGTCATGAATGACGAACTGACGCAACTGCATGGGCGTGCAATAAGTCGCGACTTTTTTGGTCTTCTTTATTTCTAACTAGCTGCGTCCCGGTTTCACCCGCGTAAGTCTCGATCTCGTGGAAATATCGGGATAAAAAATATCCTATGTGTTAATCTAGGTTATAAACTATCTGTTTGCCAAATTTCATCCAAATCCATTCAGTAGTTTTTACGTGTGAAAGAGTAACAAACATCCATCCATCCATCCATCCATACTTACAAACTTTCGCGTTTATATTATTAGTAAGGATAAGGATTGATGCCCTTCACATCTAGATAATGCTAGGAGTTGTTTTGCTGATTCTAATGATTATAATTCTGTAAAAACATAATTATTTGTTACGGCCGTGAATCATATTTTAACATCCTGGCACTGACCTGCAAATTGCAAAAAACGTAAGAAAATTTTAATTTCGTGGGCCACCACCCTGAAGCTTTACCTTTGTAGCATGAGCTACTGGCTATTTCCAGTAAATAAAATGAATCCTCGAACTTGATGCTGGACATCATAATCAACAAATATGGGCCAGTTTGGACACATCTCTCAGTTTAGCAGCTTGGATAATCCGTTCGTTGCGTCGGCGTCGGTTGTACACACGGCACCACATCAATAGCTATACATTTCCAATATAAGCTGACCTCGCATTGTACGGAAATCCTATACATGCGAGATCAGCATAAACTGGAAATGTATAGTTTGATGTGTAGCCGTGTGTACAATGCGGTGTAGGCCTACCTACCTACCCAAACCATATTGTTTCGTACCTTTCTCTTTCACTACAAATGTTGACACAAAAGATTACCAACGAGATGTCGAATGTTGCCATCAGATGTTAAATAAAGCATACGAGGAGACGATGTAACTTCTACATTGTTGACATTGTCGCGTTTATGGGTATTCGCGTTTGTGAAATTTCAAAAATGACACTAGGATCACCTTCCGGTGCAAAAATATGGGAAAGTGGGAAGAAATCCCAGAGACCTTTGAACCTGGCCTGGCAACAGAATCAGGTAATTTCTAAGTCATTGGAATTGCAACGAACGAATAGGTACTGGGGTACGAACGAATACTCTTTGGCAGAATCATAATAGGAAAATATTATTAATCATCGTAAAATGTCACAAACTGACAATTCATAATATGATCTGCGTGCAATTCATAATTTAACAGTTTTCTATGGAGATTCATAAAATGGTCTACAAAAAAATAATGAATTGCCTTTGTGTCAAATTAGTGGAATTGCTAATGACAGCTGGGAATTGCTTTTAGAGGAATTGCTAATGTGGCGGTTTTAGGCCCCCTGGTAGTCAACAAAAGGGAACCTTACATTACCTATAATAAAGTCATAATATAGTCTTAACTTCATAGGCTAGGATTCAAGAAAAAAAGGAAGTTGTCCAAAATAATCTTGCAAGTTGCAAGGTTCAAAAAGAGACGCTGAATTAAAGCTTGTAAAGAAGCATATAATGGCTTCCTTGCAGTGATCCATTCTTTAAAAATATAATAATATCTAGCTTCCGCCCGCGGCTTCGCCCGCGCGGTATGTCGATAAAAAGTGAAAACCTATGTCCTTCCCCGGGATGCCATCTATCTCCATGCCAAATTATATCAAGTGAAAAGGTAACATACAGACAGACAGACAGAGTTACTTTCGTATTTATAATATTAGTATGGATTAAAGAGTACTTACATTAGGTACTTAATGGTCATTACCGTATTAAAATAATAATGAATTGCAATTTAATTAATTACATCCATAATTACAAGGGAAAGTGCGACGTTCGTCGAAATCAGTGGCGCATACAACCTTTCACATTTTAGAGAAACGAGTAAAAAATATTTAGAAACAAAATAGAGGAATAAATAATTATCTACAGTAACTGCGGGCCCTGCGGTTGAAGTTATTAGCTATAGGAGAAAAAGACAGCGCAACATGAACGGAATTGAAGAAAAGCTATCCAAATAAACAATCCTAACTAATATTATAAAGGCGAAAGTGAGTTGGTTTATGTGTTACGCTTTCACGCTAAAACGGCTGAACAGATTTGGATGAAATTTGGCACATGGGTATTCCCACGGGATCGAGACTCACGCGGGTAAAACCGCGGGGCGCAGCTAGGACAAATAAAATAACAGGGGCTCGCCAGGTCTCCCGCCCCAAGTAAATTTAGATCGCCTATAGTCAGAGAGGTTTCTGACTATTCTACTGACTAGCCTCTGAATAGACTACATCTACATCATCATCCTAATGCATGAGATATTATTTGTTGATGCTGAATTTTATACATTGTAATAACATTGGGTTAATTTAATATTTGCGCACCGTTAGTAATGGTAGAATGTAAAGGGCCCATTATAGTTATAAGACCATACAAATTGTAAACCTACATTCATGCAAATAAATGGATTTGATTTGATTTGATTGACAGCCCGCCTTCACCAACTGTTGGGCATAGCCCTCTCTTTTCTTGAGCCACTCGCTACGCTCCTATGCCAGCCTCACTATGTGCACTACTTAGAGACTTCTAACTCCATGTGTGTCCACTAATGGTAATGACTCTGTCTACCCATTTGGGTAATCCAGTCGCGAAATATGGTTAATGATCTTTTGTAAGTTGTAAGATAATACTTAACTTTAACTTAGTGAACTATTAGGTATCTACAAAAAATAATTATCATTCACGTCACGCCCCGATGGTTCAGTGGCCGCAATCGCGACTTTTTACGTGAGGTCTCGGGATCAATTCCCAGGTTTGGAAAAATAAGTATGTGGCTTGTGTTATGTCAAATACAAAATAAAAAGTAAACTAAATAATAGGTTTATAAAGTTTCTACAAATCTGAAAACTAATTTCAAAAGAAAACTCCATCATTATTTTCTTCTAACGAAAAACCGTAATGCATGCGATCACAGAGTCACATTCACATGGCGCGAAGATGAAATAAGTTCAGCTATTTAATTTCTTAACCGATTAAGACTAATTTGTTTCATTTTGACAGTTCAACAATATTCATTGCGTTATTTACGTTGTTGAGCAGATTTTTTTTCCAACTTATGAAGCAATGGATTAGACATTTGTTTCAAAACTATTCCGATTCTGATTGATCGTGTATTACGCAATTAGGGCGCTGCAAATTATCACAAAGATTTACCTTTTTCTTTAATTAATATTTCAGGCCAGTATTCCCGTCACCACTACACTTATACGATACTCGCGTGTGAACCGGACGGATGTCGAGTTAGCACTGACAGCCTTTGGCTTTCGACTCTCGTTAGAAAATGCTTGCTTAGGTAGATGTTACAATGCGAGCTAGTCGACGCGATAACAATCGGATCCTCAGTCAATGTTTTCAGTTTGCCTGGCAGGGTTGCGGGTTAGTCCGAAAGGGATACCGGGACCTTGGCTACAGGCAACTGAAGGAACACGGGTGGGTTTTATTCAGTAAAAGTCTGACACGCCCTTCCGCTCCGCCCAGACCGGGAGAAGTCATTGGATGATTTCTCACCCTCAAAAAAAAAAGCCGATGTTTTCAGTAAAAACTTTTTTACAGCACATAAAAGCAACTGGCTCCCAAAAAAAACCATATAAAGTGAAAAATAACTTTTATTTCGGAAGTCGGTGTCTTTGGTTTTGTGTTTTAGTTTTTTGCCACCGCCTTAGTTATTTTTCAGTTTGTAGTGTATTTTTGGAAATTGGTTGTTTTTTTGTAAATTCTTCTGAAATTCAAAATACATTCAAATACCGGTCAAGTGCGAATCAGACTCGCACACGAAAGGTTCCGTACCACCATGCAATATTTAGAAAAAGGGTAATGTTTTTTCGTGTCGAATCCTTGACCATGGTGAGCACACATTGACCCACTAATTGATTGCAGTAACATTAGTATTTGCAACACGATACATTATCGAACTGCTGACCTTCGCAAGTGATTCTAACAATACAATGATGTTACGAAAATGTTTTAATTACACATCACGTGTTATAGGTTCCTGCTGAATTCAGGTCATCCGATATAATTACTAGTGTATTTGATGGACTTGACACCAAATACTACTCGAAAAATAGGTCAGCTAAACGACATAAATTATTTTCGACTGCTTCTTTGGTAAATCTAAGTATTATAGGGGTATGAGGTACAGGGTGTAAAGTTCACTCATCCACCATAGAAAAGGGAGGATCCTCCGACCAGACGGGTGTTGTGTCTGGCGATGTCGGGTTCTTGTAATAATTATGTCCTTTGCACGGTAAACTTTAATTGCGCGATGCAGGATTTATGTGACGTCAAGATTTTTGTGTGACATGTCTTTGATGCGTAGTTCGCATGTGGCGATGTAGATACCGCCTCACTATCGTAGGAGGTCATGGCTTCGATTCCGAGTTCGGGCAGTGTTATTCGCAAGGGTTATTATTTTAAGGAGTTTTCCATCACGAATTCCTCAAAAGCAACCTGGAATCTGGATTTGCTTCCGGGTAGTGGCAATGGGCTCAAGCTCTACTATAAGGAACTTAAACATAAACTGACGAAATGTGGGTGTACACACGGCTACACATCAAGCTATACATTTCCAGTATAAGCTGACCTCGCATTAGACCGAAATCCTTTATAATGTGAGATCAGCATAAACTGGAATTGTATAGCTTGATGTGTAGCCGTGTGTACATTTTTTGTCTGATCTCTCTAGAGCTGCACAGATACTTAATTTTATAAGAATTTCTTGCGTATAGCACAAGACATAAAAGATATGTTTGTGGTGTGTAGGAGGTGAGCCAATCTTTGCCCTTCCGGCTAACAAAACTGGTTTGACAATCAATAAGAAAAGGAGCCATAAGCTTTTGTAATCCGTTGAACTTCGCTATGGCTTCATAAATGGGATGGTACTTTTGTAGCCGATGCGTCATCCTTTTTGATGTGGGCGCGCAACAACCGCGCCAATCATGGTTGGTTGTCAGAAAAATGTGGATGCGACAGAATAGACAATAATATCGTCAGTACTCATTGAAATGAATTATGTAAATAGGAATTTTGGATAGATTCCGCAAACGCCAGCAGTCATTAAAAATAATTGCGCAACGTGGAACTGATCTACGGCGGTCTTGCTGTGTGGATATTGATTGACTTAAGCCAGCAGACATAACATCACTAAGGGCGAATTTCACCAAACTTTTATACCGAGTATAAGTCTTATCCTGCGAATAAATTTTGAATTTTTGACAGTTTTTCCATACAAAAACTGTCAGACGACAATTTTATTCCACAGATAAAAGATATCTGACTAAGTACTGTAGTTTAAAACTTCATTTCGACAATCCATACTCCATAAGTCCATACTAATACTATAAATTCGAAAGTAACTCTGTCTGTCTTTCTGTATGTCACCTTTTCACGCCTAAACCACTGAACGGATTTCGATAAAAGGCAAGGAGATAGATGGCATCCCGGGGAAGGACATAGGCTACTTTTTATCGACATACTGCGGGCGGAAGCTAGTTACATATAATAAGGTAACCGCCTCTGGGGTCTACTGGTAAGACCACCTGTCTCAGATCCAGAAGTCCCAGGCTTGATTCCCAGATGGGGCAAAATGTTTGGTTGGTTATAGGGCTTGTTCTAAGTCCGCCCGGCTACCACCATCTTATCGAAGTCTGTCGCCATAACAACAATGTTGACAGCATTGTTGTGTTTCGGCAGTTTGAGGCTTACCTCTAATCCTCATCCACAGAGGAACTGTCTATCTTAATAGCCAGTTCCTCTAAGTCCGCCTGGCTACCACCATCTTATCGAAGTCTGTCGCCATAACAACAATGTTAACGGCATTGTTGTGTTTCGGCAGTTAGAGGCTTACCTCTAATCCTCATCCACAGGGGAACTGGCTATCTTAATAGCCAGTTCCTCTAAGTCCGCCTGGCTACCACCATCTTATCGAAGTCTGTCGCCATAACAACAATGTTGACAGCATTGTTGTGTTTCGGCAGTTAGAGGCTTACCTCTAATCCTCATGCACAGAGGAACTGTCTATCTTAATAGCCAGTTCCTCTGTGGATGAGGATTCCGGGTGAAGCTCGCTTCCACCTTCGGCCTGATCATCACTTGCCTTCAGGTGAAACGAAGGCTAAAGCTTTAAAAAAAGGACCTACTTATATGATATTTATGTACCTAAGTAACGGGAGGCTTATAAGTTACTAGCTTCCGTCTGCGGCTTCGCCCGCGTGGTATGTCGATAAAAAGTAGCTTATCCCGGGGAAGGCCCCGGGATGCCATTTATCTCCTTGCCAAATTTTATCGAAATCCGTTCAGTGGTTTAGGCGTGAAAAGGTAACATACAGACAGACAGACAGAGTTACTTTCGAATTTATAATATTAATATGGATACATTATTAAAATCATGCCTACAACTCTACAAGATATTCATCAATACATTGGATAAAAAAAATCGAATAACACTGCTCAACCCGGGATCGAACCCGAGTCATGACGTTTAGCTTTCGCGATTGCACTACTACCAACGAGTCACCTAGAACTGACACGAGATAAAATTAAAATAAGACCATACTTCTTCAGAGATTAATGAAATATGGCACCTCTAACTGTTTTACTAGAGTAGTTATTGAATTGAGGTCATCGACCTGTACAAGGTCAATGACCATTGAATACAAATTACTACGTGCGTAGTTTTCCAAGAGATGTCGCAATTTTTATTGTTTTACATTTTGATAGCAGAGCGTTTATTGTCATTTGATATTCAAGTCATGAATGACGAACTGACGCAACTGCATGGGCGTGCAATAAGTCGCGACTTTTTTGGTCTTCTTTATTTCTAACTAGCTGCGTCCCGGTTTCACCCGCGTAAGTCTCGATCCCGTGGGAATATCGGGATAAAAAATATCCTATGTGTTAATCTAGGTTATAAACTATCTGTTTGCCAAATTTCAAACAAATCCATTCAGTAGTTTTTACGTGTGAAAGAGTAACAAACATCCATCCATCCATCCATCCATACTTACAAACTTTCGCGTTTATATTATTAGTAAGGATAAGGATTGATGCCCTTCACATCTAGATAATGCTGGGAGTTGTTTTGCTGATTCTAATGATTATAATTCTGTAAAAACATAATTATTTGTTACGGCCGTGAATCATATTTTAACATCCTGGCACTGACCTGCAAATTGCAAAAAACGTAAGAAAATTTTAATTTCGTGGGCCACCACCCTGAAGCTTTACCTTTGTTGCATGAGCTACTGGCTATTTCCAGTAAATAAAATGAATCCTCGAACTTGATGCTGGACATCATAATCAACAAATATGGGCCAGTTTGGACACATCTCTCAGTTTAGCAGCTTGGATAATCCGTTCGTTGCGTCGGCGTCGGTTGTACACACGGCACCACATCAATAGCTATACATTTCCAATATAAGCTGACCTCGCATTGTACGGAAATCCTATACATGCGAGATCAGCATAAACTGGAAATGTATAGTTTGATGTGTAGCCGTGTGTACAATGCGGTGTAGGCCTACCTACCTACCCAAACCGTATTGTTTCGTAGCTTTCTCTTTCACTACAAATGTTGACACAAAAGATTACCAACGAGATGTCGAATGTTGCCATCAGATGTTAAATAAAGCATACGAGGAGACGATGTAACTTCTACATTGTTGACATTGTCGCGTTTATGGGTATTCGCGTTTGTGAAATTTCAAAAATGACACTAGGATCACCTTCCGGTGCAAAAATATGGGAAAGTGGGAAGAAATCCCAGAGACCTTTGAACCTGGCCTGGCAACAGAATCAGGTAATTTCTAAGTCATTGGAATTGGAACGAACGAATAGGTACTGGGGTACGAACGAATACTCTTTGGCAGAATCATAATAGGAAAATATTATTAATCATCGTAAAATGTCACAAACTGACAATTCATAATATGATCTGCGTGCAATTCATAATTTAACAGTTTTCTATGGAGATTCATAAAATGGTCTACAAAAAAATAATGAATTGCCTTTGTGTCAAATTAGTGGAATTGCTAATGACAGCTGGGAATTGCTTTTAGAGGAATTGCTAATGTGGCGGTTTTAGGCCCCCTGGTAGTCAACAAAAGGGAACCTTACATTACCTATAATAAAGTCATAATATAGTCTTAACTTCATAGGCTAGGATTCAAGAAAAAAAGGAAGTTGTCCAAAATAATCTTGCAAGTTGCAAGGTTCAAAAAGAGACGCTGAATTAAAGCTTGTAAAGAAGCATATAATGGCTTCCTTGCAGTGATCCATTCTTTAAAAATATAATAATATCTAGCTTCCGCCCGCGGCTTCGCCCGCGCGGTATGTCGATAAAAAGTGAAAACCTATGTCCTTCCCCGGGATGCCATCTATCTCCATGCCAAATTATATCAAGTGAAAAGGTAACATACAGACAGACAGACAGAGTTACTTTCGTATTTATAATATTAGTATGGATTAAAGAGTACTTACATTAGGTACTTAATGGTCATTACCGTATTAAAATAATAATGAATTGCAATTTAATTAATTACATCCATAATTACAAGGGAAAGTGCGACGTTCGTCGAAATCAGTGGCGCATACAACCTTTCACATTTTAGAGAAACGAGTAAAAAATATTTAGAAACAAAATAGAGGAATAAATAATTATCTACAGTAACTGCGGGCCCTGCGGTTGAAGTTATTAGCTATAGGAGAAAAAGACAGCGCAACATGAACGGAATTGAAGAAAAGCTATCCAAATAAACAATCCTAACTAATATTATAAAGGCGAAAGTGAGTTGGTTTATGTGTTACGCTTTCACGCTAAAACGGCTGAACAGATTTGGATGAAATTTGGCACATGGGTATTCCCACGGGATCGAGACTCACGCGGGTAAAACCGCGGGGCGCAGCTAGGACAAATAAAATAACAGGGGCTCGCCAGGTCTCCCGCCCCAAGTAAATTTAGATCGCCTATAGTCAGAGAGGTTTCTGACTATTCTACTGACTAGCCTCTGAATAGACTACATCTACATCATCATCCTAATGCATGAGATATTATTTGTTGATGCTGAATTTTATACATTGTAATAACATTGGGTTAATTTAATATTTGCGCACCGTTAGTAATGGTAGAATGTAAAGGGCCCATTATAGTTATAAGACCATACAAATTGTAAACCTACATTCATGCAAATAAATGGATTTGATTTGATTTGATTGACAGCCCGCCTTCACCAACTGTTGGGCATAGCCCTCTCTTTTCTTGAGCCACTCGCTACGCTCCTATGCCAGCCTCACTATGTGCACTACTTAGAGACTTCTAACTCCATGTGTGTCCACTAATGGTAATGACTCTGTCTACCCATTTGGGTAATCCAGTCGCGAAATATGGTTAATGATCTTTTGTAAGTTGTAAGATAATACTTAACTTTAACTTAGTGAACTATTAGGTATCTACAAAAAATAATTATCATTCACGTCACGCCCCGATGGTTCAGTGGCCGCAATCGCGACTTTTTACGTGAGGTCTCGGGATCAATTCCCAGGTTTGGAAAAATAAGTATGTGGCTTGTGTTATGTCAAATACAAAATAAAAAGTAAACTAAATAATAGGTTTATAAAGTTTCTACAAATCTGAAAACTAATTTCAAAAGAAAACTCCATCATTATTTTCTTCTAACGAAAAACCGTAATGCATGCGATCACAGAGTCACATTCACATGGCGCGAAGATGAAATAAGTTCAGCTATTTAATTTCTTAACCGATTAAGACTAATTTGTTTCATTTTGACAGTTCAACAATATTCATTGCGTTATTTACGTTGTTGAGCAGATTTTTTTTCCAACTTATGAAGCAATGGATTAGACATTTGTTTCAAAACTATTCCGATTCTGATTGATCGTGTATTACGCAATTAGGGCGCTGCAAATTATCACAAAGATTTACCTTTTTCTTTAATTAATATTTCAGGCCAGTATTCCCGTCACCACTACACTTATACGATACTCGCGTGTGAACCGGACGGATGTCGAGTTAGCACTGACAGCCTTTGGCTTTCGACTCTCGTTAGAAAATGCTTGCTTAGGTAGATGTTACAATGCGAGCTAGTCGACGCGATAACAATCGGATCCTCAGCCAATGTTTTCAGTTTGCCTGCCAGGGTTGCGGGTTAGTCCGAAAGGGATACCGGGACCTTGGCAACAGGCAACTGAAGGAACACGGGTGGGTTTTATTCAGTAAAAGTCTGACACGCCCTTCCGCTCCGCCCAGACCGGGAGAAGTCATTGGATGATTTCTCACCGTAAAAAAAAAAGGCGATGTTTTCAGTAAAAACTTTTTTACAGCACATAAAAGCAACCGGGTTCCAAAAAAAACCATATAGAGTGAAAAATAACTTTTATTTCGGAAGTCGGTGTCTTTGGTTTTGTGTTTTAGTTTTTTGCCACCGCCTTAGTTATTTTTCAGTTTGTAGTGTATTTTTGGAAGTTGGTTGTTTTTTTTTGTAAATTCTTCTTTAATTCAAAATACATACAAAAACCGGTCAAGTGCGAATCAGACTCGCACACGAAAGGTTCCGTACCACCGTACAATATTTAGCAAAAAACACATTTCTTATTGTATTTTATTATTTGCTGTTATAGTGGCAATAGAAATACACAATCTATTTTTAACAACTGTCTACCTATATTTCAGTTCATGAGATTCAGCCCGCTGACAGACAGACGGTCTGACAGCGGGCCTTAGTATCTCGTTTCCGTGAACCCTAAAAACTGAGTCTTATTTGAACAGCGCACAATACATTTTTTTCGGCCGGCCGCGACCATAGACCATAAAAATCGCTTTCAGTGTGTCTTATCTTTAAACTTTGAAACTTTAGTTAAAGCTATTGGAAAACCAAAACATGTCACGTCACGTGTGTATTTATGATGAGTAAAGGTAATCTATCATTACGCTACTATAATAGTGGAGTTAGGCAGAAATAAGCTGTTGCAAAGCCTCCTGATAGCGGTGAGTGAACCTAAATTGAGATAGAGTATACAACGTATCGCTACAATGGCGACACGGATTTTGCTAAAGTCTGTTATCCATACTAATATTATAAATTCGAAAGTACCTAACTCTGTCTGTCTGTCTGTATGTTACCTTTTCACGCCTAAACCACTGAACGGATTTCGATTAAATTTGGCAATGAAATAGATGGCATCCCGGGGAAGGACATAGGCTATTTTTTATTGACATACCACGCGGGCGAATCCGCGGGCGGAAGCTAGTAACGTATAAAATCTCGTAAACTAATTTGACAGGTGCAAATGTCAAACTCCAAATTGAAAACACAAAGAGCAATCACTTGAAATGTCAAATTAGTCGACGAGATTAAAAATTAATATGCTTTAGTGGCCAGTAAGCAAAACAATTACACATAATAAAATAAAATAATTCGTAAATTGAAAAATTAAAATGTTCAAATAAACGAAATAATAAAGCTCTCTCTTTCCTTCAATCCGCCTACTCTTTGCACGGTATTGGTTTCGTTCATTTTAATTTAATTGATGTGATTTTATGATCCATGACCCAGGCAAATGACCTCTGCGCTACAGTTATTCAGTAGACGCTATTTTAGAAAATAGTGAATAAATCAACAAAATAACGGTTAATGAAATTAAAATCCATACTAATATTATAAATTCGAAAGTAACTCTGTCTGTCTGTCGGTCTGTCTGTGTGTCTGTCTGTATGTTACCTTTTCACGCCTAAACCACTGAACGGATTTCAATAAAATTTGGCAAGGAGATAGATGGCATCCCGGGGAAGGACAGGCTACTTTTTATCGACATACCACGCGGGCGAAGCCGCGGGCGGAAGCTACACTGTACACTGAATAAAAACCGCGCGAATAAAATTCGCAAAGCGGGTGTTTCGGTTTTCCTAACCAAAAGTAACAAATGCACGCGGCGATCGCTTTTAAATAAGTTCCGTTTTTGCCATTTAGCTACGGAACCCTAAAAATGCTTGAAACTGTAGGCACGGTATCTTTGCTGTAAGAAAGTCTCAAGATTGAAAAGGGTGTTAGCAGTTAGCAGTACACTTCGCTACAGTGCACAAAGAAATGCTGAAGAGTAAATAATGATTTAAATGCACCTCGACGTCTATGTAAATATCAATATACTTTGTTGCTCAAATTGTATACTTAACAACGTTGAGTCAGCTTGTAGGTACAGCCATGGCAGAAAGTTGTTCAATCAATGGATATACAAAGTGGAGACGACAATACAACAAAAAATGAAACTCCGTGTATCTAATGACGTTCTCAGTCTACATACAAAAAATTAATCAAATATATTCAATAGTTTAGTTACGATAGCTAGTCAAAGATCGGTAAATCCCATAGTCGGCCCATCACTACTATTTAGTTTGTTTTAAAAAATGACTTTTTTAATTTCGATGTCAGGATTTATTTGATATTTCCAAAATACTCATGCATTAGTATTGCCAGTGTTTTCATTTATTGTTGTATTATCGTCTCCACATTGTATAAAATGGATAGAAGATTGCTAAGTCCGTTTGTACCTTTTTTTCTGAGTGCGAAAAGTTTAAATAAATAGAAAATACAACACGCTTTAGTGCCTAATTGCTTATAGCATTTCTTTGTGGGTGGCTGGCAAGCAAGCTTAAGGGGGATGCGCTAGGGTGAACTTAGAGAGTTGTATTGCTGATTCTAATGTTTATAATTCTGTAAATCCATATTTGTTACGAGCGCTAATAATATTTAGATCAACATACAACCTGATACTGACCTGCAAATTGCAAAAAACGTAAGAAAATTTGAATTTCGCGGGCTACCCTAGCGCATCAACCTTAATGAATGCCCACTGATGAAAAATGGTTTGTGTCGATGACATCTTCAACATGAGATCGATCAAGAGACCTAAATCCTCTAAACCAGAACGCAATAATGTTGCGTGATGGCAAACGCAGTGTATGTCACCTGCCACTGTTGCAGGGAAGTCCGAAAGGGATACCGGGACCTTGGCAACAGGCAACTGAAGGAACACGGGTGGGTTTTAGTCAGTAAAAGTCTGACACGCCCTTCCGCTCCGACCAGAGCGGGAGAAGTCATTGGATGACTTCCTATCTTCAAAAATAAAAAAAGGTCTGTATGTCAGTATTTCAGTAGAGTCAGTACTTGGTACTTAGCTTTTAACTTTCCCAAACGAACTCATCGGCCCATAACAATGAAAATCGTGAGCATAAAAACTCTTGTGCTCGACTGTACGAAAACGAAACTTGTCATCTCACCGTTGGCGTCACTAGCGCATTGTGAAAACGCAAATAGTTGTAGAAAGCGACGTTTTGGATTCAAGATGGCTGCCATGTAATATACAGGGTCAAATTAAATAAGCTAGCGAACCTAAAGCTCATTTCAGACTACGCTGTATAATAGTGTGGCGGTATCTACATCGCCATATGCGAACTACGCATCGAAGACCCGACGTCATACAAAAATCCTGACGTCACATAAATCCTGCATCGCGCAATTAGAGTTTACCGTGCAGTGAACGTATATACAAAAACCCAATATCAATCATTGGGCAGTTGCCCGCCAGACACAACACCCGTCTGGTCGGAGGATCCTCCCTTTTCTATGGTGGATGAGTGAACTTTACACCCTGTTCCTCATACGCCTAAAATAGCATATAATTCTTAACACAACAATATCGCTCGACATACATTTATTTTCATGTTCACACATTGCTATACTATACATATATTATTGGAAATGTATGGCGAGCGATATTTTTGTCCTTTGAACTGTATGCTATACCATATATTATGTATTATAGCTTAGGTACTTAGACTGAAATGAGCTTAATTCGAAGATGTTAACACCCTGTCTCGGATAGGTTAGGATTTGATTGACATTTTCAAACAGAAATAAGTACTATTAATATTGTTGACTTACGCAAGAAAGGGCATGTACCTAAGTAACTATAAGAATGTAAGAACGAGCGAAGCGGGCTTCAAAATTTTAGCTCCTTGAATAGGTTTTTTTCTTTTGACCATTACACAGAATGAGAACTTTTACTTTGTCGAGTTATGAAGGAAAGCAAACTCATTATTTTACACCAGTTTAGGTTTTGAAATCTGACCCCCCGGGTGAATCTGACCCGGGTGTATGGTGCTTAAATTCCCGAGCTTGCTTCGCTCGCTCTTGCACCGCTCGCTCTTACATCGCTCATTGCATCCTATATCCTTTAAAATTTAAAATAACGGGCTTTTTTTCATGCCCATGGATGGGGGTCACTGTGGCTCAAGTAGGTACAGTTTTAGTTAGTAAGATACGTATCTAAATCATTCAGGCTCTCGACAGCTTGAATGATTTTGGGGGGTCATGATCCCCGTGACCCCTCCCTGGGACCGCTCATGGCTGATCCCGCATCGCTGACGCACCGACCAATGAGGAAAGGGCCACGTATTACCAATATAAAACAAATGAAGGTTCCATAGACGCAGTGGTTGATTCGATTGTGTTTTATGGTAGCGACCTATGAAATTCGCGTTTTTTTCTCACTTATACAGAACCTCGTCACTTCTATGATTTAAAATATTCATCAATTTCTTGGTATTATATCGAATAATGACCATCATACACAACTACCAATAGTAAAAAAACCTTATTACTTATAGTTTTCTAAACATTGAAAATACCTTAAAATTGACTCGTCATTTTGTTAGCAGAAATGACCATTATTATTTTTTTAACTTAGCCAACACTTATTCGTGTCTGAGTGGCATACGTTATCTTAGTTTTTAAACATTAGTCATAAAAGATTTAAAACATTAGTGTTCATGGTTGTTATATAAATTAAGAAAATGTTAGTATGAAAAATGCAACTTCTTTAAAATTCCCCATACAAAACGCTGATTTCATACCTAATATAAGACACAAGTTCAGTCCTTGCTTGTAGCTTGGTAAATTATTAGGTAATTATGAACTTCCTTTTTTCTTCTTAAACCATGAATGCTCCAAACACTTGGCACAAACGATATACTTATTGTCACTTCGTTCGCAAACGATAGAAAGCTGGATTTCTATAGAAAATGTACCGGTACAATACCGTTAGAACCACTCTAGATTGACCCCCGTAACTGCATCTTTCTTCCCAAAGTTTATGCAATGCTGACAGGAGAGAGGTCAGGTTATAATGGTCGTATATTGCACATAATATAGTAAATGCGATGCACTTTATGTTATGGACGTGAGTCGCAAAATGGCGCTTTCTAATGAAGCTGGAGAAAATCTGAAATGATTGATTTAACGAGGTGCGGTGCGGTAAAATAAAAGGTTGTGTCTCACTGTTTGAGAATAGATGCCTACCTAATGGTTTCTAAAGGTGTTCACTAAAAAGTACCTAAATGGCTTACTTCATACCTAGTTGATGACCATTTTGGATCTTGTTGGATTTGGTTGATACATGAGAATTTTTGGTGAGAGACTAGAGAGCAGGGGTGGACCGAGAGCAGTGGTGGCCCAGTGGTAACGGCCTGGTGACTTACGAGTTGTAGGTCGTAGGTTCGAACCCTGATAGGCGCTTTATAAACTCAAACACTACTGCACCGATTTTCATGCTGTTTTCACCAATGGATAGAGTGGTTCTCGAGGAAGGTTTTAGTATACAACATTATTTATGGTTTATGCTAAAAAAAAAAACAGCTGTTCCATACATTTGTGTTCACAATTTAAATCGACAAAATGTATGGATCAGCAGATTTTTTTTTTTGCGATTTCTAGGTTTGTCCCATAGAAAAAGTTGTTCAAAATGATGAGTACAATTACCCCTTTTCGGGTTTAGCATAAACAAAAAATAATGTTGTATAGGACATTCATTACAATATACACACTTCTTCACTCGCCTGGCTACGAACTGCAGTGGTCAATCTAGAAATCTCTTAACCAATTGTAGGCCCAGGGTGGCCGCTGCAGCAATAATCTGGCCAGATAAAACTATCTGGCACTGTGTTTGGGATGGGTCGAGGAAACTCCTCGACCCATCCCAAACACAGTGCCAGTGTGTCACAGGACATGCTCCTTTCCTGCTCATCATGCACAACCACTTGCGCCTTTTAGAATTTAAACGAAGCTGATGGTAGTACTTGCGACCAAGTGGTATCGGTCCCGACTTACGCGTGGATGTCGGTTACGACATCCACGCGGGCGAAGCCGCATACATCAGGTAGTTAGGAATAATCCCAACTCTTCACCCCCACAAAAGAGATTCTACTCACAATATTTATAGACCTTTTTACTTCCTAAGAAAGACTGGCCCAAAAAGTCAGATCACCAAAAAACCATAAAAATGTCGTCTGACATCCTTCAACATTTAACAAACACGAAATTCATACTGTCAAACAATCAATACTGAATAAAATAAACTATAAATATAATAATTTATTGATTATTTATAATATTTATGATACAAGATGGCTAATATCAATTCTCCTATACCACTATCGGAAATCGAATCAGTGCTGGCTTGGGTCGATACTTTTAAATTATCGAGACCCACGAAGAAAATTAACCGGGATTTTTCTGATGCTGGTAAGGCTCTCATATTGATCTTGGATTGCTTCTGTTATCTGCCCGTACTCCAGGGGTGGGAGGTAACCCTCCTGATCAGAAGGTCTAAGTAACAAAACGTCCAACATCGCGAAACGTCTAATGAGCAGTAAGTCTAATTAGCAAAATGTCCATGTAGCAAAACGTCCAACTATCAGATGGTCTGTATAGCAGAACGTCTATTTAGCAAAAAGTCATTTTTAAAATGTGTACACTCCTGATAGAAAGTAAAAGTCATTTATAAATTACATTAAATTTATTTCTTAAAAAAATTACATTCAAAAATTACATTCAAAATTACAGTCAAAAACCTAGTAGCCTCTAGGATATTAGGCGCACAAATTCCCCTGCATTTATTCACCTAATATCCTTTTGATATGGCCAAGGTTTGTCAAAAATTCAAATGGACTAACTTTTTGGCATTCAAGCTTTTGCAGCTCTCTTTTGTTGTATTTGGCATTAAACATAATATCGATCTTTCTTCTCTTATTTCCTTCAAATAACTTATTTTTGTATTTGCGATCTTGCCAAAGCGCTTCTTTTCTAAGAGCTTTGAGGAATAGTAGCAGGGTTGGCTTTGATTTTATATTCGTGTTTAGCCGTCTGTGCCACCCTTCGAGTGCATTGTTTGTGCGAAAATTATAATTACTAGGACAGTTTATTATATCTGCCAGAGACTGAAGCCATTGTTTATTGAAGTAATTTAAAAAAAACACCATTTCTTCGCTTTTCGTGGCGTTTTCAACAATGCTAGTCCAACATTCCGTAATGTATGGAGAAGGTAGCAGAGGTAAATTGGAACATACTCTGACAATGTTTCTACACTCTCTGTTTTCAGGAAGACCCAATGTTGACGCTTTTTATCCAAACGGCCTTATTAAGATGATAATAACAGCCCATTATTTGAGTGTTTGGCAAAGCGTCTTTAATTCCATTGATAAGCGCTATCTCATAATCACATTTAATGGCCATCATGTCTATTTCAAAATTCTGCTTGATGAGGCCAAATAAGCGGTCGTAGGTTTCTTGTCTCTTGTCAGGTAGTAACGCGTATATAACTCCCATAACACAAGTTAAATCATCACAGCAATTCAAATCAACATGAACTGATAACAGCTGGTAGAATGGCTTGGGTGTAGCTTTGAATGTTCCATCAATGAAATACATCTTATTTTTCAATGTCTTAATGCATTGTCTACTCACAGGTGTTGAAAATATTAAGATTTTATTATTGTCACATCCATCTTCACAAACAAGGAAACTGTCGGCCATTATTTCTGGAATTGCCCTGCTTGTGTCTTTTTTTGAGATAAAATCTGGTACCTGTTGAATCTCATCCACTTTTCCGAATTCTTTCTCAAAAATTTTCTGGACAGGTTTTGCTTTTTGACGAACTAATTTCTTACATTTGTGCATCACTATGTAGCTTTGAATGTTCCATCAATGAAATACATCTTATTTTTCAATGTCTTAATGCATTGTCTACTCACAGGTGTTGAAAATATTAAGATTTTATTATTGTCACATCCATCTTCACAAACAAGGAAACTGTCGGCCATTATTTCTGGAATTGCCCTGCTTGTGTCTTTTTTTGAGATAAAATCTGGAACCTGTTGAATCTCATCCACTTTTCCGAATTCTTTCTCAAAAATTTTCTGGACAGGTTTTGCTTTTTGACGAACTAATTTCTTACATTTGTGCATCACTATGTCAATCCTGTTTTTACCAAAATTTGCTTTGCAGGTATGCTCATTTAACCGACGAATTATCTTGTTTTCGTCTTTATTTATTGTAATAGAGACACTACACTCATTGCGCTGGGAGCATCTCCATAGAGTTGACCTTCCCTTATTTGTGATATTTAAATTGTACCTGTGACCACCCAGCAGCAGCACACGCTTCTTCTTTTGACTTTCAATAAAAGTAAATGTTTGTTCTTCATCCATTTTTAGAATTTAGATGCTAGAACTATTGTATTTTTAATGAATAGCAATCGATACAGGAAAAAAAACAAATGAATAATGCTAATCAAATAGCATTAATGACAATATGTGTCAGTCACCATTAAAAAAATATGATATACGCTACGAATACATAGATCAAAGAGTCTGTATGTAGTACATATTATAATGCTGTGTCCGTTTTCCCTCCCGATGCAATGTGTGTGTTGAATTCTGTGCCTGAGTATCCAAACATGTTGAGAATCTGACTTTTTGCTAAATAGACGTTCTGCTATACAGACCATCTGATAGTTGAACATTTTGCTACATGGACATTTTGCTAATTAGACTTACTGCTCATTAGACGTTTCGCGATGTTGGGCGTTTTGTTACTTAGACCTTCTGATCAGGAGGGGGAAGTAAGACCATAGGCTCAAAGACGAAAGGTTTGGAGTTTGGACATTCTATTTTTGGCAAGTGAACTAGGGATTTGAGTTGACGGATATGCTTGGCGTGTGGAGAAGATTGGTGCGGCGCCGACACTTCAAAAATGTACAATTTGTACAAAACTACATTCTTGCTAATGCTGTTGGGATAATATATATCGTTTGCTATATTTGCCAAAGCCTTGTTAGAATACCCTAGCTATTAAAAGTTGAAGTTCTTTGTTACAATAGGTAGTCAAAGAGTATGAGCTGCATGATTTCCTTACAATACTATTTTTATATTCTTTGTTTTTTGTGCAAATAATGTGTGCCTTACCTGGGTCAAATAAATTTATTTTCTTTCTTTCTTATCGACTAAAACGCCCGAGCGTAGAATTGGGGCAACCGTGGCAGCCCCAATGTTTTTATATTTCCGGAATCGGATTAGTTGTTCCGAATATTACCGCAGTATCCCTACATACAAAGTCTCAAATTTTAGCTCTTTCTTCTATTAGTACCTATAGTAGTAAAATCGTTTTCGTAACACAATACTGCGCTGCAAAACAAAGATAGCTAACGTGGCTCAAAAGGCTGCCCAACTTAAATGAGACTGGGCAGGACACGTCTGCCGCATGCCGCACAAACTGTGGGCCCAAATAGCACAGAACTGGTGCCCTGAGACAGTAAGACGGGTTCGCGGCAGACCACATACGAGATGGGGGGACGAGCTGGATAGGTTCCATCAAAACTGGAAAGAGGACGCGCGGGCTCGCGAAAGATGGAAGGAGTGGAGAGAGGCCTTTGTCCAGGAGTGGGACAGTGTAGGCGAGGAAAAAAATAAAAAAGTAGTATAGACCATTTCCTTTGTCAGTCCTTCTAGCAGAAATACTGAGCATCCACTACCCAAAGCTGGTTGAGATGCACAACTACCCACCCCGGAACAGCCACTCGTTGAAGCTGAACAATTGGATGACGCTCAACAGAAAGGTGCTGAAGAAAATCAAGCTGAGCCTGTGCTGCAACACGATGGAACAGCTGGCTAATTGTATACCAGGAGTCATTGAGAGAGTACTGGTTATGGGTGAGATGGTTTTGTAATACCCAGGAGAAAACCACGGAGTATTTCTATACTCCTTGGTTTTCCGTTTCTTTCTAGAAGCGGAGATGCCGCAAGGCAAGTAGGTCATGCGTCTTCAATATTAGGTCTTGGCGTCACAATGGGCAGGGCTGCAAACCTTAGTTGGGAGTGAATCGTCTTCGCGTTCGGGTGTGTTGTATTTTAATCGTTGAACTTAAATTGTTTTTAATAATGAAGTGTGATGTTGATGGATGCAAACATTGTACTTCTTTTTATGCTCTGTGTAGAAAATGCTAAAGATACACTTCCGAAAGCGACCGCAACCGTAAACCGCGGTCCAATCGCTATGACTGACCGCAGCGACACGAGATTTCTATGTAACTATATGAAACTGTTTCCGAAGATTGCTAAATTGCCGGCTGCCACAGTCGTGTCGCTGCAGTCTGTCATTGTGATTGGGCCTCAGACCCAATAAAAAACCGGCTAAGTGCTTGTCGGACTCACGCACGAAGGGTTCCGTACCATTATCTATAAAAACGGCAAAAAAATCACGTTTGTTGTATGGGAGCCCCCTTAAATATTTTTTTTTTTTTTTTTTTTAGTATTTGTTGTTCTATCGGCAACAGAAATATAACATCTGTGAAATTTTCAACTGTGTAACTATCACGGTTCATAAGATACATGCCTGGTGACAGACGGACAGACAGACAGACAGCGGAGTCTTAGTAATAGGGTCCCGTTTTACCCTTTGGGTACGGAACCCTAAAAAAGTGCTGAGATAAAAAGTTGACACCTAAATACTGATTAATGTGTTACTACTATCTAAGTATCTACAATACGTAATTCCCTTTAGTGACGGATTTGTGTAAAAAATTAACCCGGATAGGGTTTGTTAACACTTACATCAGATACTTTTTACTTATATCTACAAAAGTTATGTTACGTCATTCCAGTTCGAGACAAAATTCGTCGCGATGAGGAACTGAACAAGTCGGCGAAGGAAGCTGAACAGAATATGTCCAGCGGCGGCAGTTATTATGAGGCTTCCGGTGGTGATGGTATTTATTTATTTCAGTCTTTAAGCACACAAATGTACAGAGGCACTTGATGAGATTGACATGAGATGGTACCTACCATCTCATGTCAATCTCATCAAGTGCCTCTCTCACTTACTAGTTTATTTTTGTCTGTACTTACTGTTGCTCGTGGTTAAATAATAACAGTGTATGGTCTAGGGACCTTACACCTTGATATGATGCTGATTGATAACTGATTGATGACCTAGGTTTTTATTGATAGAAGTATGATTGCATGATAGATGAGTGCATGCGGTAAGCATGCTATTAGTGTACACACGGCTATACATCAAGCTACACATTTCCAGTCTCGCATTGTACAGGATTTCTGTACAATGCGAGGGCAGCTTATACAGGATATGTATAGCTTGATGTGTAGCTGTGTGTACTAACTTGGCCGGCCTGGCGGCGGTAAAATGCTGGCATATTGATATGAAAACTGGGGCTGTAGGTACTATGAAGTTTTAATGCCATCATTATTCCACTGCGAAAAAAGGATGGTGCTTGTTTTGGTCGGTTTTGGTACTCTTCAATGAGAAAACTAGTGGACTGTATTATTAGATTTAATTATTATGATAGTTTGCAAAGCGGAAGGCGGACGACGCTAACTTTTCTTGAACGCGATTTTGACAGGAAGTGGCAAGTTCGCGTCGGTCGTCGCTCATTGGCTCGCAGCGCGTCGTCGTCCCGCGCGTTTAGTTTTTGCACCGCGTCCGCGCGTGGACATGCTCCCCGGGTTGAAGTGTTGGCTTCAAAAAGATGGTAGCGGGCAGATGTTGTTGAAAGCGCGCCGAATTGTCCCTTTCTTGGTCTTCAACTCGGCGACCCTCACGGCGCCGTCGGAACCCGGGTACACCTGCACGACGCGACCCAGCAGCCAGCAGAGAGGTGGAAGCGCCTTATCCTTTACCAGGACGAGGCTCCCCACCTTGATGTCTCCCGATGAGGTAGACCACTTGGTCTTTTGCTGCAGCAGAGATATATATTCGGTATTAAACCTTTTCCAAAAATGCTGCTTAATGTATTCCACCCTTTGGTATCGCTCGAGTCGACTGATGTTTCCGCTGTCAGTTATCTGTGGATGCGGAACGGACGTGAGTGATCTTCCAATTAAAAAGTGAGAAGGAGTTAGGGCACAGAAATCAAGTGGATCAGGAGAACAAGGAGTGAGAGGTCGGGAGTTGAGAATAGCCTCTATTTGAGTTAGGCACGTAAGCCATCTCTTCGTACGTGAAGTGCGTCAGTTTAAGCAGTCTCTTTAGGTGATGTTTTGTTGAGCGCACAGCGGCCTCAGCAACGCCATTGAAATGAGGGGAGTAGGCAGGCACAAAGTTGAACTCAATTCCTTCCTGAGCAACATCGTACGCAATATTTGAATTCTGCAAGAAAAGACGTAATTGATTACAACAACCGACAAAATTTGTGCCGTTATCGGACAGTATACTACGAGGCTTGCCCCGGCGCGCAATGAATCTATTTAAAGCAGCCATGTACGCTTCCTTTGTAAGGTCCGTGACAAGCTCCAGGTGAACCGCTTTGACGGCGAGGCAGACAAAGATACATATATACGACTTTATGAGTTTGCAGCCTCTTCCCTTCCGGTCAGCGATCAGTATTGGGCCGGCATAATCAACACTTGAATTTAGGAATGGGAACTCTAAATTGCTTCGTGATTCTGGAAGTTGTCCCATTATTGGTTGTATAATTTGTGCCTTATGCCTAAAACAAACTACGCAATTTTTTACAGTGACCCTAGATAGATTTCTGCCCCCCAAGGGCCAATAGTTTTGACGAATATTTGCCAAGAGCAATTGAGGCCCCGCATATAACAGTTTTCTGTGAACAGTTTGAAATAAGACTTTAGTTAAATGATGCTTACTGCACATAAGTATGGGATGTTTCACGTTATAATCATAAGGAGAGTTATTTAGCCTGCCTCCGACACGAATTATGTTATCTGAATCTAAAAAAGGAGATAAAGATATGAGCCGATTTTTATGAGGCAAAGATTTTCCTATTTTTAAATTGGAATATTCATCTGGAAAACTTTCAAATTGTGCATTGCGTAGAATACATTTTAATGATGATTGAATTTCTTGATTAGACAGACCACCTACCAACTTATTATTTTTATTTTTTAAATTGTAAATGTACCTTTTAATGTAGGCTACAATTCTTTGTAAATAGTTAAAATCTAGTATATATGATAGTAGGCCTTGTATAGCGGCCTTGTATAGCTCCGTCTCTCACTAACACTGGAAAAATGGTGGCATAAATTCGTCGTAGTAGGCCCCCTGACCCCTGTGCTGTGCTTGCACTGTACAAACAGCAATAACAGTCGATTGAAGTTTAAGCAACACATATCGAGGTCGGTCCGTAGATGGGTATTGAGCTGCATCGGGTTATACTGGAAGCCGACAAAAAAATATGAAATACAAATGCAGACGATGTCATGGGCAACAACAAGTCACCATCATCTGCCTAGCCTTTTCCCAACTAGTGGTCGGCTTCCAGTCTAACCGGATGTAGCTGAATACCAGTATTTTACATGAAGCGACTGCCTATCTGACGTCCACGACCCAGTAACTGGGTGATACGATACTCCTTGGTAAGACTGGGACTTTCGGGCTTCTGGCGACCCGTACGACTGTTAAAAATCCGCGAATGACAGCCGGGACCAACGGCTTAACATGCTTTCAGATTCACGGAGGAGTCTCTGTATATAAAGATGGTCACCCATCCACGGACCAACCCCGGCAAGCGTAGCTTAACCTGATGGATCGACATGTGCGGCTGTTATTACTTAGCCACGAGCGAATTATTATCATCAATATTACAAAATACAATGTACTTACGGTTGTATGTACGCGGTAAATAAACAATTACAAATAATGTTACAGAAAACGTACTGATGGTGCCAATTAAAATAAGGGTCAACGGCACTTTGGAGACGATGCAGCAGAAGGTCATCAGCTATGACACCTACTGCGCCCTCAAAGAAGAGCTGAAAGACGCCAAAGAAGCTAGTGATGTGCTGCGACAAAAAGTGAGTAGAAACGTTACATCATCATCATCATCTGCCTAGCCTTTTCCCAACTATGTTGGGGTCGGCTTCCAGTCTAACCGAATGCAGCTGAATACCAGCATTTTACATGAAGCGACTGCCTATCTGACCGTATCAGAGGCCCTAGACAAAGTGACATTCTATCAGCGATAACGATGATGGAAAAGGCAAAAATGTATAGGAGTGACATAAGCTATCGAAAAGCTTATGTCAATCCTGTTGAAAGCCGATGTAGAAATACGAAACGCTTTCGAAGCGATTGTCACTTGTCTAGGCCCCCTGAGTAGAAACGTTACATGCCAAAGAAAAACGAGAGAGGTTTACAGTAGTCATATATGATGTGTAACATCAGTTATCTTGGCTGGCGTATAAACAATATTCATCAACATCATCGTCATCATCATCCCGTTTACTGCAAAATGGGTTGGTACCATCTGTCGGTCAACTATAGCACCACGCGCGCTCATTAGTCAAATCAAACAGCGCGCGCTCATTAGTCAAATCAAACAGCGCGCGCTTCCCCGGCTTCCTGTTACACACTTCCGTCCCTTTTCACGACATCACTCACACACAACCGATTGCAGGAAAGCGAAACGAAAGAATGTCACACATAAAAATTTTAAAGCCTTGAACGATAAGAAATTTATACTTATAAAATCTTGATTTTTCCTTCATACAGGTTGATCATCTAGACAGTCTATTGCAACTAAAGGAAGAGAGAATAAATGAACTGCAAAAGCAGCTCGAAAGAAAACAAACGTGGCGGAAGGAGGTAGAAGTCCTGACAAGCAACATAACAATGAATTCTAACAGTACATCTTCAAACCTAAACGTAAAACAAGAGTGCATAATATTGCCCGTCAAAACGAACTCTCTGAAAATTGTAGGATCGAGAAGTAAGATAGATGAATCAAAAATTCCTGTCGCTAAAGACTCGTTTAAAACTATTTCCATTCCTAGTTTAACTGATGTTGTCATCACAGAGTTGAATGACACTGTGGACAGAATAAAATCTGATGTCTTTAAAGAAATAGAGATGGGCGGCGATTTAGAAGAAAAAACGGAGTGTTATCCAGAAGTTTTTGAAGAGTTTAAAGACAGTTTAATGAGACAAGACTTAGCGACCATTCAAGAGACAATGCAGACAGAATTAAATGACATGTCTTGTAGACCAATGGAATATCAGGACGGTCAGACAAGTATGGTTAATTAGGTATAAATCCGAGTACTCCAACCACTGGGAATGTGCATTTTCGTGTTGAGTAGCAAAAATAATAAAAGAAAATCCAACAAAAGATTAAACATAACGTGCGTCTCTTACCACAAAACATGTCGAAGTCTCAAAAATTTTATGGAACATTGACAGAAAATAGAGATTTCCAACATGTTTTGTTGTGAAAGTTTCGCCAGTGCAAACGCACAGTTAGAAAAATGAAGCTCACAAAATGAGTGCAATGTTATTTTGTAATCGTAATGTAAAATGATGTTCAAATTTTTGAATATTTAGTGATCGTGTTTGTGGTATTTAAAATCATCATCATCATTATTATCATTTCAGCCGAAAGACGTCCACTGCTGGACATAGGCTTTCCCCAATCATCGCCACTTCGACCGGTTAAAATGTCTAGTAAATATTTTTTGATGTTCTAAATTGTGCTAGTCTCTACTACTTATTAAGAGCTATAAATAAAATATGTCGTTTTATTTCAAAGTTTTTTATTAGGTTTTAGCTTGTTTGTTACTATTGATTTAGAAATAAAAAATTTACACTAGATGTTTGTTTCATTAACGCGCGTTAGCTTGGAATATGTCTAGCAAGCTAGGATGTTTCTCTAATATTTCCGAAATTTCTTGGTATCTGGATTGCTTGAAGTCCATTTCTTGCTGATCTTGTCTGAAAATGAAAGTTGCAGTTTAACCATAGAGTTCGGAACCGCCCCCGAATGGACCCGCTAACACATTTTCGGTAAATGATTAACGGCCAGTTTTTAACCGACTTCTTCAAAAAGGAGGAGGTTCTCAATTCGTCTGTATTTTTTTTTAACCGACTTCTTCAAAAAGGAGGATGTTCTCAATCGTCAACAAATCGTTGTATTTTTTACGCGATTAGGTACTCCGCCAATTATGAATCGATTTTGATGGAATTTTTTTTTGTTTGGTGGGTGGTCCTGTATAAATTTTATTAATTTTGCTAACGATATCTTAGTCTTTATTTACATAGCAGATAACGGTATACGAATTTGTGTGGGGTAGGTACCATAACTAATAAGTAAAAAAAAGTAAAAAAAAAAAACAATCGACTTCACAAAAAAGCACTAAAAAAGTGAAAGATAACTTTAATTTAGGAAGTCGGCAAAAAACGAAAATTGAAAAGCAAAGACACCGACTTCCGAAATTAAATTAATTTTTCACTTTTTTAGTGTTTTTTTTGTGAAGTCGGTTGTCATTTTTTTTGTAAAAAGTTTTTATTTCATCAAAAGTAACAGCCAAATTATCGTCTTTAACGAGTTCGACGTTGCTTTGGCTGTTACTTTTGATGAAGAAACTGGCCGTTAGACTAATCCGTTTCATTTGACAGTTCAACACCATTCATTGCGTTTTTTTCGAGTTTATGAAGAAATGGCTTAGCAATCTGTAAAATAACTTACTTAATCTTCCAGCTGTCCATTTCCTGGCCAATTAGTTTGAACCTGTCGAATTCTACTCTGTCATCGAATAAACATTCGCGGTGAACGGCGTCCATAGCTAGTTTCACAGGCTCCAGGTCTGCGACTATAAATGAAAGAGTTACTTCTGGAATTATGAACGTATTAAAGATATCATCTTGAATAACCCCATACACATATGCTTAATGTATATATGTATTTATTATATACCAGCTGATGCCCGCGGCTTCGCCCGCGTTGATGTCGGTTATTATATACTAAAACCTTCCTCGAGAACCATTCTATCTATTGATGAAAGCAGCATGAAAATCGGTGCAGAAGTTTTTAAGTTTATCGCGAACAGGGGGCTAAGTCTACTAATTTACAAACGTGTCAGTGGTCTCACAATGATCAGTTTTTGATAGATATGCCATACAAAATATGTCAAAAACTGATCATTGTGAGACCACTAACACGTTTGTAAATTAGTAGACTTGGCCCCCTGGACGACAGACAGACGCGGTGGAGGACTTTTTATAATATGTAAGGATGTAAATGGTACACCATTGACTACCTGCAGTATTGTCTCTCCTTCTCCCTTGATTCCATCCAAAGGTGATCTGGGACTTAGGTATATTAATATTAAGATCTGCCGCTCTATTTAACTTAGGTGAACTGAGCTAGAGGTGAACTGTTCTGCCACCTAATGCCAGCCGGACACTATTGACAGCTCGCTTCACCTATGTTTTTACGATGAGATTTTTACAGACTGGCAGGCTTTCTCACGATGTTTTCCTTCACCGAAGTCGTGTCTGCATTTTTTTTTGAGTGTTGTATATCCTCAAATGACTTCTCCCGCTCTGGGCGGAGCAGGAGGGTGTCGGACTTTTACTGACTAAAACCCACCCGTGTTTCTTCAGTTGCCTGTTGCCAAGGTCCCGGTATCCCTTTCGGACTTTCCCGCAACCCTGGCAGTACTTTGCCACTACTGTTACTACTTTCTTTTTTTTGTTGTCACTAACATGCAAAAAAATATAGTCCGGACGGTTGGTAACTCTAGTCGCGAGTCCATACATTTTCATAGTGTTTGAAGTGTTGGTCGTAAGTGTCGTAACCCACGGAAGTCTTACCTGACGTTTGTAAGCAGATTTGCTGAACCAAAATAAACCGCGCACTCTGTATTCCTTCTTCGTTACCGACTCCTCAGTTATGTCGTGTCTACTTACGATCAAATATAAAGTTGCTGGAGGCAGCTGACTTCGGGGCGTCCGTTTCGCAGGTGCACGGTGGCAGAAGATTGAGATCCGAGGTCTGGACCCCCACGCCGGTGCTCAGCCACTCAGACAACGGGCTCTCTAGATCGCTTTCATCTTCTGCTTCCAAAGACTTCCTGTGCATCTTGTGTTCAATGCGTTCTTGTAGGATCTTGAGTTGTTCTGTTGGTTTGGAGTTACATTAGCATCACGCCTTTTTAACCCCCGACGGAAAAAGAGGGGTGTTATTAACCCCCGACGGAAAAAGAGGGGTGTTATTAACCCCCGACGGGAAAAGAAGGGTGTATCTGTCTGCGCCATCGTAGCTGCCAAACGGCTGAACCGATATTGTTTTTTTTTGGTTTTGTTTGAAAGGTGTCTTGATCGAGTGTCCTTAGCTATATAAAAAAAAATCGTGATGATTTGTTTTTGTCGGGAGTTTTTTAAATTTTGTAATTTTATTTAAGTTGTTTATCATGGATTTCCTCCGTCACGGGAACGGAAGGTTTTGTCGGAATAAAACTCCACGGGGTTCACCCCAGGAGGACACCTGCTGCCACCTTGAGTCGGGCCACGTTTTAATAAACCATTGTGGTACCAAGAACCAAGGTGGTCTGCAAACTCTGTAACACGCAATGCTTTCTAATGCAATTTTTCCCGCAACCATCCCGTGGCACAGAGCTCCTGCAATTTTGTAAACCACAACCTAATGGTTTTGGGCTGAAATCGTCGATAATTTTGTAGCCAAAAACCATTACAAAGTATCTACGAATCGAAAACCACTACGTGAATATGTCTCCTATGTTTATAAAGCTGTGAAATGAAATTATATAAAATGAAGAAACAAATACTCTTAGCTAAAAAATCTTACGACTTACGAGTTGTTTTGTGGCGGTATCTACATCGCCACATGCGAACTACGCATCAAAGACCTGACGTCACATAAATCCTGCATCGCGCAATTAAAGTTTACCGTGCAGTGGAATATATACAAGAACCAACATCAATCGTTTATCAGTTGCAAAGAGTAAAGTTACTATAAATCAGTTGCCCGCCAGACACAACACCCGTCTGGTTATAGGATTTTCCCTTTTTTATGGTGGATGAGTGAACTTTACAGCCTATTCCTCATACCCTTAAAGTTTTATGGAAATTAGGTTCGGAAATTAAATATGAAATTATTTATAATATCTACTTAAACTCAGGTATGTTCACAGCATGCAGAAAATAGTTGGAAAATGCCTAGGCACATGATGATGATCATAAGGTTATCTTATACCTGGGGTGCAAGTCTCATACTGGTCAAAGGTCTGTTCGAAGTTCGTGAAAGGATTGGCTCGCATGTAAGGTGGTAAGGTCCTCATGAAGGAGTCCACTTGCATTCGTTGGCACTTGTCCATAGGACACACCTGGATAGATGAACGAACAGCATTATGTAGGTAGGGGTATAGAAACTTTTTTTGTTTTTTAAATGTCTCGATCAACGTTTCATTAGATTGAATCTCAGACCAACAAAAAAGGAAATACAGATCACGCCGTACATCTAAAGTGAAGCCACAAAACCACGCTCCTGCAAGTAAACACACAGGCTCACGCACACACCTACACTAAAACCAAGCTCATCGCTTCTAGTACGTCACGAGTCGTCGTCTAGCTAACATCACCAAAACAAATATAATTATGCCTTCCTGTGTAGTGAAAACGTGTAAAAACAATACTAAATCACAGAAAAAGTCTCACGGAATCACTTTTCACTTGTAAGTACTTAAAATAACATCGTTTTTTAATTTAGATAACTATGAATTTTAGGTTATTTGGAACAAAAAACCTGAACGAATGAATGAACGAAAACAGTGACATTTAAAGAGCGAGGGTTGCCATAATATGATTTCAAATTTCCCCATTCGATATTTTTTACTTCGAGTCTGTTTTTTTATGCATTTAATATTTTAGATTTCCAAGTAATACTGAAAATAAAAATAAATGGATAGTAGCTATAAGAAACAGTCGGAATGATCCAGAATGGCTGCCGTCGAAAAGCAGTGTGGTTTGTTCTGATCATTTTGATAATAATGACCTTTATTCAACTAATCGTGGACTTCGCCGTGTGATCAAAAGCGGATATCCTAAAAAGGTATATACAATTTGAAAAACAAAAATGAGATTTTCAGCAACACAGTAATTAAACATTGACTGTATTTTATTTTATTTTAGGTTAGTTTTTCAGCTTAGACTAGCTAATTTAAATACTACTGTCCCAAATTTTATTTTTTAGATGTTATTTCCATCGTCCAATGAAATTGCTCAAAACTCGGTGTCACAAAGTTCAGGCTCTACGTTTATTCAAGTATGTACTAATTCTTCATTTATCTTCCTAAGGTTTTAATCAAAAGCTGCCATTACTCTTTTAATTTTTTTTTTTAGGGCTTACCATACTTGCCGCATGTAGCCATTGACGATAGGACATTACTTATTATTTTTGAATTTAATAAAGTTGATTAAAAATATAATTAAGTACCTATTTTATTTCAAAACAATTTACTTAAAGACTCAGACCCACGACGATGATATGATTTACGCTTCAACTACCTTATAACTTAATTTCGGTGTGCATGGTTATTGGAAGAAGCTGTATTACGCTCATTCATTTATATACAGATTAATTTTTCTGTAATTTACTAACCTATTTATATATTATATACATACATATATTTTTTTTAACACTCAATTGAAAATTAATGGATAATTCTAAGTGAAAGAGCGGAGTCTCCTAACACAAGCAATTCTTGCATAAAAGGTGATCTCCCAAATGCACTTTGTACTTAATAGGTTTTTTATTTTATTTAGCGATGTAAAAAAAAATGTTTTTGTTTCGGAATTCTTCCTTACAATTGAGGTACAATACCATACTCAACAATATCTTACTCGTACAATATTAGCCTACCCAAAATATTATTCCCCAAGTTATAGGGAAAAACTTTAACAACTGACAACCCTTTTTACACAAACATAGATAAAAAGGTGGCTTCACTTTTGCTGTACGGCGTGATCTGTCTTTCCTTTTTTTTGGTCTGAGGATTGAATATTAAAATATAAATACTTCGTTTTTTTTTCCTTTTATTTATGCTCACCAAAAGTACAATATTGGTAGGTACATAGATAGATAACGAATAATAAAAGTGTGTATAATAAAAGATCAATCTTTTATTATACACACATAGGACGAATAGCTTGACATAAGACACACATACAGTAGATAGATAGATGGGGAAGAAACTAAGAAAGAAATGGTTTTTGTCGCGCCTGCAGAAAAAGTGTCAGCAAATTGTCAGAGTGCTGCAATTCTTATGTCAACTGGTTGCTCAGTATATTTTACCAGGTGCCGAAATTATGCAAAAAGCATTATTATCTTAGAGGTACTAATATTTATGAGCAAAGCTTGTAATATATTTGTAATCAATCACGTTCTCGAAATCGGCTCCAACGATTTCGATGAAAGTTGCAATATAAGAAGTTCATGGGGGCGACAAAATCTCTATCTAGCTTCGTCTCATATCTGGGCAAATTCGTTTTCTCTATTTTCACCCGAGTAAAGCTTCGTCCACCCAGGTACACATGGCTACACAAATGTATAGCTTGATCATTTCCAGTATAAGCTGACCTCGCATTGTACGGGAATCCTATACAATGCGAGATCAGCAAAAACTGGAAATATGGTATACTTATTTAATATTTTACAGTATTTTGCACTGAGTACCTGTAGGTACTTGGAAACCTAACCATTACAAAGTTAGGCATATTCATACCCTCTCGTAGTTAATCTTGTGGTCTTGTTCTGGGTTGCGCGCCTGTATCATCTGGAGACTGTCGTTATGAATGCTCCTGCGCACAAGAAGCAAAATGTTGTTTTTTTAAGACATGGAATACGAATCATACCAGTATCACTGGCTGTGGAGGTCAGATACTCAGAGCTGTATCTGAGCTGAATGGTGCTGATCCATACGTCATGTTCGTGAACGGGCGCCGTCAGTTGTGACTGGTCATCTTTAAGCTGCCATGGCTTATTTTAATTTTTGAATTGTTTTTTTGTTTTTATGTTATAATTGCGGACGCTTTTAGCATGCTTTCTACATTGTTCTCACATGTATAATTTCAACATAAATGATGTAACCAATTTTGTGTATCCATTTTTTTATAAGAGTGTCCGTGGAGTTTCTTGCCCGTTCTTCTCCAAAGGTACTTACTACGCTTTGGAATGGGCAACTAGCTTCATATTTCTGTCTGACCGACTACGACTCCATATCAATTAAAAAGTGCCTGTACCTAAATGGTTTAATTGAAATAAATGCTTTGAGTTTGAGTTCAGTTGCCCCATGTAAAATACTGGATTAATATGTCCACCACTGCACTCATCATCTGCCCAATGTTGTTGGGGTCGGCTTCCAGTCTAATCGGATGCAGCGACTGCCTATCTGACCTCCACAACCCAATTACTGGGAAACATGAGACGCCTTGGTAAGGCTAGTAAGTTATGTTCAGTGGACTATTTATAATACCTACAGAAAACAAGTACAAACCCAAGATTTGACATGGACTCGTCATTTGTTGTATCATCATGTGTGGATGTCGCTGCGGGCTGAAGAGGTGGCCTGTATTTCGAACATTAAAATAAAAAATAAATGTTTTTTTCTAGTTTTTTTTTACAAATCTACACTAATATTATGAAGAGGAAAGATTTGTATTTTTGTGTGTATGTTTGTACTGAATAAACTCAAAAACTACTGCGCCGATTTCAAAAATTCTTTCACCATTAGAAAGCTACATTCACCCTGAGTAACATAGGCTATAATTTATAAAGATTACACGCAGGCGAAGCCGCTGGCGGCAGACAGACGGACGGACAGCGGAGTCTTAGTAATAGGGTCCCGTTTTACCATTTGGGTACGGAACCCTAAAAAAGAGAGGCCTCTGCTTAGCAGTTGGTCAAGTCAAGCTGTGGATGATAATGATGATGATGGAGCTGCGGAGGGAAGAAATTACTCTTTCACTCCTCGTGTTAGGTAAAAATTTAAAATAATTACGTCATCCGTCGTTCAACTTCTTCATCTGTTTCGTTTTCAACGAATACCGATGCCTGCACAAAATAATTAAAAAAGTGAGGATTAGGCTGAGTACGAGTACCTACTACCAGTAACAAATACATGGTAAATACTGTTTTTCTGTGTCAATTAAGTAGGTACAGTCAGCCTTAAAAAGATGACAAGAACAACTAACAATAACAACGACAATTATTATTTATTTCCTTTATTTCTTTATTTACATAAAAGTAATATTTTTCAATATGAGAATAAAAAATATAAAAAATTGTAGTCCACCGGTTTCGGGAACAGGGTCCAAGCTACCGGCGCGGCGGTCAGGGCTCCAGAAAGAGGAAGTTCCTAACAATGCGAGGCGTGTCCACAAGTACCACTTTCTGAATCAAGCCGCCCAGCAAAATCCAAAACCAAAATATTTTATTTCACATAAGCATACATGGGCACTTATGAAGCGTCAGTGCACGGTTCCAATTGGTCGTTTCCTATGCAGAGCCGGCAAGAAACTCCAACGAGAGCTTCCTTAGGTGTTGATTGAGTCTCTATTATTATTTTCAGTTCTTTGTTTCTTCTCATTTAAGAGAGATTGAGAAACCTTACACACGGGCCGGAAGTCCGGAACCAAGTAGGTATGTAACGCGATATAATTTACTAGCTTCTGTGCGTGACTTTGTCCGCGTGTTTCATAAAATATATCCTACTGCGCCACGCGGTTTCGATCCCGTGCATAAAAATAAAAAGCGATCTTGTATTCTCGCGCGGCGATGGGTAGGTTCATTACATAAATACATACAGGGTGTTAGGGTAAACACCGTTATCCTTGCAACCAGTGGTTAGGTTTTAATTAAAGAACGTAAAATCAATGGAAAATTACAACTTTTATTTTATTTTTTTTATCCCTACATTTTCTCAACACGGGGGGTGCGGGATGTGATCCGGCGGCGAGCGCCACAGTGTTGTTATTGATACGGCAATTACCGTAATATACGGTAATCCACGTATATTTTTCAGAAAATACGGTATACGGCAGGCCGTATACCGTATTTTCTGAAAAATAAACGTCCTGCCTTTCGATGCCGTATATAAAAATACGGCAATTGGCTGTAAGTGGAACGAAACGTTTTACTAGCGCAGCGAAACGTACCACTCCCGGGAAATCTATTAAAATATTTTAATGAAAATAACGTTTTATTTTTGTTGTGTTCGGTCATTTATTTTTATATTTAAGTCAACTACCCATGGTTTGAATGACAAGAGTGTTTACCCTTACATCCTGTATATGGTATCAATGTGTAGCCACAAAACATTATTTACACATAATACACATTGGGTACTTAGTTGTAGCTAGACATGGTCTAGCAGGCGTAGCATGGCGCTTTCTATCTCTACGAAGAATAGACATACCTTTCTCTATACAAAGTGACAGTTCGTTTCTTCATTTTTGACATCCACCGTAGAAATCTTTCTACAATATGTCATTTCGTCTTTCATTTCTAACGATCTTTGTCTAGGTCTTTTTATATGTAGACTATTTCGGAAGAAAGATTTCTATCCTTACTGTCAAAATCACACTGACAACCGATAAATCCTATGAGAAAACCGACAAAACAAAGAACTTCTGAGTCGAATTATGCAAAAGAGTGAATTTCGTAAAAACTCTTTCTATTTTGCTGCCGTCTCGTACTGTCTACAGGACACGTCATTTTTGTCTACTCTTCCGTCGACAAAACGGTGCTCATGCTACGCCTGTAGGTGCGGTCGCGGTCTGAGAATGTTTACCACCTTAAGGCTTATAATTGCATGCACACATCTATGTCACAAGGTCGATGATTCAAAATTCAAACCTGTTTTCTTTGTTAAATGTCATTATGGTAATGTGTGAACTTTAAAATTAAGTTATAGCATTTTAGACTTTACTGCACACAGTGTGGTAAAGAATCTAATTTGAAAACTGATAAACATTTTTAGACCGCCATAGATACAGTATTATGTAAGGAACACAAATTGTAGACAATCAATTTAATTCTTATCGGTCCATCTTTTTGAGGCTGACTGTACCTACTGGTGTCACTTACACAAATACACGCTCTAGATCACCAATTTTGGAGTGGTTGCCTCATAACATTTTTATACGTGCCATTGCCGTGAATAAAATGTGTGAAAGATGATATGGCTAGAAAGGGGGGTGACTACAGAGATGACGACTAATAGAGAAGTATGGAAGAAAGGAACATGTTGCGCCGACCACAAATACATTGGGATAAGCACTCTAATTGCGTATGCATGATCGGTCAGAATTGTAATCGATTTGAAACAAATGTCTAATCCATTGCTTCGTATGTTCGAAAAAACTAGATCATGCATTACGCAATTAGGGTGCGAGGCAGGAAAACTAGATCATGCATTACGCAATTAGGGTGCGAGGCAGGAAAACTAGATCATGCATTACGCAATTAGGGTGCGAGGCAGGAAAACTAGATCATGCATTACGCAATTAGGGTGCGAGGCAGGAAAACTAGATCATGCATTACGCAATTAGGCTGCAAGGCAGGAAAACTAGATCGTGCATTACGCAATTAGGGTACGACGCAGGAAAACTAGATCGTGGATTACGCAATTAGGGTGCGAGGCAGGAAAACTAGATCGTGCATTACGCAATTAGGGTGCGAGGCAGGAAAACTAGATCGTGCATTACGCAATTAGGGTGCGAGGCAGGAAAACTAGATCGTGCGTTACGCAATTAGGGTGCGACGCAGGAAAACTAGATCGTGCATTACGCAATTAGGGTGCGAGGCAGGAAAACTAGATCGTGCGTTACGCAATTAGGGTGCGAGGCAGGAAAACTAGATCGTGCATTACGCAATTAGGGTGCGAGGCAGGAAAACTAGATCGTGCATTACGCAATTAGGGTGCGAGGCAGGAAAACTAGATCATGCATTACGCAATTAGGGTGCGAGGCAGGAAAACTAGATCATGCATTACGCAATTAGGGTGCGAGGCAGGAAAACTAGATCATGCATTACGCAATTAGGCTGCAAGGCAGGAAAACTAGATCGTGCATTACGCAATTAGGGTACGACGCAGGAAAACTAGATCGTGGATTACGCAATTAGGGTGCGAGGCAGGAAAACTAGATCGTGCATTACGCAATTAGGGTGCGAGGCAGGAAAACTAGATCGTGCATTACGCAATTAGGGTGCGAGGCAGGAAAACTAGATCGTGCGTTACGCAATTAGGGTGCGACACAGGAAAACTAGATCGTGCATTACGCAATTAGGGTGCGAGGCAGGAAAACTAGATCGTGCGTTACGCAATTAGGGTGCGAGGCAGGAAAACTAGATCGTGCATTACGCAATTAGGGTGCGAGGCAGGAAAACTAGATCGTGCATTACGCAATTAGGGTGCGAGGCAGGAAAACTAGATCGTGCATTACGCAATTAGGGTGCGAGACAGTAGAAATGTGTGCAATAGGTGTGATTATTATCAGAACTTACTCGTTTCTTTCCGATGTTAAGCACCACCTTTTCCGGTGTATGTACATCCCCCTCTATTTTTATCGAGTTGCGCTGAAAACATTATCTACAGTCATACACACGGCTTCTTTACAAGCTATACATTTCTATTTCTAGTACAAGCTGATCTCGCATTGTATAGGATTTCCGTACAGTGAGAGGTTAGCATAGACTGGAAATGTATAGCTTGATACATAGCCGTGCGTACAAGCCATGTACAGGAAAATATACATTTGATTTTAACCTTGCGATATGCAAGCTCAGACCAATAAAAAAGTATTTTAGTTTTTTATTGGTCTGAGTATGCAAGAGCATGATTGAAATTGACTACTCAGCTCGCCGTAAGGTGAGTATTTATTATGTTCCTTGCTCAGTACACTCACAACATTGTTCGAACAATATGGCCAATTTTAGCTGGCTATTTCATGAAATGATCAATTATGATCTGGCCACGACATTTACATACTTACTTACTTAAAAGAATCATCTATATCTACCTAAGTTCGAATTATTCGCAAATGGTATGATTTCATGAAAAAAGTCATTCAATAGGTTAATTTGAACTGTTGTTTTGATGAGTATTATTATTAGAATACATACATATGTTGCGGTCGCAAATCTTTTATCAATACAACCAATTCAATTTTTATACTGATCTGCAAATAAATAACGTAAGAAAATTTGAATTTCGCGCCTTTACTTAAAAGTAGTTGCAAGATTGCATAAATACACGAAATAAAGTGCTAAAAAAAGTGAAATTGTCTCAGAAAATTGTACGTATTGAGAAACAAGATGGCAGCGTTAGTTCCATTTTTGACCACGCGCTATATGAACCTTGTAGCGCTGTAGATTGTTTGACTACGTTTTAACCATCTATTTTTTTCAGTCTCCATTCGACCTGTCCGTCACATCTACAACAATATCTTACCAATCTGGTGGTGGAAGTGATTTCCATGGAATCCCTGGCGCCGAGGAGTTCAGTCTTCGCCGGCACAGGCGCTGTACTCGGCCCTGATGTGCTGCAATCACATAACATCACGACTGTATTCCCTGAAGGGGAGACAGACGTGTAGGTAATCACTCCCACATATCGTCGCCGTGTAGTGAAAACTTCGCCATTGCAATAAGCTTAATATAAAAACTCTCTGAAAAATGGCCGCCATTAACGTTTTCCGAGGTTCAAATTATCATCAATAGAATAGAATAGAAATATTTTATTTCAGACCGGAGTCCATAGGGTTATTAACAATTTTACTTAACTTCTAGTGTTAGTAGGTAAACAAATAAAAATAAATTAGATTTCAGCGTGGAGCCGCATCCGCCTCGGCAACATCGGGGAGTCCCACCGATCTGCGAATACACTGAGAATACTGTTGGTTACTGGTGTCAATAGAGTCTATATTATGTCTATACTAATATACTAATACTAATAATATTATAAAGAGCTCGGAGGAAGGAAGTATTCCAGTAAGATGCTGGTAGGGATCTTGACCGTACTTCCGGGATTGTCGTGATAGCCGTCGAATGCCTCTCCACTCCTCTTAAGCACCTCAGGAAGTGTTGCCCCCTTGTCGCTACTTCACTATGTGCTAGCGACCGTTTTTGGGGGCCCATTATTGAGTGTGCAAGTCACCCCCTGCCATTTTATCCGTGTATATATAAAACATTGATCAGGCAGGGGCCATAGTCCTTCAATAGTTCCAGGTTAGCCGTCCACTTTAGCCACACAAACCCATAATCTAATATCTTAGTTTCCCTATCCTGCAATAGTTCTACTCCAACCGGGGATTGTCCTTGGGTGCACTTGTATAGTGCGAACAGGGATAATCGTCGGTTGGTGCCTCATTCCATTAAAAATGTCAAACGGGCCTCTGCGAGTTGGCTTCGGCCCCTCTTACGCCTTCCAAAAGACCGGGACCCCATGGTCCCGAGATATGTGAACATTAGAAAGAGGAAAGATTTGATTGTTTGTTTTTTTGCATTGAATAGGCTCCGAAACTACTGAACCGATTTGAAAAATTCTTTCACCATTAGAAATCTACATTCACCCTGAGTAACATAGGCTATAATTTATAAAGACTACCGCGGGCGAAGCCGCTGGCGGCAGCTAGTTCGAGGTTTTCTGGTTTTCTACACAAGAAATAAATACTTAAAAGAAAACCCATTTTTCCCACGAGGTTTTCACATTCCAGCGACAATATCGCCAGTTATGTAGTTCCCGCATATGGCTAGAAATTCCTGATCGAAAAAACTCCACTCCGACGGGGTAATTGCGTAACACAAATGGTAATTCCATCGCAATGCCATTAATTTTGGCAGCCAGGTTTATAATAGACGACTTTTTCGAACCTTTGAACTAAATAGTGGCTTAGGAATTTCCTTCAAAACCATTGGATTGTGATTGTAAGTGTGTTATGCAATCTTTTTCTTCTTTTCGTGTGGTTAGTGACTAACCTGGGGTCAGAGTTATAAAGCCGCCCAAGGGCCTCTGACTTGGCTTCACATGCCGTCGAGAAAATATCTTTCTGGCATGCCGGTTTCCTAACGATGTTATCCTTCACCGGTTTTGAAGCATGTGATAATTATACAATACGCACATGAATCCGAAAACTCAGAGGTGCGTGGCTTGGGTTCAAACTCGAGACCTCCCAAGTAACACAGTCTTTAACAAATCTGTCTATTGACAGACTATTCATGGTTAATCTTTAGATCGGGGCTTTCTAAAGATGGTTTCAATAAAGAAAATGTATTCTTCTAGTGTTTTTTTTCTCAAGCTCAATTATTTTTAGAGCATTTGTTCTATAGCACACTTATTTTAAGTACGTTTATAGGTATATTGAATGTTTTAAGATAAAATGCTCTACAAATAGTTAATAAAGCCTAAAGGTACCTAACTTGAAGTAATTTTATAGATAAGATGAGATAAAACATACTGTTTTAGCTATTGGTACTCTTATCTTTGTCTATAAAGTCTAGATAAAATACTTTAATAGATATTTTTCAGTTTGTCTAAAAAAATGATAGTGAAAACGTGTTTTTAGTGGTTTTTTTCCTAAAAATAGCTTAATTAAGTGCATTTGTATTAAATATTTGAATTGGATGATTTTATGCTATGGAGACAGTGAAAAATATTAAAAGGTCTGGCGGCTTTCGTCGAAAAATCGGCAAATATTTAAAAAGGAAGAAAAATGAAGAAGAGTTGCAAAATAATTCAGATTCAGAATCGAAACTTTCTAGTAACTTCCTCCAAAACGCGGGAAATTGTTCTACGACACAGGTATACAACTGAATTTGCAGTGTCCCTGCACATTACAAATTAAATACGAATACGCAGCTATGGAGGGATCCGTCCACTTTTGTATACCAGCCTTATGTTAACACAGGAGGGCTTGGAACCGGTTTAGAAATACCGGTTAATATTGTTCATAAAACCGTTATAATATCGTTCATCAATTAACCGGTTAATAACAAAAACCATTAAGACTAAACCTATATCATTTCGGTTACCGGTTATTACAGAGAATATAACTTTAAAACTCGCGCTAATCTCAGTAAACCGGTTTTACTCAGACGCACGCCCGCCGCCGCTTGTGTTTAGTTTAGGGACTTGAACGTTATGAAAATATAACGTTAAAATAGCATTCCACCCGGATCGTAACTAAATTAATAGTTGAAGATTTCGTTCCCATAGATTTTCGTTAAATTGCCAAGAAATTAGTTCATATGGTTACGGGAACTAATTATGGTATAACGCTATTACGTAACGTTATCGTACCTATATTTTGAGTTTAGTTTTATATGTAGCGGCCGCTACATATTATACATAATTTATCATGGATGTGTATGTTCGAGTACAACCAAAAAACAAAAAAATCTAAGTGTATTATGGAAGGTTGTAATTTCGAAGCTTCAAAGTTAGTCTACAGGTGGTTTCAATCAATTACAAGGAATCGGTTACACCCTGTATCTTTGTCAGTACGACTACGGTATATATCCGTTTAATAGTTTGTGATATGCTTAGATTTTCTTAACAGGTAATGGTTTCCCTGCGCGAAAAAAAACTGCTTGTGAGTGCGTTATTCGTTGGCGTAGAGCGACTAGAGTGATAGCTTTGTTATTTTAGGTGTAAGAGAGAGATAACGTAGTAGGTAGAACTCGTATATACCGTCAAAAGTGGTTAATTTCGCTCAACGGAATTGGAATTTGTAAAAGAATGGGTTCTCCCATTTACCGGGTAAAACTCTTAATAAAACTCGTAACTGGTTAATTTCGCTCAACGGAATTGGAATTTGTAAAAGAATGGGTTCTCCCATTTACCGGGTAAAACTCCGGTAACCGAAACCTAAACCGTAATCGTTACCGGTCTGGGGTCAATGACCGAAACCGGTTTAGAAAATTTTCCGGTTTCCGAGCCCTGACTACACATACCTACCTACTATTATATCTACTATTTTTCACATTGTCATTATATAAAACAGAAATATCTTTTACTTGCCCTCTTGAATTTATTAATTAGATTGCTCTGTTACTGCATAAAATGGTCCACCGTTCACAACACATCAAATTACATATTCACTGATGAACGTCTAGAAATACTGTGAGAAGATAAAAAGGAATACAGAGATGACAGCTACTAGGTAATCTTAAACCACTCATAAATCTGTTTATTCTTTCACTAGATAGTTTAGTATGTAGCAAGTGAAATTATTCTTGTCATAGAGCTAGAGCCATACTACAGAAAATTCTCTAGAGTGTTTGTTCTATTAAATTCGTTTTTCTAGTAAATTTTATCTTGACGCCATTTTTCTTGCCTATTTTTGCTTCAAATAATTTTCGTTACATATTTTAATGCTTATTTTTATGTTTTTATCATTCAATTATGTATAATTAAACATTTAATATGTTTTAAATTACTATGTTTTAAATAAAAAGAGTATTTTAACAATTAAAATGCAATTTAAAAAATTTGCTTATAATAAATAATATTCATATTTGGTAAAAAAAAATTAAATCTTACTTTTACAGCGGGCGCTCGTATTTTAAGAGATTTTTACATAATATTCGACGATAGAATTTCAATCGCATATAGATTTGCTTGTTTACCCATTATTAACGAAATATAATATACGAAATAAGAAATTTGTTACGCCATGATGCAATACAATAAAAAGTTTAAATAACTCTTATAAGTTCTGCGCCATTATGTGTCGTTGTCTATTACAAATCAAATATTACTTAAAGTTGTTAGTCTTGAGTTAATTTTGGTTTAAAAACTTGACTTCTTTAAAGGTCTCAACTTTATCTATAAACTATCTACTAGTAAAATTTGTGGTCTATAAACCGTTTAGTGAGGCACTAGAAAAATCTCTACAGACAATTTGAAAATTTAGAACTCTTATCTATTCATGTTTTCTTAACTCACTCTTATGAGAGGTGATAAGGTTGTGCCCACTTTTACTAAACAGTGTTTATAAGCGTTCTTAAATATTAGGTACTTGGGGGATATTTTACTCTTAAGATAGACAATAAAATAAAATTCTATTAGATGTCTAATAGTCCGTTTTTAGACGCGAATGCGTTGGCTATGACTTGGCAGTCCGACGGTCACACCACTAGGCTATTACTGCTTACGCAATAAGGGTGCTGGAAATCAAACCCAAGACGGCCTGATTCCATTAATCCACTGGAGTAAACCAGACTGATTGTTAAGCTATTGCCACTTTGTTTATGACATTTTGTAAAGAGTAAAGACAAAAAAATGGATGGATTGTGTTAAACACAGTACTAACTACTGAGATGATAACTAATAGAAATGTGTGGAAGAAGAAACACATGCTGCACAAGTGCATATATCTCTGGTCTAAAATAAATTGGGATATGGACAGGAGGATACACAAGGAAAGGTAAAGGACTCACATGATCTTGAGTATGGAGCCCATAGTGCCGCGATAATCGACACTTGCCGTACGATTACTGGGCGGGATTGACTAAAAACAGACCAAACAGAGCTTGTGTAAAAATACCTACTCCAAAAGTGGAACAAAGATTATAATGGTCGGATTTTCAAGGGACTTTTTTTATCGAGTTCCTGAGTAGAATAAAGTTCTTCTTACTTAAGTAAAAAAATCTACGTCAACGACTTTTGTTTTACCGATCACTGTAATCTTTACCTACTACTTTTTACTCGACTAAATATATTTTATATAAGAAATCAAGCGGTACTTATTCCTATTTAATACACATTGCATTTAGTGGATCGAAAAACTTTCTCCAGGCTATTTACCGATCTAAAATATCTTTGAAATTTAGCGTCCACCCCACAGGTCCTGTCAAATTGACAGATTTTTAAGACCAAGCTTGCATAGAGCTTTCACTTTACATTATAAATTGACCCGTAACGCGGATGTTAGCACTGAATTTTGCAGTATATAGAGTTCTAAATGGCGACTGTCACAACTGTACTACCAATCACATGGCAGCAAAATTCAGCGCTACCAGTCGCTTACAATGAACGCACTATATACGCGCAAAACCTATCTTTTTTCCTTTATTTTCAAGTCTCTCGACTTGAAAGAGTCTTAGGTTATATTCATACCTTCTTTACTAATAAACTTTTTATAGCGTCTCTGTATAGTCAAACAATACTTTGTCTTCTTCTTTCGAAAGTAAAATTACTAACGACTGAAAGAGAGAAATCGGTGAATAGTTACCTATTCACCCGTTATAATACGTTTCTTATAAGGAAGTTACAATAATACATTCTAATTCGTGCTGTAGGTTGGAATGCCGTGAAGAAGACGGATGAAAGAAGAATGCGTGTAGCGGAGATGAGAATGTTGAGATGGATGTGTGGAGTGACGAAAATGGATAAAGTAAGAAATTAGTATATAAAGGAAAGTTTAAAAGTGGCGCCAGTGACAAAAATGTTGGAAGGTAATCGTTTGGCCTGGTGTGGGCATGTGACGAGGATGGAAGAAACGCATGTGACTAAAAGAGTGATGAATATAAATGTTGAGGGATGTAGCGGGGGAGGAAGGCCAAAGAAACGATGGATGGATTGTGTGAGGAATGATATGAAAGAGAAGGGAGTGAATGATAGCGTGACGTTTGACAGGGGAGAGTGGAAGAAGAAAACGTGTTGCGCCGACCACAAGTAACATGGGACAAGGGCAGGCAGATGATGAATAAATTCTAAGGTAAAGGTAAGGTAATATTATAGGTATCAGAAAACACACACCATTTTAGAATTTGCTCTCACTTCAACTTCTGGTGGCGAATGTGCACATTCCCACTTTATAGCTACAGGCAGATAATCTGGATACATATCCTTGATGTTATTCAAATGGACACACTTTGATCTCATGTACATATCATTGAAGCCTGAAAAAAGGAGTTAATTATGGTTCTGAAAGTTGGCAACGTCGCAAATAACTGTCAAATATTTAGCTGTTTTGATTAATTTGGCAATATTACTGTATGGAAATATGAAATATGGCTAGACAACTGTCTAAAATATTGATTATGAATTGCAATTATAACACTGAATGTTAGTTGTAACCGGTTTTAGGTGTATAAAAGGCATTTGGAAAGTTTCAAAATCCATTTTTTACAACTAAAACTAAATATTAGGTGTTAAAATATAATTTATTGCATTTCTTATTCAATATTTTAGACAGTTGTCTAACCATATTTCATATTTCCATGCAGTAATATTGCCAAATTAATCAAAACAGCGAAATATTTGACATTTATTTGCGACGTTGCCCACTTTCAGAATAATCGCTCTTAAAGGGCTCGGCCAAGTTATTATGTATTTGCCTAATTTATTATCAGCCTAAAACTGAAAAAGAGTGGTAATTTAAGGTAATAGGAGCTAACCTAAGCGAACCGTTGTAGCTACAGGAAAAATATCCAAGAACAAACAGTGAGGTTTCTAATGAACTAGTACAGAATAGCCCTATGTACGCTTCGCCTGCACCTTACGACGTATTAATGCCACCATTTTTCCAGTGTTAGTGAGAGACGGAGCTTTACAACGCCGCTAGCACCATCCTTTTTTCGCAGTGGAATAATAATGGCATTAATACTTCATAGTCAGCTAATGGAAAAGAGGCCGTAATACTGATAGAACAGTCACCAACATACATAACTCCTTCCACTCTTTGGGCGCAGTCTTCTTAGACCTAATTCTCCCGGCTTCCCTAATTAGTCTGAGGGCCTCTCGCCGTTTATCAGGGTTAAAGTCAGCCATGTCACCATACATCACAAATGGACGATTTTCAGGATCCGTTTCCTCCCACCATTCTTTCGGTTGAGGAGCTGCTGGGGTGTAAACTTCTTTAGGATAGGAAGGAGCGAGTGTCTCATCCACCATAGCTTTTCACAACCATGTATTCGATAGGCTACGTGTCGAAATGCGCATTTTCGGTTACCAGAGGGCCTAGACAAGTGACAATCGATTCGAAAGCGTTTCGTATTTCTATAACGACTTTCAACAAAATTGACATAAGCCTTGTGATACCTAGCTTAAGTCGGTTCTATACATTTTTGCCTTTTCCATCATCGTTCTCGCTGATAGAACACTATTCGTTTTTGCCTTTTCCATCATCGTTATCGCTGATAGAATGTCACTTTGTCTAGGTCCTCTAAGGGCCCAGACAAGTGACTTTCAACAGATTTGACATAAGCTTTTCGATACCTAGCTTAAGTCAGTCCTATACATTTTTGCCTTTTCCATCATCGTTCTCGCTGATAGAACAAGTGACAATCGCTTCCAAAGCGTTTCGTATTTCTACAACGACTTTCAACGGGATTGACATAATATTTTCGATAGCTTATGTCAGTCCTATTATCCTATACATTAATACCTTTTCCATCATCGTTATCGCTGATAGAATGCCACTTTATCTAGGCCCTCTGAGGGCCCGAACAAGTGACAATCGCTTCGAAAGCGTTTCGTATTTCTACAACGACTTTCAACAGAATTGACATAAGCTTTTCGATAGCTTATGGCAGTCCCATACAATTTTTGCCTTTTCCATCATCGTTATCGCTGATAGAATGTTACTTTGTCTAGGGCCTCTGATTTGCCTTTCCCCCAACGGCAAATAGCTAGCAAGGAATAGCGGAACGCTATTTTTTCTTTTAAATTAGTTGGTTTTAGATTTGCGAATAGCGTCTAGAGTCTTTCGATAACATTGATTGATGTTCAATTCGGCACGGGCGGCGTATCGAATAGTTGTGAATAGCTACCCAGCGGGTTATTGCGTAACACACCAACAGTAGCAATGGCTTTCCTCCAGTTCTACAACATTGATTGCGTTTGTTACGTTCTTCACCAGACAAATTTTTCGAACCTATTTATGAAGCAATGGATTAGCAATAACCTTCAAAATCATTAAAATTGTGATTGAAAGTGTGTTATGCAATTAGGGTGCAGGTCTTTCTCGCGCATTTTAGAGTTCCGTACCCAAAGGTGAGCAAGTGTAAAACGGGAGCCTATAACTAAGGCTCCGCTGTCCGTCCGTCTGTCTGTCTGTCTGTCACCAGGCTGTATCTCATGAACCGTGATAGTTAGAAAGTTAAAATGTTCACAGATGATGTATTTCTGTTGCCGCTATAACAACAAATACAAAAAAACAGAATAAAATAAATATTTATGGGGGCTCCCAAACGTGATTTTTTTGCCGTTTTTATAGATAATGATACGAAACCCTTCGTGCTCGAGTCCGACTAGCACTTGGCCGGTTTTTTTAGCTCGTCCACCCATCTGTTGGTCTGAGTCGCTAGTCGCTACACTAACGTTAACGTCACAATTGTAAAATCGTAAAATTAAAAAAGTCTATAGCTACATTCATCTTCGAGAGGTAGCTCCTCTTCCTCATCATCATCATCACAATCACACGGGTCTTCTTCGGGATTCGCTTCCAACGGCGCTTTGGTCTTCAGTAACTTTGGTAGATCTATCAAGTACTGGTTGGTCTCAGGATCACCTCCCGCGTAGTTGTAGATGAAAGCCATGAACTGGGGGGTTATTAATTTGAATAAATATGGAGTAAGCAGAGGTCACGTATGATTGATGATTTTTATGATTATAATTCTTTATACAGGATGTAAGGGTAAACACTCTTGTCATTCAAACCATGGGTAGTTGACTTAAATATAAAAATAAATGACCGAACACAACTAAAAAAAACGTTATTTTCATTAAAAGATTTTAAAAAGTTTCTATCTGACACCGTGCTTGCTAGCGAAGCAGCTGACTGACTAAGGGAGTGATCGCGCTCGCTGCCGGTCAGGTCACATCCCGTACCCCCCACCCGTGTTGAGACGCAAGTTCGTTGCCCTAGGGCATAGGGCAACGAACTTGCGTCTCTTGTGGTAAAATTTAGATCAATTTTTTTTTTATTAAGTTGTAATTTTCCATTGATTTTACGTTCTATATATGTGATCAAACCACTGGTTGCAAGGATAACGGTGTTTACCCTAACACCCTGTATAAATATTTGATACGGTCGCGAATCATATTTAGATCAACATACAACCTGATATTGACCTGCAAGCCTGCAATTGCAAAAAACGTAATGCTAGCTCTCAGACCAAATTTTTATTTGGTCTGAGTGCTAGCCACACACGTAACGATTTATTTGCGCTAATTTAGGCTTTCGCAAGTCTATAGTGAATTAGTGACGTGTTGGAAGCAATTTGCGCAAAAATCTTCAAACATACGTAAAAGCCGGTCCACACAACACCAACATAATCTTGCGCAACGTATTTGCACAAACGAAGTTTGTGAAAACGGAACGTGTAGACGTCAAGTTTGAAGTTGCCGCGAAAGTTGATGCCTATTTTGTAAGTAGGTATTTAAAAAAAAATCGTCGCACACATTCTGTTTGCGTTTACTGTTGCAGCGTGTAGACAAAAATTCAACCTTGTTTGAGTGCTAGGGTGATAGATGATTACAAAATAACTAAGTAGGTACCCTAGGTCATTTAGAAAATAAATGATCTGAAAAAATATTCCACAGAATTTATAAACTTCCACTGCCATTTGGAAAATTAAATCAAAAGAATATTGTCTTTTTCCATTTAGTTCTCCTGGCCCTTCTAACAATAAAAAACGCCTACGTCTAAATATAAACATCTTCCATTAGTTCCATTGTAGTGCTTTTACGATTGCGCGCTTCACTTCCACCACAGCTGAATTAAATGACATCTCCTGCCAACGATCAACTGTATTGCTTGTGCCGTGTGTGTGCGGGACAATGGGACTCGTAGAGACTTTTGTTTGTGCAACAGTTTGTACAGGATAAGTTTGTGTCGTGTGGATCGTCTTAACGATTTACTTGCGCAAGTATCATAAGAAAATTTGAATTTTGCGGGCTACCACATTATCAAAACAGGGCCCCCTGCCAATGTCATTCAAATGCCCTAAAGATCATAGTACACCTAAATCTAGTTGTATGTCTCTTGATTGACCCACCTTGAATTTTATAGAAACTTTTTGTGTACTATAAATACTTATTTACTCACTTATCTTATCTCAAAATCCGAGATTCCCGCGTCCATTAATATATAATATGTAATAAATTATAATACTTTCCTGCTGTAAAACTGTTTCGTTAAGTACTTACGTGTTACATTACAAGCTATCGATGGGTTACTTACTGGAAAGGCAGTATAGCATGTGGTGTTCCGAGTAACATATTTTGGAATTCATTCAGCATCAACTCATACTATGTATGTGAGTCTATGTGATGTCCTTGTCCTAGCTAGTTCGTAAGTAGACTATAATGGTAGAAGGAGGCACAGTAGGATATTAGGTACCTCACTAATGACGCTTTTCATTTTTTCGCGCCATTCGTGATCCACCCTAGCCGCTGTCTTGTACCCTCTCGATAAATGAAGGATCAGTTCTTGCCCTCGAGTCAGTATATCATGCAATACGTTGATATAATTCGTATAATCTGTTGGAAACGATTTTATGTAGCCTTTTACCGTGATTGGACGATCATTGCATGCTTTGCTCAGAGTAAGGGTCAGTACAGACCACGACGTGAAGCGACGTGACGCTGCGCGCACTTTTCAACCATTATCGAACTTATTTATTTCACGAAAAGGTATCATTTCAGTGCGAGAGTTGACACGTGTCAAAGGACGTTGCGCTGCGATGCGCGGTGCTGCGCAGTAGCATTGTTCAGTAAATGAATTCGATATTGTATCGGATCATAAAAAAGTGCCCGTCACGTCGCGTCACGGTGTGAACTGACCCTTAGTAAGAAGGCATGCGTATTTGTATTCGAATTTTGTATTCGTGTTCTGTCAAAAATAATTTGCAAGTGCCAATTCCCGCGTGAACATTTTTCTATCTCGTTTTAATTATAATGCTATATTAGAGACAGCATAATATATTATTGCCACAAGTTTCAACGTGGTGAAAATAGTGCGCGAGATTTTGCTTCGTTTCACGCACAAAATAAACCGGTGGTGATTGCATTGCTGGCGGAGTTGCCAGATAAAAAAAAATTCCCACGAGGCGTCTGTTAGGGATGTTTCAGGTTAGTTGGGGGCGATAATCGATATTAGTATCGAGATTTCAGTTTATCTAAAATATACTACAGTTGACTATAAAATAATATAAAAATGTTTTCTTTGGATTTTTCAATTACGTTAAAGGAGTATAAAGATTTTAACCATCGAATAAAAGCGATTAAAAACACAAAGATTTTAAAATGTTATTAGGTAGGTACCTTCGATTAACTTAAGTTTTTCCATTCTACTTCTTCTTCTTTCTGTACACATGACATACATTAAAGCTGCTAAGTTTTTACATTGCAATTGTGTTCTTAATGCAAGTATCTTTTCTTGCCTCTCTCTGTGTGCTTCACGAAGCATATAAGATGCGCGAGTTTGTTCATTTCTGTATTATAAAGAAAATAAATAAACTAGAACTGCAACTTTAAAATTACAAAAACAGCGTGGTTTTGAATCTAGGATATGGTACAAAATAATGAATGTTTTTATGCTCACGATAAAATGAAGTTAAATCTTTCCTTAATGTTTTCCTTCTGTTTTTCTAATATCGCATCATATTCTTCACGCAGTTCTTTTTCCTTTTCCTTTAGAATCTCCTCAACGTGTGAAGGAGCTATTTTGACTTTCGAAGCCTATACCCAAAGTTCAAAAAAATCTTTAAAGTCTGTAAACTTGTACAATAGGCTGTTAGTCAGTGGTAACACTTTGACCTTGAGCTGGCCTAGAGTTTCAATAGAATACGAGGCCAGCTTATACTGGTGTTGTTACCACAGGCGTGTGGCCTACTGTACTTACCTCAATAGATCTATGGGCGCTATAAATTGCAACAATAATTTGGTATATAAGTGGTTAAGGATGGTTTTGGTTATGTTTATGTTTATAGTATCATTAATTCATTACTAAACGGATAGTGTAGTAATTAATTAAATATAGAAAGTCAGAGAGTACTAAAACAATATTACTAATATTACTATAAATGTAGGTAGGTACTCAAGTTAGGTACATCTAGTGTTTACCTCGTCTTGCTGCTTACAAATGCATTTCATTAAATCTTTTTGAAGTTCTTCTGTGGCTATATTGGAGGCAGCCATGTTAACAGAAGAAGATGTTGTCTGAGGTGAACCTTGTTCTTCTCTGATGATTGCTAAGGCTTCCCTGTTCTCAGTTGTAACATTGCTCTGAGCGATCCTAGACATCTGTAATATTTTTCACCTAATTAAAGCAAACGAGTGTTGCATATTGCTTACATATAGTAGGTAACCTGCATATTTGTTGGAATGCTTCTTGTTGTAATAATAACTAATGAATCTGATTGTATGTACCCGTTGCTTGCTGTGAGATTTAACCGTGCGTTTGCACTGGTGAAACATTAACAACAAAACATGGTGATGGTACCTAGTTCCTGTCTAAAATTGTATGGAACATTGACAGAAAATATATTTCAACATGTTTTATTGTGAATGTTTCGCCAGTACAAACAAACAGTAACGCTTTTGGAGATTATTGCAATGCTTATTAAAAAAAATAAAGTAGCTTCTGTGTCTCAAAATTTGCACTTGGGTCATGTAAAATATTGTGGGAAAAATAAAGTATAAATTCTAATCGATTATTATTTTCCCGGTTTAATCCAACTTGTTTATCCAACAATGACAATTAGTAAAATAAATTATGCATATGGCAACACACAGTTCTGCTGTCGTGAAGTTCGTAACATGTGATGTTTCTGAAAAGTGTTAATTTTTTTACGAAAAACGTTTTTTAATTAACCGTAGTGCATCGTGAAAGTGTTAAAAACATACGTTTGTGCTTTACGTGCTGTGTTTATTGTGTTAAAAGTGTTTGAATATCGCAACAAAAATTACATGGATAAAGCCGTCACCTGAGGTTGTAAAGGTTAGTGCTTTTTTCATCTGTTGTTTGTCTTAAAATAGATTTCTGTGCGGGTCGCAATGATATTTCAGTTTTGTTTGTGTAACGCCTTCATGTGACTTTTCAGTTCTTTCATAAGACCTTGAACTAGAAATCTATCAGTGCCGTGATCAAGGTTAGGTTCGCGCGGGCGTTTCATCTCTCCTATTCATTGTTTATTCCTCCCATTTTAGTATTAAACTTGTTACATTTCATCAAAAAAGCTATAAAAATGCATACTTATGGTGTATTGTACGTTAAAATGTGAATACAAATGCAAAAATCTGGTTCCGTGAACCTAACCTAAAAACGCGATTGTATTTAGTGCAGTTTTTTGCAAGTACAGCGATACTATGGATTAACCGTTATCTGGTCGGTGCGCGTGTTATTACGGGTATTGGAAGTAAGTGAAGCTGTTGAGTACATTTAGAGCAGAAACTGATGCGGTCACGTGAAATTATTTCGGTTTTACACATGGTTTGACAGTTAGCCGAGATTATTTTGGTCCTTATCGGTGACGGCAGTTGGTATGGAGAGTTTTTGGCGTCAGATTTAAGATAAATCTTACAAAGCTGTAACTGCAAAGAGTATCTTTTCACTGATACGTGTATTTGAAGATGTAAACATTTTTCGTGGATTTGCAAAATCATGTTAAGTTTGTTTTGTGCCAAAACTTTAAGGTAAATGATTTAGATTTAAAATAGATAACATTGAAATGCCATGTTGTTTAAAATAGTCACATTTGACCTTAGGGTCTGGTGAGTTTTCAATACATTTTACTGTACAATTCAGTAATATAATATTTATGTAGTTGTAAATATTATTAAAATAAACAGGTTAGTTTATTCATGTCTATCAACTTTATAGAAATGAGAAGTTTATGTTTCATAATATACACATAACCTTCAAAACCTATCATAATACTAAACAATCATTTAGCTTTTATTTGAAGAAAATCGCTATGAAAAGCTTATTAAATAAAACTAGGAACCAAGTAAACCTGTTATGGTTACTTCAGTTCAGGATAATTATGTAAAAGGCAAGATTATAAAACAAACCACAACAAATAATTCTCTCTCAAAAAAAATCCTTATCAAGTTAATTAATTTATGTTAGGTTAGGTAGCACATGTTAACTTTAGTAAATGAAACAATTAAATTAAAAAAATCCACATTTTTAATTAGTTTTTGATATTAATACTTTAATGTGGCTTTGTACAAGGGTACTTTCTAACTGATAATGTCATATCCAAATGCTCCTTAGATCACATTGGAAAAATATGGAAACCAATGACCACAAAATTTACACTTAACCAACACTTTTTTATTTTATTATTCAATGTTTCAATGTAGCCTTGTTTTAAGACACATTTACAATTGAGAGGTAGACTGTGGCAATGATGGTCTGACAATTCTAGCCATATTTGCGGGATAAAATAGACAGAAATTGCACAAAACAGAGATAAGTGGAAGGAAAAAGGGCAGGCCTTTGCCCAGCAGTGAGGTACACACGGCTACACATCAAGCTATACATTTCCAGTTTATGCTGATCTCGCACTGTATAGGATTTCCGTACAATGCGAGGTCAGCTTATACTGGAAATGTATAGCTTGATGTGTAGCCGTGTGTACAATATAGGCTAATAAAAAATAATCACCCACTAACTCCTTAATATCATAAACAAACGGTTCACTGTTAACTTTTATAAAGTTCATCAACCTTAACGCATGAGAAAAGTTTTAACAAAACATGTCTAGCAGTTCCCGATATGATCTAAAGTTTGCACAAAAACAAAGGAACGGACAACAGTTAATTTATTCTAATGATTCATCAGAAGGACAGAGACTTGAGACATTTAAATGTGGAATGCAAATAAAGCATTATTTACAAGTAATTTACACATTTTACTTTACTTTAGCTTACCTTAACAATTCCTTATAGCCTATTTATTTTATACATTATTGGCTGTTTATTTTAGTAGCTTTGGCCTACTAAGGCAATTTGTGTGCATTCAATTTCTTTTGTGTTCTAGTTGCCCTTGGCTTTTCTTTAATTTTACTTCCTAATACCGCTATGGCCGTATTAAATAGTTCCTTAACACAGTCATAGGAAACTCAAAATCAGAAGTCATTTATTCAAATTAGGCTAAGAAGCGGCACTTTTTGAACTTCAAATTTACACAAGACAGTCCCCAAAAAAAAAAATCCCAAAAATAATTCAACACTTTCTAGTGCTATAGTTTTATCTGTCTCTTAGAATACAGGCTATCCTAGTCTAAAAGGCAGGGTAATGTACATTATAAATGTGTTTCTGTACTTTTTTTGTGAATAAACCTTTATAATCGTTGGTGCAACAAACTTCTAAGCAGCACAGCTGTCTGTTAAATTGGAAGAACTTGATTCTTTACAATAAGTAGCAGTGTAGCAGTATTTGGAAGTACAAAAAGCTATTCCTATGGCTCTGTTTACATGAGTAACGTGGAATAGTATGCTTAAATTCTTTTATAGTATGCTAAAAGTCTTTTACTGCTACTGAAATTGTTAGATAATTTTAGTTGGACAAATAGTATCTGAAATATTTATAATAGCATTGAAAACTTTTATGATTAGTAATAAACAATCTAGAACAGGTCACATCTATTTCAGATTTTTTTAATTGTAACAAAAAATTAACTAATAAAAAGAAATAAAGCAATGACAAGTTTCCAAAATAGTAAAATAGTCAAGCATGATAAAAAGTTGAAGGCCTCAGATATAACCTACAACTCAATAACGATTCATCAGTTACAAGAAGAAATTCTTAGTGTGGGGCAACGTTTATTTAAAAAAAAAAAAAAAAAAAAAAAGTTACTGTTGTTATTGATCTCAATTTGTTTTTATGCACTCAATTTTTTTTGTTTTTTTTTTTTTCTAGGCTTTCTAATTAACTACAATGTCTTTTGGCCCGCGTGTGGCCCGTCTGGTAGTTTAGCGGTTAAAGTACCTACTTGATTTGGTTTCTTTTTTCTTTTAGAAAAATTTCCAGACATTCTGATAAAACTCCTGATAAAGACCTTCAATGGGTCACAGGCCTAAAACTTCTTCTAGTGTTTTCTATACTAATATGTAGAGGTTTTAAAAGAATAACCATGGAGTTTCTTGCCGGTTCTTCTCCATAGGAAACGACTAATTGGAACCGTGCACCTAGCTTCTGACGTTTCATAAGTGCCCATGTAGGCTTATACGAATTAAAATATTTTGATTTTGAGGTAAAATTTGCGAGTTAGTATGTAGGGGTTAATCATCGGGACAGAAGCTGGTAATGTAATAAAAAAGAGTCCTTAGATTTATCTGGATTAGATTCTAAGAGCCAGCACGCAAGCTCTAGTGTCGTTAGTGAAAATTAGGTATAAATAAGTACCTAATTTTCACTAACAACACTAGAGTTTCAGTCAGAGTTAATTAATTGGATTTCTAAAGTTTTGCTGAATAATATGACAGATTGTTGTTATTTTGGTTATACAATCACAGCAGATTTTCTGCTGATACGGTTGATAATAATTTCAGAAATTAGATTTGGACTTATCAGACAAACAAGATGCTAGATTTGTAATATAGACTGATATGCTGTTGTATACTGTCTGCCTGCCCCTTGGAAAAAAGCGTTACTTTCTGTTATGTTTTGTGCAGAATGATGGCTGAGGAATGATGTGATAAGGCAAAGGTGCAGTTTTAATGCAGATCTAGTGACAAAAATTAAAAAGAGTACCTATCCTTAGATGGTTTGGTCATGTTGAGAGCACAAGTGAAAGGTGACTAAGAAAAGGTATTTCAAATGCAGATGTGAGTGGAAATGGCCGGGAGGGCAGGCCCTAGAAGGACATAGTGGTAATGTTCTTCAGAAAAGGTCAGGTGCATAGTACAGTTCGATTCAAACTTAATGGCGGCTCAGAACATGAGGCGAGTCGCTGCGCAGTAACAATTTCATGTGACAGCGGGGGTGAGGGGTGGGGTACTGCGCAGCTAAAAGCTAACTTCCGAGCCGTCATTAAGTTTGAATCGATCTGTACTTTTTAGTACTTACACCCAGTGTACCTATGTGTGTGACCAGATTTATGAAAGTAAATGAAGCAAAAGGAGTATGTAAGGATCATAGCAGATGGTTCTGTATTTTCTGCCAACCCCCTTGGAAAAAAGCGTTCTTTCATAGTATGTGTGTGCAGTTTCATTGTCAGAATCAGTGTTAAAATCACTATTCTTTTTTAAAATTATAGGTACCTCATTTACTACACTTGGCTAGGTACTTCATGCAATAATATACATTAAATTGAATTATTCATTCATTTTTTATTTAAAATAAATTCTGATTTAAAATGAATACCATACCTTGTATTATATTAACAGCATGTAATGGTAAAATAGTAGATTTAAATGTTTTATCATATAATTTTACTTTTTTTTTTAATTTTTAAGTTTTTTTTTGTGGTTTTTTTGACTATTTTGTTTATGTTTAGTGACAGTTTGACTTTTGACAATTCAATCAGCTGGGGCGTGTCAAATGTCAATTTTGTTAGCAGCCAGCAATTGCACACATATTTCGTCATAATGGAGGTCTGTTGCACAACCTGACTTGATATTATGATTCATTTTGTTGTTGTATTTTAATGATTTTAATATACGTCTTAACCTGCTATTCAAATTGCTTGTGCGCACTATTGACATAAAGCTCATTATCCATTATACAATTTTGTTACAAAAAATTGATTCTATTCCGTTCCGCGATAATGTAAATTGAGCCTAATGATTTACCGTGGCATGCCGCGTCGCGTCCTGAGGCCCTAGACAAGTGACAATTGCTTCGAAAGCTTTTCGTATTTCTACAACGACTTTCAACAGGATTGACATAAGCTTTTCGATAGCTTATGTCAGTCCTATACATTTTTGCCTTTTCCATCATCGTTATCGCTGATAGAATGTCACTTTGTCTAGAGTCTCTGTTGCCCATAAGCCGGCCGGCCTTTACGGCACTGACTACTGCGTAAGGGTCGGCGCTCATTCGGCGAGGCTCAGCGCAGCGCATTCGTCACTGCCAAGCAAATATCGAGCTTGCATCACTTGAAATAAAGTTGATAATAAATAAACTTCCATCAGCTCGAGAGCGCGCTGTAAGCGGAAAGAGGTGCGCGTCTCAGGTTATCTATTATCAACTTTATTTTTAGGCGTGCAACGTTGATATTTGTTTGAAAGTGACAACCGCGCCGCGCTGCGCCTTGCCAGGTGTGCATCGGCCCTAAAATGTCGCATAGTAGAGCAGTGGCGAAGGGTGATTTCTCGGGGGTGGGAACCCGGAGCAAAGAAAAAAAAAAATATATATATATACTGACGAATTGAGAACCTCCTCCTTTTTGAAAAACCCGGTTAATAATACTTGTTATGATGTCACTTCGGACCTTATGGCCGCGAAAAGCTACTTCTTGTTTGTTTACCTAACAAAAGAACGGTGTCAATTAACCGTTTAATTAAATTCCTATTTCGATCTACTTTTCTCAAACTTATTTATAAACTCACATTCAAAAAGCCCACTTTCACAAACCACGCACGCTCACACATTTTACTAAGCTCCTACGCTCCTTATAGCGCAACGCCATCTAACGAAAATATCAGAAATGCAATGCATTTTGGCAGTACAAGAACGAGATATCTCCATTAAAAAATTCACAAAATAATTAAACAGAGGGCGCGTTTAACGAGAAATTTTTAGGGAGTGGCATTTTACAATTCAGAGTTTTCGCTCACGGCCACTAGAGGGAATTGGCCGCGCGGGCTTAGAGCTTCAAACGAATTAGCGAAAAATCGTCAGATTATAAATGTAAAAACCCCTTTATTACATGAACTACTAGAATCTGAGAAAAGTAAAAAAGGGAAACAATACATTTTATTTTATTTACAACTGCCAGTCAGCCATTCATATTTATCGTAAAGGGAAACATTAGAATGTTTGAAAAACCATCACGTCGTTTGTAATTTATACTTACATCTGAGCAAGCACGGCCTAACGTAATTATGTTTCTTATTTTCAAAACTTAACCTTGGAAAGCATGTTTCCTCACAAAGAAAATAATCCTAAACAACAATTTATAGGCTACCACTAAGCTACCAGACGGGCTGCACGCGGGCCAAAAGACATTGTAGTTAATTAGAAAGTCCTTGACGAATTATTGCCGCCATCCTAATCCTACTGATCGTACTAATAACTTTTCAAATCTATTAAGAAATGTCAACTTATTAACTATCTACTTACCCCAAATACATAATTACAACGTACACTTTCACTAAAGTCAAAACACTTTAATCACTGTTTTATACCAACAAACTAATACTACTACTACGATTCTCGTACTGATAAACTAACGAATTCAATAAATAATACGAACAAAATGCAAATTAACTGCAAGTGTAAACAAATTATAATGCGATAACGTCAAACAGCAACCACACAATAGCGTCCTGTCCGAACTCCGAGCCGAACGCATTACGAAATTCAACGAAAACTACCGAACCGACTCGCTGCATCTCGTTCACGCGCACGCAATTTTAGATCGCTTTAGGTACCATAACCCGTATTTGACCGGCTTGCTTGAAGCGAATGAAACCGGGGTGTCACGTGACCGAAGTGAAGTCATGACGCCTTGATTTTTGAAGGAGCGATAAGCCAGCCGCGCCGCCGAGTTATTTTAGAGAACATTTTTTTGCTGTTGGGAGACAACAAAGACAAAACATTGAATGTAGGCGTTTTGTATAGTTTTAATTATATGGTGTATTAAATACCTATAGTGTGATTACTGAACAGGCATTTTAAACACTACTGACTGTGTCATTTTTCAATGACGATACAGTGGTTTTGTTTCGAATTCCAGAAGGGAAGCCGATAGGAATCGGCTTGTAGGGAGCTTCGGCCCTGTAGTAGAGGCTCGTGCAAACTGGCGCGATATCGCGTGCGCGGCAGGCAGCGCTACCCTTGTCGCGCCTGTTTGTGGGAGCCTTAAGGAAAGGACGGCGAATACTTTCCTTCAAAACTTTTGAAAGGTTGCGTCTTATGCGTTCTTTCATCAAATGTAACATTAAATTCTTTGACCCATTCAAAACTGTCTTAAAGTTACATACCACATGTTTCTTTCAAATAGTCTTATAAAAGGCAGGAATTTTACTCAGTGCAAGTAAATACAAAGCGTCGTCTTCTATAGGTATCATACAGTATTAAATAAATACACTTGAATCAATAAATTATATTGTGGCATGCTATGTCTATGATCATCAGTAAAAAGCATCGTAACATTTGTAATGCTTTCAACATGAAAAAAAAAAGTGGATATAATTCAGTTTCCAAAACGTGGCACGTGTCTTGCATAATTGTGAGTAAGCGAAAGTTGTAGTTTGAAGATGCGTGCGCAGTGGCAAAGTGGACTTAAAAATCCCGTTTACATTTCGACTTTTTTCTCTTTTTAAAGCTCTCCCCCAATTCAGAATATGGGTCATCAAAATACGCTTAGACTTTGATCACTGATGATACCCAAATGTCCTTTTTTTGGTATTGTTCGTCGAGTCGTTGAGCTCCTTCAGCTCTGAGTTGAGCTCCTCGGTTACTGACAAATGCTTGCACTGACTGGACAGGTCCACTCAAATCTGTGTGGTTCTTTCCTCAAAAGACCAGTTCAGACATTAATCTACATGGTCCTCATATGGCTTGACCAAGATTATGTCTGGACCTTAAAAGAGACTGCGACCTCTGAGTTTGTTTCGGCCTTTCTTCTCAGAGTAGTCAGATAGGAAACGCCGACCTCATCTAGCTTATTTTATTTTTTTAATAATATGACGTGTAAAAGTGATTGCGATATCCTATTTACAGAATTTCATTTCGATGGTCTGATGTACTTTTCGAATTTAGTTTACAATCATAATCAGACTGCAGGAATTCGCTGGATGCGGGAAGCACAGAACCGGTTGAAGTGGCGGTGATAGCTTGTAAATGGTACACCACTTACTTTACTCCTTCTTACTTTAATCCATCCAAAATTTCTACATTTATAATTAATGGTGTACATAAAAAAGAGTAACCCCTCTTATTCATAAACGTTTCTTAAAGTTAAAGAGTCGTATAAACGTCGAAAATGTATGGTTAAACAATTGCTGTACTTAACTTTAAGCAGCGTTTATGAATAAGGCGGTTAGTATTCTGTTCTATTCTATTCTTGGGGGAGGCCTCTCGGCTGAAATTATGATAATAATGATGAAATAATTTCATACTATGATATCCTAGTTGTAATTTTCATTCACATGAGCAGCAAAACCGTTGCATTTCAAATAATATGATGTCTGGCGTATCGGATTTAGTAAACTTATACATATGTATAATATGATACAACGCCACCACACACACATTGCTGCCATTCATATGTACAGCGAAACCGCTGCATTTGGTAGCCCTCTATGTACATTTGAGCGGAACGACTAAGCGGGGAAGAGCGACCGACCGGGGGAGAGAACCTATGTAGCACCTAGTAATGTCCTCCTTAGCACTTCTCCGCTTCTTCCAGCTCAAATGGACAGGCACCTTGCACAAGTTCTCTTTTGGAAATCTCCAGCAATAGTCTGTATCGTGAAATGAGAATCATGGCATTTTACCCAAGTGAACTCTCATTTCTCACTAGACAGCAAATACAATAAACATTTTATCACATAACCGACTCTGACATTGATCTTGAAAAGTTTATCAACCCGTGACAGGATACGTCGTGTCTGCGTAATACCCACGAAACATATTTGTTGAATAAATATGGCTCGTAATTTATAAGGACCTCGGTGTCGTCATGCACTGTAAATTGACTGACGTATCGAGAGTGATCGTACTATATATCAGAGCCTCAAGACTCCTTTTTTGTTGGTCTGAGATCAGAGCTTAATAAAATCGTACTATATATCGGCTTCGCCCGCGTGGATGTCAGTTATTATATACTAAAACCTTCCTCGAGAACCACTCTATCCATTGGTGAAAACAGCATGAAAATCGGTGCAGTAGTTTTTGAGTTTATCGCGAACAGACAGACAGACGCGGCGGAGGACTTTTTATAATATGTAGTGACTAAGCCGAGAATCAGCACTTTTCGAACGTCAAAATTACATAAGACAGTCCCCTAAAACGCCCTTCACCACTTCCTAGTGCTTTAGCTGGGAAGAAGTGGCGCAACAAACTCCGCAGCACAGCTGTCTGTTCAGTTAGAAAAACTTGATTCTATATAATAGTAAGCAAAATAATTTACATTACGCAACATAAAACATTAAATTAAATTATTTGCCATGTCAGCTAGCACACGCCAATATACCAACAAAAAACATCGAAAACTTATACTCTTTACTTGAGTATAGTTCAAGAATAGAAGACAGATCAAGCATTTGAAAGAGAGAGACTGCAACGTCAAACTTTTTCTCAAACTCGATGAGCTATATTTACAGGCGGAAATTATTTTATTTGTGGTGTAATCTTTATTTTTGAAATACTGACCGAGTAACTTTGACTCCTAATATCTGCAGTATATTATTATCGTCATTCGAATGGTGTATAATGTTTTCTTATGCAACTGCCACGCGCGCCGTACAACTCCCGAGGTACGTTCCTATAGACAGAGAGAAAACTTTTTCCGTGATCTTGAGACGGGCGCGTGTTTAGATGCCTCGTGATCTTAGGTATTTGGCTTCTCTAAATGTCGTAATCTGATACCAGGATGCTAAGTTTTACATCTTTTAAAGTATTCTAGCGGAGCAAAAAGATCACGCATCAGGGATCCCAAGGGTGTTTATGATGTGGTGATTTGCGGTAGCCTACTTCGAGTAAAAGCCTCCATTTCACCAAATTTTTACAGTTTTTGATCCTACCACCTTTTACTGTGTCACCACCACCAGCTTTGTGCTATTTCAGCCCAGTTTGTTAGGCATGCGGCAGACATCTATCCTGCCTATTCCCATTTAAAATAGGGTAGGCTGTAATAATGCTCTAAAGAATGACGTCATCTGTATATGATACGTGGTCATATTTCGTCAAAAGACGGTTAGGTAACATATTTTTGACACATATGCAATAAACGAAGTGTTTTATGTTCGAAAATTACTTTGTCACGACGAAATGGCTGCCCAATATCTCTGAAAATGGCTTCTATGAATTATGACCTGAATTTAACACAATATTTTTATCGGACAACAGAGTAATTTGTTGATAAATTATTATTATATAAACCGCTTATCTTCAGGGGAAAACAATGATTCAGATGCCTACTTCCAACTTGTACTTAGGAGATTACATTCACCTAAACAATTGTTACGGATATTGCGTCTTATGTAGCCGAAATTATATCAAACTAGGACAAGGTTTTACCCGGAATTCAGTTTTGTTCTGTTAAATAGGATGTACAATGTTCATACATTTATTTAAGTTGGCAGTACTGCTTTTGTTTTTGTGCTAAGTCTAATAGATTTGATTCTTATCTATGCTCTTGTCTCTGTCACATACTTGTAATGGTGTAGTGTCCAGTTCAAATAAAACAGCTTGATTAGTAAAATCTCTGCATTTCATTTAAAATAACTTCACGTACTAAAACGTGCTACCGGTACACGGTGACGGGCAGATGTTAAAGTTTAAAATTATTCTGGGAAATCATTTCATTATGCTATCCGATGCCCTCATTTTCTTGTTGACCCTTCATTTGTATATTCTGATTGTTTATTCTGTATATTTTACTAAAACAATCATCAGGCCTGTATTACAATAATTATTTTTTCAAAAAATTACCTATTTGGTATTAAGAAATGTAAAATTAATTTGCATGTCCTAAGCAGGCAAAATGTGGAATGTATATTACACTACGAACTTGTATATTTTCTGAACATAAATTATTCTTATTCAGCTCGAATTCGTTATCATGCTTTTGTTGCCATTATGTCTTATATGCACGACGTCGAGTTTCACTGTAAAGTTCCCTGGTATCTGGCGTTAGTCCAGCGAAGGCGTTCGTCGACCGTATATAGGCTCGGCGGTTACACTGCGCAAACGCGATATCTGTGCTATGGGCTCCTTGAAGAATATCTCAAGGGTACGCCATTTAAAAAGGGTTGCGAAAAACTGTCCTAGACAATCTAATATTTAACACATTTCGAGCACTAAGTGACATCTTGTCGACCCAGTGCGCCAATTATTTTAAAATTACGATAACGATAAAACAGAATTTTAATGACCGGAAAACGGAATTAATTCTTGCCGTTTTTTCCCAAGCTTTAGGCAGGAAGTGGCCGCCAGCTTGCCTTATCTATTTTATTTCTACGTTTATGGTTTAGACAATAACCTCGGTCGGTGTCATTCTAGAATGTCATGTTTTAAAACAGTTTTCCTATGTATATGATAGCGCCTGTACAACTGGAAGACGGAGCATTCTCAGTTTTCCAGTTTAATTTTTGAAGTATGCATGCACTACTCGCCTTCAAATGCAGTGCAGCGTATTCGTATGTTATGTGGCACTAGGTCCAGTTCGTCTTTAGCTTACTGTTCGGCAATAGAATATATGCCTAAAAAAGTCTTAACACATTGCTGTAAGTACACGAACGGGCATTTATTAAAATCTCGTCTCATCTTCCGCAGACATGGAGTCGCACATCCTAAATACGTATCACCAGGCGCGTTTCCGTCCCATCGGCCACAAGATTCTCCGTATGAAGAGTGACTCCCTGTCTTCCGAAAGCAGCTGCAACCAGAATAGCCCCGAATACCCTCAGATCAGCGTGCCCCAGCCGAGGCATTCTGTGGATAGCAGTAATGGCGATTGGTGCCAGAATCAGACTGTGAGTAAAGACTTATTTTCTGTATATAATAGATTATGCTTGCAGTACATTTGTAGAACAATTCCCAAGTAACGTTCAAGCATAAACTTTGGTTCATTCATTTCAGATGAATATAACACAATCAAGTCAAGACACTAGTTCGGATGACGAAAGTTCCGGTCTAGAAGAAAGTATGGAAGACTTGGAAGAAAATGGCGTGCAAGAGAATGCAGACGACAGCGGTGAGGAACTCGAAGAAGCTATAGTAGTACACGAAGTTAACGTCGACGATGATGACGACGAAACTATCGAAGTCGATGATGACAACGATGTTATGCATTCAAATTCACACCATAACATACAAATGACCGGATCTAACAGTATAGAAGACAATTCGTTAGTAGAAGGCCACGATTATGATGTCATCACTGTTTACACGGTCAACCCTGATTTAGACTTAATCGAAGCTTCTTCGGATGACGATATCGATACCGTAGATTATGCAATCAGTGAAAAAGACATGGATACAGAGTGCATAAATGGTGACGATAGTAGCTACAGAGAAGTCAATTATCAAGAACGGAATATAAGTCAGGATGGTCTAGATATTAATTTAGACACTCCAGTAGTTTCAAATGTCGATGAATATTTCATTAAAAATAATAACAACGAACACATATTGGATACAGACGGTCCAGTTGTGAAAGACGTAGATGAATATTTTATAAAGGACAAAGGTAAGGAAACGATACCAGTGCCAAATATCGACGATTTTTTCATAAAACACAAGTTACCTGAAGAAGAGAGCACACAGGTTCATATACCAGTTCCTATACCGAATGTAGAAGAATTTCTTGTTACTGATGTTAAAAATGATGTAGAAGAAAACACTGAAACTGAAAATGAACCCGATAATGAAGGAGATAACGATAACGAGGATAATGGAGAGAATGCAGATGTGTCAATAAACGAGTCTGATTTAGAAGTTCTACCTAACATCGAAGAACTTAAACGGTATCTATTAGAAGACATGACATACACCAAATTCAGACACATACAAAAGTCGTGTTCGGTTCCACAGTCGCCCATGCCGAATATTTGCATGGATATTGATGACGTGAAAACATGTATGAGCTTTGAAGATTTGAACTTAGACCTCTCTGACCTTGCTTTCGACAACGACAAGGACAAATCAGAGAATGCTAATAAAAGTGATGACATGCCACGTACACTAACAGACGAAGACGTAAACAGCTTTCTAATAACCAACAATAAAACAGAACCTAAGGCTGAACCTGAAGAAGATGATTTAAGTCATCAAGATATGGAAATTGAAAGGCCTCTTGAAGCTACCATCGAAAGTGTACCAGCAGTAGTAGATTTACCTCCATTAAAAAGAACATCTACCCCAATACCAACTGTCTTAGATTTCTGCATAGAGAAAACTGCTATAAAGAAGGAAAATACAGCAGATACAAAGGGCGAATTGGAAGACTTTGTGGACGTTGAGTCTTGCAACGATACCGTCATACCAGTTCTCGAAGCGAACAACTTAAACTCTTTACTGGAACAGTTTGAAGCTACTGAAAAACTTAACACTAAGAAAAAGGTAATACCGGTAGTTAAAACTGAAGATCCAAAGATCAAGAGTTTCAATAAGAACGCTTTGACAAACGGTATGAGGCTTCAAGACGCGGGCGTGCAGCTAAACAAGAATAAAATGCGGCAAATACTGGTAAGTATCTTTATGTCCTCTTTGCTTCTCAGGTCAAGTTAAAGGACACTTTCAATCGCAATACGTTATTACAGATGCCGACGCCAATTAACAGTACCGTCAGGCGGTCACAAAGTCCCGTCCACTCGGACCACGACTACTGTTCGTCGAAAAAGCGGCACAGTCTGCCCAACCTCAAGGGCGGGCAGAGCCTTCTCAAACCGGAAGTGTTGTCTAGCAATAGCAGAATTCTGAACTCAAGACATAGGTCGTGTAAAAGCAAAAAAGTAGTGTACCATCTCAGTAGTGATGAGGAGACTGATAATAATGCTAAAAACAAAAAAGTGACTAAACCAGACGATATAGACGCTAAAAAGAAGACTAGTGTAAAGCCGAGTGTAAAACCGCTTGTACAGTCGAACTGCCGTAAAAAACTGTCCCCACCCCACAGTGCGCCCGATAGTTTTAAAGATAAATCTAACAGTTCTGTGATGATCAAAAGTGCTTCTAAAGCGAGTGATAATTGTAGTCAAAATTCTAATGGTAGCATTAAGTTAACTATTAAAAATAAATCTGAAGTTATACTAAACTGTGATCACGTAGACTCTCAGAAAGATAAAAATATAGACAAGTGTAAAAATAGTGTTAGTGATAAAACGAACAATGTAGAAAAAACGAACAATGTAGAAAAACAGGAGAAAAATATTAAAGAATTAGATAGGAGCAAAGGTAAAGTTGTAAATAACGTAGAGACTGTTACTGTAAAGGAAGAACCCCGTCCGAAAAATGAAAACTTTTATACAGCATTGTTTAGTAATAAGCACGACGTTCAGATACCTCAGGCGCTGCAACCCAAAACGGAAAAGAGGCCGTTTGACGATGAACTGAATATGCTTGAAGTTGCTATTAAAAAGGAGGCTGAACAACCTCTGAAGAGAAAGAAACTTAATCTACAAGAATATAAATTGAGAAGAGGCGCCTGTTCGAATAACAGCTCTGCGACAGTGAGTCCAGAGGCGATATTCCCAGACATGCCTAGTCCTTTACTCGACAAAGTGGTCAAATGTCCAATAATACAGACCCCTCCCAACGGCTTACTAAACACAACTGGCAAAGTGAATAACGAACAAACATTCTTCGATCCAATCAAAGAGGCTTCTAGGAAAATTTTGATGAATACTAAGAAACAAAAGGCTGAGGCTATGAGGAAGAGAGATGAAGATATCGTAATGAGTAAGATACCTAAAGTTGAGAATTTGCAACTGCAACCTTTGATAAGTGATGCCGAAATGATGAAAATCGTAGGAATGAGTCAACCAGAAGTTATGTCAGTACCTATGGAAAAGCCTCAATTGTCAGCTGATTATGAAGAAATTATTCTCGTCAGTATAGGAACAAATACTGAAGAAAATATGTTAAGTCATGTTGTTGAAGAGCCCGTTCAAAAAGTAATAAAAGCTACATCTCCGACAGCTGAATCCAAATCTATGATTAATTTCAAAATCAAAAAGTCTGATCATGTACTGAAACAGAACGTATTTGATAATGTCAAAAGAGACAAAAGGAGTCCAATTGACGAGAAAAAGCATGCAGACATAAAAATAGACAAAGAACGATACAAAGATATAACAGCAACATTGAAAAGTGTGGGGAAACAAGTTGAGACTAAAATACTAAGCAATTCTCTGTTCTCTAGTATCCAAGATGTAGTCATGAAGAAAGCGCCCGAAGAGGCTGAAAAACATAATGACAGACACTCTAAACCTAAATCCCCACAAGACAAACGTGATTTCAGATTTGTAAAGACGACCATAGTAAGAGAATACGATCCTAAGGCTGAACACGGCGAAGACAAAGTCATCCTACATTTAGGAAAGCATAGAAGTAAACCAGGATTCTCCAGCATGGTCGTACAAACTGATCCATTGGCCGAATTCGCTGAACTGCCAATCTTAGCCTCAATGCCTAAAGAAAGAGCAAGCCCAGTGAGCAGAAAGAGAAACGACAGTGACATGTCGTTATCAAACGATGAAAGCCCATCACGTATAAACGACGAACGTCAAGTTAAGCAGACGAAACCAGATGACAGGGTATCTAAACCTAAAGAAGTTAGAACAGAACGGATGGAAACCAAAGAGAAGAGGTCCAGATCGAGGGACCGATACGATTCTAAGTACAGAAGACGATCGAGGTCGTTATCGCGCGGTCGCAGAAGACGGTCGCGCAGTCGTAGTCGCAGTCGCAGTCCCTCAAGGGCACGTGGTCGCTATAGGAGATACAGACGATCAAACTCTCCTTACAAAAGGAAACGTAGGTCCAGATCCCCATACCACAAAAGACGTTCACCATCAGTTAGACGCGATCGTTCTAACCGCTCTAGATCTCGATCAAGGCCTACAGAGACTCGGTCGAAGAGTCCTGTTGCCAAGAAGACGAAGCCAAGTCCTCATATAAATGGCAATGATAGGAATGATAGGAAAATTGCGAAGTCAATGACCCCGCCGTTGAGGAAACCCACAGTTTCTGAAAGCTCGGATTCTTCCTCTAGGTAAGCATTTTGCTTTAGCGATTTTCGTACAGGGAGGAGTTTTGAGATAGGGTTATAGCCGGTAGGGTTGCCTAAACGGGGAATCACATCAAAACCTTTTCGAAGCTGTCAAATACCTTTAACGATAAGAACTGCATTTCATAATTTTTTTAGTTACGCGCAATCTCCTGTCAAGGATAACTCTCTGTCTCGAATTGTCTCCCTGTATATTTAAGTAAAATTTTTGATAATTATAATCTTACTTCTACTGTGGCGTAAGTATGTAGAAGAATCACTAATTTATTAGGTTAAAGTATAAAAAGAAAATAAAACACGTGTTGGTTCGTCCTAATTCCTATAACTCCTGGCGAGTTTTGTCACTTTTTATTTTTGTGATTATTAGAAACACATGTGGTAATCACTATTAGTTCAGTCTGTGGGGACATTTATAAGCCTTTGCGCTACAAAAGGTAGAGTAGAAACAGTTATGATGACATAATTATATTGCTTAGATATGAATGCTTAAAAATCCAAGTTTTCGATCGTGGGGGGGGGGGAGACGCGAGCCGCCATCTTGAAATTAAAGGAGCCATTTTTTTTCTTAATATAACCTCATCACTTTACTCTATTCCAAAAAGGTCTATCAGAAGTATTTACCACATTATTATTACCCACATTTTCTGTATAAGTACATTTTTTAATATTATGAGTGTCATAGGCAAAAATACCTAAGAGACTGTACTATATCAGTCCGAATCAGTCGTGCCAATTTTAATTATGTTTATTTGGCAATATATGGTCTGGATTTTTCACACGTTAGGTAATTTTGTTTATCTTTTTAAATTACTAGGATTTGCAAGCAAAAGTGCTTATGAAAGCAACCGGGTTGTTTGGTTATATATCTAAGGGATAATGAAATGACAATATATCTTGTTGGCCATGATTTATCTCTGAACCATGACGTGTCATAAAATATTTACGTAAAAAATTATGAAATAAGAAGTTAGCTATTGCGAAAAATAATCCTAATTACAGTCAGGGATCTAAAGAGAGGAACCTTCTTATGCGGCTCAAGAATTATGGAGTACTTTTGTGGTCACAGCAATACAGGACATTATGGAAGATCTATTCTAATGTTTAGGTATTACTATTACATTTACAGTTCATTATACACACACTTTACACGTTAAAGTTCCAGTTTTCCTTATATTTGTATTGTAGCTAAATATAAATTAGTAGCAGGTATTTCAAGTGGATACGTTCGTGTTAATTACCCTAAATAGCTATTTAATTATTTTACGGAGACTTCCTGTTAGAAAAATGAGGGCGGAGTCTGTCTTGTTTTTGAACGAAATACAATAATTAAAACATCTGTGGCTTTACTCTGAATTTATATGTAACCAGTACGGTCAATTCTTTACGTATTACAGATCTTATTACTATTCGAAAGCTGCCAGCAGTTAGTTTGATGGTAGTCGAACCCGATCACACAATTGGAAACACATCTGATAAGAATTTCACGGTTTTTCTGATTGGCATGAAATTTATTAAAAATTGTTGCTAAATATATTAGATAGTGTTACCCAGAAACAGCATCCTAATTGCATAACACACTTTCAATCTGAATGATTTCGAAGGATATCTATAATATAAAAATGAATCGCAAAATGTGTTGGTAAGCGCATAACTCAACAACGCCTGGACCAATTTGGCCATTTCTTTTTTTGTTGTGTTCGTTATCCTCAAGGGAAGGTTTAAACGTAAAGTAGATGTAGGTAGGGTAGGTAGGGTAGGTAGGGTAGGTAGGGTAGGTAGGGTAGGTAGGGTAGGTAGGGTAGGTAGGGTAGGTAGGGTAGGTAGGGTAGGTAGGGTAGGTAGGGTAGGTAGGGTAGGTAGGGTAGGTAGGGTAGGTAGGGTAGGTAGGGTAGGTAGGGTAGGTAGGGTAGGTAGGGTAGGTAGGGTAGGTAGGGTAGGTAGGGTAGGTAGGGTAGGTAGGGTAGGTAGGGTAGGTAGGGTAGGTAGGGTAGGTAGGGTAGGTAGGGTAGGTACTTAGTGCTACCCGTGCGAAGCCGGAGCGGAGCAGCTAGTTGCTAATAAATTTCTTGAAATGCTTGAAAAAAACTTTGCTCACCGACGTAAATAACGTAATGAATTGTGTTGAACTGTCAAAATGAAAGCCATTGCTACTGTAAGTGTGTTACGCAATTACCCGATAAGTTGCTCCTCGAAAAATACCGGTTTCTAATATTATTTGGGAAAAGGCTAAGCAGCTTCATTGAAATATAGCTTGGGCCTAATTATTTAATGTCCTGTAGAAAAAAGCTTTTAACAAAACTCATCGTTTTCAAATTCAAATTCATTTATTTTGTGTACATAGGTTAGAAGATGTTAAAATATAGATATTACAGAGTCCGTCTATGTCCCGCCGATAGGCATACAAAAATTCACAATTTTCTAATAAAATTAAATCATGTCATTTATGTATTCACAATTAATTAGGTCTACAATCTATAATAATAACATGTCAATTTTCAAATCAAAATCATGCAGCAAATTCACAATTAATTAGATAAGTATACAATTTCTAATGATAACATGTCAAATTTCCAAATTAAATTAAATCCAACACTAATAAATTACATTACATTCATACTGCATTCACATTAATTAAATTCTTTTTCAGATAGAAAGTCACTTATGGAGTAGTACGCTTTGCTCACTAAAAAATTGCGAAGCCTTTTTTTGAATAACAATACCGGCAATTCCCTCCAAGATTTGGGTATTTTATTATAAATGACCGGAGCCATACAGTAAACACTTTTGCGCATTAGAGTTGTCTTACAAGAGTGAAGACATAGCAAACTATTATCGCGTCTATTACGTGGAATTACATCATTTAATCGTTTAAACCGATTCGGATTCGACCTCACAAACACAGCTACTTCCCATATGTACAAACAGGGCAGTGTCAGTAGTTTATGTTTCTTGAAATATGGCATGCAACTATCCGTACTTTGGAGCTTCAGCATCGCTCGTAAGCATCTTTTCTGTGCTTTGAATACAGTATCTTTTTCAGTTGAATTACCCCAAAATATTATTCCATAACGTAAGTTGGATTCTACGATACCATAATAAGCTGTAAGAAGTGCATCAACATAGATTATTGAGGATAATGTATGCAGAGCGTATGCCGATGAACTAATTTTTTTGCATAAACTATTAATATGTGCCTTCCAATTAAGTTTTTTATCTACTATAAGACCCAGAAACTTGGTGTGTTCAACTTCTTCCACCACATCATTGTTATAGTGTACGTGAAGGTTCATACTAGGCATTCGTTGACTAAAATGTACAAGTTTTGTTTTTTTCAAGTTTATTTTTAAATTGTTTGCTTCTAACCAATGCACAATTAATGTTAGAGTATTATTTATATCCTTTTCATTAGTTTCAGTAAGTAAGTTAATAGTAAGGTTTAAGGCGACATGCGACAGTATTACGCAATTAGGGTGCGGGTCGACTGGCGCGGACGAGGCGTGAATGTACACGTGCTTAGCAAGATCGAACAATAGTACGTAGAGTTCATTTGAAATGGCTTCGTTGAGCAATGATTTATGTCGAAGTATAAATGCTAAACGACTTTTTTAAACTTTCAGGAAATCGGTTTTAGAGGTTTATTTTTCTTAAAAGACTTACGTTTGTGCTTATGTGCTCTCCTGTTTCATAACCTCTGGATACATTTGCGTTAAACCACAGATGAATTCAGATAGTTCACTGCGCATTTATGGATTGAAGCTACAAGTAGGTACGCGACGGGCGCGACTTGTCTAATTCAGTGGGCGTAACGTAGTTATAAGATATAAGAGTTACGCGTTAGAAAGACAAGCAACTTCTAGGTGAATATAACTGTAGGTTATTAGCGCAGTGCGACCTGAGGCCCTAGACAAAGTGACATTCTTTCAGCGATAACGATGATGGAAAAGGCAAAAATGTATAGAACTGACATAAGCTATCGAAAAGCTTATGTCATCCTGTTGAAAGTCGCTGTAGAAATACGAAACGCTTTGGAAGCGATTGTCACTTGTCTAGGCCCTCAGAATTGCACTTTATTGTGTCGTAGCAAGAGTCGCTTTTTAATTTAATGATTTTGCGGAGTGAACCATCTGTGGTTAAACTAACTGGCTGATTAAGTGTTTTATAGACATTTTGATTGATTTTAGAAAAGTCATAGGTATTCGTAAGCAAGTAACTTAACATAACATTACGCTTCTATTCTCCAGAATATTAGGCTGAGGTGTTACCTATAGTTCACCCACATTTCGTCAATAGGGGCAGTGCCTAAATAAATTAAAAAAATACCAATAACACTTAAATAGCATATAAGCACAATTTGTTACTAATTCACTAACAACTTATGGACTGACATATACTAAAAAAAATTAAAAAAAAATATATACCTATTTATAGTGACTATCTGTAGCCTCAGTGGAATAAATCCTACACTTTTTATTATACTTACATTTCGGTACCTATTTTCAATGTTGTGCTTGGTTGACCAAATTAAATACAAGCATTATGGCACTGGACGATAGAGTAAATCCACCAAAAAAATATTTTATTAATGTAATTATTGGTGGAAGAGAAAAAAGTAATCTTTCAGAAATCGTGTTTTTCTTCTTGATATACAATAGACGTAGATATATTTAGTAACCTATTCTTCAAGAGTCATAAAATCCCTGTAAGAAATCTACTGAATCTGTACTGAATAATCTGTAGAATCTTCGATTTCTTACAGGGTTTTTATGACTCTTGAAGAATAGTTAAGCGGGATAGGTTACTAAATATATCTACGTATATTGTATTTTATAATGAATTTCCGCAAAGTCACGCCTGAATCAATGAACTATTTTTCTTCTTGATCTTCATCTAATCTCCACCTGACTGTTCCAGCTCATCATCCTCTTCTTCTTCATCGTCGTCTGGATCCAGTTCATCATCCGCCAGCTCCAGAAAGTCGAGAGGATCCTGCAGCCCATACCAACGAGATGAGATCTATAATCAGAAGGGGTACAGGAGTTATAGTTCAGAAGATAGGTGAGTTCTTCTGCGACCAAAATTGATGTTAGAATTGTAACAGGCATGACTATGCTCACTCGCAGTAGTGGTTGTGATCCAAAGTTTTGCTTGTCATGTGCTTGTAGCTTTATGATCATTATAGAAAAGCATTTTTTTTTTAATTTTCCTTTTACATTGCATCTTTTTTATGCTGGTATCATATGCAGTTACGGGTCGTCAGTCAGAGGCCCGAAAGTCTGACAACCCGTCTTACCAAGGGGTATCGTATTACCCAGTTACTGGGTTGTGGGGGTCAGATAGGTTGTCGCTCCATGTAAAATACTGGTATTCAGCTGCATCCGGTTAGACTGGAATTCGACCCCAACATCTTGGGAAAAGGCTAGGCAGATGGATTTCTGATGCAGGATTTTTTGTTAAAATCGTATATTTTAATTTGTTTGATTTACTCTACTATACCTATAACAGTATTTTTTATAACAGCTGGTATAGCAGTACCTATTTTTTTTTTTTTTTGGGTTGTAAATCATCAAATGACTTCTCCCGCTCTGGGCGGAGCGGAAGGGCGTGTCAGACTTTTACTGACTAAAACCCACCCGTGTTCCTTCAGTTGCCTGTTGCCAAGGTCCCGGTATCCCTTTCGGACTAACCCGCAACCCTGCCAGGGGTATAGTAGTACCTATTGCTTTAGTTTTAGTAGTTAGTAGGAACCCCATTGTTGTCCTCTGTTCAAACATTCAACCTATATTCGTAGAATGCGGTTTTCATCGAATCTTCTTTTACCCCAGGGGCCATAATGAGTATAAATACCATCATGATTCTACTCCGAAAAAGTGATGGTGCTATCGGGTCATGTTTATAGCTCCGTCTCTCTTTTGCACTGGAATCATGATGGCATAAAAGTTCTGAGGGTTCTGAGACAAGTGACAATCGCTTCGAAAGCGTTTCGTATTTCTACAACGACTTTCAACAGAATTGACATAAGCTTTTCGATAGCTTATGTTAGTCCTATACATTTTAGCCTTTTCCATCATCGTTAACGCTGATAGAATGTCACTTTGTCACAATTGTCAAAATGTCACTTTGTTTTTTAGGGCCTCTGGTAATGGTAACTGGAAGAAACTTAGAAATAACTGTGGAAATAACGTTGATTTAGCGCCAGTTTTAACGATGTGTCTCGTTACAGAGAAAGCAACACGCCAGTGGAAGAGCGTCGGATAGTGTTCGTGGGTCGCCTGGAGAAGGACGTCACCAAGCTCACGTTGAAGAATCAGTTCTCCAAGTTTGGACACGTGTTGGAGGTGCGACTTCATAGCAAGGAGGATGGGTCAGTAGTTTTTTTGTATTAGTGTTTTCTTCATCATTTTTAAAGGCATTTTGTGTGCGATTAAAAAGATTTTACGTACGCAAAAGAATGAGCTGGTTTCATCTTTTCAAAATCGTGACTTGATCAGATTAAGTATCATAATTATTACTATCGGTTCCTGGCGTACGAATGTGGCTAGTTGAAAGCATCGAACGGGCTAAATCACGCTAATAGCGTGCTTTCATCATCATCATTCATAATTTCCGCCGAGAGACGTCCACTGCTGGACATAGGCCTCCCCCAAGCACCGCAACTTCGACCGATTCTGTGCTTCTCGCATCCAGCGCATTCCCGCGGCCTTCACCAGTTCATCGGTCCACCTTGTGGGGGGCCTTCCAACGCTACGTCTTTTCATAGCGTGCTTTGAGGCGTATCATATGCCCAGTTTTGTGTTCTGTTTTTTTTAATCGACTCCAAATGGAGGAGATTCTTAATTTGGCTTTTTTGTATGTATGTTATGCGATATTTGCGCCAATTGTAAAATGACTTTGATAATACTTTTTTTGAAACTACAATATTTATTTTATTCCTACAGTACTCGTTACGGCTTCGTAACGTACCAGCGCGCCCGTGACGCCTGGTCGGCAGTGGAAGCTTCGAGTACGTTCCCGCAGTATGACGTTGGCTTCGGAGGGAGGCGTGCCTTCTGCAGGCAGAGTTATGCTGATCTCGGTGAGTTCTTGATGAAATCTTACTAGATTTAAAAAAAAAAACTTTTCAATGGCTATCTAAGCATGTGAAATCTCCAAATGGCTGGTTGACAAAGGCCATACAACGTGGAAATACCGCCGTCTCATGGTTACATCACTGGTTCATATGCTAATCTTACATTATTTACATCATCATTAATGTCTTGATTTCTCCTTCAGATGGTCTCGAAGCCAAATACACGGAAAGCGCTTTCCACGGCCAAACAGCGCCTCCGCCAATCAGAAGAGACGATGACATGTCCTTTGAACAAATGCTCCTAGAAATGAAGAAGAAGCTCAGCCAACGCAAGAACGAGATGAAACGCCCTGATGATCCCAAGCCTTGACAGTTACTCACACTTGGCCGGGCAATCATCATGGCACTGACATTTGCTGTCAAAGTGACAGTTGGCTTAATCTAGTGGCAAAGGCATGAATCAGATTCAGCCTCAGTGATTCAAGTGACAGTGATGTAGTTTTATAAGACTGTGAACTTTTGTGTTATTTACTAGACGCTGGCTTCTGATTAAAAACGGTTTTTCGGTAAGCATTATACTTTAGTATCTTAACACGTACCTCGGTAGAACTTTCAGTCATAGTAGGTAAGCAATTTAGTATGACTAAAATGATTTAAAAATGTATGTATACAAGATGATAATACGTACTGATTGACATTTATATTATCCCGGCTATGTATACCTTGTCAATTTATTTAAATTGTGTCAGGTCAAAATATTATTAAAAAAAGAGTGAGATTATATGAATTAGGATTTACAACCGAATTATTCTTGAAATTCTTATTACATTTGGGCCAATCATTATCATACGAGTGGTTAATCTTTGTTTCGACATCTGGTTTCTGCGGGTGTGTGCAATGACAGCGCCTGTCAAGGATGACAGCTGTCAAAGTGACAGTTACCTAGATGTGCAATCTAAAAGACAGTGTTGTGTTGCGAACAAAATTTGCTCATGGGTTGTGGCATCTAGTGATAAATCCATCGTTTTATTTTTGATTCCATATTCATGGTTCACACATTTAATTATGGTTTAAAATCATTGGATATCACAACTTTTCATTACCGTTATGTTGTAGTTAATTAGTTTTATAATTTAGTTGAATTACCTCATGGATGTAAATATTATTTGTTTTTTTGGCTCTGTAAATAATATCGTAAGTTTTCGGCGCTACCTCTTCTTTTAAATTAGGGTCTTGTAGTCTTTGGACCGTTCGACCATAGACTAGCTAGGAGACTTTTTTCTTAAACCATGGTCTCTCATTAATGCACAAAGCAAAGTAAGCATCAGTAGAAGATAATTTGAAAATGATAATGCAACATGTTTATCAGCAGGCAAATCTTTTGAAATTGGGTGGAAAGAAGTCCTTGGTTCAGAGGCCCTAGACAAAGTGACATTTTAGCGATAACGATGATAGAAAAAGCAAAAATGTTTAGGAGTGACGAACTGACATAAGCTATCGAAAAGCCTATGTCAATTCTGTTGAAAGTTGTTGAAGAAAAACGAAACGCTTTCGAAGCGATTGTCACTTGTCTAGGCCCTCTGAAAGCCAACGCAGACCGGGACGGGATGGAAAAGGATTTTGCCTTCAGTCAGCGCACACTAGCCGCTTAGATACTGCGGCATTCCAGCGCCTTGCCACGGCGCGCGCGCCCCGCGGTATGTCACAACCAGCGCCGGAGTCCTCGGCATGCCGTTGCCTACCGCAGTACGCCACGGCATTCCGCCGCGAGAGCCCGTGGCGCGTCTTTCAATGCCGTGCAATGAAATCCCTTTCGATGCCATGGCATCATTTTATAGCAATTTATGTCGTATTTCTATATCCATACGTTTGAATGTCCATTGGTAAAAATTTAAATCCCTTGCCATGCCGTCCTGGTTTGCGTAGGCCTTAATTGGAGTATCCCGGCGTCGCATCATAAGCGTTATTTCCAATTGGTTGTCACATCGATAAGCGCAGTGTTTGTATAGATTGTTTAGTTATTCTTTTCTTACTACTTTATGGTTTCGACCAATTAAACAGGGTCTTTTTAACCACATAGGAAGTCTGCCTTTCATGGTTTTCTGCTACATTAGAATTTTCCCACATTGCATGGTTTAGTATGGTCAAATTATTTATTCTATGAATAGGTTGTGTTCTATTACATAGCTTTCTTCAATCGACCAGTGAGCAAATAATTGCCTTATTAGACATTTATGTTATCATCATTTTTGATTTGATGTGTTCGGAAAAGTTGCGCTGTTCGGCGCTGGAGTTGTGCAGTTCGGCCCTAAAGTTGCGCAGGTCGACGCTAAGGCTGCGCAGTTTGGCGCTAAAGTTGTGTATTTCGACGGTAAAGCTGCGCAGTTTGGCGCTAAAGTTGTATAGTTCGATGGTAAAGCTGCGCAGTTTGGCGCAAAAGTTATGTAGTTCGGCGCTAAGCAAAGGCTAGAGTGATGTCAGTCACACTAAAGCAAAATATTATGTAAATATATAATTCTTTTAATTTTGTTTTATTATATTTTATGTATGTGTGTACATTCATCTAACTACAGTTACCACTACTTTATGTTATAAGATTATGTTTTGCCTCCTAGTAAATATGTAAACCGATGATATTTTTATGTATTACACATACACACAATTTTAATTTACCTAAACTAAATATAAAATATAAAGACAGCTAAAAAGGCTCGATAGGAATTGAAATTGGCATCGATTGGGCTAAACTTTTGGCTACCTTTTACTAACAAGCTAGGTAAGAAAGAGGTGAGAGATATTTCAAATGTCAAGTTAGTAATCATATGTTTTAGCGGGCTTTTAGGCGGCAACTAATCTGACAGCTGTCAATTCGCTGTCTCTTTCTTATTTCATCTAAAGTAAAAATAGGAGGATTTAAGGCGGATTACACATGCTATGTAGCAGCACAAAAGCATGCTTATGGCGAGCAGATACCTAGTAGCACATCATGAGCTTCTGTATTCGAAAAGAGTATGATTATTTTACACATGCGGAAAGCATGCGATAAATAAGCGAAGTCTGTTTTTTAATCTCGTAGACTAATTTGATAGATGCAAATGTCAAATTCAACATTGAAAAAAAAAACAAAGAATCAATTGAAATGTCAAAAGTCTACAAGATAAAAAAAAACAGATTTTAATCATGCAAACAAGCATGCTTTTTAATAGCATGTGTATAGCCTTTAGTTTGGCGAGTATTGGGGCCAATGCGTATTAAAATTAATTTAAAAAAAATGCACTAGTATACTTTTACGATGACCATATAATGTAATAAAGGAAGCTTCCATTGAGATTGTAAGTGCCAAAAGTAGAAAAAAAAAACACTGTTCCTATTATACAAATCACCGAATTGACTAGCCAATAGTTATACACTTTTCTTCCTTATAACATGAAGTAAATTCCGTCAGAAAGTCCAGTTTTATAAAATTCGCGATGACTAACGGAAAACATTGATACTAAAAATGGTTAAACTAAACTGGATATATAAACCTCTGCCTAGCCCTTTCCCAACTATGTTGGGGTTGGCTTCTAGTCTAACCAGATGGAGCTGAATACCATTATTTTTACATGGAGCAACTGGAATCTATACTGGATAATATTCCCAAAATCTTAATGAACTTTTGAAGCTTGGTTTCAACTTTATCTACCATTTATGATAAATGATAAACAATTAATTTCTGTAAGTAGGTTTGTACAAACACTTTTACACGTCAATCACATTTTTAAAACTAGATGGGGTCGTCGTTTCCTATCTGACCACTCTGAGAAGAAAGGCCGAAACGAACTCGGAGGTCACAGTCTCTTTTAAAGTCCAGACATAATCTTGGTCAGATCATGTGAAGACGATGAAGATTGGTGTCTGAAATGGTCTTTTGAGGAAGGAACCACACAGATTGAGTGGACCTGTCCAGTGAGTGCACGCATTTAGTAAACGAACATAAGCGAAACTAAGAAAAATAAACATAATACGTTTTTGATCGAAATTCTACGTTTGCGTGGTCATGTTAACGCGAATTTTATGAGACTTTTCCGTAACTCGTTTAATTATGTTATTGTACAGTTCATTTATAATATAACCAATGTAGGTTCTATTTAGGTATACTCTCGTTTTGCATATACTTGTCTAGACCAATTCTATTGTAAGTATACAAACTCTAAGCAACGAAGATGGCGCCACTGTAGGTTGTACTTTTAATTAAGTCACATTTCGTTCCAATTTAAAATAGAATAATGCTGAAACTTAACTCAACTTTAAAATAGATACTGCCAAAGGAATTGTAATAAATAGAAGACATAAAACTATAATATAATTCTGTTTTTTTTTATTCCACAAAACAAAAAAATACGGGGTCAAATTAAATTAGCTAGCGAAACTGTAGACGTAAAGATAATAAACAAGATAAAACAAAAAAAAAGATTTGATGATTTTTTTTGTAATGGTTTTTCATGTAGTGTAGTTACTTGGAATATTAGTTTTTTTTTGTGTATATTTCGCAGACGTAATGGATATTGATAACTTAATAAGATAAAACAAAAAAAAACTGTTTTTTTTTTCTACTCTTCTGCGTAGTTTCGCTAGTTTATGTAATTTGACCCTGTGTACTTCGACCTGGATTGCAACCTTTCATTAGCTTGCTTAGAGCTGCCAGTGTAGAAAAACAGCAATTAGATTGATTCAAATCTAGTCAATGTTACTAGATGATATTTTTTGTTTTATCTTTGTGGTGATAATTTATTTAAACGTAAAGTTAAGCGTATTTTATGGTTTTAAGTTTAAAGATTTTATTACATAGTTTCTATCGGCTAGAGAGGTAAAGATTTATTAAAAATGGCGACTAAAACTTAAAAAATATTGCGGATTAATCAGTTTTCTTGTTTTTTATTAAAATTGGTCTTCAATTAATACAAAGTTTTGTTTGTAACTAAATGCGTTTTAAGTTCCACTAGTTTTGTAATTTATTTCCGAATTTTGTTCCACCGACAGTGTAAAATCAACTTTATTGTTGTATGTCATAAGGTTATCATTCTATCGCTCTGTGTGTAAAAGTTAACCATATACTAGGCAATTTATTACAGACTTTTTTTTCGATATTCTGTACATTATTTTCCCATCAATGTACATTGACATATTGTAAATATAGATTTGTAAACTGTATGTAACAACTTGTAACATCCATCATCTGGTTCGCACAATCATCTGACGGTAAATTGACTAGTGTACGGCTCACTTCACGTATGTCATTCCCGCCAAATTTTGACAGCTGTCATAACAGCCTGCACAGATAACAATTTTCTTTTTTTTTCTAAACGTAAACGTAAGCTCTAAGGAATGATAAAGTAACGTGAATGAAAAGACTACATAGTACATAATTTTGTACGTATTTTTAAATTTAATCAGCTTAACGAGTCATTACGAACATAGAATCAATACTCTTTAAAAATAAGATCATGGCTTTGTAGCATTTAGGAATTGTTAAGATAACGTTAATAGAAAATATTAAATTTTTGTTTTATATTACATTATGTGGTAGCGTCCATCTGGATTTCGTTTGTGATGTGACTAATATTCAGATAATGAACACAAGTTTTGTATAAGAATTTTATACATTTCGGTTTTATAAATCTTAATTGTTAGCTCTTAAGATTTAAAAGTATGTGAAAAATGGTAAATTGACCTTAAATACATTCATATAATCTGTGGCGCTCTTTGTCAAAAAATAAACTAATTTTGAATGTTATAGAATGTAATGAAAAAGGGAGAAAATGCACATTAGCGCCATAGAAAATCATGACGTGTTTTGGAACTAATGGTTCCTAATTTTCTTTAAAATGACTTGTTATCCAAAATTATGGAAATTGAATAAATAGAATGAAACTATACCCGTATTTGAAAATATAAAACCGTTATTCATGGTTCTTAATTCAAATTTGACGGTAGCTTAAATAGTTATGTTATTAAATGCGGGTATACATAGTTCGCTTGGCTTGAATCTTATGCGCTTGTGAATAGAGTTGAAATTCGCACAGATTCATACACTACGGGGTTGTAGTACATATTGAAAGTCCAACATAGTGTTGATAGTACATAGTGAGAATGTTTTATACATAAAGCTGTTGATAAATAAAAGTATTTTGGACATAATTTTACGTATTTTTAATTGTTGTTCCATCGATTCATTGTTCGTTAACGAGTGATATTGTTGATAGTTCACTGGCTTTTTGATGGCTACAAGTCTATTACCATAGGTCCATGGGATGATATTAAAACAGTTCGAACCCGGAGCAGCAATACCCTTCTAAAATAATTTTATTGTTGTTCTATTGACGAAAATGTTGAGCAGACCTTCACTGCCACCCGTTAGATGGCGTGATTTGTGAAGCGCAAACTTTAATCATCAAGTTCCTGCTACCACTCGATAGATGGCGCTGCTCCAAGTTTTAATGAAATTTAAACAAACGAGGTAACACTCACTGGTTTACTCAACACTTACATAGATGTCGCAGTACCAAAGTTGCATGAAAAATAAAGATGGCGTTACTTGTCGTCGTTTCTAAAGAAACTAAATTATGGGGAGTGCATCAATGTCTTAATATTAAGAAGAAGAACAGAAAATATTATGCACACACATTATGTTCAAGGAAATGATCATTAGAAAGAAAATATTTACAAAACCTATCAAGGGAAAAGCTAGAGAAGAATAATGACTTATTTGAAAACTTATTTTTTCACTTTTGATTGAAGTATGTATCTGTACTCACATCCATACCTACCATATACTATAATATTATAAATTCTAAAGTAGGTAACTCTGTCTATCTGTGTGTGTGTATGTTACCTTTTCATGCCTAAACCACTGAACGAATTTCGATAAAATTTGGCAAGGAGATAAATGGCAGCCGGGGCCTTCTCCGGGATGCCATTTATCTCCTTGCCAGTAGTCCTAGTCAGTAGCCTATGCCCTTAGGCTACTTTTTATCGACGAAGCCGCGTGCGGAAGCTAGTCCCCAATATTTTCGCCCTTTAATCGCCATTTATTCTTAAATAAACTAAAACCATCCACCAGCTAGCTTACGCCACCCCAAGTGTACCTACAAGGGCAATTATAAGCGCAAATTAGTCATTAGGGCGGTATCACACTGACGGGGACGCGCCGGAATTGCTCGCGGGCACCACACTAATTTAGACAGTGTAGCTGTTGCCTTAAGGCCGGGGCTATTTAGTGTAGCTGTTGCCTTAGGCTGAACTCCTTCGTCGTAAATAGCCCGCTATTTACGACGAAGGAGTTCACTTCGGGTGAAGTTAGGTACTTGGGGTGAAATTGGCGGTGAAAAAAAATAAGGTTTTGAATTATTGCAGTGGGTTGTCATGATAGGCTTTTGTTTTGGAGTTGTAGTAGTTAAGTAAGTTAATTTTGAACTATGTTTGGAATATTGTCGAGTTGAGTAGGTACATAGAGAGGTTAAATCTTTATTTATCTATGACATATCCTATAGGTACTATTAAATGAGCAATATTTGTTATGTATGTATTTATATATACCTACTTATTATATCAATCTGCCTAGCCAATTCCCAACTATGTTGGGGTCGGCTTCCAGTCTTAAGCGGATGCAGCTGAATACCAGTATTTTACAAGGAGCGACTGCCTAGCTGACCTCCACAACCCAGTAACTGGGTAATACGATACCCCTTGGTAAGACTGGTTTTCAGACTTTCGGGCTTCTGACGACCCGTAACGACTGTCAAAGATCCACAAATGACAGCCGGGACCAACGGCTTAACGTGCGTTCTGAGGCACGGAGGAGTCTCGGTATGTAAAGATGATGACCCATCCAGGGGCCAACCCCGGCAAGCGTAGTTTAACCAGATGGATCGACCCGTGCGGCTGTTATTACTTAACCACGAGCTCCTCTATACCTACTTATATTTATATATTTGTAATCACTATTTGTTCTGGAAAAGGCTCTAACAATTTCGATAAAAGATGCAATAATGGTATTTCCGGGGGCGAAAAATCGATCTAGCTAGGTTTAATATCTGGAAAATTAGTTTTCTCTATTTTCAAAGCCTCGACGACCATCTACTTACACCTGGACGACATGTTTATCTATTTCCAGCCAAGCAGAGCTCGGTGGACCATCTACTTATAAAGCCACTTGTAGTGCCAGGATGTGGTTTATCCTGCCAGGGTTGCGGGAAAGTCCGAAAGGGATACCGGGACCTTGGCAACAGGCAACTGAAGGAACACGGGTGGGTTTTAATCAGTAAAAGTCTGACACGCCCTTCCGCTCCGCCCAGAGCGGGAGAAGTCATTGGATGATTTACCACAATCAAAAAAAAAAAAAAAAGTATGCGCTTTACCTATACCTTATTGGTAAATGTATGTCCAAGATAAATTCGGAAAGTAGTTATCAATTAAAAAAGTAAGAACGGATTGGAACCCACAACCTCGTGCAAGAGAGGCGAGGCCTTTAATCACTGGGCCATCAAGACATCTCATAGAAGATGGTACCTGCTGCCCAGCACATGTTTGTAAATTCTAAATTCTTTCAAGAAGCTGTTCTACTGTGTGAATACTGAGATGACGGCTAATGGAGATATATGTATATATTGATACGATTTGTTGACGTATAAGGATTATAAGGCTGATGTTCGATTGGTACTGCTGAACATGAGGTCCTGGGATCGATTTTCGGGCCGAGCAAAGTGTTACTTATTGGGTTTTCCATCAGGATAAAGACCTAAGTTTTCCCGTTAGAAGATGCCTCTCTTATTCTTGGCATAACTACCTACTTATTTTATGAACCCAAGGGGAGACGCTCTATTCTTAGAATAAATTAACGAATTTACGAAAAAGTGTACAGTCAATTAGTAGATACCATAAGTACCTACCAACCATTGGATAACCATGTCTCCTTTTTTTTGCTGGGTATACTGTTTGTGCAATTAAATGAAATGAAATGAAATTATTTTTTTTACAGAATAAACAATTTTATTTCATTTCATTTCATTGCACAAACAGTGTTGCCAGCAAAAGAAAACAGAATCATAAGACAAGTGTTCCATTCAACCGCCCGCTTTCCCCGATTTATTATTATTAATTTTAATATATTTTTCATTATTTACTAAAGTCTGTTTTTTAATCTCGTAGACTAATGTGACATGTCAAGTGATTGTTGTTTGTTTTTTCAATTTGGAGTTTGACATTTGCACCTGTCAAATTAATCTATGAGACTAAAAAGCAAAGTGATTGCAAGATTATCAAAGATTTAAATGTCACGAGACCACGGGTTAAATTATAGTTAAGAAAACTACCCCTTATAATTATACCCTTCCAAATTCAAACGATAATCACCACACCGATGCTCCATAACATACGCAACAAAATCTTAACCGACAAGAGAATTCCATTCGCATACCATTTAAACTTAAATAGTTTTATTTATATTACCGAAAACAGTCTGAAAACAAGTAGCGTACCGCCACATTAACCATTTACCATTATAAACCAGAGTCCACCAAATTTAACAAAAACACGGGAACAGTTTCAGCGATTTAAAAGCTAAGTGTGGGCCCTTAATTGTGTTAGACTCGGCTTGGCACGGCCACTTTTACGATCGATGATTTCACCTTAAATAAAACAAAGTTATTACCCACATTGCAGCGACCTTAACTACGCAACATAAGGTCGAAAATGTAACAAATTGTGCAGGTATATATCTTGGCAGTTTAGTAGGAAAAGGATGGGTATAAGGTACACGGTTGGTTGATGTAAGGGGTGGAACTTGTGAAGAGCGACGCCCCAAAATCTAAGGGTAGTTTTACCAGTAGCCGTGGTACAGTCAACCGCGGTGGCGCGCGAGCCCGCATCAGACGGACATGTTTTCATAAAACAATTTTGTTAACTCGATTTTTAAGAAGACTGTGGTTTTGAAGGACTTTTATGTGCTGTGCTTTTAGATAAAAGTTATGTTTTATAGAGAAGTGTACCTGTGTTATTGAACAGAGGAAATTGCTGATATTTTGACAGGTTAGAATATGTTTTTTTGTGTTTGTTTGTAAGGGATTTGGGTCCTTGAATTAAGACTATAAAGGTACCCATTCGTGCTATTTAATCTTCAGAAGTATACTGAAGCCTGTATGTTATTAAGTTCGGGTTAATTTCAGAGACTATAAGGTAGATTTTGGCAAGTTATTTATACTATATTGATGTAAAGGTATGTTGCTAACTACGCGATCAGTCGAGGAAGGTCTTCTAAGAAAAATAATACGCGTTTAAATCTTTTCGACAGGCTTTCGTCAAGTATTCGATATGATGACTTATTTTTCATAATAATTCAAGATTTTACGTAACTTTTTGTAGTTAAGACTCAGCCGAAATAATATTAATGAGTAGTAGATACATACATAAAATTTTTTTAAAAGATTTTTTTTTTTTTTTTTACTGCAGTGACCGACAAAACCTTTTTTTAGTATCAAATTTTGTGTAGGTATAATAAATACGCAAAGTTATTTGATACTAAAACACATTTATTTGATACAGTTTGGGCGTGTTTCAAGATACATCTGATATTTAACACACGGTGACGTAAACCATCGTGAGAAAGAGTATAATATAACAGTACATGATGAATCGTGGTATAAGAAATTGTGATGGTGTTCGTAGCTCTTTCGTAGCGTCGCGTAGCAGATTCGTAGCACTTGAGCGCGGCTAAGATTTTGTTATCTAAAGATATTTGTTAGGTATTTTCTACTTATCTATATCAAACCTGACTAGGTTATGTTTTTAATGTCATAATATAAGTAAATAATTTATTAAATTAATATGTTTTATTTATTTTTTGGTATACATATAGGTACCTACTTAGAATAATAAAGGTTTTAATTATATATTTTGTAAATTTGTTGTTATTGTTTTTAAATAGGTTTTTAGTAAATATTGTATCTTTTACATTATCCGTCGGGATCGGAAAAGCTGTTTTATAGGGATTTTTCGTTTTCTTTCTGTTAATGTTTCTCAGACAAAACCTACCAAGGTAGGTATTACGTACCTATAAAATAAAAGTCTTAATTTATTTCATGTTTATTATAGGCAAAAAAAATGGCGATCCATATAAATATCTAGTATTCAATTTAACAGCGAATCAATTTTCACGCCTCCCCCTTACGACCTAGGCCAAATAATTTCAGATAGCTCATGACCTAAAGAAGTGCCGTATTATGAATTAAAAATAAAAATTCAAAAATTCGAGCGAAATTTCGCGGCTGTCCTGGTAGCACATAATGAATTTTAGTTAGTTATACATACTATCTCTCACAATTAGCTACACCCTAATTTTCCGTTTTAAAAAGTCTAATTAAAAAACCGATTTGTCAGGCAATAAAAAGCGAAGTACATAAAATATTAATTAGGAAAGTGTTAATTAGAAAGTGGTGTATTAAGCGAGTGACAAGTGTCACGGACGGCGGCAAATGACAGTAATATTGTGTCCATAGAGACTTGCGTTTAGTTTCAAATAAATTATCTATGTGGCTTCTACTTATTTATGGTTTTTTATTGTTGGGAAGCAAGGACGTTACGTGTTTTCCACGTAGTAGATAGAAAGTGGAAAATAACTTGAGTTATGTTATCATCAATTAAGTCAGGAGTGATTCATAGGTTAATTTTAGCGTTAATTTTCGCTGACCGTATCATTAACATTTAAAAAGTCGCGTCAGTAAACTAAGGGATCTCGCGTTCTGGACGGCCACGAATCAGGCCAGGTGTGGCCGTCTAGTATTGTATGGTGTGCGGCTAGTTGCGTGATTATCGGTTTCTACAGTTTACCAGAGGGCCTAGACAAGTGACAATCGCTTCGAAAGCGATTCGTATTTCTACAGCGACTTTCAACAGGATTGACATAAGCTTTTCGATAGCTTATGTCAATTCTATACATTTTTGCCTTTTCCATCATCGTTATCGCTAATAGAATGTCACTTTGTCTAGAGCCTCTGGTCGCGGTTGTGGCCGTGGCCGTCTAGTGCGCAAGATCCCATAAAATAACAAAGTGTTAGAAAATATCAATAGGAAAGTAGGTACCTACCTATGGCTTAATTAGAATAATTATTATGTATACATTAGAAAAAATCACAATAGTTGTAACGATTGACAACTCCGTCGTAATTTAATTAATGTTGGACTGAATTTGTCGTCATTAACCATTCGGTTTGTAATCGAACCTGTCCGTTATCGTTCGGCGGAAGACGAAACAATTTATAGCTAATTGTTGTGTGTCCACCTATTGAGGTTACCTCCACTAACACAGTATTTTTAATTTATAAATGAGTTTTTAACAGCCGTCCGCTGAAGCCATAAAATTCATTACAAAGTATAATTTTAATAACCCTTTAACTAAGATGCGTTTTGAACGTCATCAGGTGTCTATTACACCGTAGCGTAACGTTTTAGAGCTGTTGAAAGTAACATAACATAAGAATAAGAATAATTTTATTTGTTCCAAAATATACAGACATAAAATAATAATATGGTGATATACTACTTAATTCTATGTTCAGTTATTGAAACATCTGTGTCTGAACTAGTTATAAAATATCTGTATTTCAGACATCAGCGCTCTTCCCTTGTTGTAGGCGACACTTAAAAATTTATTAAATTGTTTGACCTCTATACACATCTATAATAAATTCGATAGAACATTATAATAATAAAATAAAAGAAAGTGATAAATATAGAAAAACAATCTTAAAAATTAGATGTATTTGTGATGGCCTCCGGTGAGTGGAGTGTAAATGAGTGTATGTGTGTTGGAGGGTGAGTATTATTGTAAGCTATTTTACGATCGACAATAGGTTTTCGGTCTCAGTGTAATTTAGCTTACGAATGCGGTCCACTACCGTAATTTTACATTTGTTCCTATTTAAGGGATATATATCTATAAGCTTATTTACTCTTTCATACAGAAAAGAGCCCAGGAAACAATAGTGCCTACATAACAACATCATGCCTTGTTTCCACAAAGGGTTGGGTTTACCTACCTATAGTACACCCGGAAAAGAAGGTAAAAAAGTAAGAAAAAAAAAAGTAAAAGTAAAAGTCTTTTAGTAGTCTAAGTGAAATAAGTCTGTTGAAAGTAGTTCATTTAATAATGTGATTTGAATCGTTCTCTCTTGATTTTTTGTTAGTTCGAAGTAAATAGGTGGGTAAACTTTTTTTTTGCGTATTGTAAGCATGATCTCTGAAGTTGACCATGTTTTGACAGTTTTGTAGGAGGTATTTTTTGTGTCACCGTAAATTAAAAATTGAACTCCTACTTAGAAACAGTTTATAAGAAAATCCCGTCGCATCTATACATACTATTTATTAAAGTCGCTTTTTGTGACCTTTTAAACTTGTCAACAGATTTTAATGCGTTTTTCACCATCATTTAGAGAATTTTTCCCGGAACGTTTATGTGTACACTACATTAATAGCGAATTACATTATAACAAAGAAATTTCGTTTTTTTTTGTCGTGAAAACCGAGCGTGCAACGACGCGTCGCTGGTGACATTGTAAATTAAACCTTCCAATTTCAATGACATTAGAAAATTAGAAAACAAAATTCTAATCTAACCGTCTGATCGCTACGGTGTGCAAGCCGCCCGAATTAACACTGTCCCGCGATTAGCATGCAAAGGGTTAGCTTTACTACACACTAAACTGTACAAAAGATGGTATCTTCAAATGACCATCTGCTTGCAATCTTGTTACCTAAGTTTTGGTAAATGTTGTTGAAAATACGTTAAATGTGACGTAGGTTTTATGATAGCAGGTGATTATATATAATAGTAAATTCATTGCCTTTTTTACCCGATTGCCAAGGAAGGGTTATGTTTTTAATCAAATTAGTTACTGACTTAAAAGATACGGCATTTGTCTCGCAAAAATCTGTAAGTTATTTGCTCAGAAGAGCTCTAAAAGCCATAGTTTTTTATTTGCCGCAACACTGTTTTGAATTGGAGGAGGACCTCGTGGCTAACTAATAACAGTCGCACGGGTCGATCCATCAGGTTAAGCTATGCTTGCCGGGGCTGGTCCGTGGATGGGTGACCATCTTTACATACCGAGACTCCTCCGTGCCTCAGAAAGCAAGTTCAGCAGTCCCGGCTGTCATTCCTGGATCTTTGACAGTCATTACTGGTCGTCAGGAGCCCGAAAGTCTGACAACCAGTCTTACCAAGGGGTATCGTATTACCTAGTTATTTGGTTGTGAAGGTTAGATAGGCAGTTGCTCCATGTAAAATACTGGTTTCAGCTGCATCCGGTTAGACTGGAAGCCGACCCCAATATAGTTGGGAAAAGGTTAGGCAGATTAATTGACGTTTTTGAATGAGATGACGGGACAGGATTTAATTTTAATTAGAAATGTCATTGAGAGTAGGCGTTTAGTAGGTAAAGCTTGTCTATTTACTTCGTGAGTCCACCCAGCCCACTTGATTAAGAGCTTCCTGGATAAACGAGTAAAGTATAACGATAATCGAGTTTCGGTACTTAATTGTATTAGCTTACCTTTTATAGTTATGAGCATCTGATTTCTGGAGTAGGTAAGTACCTAATTTTAAGTGTAATCCAATCCGATACGATACTGAAAATTGCATTTATCATTTAAATCGTTTGCGTAGCTCATAAAACTTAATTATAAATGTTGACCTGTATTAGTTTCCTTAAAAAAGATGCGTTTTATGAATCAAACATCTTTCACCATTCAACAAAAATATTGCACTACTTTTGCATTAAAAAAAGTATATTCCCAAGCCGAAAAAAAATATGACAACAAACTATAAACATGTTTTACGTAAACTTTTAATTAAAAACTTAAAAGGCCGCACAGGCGTTGTAAAAAGCTAATCGATATAAAGTATCGTTTTCACATCGATTACGCGTCACTGAATCGAGAACACCCGGCGTTGTTTGTGATTTTATCTTTAGTATTTTGTTACTGGGAACACAATGTGGTTGATGGTTATAAAACAATCATTTGTGGATTTGTTTCTTAGTTAATTGATTCAGGCGTTACTTTGCGGAAATCCATTATAAAATACAATAGACGCAGATATATTTAGTAACCTATTCCGCTTGACTATTCTTCAAGAGTCATAAAAAACCCTGTAAGAAATCGACACGTGTTTCACCTTCAGGATGACGATTGACCAATTGCAAACCAGACCGCGACGTTACCTCATCGAACGCTGGACGCAGAGCGTGTCTCTGCGTCCAGCGTTCGGTGTGGTAACACGTCGCGTTCTGGTGGTGATATATTTAGTAAACTATTCCTCTTGACTATTTTTCAACCAGAACGCGACGTGTTACCACACCGAACGCTGGACGCAGAGCGTCTCTCTGTGTCCAGCGTTTGGTGTGGTAACACGTCGCGTTTTGGTTGAAGAATAGTCAAGCGGAATAGGTTACTAAATGTATCTGCGTCTATTGTAGGTATTTGATTTGTTTCTCATTCAATTACGTAAGGAAACTCCAAGCAAAGTCCTCTCCATTGCCCTTTGGATGACTTATAGCCTTCTACTCAGAAATTATATCAATAATTCCCGCGATTTTGTTTGCGATTCAGGATGAAAAGTAACCTATAACCTCCGGGTCATGGTCTACCCAAGTGCCAAATATACGCAGGATTACAAAAAAAAAAAAACACTAACTAAAAAGTGAAAAATAACTTTAATTTCGGAAGTCGGTGTCTTTGCTTTTCAATTTTCGTTTTTATTGTCAGCGTATGCCACGTGTATGTAAATAACAATGAAGGAGTAAATGAAGATATCGTCTAGATCAACTAAGTGGGAAAAAAATACGTATTATTGAAGCTAACTCAAAATATTCGCAAGCAAAGTTAATAAAATGTATATGGGACCACACGGGAAGCACCAGCTTTCAAATTAAAAAAATAATCATCAAAATCGGTCACCCAATCGAAAGTTATGAGGTAACAAACGAAAAAAATACAAACGAATTGATAACCTCCTCCTTTTTGAAGTCGGTTAAAAAGCAAAGCTCCAGTTTTAAAATTATACATTAAATTAAGCATAGCCACGCTATAGCACTAGTACCTACCTACGTAATCGCGAAACAAACAAGATGGCGATATAATTAGGTAATTAACCAAAGTGACGCGCATGCCGGGCGGCTATCAATCAGATCACATGTTCCCAACTAATATGTTATGCTAATTGACGTTTAAAGGTTTTTTGGGGCGTTTTGCTGAATATTGAAGGTATATATAACTATTATATTTATATAAGTAATTAAAATGTTAGGAGTTAATTTTTATTGGTCGTAAAGGTATTTCTATTTTTTTTTACTAGTTATGTAAATCGGTGCAATAATGCCCAAAAGCCTACTACTATTATGTATAGTTTAAGCTCAAACTACATCACATAATCATACTATATATAAGTACTATATAATATTATAAATCCGAAAGTAACTCTGTCCGTCTGTCTGTCTGTCTGTTTGTTACCTTTTCACGCCTAAACCACTGAACGGATTTCGATAAAATTTTGCAAAGGAGATAGATGGCATCCCGGAGAAGGACGTTGGCTACTTTTTACCGACTTATCACGCGGATGAAGTCGCGGGCGGAAGCTAGTAGTATTATATAATATTTACGAGCATTCAAAAGTTGATGCGATTTCAATTCAATATTTGAAGTTTTCACTTTATTTTCGTACCGTTATTTTATGCATGTGTCGTCATCATCTCACGCGCATCTATAGGTGGGTATAGCCTCCAGGAATGGCATCCGTTGCCTCTGGCAAGTCAGCCCCGCTATCGCCTCACTTGATTGGCTAAAATTTTACCGCAGAAGTTTAGTCTCGAGAAAAATCTACCATAGTATCGTAACAAAATAATAAACATTAAAAGTACCTTAAGTCCTTTTTCAGGTCATGGTCTACCCATGTGCCAAATTTCATCCATATCCGTTCAGCTGTTTTAGCGTGAACGCGTTACAAACTCACTTTCCCATTTATAATATTAGTTAAGATTTGAATTGAAATGATGAAGATTGAATTGATTTTTTTTCTATTAATTTTTTTATATTTATTTTTCATCCTGAGTGTATATTGTGTGATAGGTGGGACAGCCCCATGCTGGCTCACTGGATACGGCTGCACACGTAGGTGTCAGTCGTTACAATTTTTGTATATAGTGTGGTTTTTTCTAACATTAGATTAAGACCTTTACTAACAACGTATGGATCATGTGATTTGAAATAAATAAATAATTATTATTTAACCGCATCCCATAGAAACAGAACATAATAATAACATTTTGTACGTACATATAAAACAGTCCGTTATGAATAAATAAACAATTCTTTGCTAATATCGTCGGGCAAGTCATAAAGAGGTGTATTTATGACCGCAAGCCGTGACCCAATGTCGCAACGTTTGAGAATTACCTTTTTACACGATAACCAGGCATTTATCGTACCTATCCTAACTTTATTAATATTATAAATGCGAAAGTCTGTTTGTTTGTTAACGTTGTAATAAGTTGTAAATTTTACAAACACTGTGAATCAATAAAAGGAAAATAATAAAGCTTCCGTAAAACAAATTAACTTTCAGCGATCTGTGTAATACTATCTAAGCTGTGTTAAAATGAATTACCGAAAAACATTCTAAACTTCCGAAAAAATACTAAGTTTCCAAAACATATGTGCTGCATTCGGGTGCAGAGGTGAAAAACTGGGTGAAATAGTTTAGGTGAGGTTAGAACTGTGACCAACCGAGCGCGAGCCGAACGCTATTTCCAAGTTGCTCGCAGAAATGTTGTATTATTTTATTCGGTCGTTTTTTTATTTGTATTCGCTTATCCTTGTCCGAATATTAGTATTTAAAGCAGTACATTTCATATTTAGAGTATGCTCATATGTTTTTTTTTTTTCGGAGCTAACTTTTTTTCCTAAGTAAAATACAGTAGGATTTATTGAGTCAATACAAAATTTGCAGTGACCTTATAGTGTTCTGTTCATGTATTTTTATATTGTCATGAAATTGTAATGCATGCCGACTAACCAGTGTCTAGTACATGAAAGCAAATAAATTAATTCTAATTTTAGTTAAAACAAACGTCTGAATATCAGTATTTATCACTTCACAACTGTCATCTGACCTCCACAACCCAAAATAATGAGGGGATACCGCCCACAAGCCCTCGACATGTTTATCAGAGATCTCGGACGCGTGCCTCCAATTATAATTACCCTAGGTACATATTTAATTAGTTGACAAATGACGCTACTTTATTTCAGTTGCACTTCTTTTATTTATGCAGTTCATGCTTATTTTTTTAATTTATGAAGGAATATGACGATTTTATTACTATAAAGGTCATCTAATCTAACTAATATTATAAACGCGAAAGTTTGTTAGTATGGATGGATGGATGGATGGATGTTTGTTACTCTTTCACGTAAAAACTACTGAATGGATTTGGCAAACAGATAGTTTATAACCTGGATTAACACATAGGATACTTTTTATCTCGATATTCCCACGGGATCGAGACTTACGCGGGTGAAACCGCGGGGCGCAGCTAGTGAAAAATAAACTTTCCATCTAACATCCATTTCAATAAACTTCGCATTACAAAATCTAATACCGCATTCAAATAAAAAAATATACAAAAAAAAAAAAAAAACTGAAATGCGTCTCATTGCAGTTGAGTAAAAACTCAGCGGTGAATGATTGGCGCTGAAAACATGGCATTTCAGCGGTAGTTTGAAAGCATTTATCATTAAATTGCTGTATTGTGTACATGCGGCAAGCCTGTATCTGATACTGTCGTTTTGTATTAAATATCATTTGATTTTTCGATGCCAGATCGTTTTTGCAATTGGTTTAAAAGGACTATTGAAATTGGTGTTTAAAATGTTGTGAAACATTTTGTAAATATATTCAGCTGTAATTATTGTGATGATGAGTACATAAAGTCTTACTGAGAGAGTTAATGGAAAAAATAGAATTGATGTTTTTAGTGCTTTTTTTTTACAATCGTCTACAAGATTTATCCTCAATCAGATTTTTTCACTGACTGTTCAAACTCTTTAGCTATGCAGACGTCTTTTTCCGTGGCTCCTATTTATGTTTTCCATATAAACTTATCCAAGGAACACAACATGATCCTGGAACAGGCCCGTAAACAAAACTGGCGAAATGTAGGTGTACCTACTATAGAAAATATATATATTTTACCTCTGCCTAACCCTATGAGGAACACAGGTGTAATGATATGTTTATGCTAGGTTTTAAAGCAGCAAACCAATGAGATTTTAAGGGCCTTGCTTTCACTTGGTCATTGAAGCCACAAAATACACGGATACTGAGTTTTATAGTTCTGTAGTTCATTTCCTACAATAATAAGGGCTTGTACACAAATCTGCGTTGCGACGTCGCATCGCAAAAATCAGCGACGGTACCCTAAGATTTTCTTAAGACAGCTTCTGCGTTGCGCATTCGCATAGCACCGATTCGCAGTTTTATGTACAAGCCCTTAAATTACAATATAAATAAAATACTGAAACACTTTAATCTGCCTAGCCTTTTCCCAACTACATATGTTGAGGTTTGCTTCCAGTCTAATCGGATGCAGCTGAATACCAGTATTGTATATGGAGCGACTGCCTATCTGACCTGTAAAACCATTGAAACACCTAGGATTTGATTATTTAAATGTCTAGATAGAGTGTCGCGCTGTGAAAGACCTAAAACAAACAAGCTAACTTTGTTATGCTGGTGTGCGTGACAGCTACGTCGTACACTCGCGCCACGTCATTGAGCTGTCATTGTGCCGGCTCGAAGGACCAAACATAATTATGTTGAGATTTGCTAGTGGCAGTAGGTTGCTTGAATGAAACACTTATGCACCAGACACCACTATTTATTATTATTCAAATAATAATCTTAGACACTTCACAATAGAATGTTTGTTGTTGATTATTTATCAGTTATTACCTAATATAATTCTACAGAGCGGTATTGTATGTATGCCGATTGTCTGTACCAGAGAGAGAGAGCAAGATTGTGTGAAAGGGATGGATACATGTGAATATAAATTAGTATGACAATACTAAACATCTAGTGTGCGTGCATATAGTGGCCAACAGTTGGACGCTATTTTGCGTACATTTAGCGGCCAACAAGTTGGACGCTAGTTTTTTCTACGCGTTCACTGCTTGGTCTGGCTATCTTTATAACTTTCTTATCTTTATATCTTTGCACCTAAGTAATCATGCATTTAGAAGAGACTATAAAAAGACCCATTTAAAGTAATATGAACCCTAAAAAAGTCTTAAACCGTGATCCTATAACGCGATTAGCTTACGTCAAATTTCTTTTTCATCCGAAATCCTTATAATTCATTATTTATTCAAACAATGGGGTGAATCTACCCTCGTTATATTACCCCGTACCCGCGGGACGAGACGAAATAAAGCTTAGAACAATAATGCACTTAAATGTTCTGAATTATTGATCATGTTAAACGTCTTAGGAGACTAAGTTTTAGTTTAGAAGATCTGAAGTTTCATTGGGTTATGTTTTAGTGGAGTTTAGTTCGGTTTTTGGAGAAATGGAGAAAAGAAGGCAATTTGTGAGCTTAAAAGATTCTCTACATTTGCAACTAAATCGGAAATAACAAATAATAATTATAAAAATAAATACAAAAAATTCTTTGAATCTCTTTGAAATTGCATCATCCTGTTTAAATTTCATTCTAATAGTAATTAGCATCGACGGGCTGTGTGACCCACGCCGTCATCGTTTTTGTACTGGTTTTGGTTAGTATGTTTACAAACTACCTCACAATGTTCCTTTTTTTATTTTATTATAATATTTCGTTAGTATTAAGATAGCTTAAGTGTTTCAACATCCGGACAAACCTATTGAGGTGTTTGTGATGTTTCTGTTTAAATTTTGTATTGTTCATTAATTAATTTAAAAAAAAAAAAAAAAAAACTAGTTTTTGCTTCGCCTATGTAGTGTGTAGTGTGATTTTCTCGACAACCATTGCAAAACCCTTCTCGTGGTCCAGTAAGAACCGCATTGAGACGGATTCGGTGACCCACTGGTTGGCTTTTCATATTAATAAAAAATCAAGTAATAAAAACTGAAACCCAACTACGGATTTTTAATTTGTCTGTCTGTGGTGTCTTGTTTATACCTTTTAAGTCGTAGTTGGGTTTTAGTTTTTATTACTTGATTTTTTTTAAATTCTTTTGGGGTTATAATATATATATATTTGAAATGTGCTCATTAAGCCCTTTCATTTGATACCCAACATGGTAAGAACCTCACTTTATGTCCTCTAGAGGGCGCCATTTTAATTTAATGAGACTTCACATAACCTATAACCAGCGGACAATCACGACGCTTCTAACGATACCTCATTTGTCAAATTGTGATAAGTGGTTTGGAAGATAGGAGGGAACAGATGAACATACATACATACATACCGGTCAAAATCATAACCCTCCTTTTTTCTTCGCCGTAGTCGGGTAAAAAACTAGCTTTTTCCCGCGGCTTGGGGGTTGGAAATTATCCCACGGAAACCGGTTAAAAAACCTAACCTAACCCAACGCGTTGCATGACCGCTATGGAAACGGGTTATTGTCGACGAAAGAATAGACAAAATGACACATTGTGATTGTTTATCTGTCATTTTGTATATTCTTCCGTCGACAAATTCCGTTTCTATAGCGGTCATACTACGCGTGCTGGTCATGGTCTACCCATAGTGCGAAAGGTTTATCTGTCATTTTGTATATTCTTCCGTCGACAAATTCCGTTTCTATAGCGGTCATACTACGCGTGCTGGTCATGGTCTACCCATAGTGCGAAAGTTTTATCTGTCATTTTGTATATTCTTCCGTCGACAAATTCCGTTTCTATAGCGGTCATACTACGCGTGCTGGTCATGGTCTACCCATAGTGCGAAAGTACATCCAAATTCGTTTTAGTCTGAAAGCGTAACAAAGAAATCAACAAAACAACTTACTTTCGCATTATTAATATTAGTTACAGTTAGGATTTAGATTTTCAAGTGCCTTTACAGTGGTTTTAAACACTATTATGAATGAATGAATGAATTATTATTTGACAAAATCGATGATATGTTTGCCAAGTTACTGATTGCCGTTCAAATTAGTCTCCTCGGCTTGATTGCATGTAGTTTACTATAGGAAATACAACTGGCTCTGTGGATTCCGAGATTAACCCGAACATATAGACGGAGTATTAGACTATTATCTTTGAACAATATGATAACGTTTTATTTCTAATTATAATCTAAAGTAACATTTTAATTTTGTAATTTTTCAATAATAATTGTACATACTTAACGTGATTGTATAGAATTAGATTGTACATTTTATAATAAGTCCAGTATACAGAGCTAATTATAAAGTAGATAATAATAATTGTAATAATTTCTAACTGTGACATTTTTAATTTGTAATTTTATTTCTAGATAGCTTCTTGACAATTTTTATAATTTTTGCGTGCCTATTTCCAGGCAGAATGTACATGGTTCCAGGAGTGAGCCATGTACATTCTACTCCACCTGTATTTTAATGTAACCTACATTCGTTGCAAATAAATGATTGGTTTGATTTGATTTGAAAAATATTAAAACTAAAACTTCTTAGTGTGGGGTAAATTCTTAGTGTGGGGCAACGTCTTTTTAAGAAAAAAAAAAAAAAAAAAAAAAAAAAAAAGAGAAAATGATAAACATTGATTTTAATAACAATTTTCCTTTTAATTAAGCTAAAAACAAAACTCAATTTCTCTTACCAGGTCACCATAAAATGAAGCAGTAACTACCAAAATGGACTCGCCCGTTTCCTCACAAGACGACCGGGACATCGAAGTGAACGTGGTTTCCGGGGCAAGCAGCCCTGACATCACCTCTTCTCCTTCCCGAAAGGACCAGAAGAGTCCCTTCTATGAGTTAAAGAAGGACAAAGAAGAGAAAGCGACGGGCAGTGCACCGTACACGAGTTTTTCTATCAGTTCGATTTTGAACCGTGCGGAGCCGAGAAGAGAGTCCAATGTGCTTGAAGCAGCGTTGGCTGCGAATCATTTTGGGAGTGCCAATGATGCTATGTTGTCCAGGTGAGTGAATTGAATTTTCTTACAAGCTCTTTAAAAGGAGATCATTTACCGTCCATACATTTCTGGGCTAAAGAGGAGAAAGTGCCAAACAAAAAAAAAAGATAAATTCCGAAAGAGTACGTATTTTTTTATTGCTACAAGCTATTACTATAATTACATTACTTTTTATTATTTTAACTACAAAATAAATACTGAACACAGTATTTTTCAAATTCGTATAACAGCTCAGGGAATTGCTGTACAGGTTTGGCCCAATAGTGAAAAGTGAAGAGAATAACATGCTCTAACGGAATATTTATATTATTTTTTTATTTGGCCGGCACTTTTATAATTTAGTCCAAAATGAATGATCTCCTTTATGTTTGCCTGGTACCGGTGTATCACATAATTATGTGTTTTTTAGGTGATATTATTGGTGGATTATTGATGGTTTAATTTTATCTATTTCCCACTATATTTTGGTGAAAACGATAACGACGACGGCGGAAAACGATAGGCAGCATCGATAAACGCCATGCGCAAATTAACCAAAACCAAACATAACTAAAAATATTGCACACATTCACGATTTTCCCCCTTGGGAATTAAGTGAAAAGTAAAAGCAGTACTATGCGCTGCGATACAAACGCTCTTTGGTCGTCCACGTTTATGTAACTTGTAATCTCAGACCAAATAAAAAACCAAGACAGCGCTGCGAACAATACAGTGAAGCATGCCAAAACTACACCACCGCTCTGTGCATACACGCTCACACGCACACATTTGCAACCATTTACAATCAAACTACACCAAAAAATGTGCACACATGTTTACGAAACCGGCCTCACGTCACTGTTGACAGCGCTCTGTCTTGCTTGTAATACACGAAACATATTTCTCGTATTAAAAAACTTCAGAGTATTCTAAGTGAAAATCAAAATATTTTATTTCACATAAACCTACATGGGCACTTATGAAACGTCAGAAGCTAGGTGCATGGTTCCAATTGGTCGTTTCCTATGGAGAAGAGCCGGCAAGAAACTCCATGGTTACTCTTTTAAAAATAATTGGCGGTTACAATATTTTCGAATTACAGTGTTAATAGGTATGGGAGGACAGTGTAGGCCTTTCAACAAGTACCAGGCAGGTACTTAACAAAATAGAAAATGTTTAACAAATCTACATTTCACTCTACATCGTTTTCACATTCACAAGATAGAAAAAAATCTATCAATCTGCCTAGCTTTTTTCCAACTATGTTGGGGTCGGCTTCCAGTCTAACCGGATGCAGCTGAATACCAGTATTTTACACGGAGCGACTGCCTTTCTGACCTCCACAACCCAGTAACTGGGTAATACGATACCCTCTGCGAAGATTGGATTTGTCAGACTTTCGGGGTTCTGGCGACCCGTGACGACTGTCAAAGATCTTCGAATGACAGCCGGGACCACCGGCTTAAAGTGCTTTTCGAGTCACGGAGGAGTCTCGATATGTAAAGATGGTCACCCATCTACGGACCAACCCCGGCAAGCGTAGCTTAACCTGATGGATCGACCCGTACGGGTGATATTACTTAGCCACAAGCTCCTCCTGTAGAAAAGAATCTATATAAAAGATAAATAAATAAGATAATAAAAATAAAAACCTGACATGATTGCCATTACAACTGTTCCTCCATAATCTCAAACAACTGCCCTAAGCCTTAGAACACATGACTGAGAGCGCGTCATCGTTCCCTCGCTTATCACAACCGTGTAGTTCTGCCCTAACCCAACCACTAACAATACAGGGAGTGTTTAAACTCGGTAATCTATTCAAGGCGAGTAACTGGCCACTTGTCTGGCCGGTATAATGCTGGGATCGATCGGCGGTCGACCGACGCGGTTGTGGCAGACTTAATCTCAGATAGAATGCGGGTTTGCACGGGAGAGTTGCTTGACTGGAATGTCTGCTGGCTTGGGGGAGTGGAATTCAGTAGAGAAAGGATTAATTATTTTTAAAGGGAAGGTATTTTTGTGGTAGGAAATCATGGTATGCTGTTGACTGGAAAGATGTTTCATGGATTCTCGGATTGTTTGTGTGCAGATTTATTAAAAAAGACTTTTTCATATAGGTACCTAGGGGCCTAAACCGGCCTTATGAGCAATTCCTCTAAAAGCAGTTCATTTCCTGTATCCCAGCTGTTATTAACAATTCCTCTAATTTGACACAAAAGCAATTCATAATGTGTGGACTATTTTAAGAATCTCCATAAAAACTGTCAAACAGATGAATTATTTCTTAATATGAATCGCACGCAGATCATATTATGAATTGTCAGTTTGTGACATTTTACGATGATTCATAGTATTTTCCTATTATGATTCTGCGAAAGTGACTATTTTAAGCCCCCAAGTTCTTTTGCCTAAGAAGACATGTAGATTAAATAATTAAATAGCAAACATGTTATTAATTTATTTAAAAAAGGAACCGATAGTATGCAGAGTACGTTAAAAAATAAGCTCTTTAAAAATTGCATAAAATAGAAAATTAAATTAAGTATCAATTTTTAACCAACAATTTATTAATACTTCCTGTAGTTTATTACTTGTTTTGTAGAAGTGGTGTAATACTAATATAGTTAGCTACAATGTTGTCTACTAAGGATGGTCAGTTTTGTAGGCAATATTTAATTACTTCATGTTACTGCGTTTTTTAAATTAAGTTTACTTTATTAAGTCGTAAACGCTATATTTTCATTACCTAACGTTACATACTTGCTATCGGTATAATCTACTGTTGACATAGTAAATGCAAAAAATAATATGTTCTAAAGCAAGCCTATCCTTATTTCATTATTTTATTGCAATTAAAGACTGTAATTACCCAACTACGGCGAAGAAAAAAGGAGGGTTATGATTTTGACCGGTATGTATGTTCATCTGTTCCCTCCTATCTTCTAAACCACTCATCACAATTCGACAAATAAGTTTACGTTGGAAGCGTCTTGATTGCCGCTGGTTATAGGCTATGTGACATCGCATTAAATTAAAATAAACTGCCGATAAACTGTCCTGCAGTTTGGCAGAAGATTTGTGAAATACCCACATGTGTAACTTTTTTTTGGAAAGAAAAAAAAAAAAAAAAAAAAAAAAAAAAAATGGCGCCGTCTAGAGGACATAAAGTCAGGAACTAAAAAAAAATATCGTTTAATCGTACCATGTTGGGCATCAAGGGCATAATGATCACATTTCAAAAATATATATACCAACCTAAATATAAATATATATACCACAAAATATAAAAAAAGTAATAAAAACTAAAACCCAACTACGACTAAAAAGGTATAAACAATACACCACAGACAGAGAAATTAAAAATCCGCAGTCACACGTAATCTGTTACAACAACACCACATTCCACTCCACTTGCGACAATCAGAAGCCAGTAACTACACCACCTAAACGCAGCTCAATCCGCATAAGATCGGTTTAAACCTAGTTGGTGTAAGTACGGCAAGTTTGCCGTAATATCCTGCAGTATTAGTTCCCGGGCAGGGCTAACGAGTTTCAAATCGCTTGTAAAGTTTCAACTAAAGCTCTGCGAGAAATTTTAAATTACTCGAAGTTTTGTTGATTGGAGCGAGTATAAATATACTAATTTTAAATTTACGAATCAAAAACAAAAAGCCATCGCTCAAGTTCTGATTAAATTGATCGGTAGCCATTTTAAAATGCACTTAAATAAAGCTGAACAGTTTATTATTATTTTTTTATTACAACATAAATAAAGTTTACTGCTTGTATGAAAAATCTTCTAAAATGCTTCTAAATTATACAAAACTATAGTTTGCAATGCACCTACTTGAGAAATTAATATACTTAATAGAATTTACTACTAAAAGGAAAAAATATTATCTTGGAGTATTCAACAATTATTAAAACTTAGTTGAATAAGAATAAAAAATAAACATTAAATTCGTAAAGTCAGAAAAAAGAAGGTTAGGTAAGCAACTCTTGCAATTTATTATTAAGATTTTAACTAGTGAGTCCAAGTGCCTGTGGAGCAGGACCAGCATAATGTCAAAAATACGGTAAAAATAATTTTAGTATAGGTACCATCCTCATTTTTCTCTCACTAAAACTTGGCAAATACATCTAAACATAAAAAAAAACTCAATCCCAACACTACACGAAAAACATTACCTCCTCACGCAAGTCATTACCAGGCTTCTAAACAGCCAAACATCCAAACTGGCGTAAAACTGAATCCTTACATCCACAGTAATACGCTCCGACATCCCCATGTAATCAGCTGTCTTACAGAACATCCCTTTTTATCTTACACCCCTTAAACCCTTCGAATAGGGGTGAGAATGTAAGAGAGAAACAAATTACGAATTGGATGGACTTTCACTGACAGGAGATTACAAGATGGCGTCGAAGTTTTGACGCGCTTTTTTGATGATTTGATTTAGGTTAATTAGTTTTCGTTGGAGTAATTAATTACGTTGATTTCTTGAGATTGTAGATTAATTTTCTTTACATGGTTGCTGGAACTTTATTTGGTTCAAATGAAAAGTGAACTGTAGTTAGTTGATGAGAAAAGGCTACGTATCCACTGAATGCAGTATGATTATTTTCTTTAGAGATTAGAAGGTTTAGTTATGATATACAGCTTGTTTTTACTTTATTGATTCATAACTACATTAATGGTAATATGGTTAGTATTTTAGTTGATATAACAGTAGGTAATTAGGAGCTCGTGGCTAAGTAATAACAGCCACACGGATCGATCCATCAGGTTAAGCTACGCTTGCCGGGGTGGGTCCGTGGATGGGTGACCATCTTTACATATCGAGACTCCTCCGTGCCTCGGAAAGCACGTTAAGCCGTTGGTCCCGGCTGTCATTTGTGGATATTTGACAGTCGTTACGAGTCGTCAGAAGCACGAAAGTCTGACAACCAGTCTAACCAAGGGGTATCGTATTACCCAGTTACTGGGTTGTGGAGGTCAGATAGGCAGTCGCTCCATGTAAAATACTGGTATTCAGCTGCATCCGGTTAGACTGGAAGCCGACCTCAACATAGTTGGGAAAAGGCTAGGCAGATGATGATAACAGTAGGTAATTAGCTTGTGACAAACAAAAATAAATGTAGAGTGATGAAACAGTTTCGTATGAAAAGTCATAAAATCCAGTCATAATACGCTCAGAATAAAAAGATTGACATAATACACAGTATCACAAACAAAGGCGCAAAACCTTCACGGTGTCTGCACCCCAAAATAAAAAAAGTAATCTCGCCATTTACAAGAAAACACCATAAAAACCCAACATCTGTAAGACTAAACATTTATTCGCGCCTTTTCCTTTCCCCATCTTAATTTACAGTGGCGGGACATTTTGTATCTGTGTAAACGATCTGTCATTGTAGCCGCCATCTTGGAAAACTTTTTTTTCATGCCTAATCTGTGTTCATCCTTGTTTTGACAGCGTTCTAATTAAGTAAAAAATACGTTGTGAATTACTTTACAGATTACGACGAATTAGGGTGAATAATTTCTGTTTTAAAAGCATTTTGCTGCTAATTAAGTAAATGGTTTTGATGTTAATTGGTGTTTTTAACGTGAAGGACGTCGTTGAATATTCATATGTCCTAGTTTTATTAAGTGATACAGATTTTTCAGTCTTTCCTGGTTTCATGTTAAATTTTTATTTAAATCATATATATTCATGTAAAAACAGTGTATCCTTGTACATTGTATGAAAATGGAAACAATAAATAATAACGGAAATGTGAGTGAACTGCATTATTAAAATGGGTTTCGGCAACTTCATATCAGTCTATATCCTCATCTGCCAAGGGCAACGATTTCAGGTTTCAAGTACCTACAGTCGAACAAGCTATTTGGTATACAGGAATTTGCCATTCATTTATACATTAGTTCATTTGCCGCTACACTGCCAAAATTCGTTTTGATTGTGTGTGTAATAATTAATTATAATTATATATAAAATAGAATTGACTCTAGTTCCCCGTTCCGGTAGAATTACCTTGTCTATGTAGGTTTAGTCAGTAGATACTCACAACTTATATAAATACTTCTGGTGGTAAATTTTCCCTTCATACGGGGCCAGGGATCGTCAAGTTTTCGGAAATCCAAACAAAATTCAGACTTTGGGATGAAATTCGTCCCCTCGTAAACCGGGACAGCGTTGATCCCGTATTATGTGTCGTTGGAGTTATTTACGAGGTTCCCGGGATCCCGCGGGACAGCCAGGTTTAACCTATATCTATTGATTTTTATATTTATATTCACACTGCTCGTTTTGAGGTTAGAAGAGTGTTTTGGTTGATGAAATTTCGTAAATTTTGTCTATTTTGTAGCTTGAGAAATTGATGAAACATGAAATATTTTTAAAAGAGTAACGGTGGAGTTTCTTTCCCATTCCTCTCCATACGAAAACTACCTTTTACATAATCAGCCTATAATATTCCCACTGATGGGACATAGGCCTCCTCTCTGTGAGAGGGACTGGGCCGTAATTCACCACGCGGGCCTAGTGCGGGTTGGTAGATGTCATATGTCTTCGAATTTTTGGTTCTAGGACATACCGGTTTCCTCATGATGTTTTCCTTCACCGTTTTGAGAGCAGTAGCGATGAAATAAATTACACAAAGTAGGTAAAGCGCCTGGCTGGGTTCGAACCTACGACCTACAACTCGTAAGTCACGGCCGTTACCACTGGGCCAACACTGCTCTCTTTGTTTCTTAAAAAAACTATACCTTTTATTTCTTTGTTTTTGACGTTCAAAAGTGGCCCCCAGGTCTGATTTGTAAACCTTGACCTTGAACAAGAGACACTATAACTCAATACATGTTTCCAACCACACTCATATCTTCCTAGCTTCCCAAATTATTCCCGAAAAAAATCCAATCTTCTTTTAAACCACGGTTAAAGCAGTACCCTCTTACCGGAGTTAATAGCGTAAAGAGCAGACATCTTGAACGCGTCCCCGCGTCTATCCGGCCACTTCGACGCGAGCGTTAAATGTAAATAATTTAATGCCATGGTGTGTGGTACAAGGGTGTAGCGGTAGCGGGGTAGCGCAGCGGGTTTTGTAGATTTATCTAATGATGTTTATTTGACACGGGTTGATAATAAAAAAGTTCTGGTACAGCACAGATAGACATAAAAGATCGAATTTTCTCAGTGGAAAGTGTCTCGTGTTTCAATTTTTCGTTGTATAGTAAAGTTGTGCTGTCTACCAAAGATTAGATTTTCTAGTCTTGCAATAGCTAAACGTGGTAAATCTGCCCGCTATGTCTAGATATAATCGTACTGTCATTTTGAATGATTAGAATTTCACACTTAGTGGGGATTTCATTAATGATAATGAACGTGTTCATAGACTGCGCTCAAGAGCTGTCAGTGGCTCTCTTTTCGTTCTTCATCCCATAACTTGCACCACACAATCTTCTCAGTCTATATACAATCTTAACTCAAGGGGAGCTGTGCTTACCTACTTATTGGTTTAGACGATTTCATATAAGGGTGTTTTGATTTTTACAAAGGAATGCGGCTTATGTACAGGGGGTGAAGGGAGCTCGGTTTTATACTTCAACGATTTCTTTCGGAATTATAAAGAGATTTTCATTCTTGTTTGATGTGAATTTGTAAAGGAAGTATTTATTTTGTTTGATTCTGATATTGAAAGTTTTATAGAGGTATGAGGAACAGGGTGTAAAGTTCACTCATTATCCATAGATAAGGGAGGATTCTCCGACCAGACGGATGTTGTGTCTGGTGCAACGGCTTAACGTGCTTTCCGAGACACGGAGGGGTCTTGACATGTAAAGATGGTTACCCATCCACGGACCAACCGCTGCAAGCGTAGTTTAACCTCGATCGACCCGTGAGGCTGTTATTACTTAGCCACAAGCTTTTATATACTACCAGCTTTCACCCGCGGCTTCGCTCGCGTGGTATGTCGATAAAAAGTAGCCAATGTCCTTCCCCGGGATGCCATCTATCTCCTTGCCAAATTTTATTGAAATCCGTTCAGTGGTTTAGGCGTTAAAAAAGGTAACAGACAGACAGACAGAGTTACTTTCGAATTTATAATAGTAGTATGGATACCTAAAAAATATAAATCATTGTAAGTTGTGTAAAAATAGCTTAGGAAGGAAGAAAGGTTACTTAACTTAAGGTTACTTAAGGAACTTTATGTGTAGGCAAATATGAATTGAACAATCTGAAACCACTCATACATCTAACGAAGTGTGGTGATGCATATTCTAGAATCCGACGATCAGCAATATTGCAGACGTACACGCACGGCAGACGACCACAGACCGCCACGCACCGCGCTCCGAGGAACTTCCGATGTCTGCGATACCTGCACGTACACCTTCCCACGGTGCGTCGTCCGGGCTCGTCGGTGTCCGTCCGCAAAATCGGGGATCGTGGGATTTCGGTATTAGGCGCGTATTACGAAACTCAATCAAGACTCAAGCACTACATAAAACGAGTTTAAAGCCAATTGATTGGTTGATCACTAGTGTATATTTCTCAGTAGCAGCCCGGAGTCTGGTTTTGTGCCTGGTTGATGGCAATAGGCTCGCCCTATTACATGGGAAATAAACATAACTGGCGAAATGTGAGTGTGCTGTAGGTACATCTCTGCCTAACCCTTCGGGGAAACAAGGCGTGATGTTATGTTACTATTGTAAAGAAATCTTAAGTCTTGATTGAGGTTCTGAAATCCGTATTACAGAACCGACGGATCCGACGGATCCGACGGATCTGAAGGTAGAATTGCCCGTGAATCCGTCGGACCTCACCAAAATTCTCATTCTACGGCGGCTTATTGAAGGAAATCGTTAAAAATATACAGTCTCATCGTTTCTCATACTGTAAAATGCCGAATTACAATAATGATAAAAGAGATTAGATATGTATTTTGTAAATTGGTTAAAAGTAACACTTTTATACGTCAACTTTTTGTTAAAAACTAGATGAGGTCGGTACGTTTCCAGCAGGCGTAGCATGGCGCTTTCTATCTCTACGAAGAATAGACATAGCTTTTTCTATACAAAGTGACAGTTCGTTTCTTCATTTTTGACATCGCACCGCAGAAATCCATCTACAATCTGTCATTTTGTCTTTCGTTTCGAACGATCTTGTCTAGGTCTTTTTGTAGGTAGACTATTCCAGAAGAAAGTTTTCTATCCTTACTGTCAAAATCACACTGACAACCGATAAATCCTATGACAAAACAAAGAATTGTGAGTCGAATTATGTAAAAGAGTGAATTTCGTAAAAAGTGCAGTTGACTCTTTCTACTTTGCTGCCGTCTCGTACTATCTACTGTTTACAGGAAACGTCATTTTTGTCTACTCTTCCGTCGACAAAACGGTGCTCATGCTACACCTGCTGGCGGACTGCTCTGAGAAGTATCATGGAAAACAAACGCAGAGGTCAAAGATTATTTTAAAGTTTATATATTACAACTGAAATAAAATGAAATTGTTTATTCTGTAAATAGGATATCGGAATCACTTTAACACGTTATAATAAGCTAGATGAGATGGAGTCGACAACCATTCTTACGAAGAGGTATCGTATTACTCAGTTACCGTCGTGGAGTTTAAATAGGCGGTCGCTCCATGTAAAATACTGATATTTAGCTGCATCCGATTAGACTGGAAGCCGACCCCAACATAGGTGAAAAAAATAGGCAGATTGAGTCGTCATTTCCTATCTGACTACCCCATTTTTTTTTTTTGAGGTTTGGAAAATTGTCTTCTCCCAATCAGAGCGGGAGAAGTCAATTGATGCGCGTTGTAATTGGGCGTGTCAGACTTTTATTGACTAAAACCCACCCGTGTTCCTTCAGTTGCCTGTTGCCAAGGTCCCGGTATCCCTTTCGGACTTTCCCGCAACCCTGGCAACTTTCCCGCAACCCTGGCAGCTTTCCCGCAACCCTGGCAGCTTTCCCGCAACGCTGGCAGCTTTCCCGCAACCCTGGCAGCTTTCCCGCAACCCTGGCAGCTTTCCCGCAACCCTGGCAGCTTTCCTGCAACTCTGGCAGATCTGACTACCCCTGAGAAGAAATCGCGAACGAACTCACAAACTTGAAATCACTCTGACACTTTGGCGGACAGTGAATGAGACACATTTGAAGTATTATTGTTATTACGTCTATGTGCGTTTACTGTCCGCCAAGGTGTAAAATATTGATGTTCAATTGTGTCCAGAATAACATCATTATTACAGCGAACTATTGGTGCACTAAGTGAGAATATTGTATACTAATATTAATTATGCTATCCTAGTTATTATGCTATCCTAGTTAACTAATAGCTGGAATAGCCAATACGTTAGGAAACGTGGTTAATTAGCTATTTGGTTGTTACTTATTAATGAGTGTAGTGGCAGGGGTAAGGACCTCTTCTCATACAGAGAAGTAAAGAGCCATTTATACGCACCGCAAGTTGATGAGACTATGATGAGAAGGAGCTCGTGGCTAAGTAATAACACACCCGCACGGGTCGATCCATCAGGTTAAGCTACGCTTGCCGGGGCTGGTCCGTGGATGGGTGACCATCTTTACATACAGAAACTACTCCGTGCCTCGGAAAGCACGTTAAGCCGTTGCTCTCGGCTGTCATTCGTAAATCTTTGACAGTCGTTACGGGTCGTCAGAAGCCCGAAAGTCTGACAATGAGTCTTACCAAGGGGTATCGTATTACCCATTTACTGGGTTGTGGAGGTCCGATAGGCAGTCGCTCCATGTAAAATATTGGTATTCAGCTGCATCCGGTTAGACTGGAAGCAGACCCCAATATAGTTGGGAAAAGGCTAGGCAGATTGAAGTTGAAGAGATTATGATGAGCATATATATACCTATTTGAAAAATGATTGGAAAATTGGTTTTCATTTTGTCATTTTATTTGAGACTACAAAACTCTCTCTTTACGAAATGAGATCATTTTGTACAGAAGTTTTCAGTTAGGATAGAGTTTTTCTCAAACACACTAGTACGCCGTAGTAAATTTTATGGCTGATTATTCTACGGTACGGGTAACGTTTCCACTACTGAGACATATGCCTCTTCTTTGTGAGAGGGAGAGATATGCTTTATTGATAAAATTTCCCAGCCTAATGTATGTTACAAGCTACTTATAAGGCCCATCTGCGTCCACGACATTACTCGACCAACACAAAGCCTATTGTCCCGAAGCAGCGCCAGAGTGGCCTCGCTTACACCAAACACTATCATCTTAAACCTGAAATTGAAAAGAACACAATGCTTTTAAAAGCATACCCTAGCAACAAAAGCATCCCGTCTCCTGAACGGACAACAGATACAACTAAACACTTTAAACCATAAAAAGATAGCACAAACGCTATTATTAGTAACAAGTGAAAAGTGTCGGTCGGCGTGCGACACCAAAAAGAATAAGTGTACGCGGCGCATCGATTTTTATACCCCCAGCGGGAGGCGGGGTTAGTGAGTGGGCCAATCAGAGCGCGGTGTGCCAACCAATCAGACGGCGGCGTGGTGCTCCGTTTCAGCGCGTCGTTTTATCGTGTAATGGAATTTGCTCGGAGTACGCCGCTTGGATTACTGTGGAGCCGAATGGTAATGCGGGCAGACGGGATTTTTTTAAAGATTTTCTTCTCTCTTATATTCTTCTTCTTGTTATTGATTTTTGTTAGCTTATTGGTTTTGTTTAGTTGATATTGAGTTTGGATTTACTTTGGTTGGGAATTAGTGTTGGCAGATTTTTGGCACGTTTTGTTGAATTAGGCGACGCCTCACATCGGACTTGGTTAGTTTATAACGGTTTTGCAGCGTCCCATAGTTTTGTCATTGTATGTCAGTCACCTATTCCATAACTAGGTACATACTTATTATATCGTATAGTAACACATTTATATTTTAAAAATAGATTGAAGTTGACCTAAACAGAAATCTCTTCCGCCATTGGTTTGTGTTCTCGGTAAAATCAAAACTAGGTGCGACGTCCAAGTGCGTCCATTATGGCCCATTGTGTACATCCATTAGTCCAGGCTCCACCATTCAAGCCACAAGTGACAACACTGAAATCTTTCAACAATGGACACTTTTAAAATACGCGCTATGCGAGCATTTTTCATTTCCCCATTATACTACACTCCGCGCTTCCAACAATAAAATATAGTCGATAAAGACTCGCTATCGTTATTGTTATTCGGAATATCGATAAAAAATAAACTTGCGCGGAAATAGGAAAATATGGGATCGATTTTAGTGGTGGGAGCTATATAGGGATTGAAAATACTTGATTTATCGAAAAAGTACTTGTGTATGAATAAACGAGTAGGAAACGAAAAATACGATTATTTGACGCATTGGAAGATACAAAATATAAGAAGCTAATCAAGCTAAATTCAACATTCATATATTTATTTAGATTTACCAACGTTCATATACACTACAGAAATTATAGGTAGCAACAGAAAAATAAAGGACTAAATGTAACAAACAATAGTCTCCCTTATTAGATACAGCAGTCTCCCTTATTAGATACAGCAGTCTCCCTTATTAGATAACACAAAATAGAGAAAAAAAAACTAAACATTGGGAGAGGGATTTAATAAATGATTCATGATGGTAACTAATATTTTGTAACAATATAATTAAAAATAATGGAATAGAATACTTCCAACCATTATATTCCATATCCATTATCTTCCATAATATTACCATTCCTACCATAGAATTACTTGTCCGTTCTTCTCCATAGGTACCACGCTTTGTAATGCATCATTTTGATTGACCGACTCCTTGACAATTATTCAAAAGTGCCTGTAAATGGTTTACTTCAAATAAATGCTTTGAGTTTGAGTATAAGTCAATAAACATTCTCTAAACAACTAAATCAATAATTTAAAAAAATTGCTTCCGCTAAAAAATGTCGATAGTACTCAGGCTCATTATTCGTAGAATTCGTAGGTGTTTGCTACGAGCGAGCTACGCGCCTACGCCCGCGTAGCGCGTAGCATATTTTGTAGAAGCGTAGCACTTGATTTTACTGATTTGCTACGTTCATTAGTGATGCGCGTTTGTGTTAAATAGTTTATTTGTGAATTCAATGAGTGTTCATGACTGTATTACATTTTGATTGGATGAATGAAATGTCTATAATTCTACTGACTTAGTATCTTGATGGATATTTGATGTTGAATTTTTACGTTATTTATGATTTTTACTTTAGTGTGTGTTTTATTTTTGTCAGGATGCTCTTTTGTCGTTTAGAGTACGGAAATAATAAGATTTAATATGGAAATATTAGTTGATAGTTTAAATAGTTTTAGTAATATTGAGGATTCAAATCAAATTCACAGACGAGACAGAATCTGCCTGTCTTCATTTTAATCACCTTTTTCTTAAGTAATTAATAATTAATCCAAAAATCTATCGACACCATCCCCTCACTACACAACTATCGCGTCCCCAGAGCGTAGTGCCGCAATCCTCTTTGGCAACAATCGATATTTATACGCGGCTCCCAATCGGCCGGTAAGCGAGAAAGCTTGTTCCTTAACAATAGGGACTACTCTAAAACCTAACATTTTGCCGCCGATCTTTCTCCTGCTGATTTATAGCCTCTCTTACTTTATATTGGTTAGGTTTCTTTCGTTTGTTTTGTGGTTACTGTGTTTTTTTTCTCTCGTGCAGCCAGGAATTGTATGAGAATACCTCGTGTTGGGGTGAAATTTTTACTTGTCACCAATGTGGTAGTTGAACTGAATAATACCCAGTCTGTGAAGGATATACAACCACATCTGCTTAGCTTTTTCAACAGGGGTCGGCTTCCAGTCTAACCGGATGCAGCTGAATACCAGTATTTTACATGGAGCGACTGTCTATATGACCTCCGCAACCCAGTTACTGGGTAACACGATACCCTTTGGTTAAACTGGTTGTCAGACTTTCGGGCTTCTGACGACCCGTAACAACTGTCAAAGATCTATAAATGACATCCGGGACCAACGGCTTAACGTGCTTTCAGAGGCACGGAGGAGTTTCGGTATGTAAAGATCACTCATCCACGGACAAAATGAAGGATGTATACAACCGTGGAATCAAAAGTCATTTATTCAAACGAAAGAATTAGCATTTTTCGAATGTCAAAATTACATAAGACAGTCCCCCAAAAACGCCACGCTTCACCACTTCCTAGTGCTTTAGCTGGGAAGAAGTGGCGCAACAAACTCCCCAGCAGCACAGCTGTCTGTTCAGTTAGAAAAAAATGATTCTATATGAGAATTGCGATTGAACGCTATTGACCCTTATCCCCTTAATAATAAGGTTGAAAAGTGGGGATTGTAGGACATTTGATGCTGTTTCAAAAACAAAAGAAGACGGTCAGTAGTTTTTCTCTTCATTCATCACCCTAGCTAGTTTTGTCATAGAAAGGTAGGCAGAGGTCTCTGGACTACATTTCAGCTATGACAGATTAGATTTCTAGTAAAATGGGAGCTTCGCCTATTGCTAATTATTGATATTCGTTTGCAATTTCTAAAAGTTAACTAGTAACTGAAGCTCGTGGCTAAGTAATAACAGCCGCACGGGTCGATTCATCAGGTTAAGCTACGCTTGCCGGGGTTGGTCCTTAGATGGGTGACCATCTATACATATCGAGACTCCTCCATGCCTCGGAAAGCACGTTAAGTCGGTGGTCTCGGCTGTTATTCATGGATCTTTGACAGTCGTTACTGGTCGTCAGAAGCCCGAAAGTCTGACAAGCAGTCTTATCAAGGGGTATCGTATTATCCAGTTACTGGGTTGTGGAGGTCAGATAGGCAGTAGCATGTAAAATACTGGTATTCAGCTGCATCCGGTTAGACTGGAAGCCGACCCCAACATAGTTGGGAAAATGCTAGGCAGATTGATTGTTTGCAATTTCTAGAGGAAAATTAAAAGCACATTTTAAAATCCAATCTATCAAATATGTAAGTTACTCCTGACTTTGTGAAAATTAGGAGAAATAACGCAACATTACGAAGTTATTATTATCGCCACGTACTATTTGTTAAAATAAGGTTTAAACTACATACACCAGTAAACTGATTAACTACGGGTCATTGCGTACCTACTAAAAACAAAATACCTGTCAAGACACTTTTAAGGCGTTTTCATTAAAGCTTATGACAGTTTAATAGGATTTTAACAGCCAGAGGTGTGACAAGATTATGAGACCTATAGGATAAAAAGTATCAAGTTTCGTTAAAGAATATTTTGTTGAAATAACTGGACTAGCTATGCATGAATAACTTAACTCAATCAATCTGCCTAGCCTTTTCCCAACTATGTTGGGGTCGGCTTCCAGTCTAACCGGATGCAGCTGAATACCAGTATTTTACATGGAGCGAATGCCTATCTGACCTCCACAACCCACTAACTGGGTAATACGATACCCCTTGGTTAGACTGGTTGTCAGACTTTCGTGCTTCTGACGACTCGTAACGACTGTCAAAGATCCACAAATGACAGCCGGGACCAACGGCTTAACGTGCTTTCCGAGGCACGGAGGAGTCTCGATATGTGAAAATGGTCACCCATCCACGGACCAACCCCGGCAAGCGTAGCTTAACCTGATGGATCGACCCGAGCGGCTGTTATTACTTAGCCACGAGCTCCTCCATGCTCCTCCATGCTCCTCCATGCTCCTCCTGCATGAATAACTTAACTATGAATAACATTTTGTGTAGGCCAATTTTTCTTTATATGTCTATTGTATTTTGATGATAGAACCAAAGAAACTGTGGGCCCATACAGCACAGAACTGGTGCCCTGAGACAGTGAGACGGGGTCGCGGCAGAATAAGTAGGAGATGGCGGGATGAGCTGGATAGGTTCCATCAAAACTGGTAGGAGGGCGCGCGGGGTCGCGAAAGATGGAAGGAGTGGAGGGAGGCCTGTGCCCAGGAGAGGCACAAGAAAAAATAAAAGGGCACCAAATCGAAGACTTAGGTCGATGATAGTTAGTGTATACCTATAGCCGATATCAGAGATTTGACGATGTCAGCACAATTGGCGGGGCCCGCTAGTACCGATGTCAGCACAATTGGCGGGGCCCGCTAGTACCGATGCCTGCCAGGGTTGCGGGAAAGTCCGAAAGGGATACCGGGACCTTGGCAACAGGCAACTGAAGGAACACGGGTGGGTTTTATTCAGTAAAAGTCTGACACGCCCTTCCTCTCCGCCTAGAGCGGGAGAAGGCACTTGATGAATTTCCAACCTCAAAAAAAAATCTGACGATAATTTTAAGCAATTATGGATCGATTCCATATAACTATTTTTAAATATAAATTGTTTTGTAAGCGTCAATTAAGGTCAATTTACAACATACAATATTTCATCCGTGCAGGAATCGGGCCTGTCGCTCAGCCACCGTGCTATCAATATATCGTCTTATTGTATGTTAATTGTTACAGATTGGGACTGATATCTCAGTGGAGCGCCCTCGCAGGGAGGTACGGCGGTCTGGTGCCCGCGCCGTGGTACTGGCAACGACCGCAGGATAGAACCACGCCACCTAGAGGTTCGTATACAAATGAAGAGAATTTTTAGTTTGTAGGACTTAGCACTGACTGGTTCCTTCTTTTAAACTATCGTCGTCCACTGCTTTGGTAGGTCATCTCGTAAAGTTTTCGAAAATTGTCAATGTACAAGAGCAGGGGGCCTAAACCGGCCACATTACCAATTCTTCTAAAAGCAGTTTATTTCCTGAATCCCAGCTGTCATTAGCAATTTCTCTAATTTGACATAAAAGCAATTCATAATTTGTCGACCATTTTACGTTAATCTCCATAGAAAACTATCAAACAGATGAATTATTTCGTATTAAGAATTACACGCAGATCATATTTAGAATTGTCAGTTTGTGACATTTTACGATGATTCATAATATTTTTCATATTTTATTATGATTCTGCTAAAGTGCTTTTAATCCCCCTGAACTCTTTTTATGCTTGTGCATCTGAAACGATTTATTCCCTTTATGTCGAGTCCCGTTATGTCGAGCCTGGAAGTCTATTGTTCTCCAAAGTATTGATATTTTACGCTTTCTATTACCTTTATGTCGAGTTTGGTGAACAGGTACAGTCGACGACAGGTACAGGTACGACTGATGGTACTGTGATTTTCTGCAAGGTTTGCGAAAAGCGAATACCTTCATCAAAAAATACCAAAGCGATCATAAAACTATACTAATAAACGTAAATTCTAATTTTAAATGTTTTTTGATTGTGCATATTTTATGCATATTTTACCCTTTTTTAGTGCATATTTGCATGCATATTTTGGCATTTTGAAAGTGCATATAATCCGATGTCTAATCATCACGTATATAAATAATTCTGCTAAATATAACTTTCTTAATCTAAATAAATCACAGTATAATCATCACTATTGTTGCAAATGTTAAAAAGCTTAGTTTTACAGTAAAAAATAATTCTTCTTATAAAAGTAACTTTCTTAATCTAAATAAATCAAAGTATAATCATCACTATTGTTGCAAATGTTAAACAGCATAGTTTTACAGTAAAAAATAGTTCTTCTTGTAAAAGTAACTTTCTTAATGTAAATAAATCAAAGTATAATCATCACTATTAGTGAAAATGTAAAAAAAAAGATATAGCTTTATAATAAGTAAATAACTCTTTTAAATTAGCGTTATTGATTTACTTAATGTTTTAAAAGATAGGTACTTTTTCATAATGCACATAATTTCGAATATTAAAAAATATACACTGATATTATTACATACTTTGATAGTTAATAAAAAATATAATAGTAGGTACATAGTACTGTATGGTTAAAGTTATTAGTTGTTTTTAAATTCTTTTTTGTGTAAAAATTTATTCTAAATTATGTGCATGTATACATTTAATTGGACGTGACTGTACTTCTAAAATATGATATTATTACACTCGACATAAAGGTAATAAAAGCGTGGTAAATAAACTCGACATAAAGGGAATAGAAACGGGACAGAAAACTAAGCTCGACATAGGGGTAATAGAAGCGAGACAAGGTTTTCGGCTCGACATAACGGGAATAAATCATTGAAACTAATCCAAATGTTATATTTTCGAATAAACGTTTTTTCACCTAATTTATAAACGCAATTTATTTGAACTTCCTTATTCAAAACTTTACCAATTACTTAGAATTAAGTTTACAAAAACTTACGTTTTTGGATGATAGATTTATTTTTATAGACAATCCATTTTATTGACAGAAGCGGTTATGATTAGAAAATATTTCAAGAGTGCGGTTAGGTATAGCAGCTCGCACCGGGCGCATAAAAGGCTAATTACGGCACTGGATATAGGGAATGAATGTTTGTATAAGAAACCCAGCATTTCTTAAGTATCCCCGTAGTACATTCCCGTGAGACGATATCCGACAGCCACGCGGGCGAAGCCGCGGGAAATTGCTAGTAAATAAATAATTCAGAGAGAAACCAGAGTATTCAGCCAGTCTATATCCCACTGAGCCAACAAGTTACCTTGATGATCATTTACATGTAGCACGTGCTTCTCAAAGGAAATGATGATGGTATACACGTCTTGGAAGACGAGCCATCAAATCAGACGGCTATATGTCAATCAAGATTGTCTGTGGTCAAATAGAGGTGTGGATGTGTTACAATCAGACCATTTGCAGGCTCTAGGATGGATAATTGGCATTGCATTCTGTAATTTGTACCTAAATGGGTAAATTCTTGTAGAATTCAATTTTATATTGCTTACATATAAAAAATCAATCAATCTGCTAGCTTTTTTCCTGAGTATGTTGGGGTCGGCTTCCAGTCTAACCAGATGCAGCTGAATGCAGCAATTATCAGAATTACTTACAGTTATATTTCAATATTGTTATTGCTTTACTCATTCTGGAAAACAGAACGAAGACGAACATCATTTTGATCTTATCTATTTGCGATGCGTCTGAATAATCATTAGTTATTGAAACTTCGCTAAACGTATCGATAATCGTTACATTTTACGATTCTCTTATATAAAGATGAAACCCTCCCCTAAATAAAACAAACACTTAATAATATACATTGTAACCCAACCCAGAAATCCATTCCCATTTTCCCGCGTAATTTCTAAACAACAGAGCCATTACTGTCTATTACTCGACCACAGATAATAAATGATGTCAGCAAGCTACCGTCAGAGATTAGCGCACTAGTGGGGCGTCCGGACCTAATCGATTCTATGCGATGTATCGAGTTACCGACGTGATTTCGGTGTCAGGTTGAAAGGATTAGTGATGCGTTTCAACAAACTGTTAGTCGAGTCGAGTTAGTGATTTCGGGTTATTTGAAAATGGTCGAGTGTCGAGTTCGAATTTGGAAAGGAATGTTGCGTTTGATTTGAAAATGGAATTTCAGTTGTTAGAAAGGTTAGGAGTGTCAAATTATTTAGCGATTTATTTGTGACTATAAAAACTGAAATCTGGGTAGTCTGTAAGCATTTTATTTTCTTGAGCATTTTTATGAACCCAGATTTCAGTTTTTTTCAGTATTTTATATTCTATAGCATACTATAAGAGGCAGTATAGTGATACAATCTCAAGTAACCTGTGACAGAGATTTATACAATCAAGGCGCAGTGCCTAAGCAATGGGCTTCCGTGTTACCTACGGGTCGCGGATACTATAATATTTAAATGGCCTACAGGTTTTTCGGGTTTTTGTGTTTTTGCTCGCGACATTTTTGTAAAAGTAAACCAACGATACAAGAGAAACTCCTTGCTAACATTTTTGCAGGATCTTTTTGCCTCCCAAGACTGTCAGTTAACGGTACACATTGCCAGCAGGTATTGTGTCCTAATTGACAGCATAGGAAACTTATCGTAGGGTACACGGACACAATTCCCTCTACATGACACGACGATATCAAAGTTTGGCTGGTTTAGCATATAGTCTACTGTTAGCCGGTTTCGTCAACCGGTTCAATGAATTATTTGCGGCAAACATGGCGCTAACAAAGGACAAATACACGAAAAATAACAAATTAGGAGAAAATAAGCGTCGTATCCACGCAAAACGGACATCGCTCAGCATAATAAGCGTCAAGCGTCGTAGTAAGCGTCATCATCGTATTTTTGTGTTACCAACATCCACTTTGAATACTACATTTAATAGCCCCCTCACACGTATGGCAAGGCAATATAATGATAGGTCCAACTTGTCGGATTACCCTATTGATATTTTCTCTATGAGTTTCGCTTCGTACAGACGCTCCCTATTTAAACAGTACGATGAGTGTTCGTCTGTCTAGCTCTAATTGGTTTGATTTATAGTGTTCTAGATTAAGGTCTACTAAACACACTTTTTAAATGTTCTCCTTTGTCTCTAATTTTTCATACGTCAATGTCATGCATACCTGTCATTTGCATGGTTACTGAAATGCCTATTTTAGATGTTAATTAATTGAATTGTAAGTGACTGTGCTGTTGGTGTGCTTATCATAAATAAATAAATAAATAAATAAATAATGCTCTGCATAAAAAAAATGTTATACAGGCAGGTTCTTTCTGTTCCGAGTATTATTTTCCATTTTGCTTTTAAGGGATGTTTTTTTATTCATAAAATAACTGTGTCTAGTAACGGAATCGCTCCCTAAGCTCCCTATCATATTTTATTCCACCCTGTATAGTATTTAGTGTCAAACTAACCCATTAGTCTACCGAACTGTGACGTCACAACAACTGTCAACACAACTAACTTCAAAAACCAACATAAACCCGCTGGTACACGTTACCTCTAAACAAGCAATCACCGTAACATGCTCTGGCCCCACTCGACGCAGCTTTAATTTTCCCAAACCCATCTCAGTGACGAAACAAAAGCGGCACCATTTCACGCGGTCCAAACCGACCGAACAATGCTTTTCTGCCATCACAGCGCAATTACCGACGAAACAACAAACGTATACCCATCTCTTTCGCACTCCAGACATTCCGTATACGAATCAGTTCGCGCCAAATGCGGTGTCGTCGCTATGTTAGAGTGATGTCGCGCGCGCTCGTTTTAATTTTCGAATGCGGTTTATACGGAACGCTGTTTTGTTTGATTGCTCGGTTTTTGAGTCGTGTATTTTTTTAATTTTTGTGATTATTGACGAAGGCACAGGTGTGGGGTGCCAAACTTCAAAAGACGTTGTTAAATGAACACACATCGCATGGAAAGCTGCAAAAATATGAATGTTTAATTTGTAAGACAGTTTTTTTTACATCTTCATTATTTTTTAATACCGACGAGGTATTTGGTCGAGTTAATTAAGAAATGTCAAGTACTTTAACAAAAAAAGCCCCACTCATTTTCGAAATTCCTGTTGGCACATTATTTGATATTCTGCTTATCCATGTATAATGAGACGCCTTTTTTATAAAAAAAATAAACATGACTTTATTGCAATACCTTGAGTTCACCGTAACAATTCCGTTTCTAAGTATTGAATAATATCTCGGTCTGCAAACTCGTAAACTGCTTAACTCGTAAGTGGTTGTGTAAACAGCAAGCGAGCACTAACACAGGATTACTCGCATGGCTTCTAAAATCAATGCAAATCACACATCACAACCAGCCAGTTAGAAAGACCTTTTTATTGTAGAGCAAACCGTGAAAAAAGAGGTCATCCTACATTGGTCGGGTGTTGTTATGCGACCAATAAACAAGAGCTTGCGAATGAACGCTCGTGTGTACAGGCTAGAGAATTTCATTACACTGGTTTTATCATTGTTTAAATTTAGAACGTCGACTAGGATTTAAAACTGAACTCTATATTGAAGGGAAAAGGTGGAAATTGAAGTGGACGTATTTTTTCTAATTCGGATGAAGTTATTAATTACATTATGACATTCCATTTCCGGATTTTGAATTACTTTTTTCTAATTTTGTGGTTTTGGTTCTGAATTGACATAATCAGCCACTTAAATTGATGTAAGAAAAAAGGTTGTTACATCATTTTGTAATCGTGATTATGGTTATAATATGAAGTTTTCAACGGTAACTAATAATATAAATGCAAAAGTAACTCTGTCTGCCCGTCTGTCACCTTATCGAGCCTAAACTAATAAACCGATAATTATGAAATTTCACGGATCCTGGAACCTGGAGAAGGAAATAAGATACTTACTTTTAAAAATGATGAATCATCACTTAGTAATATACAGTACAACTATTTTCATAATGTCCGTCGGCAAACTTCGTGTTTCATCGCTCAATCGACTTCCAAGTCAACTGAGGGTGTCCGGCCTACACCAAGAGCAAATGGCAACTGATAGAAATCCGACGACTCACTCAGGAAACACGAAAACTGGGATATTAACAAAATAGTTGTACTGGACATTACTAACTGATGATTCATCATTTTAATAAAAAGTAGGTATCTGATTTACTTCTCTAGGTTCCAGGTTCTGTATTATAATGAGAGGAGTTCGTGGCTAAGTAATAACAGCCGCACGGGTCGATCCATCAGGTAAAGCTACGCTTGCCGGGGTTGGTCGGTGGATGGGTGACCATCTTTACATATCGAGACTTCTCCGTGCCTCGGAAAGCATGTTAAGCCCTGGTCCTGGCTGTCATTTGTGGATCTTTGACAGTCGTTACGGGTCAACCGAGACAACCAGGCTTGCCAAGGGGTATCGTATTACCCAGTTACTTGGTTGTGGGGGTTAGATAGGCAGGCATTTTGTAACAATATTTTGATTTAAAAGAGTGTCCGTGGAGTTTCTTGCCCGTTCTTCTCCATAGGTACCTACTACGCTTTGGAATGGGCAACTAGCTTCATATTTCTGACTGACCGACTCCTTGACAATTCAAAAGTGCCTGTAAATGGTTTAATTGAAATAAATGCTTTGAGTTGAGTTGAGTCGCTCCATGTAAAATACTGGTATTCAGCTGCATCCGGTTAGACTGGAAGTCGACCCTAACATAGTTGGGAAAACACTAGTCAGATGATGAGTTGTACAGGCGGCCTACCACCACCGCTTAAGGCATTTATTATTTTAATCTTACTTCGTGGGGGAAAGAAATGGAGCTATACGTCCTGTAGAGCTTCATCTCTTTCCATAACTGAAGTAATATTAAAATAATACTGCTGTAAGCGGTAGTGGTAGGCCCCCTGTATTATAATATTCAACTCAAATGTGTTTTACTTCTAAATATACCCGACTAATGAATAGCCTAATAAAGTAAAGGTTCATTAAAGCCAATTAGCTAGTTGTCTAGTGTTTTACCTACTCGACTAGTAAACCAGTACAAACTGTTTATTACCTACTAATTAGTCGCTACATTGCGCTGAGCTAATAGGATTAGGAATTCATTCGAATCCTTCGGCTAGTTTCTAGTTTTGATGTGATTGCGAACGTCTTTTGAGGGCCTATACTACCTCAGCTCAAATTCACCTTTTATCTCGCTCGCACCATACTACTCGCGGCCTGAGTGAGAGCGAGACGGAGTGGGGTCCTGGCGGCTCCAAGCCTCGAATAGTTTAGGTAATTGCTGTTTACGGAGAAAATAATGGTTATAAAAAAATTTAAAAAACATAAGACCTGCTTTGTAGTTAGTTCAGTTATTATGCAAAGTTACATGATCTAATTTGAATTATATTTTGAATACTAAATAGCTTGTTCGACTGTACCAAATCATTTAGCTTCGTTTACGTTCATACATCTGGGGGCCAAGTCTACTAATTTACAAACGTGTCAGTGGTCTCACAATGATGAGTTTTTGACATATTTTGTATGACATCTGTCAAAAACTGATCATTGTGAGACCACTGACACGTTTGTAAATTAGTAGACTTGGCCCCCAGATCACACACGCACGCCGGTTGCGAGTACACACGGCTACACATCAAGCTATACATTTCCAGCTTATGCTGATCTCGCATTGTATAAAATTTCCTTACATGTGAGGACAGCTTATGCTGGAAATGTATAGCTTGATGTGTAACCGTGTGTACTACGCACCTGACCTTTTCAAGAACATCACCAATAGATCACTATAATGTCCTTCTAGGGCATACCCTCCTGGCATTTCCACACTCACATCTGCCTTGTAAATACCTTACATCTCAAAACCATTTAAGCATACTGTCCTTTTAACCTAATTAAATAAATAAGTTCTAACATAAAACGAATACATTTATTGCTTAGCCAACACCCTGTAAAGTCAATAGAGCTTAAAACAAATCAGTGCGGATTAACGAGTAAGGATTCTTTGTGGCTAGAATCGAGTACTCGACTGCGTATAAATAGGGTAGGGACATATCCAATTACTGTTTGTCGATTTAATCCTAATACAAATCGAACAACAACGCCTTTGATTGGGCAATTTGACAGGTTTGATAGAATCGGAACAAGTTATCGTATTTGAAAAAAGAATCGGCATTTTGTTTATTTTTATTTTCATTCCGGCCAGGATTGATGATTTAAAAGAGGCGGAGTTTTGTTTCTTGTTTAATAATTCATGAAAACAATATACTGTTTTATCATTGATCTCAGAATCACCTACTGTATTATTATTACCGCGATATTTCGAAATGAAGCAACTGCCATCTGGTTCTTTCGGTTTCACGACTGTTTATCTGTAAACGTTACACTTTAGGCATTGGTTATGCTTACTAACAGCCACACCCTTGTTACAGAAGACTCAACCACCAACGAGGAAGGTTCAGCAGGAGGTTCCCCTCGCATCCGGAGCCCGACGCGAGCCCCCACCCCTCCATCACCCTCCCGCTCTTCACCCCGCTCCCCTCGCCTGCATCCAGCCCTGTACCCTCAACAACCAGACGTCCAAGACTCAGATCCAGACGTTGATGAAAGCGACGACTTCGACAAAGACGAGAAGAGAGACCCCAATGCGAATCTTGGCAAGAGAAAGAAGAAGACGAGGACAGTCTTTTCCAGATCTCAGGTCTTCCAGCTAGAACAGACCTTTGATATGAAACGGTATCTGAGCAGTTCGGAGCGTGCAGGATTAGCTGCGTCTTTACACCTAACAGAGACGCAGGTCAAGATCTGGTTTCAGAACAGAAGGAATAAGTGGAAGAGGCAGCTGGCTGCGGAGTTAGAAGCGGCCAACATGGCCCATGCTGCCCAGCGATTGGTCCGCGTACCGATCCTGTACCACGAATCACGGCCGACCTCGATGCCTCACACGCCAATGCCGCTCCATCCTCAGTTCAACGATGGTGTTGGCGGGGTGTACTTCCCTACGCAGGCTCCTCAGCAGTTGCAGCAGCTGCCGGCGTCGCCTGTGACGTCCAGGGCACCGCTGTCCAGCCTCGTGTAGTGTTCCCTCGAGCCCGCACGCTCGGAGGATGGACATTTCTGAATGCGCTCGGAAGAGACGTTTCTAAATGATGTCAGTGCGGGGACTAGTCATTATTGTGAGTGTAATTGCCAAATCGTTCAAATGTAACTTATGTATAGGTTGGTATAAATGTTTGGGCGGTGTTTGGATAGGTTTTGCAAAAGAACAATTTTTGGATGGAGGTGGAGGGGTAGAAATTCAGTACGGGTGCCGCTTGTGACATAGAAGCGTGAGTGCCACAGTAAACTATTTTTGAAATAGGAACACTAGCATCTTTGACAGTTACGTGACAGTTTATAATGACAGTTTGATTTATGTGGCATAAGAAACCACTGTTCTGCCTCTTGTTTCTAGACATCGGTAATCGATTTAAAGCCTGTCAGGCAAGTAGTCAGGTAACTTGTTGAATTAAAGCTAGTGGCCACGCTAAAAGGTTTTATTACCAGACCTCCATTGCCATGAGTTCTAATCTTATCTGAACACGCCCCGACCATTTTATTTACGTGCTAGATAAATTGCAACGACGTAGTACTACGTTCTATACGCTTTATAAACAAAAGAGGTTTTAGTGACATGTAAGATGAACAATTTTATCTATGGTCGGTTATTGGCGGCTAAGTTGCTTGGGCAAGAAATAAATTGTGTGTGTAGTAGGTAGTACTAAGGCTCTACCATAAACTATGATTAAGGATCCAGTCCTGTGCATTTTCTGTGCTTTTACTGAACTTTTGCAAGGTGGAAAGTAGTTCGTTTGAGGCGCACAAACTGGCTGGCGAAAAGGGTTTGTGGTAAGCCTACGTCGTTGATAAAATATAAATAGTAAAATGATTCGACTAAATGTTACGTACAAAGATCAATGTCATTTCGTGTTGTATATTAATGTAAATAAGAAAGTTTTAATCCTCCATGTATTTATTTATTTGGCGATAAGTTTTGTACATAATTATATAGCTATTGAAAGAACTGACAATTCGTTTTTTTTAAGTAAGCGGTCGATTTGTAGTTATTTTTTAATTTCTGTAACTTTATAGTCTTTGTCTAGTCGCCGTTTAAAAATAAAACTTTGTTCTTAATTTGAAAAAATAACAGTTGATACATTTTTCTTTTTTCAAGAATTTTTTGAAATGCTTCTGTAACATAACTTACGTTTTTAAAAGCTAACTTGTTTGAACTACTATTTTCCATTACAGTTGTAACTTTGTATAGTGCTTCAATTTCGCTTGCTAATTCTTTGTCATTTCTTAATTACTTCTTGTAAATTGGCATATCATAAAGAACGCAAAAAGTGTGACCTTTGACATTCTAGAAAAAAAAAACAAAATTAAAAATTAAACGAACAAAATGCTCAGAATATTGTAAATATTTTTAAGATAAACATACACTGTGTTACTGTTTTTAAGTATTTTTAAACCTCAGTATTTTTAAATATTTATCCAAAGAGAAATCGATTGATTTCTAATCAATTATTATGTTTTTTTTAATTATAAACTGTGTTGCCATGTTGCTTCAATGTAATTCAGTAATATTGCTAGCCTAAATAAATAATAATTAAAACAATGCTTAATTCTAAAATATTAATGTTATTTACTGATAGTAGTTGAATGATCTTCGTAATTGTAATATTATGCTGAGGTAAGGCGAGAAAATAAAACGAGTATGCAATATCAGTGTCGTTTATTTATTTATCAAAACTTTATGCAAAAGTAAAAAAAGAAGAAAATCCGTACAAAGGCGGACTTTTTTTATTTCACTACATTATGTTTATTCAGTAAATTGGTTAAAATCTAAAGTTGTTTTTTTAATCTTGTAGACTAATTTGACAGGTGCAAATGTCAAACAATAGCCAATAGTGTTGAATGTAGTCAGAATTTATTTATTTTTCATGATCGGAGGAAAAATCTCTCTCTTTATCTCTCTCAACGAAGAAAGTATTATAAAACTGCAGTAGATAGATTGTAAAATATTATTCTTTCCAACATTGTATTGCTCCTTCAAAGGTGCCTGTCAGAGATAGATACTGAAACTCATCACTACGTATTATAAAACAAAGTCCTCCGCCGTGTCTGTCTGTTCGCGATAAATTCAAAAACTACTGCACCGATTTTCATGCTGTTTTCACCAATGGATAGAGTGGTTCTCGAGGTAGGTTTTAGTATATAATAACAGATATCCACGCGGGAAAAGCCGCGGGCATCAGCTAGTAAGTACTAATAGGAAACCATTTAAACAAAGTTCCCAAAAAAAAGGAAGCATTAAACAATCCCCCAATCCCTAAAAACAGTAAAAATAATTAAATTACACTCAGAATCATCGCGCGTGCCATGTTATCTGGCAATCAGAATGCCAGAAAGTGGGGTAGTTAAATGTTGGCACGCGGCACCGCCTAACACGTCGGTTTTACCGTATCCGGCCACGTCCGGTGTGGGAGGCACGCGTCCTGTCCGGATGTACAGCCTGGTTTACATGGGTAATATTTTTTTTAATGCTGGCAACATCCGGGTGGGAAAAGTGTGAAAGATGGTAATTTTTGTTGTCTTGCAATTATTATGTACGTAGAGGGTTTTAGAAGGCTTTTTTAAACGGAAAATAATGTTGATCAAATGATCAGATTCAAATTTCAAATTCAAAATCATTTATTTGCAAACATGGGTAAAGAAAAGTGCAGAAGGCCAATTCCGTAAGTAAAAACTTTCAAAATCTAGTCGTAATTTCATCTCGGCGCCAATAAATGTATGGAAAACAAAGCTATTTTGACAGATTGACTCAGACTAGAATGAGAACGTTCTTAAAAATACGAGAATTACCCCTCTGTAGTAACTTTGGAATGGAATAGGGAATAAATAACCTTTGATTATTTATACCTATTCTAGTTATAATGTCCAGCTGCAAAAACACTTAAACAAACAGGCCAACTTAAAGGTCATTATAGTCTAGCTAGATCATTTACTTGTGATGTCATGTGACAGAACATCGAGTCTTCGCCGTTTTTAAATTTTATCGAACCGCACTTCGGACACAACACTCGCTGTTTTGTTCTGATTTTATTTTTAAAAACAACGAACGTATTGGGGTAACCATTTACGAGCAAAGACACGAGCAGCGCGGGCATTATGCTTGTATTGTATCATTCGCAAGAACGGTAAGTACATTACATGGAAATGCTAGACAAACTGCTCTAACTAGTGTATACTTACCTACTCACTTTTAAGGAGACGAGTCGCTCCTATGGATACCTAAAAGAACATGCTTAAAAAGATAAAATCACTATTCAGATCCTCGTGGATCTTAAGGCTTTGGATTCAATTACCAGGCTAAAAACAAGTAAGTATTTCAGCAATCGAATTCAAGCTAAAAAAACAGGTTAAAATAAATAAATAAACTGTAGGTACAATGCAGTTATTTCATTATCAGATTGTGATAAAAAAAATAATTAGCCACTTGGCTCATTAATTACAAAATAAACTTATCTACTCATTCACGAACGAATTAATAAAACAAATACGAATTAAGTAATTCCCACTTCCGATAATTTTCACATCAATAATGTCGTAACATTTAATCAATCATCGACATTAATTAATATTTGTAATCGCCATTAACTGACCATTCACGGATATATCAATTTAATTAAGCGATTCGCGATATTAATTCGATTATTACCCGTCGTAAAAAAGTTACAAAACAGTCTGTTTTACCGCGTAAACGACGCCATGTCACGAACGCCTGCCATTATCATAAAGCAATTTGGATTTTATCGTTAAGTAATAGAGATTACATTGGTTTATCACGACAATCCTCTAATTACCGTTATTCATCCCCGGAAACGGCACGCCATACTGTCATTTTGTGTTAAAATGGACCTTATAATTGTCGCGGTATGATATCATTTCCAAAAATTGTCGGTAACATTTTCATTTTGTCACATGAATGTGTTTTTGAGGCGAAGGAAAGTGAGCTCTGCCTAAATGATTTGATAGTTTCTTTTCGATTTTTGAGGGTGAGTTCAACGCCGTCTATGGCTTTATTAGATCAAGTTTAGTGCGTCGAGGAATCTCAATTTAATTAAAAATTGTGGATTTTTATCGCGCGATCGCGCGTGCTTGCAAGTGTTGGTACGCTCCGATTGTCGTACGGCGCGCGTCGGGGATTCTCCATGTTGTTTTTATCAACTGTCACTTAATTATCGAAATTGAATTTGGAACGTGCGCCCGTCATGTTTGAGTCGTTATTAAGTGCAGCTGTTTCTTTGATTTTTCATTTGCTAATGAGAATTCTTGTGTCGAGCTATGAATGTTAAATGGATCTTTTTTTTTTGACGGTTGCATTTTTACTGTCCAAGCATTTCATGGCTCCAGTAGTACTACCTAGGTATAATGACACTACGACACAAAAACAGACTAAACCAACCAGGTTCAAAGCTAAAAATTCACTCCACAAGCACTTTAGTAATGTCAGTTAAAATATATAATAAACTTCCTGATGAAATTAAAAATGAACAAAAATTTAATATCTTTATATATATATAAATTAAAACAATTTCTAATCTGTAAATGTTATTATAATGTACATGAATATTTAAATGATAAATTTAATAAATAAACAATAATAAAAACGCAATATTAATTTATTTACCAATGATAATAATATAATGTATAATTTAAATAAATATTAATGTTTAAATCCAATATATGAGTGGTAAAAATTATATGTACACAATTAGTTATCAGTCTACCTACCTACACAAAACGAAAGAGTAGATTAATATTAAAATTGTTAACAAAGATCTATAATAGCCCTCCTCCTAATTTTTATGTTGTTATGCCCGACAGGGCCCACAATGCTCCAAAACGAATGTATGTCTTTATGTACCTACCACCTAAGTTCACATTGTGGAATGCAATAAACGTATTGAGTATTGAGTAATGAACACTCTGTAAAACTAGGTACAATCCTAACTAATATTATAAATGCGAAAGTAAGTTTGTTTTTTACGCTTTCAGACTAAAACGGCTGAACGGATTTGTATAAAATTTGGCACATGGGTTGACCATAGGTCAGGATCCTTTATATCCCGATATTCCCGGGTGCGGGTGAAACCGCGGTGCGCATCTAGTATTGTATAATTCTGTTGGAAAGTATGGGAACTTAAATAAGAATAGACTGACTTTTTTTCATAGATGTACATAGACCACCATAGACAGAATATTGGATAGTTAAAAAAATATCCTTTAATACCCCTCAGAGTATCATATTGTTTACATTAACCTTTTAATTGCTTAAAAGCGTCCAAAAAAACTCCACAGTATCAATTAATAACATGTTAAGAGGTAATTTAGGTGAACTGTCAGTTATTGTAACAGATAACACGACACGAGGACCTTAATGGCCGACTCGATGTCACACCGCCCATGTTTTAATGATGACGGAAAAATACGGAACTAAAAATAATGCATGAAGTATTTCACTTTAATTGACATTTGAAAAGACACTAGCGCCATTGTTAATCGCATTGTAACTTGGTCGATTTATACGTGTTTGTATTTAAACTTGTAATTATTCAAATTTGGAACGGCAGATGCGTTTGAAAACGATAATGTTGATCGATTTTGTTGACGCAGCTAAGTTGATTAAGCACTTTAGAAATTATTCTTCAACAAATTTTGGACCTAATCTCTAGACAATAAAGTCTCATTCTCAAAATTTACAGAATTCTGAACACTTTTATTCGCGGTAAAAAAATTGAATACTTTTGTTTTTAACTGTACCTAAATGTTGTTTTGGATACATTTCCGAGGGTTAACTTTGAACCACAACCGAGCAGTTAATGGTGTGTTTAGTTAAAAATAACACAGTTTGTGCTTACAATTATTCGGGTTAATGGCGCGTGAAAAACAATGATAAGTACTTTAAACAAATTAATGAAAAAAGTATCAAAGAGTGTGTCAAATGTCTTCATTGATCATTTTAATATTTATCTATGGGGGATAGATCGCCTATTTAGACCATAATATTATGCAGTTAAACTATACCTATATTTATAACTGACTAGCTGCGTCCCGCGGTTCCACCCGCGTTAGTCTCGATCCCGAGAGAATACTGGGATAAAAAGTATCCTATGTCCTATTCCAGGTCATGGTCTATCCATGTGCCAAATTTCATCCAAATCCGTTCAGCCGTTTTAGAGTGAAAGCGTAACAAAGAAATAAACAAACAAATTCACTTTCGCATTTATAAAATTAGTTAGTAGGATATAGGATTTTTAGGATTTTTAGGAATTTGTCTTTAATTGACTTGAATGTGCCCTGGCGGCTGGGAATGTCATGCTCACTCAAATGTCTCGCTGATGGTGGCGCGTGTGTTGGATCATTTAGCTCCCTTCAAAATGGTTGAGCTGAATGGTGCTGATCCATGCGTCATGTTCGTGAACGGGCGCCGTCAGTTGTGACTGGTCATCTCTTAGCTGCCATGGCTTATTTTAATTTTTGATTTGTTTGTTATAATTGCGGACGCTTTTAACGTGCTTTCTACATTGTTCTCACATGTATAATTTCAAAATAAATGATGTAACCAATATTTTGATTTAAAAGAGTGTCCGTGGAGTTTCTTGCCCGTTCTTCTCCATAGGTACCTACTACGCTTTGGAATGGGCAACTAGCTTCATATTTCTGACTGACCGACTCCTTGACAATTCAAAAGTGCCTGTAAATGGTTTAATTGAAATAAATGCTTTGAGTTTGAGTTTGAGGACTTTAGGATTTAGGTTCGAAACAACAAAATCATAAAAAAATAAAAAGATATAAGTTCATAACATTACGCTTGTATTCCCCGACGGGTGCGGCAGAGGTGTGCATATAGTACTCGGTATTCCGTTTTCTCTTACACTTTGTTTTTTCACTATTTTGTTAAGTCTTAATGTTTTATTATAATTATTATTCGTTTATTTCATAAAGTCACTTATAAATTAGTTATTTATTAACAGTTTCTTGACAAATCTAAAAAAATTTACATACAATCTAACACTCAAATTATATACAAGGCGAAATAAAAATTATTATACAAAGGAAGGGCTCATAGGGCGTCAAAAATATCTTCCACAACGCTGTCAGTGGGAAAAGTGCCTAAAAGGCACGCATTGCTACCTTGGATGGCAATGCTGATTCTAAATTAGTTAAATTTTTAAATATTAGAATATAAAAAAATATAAAAAATAGTAGCCCACCGGTATCGGGAATAGGATCCAAGTGGTCAGGGCTCCAGAGAGAGAAACCTCCTCACAATACGGGCCGTGTCCAGGAGTACCGCTTTCTAAATCAGGCCCTTAAGGGGGAGTAGTTTGACAGCAAAAAATCATATTTCACCCGCGCAACCCTTACCTACCCCTCTCATTAAACACGACGAAAACAAAACACAATGCCTTCCCGCCAGCAGAAACTTTTCGTCTGGCGTTTATAGAATTCGAATTTCAATCTTCTGTAGTTTATTTTGCTTATACGATACGCTAAGCTTGAATTCAGAACTATAGATCATGTTCATGTTTTGGAACTAGAAACTCAATGTTGACGTCAAAAAGTTCAAATTTAAATGTTACCAAATTTTATTTAGGACCTTGTACAATTTGTACCTAATGACGTCTTTGTGGAAAACTGTGTTACCAAGTAATAAATATAATGCTATATCGTGGATTTCTCTCTTTGGAGGATCGTGCAAAGTGATACCCAAGTAAAAAATAATATTCGTATAATGAATTTTGCACTGTATTGTGCAACGAATATGGCATGTGTCATGAAAACCTTTCCTGCGCCAAACGCGAACAATCCCCTTCGAAAATATTTGAAACATGTGAAAAAGAGGCCGAGTTCTGTACAAAAGAAATAAATGTAGGATTGTCGGCTTCACCACTAAAAGAATTGACATCTATTCATTTATGTAAATGGGTGCCAAAGTACCAAAGGGACTAATTATAACAAAGGCCCGAGGTACGCGCTCAGTATCGGCGCTGTGTTTTGGGCGCGCGCCCGGCGCGTTTTGGACGCTCGTCAAACGCAACAAGATTTCCACATTTTGTTGTAACTTTTGAACCGTGTTTCTTTTAAGTTTATTACTAATGCGGAGAAAATGACAAGGAAAAATAGTGAAAAAGGAACTCGCGTCCAAGCGTCAAGGGCACGGTTAGGCTTCATTTACGGAGACGCGAGGAGTCGCGCGTGGCTTTGAGCGGCGCGGCTCGCACTGAATTCAAACATATGGCGTTGTATGAGTGCGTTTAAGGAGACGCGATTTTACACGCGTTTGTTTGAAATTAAGCGTTTTTTGCGGTGGAGCCCGCGAATGGCATAGCCGCGTCACACGCGGCGTTTCATTGTTGTCACGGCGGCGCACATAGCAGCAATGCCCGCGGCATACCTTCTCCCAGTCTTATTTGTAAATCGCACAACGGAGATGCAAGTTGAGAGTGGCAAGTTGCGACATGTGCAAGCCTAACGGCGCCCGGCATGGGCGCTCGTTTAGACTGCAGCGCTTGATATAATTCGTTACATAGGAATTCATACAATTTTATTGAGCGCCCGAAACGCAGCGTACAAAATACGCGTCTCGGGCGCTTGTTATAACTAGTCCCTTAGTAGAAAGTTTAGTATGGTCCCTCTTTGTAACTGTTGAAATTGTAGCTTTAAAAACATGCCAAGTTGCATTATAACTTTAGGCCTCATTTACGGAGACGCGGGGCGTGGCGCGTCGCGTGCAGTGTGGCGTCACGCGGCGCGTCTGACGTTTTTTCTGTTTACGGTGCGGCGGCGCGTGAAGCGGCAGTTATCATCCCAGGCGTTAACATAAACATATGACAATATACGTCTTGATTGTCGCGGTTTTTTTTGGGGATATAATATATATTTTTGAAATGTGCTAATTAAAACCTTTCATTTGATACCCAACATGGTATGATTAAAAAATATTTTTTGTTGTTCATGATATGTCACCTAGAGGGCGCCATTTTCAATTTAATGTGTCTTCATATAGCCTATGACCAGCGGACGATCATGAAGCTTCCAACGATACCTCATTTGTCAAATTGTGATGAGTCTTTTAGAAGATAATATGTGGGAACAGACATAGATAAATACATAGAAACCGGTCAAAATTATAACCCTCCTTTTTGCTTCGCCGTAGTCAGGTAAAAACTAAAACCCAACTACGACAAAAAAGTCAACTAAAGAGATACAAACAAGACATCACGGACAGACAAATTAAAAATCCGGAGTCATACGGAATCTGTTCGAGTTCGTTCGTTATACCAATAACCGAAGAATAAAGGTATTATTCTAAACAAGTTTTATTTAGGGACGGTCAGTCGCTCCAATTGTTCGTCTAAGGGTCACCTTACAAGAAGTTTGTCAAAAAACTGGGAGTAAACGAATTTGGATCCTGAGTAAATCGCAATAAGATTTAATCTCCAGTGCGAACTTTCAAATGAACGTGGAATGGGCTCGTTGGCTATGTTGTAAATTTTCTCCGCAAGAAAATTCACCGCAATATAGAGCAATGGCGCTAGTTTTACCTACTTCTTTCTATACTCCGTGCTACTATACCAGTCAAAAATCTGTCAAATAAAATGTATGTCATCTTGAGTTTTCAAATATCAACATTGAATTTTATATGTTTATTTAGACTCGGTATTTATTTATTTATCAATCAATAACACTTGTAATATTCGTTTTGGAAGTGGTTTTAGTGTTTATTTCATGTTTTCTATGTCTCAGTTTCTTTTGTGGAATGTGATAAATTACGAAAATATTATTTACGAAAATAAATAATATATCAGCCCAGCTAAAAATTTGAGCGTAGTCCTCTCGTCTCAACAGAGCGACGCCGACTGATTTGTGAAACAAAAATATGCTTGAAGTTCCCGTAATGTGCGACGGAAGATGGCTTCTTCCACGAACTAAGAACGTCGTAAGTCCTACAAGCTTTGATTCGTAATAAAACCAAAAATAAAAGGAATAAAAAAAAAAGCCTACACAATTTTTTTTGCCTTGTTTTAATACATATAATCATCTAATTTTTATCATAATAGGCATTAGCATTTTAAGTACAAATCGAAAATACGTGAAAATTAGAGGTAACTTCGTGATATTTTTTTATCGAGAAAATTTTAATATTTTGTGTTTCTGTTACACAAAAAGTTTGGAAATATCATGTAGTTACTCATACTATTTTTATTTTACACCTAAGTCTTATCAATTTCATGAAAAATCAAATTGAAGACAGGCAATTTTGCTTCCAACCCGCCCTTAACCCAGCTGCCCAACGAGAGCCTCCTTAGGTGTTGGTCGAGGCTCTTGGCAATTAAGCCATTGATTGGCTGATACGACTATCGGCACAATGATCGCAGAGTCCACATCCCACATGTCGACAACTAATTTTTTTTTTTTTTTTTACTTGTTTATTATTTTCATATTTTTGTTAGTTTTAATATTTGTTTTTATTGTTTTATTGTGTCCCAAATAAAATATTATTCTTTCTTTCTAAAACATCGTGAGGAAACCTGGACCCTTAGTTACCTAATATAATCTGTCTTACCTAATATAAGTCTGAAGTCGTCAATCCCTGTTGATCAAGCGTTGTGAATTGGTGATCAATGCTCGTGCCTTCTCTGTATGAGAAGAGGCTTTTGCCCAACAGTGGGACAATAATATGCTAGTATTATAAATAAAATAAATAGTCTTTTATTGCAGGCAAAATACCCATATGCAAAAGTAGAACAAAATTGTAGTAAAATAGTAAAAACATTAAAAAATAGAGTATAGTCTTCAGAACTATAGTCCTTCGTCATTTTTTGTTCTCGCTTAGGTGAACAGAAATCCAGTGCACAAATATATTTATATCTAAACTAGCTGCGCCCCGTGGTTTCACCCGCGTAAGTCTCGATCCCGAGGGAATGTCGGGATAAAAAGTATCCTATGTTAGGACATAGGATACTTTTTATCCCGACATTCCCAACGGATTTGGATGAAATTTGGCACAGGGGTAGACCATGACCTGGAATAGGTTCCAGGTCATGGTCTACCCCTGTGCCAAATTTCATCCAAATCCGTTCAGCCGTTTTAGCGTGAAAGCGAAACAAACAAACAAACTCACTTTCGCATTTATAATATTAGTTTTAACCTAGAGATAGCTCTATCTAAAGGTTAAAAGTCAATAAAAAAACCATTCTGAATAATAACTTAATTCATTTCTAATCACTGGGCGTACTTCACCTACAAATTGTACATAATACTTTGCATATAACGTTATTATTATATAGTAAATAGGCGTTCGTCTGTGTAATGAGCGAATGTCGTGCAACCACTGTGTTTACAATCGCTACACTTTTCACCATTGTTAAGGGGGAGTTGAATTTAATAACCGAAAGAATTTACAAAAAAAAAAAAGTTTTTTTTTTTTTAACTTTTTTTATCTTTTTCCCCCGGCACTGCTCACGCTGTCTAATATGCAGTAACACCTAGCTAGAACAGATGTTAACAGACAAACAGAGACTAATATGAGAAAAGATTTGTATTAAATAATTTGTATTTTTGTTTGTAGTGATTAAACTAAAAAACTACTGGACCGATTTTAAAAATTCTTTCACCAGTAGTATGCTATATTCTCACTGAGTAACATACGCTATAATTTAGAAAAATATCATGCGGTCGAAGCCGCTGGCGGAAGCTAGTAATATTATATATTTTTGGATAAATAAACAAGCCATTATATAATATTATAAACCAATATTATGTGCCAAGCATATAATACTCTATCTATCATTTTAGTTTCGACACTCGGTTGCTGTAAATATTGAAACAACCCACGTAAGTTATTATATTATTTTTATTCTAAGACGGTAAAACTATCACAGATTATAAACAGGTAGTAGGGAAGGTGTCCCCTTAAGGTGAGCACAGTAATTTTCACCCACTTCTAATAACACAGAGTGGTCCTATGCGGCTCTCCGACGATGGAGCCATTACAGGCTGTTTAGTGTGCCTGTACACGAGCAAGCAAGAAAAGAGTATGAAAGACTGTGTTGCTTGTAAGGAGGAGAAATACGGATCCCGACTATCGAGCCATTACAGCCGTTTAGTGTGACTGTACATGAGCTTAGCAAGCAAGACAAGACTATGCAAAACGTAGAGCGCTTAGTCACTGGGACACCATGGCGGCTGGCGCGGCGCAGCCACATCACGTCGCCAACAAAAGTCTAATAAAAAATAAATCGGCAAAAATAATCACTTTGTGTTGCCATCTGACAATATGCTGAGCTGAGGCCTTTTTGGCATTCTTATAATTGTTTTCTGTTTTTATAGTTTTAAGGTTCAATGGTTTTATCTGCAATGCCAATAAACGAATTTTTCTTTCTTTTGAGTTGGAACTGCTTTTACAATGTTTACATCTTATTTTTTACCCACATTCATTGCTAAATAAATGATTTCTGATTTTTTTCTTATATAACATTATTCTAATCTCATAATATCAGCCGTTTTACAATTTTTTTATTGTATCCTCACCAGCCCATTATTGCTAAATCATTCATTTCTTGTCTTGCATCGGGCTGGTGTGTAGGGGCACTAACGCGGATCTAATAGCGGTCGACATAACAATTGTTTATTGATTCTATCGAAGTTTAACGCGCCCTTTTAATGTACGCCCGGCCCTTATTGACTGCTAAATACTTTACTTTCAGGATTGTGTTGATAATTTGATATTTCTTGCATGTTACAATGTTTTTAATTAAAGGAAAATAAAAGAAAGACTATAGGAGCTCGTGGCTACGTAATAATAGCCGCACGGGTTGATCCATCTGGTTAAGCTACGCTTGCCGGGGTTGGTCCGTGGATGGGTGACCATCTTTACATACCGAGACCCCTCCGTTGGTCCCGGCTGTCATTTGTGGATCTTTGACAGTCGTTTCGGATCGTCAGAAGCCCGAAAGACTGACAACCAGTTTTACCAAGGGGTATCGTATTACCCAGTTACTGGGTTGTGGAGGTCAGATAGGCAGTCGTTTATCAAAAATTCTTTGTAAGTTATAACTTGTAGAAAATCCTAGCAAATCCTGAGAGTGTCCGGCGACTCTATTCCGTCTTACAAGTTTTCGTACCGCCATCAATATTTTTATTGGATTTCCTTTTTTTAAATGTGTTCAAAAGAGAGCCCCAGCAGTGGGAACATTAAGGCTGATTATAAATATGGAGATGAGCTATGAATTTACCAAAAAAATAACATTCTAGGTAACTTGTAGACTTGTAACTTTTGATAAACACATAGGTCAGTAGTAGTTTGATAAACTATATCTTCATCAGGCAGAAACTATAAGCACTGAATTTACTTCAGAAAAGAAATAGTGGACAAAAAATAAATTAAAAAAAAGAGTTTTCGTTTGCCTAGTTTTAATTACCAAACTAGTGGAATAATTGACTATTGACTTAACTCTCCCATTAACCAGCTGTACCTACCCACCATCCAACTATTCCGTATCGCCTCTTATCACAAATTATCAACTCCTGCGCAATTTAACTCGCTGCCTGCAAACAAACATACAGAAGACCGTTATTATGGCACTATCTCGCGGTTAGATCTAATTCAACGATGCGCGATAATGAATTTTTGGGGGCGAAGCGTGCGCAGGCGCAGGCCAGTGTTCTATAGGGTTGACAAGCTTAGAAAAACGGTGTTGGTGTAATTATTTCGGTTAGTTACGTTTTAATTAATCGGAGGCATCGGTCGAATGGAATTAGGTAGTTTCCTTGACTCTTCGCGTAATAGTCTAAAATAATTTCTCAATAACTTGATTTTCTCTCTTCTGCAGGCGTAGCATGGCGCTTTCTATATCTACGAACAATAGACATAGCTTTTTCTATACAAAGTGACAGTTCGTTTCTTCATTTTTGACATCGCACCGTAGAAATCCTTCTACAATCTGTCATTTTGTCTTTCATTTCTAACGATCTTTGTCTAGGTCTTTAAGTAGACTATTTCGGAAGAAAGTTTTCTATCCTAACTGTCAAAATCACACTGACAACCGATAAATCCTATGACAAAACAAAGAATTCTGAGTCGAATTATGTAAAAGAGTGCATTTCGTAAAAAGTGCAGTTGACTCTTTCTACTTTGCTGCCGTCGTACTGTCTACAGGAAACGTCATTTTTGTCTACTCTTCCGTCGAAAAAACGGTTCTCATGCTACGCTTGCTGCTGCATGCCCGTGCACTCTCAAGTTGACTCTTACTTATTAGAGTTGTATGATATGTTCTGAGGTCTTTTTTTATTGAGTTATAGGACAGTTCTACTTGTAACAATATTTTGATTTAAAAGAGTGTCCGTGGAGTTTCTTGCCCGTTCTTCTCCTTAAGTACCTACTATGCTTTGGAATGGGCAACTAGCTTCATATTTCTGAATGACCGACTCCTTGACAGTTCAAAGTGCCTGTAAATGGTTTAATTGAAATAAATGCTTTGAGTTTTTGAGTTCTTGACCTCAGTTCTTGCATAATTAACGAAGAAAGAAAAGAAAGAAAGAATTTGGACACAACGGTTAATTTTGTAGTTTTTGGTACAGGAAGATGTCTAAGTCTTTTGAACAAAACCACTTTTGACTTTGCTTTGCTTACTAAGCTGTGGTTCTGGAGGTCAGATAGTAGGCAGTCCCTCCATGTAAAATACTGGTATTCAGCTGCATTCGGTTAGACTGGAAGCCAACCGACATAGTTGGGAAAAGGCAGGCAGATTGATTTGCTTACTAAGTTGTCCCAAGTCTTAATTAAGGAGGATAGATAGCTAGGCTTTTTTTTTCTTTTTTTTTTTGAGGGTCGGGCATCATCCAATGACTTCTCCCGCTCTGGGCGGAGCGGAAAGGCGTGTCAGACTTTTACCGACTAAAACCCGGCCGTGTTCCTTCAGTTGCCTGTTGCCAAGGTCCCGGTATCCCTTTCGGACTAACCCGTAACCCTGGCAGGCATCGGTCCTAGCGGACCCCGCCAATTGTGCTGACATCTCTTTGAGGCGCGCGTGGAACACGACGCGCCATCGACCCGGGCCTGGTCCTAATCGGACGGCGAGCTACCCATTGCTCGCCGTCCGCAAGTCCGCGCCTTTGGTGGCCGGGAATCCGCCTGGGAATCCCGACGCCCATAGATAGCTAGGCTATGTAACGATAACACCGCTGAAATGATAATTTCAAATCATTAGTACCCCACTATGATTGTGATCGCTTTTCAACTGCACATAATACCGTAACGAAATCAAGAAATTACAAAAAATATACATCATTTCGCGATATTATCGCTAGTACCGCAAACCATCGTATTTGCCTCAGGGGGAATTCTTACGCATTCAATATTAAGATGGGTTCCCCGAAAAACATATGGTTAGTAACCCTATACAACGATATTTTGGCCGAATTTAATTAAACATCCCGATAAAAAGTACAAAGTTAAAATTAAAAAACATAATTTTAAATAATTTATGGCAGATCATCACGACATGTTTCCCAAAAAACGTATTATTTTTGTTTATAATTTATAATTAATTAAAGTTTGCATTTTAAGTGAATGTTTATATTTATACCGATATTGAGTTTAACATGTTGGCTTCTGACGTTAATTTGATGCAATAAAATAATTAATTAATGAGTTACGGAATTTTGTAAGTGATGCCAACTGTGTGTGCTAATTTATTACTATTATATTGAAATATATTCCTTTTTATTATAATATACAGGGTGACTGGATCTGGACCCGCCATAGCAAATACGCATATAGAAAAAAAAAATTTTAAAGTATTTTTTAATTTTTTGAGCGTAATATCTTATATTTTAACCCGATTTTGATGTAATTTCCGACGTATTTTAATCACAAATGTTTACGACTACCAACAAATAATAAAAAAATACTAAAATAATGAATTAATGTTAAATTTTGGAAAAATCCCATTAAATAAAAATTGACATATCTCCTAAACTATAAAACTTTAGCAAGGGAAAGTAACGTCGAATAATTAGCAAATGACCTCCTCTATATGCGAATTTGCTATGGAGGGCCCAGATCCAGTCATCCTGTATAATCCTATATCCTGTTCTTTTATACGCATTTTCCTGTAATATTTATGGGGTGTAAGTATTTTGCGAGCGCAGTGGTGACCCAGTGGTATTGGCCCCTACTTACGAGTTGATAGTGATTTCGAACCCAGACAGGCACTTTACTTTGTGTATTTAATATCATCACCATTGCTCTCAAAACGGTGAAGGAGGAAACCGGCATGTCCTAGAACTAAAAATTCGAAAGCATGAGACATCTACCAACCCGCACTGCGCCCGCGTGATTACGTCCCAGCAGTGGGAACATTGTAGCCCTACGGCTGATATTATTTAGCCATGAGCCCCTTCGATGCAGTGAATATATTAGGTACTAGTTTCCGCCCGCGGCTTCGCCCGCGTTGTATGTCGATAAGAAAAAGCCTGTCCTTCCCCGGGATGCCTTCTATCTCCTTGCCAAATTTTATCGAAATCCGTTCAGTGGTTTAGACGTGAAATGGTAACATATAGACAGACAGACAGAGTTACTTTCGAATTTATAATATTAGTACTTATAGATGTTCTTTAATTCCAAACCAATATTTTATCCCCTTCAACCAATTAGACTAATCTTCCATCACATGTGAAGCCTCCCTCTTTTATCTACCTATCTATAGACATATTATAAATTAAAGTCCCTTTTCGTGTTTGTATGTTCGCGTTGTGCTTCTAAACCACGCAACCGATTTTAATGAGGTTTTCACCATCGTTTAGAGAATTTCTTCCGAAAGGTTTATGTGTATAATACGTCAATATTAAAGTTACTTATAACTAGTTTCCGCCCGCGGCTTCGCCGGCGTGGTATGTCGATAAAAAGTAGCTTATGTCCTTTGTCAGGCTCTACCAAATTTCATTTAAATCGGTTCAGTAGTTTTGGCGTGAAAGCGCGACAGACAGACAGACAGACAGAATTACTTTCGCATTTATAATATTAGTAAGGATTGAGAAATCTTGATGTTTTGTCAAGTCGTAAAAGCCGTGCAAAGCAGGAGCGCGTCGCTAGTTGTTAATAAAACAATTAATATTCGTTACACGATGTTAGCCGATGTTTCCCGATGTTTTGGCTCCGTCCGCATATATTAGCATGTTGTTACGTTCCGGACAGCCGGATGGACGGACAGATATACGTGTAATTAGACTGTAAATTAAATGGGACGGTGAAATGCGTTTGTTACGAGTGTGACATTATAAACTACTGAATACAACATTTTTGAGAGTGGCAACCTAAAGTCGTGTACGGAGGCCGTGTACATACTTAACTAAACATACATAACTGTCAAAATGCGAGTTTGCTATCACGTCTGATTTTTGCATAGTTATTCTGTACTCCGCACGGGTCGATCCATCATTTTAAGCTACGCTTGCCGGGGTTGGTCTATGGATGGGTGACCATCTTTACATACCGAGACTCTTCCATGTCTCGGAAAGCACGTTCAGCTGTTGGTCCCGGTTGTCATTCGTGGATCTTTAACAGTCGTTAATGGTCGTCAGAAGCCCGAAAGTCTGACAACCAGTCTTACCAAGGGGTATCGTAATGCCCAGTTACTGAGAGGGTTCATCGAAGTATTTCTTTTCTTATGTAGAGGGTCAGAAAGTAGTACAAAAAATGTCTTATGTAATAAGAATAAATGCACAGCCCATTATAAGTTTCTCTTATAAATAAACGTAGTAGGTATTAGGTAGTTTTAGATAATGGTGGTATATTAAATGTATTAAATTCAATGCCAACGTAATCTAATTCACTTTCATTACTCACCAATTAAAACTAAACCACAGAAATAATTAAGAAGTACGGAATGGAAAAAAATACCAGAACAATTAAGGGTGCGTTTCCACTAATGCGTAATTTATGTAAAAACGCGACGCGGCGCGGCACAAATCCAATTACACACTCGTCGCGATGGATGATAAGGACAGTGTGCTGTTCATCCATGGTGGTTAGCAAGCAGCTTTCATTTGGATGAGTAATCACTCTTTTAAGGATTTCAATAATACGTTTATTATCCTTTTCTTTATAGAGATTGGAAGGTGTGCTTTACTAGTATTATGAGAGACGATTGAATAACATTTGTAGGAGTTGATATTTGACAGTTCATTCTTTGACATTGGCATTTTTGACAGTTCATTCTTTTTCGTGTGGTTAGTGACAATTTAATTTTTTTTTTTTTTCTTTAGGAAATCATCAAATCAATTCTCCCGCTCTGGGCGGAGCGGTAGGGCGTGTCAGACTTTTACTGACTAAAACCCACCCGTGTTCCTTCAGTTACCAACGGCTTAACGTGCTTTCCGGACACCAGAAGGATTTTTTTTTTTTATGAAATAAAAATAATAGTTCTAGTCAATATGCAAACCACGTTACAACTCTCACACATTTTAAAAGCTGGTCTTATAAAAGCTGGTTCCTTATCTCCAAGTTTCTAAAGCATGCTAATACGGAAATATAAAAACTTATCGGGTATAGATCGATGTGTTTCAAACTCCGTGGTGTCAAACTTGCGACAATAAGCGGCCATCTTAAAAACATACGATTCCAATTTCAAAATGCAGCGTGTGATGTACGGCTGCAAGAAAGTACTGTCGCGTGTTTTTTTTTAACAACTTCCTAATTGATATAGAGTTTATCATAATCATCGTTTTCGATTCAAACCATTTCCGTAACATTTAATTTACAATTAAATATTCGTAAAATAAATAACTTGATATTTTGACACTTCCGTAATCCATTAAAAAAAGGTTAAGGGTCTTTGAAATTGAAACACCCAAATAACGGAGCAAGCATGGCAAAAACAAAAAAAAAAAACAATTAAATCATTTAATTGTCTCCAAATTACATCAACGCCAATAAAATATAACGTTTAATATCCTTAATGAGCTCAATCAAAAATAAATTTATGTCTCACTAAACATTTAAATCACAACAATTCAAATTAGCCATAATAAATTAAATTTCGCTATCACAATAAATTAATGATTCATTGCGGAAAAGCTTTTGTAACGTAAAGTATTGTAGGTACTGTTTATTGAAACGAACCATAAATTGGCACTTTACTTTATATATAAAATTTGATCATTTTCATTTAATTATTCGTGTGGTAGATGGATACTTGATTGATTGCTTAATTACAGTAATACGATAATTGTTTGCATTATTTATTGTGAAACATTTTCAATTTAATGTCCATTATAGGTGATCGTGTAAAAATAAAATTGGATAATGGAGCAGCCAATTTGTATAAACCTTAAAATAAGGTATCATTAATGTAGGTGTATGTGTGCAGCTTTTAAATGATGATATTTATAGTACTACTTATGTCACAAGGATAATTAACTGTAGCTAGTAACTAATTAAATCCATTTTTTATATCGCTGTCGCTTGATTTGATCTTTAATAAAAATAAAATACGAACAGTAATTTCTTGGTGCCATACCTAAGAGGGAGTGTCCAATGACACCTCGCTGTTTTGAAATAAGAATGCCGCGTTCGCAATTTGAAACTACGAATTACATGTTTAAAAAACGTAGGGGGCCGTATTTTTCTTTTTTGCTTATATTTAATGCCGCAGTAATCATGCATTCGTACAAACAGATTTGATTCTAAAATAGACTTTAAACACTCTGAATAAAGCGTTGTTTGTTTTTCAAGGACGGAAAAATAAGTTGGTCGAATTACACAAAGCCGTTTATTTTCCTTTTGTTGAGTATTAACGCGTCGATTTGGGCGTTAAGTTCCTTTTTTGAAAAATGAATAGGTAAATAGTGTTGGGTCGTGTTACAAAGCTTCTAAATCATAGATATTTTATCGATTATAGACTAAGTAATACTATTCTAATGGCTATTACAATAAGGTTCACATTAGAGATCGTCCTGATATTTAGAAATAAATTATAACTCAAAAGCTCTTTTATGGAGTCATTGATGGAAATTAGAAACGAATCACTTTATATTTTAAAACGTATTAAAGTTTGTTTTTTTGTTCGCCGTTTTATATTTTTTGCAGATCATGAGAAGAATTGTGTGACAATTTCTTGGATTAGAATCACATTCAAATGGTAGCCAATCACACTTTAAAAAGTCCGACTGGATTTCATATTGATGTTTTATTTTATCTTCATCTATTTTAGCTTGCTTTTTAACGATTTAGTCGATGATAAAATACGTTATTTTTAGTAATAAGGTCGTTTTTGACATAGCACTATTTTAAACAAACTTTAGATGTAGACAAGGCTAGTGAAGCCAAGTTCAAGAAAATAACTGGTGACGTAGGTATTTCATTGAAGTGGTCAACAGTTTCTTAAAAACACTAGTTTTGTCGCTTAGGACGCTTTTCAAGAAATGGTTAAAAACAAGGTCGTTTATCCACCAAAACCATAAAAACATTTGCATTTCTTCAGGAGCACACGGTAAGGGACACGTATTATTCAAATAACGGTTACCTAATTTAAAGAAATAATGTTAATTGACTATTAATTTACCATCACAATAGTGATGTTCAGTATATCCGTTACCTCCAATACTCGATTATAGAGACGTAGGTATAATTAGTTACCTAGCATTAGGGAAATTAGAAGTGACACGTCAACTGTCAGGGGTGACAATGTCACCTTTATTTTAATTGTTACGTCAGTGACATCTGCTGGGTTTTTTATTTATTTTATTGACGTTGTAGATAGGAATGTTTTATTGTTTTAGTTAGGTGAACATTAATTTTGTTGATTTAAGAAATGTTAATGCAAATAGGCATTTACGGTTAGTAGATGCTGGACTAATATGAAGATGGATTATTTATTACAAGCGTTTGTATCTCAAATGTTACAGGGATGATCACTAATCATCTCTGTAACATCTTATAAACCCCTCCCTCTTCTTCCCTTCCTTCTTTAAATATAGGAATATCCTATGTACACACGGCTACACATCAAGCTATACATTTCCAGTTTATGCTGATCTCGCATTGTATAGGATTTCCGTACAATGCGAGGTCAGCTTATACTGGAAATGTATAGCCGTGTGTACCATATCCTGGTTTTACCTTAGAAAAGATAGCAATCAAAGATAAGCCTAAAAAATGTGCTTACCAATGACTGAAAAATGTTAATTTAACTAAAATTCCACTATCATTAATACACATTTTATCTTCCAATGAATGGATGGTCGATTTTTAACAATTAATGCTCGAGAACCGTGGGCATCGGACATTAATTCTGTCGCCCCTCTGAACTGGACATCTAAGTAGGTAGGGATGGGAGGTGTGTGCGATTACGGGTAGTAGGGACTTGAGACAACATTCTTGCTGTTAGAATAGATAAACATGCAATGTGTTTAGTGTTGTAATTTAATGCTTGTAAGTGTAATATTTTTTCTATTTTTATTACTGACTGCCCAAAAAGGAGTGTAATGTTTTCAAGGTTCATGTATGTATGTATATACGTGAGTTTCTTTAATCCACCATAACTTTTAAATGTCTGAACGTATTTGCATGGGGTATCGTTCGACTGCAATGACAATTTTATCAACTTGTTTTTTACTTTTTAGTTAGGTTTTTAGCAGGGCAGTCGTGTTTCCTAATTAAGTAACTATTTATTTTTTAGAATTATAATTACAAAAGTCACGAGAATTCCGAGATTTAACAACCGTTTAGACGACCGCTAGAAGTACGAGAGAGTTTATGTTTTCGTACATATCTATATGACTGGTGAGCATGAGGTACTGGATACGATTCCCTGGTCGGGCAAACTGTTATTGGTTTTTTCCGGACCTCGGAGTCTAGAATCTGGTCTGAGCCCTTCAACTGGGCCCTCACCCCATACACCCACATAGGATTTGAACATAACTGGCTAAATGTGGTACCTACTATATATTGGTACACCTCTGCCTAACCTTTCGGGGAAATATAGACGTTATGTTATGTTATATCTATTCTATGACAAATACTTTGTCGATTGTGTTGTGTTAAATCTTTTGCATTCCTACGTGATAAAATATGGCTTAACTCTAATATTTTTGTCATCATTTGCTGATACCCATATTTGCAAAATAAATTATCTTTTATCTTTTAGGTGCTGATAGTTTTGTCCTACGCGGATCTCATGCACGATGTGTAAAGGCTAACGAAATCTCATAAACAAATCGAAGGTAAGTAAAAAAAAATAGGTGCATTGTTAAAAACATTAACCAACTCCAAACTCTACAAAGCAGAATGACATAATTTATCAGTTAAAACTAAATGAATAAAGCAGTTGCCAGTGGTCAAAATACTCCGTATCTAATTGTAATTTTATTTAAATGGCGACACCGAATAGCGGGGGCGCGTGGCCCACATTAGGGGATGATATTTCAAACGGCGGAGATACGCATCTTTGCTTACCCCTCAATGTGTACGTGTGATGATATTTTAATATAAGTTAGTTTTTGGTAAGCCGTTTTTTATAAGCAGCTGTTAATGTTCAATCGACTAATGCGATTAGTGCATCGATTAGCAGATTAATAGATTATAAAATCGACTAAAAATACTGAATTTTATTTTAGTGGATCCACTGTTGGTTTTTAAGGTTCCGTAATCAACAAGGAACCCGTATAGTTTTTACTTAGTGAATCGCAATCTCTCATTCCATATAGTACACACATTTACAGTTTATGCTGATCTCGCATTGTAGGTGATTGTACGATTTCCGTACAATGCGAGGTCAGCTTCACATTACTAGCTCGCCGGCCGATAAGGACCAGGCCCGGGTCGATGGCGCGTCGTGTTCCACGCGCGCCTCAAAGAGATGTCAGCACAATTGACGGGGTCCGCTAGGACCGATACCTGCCAATGTGCGGGAAAGTCCGAAAGGGATACCGGGACCTTGGCAACAGGCAACTAAACGAACACGGGTGGGTTTTAGTCAGTAAAAGTCTGACACGCCCTTCCGCTCCACCCAGAGTGGGAGAAGTCATTGGATGACTTCCCACACTAAAAAAAAAGCTTCACATTACTGGGCTCGTATAAACCTGCCTTAAAAGTCAGTAAATCTCTGACATACAAAGGTATGTCAGAGTTCCCCGAAAGACCATAAAGAAATACCACACGAAAAATCTGGAAAATATACCTTCACGCTGATCGGAGGAAGCCCCAATTTGGAGCTAGCTCTGAGCATTAATCCGTGCTCAAAGCCCCTGGTAATAACGTTACTTTGACTACACTATACTCTGTTTTTTGTTACCGTTCGCCGGGTGGAGTACTGGGGCACTTTTTAATTCTTTTGACGCTGGTTCGGGAGGCACGTATGTGATGAGAGGGGTTTACACTGGCCTGTGAGATGGGAGATGGTATGTTCATAGCAGTAAAAGGTCGGAGACGATTTCTCAATTTCATCAGACTTTTTTTTATTAGGTACAAGCTTTATATTAGCGTGCTCAGGGGGCCCAAGTCTACTAATTTACAAATGTGTCAGTGGTCTCACAATGATCAGTTTTTGACAGATATGCCATACAAAATCTGTCAAAAACTCATCATTGCGAGACCACTGACACGTTTGTAAATTAGTAGACTTGGCGTGTTCGTGTGTGTTTCCGGTTACTCCAATTATCATCAATTTTTCAAGCACTTCCTGGCATCCGATTGAGCTGAAACTTGGCATACTTATATAACTACCGAGACATTTTGAAAAAATGATACTATGGAGCTGGTCTGATGATGTAGCTGGAAGTTGGCCATAGGAACTCCTCAATCAAACAAGATAGTAACATCGTGTTTGGACTCATCTGCTATGTATTCACCAGTGGTTTGACACTAGGTGGTGTTCAGGGTCTGATGATGGAGCCGGAAGATGGCCCTGGGAAAACCCTTTTTAGTTCATTAAAAGCTTGTTTTTAAAAAGATTTTAACTTATATTTTATTTTAAGGTCCGAATTTTATGCAGAGTTGTCAATAATTGAAAGTAATAATTTTGCCGGCTGGTCGATTCACACGAAATACGTATTTCGGGAGTTGTCGATTCGCCCACAAATAATTAATTTCGTGCGAATAGCCACAGAAACTTTCTTAATTTTATTTTTATTTATATAATTAATGTTATACTTTTTGCTGTGCCCTTACAGTGTCCGTAATTGTACCTTAGCTTTAAGCCATTGTAATATCTTATACACATTATGGAATGCAAATAAAATATGAATATGAAAAAAAAAATTTAATTGTGAGGATTCCTACGAATTTAATCGCAAGATTTCTTCAGATAAAAAAACTAAAAAAAATGTGGAAACGTCGAAATTTTCAATGATGTTGTTGTTGTTGAACATTGGGTTTCTAAATAACCACTGTAGTAATAAGTAGAGGGAGCTCTATTATGCACACCTTCAATTTCACTCACAATCCGTCATCAAAATGAAAGACATTGTTATTGCAAGTGTGTTACGCAATTAGCTCGCTCTGTTTGCTATTGCTATTTTATGCCATTTATTCCCATTACATCATCATTATCATCTGCCTAGCTTTTTCTCAAGTTCTATGTTGGGGTCAGCTTCCAGTCTAACTGGATGCAGCTGAATACCAGTTTTTTACATGGAGCGACTGCCTATCTGACCTCCACAACCCAGTAACTGGGTAATACGATACCCCTTGGTAAGACTGGTTGTCAGAGTTTCGTGCTTCTGACGACCCGTAACGACTGTCAAAGATCCACGAATAACAGTCGGAACCAACGGCTTAACGTGCTTTCCGAGGCACGGAGGGTTCTCGATATGTATAGATGGTTACCCATCCACGGACCAACCGCGGCAAGCGTAGCTTAACCTGATTTATCGAACTGTGCGGTTATTATTAGTTAGCTAAAAACCCCCCATTATTCCTTTATCATAACTATATTTATAGGTAAACAAAACTCAAGCTTGACTAGTGAGAAAGCATCTTCATTTACTAAATATCAGCCAGTGATGTGAAAAAGTTATCGATAAAAATCTAAAACTTTATTTCTTGTTGATCTGAAAGTTACTTCTCTAGTCTGTGTGAGCATACGGCGCACTAAAATACAAGGCGATATATGTGCCTTCCTCTTATCATAATAATAATAAAACTGTGTGTTCCCTTACCTCTGTAATAATGTTGAGTAAATTAAGAGCCGTATCCACGAGAACACTGCCGATAAACTGTCCTGCAGGTTGGTTGAAGATTTGTGAAATACCCAATTGTGTAACTTTTTTGGAAAGAAATAAAATAAAAAAACTTTTTAATTGTTGTCTCGAGTAACACTTTTAGTATTTTAGGGACAACCAAATATGGACGTTTGAGGTTAATCCTAAAATAATGAATTTGATGCACGTCTTGGTCAATTGCACCTTCTTTCCATTGGTGTAAAAGCTTTAATATTACAGTCTAACTTGATAATGTTACGGTCAAAAATATTAAAACCATCGACAATCATCCGCCGACGCGTCCCATCCCTATAAGCCGAGGTATTTTCGCATCAAGCCAGCACGAGCCATCGTATATCATTTTTATCATTTTTATTCAATCCTTTGCCGAAACCGTACTTTTAGGCGAACTCTTTTAATTCATTTTACAATGATAACTGCGGACGGGTTGCCTTTTTTTTTGTTCATCATATATTACTTTGGACTGAGTCTATGGCTTCGGTGGGGGTTAGTCCTGTTATGGTGAACGTATTTGGTACAACCTTTATGGTAACGACTGGATTGAATATTACTTCTTGCACAGTAGGCTAAACTGACTGTACCGGTGGCACAGGTCGCTCCATGTAAAATACTGGTATTCAGCTGCATCCGGTTAGACTGGAAGCCGACCCCAACGCTAGGCAGGGGCCTAAAACGGCCACATTAGTAATTCCTCTAAAAGTAATTCATTTCCTGAATTTCCAGCTGTCATTAGTAATTCCTCTAATTTGACATAAAAGAAATTCTTAATATGTGGCCCATTTTAAGAATCTCCATATAAAACTCTCAAACAGATGAATTATTTTGTAATACGAATTACACGCGGATCATGTTATGAATTGTCAGTTTGTGACATTTTACGATAATTCATAATATTTGTTTGGTACAATATTTGCAACCGAACAGCTCAGCACCTTTGCCTCCTTGCATTTCCATAAATGCATGTATCGCAGCTATTACCAGTTAGAACTTCCTATTATGATTCTGCCAAAGTAGCTGTTTTAAGCCCCCTGCAGATGCCAAAATCTGACTGTGCCACCAGCATCAAACGCGCCAACCGCAACGCAACTAACTGCACGTCAGACGTAAATATCAGTTATGCAGTCATTAGCTTTACTCCTGTATTTATGGGCGCGCTCGCTGACGCCATACACGCCGACGTCCATACACGTTGGTTTTAGCGAGAGAAATGTTTTTTGATTAGTCGATTTTCTGCCACGCAATGTCGTTGAAATCACAAAGGTATGTTTTCGCTGAGATCACAAAGGTATGTTTTCGCTGAGATCACAAAGGTATGTTTTCGCTGAGATCACATAGGTATGTTTTCGCTGAGATCACAAAGGTATGTTTTCGCTGAGATCACAAAGGTATGTTTTCGCTGAGATCACATAGGTATGTTTTCGCTGAGATCACAAAGGTATGTTTTCGCTGAGATCACAAAGGTATGTTTTCGCTGAGATCACAAAGGTATGTTTTCGCTGAGATCACAAAGGTATGTTTTCGCTGAGATCACAAAGGTATGTTTTCGCTGAGATCACATAGGTATGTTTTCGCTGAGATCACAAAGGTATGTTTTCGCTGAGATCACAAAGGTATGTTTTCGCTGAGATCACAAAGGTATGTTTTCGCTGAGATCACAAAGGTATGTTTTCGCTGAGATCACAAAGGTATGTTTTCGCTGAGATCACAAAGGTATGTTTTCGCTGAGATCACAAAGGTATGTTTTGGAGTCTAGATTGTGATTTATTGGGCATAATTATGAAGTAGCTATTGCTCGCGACTTCTGTCTGCGATCCAGGATGAAAAGTAGCCTATGTCCTTCTCCAGGTCATGGTCTACCTATGTGCCAAAGGAGATCATTCATTTTAGGCTAAATAATGAAAGTCCCCACTTTCGCATTTATAATTTAGGATTATGAGTGTAGATGCAAGACCTAGGTTCAGGCAAGGCTTTGGTAAAATGAAGGCCCAAAATAAACATTTTATGCTTGCCTACCTAACTTTTCATTTAAGGCTCTTACATACTGGCGCGATTCGCCGCGCGACGCGACGCCGTCGCATTGTTCGCCGTGAAGTTTTCTCAGAAATTGTTTTGTTAAAATTCGCGTCGCGCGGCGAATCGCGCCAGTATGTAAGAGCCTTTACGCTTCTTTTCATAAATATGCCTATTGAATGATTGAAGGAAATCCCACTTACAGTTGGTCATACTACACTCAAAAGCACAGTGGTAATACTGGTACTACGAAAATCACCCTTACTGCAATGACATAAAGGTCAATGTCAAATTGTTACCGCTTTCAATGTCAAATTGTTTGCGCAGCGAGTTATAAAGTTCACTCATCCTCCATAGAAAAGGGAGGATCCTCAAACCAGCCGGGTGTCGTATCTGGTGGGCTACTGCCCGACCTAGCAATATTGATACATTAGTAGTGACGTGACTCAAAAGGCTGCCCAACTTAAATGGGACTGGGCAGGACACGTCTGCCGCATGCCGGACAAACTGTGGGCCCACATAGCACAGAACTGGTGCCCTGAGACAGTGAGACGGGGTCGCGGCAGACCACGTAGGAGATGGCGGGACGAGCTGGATAGGTTCCATCAAAACTGGAAAGAAGATGCGCGGGCTCGCGAAAGATGGAAGGAGTGGAGGGAGGCCTTTGCCCAGGTGTGGGACAGCGTAGGCTAGGAAAAAAAAAAAGTATTAGACTGTTGCTGTACTACTATGCGAAAACGGTGCATATCCTTGGTGCGCAGGGTCCGGGCTAGCTTCAGCGGTATTCATAGATATAGGCCTCCCCCATGTACCGCCACTTCGACCGGTTCTGTGCATCTCGCATCCAGCGGATTCCTGCAGTCTTCTCCAGGTCATCGGTCCACCTCGTGGGAGGCCTTCCAACGCTACGTCTCGGTACAAGGTCGCCACATACGTGCCGGTACTGAGCAATCGAAGTTCGCAAAATGTCTGTGTATGTTTTTAATTTTGTACCGACTACTTGATAGTGGAAATAAACGTTTTTAAATTTTTTATTAGGGACTTAATCTAGGTTCTAGCAATTTGTGCATTTTGCACTTGCGTGCTCAAGAAAGTGCAGAATTATCTAAATTGAGCATCTTGATAATAAAAGCACAATAAAATTAATAACCAATAAAAATATCCATCATCTTTCCAAATTGCCCAAAATACATATATATGCCTCCTTAAGTTCTGAGTTGAGCTCCACTATTACTGACAAATGCTTGCACTGACTGGACAGGTGCACTCAAATCTGTGTGGTTCTTTCCTCAAAAGACCATTTCAGACTCTTATCTACATGGTCCTCATATGGCCTGACCAAGATTATGTCTGGACTTTAAAGGAGACGGTGACCTCTGAGTTTGTTTCGTCCTTTCTTCTCAGAGTAGTCAGATAGGAAACGCCGACCTCATCTAGCTTATTTTTACAACTTTTTAATATGACGTGTAAAAGTGATTCCAATATCCTATTTACAGAATAAACAATTTCATTTCATTACAAATCTGCTTTGTACATCCAAAAAAAATACTACAGACCCCACACTATTGGCAACAGACAACCAAAATAATACTAATACCACTAGAAAACAATGGTACCCATCATAAGTAGCTACAAGCTACAGACGCCATGTAAAAAAATGGTCTGTGGATACTACAATAGCTCCCGACTTCGCCCGACAAAGGATCCGATCAGAATAAAGATAACATCATATTTTGCGTACCAGCGAAGTTTTGTGTGGGCTAGGTTATGAGAAAAAGCGATTTCTTTTTATCGAGTTTTTTTTTTTTGTCTGATTGAACGTCAACTTCGATATAATGAGGATGTAGTTTGAAACGGTTTAAAAAGTCTTAAAGAGAAATAGACTAATTCAAGGGATGCTGAAAATATCCTTATCCTTACATATATAACATATAATAAAACAAACTCCTCAGCCGCGTCTATCTGTCGTCCTGTTCGCGATAAACTCAAAAATTACTGCACCGATTTTCATGCTGTTTTCACCAATGGAGAGTCGTTCTCGAGAAAGGTTTTAGTATATAATAACCGACATCCACGCGGGCGAGGCCGCGGGCTTCAGCTAGTACTATATAAAACTGCTAAAATAATTAAACAGTTTTAACAGAAGTCCTTATTGATTTTGATCAGAGATACAAAATAAATAATATTTATTAAGGTAAAAAAAAGGAAAGAAAACAAGAAAAAAAATTACATTTAAAAAATCCATCGTGTCCACGACACGAAAATGCTAAGTTGTAAAACAACAAAATAGGCTAATAGGGAATATGCATGTGATTCAAATATGGGTAAATTTTTTTTTTATAAACAAAATTACTTCAGAATTATGCCTCCATCAATATTTTTGAATAAAATTTCTTTTTGAGCGAGAAATTATTTTTTTTAAAGTCCCAAAAAACTGTGGGTAATTCAAATACTTGAAAAGGCTAAGAGCGGATGTGACATAACAATCCGGGATAACAATCAAAATGTCAATGTCAAGTCAATCAGCAAGTGTCAAGTCAATGTTATACGCTCATAGAAAAAGGAGTGTTTGACGTTGACTTGACAGTTGCTTGTCTGTTTTCACGGACTATGACGTCACCACACCAAGCGCGCCAAATGGAGGGCGTTTAAATAGCCCGGATAGGTTAGATATTAAAAAAGGTACTTTAAATTCCTTTTTTGCCGTCGAATTTTTTTTAACTATTATTTCACGATGTAAACTATCGAATAAAAATACTAAAAAAATACATGCATTATTCCCTATTATACTCCAATAAAAAAAATTAAAAAAGTATGTTTTTTTAATATCGTAGATTAATTTGACATTTCAAGTGATTGTTGTTTGTTTTTATAATTTGGAGTTTGACATTTGCACCTATCTAATTAGTCTACGAGATTAAAAAACGGACTATAGATATTTCTTTCGAAATATTAATTGTATATTTCCCGCTTTCCGCTCTGCTACCCGCCACCGCTCATCATTTCCCCCGCTAACCGAGGGAGCGTTAAGGGTGCTTCACACGAGTTATTAGCCCTTTTGTAGAGTGCTCTTATATTTCACGCACCGCTGCCGGCAGTCCGTGTGGCGATGCTTTGTGCTGTGTGTCCAGGGGATAAATGAATGATATTGATTGCTAATGAGAGCAGATTCGAGTTCTGCCTGTTTGATTTTTGTTGAAAACGTTTTTTTGTGTGGCAGTTTATTTATTGAATTACTAGCAGCGCCCCGCGGTTTCACCCGCACAAGACTATATCCCGTAGGAATAACGGGATAAAAAGTATCCTATGTGTTAATGCTGGTTATAAACTATCTGTGTGCCAAATTTCATCAAAATACCTTCAGTAGTTTTTGCGTGGAAGAGTAACAAGCATCCATCCATCCATCCTCACAAACTTTCGCGTTTATAATATTAGTAGGATGTGGGTATAGTGAATCTGTGCTATATATACCTGATATACGTAGAAGTTTAGGTATATTCTATTTTACTTCAGCTTTTGCTACCCTGTTCTGGTAGATCTACCGTGAAACTTACTTGGCTGGACTGGACATAGCTTCCAGTTAACAAGAATGGTCATATGGTACACATCAAGCTATACATTTCCAGTACCTATAAGTTGACCTTGCATTGTACTGAAATCCTATACATAAATTCAAAATTGTTTTAAAATTATCTTACTTCATACGTAACAATGTCAGCTTCATAAACAAATATTAATCAGTAATCTAATCTCATAAACCAGAACCGTCTGGCATATTAAAGTTAAACGATTAAAAAAAAAACAACTTTTCCACATGACCACTCAAAAAGTACCGAAAATGCTGCACAAAGGATACAAAATAAAACAACCGTATCATATTTTAAAATAAAGAAAACAGTTATTGGCCAAAAAAGGTCTATTGTAAACTAAAAACGGATTAAATGCGGCTAATTTAACAAAACTGGAATCAATGGCGCGTAAAATTGCAAATGTTTGTCTATGTCCGCAAGATGGCCGCTTGACAGTTGGTAGAAGCGCGCCAAAACCCTTTGGGATCTGTCAAACGTAAGCAGATGGCGGTAATTTGCAATAATAACGATTGGTTGACGATTTCATTGTTATTTATTGTAGTGTGATAATTGTTTGGACAAGATAACTGTATGTGGATGACAATTATTAGATTTACAATACCTTGCTGTGAGTTTAATTGTCTCGTTTGCTCCCGGGAGGGGTTTATAAGGCTATTGGCGACAGTTGTTAGGAATAGAAATGGTAGCAAAAGATGTAGCGATCAGCCGCATCTTTCATATCAAATGAGTAAACGGTAAAGATAAGAATTTTTTTTTTTTTTATTTCAACAAATGCGTTTCAATATACTTACGACTAAAACATAAAGCATATTATTAAAGTCAATATTTGAATAATCTGACTAACTGTAAGTTTCAGTGACTTTAAGTGAGAGTCAGTGATTTTCCGTAGGAACAAAGCCATTGTAGGTATGTACAATATTAATTTCAGCAAAATCATTAATCTAACGTAAAAGTCATGAACCTCTTGTATTTAAAGACTCATACTAGAAGTAGAAGCATAAATTAGAGACAATCTGCTATTTTTTATAAAAATAAGACTTTAAATTTTAAAAATTAATTTATTTAAAATCCCAAAAAACAACTCCTATAGAAACCAAAATAACACCAGTGACCTATAAGAAACGATATCAAAGCTTGTAATCATTGCGAGAACGAAAAAAGCGAAATTAATTTAAAAAGCTCTGCTATCAATTACATTGTTAAAAATCATACGCGTGCGCACAATCTAGTTATGAATAACGATGAAAATAACGTTGATATAACGATGTGAGTCCGCTTTGAAGTCGTTAATTATGGTTGCCTGAGGCTCGAGTTACGTATTACGCTTGATTTTCAAACTATGTAGGTGGGTTAAGGTGGTTTTACACTGTATGTGTGCCTCGGATTGAGTATTAATAAATTTAAAAAAAGGCATATAATTATGTAAAGGAAATGTGTGTGGATCACGAAACTGAAAGTTTTTCTTCCAAATACAGATTTAATGACTAGATAATGATTTTGATGAAGTCAAAAGTATCAAAATTAAACAAATATCCACTGCCTCTTGCCTTTAGGCAACTCAAGAGGCTCATGGTCGTCTATAAAATGGAGAAGAGGCGGGAGACATGTTTATTTGATGAAGAATGAAAGGCGACTAACAAAAGGTATTTAAAAGGTAGATGTGAGTGGAAACGCCCTAGGAGGACATAAAATATAGCAACCTTATTGGTGATGTTCTACAGAAACGTCAGGAGCATAGTACTCGCAACAGGCGTGCGAGTATGACCAGAGCGCCTAGACAAATACAACGACTTTCAACAGGATTGACAATTTGACATAAGCTTTTCGTGAGCTTATGTCAGTTCTATACATTTTTCCTTTTTCCATCATCGATAGCGCTGATAGAATGTCACTTTGTCTAGGGTGTATGAACGTTAACAAGACAAAATGAGTATGTAAGGATTCTGCCTACCACCATGGGAAGAAGGCGTAACTTTATGTACCTGTGTTTGTATGTATTTATTTTTACCTCTTACAACTATCTTTACTGATCTTAGACCTAATTCTATCTTAAGGAAGATATTGGTACCTATTCATCGCTAAAAGGCATAATCAGCTTCGATTTCACTTAAAACAAGGCAGCTCTAGTGTAACATTACCTTTACATTATTCATACATTAGAATATATTATAATATTATGTAATGCTTATATTGAACGTTCATTATTCACAAACACTTGAACCTCTTGTCTTTGGCAATGGATTATTACAAGCGTTTGTATCTCAAATCTTTACCGTATAAGTATGTTACAGGGATTGTTATCTCTAATGTTTACCGTATTTATGTTACAGGGATGATCACTAATCATCTCTGTAACATCTTATAACCGGGTCCCTCCTCTTTCTTTCCTTCTTTAAATATTGACGTTAACGTGTCTTGTGGTTGGTTGATGGGTTTTTTTGACAAAATAGCACTTATTTTGTATTACGATTAAAATAGTTCTCCGAACGAAGTGACACACTTCTATAACTAAACATTAATTTAATCTTTAACAAAAATTGTTGCAGAGATGAGGCTTGAACTTAACGACATAAAACAACAAAAAACAGGGGACCCCAACCGGCCACATTAGCAATTCCTGTTTAAGCAGTTCATTTCCTGAATCCCAGCTAATATCATTAGCAATTTCTCTAATTTGACATAAAAGCATTTATAATTTGTGGACCATTTTACGAATCTCCATAGAAAACTGTCAAACAGATGAATTATTTCGTAATACGAATTACACGCAGATCATATCATATCATATGAATTGTCAGTTTGTGACATTTTACGATGATTCATAATATTTTCATAATATGATTCTGCTAAAGTGACCGCTTTAAGCCCCAGGTAAATAAACCTGTAACGTGTTACCTACCTAGCTTGTAAATGATAACTGTAAGCGCTAATTGTACATTACTTACCTAGATATTAGACTGTATGCTTTCTGAAGAATAAATTAATAAATTAAAATAAATAAATTAGTTTAAAATGTTCACTTTTTTATTAGAACCAGCCGGTCTGTAGCAGACCTTTTGCCAAAAGCTTTAATCACATGTGCCCATTAACGTAGAATTAAAAATCGCCACCGGTTAGGGGGAGTAATAGCTAAATCATGTAACTGTACCCCGTGCCCCGTTTGTACCCCTACCCCGTTTTACCCCTATTGCCTCATTTAGGGGTGTTATGGTAATATCATATTGTGGGGTACCAATTTGTTTGTTGGTTTATTTGGTGATTATTGAGTTATCTTAATGTTTGATAAATGTTTGATTTAAATCTGTGATTTTGTTGGTTGATTTAGCGATAGATACTTTGTCAAATAGTCCCCTATTTGACAAAGTAGAATTAGTGTTAGGCATTTACCTAATAGGTTGACAAGGGAAAAAATACGTAGGTTGACTGTAGTAGCAGTAGAGCTTCTAGTGAACCGAAAATGAATACCACTATTTGCTTTTTAGAGTTTCGTACCCAAAGGGTAAAACGGGACCCTATTACTAAGACTCCGCTGTCTGTCTGTCTGTCCGTCTGTCACCAGGCTGTATCTCATGAGCCGTGATAGTAGTTGGACAGTTGGATTTTTTACAGATGATGTATTTAAAAAAAAACAGAATTAAATAAATATTTAAGGGGGTCCCATACAACAAACGTGATTTTTATGCCGTTTTTTATAGATAATGGTACGGAACCCATCGTGCGCGAGTCCGACTCGAACTTGGCCGGTTTTTTTAGTATACTAAAGCATGACATTTCTTCAGGGATGAGTTCTCAGCGGCAATCCAATATCCTGAGTCTGGAGGTGAGAGTAGGTGCTCCCTCGTGGCCTGTTCGTCAACCTAAACAGAAGAAGTCATTGGTATAGATATCAACAATGTGTTATTTGATAGTATTTTTTTTTTAATTACAAGGACAGCTTATCGATCGATCTTCCTAGCCTTTTCCCAACTATGTTGGGGTTGGTTTTCAGTCTAACCGGATGCAGCTGAATACCAGTATTTTACATGGAGCGACTGCCTATCTGACCTCCACAACCCAATAATAACTGGGTCCTGTCTTAATACGATTCCCCGTGGTAAGACAGGACAGCTTATAAAACCATAAAAAACACTTTGATCTACTTTATCACCACACCATTCCAAAACCACATGAGACCAAAAGCATTAATAAAAAAATTATCTAAACAACTGTTAGAGAAACACGACCAATTTTACGGAAGACCCATCTTCTGGTACATTTGCTCCCCCAATTACCCCAATGAGAGTAGTCGCTAGGGAGGGGAATTCCCATAGGTACTGGGGTACTTTAATGATCATAAACAGTGGCTAAATGATCGAATGGTTGGCCCTTTTGTAGTGGAGTGCGTTGTGATGTGCCTTATGTGTTTATTTATAATGTACTTTCATGTTTGGTTAACTTACTTACGTCGGTGGTTTATAGATAAATGTGTCTTGGTTTTTTGATGGCTTTGCGTTCTTCAAATTGGTCTGTTACAGTCAATCATAAGAATATAATTTATTAGTCCATTGTTACAAAGTAAATTGCATGCTGCAAATAGAATAATTTAACATAGTTATTAATACAGTGGTCCCCAAACTATACAGCGCCGGTATCTGAGTTGCGTTATCTTACATTTTAATCGAGACATGTTTGTGTTTGCTTAAATTTAACTTCAGGACGTTTGAAAATGGACAGAATTCGTAATAATTAGCGAACTATCAAGATATGATAAAAACAAAATCAAAAACAATCTGCGCAGCCTTTTCCTAACTATGTTGGGGTCGGCTTTCAGTCTAACCGGATGCAGCTGAATACTAGTATTTTACATGGAGCGACTGCCTATTTGACTTCCACAAACCAGTAACTGGGTAAAACGATACTCCTTGGTAAAACTGGTTGTCAGACTTTCGGGCTTCTAACGTTTAGCTTACTAGTTTGTCTGGGTATTTCTGCATGGCGACACGATGCGGGAAAAATAGATTTGTCAACTTGATCTTTTTGTGGTTGTGTCCTTTCTTTGTGTCATGTTTACCGCAAATAAACAAGTTTTCTTTCTTTCCTTTCTTTGTTTGAAATAACACGCACTTAGCCGGTTTTTATTAATTAAAGTGAGTTTTAGTTTTTAAAGTTTGATGTCTCGAGCAGATGATACATTATTATTCCTTTTGAAATCTCATATTTATGTGTGTTAGCTGCGCCCCGCGGTTTCACTCGCATAAGTCTCGATCACGTGGGAATATCGCGATAAAAGGTATCCTATGTCCTTCTCCAGTTCACGGTCTACCTATGTGCCAAATTTCATACAAATCCGTTCAGCCGTTCACGCGTGATGGCGTGACCAAGGGAAATAGGGATTCATTTTTATAAATATAGATAGATTGTACCATTTCCGTTCTTTTGTTTGTAAGACCATTTACTCATATGCGTGGGTCGACATGCAGTTGCCGTATCGATATATTGGTAATGTTCTGGACAAAGAATACATACGTCCCATCACTACAAACTGTACGCAGGTGCTGTTCGGAGACTGAAAATAATATGAATAAACTGTTCCACCGAACCGCACTTATCAAAATTTTGTTTCAGTGCTATTAGTAGACGTGCTCAAGTGCGGTTAGGAGAAGTGCCGTTCAAATCGGTGCTAAAAGTGGAAGCCCTCGGTAATTTTGCTAAAGTGTCGTTTTGATTATGGGTCGTTTTACTAATAGGACCATTTGCTTTTAGGACTTTTGTTACAGACGGAATAACACTACCTACTGTCAATATGTTAGTTTTGCTAGCTAGGAAAACCATTTATAACTGAAACAAAACACGTTAGCATTACTACCCATGTGTGTCACACACATACACCCCCCTCACACACACTCACACCCCACAGATAATTGTCCATAGCTTTTAGCCAACACAATGTATTTAATAATCCCCACAAGGGTAATTACGCTTCATATAAACGCTGACCACTTTACCTTGAACTCTGCCCACTCACTTACAGAAGCTTTTAACTGTGGTATCACAATACCAGTTTAAACAGACCTCTATTTCCCACCATAGTGTAAGGAAACGCAGGTCTCCTGTTACTGGTTGTTTTTAATGTCCAGCGTAATTAGGGACCGGGGTGTGAAGGAATTGTTGGACAGTCAAGGTCAATTTAAAATGGCTTTAAGTGGATACTTAAAATGTTCAGGGTTCAATATTACTTCAGTGTAGGAAAGAGATGTAACTCTACAGGGCGTATAGCTCCATCTCTTTCCCCCACGAAGTAAGATTAAAATAATACTGCTGTAAGCGGTGGTGGTAGGCCCACTGGACTTGTATATGACATTATATACCTCCAATTAATTTCAACTCATAGTGGCTTTTGTGGACAGGATTATAATTATTCAATTTGTTACAGTTGTAATAGCAATCACGTCAATTGGTTTAAATAGGTTTTTATTTTTATATGAATTCTAATTTTATTATAATTAGTCTTTTAGATAGATTATTTTCTATTTTGTGAATGTGAGAACGTTGTAGGCTTATTGGACTGTAGATTTATTGAACATCTTCTATTTTTGTTAAGTACCTGGTACTTACTTGTTGAAAGGCCTACATTGTCCTCCCATGCCTAACAACACTGTAATTTGAAAGTATTGTAAAAGCCAATTATTTTTAAAATAGTAACCATGGAGTTAATTGCCGGCTCTTCAACATAGGAAACGACTAATTGGAGCCGTGCACCTAGCTTCTGACGTTTCATAAGTGCCTAGGTTTATGTGAAATAAAATATTTTGATTTTTGTTTTTGTTTTAGGACTGGTTGGGCAGTTAGTCCTACTAACACCAGTACCCTAATTGAGTAACACACTTTCAATCACAATTCGAATCATTTTGAAGGCTATTGCTAATCTATGAAGTTAATAGATTAGCAATAGCCTTCAAAATGATTCATCATGATCACGTGCGAAAAATTTGTCTGCGTAACGACGTAAATAACGCAATGAATGTGATTGAACTGTCAGAATGAAAGCCATTGCTACTGTAAGTGTGTTACGCAGCTCATATTTTTGTTATCGCATTAGCTTTTTTCTTATAGTTTGCTTTGATACGAGTAGAAGAAGAAATATCTACTTATGTACTGAAAGAATTTCTCCTACCTAATGTAAAACAAATAAAGAAGAAAAGAAAGAAAGAAAGAAATAAATAAGAAAAGAAAGAAGAAAAGAAAGAAAAAAAAAAATATTCGGGACACGTACAGGATAAACAAACAGTAAAAAAGAAGCATTAAAACTAACAAATTAAACATATTTTTCAACAAAACGAACATAAAAAGGTGAATTAGATACATAATGTCTAATTTAGCTTGACCCTTAAAACAATACTAATTGTTTTGATAAAGAGGTCAACAATTATTAGCTATAGGTACTACAAAAACTGACCAGCATATTTCTACCTCTAACATAGTTCATTATGAAGACAAATGAGGTTCTATCAAAGCTGGTTGTAACAGGGCAGGGCAGACCAAGTGAAGCTGGTCATCATTACTAAAAGTGCGTTCAGACTCAAAGTAAGTGGAAAAGTAAACCGTTTGGTAGCCGCCGGCGAGAATTTGTTCGAGGGGTTACCGGGTTGCTGTCGAAAATCGACTGAGGCGAAAGGATAATGTTGAAGGAATATCATAATAATAGTTTCCGTTGTGGTGTTGAGCTGAAAATAAAAAGGAAAATATCCAATTAGTAATTATATAATTCATTTCCGTTTCCTGAAACAGAATTATAAACGTTTTTCTGGCTTTAGATTGTGGCCCGAAATTCGAGGAATATAAAGAGATAAACTTGTTAATATTTGTCGTATAAGCCATGGATTTGAATTCTACATATCAATACCGATAGTATTTTATGATAAACCTACAATTCAAGAAATATCATCTATATTTACGATTACATTGTCAAAAAAAAAACTCGCTAAAATATTAACTATTTTCGCTGGCATTTACTTCCTTTCGCTAACGTCCACTTCCTTTCGCTAACTCTACAGAACCCGCTAACCCTCAATATCCGGAGGCAGCACTACTGTACAATTACGACTTATTGTGGCTAACAGGAACCTTCTTCTGTTGTCTATTGGCTGATAATGGCTACTCCCACGCACTTTATAAGGTAAAGCTGCGCCCGAAACAAAAAAAAAAACATAGAAAAACAAAAAACAGTCGAATTGAGGACGTTCTCAATTTGACTGTGTTTTTTTTTTTGTTTGTTGAGCGATTACTCCGCCAATTATTATTATAAATTGATTTTGAATTTATTCCTTTTTTAAGTCCGTTAGAAAGAACCTCCTTAGATGATTGCGTTGGTTATTGACTGCCGAAATAAAAGCTCATACAGTGACGATCTATCATCTTTATTCCCCTTGAAACTAGTCAAACCAGAGTTAATGTTTTGATGTTTAAATAAGAAGATATTGGTAATAACAGCAGGGGCGGCAACATGGCAAATTGCGAAATGTGCGGCGGCCATTAGGGGACATTACTTGGACCACTGGTTGAGTAGTTAAGTGGGGGATGGTATTCAATTATTTTATTGATTTTCTGCTTTTTCTGTGATTTATTTATTTACTAGCTGTTGCCCGGGACTTCGTCTGCAATCCAGGATAAAACATAGCCTATGTCCTTCTCTAGGTAATGGTCTACCACTGTGCCAAATATCATCCAAATTCGTTCAGCCGTTTTACCGTAAAAGCGTAACAAACAAACAGACTCACTTCCGCATTTATAATTAGTTTGGATTAGGATATTAATTAGGATTCAATTTAATTGAATTTTTCTGTTCATAAAACAGAAAAAAATACCCTGTACATATTTCAAGATAAATAAGGCATTATAGTCTTAACTTCATCAACACACCTACCCCGTACATTAAAAAGCGAGCATAGACAACACACCTCATTATTTTCGGCCTCATTACAGAACAGACCACATTAATGTTATTGTTTAGTCTGTGGAGGGTCGGGTTTCGCGCCATTTGGCCAACCGGTCGTGTAATAGCTGAGGGTAGGAACGGCGCACAGTGGTCGATTGATGTTAAGTGTGTTTTTTTTATTTTGTGTGGGGCTAAGGAATGACATAAAAGGGTAGAGATGATTGAGGATGATGAATTAGATCATTTTTAACAGCTCGACAAACGGAAAGTGCAATAATATTATAAAAAAATATATTGAAATGCTTTTGCATAAACTGTGAATCACTATAATAGTTCAATGCAATAGTAACTTAACCCGTTGATGAACTGTAACCCTCGGGTCACCCAGATCTTACACGGAGGTTCTATACAAACCAGGAGACATAGTGAACTTCTGGAGGGAGGTGGGCTGGATGGAATAACCCCCAACGGCCGCCATGGCCCACGCACAATGGTCCACCTTAAGGTCTAAGTGCGGAAACCAAACCCGTAACATAGAACATAACCCGTTGATCAGCGGGGCAATAGGGAATATGCATGTGATTCAAATATTTTTTTTTATAAACTATATTACTTCAGAATTATGCCTCCATCAATGTTTTTGAATATAATTTCTTTTTGAGCGAGAAATTAATTTTTAAAAAGTCCCAAAAATCTGTGGGTAATTCAAATACTTGAAAAGGCTAAGAGCGGATGTGACGTAACAATCCGGGATAACAATCAAAATGTCAATGTAAAGTCAATCAACAAGTGTCAAGTCAATGTCAAACGCTCATAGAAAAAGGAGTGTTTGACGTAGACTTGACAGTTGCTTGTCTGTTTTCACGGACTGTGACGTCACCACACCAAGCGCGCCAAATGGAGGGCGTTCAAATAGCCCGGATCGGCAGGATATTTAAAAAAAAAAATTAAGTTCTTTAAATTGTATTTTTTTAACTATTATTTGACGATGTAAACTATCGAATAAAAAAATAAAAAAAACATGCATATTCCCTATTCCCTAGAACGTTCACATTCGCATAGCATTTGCAATCTGTCAAAAAACCATCAATTTACCAACATTTTTGACAAGTTTGACAGATAGCGACTTGAATGTGAACGTTTTTTATGTAAGAGATTTTAGAGATTGGCCCTCAAATGATTACGACGTATACACTAACGAGTTTTTGTTGATTCGATGGATCTTTTTGAGACAACGTTACAATTATAAGAATTGTAAAGGAATACAAAACGCTCTTAGGTCTTTTTTTTCAATATAGTAACCGGCCATTCTATTGGTTTTTTTAATCCATACTTCATGGAGTTAGAAAACCTCAAGAAAACCCCAATTCAATGATTTTGTAACCAAACAACAGAATTAAATACACCCTTTTGCAAAAAAAACGGGCACCTTAACAGTAATTGTCTTTTGTATGGATAATATTAATATTTTTTCTATGTCATTAGCATAAATGACTAGTAATTTTATATAATCAATAAGAATATCGTTTTTTGGCTACACCCCTCTTCCAGCAGCGGTACAATTTTACTAGCTCTTATTGCTTTTTCTGCCATTACAATCGACACAAAGATATCACTTTTAAGTCACAATAAGGCTGGATTATGCGACAAACATAAATTATTCTACTAAAAATAACGAGAAGTTAGTTTTATTTGCCAGGATAACCTTCTAACCGCAAACCTCCAAAATTTTAGTAGAAGTCACAAACGGAAAACGGGATTATTATTGTTTTTAAACGTTTCGAATTTGTAATTAACTTTTTTTCTTACCCAGACTCTTTATTAAGTGCCAGTAACATAGTTTGGCTATTAAAACCTCTTTACAACTAAATGATTACCAATCATGTACAAAAATCAAAACCGCTCGTTTTTTTTGCAAAGGGATGTATTATCCTTATTACAACAAAACCGTGTTTATCAGCTGTTTCGCCTAAACAACTTTAAAAAAATGACATTTCTGTATGGAGTTTGACATAAAACTGACATTATACACGCGTTGAATATGTGGCTAAGTTTTTGTGGTAAGACCCTTTATGTTATAACTTTATAAGCAACAGCATTTGTTTTAAGAACCCACAACCCAGTGTGCGCCGCGCCCATTCAATTCCCTACAGTCAGTATTGTCTATTTGAATTTAGAATAAGCCCGTTCGAAATTCGAATTGAGATGTTTGTTTATGAATCAATGGTTAGATTTGATTTGAAGTGGAGTGGGGTGACCCTGTTGAGTTTATGAATGAGACAAATTATCTAAGTGGCCGGTTCCTACCGATCATCAATTATTAAGACTTGGTTGTCTGTTTATACTTAATTATGCATAGATGTATGATGTATCTTTTGATTTTTCGTATAACGTATTTTGATTTATTTTATTATATAATTTTGTCAAACTTATTGTCCTTAAATTTTATTATAAGTGAATGATGCGTTTTTTAGAAGCACGCACCAGTAGGTAATTGCCCATGTTCTTGTTTGTAAACTTGCATGTTATTGTCTAGCCAAGTGGCGTTAGAGATCCAATAAATAAATTAATTAAAATATACCAATGTTTCGGTATATTTTTATAAGTAACATAGAATCTTAGGCATGCGCATGCCTTCCAAATCAATGTAGGTATCTATACTGATTGGATTAGCATTGACAGATTTAAGGTACGCGTCCATAGCCGACTGCAGGCAGCAGCAGCAAGCGACGAGTCGCCGCGACACTACTGTGTGTTTGTATTACACTATACTAAATTGTACCTTTAGTTTAATTCTTTACAAAAATCGCCTTATGGCTGCTTTTTTGTTAAAAACTACACATAATGAATACTAGTTTAAGTTAAAGCAATATATTCAGTATCCTATCATCAAAACTTCTATTAAACTTATTAAAATAACCATTACCTACTACCCAAACAAATAAATAAAATCACCACCATAATATAATAGCTGGCAACACCGAATCACCGTTTAATTAGTGTTGCCACCCTCACAGTTACACTTATTACTTTGTGATGTAGTGATGTGCTCTGATGTATGTTAGGGGTGCAGGGAAGAGGGTTCCGTAAAGTAATATGTTTGGTGTTGATTTGATTACTTTATGAAAGACTAGCTGTTGTCCGCGACTTGGTCTACGATCCAGGATGAAAGTAACCTATGTCCTTTTCCAGGTCATGGGCTACCTATGTGCAAAATTTCATCGAAATCCGTTCAGCCGTTTTTGCGTGAAAGCGTAACAAACAAACACATTCGCACAATCAAATTCAAACAAAAAGCATTTTTATCAAATAAACAATTTGAACTGTCAAGGGGTCGGTCAGTCAGAAATATGAAGCTAGTTGTCCATTCCAAAGCGTAGTAGGTACCTATGGAGAAGAACGGGAAGGAAACTCCACGGACACTCTTTTAAATGAAAAAAAAGTTACATCATTCATTTTGAAATTATACTTGTGAGAACAATGTAGAAAGCACGTTAACGCGTCCGTAATAAAAAGATAAAAACAAAAATAATTCAAAAATTTAAATAAGCCATAGCAGCTAACAGATGACCAGTCCCTCTTGTATCTTGAACTGGCAGTCAAAAGCCAGTTTGACAATCAGTCTAGTTCCTAAAACAGGAACCAAGCAACGATGCTTTAATGCATTAATTAAAGTTAATAGAAAAGTAATAATTATATTTATCTACACCCATGCTATAAATCCTCTCTAAAAGTTTCTGAAACAGTTAGCTTATTGCCAACATTAAAACAACCAGTGTCATAGTAACCATAATATCATTCAAACGGGTGTTATAATTTTGTACTGAATTTCAAAATGCAACTCATTTAAAAAAAAGAACATTGTCATTCACGAGCGTTTCACTAACAAAGCGCCGTAATTTAAAAATAAAACATACATTCGAATTCGAAAAATTTGAATTCACGTCGTACCGCGACATTTTTGTTCGATATTGGTATTGCAAAAAAACTTTTATAGAAGATTCATATCATGGGTGTAGATAAAGTCTTGTATGCAACTGTAAATAATTATGTGATAACCCACATTCGTGTTTTAATACCCCTTATATATATTTATCTCAACTTAACAGTTGCATAAATAACTATTAAAGGTTCGATTCCCAGGTCGGGCAAACTGATAATGGGCTTAATCCATCAGAAATTTCTTAGTAGCAGCCCGGAGTCTGGATTTGTGCCCGGTTGATGGCAATAGGTTCGCCCTATTACATGGGACTTAACACATAACTGGCGAAATGTGGGTGTACTATAGGTACGTCTCTGCCTAACCCTTTGGGGAATACAGGCGTGATGTTGTGTTATATTTACATTCCCAAAAGATTATTGGGGTAACATTTTCGTCACATACCAGCAGGCGTAGCATGAGCACCGTTTTGTCGACGGAAGAGTAGACAAAAATGACGTTTCCTGTAGACAGTACGACGGCAGCAAAGTAGAAAGAGTCAACTGCACTTTTTACGAAATTCACTCTTTTATTCATAATTCGACTCAGAATTCTTTGTTTTGTCATAGGATTTATCGGTTGTCAGTGTGATTTTGACAGTAAGGATAGAAAACTTTCTTCCGAAATAGTCTACCTACAAAAAGACCTAGACAAAGATCGTTAGAAATGAAAGATAAAATGACAGATTGTAGAAGGATTTCTACGGTGGATGTCAAAAATGAAGAAACGAACTGTCACTTTGTATAGTAAAAGCTATGTCTATTCTTCGTAGAGATAGAAAACGCCATGCTACGCCTGCAGGGACTGCCATATTGCCTGTAGGTATCTCTTCAGTTCTTTCTAACCCTATATTATACAATATATTACATAGTTATTATTTGGGGATTACGTCTTGAGGATTCACGGAAGGATGTTGCAAATCATACTATAATCAGTAATCACCATTCCTAGCGGTGATTATGGCTATATTCCCTGGATATAGGGAAGCTTTGCCATTTGGGTACGTAACCCTAACTTGGGTCCATTAAAGAGATATCCCAATTCCCAGTCGTGAATGACAAAACATCATAAAATTGCTCCATGGATGGCTTTTAGCTCGAGTTACCCTTAAGAATGATTAGTTTTATGGTTTGTTCCTGATTCGGACATTTTTATTGACGCTGCGGTGTCTCTTACAAAATATTTTACTGTTTTTCTGGGTCAATAAATAGGGAATATGCATGTATTTTTTTTAATATTTTTATTCGATAGTTTACATCGACGAGTATTCATATTTTTATTCGAAAGTATTTAATTTTTTTTTTAAATATCCAACCTACCCGGGCTATTGAAACGCCCTCCATTTGGCGCGCTTGGTGTGGTGACGTGACAGTCTATGACAACAAACAAACAAGTGTCAAGCCAATATCAAACACTCCTACAAAACACATTGTCATTTTTATTGTTGTCATAGATTGTTACGTCACATCCGCTCTGACCAATAGCGTCGCTTTTCAAGTATTTGAATTACAAGACGAATTCGAGTTACAAGAGCTTGATCACAATAACAACATCAACGCATATTCATGTTAAATCTCACTAACTATTCTAGTGTCCCCAATAGAATTGTCCCGAACCAGAATCGAACCCCTGTCCTCTTCCCTCACGGACCATCTGTCGCCACAATGGGCACTTACAAAACGCATTCACTATTTTATCAAATCTATCACAACCTCACACCACAGTAAACCCAACCTTATCCCAACATATTAGAGTTTATTTTTTATTGATGTTTAGTTTTTAGGGTCCCCCATTCCATACGGATTAACTATAATGAATCGTAAATTCGATCTTTGACACCTTTTTCATTTTGGTTTCAAATGATTTTTGTTGGAACCCTCTTTTTTATTTACAAATGGGTAAATAGAGATGGCTTCTGTAACATGCGATTTCATTATGAATAGATTATTGAGTATTTAGTTAAAGATTAGAGCTTTTATAGGGTGTGTTATTGCATGACATGATTATTTCCAGTGGTCGCAAACGCTAGTGCTGAGCAAGAGGTCTTGGGTTTGATTCCAAAGTCGGGCAAACAGTTATATTACCATCAGTGATTTCACAGTAGTAGTCTGAAATCTCAATTTGTGCACGGTTGATGACAATAGGCTCGCTCCTATTAATATACAATACAATACAATATCTTTAACAAAATACATAATATATGTTCCTTTGTGAGAGACTGGCGTCCATACTAGGATACCCTGTGTGACGGATCCCCAGGCTCTCACCTCGAACTAACTGTAATTTATATAATATCAATCTGCCTAGCCTTTTCCCAACTATGTTGGGGTCGGCTTCCAGTCTAACCGGATGCAGCTGAATGCCAGTATTTTAAATGGAGCGACTGCCTATCTGACCTCCACAACCCAGTAACTGGGTAATACGATACCCCGTGGTAAGACTGGTTGTCAGACTTTCGTGCTTCTGACGACTCGTAACGACTGTCAAATATCCAACCGAAAACTCTGACAACCAGAGTTTCGGGCTTATGACGACCCGTAACGACTGTCAAAGATCTACGAATGACAGCCGGGACCAACGCATTACCCGTTGGGCAATACAGGCATTATGTTATTTTGGTAGGTACTAGGTAAAGAAACGTAATTATAGTAGGACCTATGAAATCAGCGTTTTGTATGGGGAATTTTAAAGAAGTTGCATTTTTCATACTAACATTTTCTTAATTTATATACTTAACAACCATGAACACTAATGTTTTAAAACTTTTATGCACTAATGTTTAAAAACTAAGATAACGTATGCCACTTAGATTAAGCTATAAAAATAAGATTTGGCTAAATTAAAAAACAAATAGTGGTAATTTCTGCTAACAAAATGAGGATTCATTTTTAAGGTATTTTTATGTTTAGAAAACTATAAATAATAAGGTTTTTTTTACTAGTGGTAGATGTCTATGATGGTCATTAATTGATACAAGCAATTGATGAATATTTTAAATCATAGAAGTGACGAGGTACACTATTTGTGAGAAAAAAACGCCAATTTCATAGGTTAACTATTAACTATCTTTATCAGTTTTCTACATAATCTTCTGATTAAAAATTCTTAGTTTTTGGTGGAATGCAGGTAAACATTAAGAAAAGACCAGTGCCCTGGTTATCAAGACTGACAAGAATTTTTCCTATAAAGAATTTAATTACTATAAAAAAATACACGTGTAAATTACATGTTACAGGTGTCATTGTTTAGTTCAAAAGTACTTATATTTTTAAACTTTTATTCGTGATTGTGTTTATCAAAAATATCTTTGTAAGTTACAACTTGTAGAAAATCATAGCAAATCTCTTTGATCCGTCTTACAAGTTTACAAGTGTCGTGCTTAGTACCGCAATCAATTTTTAAATATGACCTTCTTTTTTTAAATGTGGTCAAAAGAGAGAGATGCCCGTGTCCCAGCAGTGGGAACATTAAGGCTGATTATGAATATATATATGAGATAAGAATTTTACGAAAACTTAACATTCTAGGTAGCTTGTGAACGTGTAGATTTGTAACTTTTGATAAACAGGGCACTGGCCGTGACAGCGTGGCCATCTCTTGACCCGTGTTACAGGTAGTTTTTCATCATAATAATATAATTATGACAGTTACAAAGACTTCAGACAAAAAATGCTACTAAAAATCAATTCATCAAACGACATAATGCAATGCTTAGCATAGACTACCAGCCCTATTCTAAGTCAAGATGATGATTCAAAATACAATTGTATATTCTATAATAACCGCTACAAGGATGAAAATCACTTGTAGAGTGTTCCTGAGTATGTGTAAATTAAAATGTTATTCAATAGCTTTTTGGAGGAAGCTAAAGTAATGATTTTTAGGGTTCCGTGTAATAGCGGTTGTATTTTTATGTATTATTTAAGCCCAGGACCCATATAACAGCAGCAAGCTAAGCCGTATTGCTTGTAGGAACTCAATCTAATGTAGCATTTACATATACATATAATATGTGCCATTTTCCCTTCGAGAACTCGTTGTAGGTTTTTAGGAAATATTTAAAGAACTAGATAGCAAGAATGAATTTTGGTTTAAAAGAGTGTCCGCCCGTCTTGCCCGTTATTCTCCATAGGTACCTACTACGCTTTGGAATGGGCAACTAGCTTCATCTTTCTGACTGACCGACCCCTTGACAAATCAAAAGTGCCTGTATTTGAAATAAATGCTTTGAATTTGAGTAAATGGTAATTCTATTCTTTTTTAAAACTACTTTAAATATACTACTGAACCCCATCCTATTCACTTTGTTACTATTAACACAACCCTACCATCGCCACTGTAGTGATAGCTCGGTAACACATCGTAATCCACTGTCAACAGAGGGTTATCCTGATGTAGTGTCAAATCGGGACGCAATTACGTTACCAATCTGTTTTTATAGTTATTTACTCTATGATATTTGTTAGTTTTGATATTTGTAGTATTCTAAGGGGTTAGTTGTTCAAATTGACGAAATAAATTTAATTAGCTTTATGATTTCTATTTTTTGACATAAGTACTTCTATTTTTTACCTTTTACTATGGGGTTTCTGCATTAATGCCGCCCATACCTAATAACACTGTTATTCGAAAATATTGTAACAGCCAATTATTTTTAAAAGAGTAACCATGGAGTTTCTTGCCGGCTCTTCTCCATAGGAAACGACCAATTAGAACCGTGCACCTAGCTTCTGACGTTTCATAAGTGCCCATGTAGGTTTATGTGAAATAAAATATATTGATTTGATTTGAATGAAAATACTGTTTTCGTTTGCGGTGACTTAGATTAATCAAGATATCCCATCTTGATTAACGAAATGAACGGATGTTTATTTTTTTAGGTATATTTATTAGGTACTAGCTGCTGCCAGCGGCTTCGCCCGCGTGTAATCTTTATAAATTATAGCCTATGTTACTCAGGGTGAATGTAGCTTTCTAATGGTGAAAGAATTTTTCAAATCGGTTCAGTAGTTTCGGAGCCTATTCAATGCAAACAAACAAACAATCAAATCTTTCCTCTTTATAATATTATTTATATTTATTTTATTATTTATGTACACACAGTAAAATCCAAAATAAATACGACATAATTAAAATATGAGTACAAAGGTACTGCTTTTTTCTTAAGGAATTTCTTCCAGCAGACCTGCGAAAGGAAAAATGAGAAAGAAATGTAGACAATAGTGTGTGAGAACAAGAAGAGAAAAACATGATTATGCGAAGTCTTAACTAAAAATATCAAATATACGGTCTACACATATACGCAAGAAAATTAACATATACTTAAATAAATACATGAAGCTTAAATATATAAACATAAATACACTATAGGTACTAATATAATATAATAATATACTCAAAGTTGAGAGGAAAGATAATGGTCTTTTACACGAAGTTTGAATAGAGAAACAGTTTTCAAATTACGAATACTAGGCGGAAGTGAGTTCCACAATCTTACAGCATGGACAGAGAAAGAATAAGAATAATAGCTAGTTTTATGAGAATGAGATTTAAGGAGGGATCTAAGCTGTGATCTACACGGTGCGTCACTAGGACGAGCGTAAGAAAAACGCTCACGCAGGTAGGACGGATAAGATGGGTTGTGTAAGATGTTGAAGAGGAGACATAAAATCTGAGTGTTCCTGTGAAGGCGGATTGGAAGCGACTTGAGTTCCTTGCGAAGGTGAGAAACATGGTCATACTTTCGAAGACCGAAAACGAAGCGAATGCACAAGTTTTGCAAGCGCTCAAGCTTGTTTAATAGCTCCTCAGTAGCATCCAGATAGCAGGCGTTAGCATAATCTATAATCGGCTGGATAAGTGTTTGTGCCAAGGAAATTTTAGTCTTCAAGGGCAGGAGACTTTGAAGGCCTTTCAACGAATGAAAAGAGAAATGTACCTTTCGACTAACCTCATTGACCTGAGCACGCCTCGAAAGATTGGAGTCAATTATTACACCCAGATCTTTGGCGGTTTCGGTATAGTCAATGCGAACACCATCGAGATATAAAGGCATCAGAGATGTAACATCAACCGCATTGCGAACGAATCTGCTGCCTATGATCGTGGCTTGAGATTTAGTTGGGTTAATTTGCAAACCGAATGACTTAGCCCAAGCGCTAATGCAAGCCAGGTCACGATTCATAGCAGCAATTGCAGAACCCGCGTCAGCTACAGTAAAGTGTCGGTAGAGCTGCAAGTCATTTGCGTAAAGATGAAAACTAGAGGAGATTACTCTTCTGGTAACAAAATTGATGAAAATTGAAAAAAGAAGAGGAGAGAGAACGGTACCCTGAGGAACACCCTCAGTGAGGCTACACCAATCAGAGAAGGACTCCTCCAGGCGAACACACTGAGAGCGCCCCCGAAGATAAGAACTGAACCAGGCTAAAGCGGAAGAACAGAAATTGATAGATTTGAGGATACCAAGTAGAATGTCGAAATCCACTGAGTTGAAGGCGCTACTAAAGTCAAGCAGTACGAGAACAGTAAGGGACTTATTCTCCATTGCCCAGCGAATGTCGTCAGTGACTTTCAAAAGCGCGGATACAGTACTGTGACCCGCGCGAAAACCGGATTGAAAAGGGGAAATTATTGAGTTTGACGCCAAGAAAAATGATGGTTGTCTATGAACTATGTGCTCAAAAACTTTGGAGAGAAATGGGAGAATAGAAATAGGTCTAAAGTGGGTTAATAAAGTAGGATTGTTAGTTTTAGGCAAAGGTATTAGATAATTTCTTACAGGGTTTTTTATGACTCGTGAGGAATAGTTAAGCGGAATAGGTTACTAAATATATCTACGTCTATTGTATTTTATAATGGATTTCCGCAAAGTCACGCCTGAATCAATTAACTAAATCTTATCATTTTGAAATTAGTCAAATTGAAACCGAATTTAAAGCTGAATATTATTGTATAGGTGTCGAATATCACCGGAGGACAATTGTCACTGTATCGCGAAATTCAGTGTGACATGACGCGATGTCGTGCGCCGGACTGGCCCGCGGCGACACGGCCTAGTGACAACCGAATGTTTTATGACGAATTTAAAGTGTATACAATTTTATTTTGTACTTATAAAAATGTTTGAATAAACACCGTTCTTTAGGTAAAATGTTTCACTAGAGGCAAACCAGCGGGGTAATTTAACACATTATAATGGCAATGCCTTTTTGTTGACAATTCAACAACATTCATTGCTCGATTTACACTGTCTAGTAGACGAATTCTTTGCAAGAGCAAAAAAGCATTTCATTCATTATCAATTTCCTTCAAAGTCCATCGGATTGTTATTGAAAGTGTGTTACGCAATTGGGGTGCGGATCGGAAATTATCTAAACTAACAATATTATATAAAGAAAATATTTTTTTTTTTGTAATGAGTCAATTCTGGAAAGATTCACCAATAGAATGCTATACTCGTATTATCACTGAGTGACATAGGCTATAATTTATAAATATACCACACGGGTGAAGCCGCTAGCGTAAGCTAGTTTATAATAAGTTACAAAATACCTACGTATCAACTTACATAATCATGTCATAGCAATAAAATCAGTGAAATTTATAGTGTAGCGCTTCGTAGGCGTCGTCTACGACCGTAGCAAACTGCTACGACTGCTACGCCATCGTCTACGCGTAGCTTAGAGAAACTACAATTTCGTTTTTGCGCTGACATGGCAAAATGACAAAACGTTAAGGTATGGCACATTATCAAATAATTATTTAAATGTACCTTGGAACAAGACTGATTTTTTGCCCGATATTTTAAGTATCTAAAATATATGCATAGGTATTAAACTTAAGAAATCTCTATGTTTTGTTAAGTCATTAAAACAGTGCAAAGCAGGGCCGGGTTGCTAGTATATCCGAACTAATATTAGAAATGCGAAAGTGAGTTTCTTTTTTTATGCTTTCACACTAAAATGGCTGAACGGATTTAGATGTTAAGACATAAGATACTTTTTATCACGATATTCTTACGAGATCGAGACTTATGGAATAAAACCGCGGGGCGCAGTTATAATTAGTAGCGACGACTCTATTTTAGATTGATATAAATAAACACAATAATGTGGCTACTCTGTGGCGCAGCTTTCAAGCGTCGAGTAAATACTCTGTGTCGCGGCGGCCGCTGATTTCCCAGCGGTTCGTGACGCCTGCTCCAATCACGACGCTGCAAGAGACAGCTAAGGTTGTGACTACACGTTTTAGATAAGATAATAAGAAAAAAAAATCTTTTACGGTCACTTTTAAATAGTTTTAAAACCGATCGTAGCGCGTATACGCGATCGGTCGCGTGCATATGTCACTTGACCACGCGTTCAGGTCGTGATCGGATACAATTTCGGATTTATCTACTTCACAATAAGGTTCACGCGCTGCGCAGCACCGCGCATCGCAGCGTACTTTCACACGTGTCAACGCTCGCACTGAAATTATACCTTTTTGTGAAGAAAATAAGTTCGATAATTGTTAACAAGTAATAAAAACTAAAACCCAACTACGACTTAAAAGGTATAAACAAGACACCACAGACAGATAAATTAAAAATCTGTTGTGTTGGGTTTTAGTTTTTATTACTTGATTTTTTTTTAAAATTCTTTTGGGGTTATAATATATATATTTTTGAAATGTGCTCATTAAGCCCTTTCATTTGATACCCAACATGGTACGATTAAACCATATTTTTTTTAAGTTCCTCACTTTATGTCCTCTAGAGGGCGCCATTTTTATTTCATTACCTGGACAACTTAATCCGCTCAACTGTTTGATTGTCCTTTTGAAGGCCGTTGACATTTTTTTTAAATTCTATTATGTCTCGTTAGTGACAGTTGGAAGTTTAAAAGACAATGTTATATCATCCATCGACAATGGTATTTATCATTTATACTTTATCGTAACATAGGCCAAGGCGTACATAAAACATAGGCCTGTAGTCAAAACATCCAGATTTGTTTATCTAGCTTTTACTGCAATAGCAATCATCTTTTTGATGCTATTAGGCAAGCATAGGCTTATTTGTCTTTTGTGTTACATTAATCCAATAATGCAAAATAATGTTTAAAATAATCTTTCTGTGCCATCCCTAAACACACCTAATGCTCTCCGCGTCCTAATCAGCGCAGCGCACCTCAAACGCGCGTCTTTCAACGGTCGCGTGTTTCCAATTTCGAATTTTAAACCTTCAACGTTCGTGTTCGAATATTGAATTTTGAAATGCACTTGTTCCAAATACGTTACTTCTCAGATTTTAGTATGAATTTTCAACGTTTTACGTTACTTTTCGTTAGTATCACGAAAATGCCAGCCAATAATACAATTTTGATACTATTCTTGGGTATTCTAAACAGCAATAAAGATTAATAGCTTCTAGTTAGACTATATGGGTAAGGAATGTACCAGGTATTTAACCAGTTATGTTTTACTCTCGTAACCTTTTACTAGAGACCTAAAACATAACTAAATAAAAGGTTACGAGAGACCTAAAACATAACTGGACTTGCCTCCTTAGGCAAGTCTATTGCCATTAACAAATTCAAACTCCAGGCCGCTAATCTGCGGGTTAGTCCGAAAGGGATACCGGGACCTTGGCAACAGGCAACTGAAGGAACACGTGTGGGTTTTAGTCAGTAAAAGTCTGACACGCCCTTCCGCTCCACCCAGAGCGGGAGAAGTCATTTGATAATGTCCAACCCACAAAAAAAAAGCGAAAAGCGATAAGGCCGCCCATTGTATATTTTGTAGTGTTTGTTTTTTCCTTTTGTTATATATTTTTGTGGTGTACAATAAAGTATATATAAATAAATAAATAAAAAAAAAAGCCGCTAATGAGCAGTTCCTAATGACTCTCCATTCATGGGTTTTCCCTCAATAACACATTGACGGAACTGGGAATCAAACCCATGACCGACTGCGTGAAAGAAAGAAAGAAAGAAAGAAAGAAAGAAATTTTATTTGCTCAGCGTGCGACCACTCTTCCAACGAATCAGTAAACACATATATAATTTTATTATATTTAGAGTCAGAGTGTATTAAAACCACGTTATATTGAACGTCGAGTGTCGTTGTTTTTCATTTCACGCCATTTTGTGAACGTTCAGTACTCTGTTGATTACTTGTATACTCTCGCAGCACGTGGTAAATGACACCTAAAAAGCTATGGCCGAGGTGAGGTAAAAAGAATTTGCGACGAAGTCCTAGATTGTCAAAAATCTAACTACATTAACCGGGAAATCACCAGGGATGTACTTGCCGGGCCCATGTGGCATCAGCGGGGAAATCACCAGGGATGTACTTGCCGGGCCCATGTGGCATCAGCGGGGAAATCACCAGGGATGTACTTGCCGGGCCCAGGTGGCATCACTGGTGATGCCACCCCGTCCCAAGGAGGTTAATGTAGTCGCAAAATTGGTCAATAAAAGAAAAACTTTTCTCTGGATTTGAAAGTCAAAGATTTGTTTGGCCTATCTACCAGCTAAGTTCTTTTGTTTTTTTTTTGCTGTACTTAGCAAATTACACATCGAAATTGACGTAAAGTGATAATTTTGACCAAAATAGTCAGAAACCGGGGAATTATTATGACTTTATTTAATGTTTATTTGACACTGCCATAATATGTGGCTAAGAAAATGTGGTTAGACTGGAGGCCGACCCCAACATTGTTGGGAAAAGGCTAGACAGGCAGATGATGTGGCTAAGAAATCACCTAGAGTTCATTCCCAAATGCTTCTGGGTAAGAACTATGCACTCTCAAAAGAAGATGTCTAGAAAATGACCGCCTTTTGCCTAACTTCACGGACAGAATGTCAGTTGACCAAATACTTTAAGGGGGATGCACTATGGTAAACTTCAGTTTTTTTGCAAATTTACGGGTCAGTGTTAAATGCTGATCTTGTCGATGATGTTGATGATGGTTCACAACCGTAACAAATGTGTATTTAAAAGCTAAGCTAGCAGACGGGCCGCGCGTGCCATAACTTACCTGAACTAATTAGAAAGTGCTTGACGGATTAAAGAATTAAAATCATTAAAATCACCATCAGCAGATTTTTTATGTTCTTTTTGTGTTTATTGTGTTTAAAATAAAAAAGAAATCTTTTTTTTTCTTTTAAACGACAATACCCAGTGCCACCCCACCACACAGCGCGGTACTATTTCACGGGGCGAACCGATGACATTTTCGCTCGATGATTTTTCCGTTCCACCACATTCGCGAATGACTGCGTTCTCATTTAAGCAATGGCATTTGACGGGTGTGCCTTTGTCACTGGTCGTTGAAAAAAAAAAGTATAGACGTTCTATTTTAGATTGGAGTTAGCGCGCTTGTTTATATTTTATTTTTTAAATAAAATATTCCTTTTTGAACATTGTTTGCGCGCACTTTTTGTATTTGGAACTAGAGATTTTTTTATGTTTCTGGTTTCGAACAGGCTATAATGATTAGTTTAGCCTGCTATAATGATTAGTTTAGCCTATGTCAACTGCTACCTACCTATAAGTTATTTCAGCTTTAATGGCCTTAAATACAATGGCTATACAGCCACAATTATCACAAGGGAAGGGGTTAGGAAGTGTTTGTCCGTATCTAGTATACCTAGACTCGTAATTAATATTGAAACTGAAAATTGGTCTTATTAAACTCTTGTGACACTAAAAATATTGAACAATCTACGTAATTTTGACGAAAAACATTCTACTATTAATAATTTCAAGGCAATCCTCTTAAATCCATTTAGTAATCCGCGATCATGTCACCATAAATGTTATTAACACACTCCGACAGTGTTATAACAACAAAACTTTGTTAATCTAAAATAACACAAAAAATATCAAGTAACATTACAACTTCATTCATATTTATTGAAATAAACCACTCCACAGAATGTTAACAATTTTTCGCGAGGTGTCAACTTGGCTGAAAGATGCGACCCTGAACAAACTTACGTGTACCATGAAAATCTGATGCCACAGACTTTTATTATGTTGTAATAAGGTTGGTTTTCGCTTGTGTTTTATTTTCTGACTCCGCAAACATGATTTGCTTAAGCATTCTTATATCAAAATTCTATTTGCTGACAATTTACACACTGAAATTGAATTTTCAACTTTGTCTCGTTGTTGATAAGGTTGACATTGAGTTGCATAACGTTTATGAATAGCAAAATGTACTGGTTTCATATGATAATCCCATTTTTCATATTAAAAGTTATTTCTTTTACAATATACTCCCAGGAGTATCGGTATTGGAGATTATTCACCGACTTAATAAAAGGGAGTGTTGTGTTTAACGGTGTTTACAAAATTGTTTAGACTTCAGATGTTAATGTGTTTGAGTGGGAAATGGAAATGTTTATGATATTGGTATTTTAATATGAAAGTAAGTTATTTTTGGACATCTACACTAATATTGTAAAGAGAAAAGATTTGCATTATTGTTTTTTTTAGGTAAAATATATATATGTCGTAGATTATGAAAGTTGAGCGATAATAGTCTCTCAATTGATTATTGTAGTACTAAGGAGAGGGTAAACGCCGTGACGCGCTCGCTAAAGTGGAGCGTCACGTGGACAGATTCGTGGTAAGGGAAATGGCTGAGCGACGAGGCAGTCTTGTGAGGGCAACGAACGGATGCAGACTTCCACTTCTCTTATGCGAAACTGTCGGTTTGCCCGAAAGTATAAAGTGGTGAGTGAACATTATTAGTAATGTACCTACTGTGATTGTTCTGAAAGTGAAATACTAACTGATTTGCTGTATCATCGTGTTTTATTGTAAACCTGCACTATGGAGTCCTACCACCGAATCGAGATGATGACGGCAACTATCGCTCAGCCATCGCTGACGCCGACATATATTTACATTGGGTAACTTATTATACTCAAAGTCAAAGTCAAAGATTTATTTGCAGATAAATATGGTTATAAGGTTCTTATAATGGTACTACTTACATTAACTAAAAAACTAAAAGGACTAACCAACTATACCGATAAATATAAAAACAAAGGGGCCCTTAGGCGTCGAAGTATTAGTTTGTAATGAATAAACTCAAACTACTGGAACGATTTTAAAAATTATTTCACCAGTACAATGCTATATTATCACTGAGTAACATAGGCTATAACTTATAAAGATATCATGCGGGCTAAGATGCTGGCGGATGCTAGTGTTGTATTAAACAGAAAATACAGTCCGGTTGATCTATTCCGTAAAATCTAACCGAAGAACTCACACACCCTTCACACTCTTCTCTTCTATTGTTTTCTTTTCTCTTCTTCTCACTCTCCTCTCTCTCTCTCTCTCTCTTACAACAGGCGTAGCATGGCGCTTTCTATCTCTACGAAGAATATACATTCTCTTTTTCTATACAAAGTGACAGTTCGTTTCTTCATTTTTGACATCGCACCGTAGAAATCCTTCTACAATCTGTCATTTTGTCTTTCATTTCTATCGATCTTTGTCTATGTCTTTTCGTAGGTAGACTATTTCGGTAGAAAGTTTTCTATCCTTACTGTCAAAATCACACTGACAACCGATAAATCCTATGACAAAACAAAGTATTCTGAGTCGAATTATGTAAAAAAGTGAATTTCGTAAAAAGTGCAGTTGACTCTTTCTACTTTGCTGCCGTCGTACTGTCTACAGGAAACGTCATTTTTGTCTACTCTTCCGTCGACAAAACGGTGCTCATGCTACGCCTGCTGAAGTCTTACTGTGAAAACTTAGTGAGCTGTCAATTTAAAACCTCAAGTATCTATTCTGTAACCATCTCACCGTGAAAACTTAGGTGAAGTGAGCGTGGAGTGAGCTGTCATTGTCATCGATACCTACTGATGCTAAGGCAGTGACAGTTCACTTGAAGCTCACTTCACTTAAGTTTTCACGATGAGATTTTTACAGGGGGCTTTAAGCTCTCACTTTAGCAGAATCATAATAGAAAAATATTATGAATCATCGAAAAATGTCACAAACTGACAATTCATAATAATGATCTGCGTTCAATTCTTATTACGAAATATTTCATCTGTTTGACAGTTTTTTTATGGCGATTCGTAAAATGGTCCACAAATTATGAATTGTTTTTGTGTCAAATGAGAGGAATTGCTAATGACAGCTGGAAATTCAGGAATTGCTTTTAGAGGAATTGCTAATGTGGCCATTTTAGACCCCCTGAACACACGCTGCCTAAACTACGTAAATGTTCAGTTCAAATGAAAATCAAGTCAATATTGCATAGAATGGTTCAGTAGAATGTAAAAGAGCTTAATCATGAAAATAAGCTCATTACCTCGTCATTGACCAAATAAATCAAAGTTCAGATTAAACCTTACATCATACGATCGCCATCGAAAGCGGAGCGATAACAAAATTAATCATCACACACAAGATCGTCCGAATCAAGAAACCATTAAATAACCAATCCGCATTTTACTTACGAAACCATAGACAATTTACCATCACCTAAATCCTCTTTCAACCTTAACTCCCACGAAAAAGGTCGCAAATACTTTTTTTAATCTGGCAATACCGACGTGTACAGTATTTAATCATCTACAAAGGACGTATTCGTACACGCGAGTCGTATTCAAAACTGACAAAAGAAAAAAAGCAATCTGGCAAGATTGGCAGTCGGGGGCTACACAAAAAGGGGATCTTTTGGGCTATATTGTTAGTGGAGATTGAAAAGCGTTTTGTCGTCAACATGTTATTCGGTAATTTAGTGTTGCCCGATTGAAATAACGAGGGGTGTAATTCGAAAGGAGGTTTTAAGGCCCATATGTGGCTGATTGATTGGTTTTAGCTGGCCGTACGATTAGAGATTACTGTTTTGTTGTTTGATGTTAGTGTTGATGATGTTGGAGTGGATGGGATGTTACTTTGTAAAGTGTTTTGCTGTTTATTGCATTGGGTGTTACAGAAATTGGTGTGTAAATGTATCAGCTGCTTATCTTAAGTTTTGAAATGATCTGGGATTGCTGTCTTTCATTAATTCATAGAGTTCAACACTACGAATTTAATTCATAAAACACTTTTGTGTTGTGTTTTCCATTAGAAAGAGATAGGTGGAGATTTGTAGGGGTCGGACCCGTGCTTCACCTAGGTTCTCCACCTGGTTGAAGCACGAATGTCCCGTGCTACACTTCAAGTGCCACTTTAGGTCTTTTTAAATTAAAGTGTAAAATTAGGCACACTTTGCAGTAACTCCCTAGGTACTTCGAAATTTAATTTAAGTAGTAGTTGTAGTTGTATGTAGTAGTTGATGTATGTTTTTCGAAAAAAGTATACATCTCTTCCATTTAAAACAGACAAACTTTCAAAAGCTAAAAGTTACCAGCCGAAAAAAAGAAAATAAAAATTCAAAATTCATAAATCGAACGTGGAAATGAAGTATCGGCTCAAACGAAGCTGGTCCGCTGTACAGCACACACGTCACAAACGCAACGTTCTTTGGGCGTCCAATTTGTCTGATTGACGTCCGGCGTCGGCTTACAAAGCTCAAAGACTGGCAACGACGCCATTGCTTCAAATAGAGCGTGAAAATTCAAATTGTACCTGTTTCTGTGACTGTTAAGGAGCTTTTACATTATGTGACGGTTTTCTTCGCCAAAAGATCTTTTTTTGAATCGTGGAAAACAGAGGGTCAATTTCCGTTTTTTTTTCTAATGTCAGTAACAACCTGTCAAAACACCTCTAATTTTCGTAAATTGACAAGTTTTTGTAATTGATAGTCGCTGAGATGAAAATGCGACTAGATTTTGAATGTTTACGGGAATCAACTTTCAGTTTTCCGTGACCTTGTCTTTATTTTGAGTAAATTATCTGTCAGAGCATAACACTAAATATAGCCCTGACCTAAAATAGGCACTAGGTTGGCGTTTCGGTATCTTCACATAAAGATTGTGGCTCAAACTTAACAAAATAATAAATGGTTCGTCATGCTCCTGAAATAAATGAGTAAGGTACTTAGGCTCCCTGTACATGACGCCGGAGCCACACTGGCGCCGCTGCCGGACCGCTTGTTTGTGTATACGAATGACCATGCACCCCACAGGCGCTGGACCGCAAGATGAATATTTTTCAGAATGTCTCAGAATGAGTGTAAAATCTACGCGGCGCCGCCCGCCGGTGCGGCTCCGGCGAAATTTAGAGGAAGCCTTACAATGAATGTATTATGTATAACTTTCTCAAAATCATATAAAATACCATGGCCACTCTAATTTTCTAAAAATACCAACGTTCCATCATTTTCATATTATTTCATACATTTTAAATCCATTTCGTCAAATGGTTTCTTTTTCATAACCAATATTTGATATTTTCTCTGTGTATGTGAAGAGGGCGTGTTAAGGTAGCACTCCAGTGGAAGCGATATCAAGCTAACAGATGCATTATGAAGGAATAGATGATGACAAGAGAATTCTGGAGAGTTCAGCGCGATCGTCAAGAATTCGCTCGTTTTGATTACAGCTTGTATCTCATGCATAAGCAAAATCAGCCTATACTTTTCCCACTGCTGGGACCTATGACACAAGCCTCCTCTCTGTGAGAGGGAGTGGTAACCGTAAACCACCACGCGGGCCCAGTGCGGGTTGGCAGATGTCACATATCTTTGAGTTTTTGGATCTAGGACATGCCGCCGCCGGTTTCCTCACGATATTTTCATTCACCGTTTTGAGAGCCGTGATGAAGCTTTACGCCACCGGAGCAGCTCCGGCGACATGTACAGGAAGCCTTACAATGAATGTATTATGTATAACTGTGTCAAACTCTTATAAAAGAGTACATAGTCAGTCTAAAGTCACTCTAAACTTTACACAAAGCAAAGCTCCTGTCCTGTCAGGGTTCGAACCTACAACCTACAACTCGTAAGTCACGGTCGTTACCTCTGGGCCACCACTGCTCCTCTCACGCATCTTATTTATAAGTTTAGTTATTGCAATTATAACAGCGCGCGCATTATCTGCGCCCGACGGTTACACCCGCGTAAGTCTCGATCCCGTAGGAATATCGGGAAAAAAGTGTCCTATGTAATCCAAGTTATAAACTATCTGTTTGCCATCCATTCAGCCGTTTTTGCGTGATTGAGTAACACACAAACTTCACATTTATATTTAAGATTCCTAGCATTTTATCTACGTTTCGAATTCAAACCTACTGCATCACATCCATATAGCGCCTCTTTCGCTTCGACTGCAGTGTACACGTTACCTTACCTCTTCGCCCACTCTTCATAACATAGGTACCTATCTTATCGCACACAGTGTGTACATCACCTAACGTTACCACGTAACTGATGGCATTCCCATGTATCTCTTTGTGCTGTTTCCATTCGCCGCCCGATCCATCTAAGTCTGCGACAGTTAAGTAATATATCTGTTCGCATTGATCCGTATTTTGTGTGGAATCTGTGAAATACTGTAAATAACTGATGTATGCTACGTGTGTTGGGTTTGCTTTGACTAAGTCTTGTAATGTATTGTATTGTATTTATTCATTTGTTTTTGTTTTTAAGTCGATGTTATTGAGTTTTGTTATCAATTGAATACGACTTTTCTTATGTTACCTATGTCGCAACTTGTTGAATAAAGCAAATAAGATCTGTATAGTTAACTGCAAATCAGTGGTAACAATTTCACATTGACAGCACCTTTATGTTGTAGCAGGAGGGTGGGTTTTCGTAGTGCTAGTGCGATTGACTGTACATTTCTTTGTCAAACGCATAAGTATTAACCGATAAATAACTGGGGATGTACTTGTACCGTATATTTTGGTTCTCCGGGATTCCAAACCGGTGTTCATCCACAAAATTACTGTAAATATTTGTGACAATCATGAATCCTAATTCAAAGCTTACATGGTGAAATCTTTTCAGTTTTTCAAACGTCGTTCCTGATTGACCAACGTTCTAAGTAAAATGTTATGTGTATTCTAGAATATGAGCCTAAATAACCAAATTATTGCATTTATGTAGGAAAAAACCGACTATGTTGAATTAGGTTCATCTACGACTACTTTTGGATTAAAAAAGAATAAAATCTCCTTAAAATTATTAATCAATCATAACTCCAAACCCAAGGCAGTCATAATATCAAATCAAAACACGCCCCTTAATTATGTAAAACCAGATAAAATGACAAAATACACGACCTCTCTCTTCAAAAAGCAAGTAGGTACTGAGATAATCCCATTCAAATCCTTTGATTACACCTAAACAAGAGAACACCAATCCAATTTCTTAATTCAAATTTACGAATGATTCCATCGAGGGGACGAAATTTAAACTTGGAATCAACGATGTTAAACGAATAGATTAGTTGGTGGCGCAGATTGGTTCTTACTTTTAGCTCCTATTTTAAAATTAACGTATTTATAATTATCCTATTTATAAAAAAAAATTAAGAAGAATGTAAATGGCATACGAGCCCAGTAATATGACAGTACAATACGTCAGTCCAGCGCTAACTTGCAACTGGACTCGTGCAAACACTTGTTTTAATCCAGTCCAGTGCTGAGGTCGCGTCCTCAAGTCAGTCCAGTTGACTAACCTATCCCATCCCATCTATTTCCGGGCCTAGTAGAGTGGCTGCCCCCACCTGACTTATTGCCAATCTCGTCTGCATGAACCCATTGACTGGGTAAGAAATTCCGAGTCACTGGGTCCAGTCACTGCCATCGCATAAACCAGGCATAATGCATTTACGGTTTTTCTGAATTTTGCTTCATTTTGTCTTTTTATTTAGACGGAAACTCATTTTCTATACGATGATGTCACATAATGTACGATTTTTTAAAATTATTAAATAATAACCAAATTCTGGTTAACACTAATTACTTACTGAAACCTCTAAAATAAACAAAGCGAAAGTAAAGTTAGTTTTGCATGCCTTTCATTTTCCAAGTGTACAACTCCAATTTTCCACTCAAAATAGGCATAAAAACCAAACCTATCCAGTCTGCGCAATTTAAAATTCAAATTCTTTAGAACACCAATAGAACACGAACGATATTCATCTCGTGGGGTTCCTCGGTTATTCTCGCGAGCGCTCGGCTGTTTCCGCCACCACTCGGACATTGGGGGCGTATTAATCGTAATTAACCAACTCTGCCTGATTAGCGAGGTTCCTTATTACTTAAAATTTACTCGAGTTTACTTTCTTGCGACGCTCTTAGCTCGAATAGAGATGGGATGAGACTATTGTGGACAAGGTTTTAAGGATTATTTTGCTTTATCTAGCTTTTTACTACTGACTTTAAGTTGATTTGATGGTAAAGGATCGTGAAGGGCTTAATTTATAGATATTTTAACTAAACTAGCTGTGCTCCGCGGTTTCACTCGCATAAGTCTCGATCCCGTGGGAATATCGGGATAAAAAGTATCCTATTCCAGGGGGCTAAGTCTACTATTTTACAATCGTGTCAGTATCACAATGATCAGTTTTTGACAGATATGCCATACAAAATCTGTCAAAAACTCATCATTGCGAGACCCTGACAAGTTTGTAAATTAGTAGACTTGGCCCCCTGGTCATAGTTTACCCATGTGCCATAATAAAATGTGACCATAGTCACAATTTCAGCCATTACATTATTCGATTTTTACGTCAATTTTAACGCATGTTAACACAACATAATCTAACCACGGCTAATCCACTAATCCCAGAAAAAGTACAATCACGCACAAAATACACCAGCATTATAATAATCCGTGTGTTATCCACCCTATCCCCGTCGCGGTGGGTGGTAGGGAGGGGGGATGATACCAAGTATGATTCAACATTTAAATGTTAAACAGCGCCCGAATTTGCTGCGGTGCGACGACGTCTTATAAGAGTATATAGGAGCACAGAAATGGTGATGGGTTGGAGGAAATTATATTTTATGTTATTATTTTGTGTGAGTGGAGGTGCTTTGGTGTTTTAGGTGTTAATTTTACGTAATGGAATGATACTGTCGTCTTGATTTGGTTTGCTAGATGGTGTTGTGGGATTTTTCCACGGATTTGCCGGTAAAGCCTATGTTATGCATTAAAATAAAGACAAGACATTCACAATATGAAACACAGGTTTTCACAAACCTAGATCAGGCAGGTCTATATTACAGCTAGAATTAAAGTTACCTCGTTTGTAATTAATGTAAATCTTATTTTTACTTTTTAACTTGAATATTTTTTTTTTTTTTAATAACTCATTATTCTCTCTACATTGTCCGTTTTAGTTCGTTTTAACAGTTTACTATTTCAGATTGTATCATTTTGGTAGGTACATAACAAAAAAATATCGTGAGGTAGGTAGGTAATATGTACTTTTCGTAAAAGAAAATATGATTAAGCGAGCATAACTCAGCCATGTCAATAATTAAGAAATATTATTTTGTAATTAAACATTTATTTTTCATTAACATTTCTCTACTCAACTGTACCGCATATTGTAAGTTAGCTACACCTTTGAGATATTCTTCTAAAGAGCATGAATAAACTCTTATAGTCGCACTAACATTACTTGATACTTGGGTCTTAATTGATATACATGATAATTGCTGTGAAAGTCACACTGTGCAAAGACTTTTCTATAATTTCGTAAATCTTAAAACTTAAAACCGCGTAAGAAGTTTGCGATTAGCCGCCTTTACACGACACGCGCTTTCACGCGTGTAAGGCCTTTCACGCAGGAAAGAACGCGCGTGTAAAGATAAAAAACGAGAACGAGAAAGCACTCGTGCGTCGCCCGCTCGCGCTTTCATGCGTTCAAGTCTGCGCGCTTCGAACATAATTCAAGGCCCATAAAAATGGATAAAAACAAAGAGTATTAAACCACTTGAGAGCTGATAGACCGATTTCGTCTAGGCACACGACTCACGGCCGGGGGACGAAGACATTACAGCGGTTGTGATTGGCCGATGCAACAATTTCAGGACGAAAGTCCCAAACATAGTGAGGCACAAGTCAGCTTTGCAACAATAATATCGATATCGATAAAATCGACGTCGATTCGACGATTTCCTAATTGAACAATAATTATTTTGAATTTTACAGAAAATTTATTGTTCTATCCGAAAGGAAATGACATTGCTATTACTTATTTTTAATCTGCTGTGAAATGCCTTGAACAAACAACGCTATATTTATTTGGAATAAAATTTTCTCTGAACTGCATTAATCCACTTTTACGGAACGGAATATTTTGAAATCTAAAATGTAAACATTAAGTACTTAATGTTATTTTTTTAACATTAGGAAACATCGTAATTTTTATCGTCAATAATATAGTTGCTTTATTATGAAGTTATCACAACACTCTCCAGTATAAGTGCAGATAGAAAGGGACATACGTATTGCAATACCCTAGTGAGAGAAAGGGACTTTTCAAAAATACATCAACGCGGTGTACTTTTTTTGTGACCCTTTACGTATCAACCAGTTTATGTTGAGCCCTGCAATAAATTCATAATATTATTAAATTACAAATATATTCTACTTACCGATGAAAAGTAATGCTATCTTTTTATAGGTGGATGTTCTAGACGATTTTCCACACCAATTAACCGAACAATAACTCAACAATCACTCAAAGAGTGGACGGTCGAAAAAAGTGTCTGGCCGTCTTTTTGGACATCAAAAAAGCCTTCGACACAGTCTCTGTCCCCACACTTATACATAGGCTAGAAGACATTGGTATAAGAGGATTACCACTTAAACTTTTCACGGAATACCTGAGTGAACGCAGGTACGTGGTTAAAATTGGATCAGTCACTAGTTCCGAAGAAATAGTCACTTACGGAGTAGGGCAAGGTAGCGTGATCGGGCCGCCGCTGTTCCTCATTTATATAAACACCCTATGTAACATGAGTATTGAAGGTGCCCACATTTTCTCTTATGCTGACGATACAGCAATTGTTTTCTCGGGAGAAACATGGGACAGCGCCGGTCGCATCGCCGAACGTGGTCTGTCTACAGTAGCTGCCTGGCTCGATCAGAACCTTTTAGCTTTGAATATTTCAAAGACCAATTACATCTGCTTTTCTATATTTGACCGTGCCCAGCCATCACAAGATCTTCAGATTAAAATCCATACCTGCTCCAGCTCTACTAACACCACCTGCTCTTGTTTAAAAATCAACAAAGTATCCAGTACTAAATACCTTGGTGTCATGCTTGATCAAAGGCTATCGTGGCACTTGCACCTAGAACTAATAATGAACAGAGTGAGGAAATTGATTTGGACTTTCAAATCTCTTCGACATGTGGCTACTAAGGATCTTATCCAGCAAATTTATGTCTCCCTGGGTCAATCTATACTTACGTACTGTTTGCCAATCTGGGGCGGAGCATCTAAAATAAAGTTTTTGGAGCTGGAGAGGGCACAGAGAGCTTTACTAAAAGTCATGTACTTCAAACCGATTAGATTCCCTACGGAAAGTTTATACTTAACCTCAAACCTTCTGTCTGTTAGGAAACTTTATGTCCTGCAGATTACATTAAAAAAACATAAATCTCTTCCCTACATTACTTCCAAGACACATTCTAGGAGAAAGAATAAAGTAGCTGAAGATTGTCCAGTGAATACTACATTTGCTGCAAGGCAATTTATTAAACAATCCCCCCGTATATAAGCTCTCAATGAACAATGTGCCATCTACTCTATGACATACCACAACTGCAAAAAAACGCTAACTGAATGGCTCAAGAGCAAAAGTTATGAAGAAATCGAAGATATCCTACACAGGATCACATAACTAAGGAACACATATAATTTGTACACATATACACACCACACACCCCCACGGTACACAAACCACATTTATCTTACACACATGCCCATTACATCCCGACACCCACAAAAGCACACACACACGCACACAAACGAACCCACACACAAACTCACAAACAAACATATTCTACACCCAGTGCCCTTACTAATATCATATGGGTTATATAAAATCTTAATTAGTTTTAAATGAATCTTTTGGCTTATTTCTCACACATTTGTAGAATTATTGTAAACTGGAGGAGCGGAACCACCTAACACAAGCAAATCTATGCTTAAAAGGTGACTCCAAACCTAACATAGTTTTTTACTAAAGTGAAGAAATAAACATTTTTTTATTTTTTTTTATTTTTTTTTTTATTATTATTTATAATTGTTTATTATTATGATTTTTATGATCAAAATTACCGCGTGTGCAGAGTTCCAACCACTGGTCTAAACTAAAATGGCCACTCATATCGTCATCTAGTATCTGTTCAATTAAACTGATGTGTCATGAGCCCGAGTCGCCCGCATGAGCAGTCAAGAGGCTATAATATAGTCATTATTGGATAAAAACAATCACACACGATTGCCCGTGCAAGCTTTCCCGCGTTCAATCGTGCACACTCGGATCGCGAGTGAAAGCGCGTGTCGCGTAAAGGCGGCTATTGGCAGGGCATATTAAACTAGAGGTAGGTAGTTAGGTACCTACGCATCAAGTTATTAGGCTGTGCTTTTCAAAAAGAATGTATCAGTTACGATAGGTGCCTAGTTAGTAGTAACAAAACAAAGATAATAAGAGCTTCAGGAAAAAAAAAAATCTATGCTATAACTTTATGAAAAAACTGAAAACTTATTAGGATTGTTGAAGATTTGACAGACAGTTGGAGCTAGTTGATTAGAAATGGATGCTGTTGCATGTTTTCAAAACATGCAAAATATCTTTTAGTACTCAATAATAATTAGCAAATATTTTTTTGTTAATAATTATACTTATACATATTATATACATATACTTATACATATTATATACATAGACTTACGCATTTTTCCCATGGAGATAGGCAGAAACTATAGAATGCCACTTGCTACGATCCTTATATGCTCCTTTTGCTTTATTTACGTTCATACATCTGCACTCTAATTGCGTAATACACGATCAATCAGAATTGGAATCCGTTCGAAACAAATGGCTAATCCATTGCTTGATAAGTTCGTAAGTTACGTTGCTGAGCAGATTTTTTTAATCGAACTTTGAAGCAATGGATTAGACATTCAATTCATTGCATAGGGTGCTGATACACGTATTCGCCGGTTACGAGTACGACACACCTTCCTTTTCTGGAGAACCTCACCAATAAGGTCAGTATAATCAGTCCTTCTAGGACGTCAATGAATATAATAATGGATAAACATAAATTATTTGCAAGTATCAAAACCTCTCCCCGCACTAAACCCAAGTATCTCAGACGGAGGCGACCCGCCGAAATAAATAAAGTTCCAGAGAGACTCAGTAATTACTTATACACTTGTGTGCTTAATTATACCCATCTGTTTGCGAGTTATCATTCATTATAGACGTGACTGTACTGAGAAAGACATTAAATGGATTTTGATTGGGATACCTTGGTTAGTAAATGGATGAAAGTTTTTTAAATTATTATCGAGCAACCCGTCCCTGCTTCACACGCAATAGCGATTTGACAAAACATCGATATTTTTGTGTTACATCTAAGTCAAGTACTTATTATTATAATAATGAACTGCTCTAAATTATAGAGAAAACCGAATCAAAATCTATTGTAAACTTTAAAAGATTTAAGCGGTCTTAGAGACGGGCAAGAAAAGCCATGTGTAGATGTAGGAGGATAAATAAATAATTTTTCGTTTTTAGGGCTTACAAAAATAATTCATACTAATATTATAAATTCGAATGTAACTCTGTCTGTCTGTCTGTCTAGATAGATAAGATAGATAGATAAAACGTGTATTTGGTGCACACAAAAGACAGCACAACATACAAAAACACGGTTAAATTATAACTAATTAGGTACATTAATAAACAGCTGGGAGCCAATTTTTTTTTTTTTTTTTTTTTATAGCCTATTGTGTGTCCCACTGCTGGGCAAAGGCCTCCCCTTTTTCCTTCCAAAGCTCTCTATTTTGTACGATTTCTGGCCACGTTGGCCCCGCAAACATTATTAGATCGTCACACCACCTTCGCCGCGGTCTACCTCGACGGCGACGTCCTCCTTCAGGCGTCCAGTGAGTGACGATCTTGATCGGGTGCCAATATACAAAAAAAAAAAAAAAAAACATTAAAAGAAAACTAGACACTGTGATGATGTCTATGACACACTTTTAAAAAAAAAAAAACGAATCACAAAGTGCGGTGTGCGTCTCAACGTTGCACCAAGTGGGAGTCCAACTCAGCATGTGTCAGGCAAATATACCTGACGCTAATATTCTGCTGGATCCCTGCAGTGACATACGGATGTCGAGCAGATCTATGAAACTAATAATTATGTGAAAAGTGGAATGTACGGAGCAAAATTACGTAAGTACCCGCAATTTAAATATTCTATTATACAGTATAGTTTTGCTAGGGAACGTCGTCGTTTCCGTGTCTGTCTGTATGTTACCTTTTCACGCCTAAACCGTTGAACAGATTTCGATAAAATGGCAAGGAGATAGATGGCATCCCGGGGAAGGACATAAGCTACTTTTTATCGACATACCACGCGGGCGAAGCCGCGGACGGAAGCTAGTAAATAATGAATATGGCCGTTCTCAGAAGCGGTCGGTTTTAGTAGCCTGTAGTAATTTTCTTTTTCTATCAAATATACGCCATTTTTATTTTGTAGTTCAATGTTAAAATACAGTCGTCTTTGAATATTTTTCAATACCACAAAGTATAAGCAGAATCCACAAAACTTTCAACCACAGCCTGACACATGGAAACAGAAGCAATTCTCTCTAGAACTTTAAAACAAAGCGACATAATGAAGCCCTGTGTCTTGAGATGAGGCCGTTCTGATCAGCGACGCAATCTGGATGCCGCGGAGTTTACACTTAAGACTATGTATTGTGGCCTGGTTTGAAGGAAGATTCTGAAACGGTTCTTGTAATTTTTATTTTTATTCTTGTCTGCATCTACCATTAGAGATCTGCGATCCAATGCGAAAAAGTGGCCTTACAAGCTAAATCCACTCCTATAAAATTTCATACTTTAGCCTAAATATTAACCTACATCAAAGTAACGTATTATACATTAATGCAGCTTTTGCGAATTCACTCAAGTTGCGTCGACATCAACCCCTTCGTGAACCTGGTTCACCACACGCATGGCTCTAGTGAGAGGAGTCCTCGCCAGTAGGTTGGTTCTGGCTGCAGGCATTTTGACGTTCAAAAGTGCCTTTTATGTGCTTTGAAATAGATCATTTGACTTTGACTTTGGGATTTTATTGCGCAGAGATAAATGATATCCTGACATATTATAAAACAAAGTACTCAGTTGGGTCTGTCTGTCGTCCTGTTCGCGATAAACTCAAAAACGACTGCACCGATTTTCATGCTGTTTTCACCAATGGATAGAGTGGTTCTTGAGGAAGGTTTTAGTATATAATAACCGACATCCACGCGAGTGAAGCTGCGGGCATCAGCTAGTCATATTTGAAATTTAAAAAAATCAAGTAATAAAAACTAAAACCCAACTACGACTTAAAAGGTATAAACAAGACACCACAGACAGACAAATTAAAAATCCGGAGTCACACGTGTTAAATCGAACAGATTACGTGTGACTCCGGATTTTTAATTTGTCTGAGGGCCTGGTCAACACTATCCGATTGTGGAAATAATATGAATGGTCGGGAAGCAATCTTAAGTTATTGCTGTAATTGTATCGTTGGCTTAAGAACTGTGGGGTGCTGCTCGCATGTACTGAGTATCATTTGGTACTTGAGTTATGCTCGCCATGAGGGTATGACGCGACCTGCTCCCTTCTTAGATGAAGTGATTTTGCGAACATTTTGAATGCATTACAATAAAAGCTTTTTTAAACAAAACTATTGTTTTATTTTACTGAAAACTATACAACATATTATTCAAAAAAGGTTTAGATAGTATGCACCTTATTTTCGTAAAATATGAATGCATTTTCGAGGTACCCATGAATGGGATTATTAGCAATAGTCTATAAAACTCGGTGAGCATCTTGACTGTTCTTAACGTCGACAGGATCAACCACAGACTAAATATGAGGAATAAAAGGAATAATAGTGACTAAGTAGGTTTTAGTTTGTAAACAACCACATTTGACAATCAACTGTCATCTTACAATATACCTACTTATCTACCTCAAAATGTAACCTCTTATACATAAAATAAAGTAAAATAACTTTTGAACCCTAACTTCTAAAAATCGGATAATTTATAATCTATTTATTGATGATATTATCTATCGACTAAATATAAAAACAATACAAAACACGAAAATTAACAGCGGTACTAAACTTCCATACTAGCCTGCCATTCTTCTTTGCTCATTAAGCCCTTTCATTTGATACCCAACATGGTACGATTAAACCATTTTTTTTTTTAAGTTCCTCACTTTATGTCCTCTAGAGGGCGCCATTTTTAATTTAATGTGACTCCACATAGCCTATAACCAGCGGACAATCACGACGCTTCTAACGATACCTCATTTGTCAATTTGTGATAAGTGGTTTGGAAGATAGGAGGGAACAGATGAACATACATACATACATACATACCGGTCAAAATCATAACCCTCCTTTTTTCTTCGCCGTAGTCGGGTAAAAAGAGTATGTAAGTGAGTTTATGTATGTATATTGTGCTTTTTTATTAAAAATTGATGGGTAAAAAATATATTTATATTATAAATACTTTTTGCAAGATTTAATTAAACTGCCTTCATTAATCTATTCGGCGCAAGCGCAGCTGTTGAGCTTTCAATCTCTAGGCTAGGATAGTGTTTTCGAGTTTTTCTATTAGGAAATCCTTAGAAGCAATTGAACAAAGCGTTGGCGATAAGCTCGCCCCCTATTACATGGAAAATAAACATAACTGGTGTAATGTGCTATAAACTTCTAGCCTTTGGGAATTACAGGAGTATTTTACTTGTTTTTGTAATTTTGAAGATTTATATTAGAAATCCACATTTAACAATACCGCTCTCTTGCCAAAATGTTGTATCGTTAAAAACTCCCACGTTCCACATTCAAAAATGTTCAAATTCGAATTCGGAGTTCATCCGAGAACGAAGTTTGAAACCGTTGATCGGGCAGGAAGCGGAAAGGGCGGGAAATAATTAGCCGTCGCCGGCGCTCGCCGCGGGCGAAGGAAACGCTCCATACAGCCAGGCTGTAACTCCACGAACGAACGAGTTGTGAATTTTAGGATTCACACTTTTTTCCTTTGCCTTTTTATTTTTTCCTACGTTAAATTTTTTAACGAGACCTATTTGATGAAGTTGGCATTTTCTTTTTACGAGGAAAATTCTTTAAGAAACTTTTATTGATTCCAATAACAATGCTATGCTTCTGTCGGACAAAATAATCTGTCGAGTGTGTGTGCCGATAATAGTGTTACAAGATAAAAATTTCTCAGTCAGCCCGGAGTCTGCATTTGTGCCCGGAGTCTGCAAATGTGGGTGTAGTAGAGGTACACCTCTGCCTGATGAGAATACTTGTGCACTTTCTGAGCTGATGTAATTATTAATAGTCACGCCGTCTCATTTCATGGGTGTAAACTGTAGCAGTGTGTTTTAAATCACCATCGATTGCGGCGATGAAGATTTCGCCCTTCGTTATAATTGATCAGATAGTTAATTGATTCAGGCGTGAGTTTGCGGAAATCCATTATAAAATACAATAAACGTAGATATATTTAGTAACCTATTCCGCTTAATTATTTTTCAAGAGTCATAAAAAACCCTGTAAGAAATCGACGCGTGTTTCACCTCTCAACGAGGCATCCTCAGGATGACGATTGACCAATTGCAAACCAGAACACGACGTGTTGCCACACCGAGCGTCCGGCGTTTATGACTCTCATCTACGTCTATTGTATTTTATAATTGATCAGTTTATGGTTGCAACAAGAGTAAGTAGATCATAGTAGAAATAACGGGTAAAAAACTAAAAATGCCCTTAATAAGCCGAGAGTCACTTGTTCTCCCTGTTATTATGATCATTTTTTTCGTTCTGGACCATATCTGGGAACCTTCTGGGAGTCCTTTATCATAAACCTTGTCATTTATCCAAAAGCATGGTCCATTACTTCCAAGCACCACCCAAAAACAGAATAATAGCTAATTAGCCAGGGAGGATCATCATTGCCTAGCCTTTTCCTAACTATGTTGGGGTCGGCTTCCAGTCTAACCGGATGCAGCTGAATACCAGTATTTTACATGGAGCGACTGCCTATTTGACCTCCACAACTCAGTAACTGGGTGATACGATACCAGATTTTTCAGATTTTCGGGCTCTGACGACCCGTTACGACTGTCAAAGATCCACAAACGACAGCCGGGACCAACGGCTTAACGTGCTTGAATTAGCCAGGGAGTAATAATAACAAAACAATCATTATTTATTTATTACAAAACAAACGTCTACCAATAAACCCTTCTCCATTATTTCTCAGGAAACAAAAGCAAAAATAATAATTTTAAAAGCTTTAAAACAATAAAATTGTAGGCAACAATTACCCTTCGGTCCAGGGTTCGCTACCAAGCTCTTTGTTTCACCCCCTATTGAACGAACGAGGGCGGAAAATAGCCGGATAGAAACTTGGCTATCAACTCTGAAACATTTTATAAGTTAACCCCCCGCGAAATTGTATTATGTAAGTTTGAAAGTACGAAAGTAGCCATCTTGGTTTTTCTTTTTTTTTTATAAATAGGAACTCGTTCATTGAGTATTGTTGTGGGCCTTTCGGTTCTTTATTTGAATTTCGAATGGTCTGCGGTCGTTTGAGAGTGGACTGATTGTCAGATTGGAAATTGGAATGAACGCCATTTTGTTCATTTATTCTGTGCCAGGGGCTGTTTTACTTTTTTTTGTGTTAGACTTCATCTTTTCATTGACTTCAGAGTTTCTAATTTCTTCATTTGCTTACTAACCTTTTTACGATCAAGATTAATAATTAGTTGCCTATTTAATTAAACAGACACATTAACATCCGATTTAGAGACCTTTTTAATGCGAATCCATATTATGGCACAACACAATCATTGTTTTATAGAATCCACTGGGTTTCACCCGCGTAAGCCTCGACCCCGCGGGAATATCGGGTTAAAAAGTAACCTTTGTTAGTCTTCTTAGTTATAATTATGAAATCAAATCAGTATGTAGAGTTGCAACCGTACAAATAAATACATAGTCGTGAAAAAACAATCTATACCTACGCTGAACGCCCCTCCCCTTAATTATAACCAGTGTTACAAACATAGAAAATCGAATAGAATCCAGTAATCGACGTCGTGTCACCGCGCGCACATTCACGTCACTTCCCATTTCGCGAGTGGCAACACTGAGATATAGCGCGGTTAGGGGTGAGACATATGGAGATGGGAGTCGGGTTCAGTAGATTTATGAAATGCTGGAGAACTGAATTATTTAATTGTTAGCTATGAACTCTTTGAAGAGAAGAATAGTCTTTTGGGCTTGTGGTTATACACACGGCTCACATCAAGCTATACATTTCCAGTATAAGCTGACCTCGCATTATACATTGTATGCATTGTACGGAAATCCTATTTAATGCGAGCTCAGCATAAACTGGGAATGTATAGCTTGACGTGTAGCCGTGTGTACAGGAGAATAGGAAATTCTACCACCCTTTTTTTTTTTTTTTGATGGTGGGAAATCATCATTGACTTCTCCCGCTCTGGGCGGAGCGGAAGGGCGTATCAGACGTTTACTGACTAAAACCCACCTGTGTTCCTTCAATTGCCTGTTCTATCACCCTGCGATCAAGATTATTTTGGGTTGTCTTTAGTACACACTTCGGTAGGTACTTACCGAGTTTTTCATAAGCTTGAAGTTATCAGAGATGGATGATGTCTCACAAACATTTGCCTATCAGAGACGTTCATTTTGGATACCTAGATCTGCATTTTCAATCACGATCCGTGAGTTTTGAAGGACATTAGGTTTGCAAAATTCGCCTGCTCAACAACGTAAATAACTCAATAAACGTTTGTGAACTGTCAAAATGAAACCCTTTGCGATCAATTGCCGTCTTATGTTTGTTACGCAATAAACCCGTACCAAATTTAAAATGATACCTAGTAAAAGTAATGGCATTTAGTATTATAATGAGTTAAGTACCTACTAACTTTAAATTAAATAAATTTCATACGACAAAGTTGTGCCAAAACGAAGCGATTGGCTTTCTTGACTCTTCTTCACAATTTTCAACCAATATCAATCTGCCTAGCCTTTTCCAACTATGTTGGGGTTGGCTTCCACAACCCAGTTACTGGGTAATACGATACGCCTTGGTAAGACTGGTTGTCAGACTTTGGGCTTCTGACTGAGGCACGGAGGAGTCTCGGTATGTAAAGATGGTCACCCATCCTCGGACCAACCCTGGCAAGCATAGCTATACCTGATGGATCGACCCGTGCGGCTGTTATTACTTAGCCACCTAGCCAACAAACTGATTATTATTATCAAACAAAGTATACAATATCGTTTCACAGCTTCGCGGACTGAACCCTAAACGAAAAAGGGGACCTGTCGGAAAATGGCGCGTTATTATCTCAGCTAATAAAAATTCAGCGCGCGAAAATCCCCGCGCCGCGATTGGTCGACCGTCCCTCGGGCACCCCCGCCATTGGTCGGCTATGCTGATTCCATTTTCAAATTAACTTTCTCTGCCACCGTCGTTTTCCAGTTAGGTTAGGTGTGAATTTATTTATTTCATTTCGTTTTTATTACGTGTTGTTTTTGTAGAGATGTGACCTCTTTTTTTTTAAATTAGAGAAATAGTAGATTGTGCTTTTTATTTTGATACTTATAGTCAAAAGCTTAGTTTTTTTTTGTAGTGAGCACTTGTTTCGTCGGTTTGAAGTTAAATAATTAATAATTATCTCTTTTTAAAAACCGGCTGGCTAACAGAAACCCAGTTTTTCTACATAGAAAAACTGGGTTTTTCTTAGCCGGCTTGTAATTACTATAAAAAATCATCGTTTTTTATGAAAATAAAGTGTGTCCCTAACAGAATAATAATCAAAAATAGCATTATGAGAAAAAACTTCTTTGCACAATTTTTATTCAAAGTACAGTCAGCTCCACATTATGCATTCGCCAGTGACAAATCCAGGCGTACACTCAGCCAAAATACATCGTTATAATAAAACTAGTTTACGGCGACGATTCCAAGCTGCGCTTAACTTTTACACGTTCATATTGGGAATACTTTCAGTAAGTATTGTTAATTTAAATTTTCCGAAAAAAGTTGTCTCAGATAAATTAGACGTGGACGGTCTTCTAATCTAACTACGGAAGGTCTTCTAAGTTTGTAAGTATGGATGGATGGATGGATGGATGTTTGTTACTCTTTCACGTAAAAACGACTGAATGGATTTCGATGAAATTTAGCAAACAGATAGTTTATAACCTAGATTAACACATAGGATACTTTTTATCCCGATATTCCCACAGGATCGAGACTTACGCGGGTGAAACCGCGGGGCGCAGCTAGTATAATATAATCCAACAGCATAATCTGGTATCTGTATTAATATTGAAAAGCTAGCCTTTTAGAATCTTCCTATTTTGCGTTGAATTGAACTCAAACTCAAACAAAAAGCATTTATGTCAAACAAACCAATTACAGGCACTTTTGAATTGTCAAGGGGTCGTCGGTCAGTCAGAAAGATGAAGCTAGTTGACATATCTGACCGTAACTTAGTTTCTATATTAAGAATAGCAAAATAGGGAATGCGTTTTCAATGTACTGAATTTCAATCGTCAACGAGGAACAGCTGACGACGCCATTGTAAAGGTACTATCGCTACTTCGGCATCGTCCTCTATTTCTCGTTGACGTTCCCGTTCCGGTGCGGTGGACAAACAGTGTCACAAAATCTGCATCATTGCTTTTTAGGGGTATGAGGAACAGGGTGTAAAGTTCACTCATCCACCATAGAAAAGAGAGGATCCTCCGACCAGACGGGTGTTGTGTCTAGCTGGCAACTGCCCAATTATTGATATTGGATTCTTGTATATAATATATACAAGAATCCGATATCAATCACTGCAGTGCAGTTTACCGTGCAATGGACATATTATGTCCATTGCACGGTAAACTCTAATTGCGCGATGCAGGATTTTTGTGACGTCAGGATTTTTGTGTGACGTCAGGTCTTCGATGCGTAGTTCGCATGTGGCGATGTACATACCGCCACAACTTGAAATTATCCTAAAACCAAGGTCACAAGCGGATGGATATTCCTGTGCTGCAGCAAGGTGACATTACTTGCAAATTGTCATAGGTACCTACCGATTTAGAGGTCGATGAATTGAACAAAGTACCCCAAATCTGTACGAACACTGGCACAAAATAACACTGCGTTACTTGAAAGCCGTCCACATTACCGACTAAATTGGAATACCGCGTAATACAAGCCCTATTGGAAGGGTTGCCATGTAGTCTGTGGCGCGGGATAAGTCCTGTCATTAGTATGAATGAAAATTTGTCGGTTTTTGGGCAATTAAGCGTGTGTAATGGGCATTTTTAAAGAGTAACGGTGGAGTTTCTCGCCCATTCTTCTCCATACGAAAACTACCTTTTGGAAGGGGCAACTAGAATCAGTTCTATTTCTTTGTTTTGACGTTCGAAAGTGCCATATATGTGCCTATTTGAAATAAATTAATTGTCTTTGACTTTGATTTAACCGCCTCTGTGGTTTAGTGGTTAGACCACCGTCTCAGACCCAGAGGTCCCGGGTTTGAATCCAAGTGGGGGCAAAATTTCTGCTCAGTTTGGTTGGTGGTACAGCTTGTTCTAAGTCCGTCTGGCTAGCTATCACCATCTTATCGAAGTCTGTCGCCATAGCAACAATGTTAACAGCATTGTTGTGGTAAGTCAGTTAGAGGTAAGAATAGCCAGTTCCTCTGTGGTTGTGGATTCCGGGTGAAACATGTTGCTACCTTCGGGACACCTCATCTAGTTTTTAATTAAAAATATGATTGACGTGTATTAGTGTTTGTACAAACCTACCTACTAACAGAAATAAAGTCATTTATCATAAGATTAAAATAAATATTAATCAGCAGATCGGTATTGTATTATAATTGATATGCCGTCCAGGGAACAAGTAAAGATAGGGGTGCTATTGTCTATAGCTTAAAAAAAAATTAAGATAAAAAAACAATTTAAGATAATTCCAGACCTTCAGATATGAGGAGGCAGAATACGAAGGATAAGTGTGCACAAAAATGTATTGAAACCTAATGCAGTTACTGAGTGCAATCCAGTTATTATTTCAGCCGAAAGACGTCCACTACTGGACTAACACCCGGTTTCTGATTTGAGAAAAGTAGCAAATCTCAACTGATTATTCTCAAATACGCGCTTAAGTTTTTTGCGTTTCACAAGTTAAAATCAAATCTCAGAAACGAAACTGAGGACTGTTAAGTATGCTTTCTGTCAAATTTGAGTAAATGATGTTATTACTCAAATCTTGATTGAAGTTTAAAAAAACTTAATTCAGAAACGAAAAAATGTTTAAGTTAATACTTAAGTACAGATTAGGACGTTCTCATATTCAAATTCTCAATTCAGAAACCGGGTGATTGGATCAAGCACCACCACTTCGATCGGTGCTTCCCACATCCAGTGTTTCAGGAAAAATCCTTATACGTAGTAACTGATATCCACCCTAACAACAAGGGCCTGGTAAGACAGCGACGATGGGGGGTAATTCACAGCTGAAGGGGGAGGGGGCGACCAAGTTAAACCTCTTTACTGCGAACAGAATTGAGTCGCTGATGACTATTTATTGATATTGGCTCCAGAAGTGATACTTGAGAGGTTTTCGTTAAATTTCAAGGTTCTGCGTTTCTGAAAGTTGAATCTCTGTATAAATGTGTATTTGTGATGATTTGGGTAGTCATTTCATCAGGTTATTTTGATCTTCTTTCTTTATTTTTCGTGTGGTTAGTGAGTCCTGTGAATGTTAGTACTGAGGGCCTAAAACGGCCACATTAGCAATTCCTTTTAAAGCAATTCATTTCACGAATTACCAGCTCTCATAAGCAATTCCTCTAAGTTGGCACAAAAGCAATTCATAATCTGTGGACCATTTTACGAATCTCCATATAAAACTGTCAAACAGATGAATTATTTCGTAATATGAATCGCACGCAGATCTTATTATAAACTAGCTGTTCGTGCCCGGCGTCGCCCGGGTGTAATTACAACTATTCCGGTATATTAAAAAAAAAGAATTAAAAAAAAAAATAAGTGCTAAATCCATATATCATTTTATATTGCAGGTCGATTTTGATGAAATAAAGACTAAATATTACTCACAATAATGCTTCTTATTGTTCAGTAATTCAATTTGGAATCCAATGAGTGGCTTTAACGTGATGCGCTCACAAACGAACAAACAAACAGACAAAAATGTCAAAAAATGTTTTTTTACTTTCTATTACTTATTTCTCGCGGCTTCGAGTACTTTTTTTGCAAAAATCTTTAATGTACAGACACGGACCGTTTAGGATTTTATTATGTGTATAGATTGTCAGTTTGTGACATTTTACAATGATTCTTTCCTATTATGATTCTGCCAAAGTGACTGTTTTATGCTATTCTGTCAGTTGCTATTTAGAACTCTATTATTGTTGAAATTATGACTGCAAAATTCAGTGGCAACACTGAATTATCGCGTCACAGCGGTCAAGGAACGCACTGTAAAATGCCGACATGATTTTTACCTGGCAACTTGTTTGGTTCCGTGTTTTCTTAATGTTTTATTTTTTCGCTAATGTTTAGTTATTTATTAACGGCTCAGACCAAATAAAAAACCAAGACAGAGCGCTGCGAACAATACAGTGAAGCATGGCAAAACTACACCAACAACGCTCTGTGCGTACACGCTTAAACGCACACATTTATAACCATTTACAATCAAACTACACCAAAATGTGAGCACACATGTTTACGAAACCGGCTTCACATCACTGTTGACAGCGCTCTGTCTTGGTTTTTTATTTAGTCTGAGATTAACGGTCGTATCATATCATAACATAGTTTAGTTATGTTTGTTAAAAAAATAAAATCATAAGTACACACGGCTACACATCAAGCTATACATTTCCAGTTTATGCTGATCTCGCATTGTATAGGATTTCCGTACAATGCGAGGTCAGCTTATACTGGAAATGTATAGCTTGATGTGTAGCCGTGTGTACCTACCTAATTGTTGTTTTTGTAAAAGTTTAGTACCAAAAAAATCGCATAAACCTTTACAAAACTACCGAAGTGTACAATAATGCGACGGCTCTCGAGTCTGAAAGTGAATGGGGCGCTTTAGTGTCGAGCGGTGCATGGGACGCCACGCGGCACACTTAGATCTATTGAAAATGTATGGGATCGTTGAAAAAAGGGAAACTGACTGGGAATTGAATAAAATTGTGCAAATTAATAATCGTGGGGTTTTAAATATTATTTAATACAATAACTTGTGAATAGTTAAAAATGTTATGTCCTTATTTTGCCAAGACCTTTTTTTTTGAGTTTGGGAAATCATCAAATGACGTCTCCCGCTCTGGGCGGACCGGGAGGGCGTGTCAGACTTTTAATGACTAAAACCCATCCGTGTTCCTTCAGTTGCCTGTTGCCAAGTGTCCCGGTCTCCCTTTCGGACTTTCCCGCAGAATTACTAAGTCCTGAGTGCACTTTCTTACTTATATAGATATACTTGGGCACTATTCCTCAATGCAGTTCAAAATGTCATCAAAATAAAACAATTAACAATAAAAAATGCACTTTCTGCATTATAAGTCGAAAGAATAACATTTATTAGGCAACAATTTGGGAAACACAAAAAAAAAAATAGGTAGACATAAAATACATGAGAAATTAAACGTTTTATATTTTTTTATACACACATACATACATTTAATACAAGGTGGCGGAACATCGGAGCGCAACCTATTACCATGGATTCAATATGGAACAGCAAAATTTGTTTTTTATTACCTTTAAAAAATATATTTTTTGTACATTCGCTTTTTTATTTTCGCTTCGTAAAATACAACTTTTTTCTAGCTGACTGTACAATTGTACAAGTACCTAGCTAGGTATGTTCCATAAAAATACAAGATCCATTTTTAAATATCGAATTAAAAATCACCTATTACCCTTTTAAATCTCCACCCACTAAAGCCGTTTCACACGGACCGAAACATATTCGTGCGTTTTATTTAATTAAACCCGTAATGGGTGGCGCGTGGCTGCCCTTAGGTAAGAGTACGCACTACAAACTGCACAGGGCCGGTAATAATGTTTTTTTTCTCTCTTCTAATTGTGTTAGTAATTGTGATACCCTTGTTAAAAGCTTTTTGGTAATTGTTGTAAAAAGAGTATTGATTACGAGAGGGTGGAGTTTGGAAAATGGGTTGATGTTGTGTGGTTCCCAGCGGGGCAATTCTCCTATTTTTAAGAATGTTTACATTCGCATCTCATTCGCAATCTGTCGAAAAGCACCATCAATTTACTAACATTTTGACAAGTTTGACAGATTGCCACTTGAATGTGAACGTTTTTTAAGTAAGAGAATTTCGATAATATCGCACTATTAAACAATGAAATAGCATCCATACCAGCAAGGGTGCTGGTGTCGCCACACTATTGTATAATTTTCTTTAAACTGTATGGTACTTAAAAACATGGTAGTACCATGTTTTTAAGGTAAAATGTAAAACTTGAGGCAAATAAATTAAATTATTATTATTTTCTATTCATTTTTTTTCTCGGCCTAGCCGGGTAGAACTTATGGCACGGGCCTAAGCCAAGTGTCCATCAGTGGGGATAAGTGTGGGGATTATTTCCGTTTATTTATTTATTTTCTTAACTAATTACATTTTTAAATATTTCTTAAATTCAAATAAAAATATAAAAAAATATTTAAAAATTATTATTATTAATATAATTCTGTTATCATAAAATTTTAGGTTATTTTTTTTTAGGTAAATAGGTACCTTTAATTTATTTGTTGACCTATTAACTAATGATAATGAGTCCAGCATATTTAAGGGCATATTTTACCAGTCAAACTGAACGCAGTCAACACATCTATGTAAACTGCGTTCAACAACTGTCAGTGTAAAGATTACCCAACAACGATGACACTGATAGCTCTTGAACGCGGTTTAGATGTGCTGGGGGCTGACTATTAATGCCATCATTATGCCACTGCGAAAAAAGGATGTTGCTAGCGGCCTTGTATAGCTCCGTCTCTCACTAACACTGGAAAAATGATGGCATTAAGTCGTAGTATAGGTGCTGATCGCGTTAAGTTTCATTGGTGAAATTCGCCCTAAGTCGTTTTACAATACGTTAGTAACGGGAGGTCCAATTTAAATGGTACAAATCAAAGTATTTGCCTTTATTTGCCCTACCTTTGAAAAGAACTTTCTTACAAAATTTACGTTAATTTTCATATTTTTTTCAATTCATCTTCTTCTTACTCTACCAAGCGCAAATAACATACGCATACGCAATGCGCACACGCAATCTTACTTAACAAATCTTGATCCATCTGTTGTAATGCTAGCTAATCTGTTAAGTATCTTCACTTAGCAGAAACTTGTGACAAACATGTTGTTAAGTTACAAAATAATGGTGGGACAGTGATTGTTCGACGCCGATGAAGAGATAAATGTATACAGAGATTAAGTGAGGTGGGGTTGGTGATTGTCGTCCGTAGAATTTGGGGGTGAAGGTGGGATTAAAAAGATAAAAATAAATGTACAGTAGTGTAGTATGTGGTTTTGGTGAACTGTTACATGTATGTAACAGTTCACCAAAACCAGCCACAATCATTATCACAGAAGACTGGTCCAGATCTACGAAAAGAGAGTAAAACCTGACTGAAACTGAAACGTAAAATAGGTACAATTAAAGATAATGTTAAAATTATAAAACTCTTCATAATTTTTAATAACTCATTAAGTAACTTACGTAAGGTTTTTTTTATAACAGTTACTTAATTAGTTACAACAACACACAAGACACACTTGTCACTTTGGTGACATGTATTTAAGTTAACAAACTTTAAATACTTGTCCCTAAATACTTCTGTCCCTTTCTTGTCAATTTTATGTAGGTATTGACATGGTAAGGGTATCTATAGGTATATATAAAAATAAATCCCTATTTTCCTTGGTCACGCCATCACACGTGAACGACTAGACCGATTTCGCTAATTATTTTTCTGTTGTGTTTGTTATTGTCCGAAGAAGGTTCTTATGAAAGAAAAATTAAGAAAATTGCGCGGAAAATTAGAAAATTGACAGGACAACGTCTGTCGGGTCAGCTAGTGTAAAATAAATCACTGGGACATTTATAGAGGATTGCTAATAATTATCATTATTTAAAGGAAGAAAGGTTGAAGTTGTTATATATTTTCAAACTGTTATTTAGGTAGAGTAAAGAAAGAAGAAGAAAGAAAGAAAATACGTCTATTTGCGGCAAACATGACGCTAAGAAAGGACAAATATACGAAAATAACAAGTTGCGGGAAAATATGCGTCACATTCACGCAAAACGGCCATCGAGTACATAATTATAAATCCACAGAAACGACAACTGGTCCATCCACCCTACTCTCGCCTGAACAGTTTGTCATTGAAACAGGGGGCAGTAACAACACTTGGTGTTCAATCCACCGTACGCAATGTTTACGAAGATTAGCTGGTGATAAATTGCTGTTAGCGCAAATTAGATGGTTCGCGTTCGACCACTGTATTGAAGTATATCATTGTGCTGTATCACGTGGAGTGTAGGCAGTATGGTCACTGTTTTAGAGGTGGAAATGGCTTTTGCCCGAGACTCAGTCAGCGTGGATTCCAGTAGATTTTTATTTAAACTTAAATACCAACTTGTTTTGAATTGTTTTATTTATACACGCAGAGTATGCATGCGGCTTCCCATGAGGACGTTTTCTTTCATACCCCTAGAAGTTGATTTGCAAAATACGTCATCTACATCCAGGGTCACATAAATAATACATAATATATATTCTTCGTATTTCTTTCACAACATTTGGGACAGATAAATAATAATTAGTATTTTATTTCTGTAAATTGAATTAAAAAAAAACATTTTCTTTCACACGTAAAACACAAAAATTGTGATAGGCACAAAGTCTGTTTTTTTTTTTTAAATAAATCAATTCTGTTCTTATCTTACTGGAATAAGATGGTCCAATAACCTATATAATATCCATATAAACAAAAATTTATTTAGCACAAACTTTAAGGCACACAACACAACCTAACTACAACTAAAATAGAATCAAATATGAAAAAGGAAACAAATAATAATATAAAAAGTGTAGTGTAGTAAGAAATTAACAGGGAAGGGTGCAACAGTTCAGCTAAAATGCCAGACAACCAGTGCTTGCCGCTGGTTTTCAACCGGACCAGAGGCTATAGACAAAATCCCTTTTCTGTAAGCGTTAACGCCAAAGGAAAGATCAAATTGTATGGAGTTGACATTAGTTTTAGAGATGTCACGTGACTGCTGCTGTCAACTGCATACAATTTGATCTTTCCGTTGGCGTTAACGCTTACAGAAAAGGGATTTTGTCTAGGCCCCCTGGGGCGCCTACTACCACCGCTTACAGCAGGGGGAAAGAGATGGAGCTATACGTCCTGTAGAGCTTCATCTCTTTCCTACACTGAAGTAATATTAAAATAATACTGCTGTAAGAGCTGGTGGTAGGGGCCCTGAAGTGTGAGGTGACACCAACAACATCGGTAGTCAAACACCTACTTCACATTACCAAGTAACACAATGCTCTTTTTTCCGTGCTAAGTCGGTGACAATCCATGATGTTTAACAGATTAACCCATGGCTTTCTATGGACGGATACTTGAAGGGATTAGCGGCATTGCGTCACAGGGATATATGGATGTATAGTTATGTCGCGTTTGGAATTTTAAGTGGACGAGTAAGTAATTTGAATGTTAAATTCCTTGCTTCAACACTAATTCGTGGTACAAATATTTTTGTTATGAATGAAAACTCTTTCGTATAAAGCACTAGTTTTTGCCCGCGGCTTCGCCCGTGGTTGGAAATTATCCCATACAAACTTTCATCCCCTATATTCCCCCCCTTAAGGTTAATATTGGGACAAAAAGTACCCTATGCCCTTCCCCGAGATGCCAGCTATCTCCTTGCCAAATTTTATCGAAATCCGTTCAGTGGTTTAGTCGTGAAAAGGTAACATACCGACAGACAGAGTTAAGGCTCTTAGATACTGGCGCGACTTATAACATAACAATTTCTGAGAAAACTTCACGGCGAATAAAGGCTCTTTCATACTAGCGCGATTCGCCGCGCAACGCGATGCCGCCGCATTGTTCGCCGTGAAGTTTTTTCAGAAATTGTTTTGTTAAATTTCGCGAGAATCGCGCCAGTATGTAAGAGCCTTAATGCGGCGGCGTCACGTCGCGCGACAAGTAGCGTAGCGTATGTACAAGCGTTTACTTTCGAATTTATAATATTAGTAATGAAGTATGTGTGTTTATTATTATTATTACCTGTATATTAAGAGGGGGGGGGTTAATTTTTATATATGGGTGTGGTACGAAAAAATATCAACTGTCCCATACAAAACGACCTAAATGTATGAGATGGTTGATAATTTTTTCGCGATAACGCTGTTGGTTCATGGAGAAAGTTGATCTCAAATAGACACGTTGCAGTTGGTATACAGTATCTATGTTATGTTAAGAGTACTATTTCGGCTTCAGTGTAGGCAAAGTTTACTACATTCCATTTTGGTAATTTAAAGCGATGTAAAATACCTACTTAAAAGTGTTTCAGACTAAGTACTTGAGTGACTACTTTTTTTTCAATTTTCTCGTCTTCTATAGCAAAAAATGCAACAAAAAAACCCATGAGACTGGGAAATCATGATTGCAACCACTCAACTAAAATGTTAAATTAAAAAAAAATCTTTTCAAGCTTATGTACAGACGCCAGCACATCAAGCTACTACAATCTGTCAAATTTCTTTAATAGATTTTCAACTTTATCGCTAAAGCATTAAGGTTCAAGGTTGATTGGGAAAATCTGACAGTTTCGGGTAGCTTGACCTGCTGGCGTCTGTACATTAAAACCGTGAAGTTATACGCAATTTGCGCCACTCTCGCACTATCTCTTCTCAGAAATCTCAAAAACACTTTTACTTTTAAAGTAAGTAATCCTGCTTATCTTTCGTACGATCTGTGACGATTGTCACTGACTTAACACCGGCGAAGTAAACATTAGTATCGAGTTACACAAATGAATAACAATGGTGGTGTTTGCTTTACTCTTTAGAGTAGTGTGTTACCGCAAAAAATAATACATACCTACTTCAAATTCCTTGTTATAAAAAGGAAATTGAAATGTTTTTCTTTTTAAAGCGGACGCACTAAGGTAGCCCGAAAAATTAAATTACTTTAAATAAAATTTCTTACCTTTTTTGCAATTTTCAGGTCAGTGTCAGGTTGCATGTTGATTAAAATATATGATTCGCGACCGCAACAAAATATGTATTTACAGAATTATATTAATTAAATCAGCAATACAACTCCTTGTGTTAGAATAACTGCCAAATGTAATGATTTCATTAATTAACTTGCACGCTGAATATGAAAGATTTAATGGCGTAAACATAACGAGTTTTTGTCCAACTCTCATAATTAACGCACATTCATAAGATTTGATGGGTAGCATATTAAATATTTCCATAATCGAGATAGGGTGTCGTATGTGGTAATTCTGGGGTCCCAAAGGACCCGCTACCGAGCCGAGGCGGAGGTTCGTGTGTTCGGGTCCTTTCGGGGGCGGTTCCGAACTATACGGTTAAATAGTCATTCAATACACATATTAACTTAAATATAACTATACTTTTTAGGGTTCCGTACCCGAAAGGTGCCAAACGGAACCCTACTAAGCCTCCGCTGAACGTCCGTCTGTCCGACTGTCTGTTAGCGAGCTGTATCTCATGAACTGAAATAGATAGACAGTTGATCACAGATTGTGTACCTATTTCTATAGCCGCTTTTTTAGTCGTAGTTGGGTTTTAGTTCTTATTACTTGCAATTTTTTTAAGTCACGCCTGAATGAATTAACTATCTGAAAACATGCTACGCAGAGCTCAAATAAATTGAGATCACGGGCCTACCACCACCGCTTACAGCAGTATTATTTTAATCTTACTTCGTGGGGGAAAGAGATGGAGCTATACGTCCTGTAGAGCTTCATCTCTTTCCTACACTGAAGTAATATTAAAAGGCCCCCTGGATACTAGAAAGAAGAATGGAATAATCTTAAAAAAAAAAGATAAATACTTCTTATATTCAACGCTTTTATCCACACTTTACATTGAGTCGGTTACTCAAGCACTCCTCACAAAGCTAAGTAGCAGTATCGCATTAAATTCACACTTGACCGGGTATTAACGTAAATAACCAACAATGGCCGATGCGCACAATAGCCGGGTTGCGTAATTCGGCGAAATATTTATATAAATAAGGGCGTTTCATATTAATACGGAAGTCGGGCGGTTTAGTACGTGAATTTGAGATTAAGGTACGGTTTCTATAAATAACAATTGTGTTATTATAATTAAAAAATGAGACAGTAAAGCCGCAATTTAGTGAAAATATTTTTTTTTAATCATCATATTTGGTTTATTTTTAATTCGTCCTGCCTAAACGATTAAACTTTATATACGGTAGGACAGGATGCTTTATTATTATATCATAACATCACGCCTCTATTCCCTGACGGGTTAGGTAGAGGTGCCGTAGTACACCTACATTTCGCCTGTTATGTTTGAGTCCCATGTAATAGGGGGCGAGCTTATGGCCATCAACCGGGCACAAAGACTCCGGACTGCTACTGAGAAATTCCAGATGGAAAAATCCAATTACACTTTGCCCGAGCCGGGAATTAAACCCAGATCATCATAGCCAGCAGTGGCTTTATTTAATAAACAGTATATTACTACATTTAGACATTCAAGTTAAGTTAACCCATTTATTGTTTAAAATAATTAAGACATTTATTTTTGAGTTTTCAGACAAAATACAAAAATGAATTATACACTACCAAGCTTCCATGCCCATCTCGAAAATCGCAGCACTGATCTGAAAGGGCATTACAAAAAAAACTCAATCACTAAGATGATCTTCCTCTCAGGATTATCTGGACAGACGGACATCATTCACGTTACAAGTTATAATATCTATTGTGTACTATTACGACGAAGCACAATGTAGGTGACCACAGTTGTAAGGAATTAACGTCTTTTGTAATGTACTTGTGAATTTATAGAGATATCTAAGTACTTTAAGGCTTTGAGTAAGCCGACGGTACAATAATAGGTACTACCCACATCAATTGTAACGTACCATCACGCTTGCCTTCCCCGACGGAACAGGCAGAGGTGTACCAATAGTAGGTAGTGTAGCTACCTACTTAAAGTTTGTTTTTTAATGTCATAGACTAATTCGACAGGCGCTAATGTCAAACTACAAATTAAAAAACAAACAGAAATCACTTGAAATGTCAAATAAGTCTATAAGATTAAAAAACGGACTTTAAGTACTTCAATCTGCCTAGCCTTTTCCCAACTATGATGGGTTCAGCTTCCAGTCTAACCGAATGCAGTTGAATACCAGTATTTTACATGGAGCGACTGCCTATCCAACCTCCACAACCCAATGACTGGGTACCCCTTGGTAAGACTGGTTGTCAGACTTTCGAGCTTCTGACGACCCGTAACGACTGTCAAAGATCTACAAATGACAGCCGGGACCAACGGCTTATCGTGCTTTCCGAGTCACAATTAATCTAACTTCTAACTAATATTATAAACGCGAAAATTTGTAAACATGGATGGATGGATGTTTGTTACTCTTTCACGCAAAAACTACTGAACCGATTTGTATGAAATTTGGCACACAGATACTTTTTATCCTGATATTCCCACGGGATCGAGACATATGTGGGTGAAACCGCGGGGCGCTACTAGTTTATAATATGTGTAGATGGTGAAATAAATGACAAAGTTTGAAAAACCGTCATTCTCTGCTTCTATGATAAGAAACTCTAATTAACTCAAAAAAAAAGTTGTATTAGTTTTTATCTGAAAACCAACTGGATGTTTTATACTTGATGATAAATAAGTGGACGAACTAGCTAGCAAAAGGTACTTAGCAGTTATTCAACAAATAGATAGGGAGCCGACGACCAACATGTTTATATCAGCAATAAAGATGTAAATAAACCGTTTTAAACCAAAATCCGTGGTTTAAAAACCGTGTTAAACAAATTTAAAACGGTATTTAAACCACGGATTTTGGGTTAAAGCTGTAAATAAACCGTTTTAAACCAAAATCCGTGGTTTAAAAACCGTGTTAAACTCAAAACCGTTTTAATCAGCAATAGGAAAGAAGTGGAAAAAAGTAGAAGTAGAAGAAATGAAAATAAGAAAAAAAAAGGTGAAGGAGTGGAAGTGAAATAAATAAAATACATAAATAAAATACTGCTAATAAAAGCCATATATATATAAAACAATAGCTTCGAAAAGCGATAAGCCCGCCCATTGTATGTTTTGTAGTTTAAAACTTTTTTTTGCTATGAATTTTCTTGTGTACAATCCTTACTAATGGTATAAATGCGAAAGTCTGTCTGTCTGTCTGTCGCGCTTTCATTCCAAAACTACTGAACCGATATAAATGAAATTTGGTACACAGATAGTCTAGAGCCTGAGAAAGAACATAGGCTACTTTTTATCGACATACCACGCGGGCGAAGCCACAGGCGGAATCTAGTAATGTATATAATAAATAAGCCAAAAAAAAACTGTTTTTTTTTGCGTCACGTCTAACTTTCTTTGAAGTTATTTAATAAGTCGTAGATTCCTACTGCACTCTACGATCTACCCTCGAATCAATTACTTGTAGGTAAAAGGCAAGGATATAATAAATTACACATGAATATGATCAAAGCGTACATTTTCATACGGTATCAGGCAATAATGTGTTATTACAAAATTGGATTTGTCTGTTCTGTTATGACTAGTGGTATAGCCCGGAGGTGGGTGGGATTAAATCACATTCATTAGATCTTATATTTTTTAAATAATGATCAATAGCGGCAATAGTGGGCGGCTGCCGCGCGGGTTTTGCCGCGTTGTATTTGAACGATTGCCGCGCGCGAACGCTTCTGTCTACCAGCCGCGCACAAATATTTCTAGCACACATTCGTCAGTAATTGTGTTTGGAAGAATTATAAGCAGAGATAGGACACACGCAACCGCTTTCATTTTAGTTCTGATGCCAACTGAAGTGCGCCGCATGTTCGGATATGCCACGCAGTAATGCTGTGCAAACATTCGTCGGTTTAGTCCCTAACTAGAGCGCGGCAGAAATCGCGTGTTGCTGCGGCGCTCTTGCAGCTCAATGTTTGGACACACCTTATGGATTTTAGAAGGTGGTGTTCTATATTTTCTGCCTACCTCCAAGGGAAGTTGTGGGTTTATGTATGTATGTAAGACCAAATTTAAAAAAAAATGTCTTAAGATAGAATAATGCTTACGCTTGACAATAGGATTTTAGTTGAAGAGAGAAACAATGTTATTTTTATCTGATAGCAGTCACTGCTTCTATATTTAATTTATTTATTTATATCCGATCACATGATCCATACGTTGTTAGTAAAGTTCTTAATCTAATGTTAGTAAAAAAACACACTACAAAAATTGCAACGACTGACACCTACGTGTGCATCCAGTGAGCCAGCATGGGGCTGTCCCACCTTTCACACAATACACTCAGGATGCTGTGTGTGTGTCTATAGCTTCAATCTTAGTATTTGGTATTAACTTGTAAACCCTAAACCGATCTTGAAAACAAAATTCTTGGTGGACTGACTAACAGATTTTGAAATATTGGATCCAAGAAAATGCCACACTTTATTTATTTATTTTATTAAGGTTAAACAATTGTAAAATTGTTTACACCAGTACATTAGCAGCAGATTAAAAACATACAAAATGGAATCATCCGATGCAGAGGAAGAGAAGGTACAAAAATCAATTCCCTTCAATGCCGGTCAGGCCATCTATCTTTTTCGAATTTCACACCTAAAATCCTTATTTGGCGTTAAAACCTCCATGGCTAGTCTTTCATGAACTGCAACCACCATCGCTTAATCTGTGGCTTCCACTCTCCCTACACGGCTAATTCCGTTAAAAATATTATCAGCACAAACAAAAAGACGGCGGTATAATACTGTAATATAATAAGGAGTGCTACTCACAGGATTTCTTATGGTTGAAGTTTAGAGGGATCGAGGGCGGTGTGAGTATATCATTGTATCATACGCGATGGATGGACGCGAATGGAGGATGGAGTCGGCTTTTTAAATGTTTTTTGTGTAGGATGAATATCATTATTTTGCATATAATAGGTATGGTAGTACGTAACAGGTCTTCAAATGTTCCTCATATTTTGCTTACAAACCTACTTATTTCAGCATCATGCAAAAAATACCTTAAAATAAAATTATAAATAAAAACATTTCAATTATTTCTACTGAGACCGAAAAATAATTAAAAATTTAATTTTATTACTAGTGATATGGTATTTATAACTTTGCATATAATCAAATAAATTAAACCTCTAGTTACAAAAAATAAAATTTCAATCGTCTGTTGCTTACACATTTACTCGATTTAACACGTGTCGATCGTAAAAGAAAGAGCAAATCTGTAGGCACCATAAGTTCAGGAAAAACTTTGTAGTAAAAACATCTAGGAATTACTTTCCTATGATAGCATGGTAAGTTCCTTCCTCTTCACTGTCACTGGGTCAATATTGACATATTTATATGACAGATCCCGCGACAGTTGAGGTTTCAATCTTTCAGAATCCCTCTCCACTCTTACCTCTCTCTATTATCATATAAATATGTATGGTACGCACGGCATCGCATCATCCCATACATTTTTGACGCAATCCTACAAATATAATAAAAGGCTCCCCCTGTATGATCTATACCTACTACACCTATAGCTGTATGTAGGTATATATGTATATATTCCTTTTATTCATGAGGTGTATGGGAGAAGTGTGATGAAAATGTGTAGGCTTTCTAAGAAGATCATTTACTTACGCACAATCTTTGAACTGTTTTAGGCGAAAAAAAAACGATTTTTGATGCAAGCTGCATTAAAATTTTTTTTTAACCACATGGAGCTTGTTGTCTTCCTCTCACCTGATGGTAAGTGATGATCAGGCCGAAGGTGGAAGCGAGCTTCACCCGGAATCCCCAACCACATAGGAACTGAGGAATTGTATTAGGTATATATTTGCACATTTGCTTGAAAACTTCGTCATTTTATTTCAAGCAAATGTGCAAGACAGAAAGGAACTCCCACTCCCACTCCTCCGTGTCTCGGAAGCCGTTGGTTCCGGCTGTCACTCGTGGATCTTTGACAGTCGTTACGGGTTATCAGAAGCCCGAAAGTCTGACAATCAGTCTTACTAAGGGGTATCGTATTACCCAGTTACTGGGTTGTGGAGGCAGTCGCTCCATGTAAAAAACTGGTATTCAGCTGCAACCGGTTAGACTGGAAGCCGACCCCAATATAGTTAGGAAAAGGCTGGGCAGATTTAACCGGTAAACAAGTTTGTTCAATAACTAATTAGTTAATTGGTTGCATGCGCGCTCCGGCCAGTTGTACAGAGAAGTTTTTTTTTTTGCAAGACTGATATGGCCTCTACGATAACAATAAGTACTTACTAAAAGTCCTCAATTCCTCTGTGGTTGAGGATTTCGGCATAAAAGGTTGAATAAAAGCTTTTAATTACAGTCATTTTATTGTACGTCACGGCTCTTTACTCATCGAATCTCTTACCTTACGAGCTAGCCATTTAAAAATATGAAGAAAAAAAACAATAAAAAATGGAAGCGGCATTACTTTCATTTTTCTCTATCTCTCAACAGACTAATCGTATTGTACAAAAATAAAAATAAATACTTGCATCAAAAAAAAAACAAAATATTTGAACAATGCAAACAAAAGATTATACACGACAGGCCCTCGATCCAATTTGAACACATATTACATACGGTATTTAGTTTACTTACAATAAAAATAAAAAAATCGCAACAATAGGTTAAAAAAATTATTCCAAACACTCGCTGCGGGTGGCAAACATTATATTCGTAGGCCGAGACAAACTAAAAACAACTTTAACGTCAACTGAATAAAATTTAAAATAAGTTGATAAAGTTAACCCCTAAATGCTTCCTGATTCGTGGCAGCTACCTATTTATTCGGTACGTAAGTACTGTATTGTATTTATTTGAAAATCTGGTCGTTTTGATTTGTTATGGTATGTAAGAGGATGGTGAGCCTCGTTTTTGTGTTTTTTATTTAGATAAAACGTGCCGATAAAAGTTTGTTTAATGAAGTTCGTTCTCTTTTTGTTTGATCTGCAAAGCCATGAAATCAAAACGCTAAGCGCATCAATTGATAACTAATAGTAGGTATTTACGGTAAAGAATTTGTGCATTTCCATGCATCTACTTTTACTTCTTCCTTTTAGACAAAATAATTAACTAATTATAAGTACCTACAACACTGACAGCAAGACACGGGTTGTCCTTATTCATTCCTCGAAGCCATTTAGGTATGTAACATCTAAACAAATGCGAAAATAAAAAGTTTTTCAAACTACAATTTCCTGTACGCGAATTCATACAAGTAGCGCCATCTTTTATGAATTATTATATTATACTTAGAGTACATAATTAATTATTATACTTAGAGCCATCTGTTGTAGCTTTAATAATACTATTTACTCCACTGAAGAATTACTGTGGTTCTTCGTTTCAACGTGATAGACAAGTAGTTCACATAGTTTCCGATAGATGCCGTGAAATTAAAATAATTTTACACAAACTCATTTATCAAACAAACAAAAAACAAATGCTCAAAGTTAATTAATTACGTATTTATTTATGTACATTTTTATTAGAAAAAACTACAAAATTACCTAATACATTCTTGCTCAACATATTCACATAAGGATAGGCTTGGGAACTCTAGAAAAATAAACCGAAATGATCGAATCTAGGTACACCGGACACATTAATCATTAAAGTGTCAATCCCATTCCTTGCACTTTCTGGAGCGATCCTCAAACATTCCTTTCTTAATTTTGATCTAAAGTGGGTGATAAACGTGCGTAATTAAAGTACGCGGTCTCTAAGTTCGCGACCTTACTCGGCTCGCCGTCGGTGACAAACGTGAAGCTTTCTTAGAATTTCATTGTCAAATTGTCAAATTAATTGACTCGCGGCTCGCGGCGATGATAGACGGGCGAGCAAGCTCTCCGAGCCATAAGTGCGCGTACTTGCTCGCACGTCTATCACCCGTTTAAGATTAAAATGCTTGATCATCGTTTTGTAGTTATACCTAAAAAATCTTTTGGCGAATTTGTAGATAGTTCATTGCTAATTTCACAATTCAGCCTTATAGTTATTCTTCTTAACGTTTTTAGTGACCTCCATGTTCAAGTTGCTCGGGCTCCAGTTGTCTTCCACCACTCTGCTCTCTATGATATGCTTGTACACCAGCGCAGAGAGACGAGCTGTTCTCTTCTTCGATTCTGACTCGAAATCTACCTCGTAAAGGCCAAATCGTTCACTGGAAAGAGAAAATTTGTTTTCAAATCAGTAAAAAATAAAATAGACGTAGATATATTTAGTAACCTATTCCGCTTAACTATTCCCCCTGTAAGAAATCGACCGGGTTTGATCCGTGGATGGGTGACCATCTTTACATATCGAGACTCCTCCGTGCCTCGGAAAGGTCCCGGATGTCATTTGTGGATCTTTGACAGTTGTTACGGGTCGTCAGAAGCCTGAAAGTCTGACAACCAGCATTACCAAGGGGTATCGTATTACCCAGTTACTGGGTTGTGGAGGTCAGATAGGCAGTCGCTCGATGTAAAATACTGGTATTCAGCTGCATCCGGTTAGACTGGAAGCTGACCCCAACACAGTTGGGAAAAGGCTAGGTAGATGAATAACGGCTACAATAAGGCTTCCTCTACCAACCTAGTCCCAGCAGTCCACTCCGCATTATCTATGAGACTCCACACGGTATACCCCTTAACCTCTGTCCCATCTTCCATGGCCAGGAGCAAGGCTCCCAGGTACGCCCGCAGGTTGTCAACCCTCGACTGGTCTCGCAGCCCAGGGTCTGAAGACCAGCCGTGTTCCGTGATGATGATGGGAAGGTAGTTGTAGTTCAGGTTCAAGTGGATGCAGGCTTTGTAGAGGCCGTAGGGGGCGCTCTGAAAAAGATGGTTAAGAATGATGTTTTAGTAAGTGGTAGGTAGGTAAGCAGCTCATTATCTTGACATATCTTAAATTGTTTTTAGGGTTCCGTATGCGCAGAGTCAAACGGAACTCTATTACTAAGGGCGATGCCCCATTAGTGCGTTGCGTTGCGTCGTCGCAACGGATCAACGCATTGAATGCCACACCTGCGTTGCGACGACGCACGACGTTGCAGCGCAATCAAGAGGACAACACACACACCTCAGTCAGTCATCACAATGGATCGGAACAGTGAAACACCGTCAGTCGTCGCACCGGAGCTCCGACAGCGCAGCGCATCACCCTCCCCCCGCTTCGTCTCTCATCCACCGATCCGTTGAAACTTGAAACGTCGCGTACGACGACGCAACGCTCTAATGTGGCATGTCATTTAAAATATATGGAAAACGACGCAATGCAACGCAACGCACTAATAGTCCCTAATAGTCACTAATAGTCCGTCCGTCAGTCTGTCTGTCAGCGGGCTGTATCTCATGAACCGTAATAGGTAGACAGTTTGATCACAGATTATGTATTTCTATTGCTGCTATAAGAACAAATAATAAATATTACATAAAGTTAATGATAACGTTTTTTGCTCGATCTGAATACGGAACCTTCGTGTGCCAGTACGACTGCGCACTTGGCCGGTTTTTTTTCTAATATCCAAGCATGTTGGTACAGCCATTTCATTTTTTTATTAGCTAAGCAGTTCAATCCTCAGGAGAGGCACAGTGAAATAGGATTCTGGAGTCCTAATTTGTATTGCCGGTTTTTTAACGATAGACTTTTATCCATTCAAATTACTTGAAAGGTGGTGGGTGAAATGTGGGTAAACATTATTTCACCCACCACTCCGGAAATACAGGGGTGGTGTGTACCTTCAACCACGGAGACTTGGCAGGTTTCCACTCAGGACCTTGCGTGTACTCCGCGTTACGGTCATCTTCAACTGAAGGAGACTCGTACTTCGTCTGACTTGGCTGCACCAAGAACGTGGTATAGTGGTTCATTCCTAGGAAATCTGCAGATCCTGTAAACATCAAAGATTCATGAATGTATTTTAACACCTGTTTGGAACTCCAACTCCAATCAATATCATCTGCCTAGCCTTTTCCCAATTATGTTGGGGTCGGCTTCCAGTCTAACCAGATGCAGCTGAATGCCAGTATTTTACATGGAGCGACTGCATCTCGCAGCCGCGAGGCACACTTTTTTTTCTAGGTACCTACACTTTGAAATTGTTTCTTTTATTTTTATTTTTTTATTCGTTTACATGTAGTTACATTGTGTTGTGTGCCCTGTCTGTGCTAAATAAATGTATTTTCTTTCTTTCTTTTCTTTCTTTCTATCTGACCTCCACAACCCAGTAACTGGGTAATACGATACCCCTTTGTCAGACTTTCGAGCTTCTTACGACCCGTAACGACTGTCAAAGATCCACAAATGACAGCCGGTACCAACGGCTAAACGTGCTTTCCGAGGCACGGAGGAGTCTCGGAATGTAAAGATGTTCACCCATCCACGGACAACCCCGGCAAGCGTAGCTTAACCTGATGGATCGACCCATGCGGCTGTTATTACTTAGTCACGAGCTCCTCCAACTCCACTCATCTCTACAATACGGCTGATATAATTTGGCAGTTCCGAACTTCGCGCCGAGGGCTGTGCTGTAACACTTTTTAGGAACCAATTGGTGACATGAGTCGAGTATGAGTGAGAGAATTATGTGCGAAAGTTATATGCGCCTATGTTCAGACCTGCCAAGTTATATCGGCCGTATTGTAACTGCCTAAATGTCAAACGAATCAAGTCTAATGTTTCACTTTCATTTTATAACCTGCGGGGCAATAGCGTAACACACTAACAGTAGCAATGGCTTTCATTTTGACAGTTCAACGACATTCATTGCATTATTTACGTGGTTGAGCATGCAAATTTTTCGAATATGAAGCAGTGGATGGAGGTTGTGATTGTATGAGGGTTTCGCAAATAGGGTGTTCTCAGTCCCATGGACAACACCACATATCACAAAGTTTATTATGTTGTGTGACACGAGACAGGCCCGTCCTAGAGTGTAGAGTTCATGCAATGTACTTCCATAGCGTCATATACAACCTTATTAAAAAAAAATCAGCTGTTCCATACATTTTGTCGATTGTGAAAACAAATCTGTGCCTCCTGTGATAAGTGATACAACTAAAAAATCAACACTTTACAGGAGAAAAAAAGCAAGATTTAAAAAAATCTGGTTCGTGGGCTAGGTTACACATAACTACCTTCTTTTGAAGTTATAAACATTCACTTTCAATGTGAATTTTAATTTGTATGGTAAATAATATAGTTTTAAAGTTATTCATGAAAAACCTGTAAGATGTACCTTTTTTATTTCCAATATGTGTTAAAATGACGTGATACAATGATACAAGTACAGTTAAATTATGTTGCACCTATAAGTTGTCTTTGTGTAAACTGATATACTAACAAGAAGTAAAAAATCTAATAACTCATTAGAATATTATGTTCCTTTTACCTGAATTATCAGTTTGTTAGTGTGCTGTGTGATATAACTTTAGTTATATCAATATTCACGATAAACATACTGAAAAATAAAAATGTGAAAAGTAATATAATCACTCTTATACCACAAAGCACGAAAAACAATGTGTGGAGCAATTACTTTAAGGGGTTACAACTTGACATATATTTAAAATCACGATTTTTTGCCAAAATCCTGGCAGATATATCACTTTGCACCAAAATATCTCCGAAACTATAGCAGATAGAAGAACGTAAGTTAGACCAAAAAAACCGCATTTTTTTTCTAATAATTTATATGTAAAAATCACAAAAAGGGTACAACTCGACTTAAATCACTGATCACAGGAGGCACAGAAATGTAGGGAACAGTTGATTTTTTTTTCGCGATTTCAAGGTTGGTCCCATAGAAAAAGTTGTTCAAAATTATGAGTACATACAATGACCCCTTTTCGGGTTTAGCATAAACAAAAAATAATGTTGTATATTATGTATTGCTACACTCGCGACAATCTAAGAAGTCCGTTTTGACGTTTCGTTCTCGTACATGTAATAAAACAATATGGCTTGAGAATCAGTTTTAAGCAATGTAGATAAGTCATCGATTACAAACTCTGTTTTATCGATATGTCTCGATAATCAGTATATAAGAAACAATTTTTTTTTTCATCGCTACACAAAGGATTTTTATAGCTGTCAAAACGGACTTCTTAGATTGTCACGAGTCTATAGACTTTAAGGAAATGTAAAGCACTGTTTTTGGCAAATGAACATTATCTTATTTTATCACATGTGTCTGTGAGTGTTGATAACTATTGTGTCTGCTTCGCGGGCTTGTTGGGGCCTTCATGGTTTTTTAGCCAAACCTTGAAGTTGGAAATGATCAGGAAACAGAGTATATTGGTGCCGATCCTCTTGTCACAAATTCTCTAAACTAAACTAAAAATCACTAAAATTTTGTTTATTCCTGTCAAACGACGATTTCCTATTCTGAAAATAGACTAAAGTGACACAACTTAACTATAATTTAGTTTGACAGTACTAAGATGGCACTGAGTTTTAATTTAGTGAAAATGCTATTCTGAATTTGACGTTTTAACCAAAATTTTTGTTCTATATCTAAAATCCTCTAACTAACTCTGACTATTTTTAATCACGATTAAAAATGTGTGGAATAAAATTAGATGTCATGAACTAAAATTCAAACCAACACCTCTAATTCAGTTGCAAAACGGTACTGTATCTTTTTTTATTTTCTTTTGCTTATAATCTCGAAAACGGTGTGTCCTATCGCAAAAATAATGAAAATTTTGACCCCCTTTGCAGCCCGCAAACCCGTAATACTCAACATGTTGGTAATTAAATTTTTTTGTTTTCTTCCAAAAAGTGAAAAATTCCATATAAAAATACGTCGAGACGGCCACATTGCGCGCCACTCCGGCTCAAAAAAAATCACGTGGTAGGCAAACAAGTAGGTACGAAGTGGAGTCGCGATTGTCAAATTCGATTTTAGATCTGTCAAAAATTTTTTTAAATTTAGAGATTTTTTTTTGGCAGAATAGCTCTAAGATTCTCATAGTAAAAAGTAAGGAATTTTAGTGATAGTTTAGTTAGTTTAGTTCGGTGTACAAGAGAATCGGCACCATTGTCAGTTAATACTGTAACTTACCTTAGGTTAGTGTAAATCTCCACTGATGAGCAAACAATCAATTGAATTGTTCCAGTTTTCTATTTCAAAAATTAAAGTACCTAATACATACCTATAAGAAGTTTTATTTCTTCAGCAGAAAGTGTTGGTAGTCTGGACGTTTTGAATCCTTGCTCTTTGCTGTTCTTGTCCACTATACTCTTAACGAGGGCTGGGAAGTCTCCCTCTTTTGACCATATCGGGTTCAAATAGATCCCGAACTGTAAAATATTCAGAATTTTGGTATTAGTTTATGTATTTTGTTGAGTGAAACAGAAATCGGAGCTAAAATCAGCTTTTTATTCATGCCTTCTGTATATAGACTGGCTTTTATTCAAACTCAGTATTGTGGCGGCATCTACATTGGCACATGCGAACTACGTATCACACTGACTTCATGCAATATCCTGCATCGCGCAAGCAGTGTTTACCGCGCGAACAAAATATACATATATAACTTCCCGACATCAATCGTCGGACAGTAGCCCACCAGATACAACACCCGTCTGGTCTGAGGATCCTCCCTTTTCTATTGAGGATGAGTGATGAACTTAACACCCTGTTCCTCATACCTCTATACTGCTGACCCTGAACATGAACGTCTGCATTGAGTTCTGAGTCCTTACATTTTCGTCTCATTTGGTCTTAGTTACCTACTTATGACCTATTCTTTGACTCACCTCAAACGCTCTAGCTCTCTCAGTGGCCTCCACATTCTCTGTTGTATTACTTAACGGATCAAACCAGTTGACAGCCACACTAATACCAACGTTACCTGAAACGTAATGTTTGAACAGTTGTTAAGTTGCAATAATACAGCATAACATTTATTTATGTCTGCTCGTCATCTGGAGTGACTAAAGAGATGAATATAGAAGTATGGAAGAAAAAGACGTTGCGCCTACCCTAAATCAATAGAGTCAATGAGGGCAAGAAAATGACGACGATTTTTTTTTTTGTTTGTTATACTAACAAATTGTTGATAAGTACATACATACACTAATGCTCGGTTCCTATAAACAAAAACGAATCGTTTTGGTTACCAATGGTAGCATTTTTATTCCCAAACTGGGCATATAAATAGATTCGAAAGGTTATTTTACCTGTGATAGCTACTTCTGTATGGGACTATGCAAACTACTATGCAAAGCTATGAAGTTTTTGCTTCATTATAACGAAAGATACAAGACTCTTAATTTTAACCAATAACGGTCCGTAAATTATAGGAATCGGCCATTAGTTAAACTATTGTTTTATTTTCTTGGTTAGGGTAGGCAAGGAGACAATTTTTTTCATAACAGTAGGTACATACATTGATGTGTCAAATAACAACGGCACTGCTGAAAACTTTACAAAAAAAAAAAACAACATTATGCCCCATTTGTACATCGGACCCAGGCCCTCGTTCGCAAACTTTACTAAGCATTTGACATAAGTTAAAGAAATTATCAATGATGACACAAAAGATGAAAGTGACACCGGTAACTGAAAAGTTGTGTGAGAATCGGTTGTCAAGATACGGGCATGTGATGCGCAGGAATGAGGGAAATGTCATGAGGAGAGCTTTGAGTATGCATATGGATGGAGAACAGTAGTGGCCCAGTGGTAACGGCCACGACTTACGAGTTGTAGGTCGTAGGTTCGAACCCTGACAGGCGCTTTACTTTGTGTAAATAATTTCATCGCCACTGCTCTCAAAACGGTGAAGGAAAACATCGTGAGGAAACCGGCATATCCTAGAACCAAAAATTCGAAGACATGTGACAGGTACCAACCCGCACTGGGCCCGCGTGTTGGATTACAGCCTGCTCCCTCTCACAGAGAGGAGGCCTGTGTCCCAGCAGTGGGAACACTATAGGCTGATAATGCTATATGGATGGCTATTATACTCTTATAGTAGGGAGTACCAAAGAAACGATGGATGGACTGTGTGAAAGATGAATTATGACCAGAAAGGTGGTGACAACCGAGATGACGACTAATAGAATGGAAAAAAATTAAAGTTATTTTTCACTTTTTTAGTGTTTTTTTTGGAAGCCGGTTGTTTTTTTTTTGTAAAATAAAAGTTTTTATTTTTCACTTTTTAGTTGTGTTAGCTACCTACCCCTACCCCACACAAATTCGAATACCACTACCTGCTGTGTAAATAACAGTGACGGAGTCAAATAATTATATCATCTACACATAGGAAAAATACGTAATATTGAACCTAACTCAAAAATTACGGGAGTATATACCCTTTCGAACTAAAAAAGATTTTTTTTAATCGATTCAGAATTGGCGAAAATATCAATGAACAGACACAAAAAAAAAAATATATACACACAGACGAACATAGAACCTCATCCTTTTTAAAGAAATCAGTTAAAATAAAGACATGTTGTGCCGACGTCAAATAAATTGGTATGAAGGCAAGAAAACAGAATGATGGGATAATGATGACGGACAGGATATCCATCAATAGATTTTTAATTTTGAGGGTTTATTCAAATAAACCCTCAAAATTAACCGTCATCCTAACACCAACTTCCTCACCTTTATGTTCCTTCTCGAATTCCTTTTCATACAGCCGATAGGCCTTTGCATGGGCCAGGAGAACATTCTTCACACACTCATATGCACCTCCATCCTTTATATTAAGCGCAGGGGCCATGGCTTCACTGGCATACCCGTCCATACAAATGGTATTAGGCTGGTTCATGGTTATCCAGAATTTCACTTTTGCCGCGTATCTTTTGAAGACAACTCTCGCGTAGTCTTCAAACCAGGTGATGGAGAGAGGGTTGGTCCATCCACCCAGGTCTTGTAACTCCTGGGGAAGGTCGAAGTGGTACAGGGTCACCATTGGCTGGATGTTGTATTTGAGGAGTTCGTCTATTAGGTCATCGTAGTATTTGAAACCTGCTTCGTTGATTTTGTTTACGAAACCTGTAACGAATATTGAGTGTTTCATTATTTTGAGGGACATTGAAGGAGTCTCTGCAAATGACGATGCTTAAATACATACTGTATTAGCGAAGTTGTTAGTTGTGGATTATTGGTTGTTGGTTGATGGGTCGGATAAGGTGTTATGTATCTTTTCGTATACGAAATATTTTAAGGGGTTATGTATGGGCACTCATCATTATGAACAATTTTCGCAATGGGACCAACCCTGAAATCGCGAAAAAATTATAAGCTGATCCCTACATTTTAACAAGCTATGCGAACATAAATGTAGGGAACAGCAGATTTTTTTTTTACGAATTCGCAGTTTTTTTACGAAATTACTTTGTTGACGGAAATTATCAATATTTGTTTTAATGAATGAATGGTCGTTGCACTGATAATAATTGCATTATCTTTATAGTGATTCTGCAACAAATCTGTATTTGTATCAGAATTATTACTTGTGGGTTATCAGCTGATAGCCACAAGTGCGTCGGGCCAAGGACGGGACCAAGACTGTAGGCGAGTGATAAAGTGTGTCGATGTGTGATTTCTTCCGGGTTTCGAAAAAAAATACTAATAAAATTGTATGGGGATAAGCCGTTTGCTATTTAGGAACCTATCTCACTAGGACACTAGTGGCTGCTGGCTGCACTGCGTTCGTGCGTACACGCCAGGCCTGTTAAGTAGGCGGATTCCCGGCCACCATAGGCGCGGGCTTGCGGACGGCGAGAAATGGGTAGCTCGCCGTCCGATAAGGACCAGGCCCGGATCGATGCCGCGTCGTGTTCCACGCGCGCCTCAAAGAGATGTCAGCACAACTGTCGGGGTCCGCTAAGACCGATGCCTAGCAGGGTTGCGGGAAAGTCCGAAAGGGATACCGGGACCTTGGCAACAAGCAACTGAAGGAACACGGGTGGGTTTCAGTCAGAAAAAGTCTGACACGCCCTTCCGCTCCGCCCAGAGCGGGAGAAGGCATTGGATGATTTCCCACCGTCAAAAAAAAAGGCTTGTTAAGTAAAGTTATCTTTCTTTATCATACCGGTAGGCAGTACCCTAGGCCAGGATATAGAGAACCTGTAGAAGTCCACTCCGAGCTCCCTTAACATCTGCACATCTCTTTGCCAATGTTGGTAGGAGTCACTCGCCACGTCACCGTTCGTACCATCAGCTACCACTTGCGGCTTCTTATGGACGAACCTGTCCCAGATGCTCTCGCCTTTGCCTGGAAATTAAAAATAATTGGTAATAGGTTGGTTCTTTTATGCGTAATCAAAAGAAAACAACTGGGAACCTTAGGACAAATAAAAAATCATGCATAGCCAGCCAGCTAGCCAGTCAGCCAGCCAGCCAGCCGGCCAGCCAGCCTGCCAGCCAGCCAGCCAGTCAGACGAGTGATCCTAAAGGGGTTCCGTTTTTTCCTTTTGAGGTACGGAGTCCTAAGAAGGGTACTTTTAACTATACTTCTTTCTGTAACTTTTAACTATTTGATTTTTTATAACTACATCGAAAGGTTTGGTAAAGTATTAGGTACCCAATAGAAATAGCAGTGAAGGCCATTACATTTAAGAGTTTAGAAAAGTGATATTTAGTGACGAATTCTGGGAGCTAAAATACATAAAAGTTTGGTTTTCTTGAATCCCATGTATGTTCGCCTAGGCTTTATGGGGTGCGCCGGTGCTTAAGTTGCAAATGGGTCATACTTTCACGTCCTGTACGTCAAATTATAAGTCACCCTGTATAGTAGTAGATTAGGTATATTGTAGGAGCCAATGGTTGTAGGCACCGTATATTACCACTTTGTTAATGTCGGTTTAGATATGGAGCACACAAAAAGAACCACAAGGTGAGTTTAAAGTTATATGAAAATGTACTTAAAACGTTAACAAGTTATGTGGTAGCGATTCTTTCTCTTGAACAGTGGTTAGTTGCACAGTTATTGTCTGACTCGATGTGCAATGCCTAAAACGTTATAGTTATAGCATGATATTTGTGACGCACGGCATCCAAGTAGGTTGATGCGTTCGCATAGTAAATGTATGGTTGATGAGACCGTACATCTACATCTACACTAATATTATAAAGAGGAAAGACTTGTATTTTTGTGTGTATGTTTGTAATGAATAAACTCAAAAACTACTGCGGCGATTTCAAAACTTCTTTCACCATTAAAGCTACATTCACCCTGAGTAACTTAGGCTATAATTTATGTAGGATAGAAATATTGTATCACGTTAAGTATGAACGCAGATTATAATTGTTAAACGGAACGCACCGGATGAAAGAAAGGGATGTAGGTGTGGGAGTGAGAAAGGGATAGATAAAAAATGGCGATAAGCACATCCACAGACACGGTGTAACGATGATCCTTTTTGTGTTTTAAAAATAAATTAGTTTTACGAGCAATCGTTTATTTTGCCTACCAATCCCACATTTATAAAGATTACACGCGGACGGCAGCTAGTAAAAAATAACTTGAAAATCTGATGTCATTGACTTTGGAAATGCAGTAATAATATTATTTGCAGGTATAAAATATGATAATTATCATTTCAATACAAAGTAATTTATTATGTTTTAATACAGATTAATTAATATAAAATAGTGTGATATCATTTAGCATATAAAAATGAGGCGTTACTATGTATTTAAAAGGGATTTCGGTATCGTAAAAAATATTGATAAGATGCGCTCAAGTAATTAGATAGGTACATATTTATACAGGTAATTTAGATTAGTTAGCGAAACCCCCCAGACGTCTAACTACTAATGCTAACCTATGCTAATGAAGTATCAGGAAACTACAATATTTACAATCAATATTATGACACACTTCAGTTCGAGTAAAATCACTGTTTGATTTTCAGACGGATGGTCTGACGGTCAGACAGTCGGACATAATGTAATAAATGATAATGGTTCCATTTTTGCCATCTTGCTTCGGAAACGGCTCGTTTTGTAAGGTAAAAAATCTTCTTTTTCATTGCAGACAAAACAAATATTTTATAATTATTAAAAAATAACTAGTTAGCAGTCTATAACGATAAAACTGTTAACTCACTGGTTAAAAATAAACAACATTTGCGTAATACGGTACTGTCTCATAATAATTACGTATTGCGTTACAAGATACAATTATTTAAACGTATAGTCATTTGTTGACATTACGTCGACGATGATTTAGCAATAACTAGACGATTTAGAATTATATTTAATGATGTAGCATAAAAAATAAATAAGTTTCTTAGTTACAAAAAAGGACTAGTTACAAAAAAAAAACAGTTCATTGATTCAGGCGTGACTTTGGGGAAATCCATTAAAAATACAATAGACGTAGATATATTTATTAACCTATTCCGCTTAACTATTTTTCAAGAGTCATAAAAAACCCTGTACGGAATCGACACGTGTTTCAAAACTAAGCATCCTCAGGATGACGATTGACCAGTCGCAAACCAGAACACGACGTGTTTCCACACCGAGTTCTGGCTGCAGAGACGACAACGACGATCTCTGCGTTCAGCGCTCGTTGTGGCAACACGTAATAGTTTAGCGGAATAGGTTACGAAATATATCTAGGTACGTCTATGGTATTAAAAAAAAAACACCCGACTTCCAAAATAAACACTACGAAAGTCGGTGTCTTTGGATCTGTATTTTAATTTTTTGCCACCGATTTTTTTTTTGCCAAATAGACTGGTTTATTTATTTATGATAACTTTCTTTAAGCACTAGTATAAAAAATCTGTACAAGGGCAGATAATTCCCAAGACATTTTCTACCAGTCAACTTTGATTTTGAACTCCTTACCATCGGCATCCCATCCTCCTTCCACCTGGTACGCAGAAGTGGCAGCACCAAAAAGGAAGTTCGGTGGAAACTTCCGTATCCTATGGTCTGACCAGCCATCGGAACCAATGATTATAAGGAGACTGAAAGATAAATACGGATTTTATAAACGAATTAACCAAGCCTATAGAAGTCTTCCAAAGGTTCTGGAGTGGCGACCGCGTACCGGAAGACGTAGCTTTGGTCCCAATACCGTTAATAGATGCGACTCTAGGAATAGGAATATCATTCTCAGAATGAACATAATTATCTATGATGATTTCAATCGTTGTTTTATTTAGGATCTTGGTAAATTCCAAATGCTTTGGCCCTGGTCAGGCCAATGGTACTGGGGCCGTCCAAAAACGCGTAAGGTTGATAGTATCGTCAAAGCACAGGTAACACCTGGATGAGGTGCGCACGGAACTAGGAAGTATGGCAGAAAAAAGGGGAGGCCTGTATACAGCAGTGGGAGATTCCGGGCTGAAATTACGATGATAATGATGGTTAGACTGGCTTTGTGGCAGTAAACTTTTACTTTTAGCTATTTCCATAGACAGCTTGTAACAAAAAACCTGTCCGATCCGACAGGGGGCGCTTAAGTACCGCAATATCATTAATTTTTTTTTTTTTTTGTTAAAATAAATAAATTAGCAAATTTTCTACATAGGTCATAAGTTATGACTTGTAGACACCCGCTAAACGACTGTCGCCCGCGCCCCATGTAGTAATAACCTGGTAAAATTCCCCATTGAAAAAAAAAGGTTCTCGGTTTTGGTCCTTCGCATCACAAACGCTAAGTTATTGTAAGCATGTATCGCGGGGCGAAATACAGAACATTCAAATTGCAACAATACAGATTAATTATTATTTGTTTATTGGCTAATCTAACTTGTCCACTACGGCATCAATTAAAACCACACAATCCAGTCCTAAACACATAATAAAAGGACGGTTCCAAGATCTCCGGTGGGTTTCAGTGTAGGTACACTTTTGACACATTCCGGAAAAATCGTTTGAGATTTCCCCACACTTGACTAAAGGAAAGAATATGGTCCTTTTTCAAAATATCAGGCAAATTATCTTCCGCCACTTCACAATATAACTAACACATTTATTTTAAGTTGTTAAATAACATTCTTACTTCAGCAAACACAGTACCTCGACGCGCATTGTGTTAATTAAAACTGAATCATGGTTTACATAACTCTTCGTTATTATCTTGGGATAAGATAAAATATCATTAGTGGTTATCAATATCGTACATTACTTTACGTTTAATTTTAATTACTGTGGTTTTTTTATGTCAAGGTTATTTATTTTGCTGTGTAATTATCGCGTGCAAAGACTCTGAACATACCTAGTCTTAATTTTTATTGACGAATAGCAAAAAACGTATCATGATAATTTGATAAGTATTTACAATTTTTAGATGTTTTTAAAACAATCGTAGTTAAGTTATCATAAAAATATCGCAGGGTCATTCACTCGGAAAAATAATGAATTTACCTATCGCCTAGCGCCATCTATACAACTAATCGAATACTACGTAGTTTATTTGCTAAGTGTAGCGCCATCTATATTATATTTGTAGCCATCGGAGATTAATATTTATGATAAATGCCATGTCACAGAGAAATAAAACAAAGATATAGGTAAACCTTTAGAACTTTTAATTTAACAATAATAATATCAGAGTTAGTGCAACGATCTTCAATGTCCTTCATCGATGGTCATGGTCATAGATTCAGGTTCATATTTGTAGTCAACGTAGCGGTTCTTGATGATGTGCTTGTAAACAAACGCGGACTTTCTAGGGGTGCGCGTGCGCGCGGGGTCTTCGAAGTCAACGTGGTATAGGCCGAAACGCTCTCTGTGGAAAAAGTGGTACAAAATATTAGTACATATCATAATTATTATAATACGTCTTCAGAGGACGTACGTAGGACGTACATGCTCCGTTTCCATCAAAGAAAGAACCCAGGCTGGTGCTAGTGCAGATGACCAAATGATCGGAAATTCCTCGTGACTGCCACAACTCTCAAAAACGTTGATCAATTTTGGCCTTGGCCATATTTAATACAATTGTTGTCATAATTGCATTACGTCGTTAAAAATCAATGAATCAATCTGCCTAGCCTTTTCCCAACTATGTTGGGGTCGGCTTCCAGTCTAACCGGATGCAGCTGAATACCAGTATTTTACATGGAGCGACTGCCTATCTGACCTCCACAACCCAGTAACTGGATAATACGATACCCCTTGGTCGGAGTCGTCAGAAGCACGAAAGTCTGACTACCAGTTTAAACTGGTTGTCAGACTTTCGTGCTTCTGACGACTCTTAACGAAACGTCGTTAAAAATACATTTCGAAATTGTGCTATTCTATAAAAATCTCATCGTGAAAACTTTGGTGAAATGAACTTGAAGTGAACTGTCACTGCCTTAGCATCAGTAGGTATCGATGACAATTACAGCTCACTCCACGCTCATTTCACCTAAATTTTCACGATGAGATGGTGTAGCACTGTATAATAAATGACCGGATTTTATTGACCATCTGTAGATACATGATCGATGTATGGAAGAGTTCCAATTTCAGTAGTAGACGTTCACGTTATAATGACATTAACAGCTAAACTTACTGATAACCCTGCATCCACTCGAAGTTATCCATCAGACTCCACGCCATATAACCCTTGAGATTCACTCCATCGTCCAAGCAGTTGAGGAGACTCTCCATCGACGCTCTGTAGTACGTGATTCTGTCATCATCTATCAGGCCACTGTCAGGGTCTGAAGACCAGCCATTTTCTGTGATGTAGAAGACTGGGTTGTTATATAATTTCTTCAGATGGGTTAAAGAGTTGTAGATGCTGTTTGGAGCCAACTGGAAAAAAAAGATATAATAATTTCAATAAACAAGGACTTAAAATTTTTTAACGAAAATAATAAGTTATGCGCTAGGTTTGGTTACTGGAGATTTTTGTGGAAGAGGGCGCGAGTTGCCTGATCATGTTTTTATATATTGTTTAGTTAGCGTTAGCTTTGTTAATAGAAAAATATTCAAATCAGAAAAACGCGTAAACCTTTGGATATGCAAGGGTTTGGCAGGGCGAGCAGTTAAATAATCTTTAAAAATATATGAGATAATATACCCATAATATCGTGCGTGCTCTCTATATCACACATCTCATAGACTGCCTGGTGACCTGACATACAGGTTTTGTAAAAAACTTAGTTTAGGCACCAGTCTTCCACAAGTGAATTATAAATTTGTCTCTAGACTATTTAATACTATTAGACTATTTAATTACTTTCTCTGTAATTTGTGGTAAGAAAATAAATAAAATAAATAGAAGCTCAATTATATCACTCACCACGAGCCAATCGGAAGCAGAAGTGACCCAGTCATCAGGCACATAGTGTCCAACATCCATATCATCCAACAGAGAGGGCACAGGGAACACTTCCTTATGCTCCGTCGCCGACACCATCCGTGATGTATAATGGTTGACACCGAAGAAATCAGAAGCTCCTCTGACGAAAGCCTTCTCTTCTTCAGTGAACGAGGGCAGACGGGAGCGAGAGTAACCTTGCTGGGCACTCTTTTCAGCCAGTCTTTCAGAAAACTCTTTTGGGAAACCTCCTTCGGATGAGAAGATTGGATGCGCGTAGATGCCCCACTGGAAAAATGGTTTAGTGGTTGTAGATTAGGTCTTGTAGAAGAATATAAAATGAACAAGTTTCTTGTAATACCTCGCCTTGTCTCTTCATCTCAGCTGCTAGCTCATCCTCAGTAGAGTCAGTAGCTGCACCAAACCAGTTCACACTGATCGTGATGCCACACTGCCCCTTCTGCGTCGGCCTGAACTCTTTGTCATACAAGTGGTAGGCCTTAGCATGGGCCACCACCAAGTGTTTGGCACACAAGTAAGTTCCCACAGCTGAAGAGTTCAGGATAGGAGCTTTAATATCAGCTCCATAGCCTTGGTAACAGATCTCTCTTGGCTCGTTGAAAGTGATGAACATCTTCACTCTGTCTCCAAAATTTTCAAAGACAACTCTTGCGTAATCCTCAAACCACTCTGCGAATAGTGGGTTTGCGAATCCTCCCAGTTCTTGAAGTTTTTGGGGCAGATCCCAATGGTACAGAGTAATCATTGGAGTGATGTCATACTTCAGCATTTCATTGATATAGTTGTTGTAAAATTCGATGCCAGCTGGGTTGACCTCATTGGCCATACCAGTTGGTAGGATCCGAGCCCAGGAGAGAGAGAACCGGTAAGCGTCTAGGCCTAACTCCCTCATCATCTCGACATCACGCTTGTAGTTGCGATAGGAGTCAGCAGCGACATCGCCGTTGGTCTGGTCTCTGATGACGGTCGGGTTGGTGTGGGTCATGTAGTCCCAAATATTTTCACCCTTGCCTGAGGAATATACAACAATAATACATTTATAACCGGACCAAAGCAATACTTATTATTACATTTTTTGACAGATATTGGTACTTAGCGAACTCGACGTTGACCAGGCGCGGTCGCAGCCCAAGATTTTGGGGGGGGTCACCATTGGTGCCGAGGAATATTTTTAGGGAAATGGTTACCTAATTAATAAGTACTCTAAAAACTTTTTTTTGTATTTGCCCATCGGGGTCACTGTGGCTCATGTACCTACAGTTTTTAGTTAGCAAAGAACGTAAATCATTCAGTCTCTCGACAGCTTGAATGATTTGGGGGGGGGCCCAGGACCCCCCGCCTGACGTTGACATTCTTTTTGAAATTCCAGTTTCGCGCGGAGCGAGCGACTCTCGTAACACGTGATTTGAACTTGCCTGTATCGTAATCATTGAAAAGATTACTTGGAAATTCTGTTAAAAACTTCGCCTTCGCCACCTTGCACTTACCCAAGCCTTTTATTTGGTATCTTGAACGGGCGGCTTAAAACGGCCACTTTGGCAGAATCATAGTAGGAAAATATTATGAATCATCGTTAAATATCACAAACTCATACACAGACAATTCATAATATCTGCGTGCAATTCATATTACGAAATAATTCATCTGTTTGACAGCTTTCTATCGAGATACGTAAAATGGTCCACGAAATGGTGAATTGCTTTTGTGTCAAATTAGAGGAATTGCTAATGACAGTTGGGAATTCAGGAAATTAATTGCTTTTAGAGGAATTTGCTAATGTGGCCGTTTTAGGCCCCCAGTACTCTTTGTAATTTTTGAATCAACATTAACCATACCATAGTAGAACAATAAACTCACCATCTTCATTCCATGCCCCCTCGATCTGGTAAGCAGCAGTGGCTGTCCCAAAGAGGAAGTCATCAGGGAACTTTCGCTGCTGCTTCACGGTCAAGCCGTGACAGGCTGCCGCCAACACACTGCATCAGTCAAAAAAAAATAAGGTAAGCTGTTAAAAAAACAAAAGTGTAATGAAAGACAAAATAAAACTTACTCGGAGGGAAGGATCATTTTTTCTTTAAATTTCCAATATAAAATAATTTGACTTTATCTCCACTCGTAATTTTCTTTGAATATTAGACTTTTTAAGCATATTTTACTTACAAAATTCATTATTAAATCGATCAGACGTGTTAACTTTATAATGAACTCGGAGATAAATGGAATGAGGGCAAAAAGTTCACAATCAACATCATTGGAATCAATAAAATATCGTAATTTAAATACGCAACGAAATAATATATCGTTGTGTTCTTATTATTGAAAACTAGATCATCTTATTATATAATTATTAATCGATATTCCGTACCTTAAGACCACAAGCAGCTTCATGTTCACTTTGGACCACTAATATTAATATTATATTATTTAAAATTTATATAAACGGACACATTTATCTGAAAGGATAGCTTTACAGTCTCTATAATCTATTTATGTTGTATCTATGTACTTGTTTTTTATCTTAATTCTGTAAATTCAATACACTTACAATGCTGTCAATTTTTGATTGACTTGAAATGCCCGCGACAATGCTAGCATAAATAATACTTAATACTGGTCCCAGGGATTATTTTTCAAAAAAAAATATCTGTTGTTCGCGATGTTACTATTATGTAGGTATTTTTTTCAATAAGTATGTGGACGTTTTGAGGCTCTTACATACTGTTCGCATTGTTCGCCGTGAAGTTTTCTCAGAAATTGTTTTGTTAAAATTTGCGTCGCGCGACATGTCGCGCCAGTATGTAAGAGTGTTTTTCCAGGGTCTAAAGTTCCGGCTACTTTGAACGTCCGAAGTTCCGGCTAATACAAGGTCCGTGTGGGGTACATATTTTGCCTGCGTGGCCACTTCTAGCATCCTACGGGTCAGGCGCGAACATCCGCCGACCGCCACCATCCCTGGCGTCAGCAGCGTAGCACACCCGCTGAGTCATCGCCGCACCAGGCTGAGCCAGGACAGTACCTACTGCGCTACACCCAAGGAAGATGAGAAGATTGTAATTAAAAAAAAAATATATAATAATAAATATTTATCTTCTTTATATAAATAAATATATATTTTTTATGTTGAATAGGGTTACGTGGTCTTATTTTCACCCCACGTAAACCCCATCCGTCATTGGCATTGGCTAAGGGTAAGGTACTGTAATAATGCTGTATATTCCCCATAAAATAGGGACCTTTATTATGTGACTAGCCTTTGCCCGCGGATTCGCTCGCGTTATTGTAGATTTTTCTGCATGAAAGTACCCATGTCCTTTTCTGTACCCCTGAAAACGTGTATGAAAATGTATAAAATATGATGATCGGTTGGTTAGACGTGAAAGCGCAACAAACAAACACATAAACAAACTCACTTTCACGTTTATGATATTTGTTAGGATAGGATTAATCGATTATTCACGATGTTATTAGTACAGTCACGGACTTTAATTGATGAGCCACCTTCAAACTTTTCAATTATGCAGTTTCATACATTCACGAGATTACACGATTAAACACGCAAATCGCACGCTCGTAAACAAGATGACAGAGAAGACAAATAAATTACTTTTAATCGAAAATAATCTTATCCATAGAGTTTGACTGGTAATAAGTTCTCAATGATAAAAATAAATACAATGTTGCAATAAGTTTATCCAATCTATTTGATACCGACCTCCTTTGAATCATAGCTTATTAACTCGATAATTCAGAAAACTTAACTGAAGACAGTGACAGTTGAAATATCGATGTCAAAGACGTTACTTTCGAACTTGTCGAAATGACTATTAATATTTCTCCGTACGCTAACGTTACTATCGCAACAGTAACCTAGCAACGATTGTTTATCGTTGCTAGGTTACTGTTGCAAGACCTGCAATTGGTTGACGTATGGTAGTCAAGTTTGTAGTTCTGGCTCTCAAGTTAGCCAACCGGTAAAGATATGAAATATAATTTTCTTCTTCTAATACGAAGACATATGACTTTGCGTGTCGGGAACCGAATAAACCCGATTTGCATTACATGGCTAAAATACGAACAGTGCCAGGAGGCTTATCAATTAAAGTCCGTGACTGTACCTATGGTTATTTAGTGAGTATTTAAGAAGGAGAAAAATGAGTATTATAAAAATACTAGCTGCGACCCGCGGTTTCACCCGCGTTAGTCTCGATCCCGTGGAAATATCGGGATAAAAAGTATCCTTTGTCCTATTCCAGGTCTATGGTCTATCCGTGAAAGAGTAACAAACAAAAAATCAAACTGAGTTTCGCGTTTATAATATTAATTAGGATTACATTATTTTTTCCATAGTTGGATGTAAGTAACAAGAAAATATTTATGTTTGCGTCGATACCCTATCAGTTATCACAAGTCAAGTAGCAAGTTCATATTACGTACCTAATATGTTACATAAATACTGTTGGGTTCCGTAGCAATCAATTTAACTATTTTATTGACTTTTTTGTGAGCTTTAAGTGACAGTTATGTGCATTGATCAAGGTTTCCAGACGAATCCCTATTGCGAAGCACACTCACAATGGAAAAGCGGATTCATTTTATTCGTTTTTAAAACATAAATATATATACATATATATATATATACATATATATATATATACATATTTATATATATATATATACACGATACCCCTTGGCAAGACTAGTTAGAAATTATAAAAATGAGAAAGTAAAAATAAATATATTACTTTCTCACTTTTATAATTTCTAACATGAAAAAAAATTCTGGGACGTCCAGGGCATTATGGTAATAAACACAGGGAAGTAAAATTATGGAAATACATGAAGATGCTTTTAAATCGTCTACGATAACGTTATATAATATAAGCTAAATCAAAAACCAAAAATTCGAAGACTTGTGACATCTACCAACCCGCACAGGGTCCGTGTGGTGGACTACGGCCCACTCCCTCTCACAGAGAGGAGGCCTGTGTCCTAGCAGTGGGACCAATATATGCTGATTAGTGATTTTTGGCTAAGTAATGTAAGTGGCTAAGTAATAACAGCCGCACCGGGTCGATCCATCAGGTTAAGCTACGCATGCCGGGGTTGGTCGGTGGATGGGTGACCATTTAACATACCGAAACTCCTCCGTGCATCGGAAAGCACGTTAAGCCATTGGAACCGGCTGACATTTATGGATCTTTGACAGTTTTCTGGGCCGGCCTCGGCGGCTGATTAGGTACTTATAGTAATAAATTACATACGGAACCCCAATGAAATTTTCAATTCATGATAATCGCCTTCCTGGCTTGCGGGGTGGATAACATCTTCGATAAAGATGAATCGACAGATAATCTTGACATGACATGTTTATACTAAACAGTGAGATTTTATCTGAAGCAGTGTCACCCAATGTTATGTTATATTTAATTTTAATACCTAACATAACATCGACCAAGATTATGTCTGAACTTTAAAAGAGATTGGAGTTTTCTTTCTTCTTTTCGTGTGGTTAATGTAGAACCTGAGGCCCTAGACAAAGTGACCTTCTATCAGCGATAACGATGATGGAAAAGGGAAAAATGTATAGGACTGACATAAGCTATCGAAAAGCTTATGTCAATCCTGTTGAAAGTCGTTGAAATACGAAACGCTTTCGAAGCGGTTGTCACTTGTCTAGGTCTTCTGGTGTTAGAATTATTATGCCGCCCCTCTGACTTGGCTTCACATGGCCATCCCAGGCATTTCCTGCCAGGGTTGCGGAAAAGTCCGAAAGGGTTACCTGACCCTTGGCAACAGGCAACTGAAGGAACACGGGTGGGTTTTAGGCAGTAAAAGTCTGACACGCCATCCCGCTCCGCCCAGAGCGGGAGAAGTCATTTGATTGACTGTGACCTTTGAGTTTGTTACGGTCTTTCTTCTCAGAGTGGACAGCTAGGAAAAACCGAACTCATCCAGTTTTAAGAACATAATTTAAGTTTGACGTGTAAAAAAATCCCATAGAAAGACTTCAAATCCCACTCGACCCAAATACGGGACGGCTCATTATTTTTTCGTGATTGTGACATTAGTAATTACCATGGAGAAAGTTTTCTGTTCTGAAAGGTCTGTACCACACCCTTAAATACAGGCTGTAAGGGTAAACACTCTTGTCATTCAAACCATGGCATGGGTAGTTGACTTAAATATAAAAATAAATGACCGAACACAACAAAAAAAAAACGTCATTTTCATTAAAAGATTTTAAAAAGTTTCTATCTGACACCGTGCTTGCTAGCGAAACAGCTGACTGAATAAGGAAGGGATCACGCTCGCTGCCGGTCAGGTCACATCCCGTACCCCCCGCCCGTGTTGAGACGCAAGTTCGTTGCCCTAGCGCATAGGGCAACGAACTTGCGTCTCTTGTGGTAAAATTTAGATCTAAAAAAATTAAAAAAAAAGTTGTAATTTTCCATTGATTTTACGTTCTATAAATGAAACCAAACCATTGATTGCAAGGATAACGGTGTTTACCCTAACATCCTGTATAATATGACCACACCTTTCTGATACTCCCTGTGTAGGTTAGAGTGTCCCGAAATATTTGTTTTTGGATTTCCTTAACACAAGACCTCTTGAAATTTGTGTAATTGATCGTAGATTACGGAACTAATTTAAAAAATAAAATAAAACTATGTCTTCAGGGTTCTACCGATCTTCAAAATTTGTTTTTTTTTTTATTTTTTGTCGTAAGCTTTTGTTATCCATAATTTCGGCTTCTGAACTAAATATTTACTATTTTTTTCTATTTAAGGGTAATACATACACGTCGTTTCGATTTGCGTGCAACAACATGTTACCAGCGACTTCGAATTTATTAGATTTCAACCTGCAAATTTCCCTCAAGTTTCAACGTTTCGAAGACTTTTTTAACTTGACTTGAGATTGTTTTTTCTTCGTAGCCAAAGTAAATTTCATGCGATAACAGTACCGTTGCAATAATGTTAGTGTTAAAAGCAGATTTTGTGATTTTTATATACTGAGTTCGAGGCGTAGTCAGATTATAACTTGTGCTTTATTGGGACCATACCAACTTTTCGATCGGCAGCTTCCAATTATAAGGAACGGTATAAAATTTATTTTATTTGTCAAGAATTATCTGAAATGGAAGTGTAATGGATATAATAAGCGATTGTGTTGAAGAGATTAACGATATTTGGATCGCAGCAAAAAAAGTCCTGTTCTACTCAAGAAAACGATTCTGTCTCAGCAAATTGTGATGAAGATTCGGTGTGTGAATCTTCCCAGAAACGTATTTAATAGCAGAGGCGTCCCCGACAAACACCCATTCGACAGAGACATCCATTGCCATTGCCAAAAGTTGCTAAGGTCTTCGAAATATAAAGCTTATCAACGTGTTCTGCTGCTGCTGTTGTTTCTGCGGTTTTTACTGACATCGGCTTGGTTTATATAGAAGATTTAACTTTGATGATTGATGAAAACAAGATCCACAGAGCTGTATCTAGTCCGGACAGAACCTTCAAAAGGTATAGGAGGTATTGTTGTAAAAATCATTTACTTTGATGGACGAAAAGACAAGAGTCATAAATTCAAATTCAAATAATTTATTTTCTCTTTCTATGACTTTCCTTATCTTGTCTTGACACATAAACTGTGGAAAGATATTTTAAACTGGTAACTGACGCTACTTCTAGAGCTGCCTTTATTAGAACCAGGTTGCAATCTTCCAGCAGAAATGCCAAATATTGGACACAAAAATTAGTTTAAATTCTAAGTTATCTCTAGCTCTATTTAGTTTATTTTGTTTTCTTGTGCTTTGTTACACTAATTTCAATAATAAAATGCCTTTTAAACTTGATTTTTGTTTTATTTTAGGCATACGGTTTAGGTCTGTAAAAAACGTAAAGTTTACAAAATTCAAAGTGCGGTAGAGCCCTCAAGATGGTACGCAATTCCATTTTTTCTACCTTTTGCGTAATCTGTGTAACATTACGCAAATTTTGATACCTCTTGGAATAGGGTAGCTCGAAAAAAATAATTCTCATACATGGACGGGACACCAGGGCTTGAAAACGATACCAATTCACATTAAAAGTAACGTTAAGTAACGGTATTTCCGTAGAGATACTTCGATATCGGTAAAATTTGGTAGCGTTACTTAGTAGCATAACATAATAATAACGTTAGCATTTTTGGTAAAAATTACCGGTATTTTTAACGTTATTGTAAAAATAGCGGTAAAAAATTATCGGTATTATTTTGTTATTTTAAGCGACGTTGCCAGCCCGCCTCAAAGGCGGCCGCGGCCGGCGTGCGCGCGCGCCCCTCTCACTCTCACACCCTGTCGGCGCTGTTGCCATTTCGTTTGTCGTCTTCATATCTCTCACCGCTTACGGCAGTCGTACGCGCTTACAGAACACGGTGGACCAACCAACCAACCAAGTATATTCTCAAGTACAAGCACAACACAAAATAGCAATGATAAGATAATATCTATTAAACGCGCAAATAGTCGTACGGCAGTCTTAGCGTCGATGCAATCTGACATTCTTTTGCAATTGGACGAGAGCGACGGTAACAAAACTAATTATAACGATAAAATTATCGTTACCTTAGATTTTAACGTTACGTATGTTTAACGGTAAAATGTGCCAGATATAACGGTAAATAATATAACGTTATTTATTAGTTAACGATACCCGCATCAGAAGGCTGTAACGATACCATATTTTTAACGGTATTTCAAGCCCTGCGGGACACCCTAGTGTAGGTATAGCATATATAGCGTAGGTATATTTACATTTAGTTGGCACTCCGTGCTGGCGACGGCGCCATAAGGCGTCCCGGTGAGGTACGGCTCTAGCTGTCAGACAGACATTCTCGTTTCATGATGTACAAGTAAGTGACATTCAATCTTAGGGTGATAAAGGAATTACAACGTCAACCATACTCTTTTTGCTTCGATAAACCATAGCCCACGAAAGACACAGTTAAAGCTCTTACATACTGGGGCGACACGTCGCGCGACGCGACGCCGCCGCATTGTACGCCGTGTAGTTTTCTCAGAAATTGTTTTGTTAAAATTCGTGTCGCGCGACGAATCGCCCGAGTATGTTTTGCCCGCCTTTAACAGGAGGCATCCCGCATCGATTATTCGCCGTGCAAATTACTTACAGTTTTTGCAACTGCAAATGTACGTTGGTCGGTTATTATTTATTACTCGATAACTTGAGCCTACTTAGCTGTGATAGTTTTCCTTTTTTCGTCCTAAACATAAACTAATGCTGTGAAATTTTTCACATATCCAAAACCAACCAGTCAGCTGGCACACTTAAACTCTAACAAAAATTAACACTTTAAAGCTTAATATTTCGCAATCGGATCCCTGAATCCAAAAATGGTTGCGACAAACTCACAATATTTTTAAACGACCTTTCCAATGACACCCCACACCATGGGATTGACGAGAAAAAAAGCATCATCACTAGGTGAAGGGGAGGTAAAAAACACCACTTTGTTGGCGTGATTTATATGTATACCCTTACCAAATTACAGCTTTCTAGTACTTAAGAGTCTCTGAGCTAAGCCGCGGACAGACAGACAGACGGCATTTTTTATAGAACAAGCATCGTATACAGGCCAATTTTTTGGTAAGCATTCTGTCATGCTTGAAAAACCCGATTAACACCTTTTCAAACCATAAAACAGTATTAGTTTCAAATGCAGCTTCAAAATAAGGAAATAAAATCAATTTTTACACTTTACAGTAAAATAATTTTAATCTATCAGTCACAAGACAAATAAATCGATAAGACTTCAATGTCCTTCATCGATGGTCATGGTCATAGATTCAGGTTCATATTCGTAGTCAACGAAGCGGTTCTTGATGATGTGCTTGTAAACAAATGCGGACTTTCTAGGGGTGCGCGTGCGCGCGGGGTCTTCGAAGTCAACTTCGTATAGGCCGAAACGCTCACTGGAAAGAATGGAAATATAATTAAGTTTAATTTATTATAGTCTGGGTGATTCCTATTTTAAAAACAGACTAGGGATGGGCTGTAAAACCAAATCCAATCAAATACATAACCGTGAAAATGGGAGCCAAATTCAATATTAAGAATAAGTGAGGTGGTCAACTTTGCCGAAAAAAGAATTGAGATCTAAATGGTTGCCAAGTTCTATAGAATCGTTTTACAACTGCAAGCCCAACTTACATGTATCCCTCCATCCATTCGAAGTTATCCATCAAGCTCCACGCCATGTACCCTTTCAGCTTGATGCCAGCATCCAAGCAATTCAGGAGACTCTCCATCGAAGCCCTGTAGTACGTGATCCTGTCATCATCGATCAGGTCTCGGCCCTCATAAGTAGACCAGCCGTTCTCGGTGATGTAAAAGACTGGGTCATTGTAAATTGACTTCAAATGAGATAGGGTATTGAAGATACTGTTAGGCGCCAACTGGGAAAAGAGAGATTCTATTTTCAAAAGTGAACATATTTCTAATGACATTTTAAAGAGACTACGTACGATATTGTGGCTGCATCTACATCGCCACATGCAAACAACGCATTACACTAACGTTAAGCAAAATCCTGCATCGTGCAAGCATAGTTTATCGCGTGACTAGCATATACACAACGTCCTGTCAACAATCGTCGGGCAGTTGCACACCAGCAGGCGTAGCATGAGCACCGTTTTGTCGACGGAAGAGTAGACAAAATGACGTTTCCTGTAGACAGTAGACAGTACGAGACGGCAGCAAAATAGAAAGAGTCAACTGCACTTTTTACAAAATTCACTCTTTTACATAATTCGACTCAGAATTCTTTGTTTTATCATAGGATTTATCGGTTGTCAGTCTGATTTTGACAGTAAGGATAGAAAACTTTCTTCCGAAATAGTCTACATATAAAAAGACCTAGAGAAGGATCATTAGAAATGAAAGACAAAATGACAGATTGTAGAAAGATTTCTACGGTGGATGTCAAAAATGAAGAAACGAACTGTCACTTTGTATAGAAAAAGCTATGTCTATTCTTCGTAGAGATAGAAAGCGCCATGCTACGCCTGCTGACATAACACCGTCTGGCCGGAGGATACTCCCTTTTCTATAGAGGATGAGTGAACTTTACACCCTGTTCCTCATACCTCCATAATACTTTTTACTTTTCGGATAACTTTACAGAGATACCTAGCCAACATAATACTGGTCAACGATCGGGCAGTTGAATTGAAATACCTACGCACTATTTACTTGAGTGAAAATTCAGTAGTTCCAATTTTCTTGCATGCTCTAGAATAAGAAAGGAAGAAATTACGTCACATCCACGCAAAACGGCTATCGCTCAGTATCATGCTGCGATTGTGTACAAGACACGAGACCCAGCTGGTTTTCATTGACAGCCGGCGCTGACGTAATGAGTTCGCCCGAAAAAATCAAAAACACTCACCGTCAGCCAAGAAGATGCAGATTTAGCCCAGTCATCATCAGAAAAGGAGACATTATCCATATCATCCTGCAGAGATGGCACAGGATTAATAGTTTTGCGCTCAGTCGCCGTCACCAGGTACGAAGTGTAGTGGTTCACGCCAAAGAAATCTGAAGTTCCTCTAACGAAAGCCTTCTCTTCTTCAGTAAATTCTGGCAAACGGGAGCGGGCGTAGCCTTGCTTGGCGCTGTTCTCGTCGATTCTCTGTGCTAACTCCTTGGGGAAACCTCCTTCGGCTGAGAAGATTGGATGCGCATACATTCCCCACTAAAATTAAAAAGGGTATGTTTGAAGATACAGATTTATTTCAGTTGAATAATAGTTATTTATGCAACTGGTATAATAATAAGGGTTTTTAGTTTGTGTAATTATTTACAGTTGCATACAAGACTTTATCTACACCCATGATATGAATCTTCTATGAAAGTTTCTTTGCAATACCAATATCGAACAAAAACGGCGCGGTACGACGTGAATTAGAATTTTTCGAATTCGAATGTATGTTTTGTTTTTACGGTGCTTTGCTAGTGAAACGCTCATGAATGACAATGTTCTTTTTTTTAAATGAGTTGCATTATGAAATTCAGTACAACATTATAACATCCGTTTGGATGATATTATGGTTACTATGACACTGGTTGTTTTAATGTTGTCAATAAGCTAACTGTTTCAGAAACTTTTAGAGAGGATTTATAGCATGGATGTAGATAAAGACATTAAGAAATCGTTACCATACCTCGCCTTGTCTCCTAATTTCTGCAGCGTACTCGTCCTCAGGAGTATCAGTGGCTGGAGCAAACCAGGGAACACTGATCACGATACCGCACTGTCCTCCTTGCTTCTCCCTGAATTCTTTGTCGTACACATGGTAAGCCTTAGCATGAGCAACTACCAAGTGCTTGGCGCACAAGTAAGTTCCCATAGCTGTGGAGTTTAGGATAGGAGCCTTTGTGGCGGCTCCATAACCTTCGAAGCAGATCTCTCTGGGCTCGTTGAAAGTCATGAACATCTTGACTCTGTCTCCGAAATTCTCGAACACAACCCTTGCGTAGTCCTCAAACCAATCGCTGAAGAGAGGGTTCGCAAAACCTCCTAATTCTTGGAGTTTTTGGGGAAGATCCCAATGGTATAGAGTTATCAATGGAGTAATGCCGTATTTCAACATTTCATCGATGTAGTTGTTGTAGAATTCAATGCCAGCTGGGTTGACCTCATTGGCCATGCCTGTAGGGAGGATTCGAGACCAGGCGAGAGAGAACCGGTAAGCGTCCAGGCCTAACTCCCTCATCATCTCAACATCGCGCTTGTAGTTGTTATAGGAGTCACCAGCGACGTCGCCGTTGGTCTCGCCTCTGATGACAGTCGGGTTGGTGTGGACCATGTAGTCCCAGATGCTTTCTCCCTTGCCTGGAAAATATATTTGAGTGAGTTACCGGTCTTACACGTTATATTGGCATTATCGTTGCCGATGGAAACTCTGCAATAACTATGTCATGCGCTGATAGCGCCACCCAGAGTTAAAGTTCAAAGTTTTATTTATTTGTAATTTGGCCTTCAAATTGGAATTCAAAGTACAACACTACTTAATCTATACATCATAAATATATAGATTAAGTAGTGTTGTACTTTGAATTCCAGTTTGAAGGCCAAATTACAAACATAAATAAAACTTTGAACATTGAACAAAAAAATAAAATTGTTAGAAAGGGACTGTCAAAATAACAGATTTTTAATAAATTCTTATCCGCTCATTTTTTCATTGGCCTTTAACAATTAAAATTCTATTGTGTCTCGTTATTGACAGACAGTACCGTGTAGACTTCTGTCGACACGGTACTTATAACAAAAACAAAACAGTTTTTAAAATTGTTGTCTGTCTTTCGCTCTGTTTGTTAATGAACAGCGCGCGACGTTTCGTTTATCATACGTCCATATTAACCGGTTTTTATTACACTAAACCGGTTAATCAGAAAAAGCCTTTATATAAAGGAACCCCGGGGTAACCTCCTAAATGGCTGAACCGATTTTGACGGGAATTTCACTGGCAGATAGCTGATGTCATAAGATAGTTTTTTTTTGTCTTTAATTTAATCAGCTCACCATCTGCATCCCATCCTCCCTCAATCTGGTAGGCAGCAGTGGCTGTCCCGAAGAGGAAGTCATCTGGGAACGTGCGCTGTTGCCTCACGGCCGAGCCATGGCAGGCTGCCACTACCAAACTGCATAAAAAAGATAACATGTTAGGAAATAGTCATACAATTTTGTCCAACCCTTGTAGCTGCAGATTGTAAAGGCGTACCTAGGTCAATCCTAAAAATAAAGAATTTTTTTTTGTTTAAGTATATAAAATTATAGATGAGAGGAGCTCGCGGCTAAGTAATAACAGCTGCACGGGTCGGTCCATCAGGTTAAGCTACACTTGCCGGGGTTGGGCCGTAGATGAGTGACCATCTTTACATACCGAGACTCCTCCGTACCGCGGAAAGCACGTTAAGCCGTTGGTTCCGGATGTCATTCGTGGAATATCAAGAATCGCGGAACATATTGGGGTATTTTCGGATAGCCCTGGGCATGTAATGCTTGTAAAAGGCTGCTAAGTCCAATAACATAACACCAACATTGTACACTTAGTTCGCAATGAACGTTTTGACTTTGACTTTTGACTTTGACGTGAGGAATCTATTTTTGAATTGGAAACTTCTTTAGGCGTGTTGAGCACTTTTTGGGTGAACAAAAATCATGGAACTCGCGTCATCGTCACCGAACGCTTGAAGAAATGAATGAATGTTACTTAGTTTACGCTTCTATTGGCAGTCCCCAAAGACTGCCCCGTATGGTTTTTAGGGTTCCGTACCCAAAGAGTAAAACGGGACCCTATTACTAAGGCTCCGCTGTCTGTTTGTATGTCCGTCTATCACCAGGCTGTATCTCATGAACCGTGATAGTTAGACAGTTGAAATTGTCACAGATGATATATTTCTATTGCCGCTATAACAACAAATACTAAGAAATAGAATAAAATAAATATTTAAGGGGGCTCCCATACAACAAACTTGATTTTTTTTCTCGTTTTTGCTCGATATTGATAACGGCAATAGGTAGACGCTTGAAATATTCACAGAATATTTAGTTACATATTCACTTTAGAAATAAATAATTAAAACAAAATAAAACAAATATTTAAGAGGGGCTCCCATGCAATAAACTTGATTTTTTTGCCGTTTTTATAGATAATGGTACGGAACCCTTCGTGCGCGAGGCCGACTCGCACTTGGGCGGTTTTTTTTTTGACGTCACTATTTGGACCACAATGTATAATTATTCAGTTTATGGTAATTATTAGTAACTAACTTCTGCCCGCGGCTACGCCCGCGTGGAATATCGATAAAAAGTAGCCTACGTCCTTCCATCCATCTATCTCCTTGCCAAATTTTATCAAAATCCGTTCAGTGATTTAGGCGTGAAAAGGTGACATACAGACAGACAGAATTAATTTCGAATTTATAATATTAGTATGGATATTGAAATGAAAAGAGGCATGTTACTAAATAATATTGTATCAAAATATTCGTACCTTAGGACCACCAGTAGCTTCATATCTGCGATATTATTGAAGTACTAACTCGTTGGCATAATCTAGCCACATTATATACCGAGCTGTGCTGTGCAGGAATCTTGACACAATTTTTATCTTAAATCTTTGGGATATCTTTTATTTGTACGATTCTGCAAGTTCATGGTTTTTTTTATATAAATAAATATATAATACTAGCCTCCGCCTCGGCTTCACCCGCGTGGTATGTCAAATTTCATTTAGATCGGTTCAGTAGTTTTGGCGTGAAAGCGCAACTGTCAGAGTTACTTTTGCATTTGTAATACTAGCTTCTACCCAAGGGCTTAGCCCGCGTGGTATGTCTATAAAAAGTAGCCGATGACCTTTTTCAGGCTCTAGAGTAGACTATCTGTGTACCAAATTTCATTTAAATCGGTTTAGTAGTTTAGTAGTTTTGGCGTGAAAGCGCGACAGACAGACAGACAGAGTTACTTTCGCATTTATAATATTAGTAAGGATTAGTAAGGAAATAAGGATTTTATCTAGATATACCTGCGGCAGCACTCCAGAGGTAGGGGAATTGATTATATTTGAATTGTATCTATATATAGAACATATGCATGGCAATATAATTATGGTTCTCTCTGGGTGCTCAATCAATCTGCCTAGCCAACCATGTTGGGGTCGGCTTCCAGTCTAACCGGATGCGCTGAATACCACTATTTTATATGGAGCGACTGCCTATCTGGCCTCCACAACCCAGTAAATGGGTAATACGATACCCCTTGGTAAGACTGGTTGTCAGACTTTCGGGCTTCTGACGACCCGTAACGACTGTCAAAGATCCACGAATAACAGCCGGGGCCAACGGCTTAACTTGCTTTCTGAGGCACGGAGGAGTCTCGGTATGTAAGGTCACCCTGTAAAGGGGCATAGACTACTTTTCATCCTGGATCCTCAGACCAAATAAAAAACCAAGACAGAGCGCTGCGAACAATGCAGTGAAGCATGCCAAAACTACACCAACGCTCTGTGCGTACATGCTCAAACGCACACATTTACAACCATTTACAATCAAACTACACCAAAATATGTGCACACATGCTTACGAAACCGGCCTCACGTCATTGTTGACAGCGTTCCGTCTTGGTTTTTTATTTAGTCTGAGCCTGGATCGCATAAAAAGCGCGGACAACAGCTAGTAGGTTGATAAAAGATTTTGTTAAGTACCTACCTGGTACTTGTTGAAAGGCCTAAACTGCCCTCCCATACCTAATATACTGTAATTCGAAAATATTGTAAAAGTCAATTATTTTAAAAAGAGTAACCGTGGAGTTTCTGGCCGGCTCTTCTTCATAGGAAACGGCATAGGAAATATTTTGATTTTGATATTTTTTCTGGGTTAAAATTAACGTTATTAGTCAGCTTGTATCATCAAAGGCCTCACCCCATGACTTTCAGCTTTTGCGATGTGAACCGTCCCGCCATCTTCTATGGGGATAAACGTAAGATACAAATAATGTAGAATACCGCCTTGTTTTTTGTAGATAGGTATTTATTTACAAATAAAACAAAACATTTATTATCAGCATCACGTAGGTCCTACTTTATATTACATAAGAATTTACATAAAATTGGTTGGTAACGTTCATTTTAAGTATTTTAGGGTTCCATTCCATACGGTAGCACCGGCCGGTATACCTAAGTGTAGTGCGCGAAAAGTCTGCGCGAGACTTGTGGCGCTGAGTTTGTAATATTTAAAATATTAAATGTATATTAATAATTTAATCTGAATATTATTAATATTATATTAATATTATTTATTTAAATAATTAATTAATATAAGATTATTTCCCCTTTTTATATACTTGTACATTATTTTTAGTATTGTAGTGTTAGATGTATAATCCTAATCCTAACTTTGTGTTTGTTTGTTTGTTACGCTTTCACGCTAAAACGGCTGAACGGATTTGGATGAAATTTGGCACAGGGGTAGACCATGACCCGGAATAGGACATAGGATACTTTTTATCTCAATATTCCCACGAGATCGAGACTTACGCGGGTGAAACCGCGGGGCGCAGCTAGTAATGTATATTATTGAATTACTGTAAATAAAATTATATCTTTTAAACAAAAAAAATAATTAAATAATTCTATACCCAATTCGACTTTACATAATACGATAATTAGTTTTTTTTTTTTTACTTCGCCTGTGTTGTCACTGGCTGAAGCCTCCCCCAAGTCAATCAAGGAACTCTTTCTCGCACCATATCAAACCAGCCCTCACGGTACGCGACAGATCATCCCACCACCTCTTTCTGGGCCAGACTCAGCGGCGCGGGCGCTGCCCATTTTCAGGTACCTAACCATTGTGTGGAGACTTTTGCCCAACGCGCAGCGGTCATAGTGCATGCGGCTGACGTGTCCTGCCCAATCCCCTTTGAGCCTGGCAGCCTTCTTGCTTACGTCATACATTTAGACACCCGGCATACTGCCAGGGTTGCGGGAAAGTCCGAAAAGGATACCGGGACCCTCGAAAGTGATACCGGGAGCCCTCGAAAGGGATACCCTTGGCAACAGGCAACTGAAGGAACACGGGTGGGTTTTAGTCAGTAAAAGTCTGACACGCCCTCCCGCTCCGCCCAGAGCGGGAGAAGTATTGAGATGATTACCCAACCTCAAAAAAAAAATGCAGACTGCTGACGACTAATTTCGACTTTCACTTCAGCAATTTCAATGCCTCTGGTACTTAAAAAATGAAAAATAAAATAGCATACGGAACTCTATAAACACGGACCACACCTGTAGAATTTCGAGAAGTTATAAGATAAGTGGATCATATTGGATGTGTTTGTATAAAAGCAGAGAAATTTTATCTCAAGTGTGTCATTTTATTTCAAAAATCGATACGTGTAACCAATCATGTGGTATGATAGCATTATCTACCGAATAGATATTTGGGTAGGTACTATAGAGTGTCCAGCGGAAAATTTTCATGTTCAATAGTGAATAAAAGGAAAACAACAATGTTATTCTCATATTTTATTTAACCAAAATGGAGTTTGACAATGCGGATTTTATGTCTTAAAAAAAACATTGTCTAAATGCCGTCTATTTCTCTCAAGATACTCTTGCAATCGGACTCTTCAATTTGCGAACACGCGAGAGCAAAGCAAAATGTTCAATGGCAGCAACTTAACAGCGGATATTTTCTTGTAGGGCCTGAATTGTACGACGATTGACACTGTAAACCCTCGACTTAGGTATCCCCACAAAAAAAAAGTCGCATGGTGTAAGATCTGGCGATTGAGGTGCCCAGGGTATGTCTCCGTACTTGCAGATTCCTTTATTAGGAAAAAAATCCCTCAGATTCTCCATAGGAACTCTTGCTGTGTATGGAGTGGCCCCGTCTTGCTGAAATTTTGTTCTGTTGTTGAACCCGAGGAACAGCTGCAGTTGTGGTACCAAAAACTCGTCCATAATCTGGCTGTAATCTTCCTTATCGATTTATGTGAATTTCACGTCGAACTTGAGCCACATGTTCTAACGTCGCTGATGACGTTGATGGTCCCGGAGGAGTTTGGTTGACCATTGTCCCTTCTTGTCTGAACTTTTGGACACACGACCAGATATCTTGCGTGCTCGGTCCATCACCTCTTGGTCGAAAATTATAGTGAGTACAAAAAGCGCGACGCGCACGGACCAAAGAATCACCGCACTTTAAATATTCCAAACCGCGAACGCGCGTTTTTTGGAAGACGTTTTTTTTTTTTTTGTAAAATATTTTTTATGAAGTATTCTTTAGATTATTCGCAAAGAATTCAATGTTGTGGTAGTGTAACATTTTAAAAGTTGAGCGGTTAGAATAATATACTGACGCTGTGTGTACGTAATGGTGAGTAGGTAAGTGTAAAATAACTGTTATGATAAACGGATGGTCGTGTTTTATAATTTTAATAGATAAACAAGGGTTAATCTGCACGAATGTTAAAACAAACGCGATTTGGCGATGAATTTTCATTTGGAACATGCATCGTTTATTTGATTTTCTTTTTTTTTTCGATAATTCTGTAGGCGAGTGACTGCCGAGTGCTAATAAATTCATTTGTATCTTTTGATTCATTTCACTCACATCATTTCACTTTGATTGATATTTATTTATTTAACATGTTTCCTTTGAAATTAAGAATTCCGAATGAAATAAATGTACAAAATTAAGAAAAAGTGATACGTTTATCTGATTTAGGTCGAAAACATGCACATAAATAAAAAAAAATCATTTATTTAACTATTTATGTACACACATTATAAACAGACAAGAAGAAAAGAACAGAAAAAACATACAAAGGTGATGCTTATTTCTAAATAAATCTCTTCCAGCACACCTGCGATAGGAAAGTAGATAAGAGATGTAGACACCGTTCATGTGTGATAGATGCCTTGAAAGTTTTTACACTGTCGGAAATGATTTTGAGACCAATTAATTACAGTTCTATACTAATTCTTGCAGAATAAAACTAGTTATATAATCATGGATAGTTCAAGTTTCCCGCTGGCCCTCAGATTTAAGATAAACATAAGTTGTAACAGTATTAGTGCTGTCATAGGCGTGTAACTTACCTATTATAAGTCTTGCTCGCAGCAGCTCAGTGTATTTAGAACCAGCCAGTTATTCTTCTACAGTTTACCGTATATAGAGATGAAATTGGCTCTCGTTGTGTACGTTCTTAGTAAAATATGTGGCAAAAGAATTTAGTTTGTGTTAAAAATGTATTACTTACCTGATACATTACATCCTCTTACATTTAGTTGTAGTCGCCTAACGTGCATACTTATGTTAAAAACGTGTTGTTTACAATCACTTGTGCCACCAGCCTAACGCGAATGAATTAGATATAGTAATCACAGATATAGATAGATCTGTGATAGTAATCAACCGATTTAAAAAAAGGCGGAGGTTCTCAGTTCGTCAGATTTTTTATTTATGTTTTTTCCGTCAATTGTGGCTCGATTTCCCCGTCAAAATGTGGCTCGATTTTGAAAATTCTTTATTCATTTGGTTGAGGAAGCTTGCGCAGTAATGCGCAGTGGTCCCGTAAAAATATTAAGTTTACTTGGGTACCTAGGTACCTAGTTTTTGAGTTAATAAATAATAAAATTTAATAAAATAAAAAATAAGTGGATGATGTTAATATAACTTCCTGTCACTGTTATTTACAGTGAGTAGTTAGTTGTATTCTTTGTGTGGTTATAAGTACCAAAACTAATTTAAATGAAACAAAAACGACTTACAAAAAAAAAAACAATTGTCTTCCAAAAAAAGCATTACAAAGTGAAAAATAACTTTAATTGCGGAAGTCGGTGGCAAAAAACGGAAATATAAAAAGAGACCGACTTCCGAAATTATTTTTTTTTTAACTGTTTAGTGTTTTTTTTGGAAGACAGTTGTTTTTTTTTTGTAAGTCGTGTTTGTTGTATTTTTTTTATTTTTAATGATTTATTTGCTATCTATGCAGATTGGTGTTGGTAACCTATCACGGCTCGACCGAGAGGCTTCAGCGAAGGTTCCCGGATGGCTTCATCTTTGGGACGGCCACTGCTGCTTACCAGATTGAGGGAGCTTGGAATCAAGATGGTTAGTAAAATTGTAATTATCGCTCCCCTTTTTTTGTTTGAGATTAGTATTATCATCAAATGACTTCTACCGCTCTGGGGGCAGCGAATGGGCGCAGACTTGACTACTGACTACAACCCACCTGTGTTCCTTCAGTTGTCTGTTGCCAAGGTCCCGGTATCCCTTTCGGACTTTCCCGCGGCCCTGGCAGAATTATCGCTCTCCTGCCCACCCAATTTAATAAGGGTCTCAGCAACATGTGTTTTTCTTCCATACGTTTACTTCTTTATTATTCGTCATCTCGGTAGTCGACCCCTTTTTTAGCCTTATCATTTTTCGTTCAGTCGATACATTGTCAGAGGGCCTAGACAAGTGACAATCGCTTCTAAAGCGTTTCGTATTTCTACAACGACTTTGAACAGGATTGACATATTTAAGTTTTTCGATAGCTTATGTCAGTCCTACGAGTATACATTTTTGCTTTTTCCATCATCGTTATCGCTGATAGAATGTCACTTTGTCTTCGCCCCCTGATCCAATAAAAATGTATCGCAGAAAAAAACTCTCATGAATTTACTCAACCAAAAACGGGCGAATCGACACTTTTGAATAATATTATTATTTCTTGGATTCGCACGAAATTCATTTATTTGTAAGTACTTAGGCGTTTTGAATTCGCCTTCAAATAAATTAATTTAAATAAAGGCAGGAATGACAGTGATTGCATGATCTAAGTTATTGATTTTTGCAGTAACTTTTCTGTATTTTTTATTTAAACTTACTAATAAAGTATTAACAGGTGGAGTCATAATTTATTTGCTCTGTTTATCAGGGAAGGGTGAAAATATCTGGGACTACATGACCCACACCAACCCGACCGTCATCAGAGATGTGAGCAACGGAGACGTCGCTACCGACTCCTATAACAACTACAAGCGCGATGTTGAGATGATGAGGGAGTTAGGCCTGGATGCTTACCGTTTCTCAATAGCATGGTCCAGGATCCTACCTACCGGCATAGCCAATGAAGTCAACCCAGCTGGCATTGAATTCTACAACAACTATATCAATGAAATGCTGAAATACAACATCACTCCAATGGTTACTCTATACCATTGGGATCTCCCGCAAAAGCTCCAGGAATTTGGAGGTTTCATTAATCCTATTATCAGCGAGTGGTTTGAAGATTACGCAAGGGTTGTCTTCAAAGAATTTGGAGATAGAGTAAAGACGTTTATCACTTTTAATGAGCCTAGAGAAGTATGTTTCGAAGGCTATGGCTCTAATACCAAGGCTCCTATTCTAAACTCCACAGCTATGGCAACTTATTTGTGTGCAAAGCATTTAGTGATGGCCCATGCTAAGGCCTACCATTTGTATGATAAAGAGTTCAGGTCGATACAGAAGGGACAGTGTGGTATAACAATCAGTGTGAACTGGATGGGTCCAGCCACTGATTCAGCTGAGGATGAGTCTGCAGCTGAAATCAAGAGACAAGGCGAGGTAAGGCGAGAGATTGTTTCCTTTTATACGTTTATTATTTCGATCCATCAGGTTAAGCTACGCTTGCCGGAGTTGGTCCGTGGATGGGTGACCATCCTTACAAATTGAGACTCCTCCGTGCCTCGGAAAGCACGTTAAGCCGTTGGTCCCGGCTGTCAAGGTTAAGCTACGCTTGCTGGAGTTGGTCCGTGGATGGGTGACCATCTTTACACACCGAGACTCCTCCGTGCCTCGGGAAGCACGTTAAGCCGTTGGTCCCGGCTGTCATTTGTGGATCTTTGACAGTTGTTACGGGTCGTCAGTACCCCGAAAGTCTGACAACCGGTCTTACCAAGGGGTATCGTGTTACCCAGTAACTGGGTTGTGGAGGTCAGATAGGCAGTCGCTCCTTGTAAAATACTGGTATTCAGCTGCATCCGGTTAGATTGGAAGCCGACCCCAACATTGTTGGGAAAAGGCTAGGCAGATGATTGGTAGTCGGTACCTGAATTAAGATGCCCGGCCGGCCGTGTCATGCCTGGCCGTAGGTACCCATATTGTACTAGATCATACAACGGCAAAATTAGATAAGTTACCTGCCTGTTTTGTTTAGAACTAACTTGAACTGCCATTGAAGATAAAAAATACGTTTCCAGTGGGGTATATACGCCCATCCCATCTTCTCGTCCGAAGGCGGCTTTCCTAAGGAGCTGGCACAGAAGATAACAGAGAAGAGTTCCCAGCAAGGCTACCGGCACTCCCGTCTGCCAAAGTTCACTGAAGAAGAGAAGGCTTTCGTCAGAGGAGCCTCTGATTTTTTCGGCGTGAACCACTACACTGCAAACCTGGTGTCGGCGACAGAACACAGGGGTGTTTATCCTGTGCCATCTATTTTAGATGATATGAATGTTGGTTCTTATATGCCTAATGACTGGCTTAAATCTGCTTCAGCTTGGCTGACGGTAAGATATCTTTCACATTTAATTTTTAACCGACTTAAAAAAAGACGAGGTTCTCAATTTGTCTGTATTTTTTTTGTATGTTTGTTACGCGATTACTCCGCCAAATATGAATTGATTTTGATGATTCTTTTTTGGTAGGTCATGCTTCAGAGGTCCCTTTAACTTAGCTTGCGTAATTTTTGAGTTAGCTTTAATAAATGGACGATGTTTTAAGTTACTCCGTCACTGTTATTTACGTAGCAGGTAGTGGTATTAGAATTTGTGTGGGGTAGGTGCCAGTGTGCCACAATAAAAAGTGAAAAATAAAAAAATTCTTAAAAAAAATAAACGAAATTAAAGTAATTATTCACTTTTTTTTGTTTTTTTTTTTAATCTGCTGTTTTTTTTTTTTGTAAAAAGTTTTTTATTGTCATCCATCGTCATCGTAATCACTGATCCTAAACCTCCCAGCATCCAACGAATTCCTGCTGACTTACACGAGATGTTCTATCTACCTTCTAGATGTTCTATCTATTCTTATTGGGGACTTTTCCGCACTACAAGCGTACGCAGTCGCAACTCCAGAACTTTTAGGCCCTATGGCTGCTCATTCGATTTTAAGAAAATATAAATCAGAAATCGACTGCCTTGTTGGTCAAGAGGTCGTAAGATTTACTGCTGAGCTGGGTCCGATTCTGGCAAAGTGTCATGGGATTTTTCCATCAGGAATAGGGAATATGCATGTATTTTTTTTATATTTTTATTCGATAGTTTACATCGTCAAATAATAGTAAAAAAAAATTCGACGGCACAAAAGCAATTTAAAGTAGTTAAAAAAATGTTTAAAAATGTCCAACCGATCCGGGCTATTTAAACGCCCTCCATTTGGCGCGCTTGGTGTGGTGACGTCACAGTCCGTAAAAACAGACAAGCAACTGTCAAGTCAACGTCAAACACTCCTTTTTCTATGAGCGTTTGACATTGACTTGACATTTGTTGATTGACTTGACATTAACATTTTGATTGTTATATCGGATTGTTACGTCACATCCGCTCTTAGCCTTTTCAAGTATTTGAATTACCCACAGTTTTTTTGGACTTTAAAAAAATTAATTTCTCGCTCAAAAATAATTTTTATTCAAAAATATTGATGGAGGCATAATTCTGAAGTAACATAGTTTATAAAAAAAAATATTTGACCCATATTTGAATCACATGCATATTCCCTAGCAGCCTGGAGTCTGTATTTGTGCCCGGTTGATGGCTATAGGCTCACTCCTGGCGGAATGGAGGTGTACTATAGGTACACCTCTGTCTTAGCCCTTCGGATACTACAGGCGTGATGTTATGTTATATTGTCATTCAGAAGTTACCTTCACTATTCTGATAACTGTTTCATTTTCAGATGGCTCCAAATAGCCTCTACGAAGCCTTAACACATCTAAAAGCAAAATACAACAGCCCAGTTTTCTACATCACTGAGAACGGCTGGTCCACATCACCAGACAGGGGCCTGATGGATGAAGACAGGGTTACCTACTATAGGGCTGCGTTAGAGGATGTCCTCAAAGCCTTGGATGCTGGAGTGAACCTCAAGGGGTACATGGCATGGAGTCTGATGGATAACTTTGAGTGGATGCAGGGTTATGCGTAAGTATGTTTTAGAATTTGAATTTGTTATCTGATTTGTTGGTCTTGTAGTCGCAAACGCGATTTCTAAACGGTCCGGAGGGCCTAGACTAATGGATAATTGAGGCAATAATAAGCAGTGGACTATACATAAGTATATTTCGTAAATAGCATTTTCCCTTTTTACAAGTCAAGCAAGCAAGTCAAAATACAAAAACATATCGTAAACAGAATAATTTAAATCGGTGTCATGCGCAACATGCCAGTGCATATACCGACGGATTGCGACCTCTTCCAACACGCCCCCTTAATTTATTACACACTTGTTAATAAATTATATTTTAAAATTATTCATTACACAAAACAAGGCACCTAAAAAAAAATATAAAATATCAAAACATCGAACACTAATCACACATCGCCCCCTTAATAGAATAATTTGACATGAGGGATAAATCCTTTAAAAATTCTCTAAGCTTCGGGCTGTGAACGCTTTTGGTTAAGATGTCCGCTATCATCTTATCAGTTGACATGTTGACACCTTATTTCAACTTTGTTAGCCAGTACACATTCACGAATAAAATGATACTTGATATCTATATGCTTTGTTCTGTTATGCAACATTTTGTTAGCTGCAATTTTATGCGCCGACTGGTTATCATTATAAATTACTACCGGTTTACAATCCACAGTTGTCAAACTGTTCAGTAAACTACGTAAATAAAGAGCTTCCTTCGAAGCTTGACTTAATCCTACGTACTCTGCGTCTGTGGAGGACAAGGATACAGTCGCTTGCTTTCTACTCTCCCATGAGACTATATTTTTACCTATCTTGAAAATTAATCCTGTGAAAGACCTCCTATCAAGTGCCCCTCCCCAATCTGCATCAACGTAGCCTCGTAAGTCTAAATCTCCCGACTTCCTAAAAGTGAGACAAAGGTTAGACGTACCCTTCAAATACCTTAAGACCCGTTTCGCACATTTAAAGTGTATTTCGTCATAACACGAATTAAATTGTGAAAGTACACTCACCGCATGTGCTATGTCTGGCCGCGTATTACAGGCCAAATAGTTTAAACACCCTATTATGCTTTGATATGGTAGATTGCAATGGGAATTTGACGATCTTTGTAATTTCATACCGACTTCCATTGGGGTCGAAACTGGCTTAGCGTCTGTCATGTTAAAGTCATTCAAAATATCCGAAATGAACTGTTGCTGATCTAGATAAATAACATCTTTATCTCTTCTCAACCTCATGCCTAAAACATGCCTAGCCGCGCCTAAATCTTTCACTTTAAACTTATCGAGCAAATCAGTTTTTAATTTTTGCTTTTCTCGTTCACAATTTCCAAACATAAAAAGATCATCTACGTAAATAAAAACAATTAACCTCTTATTGTTTTTAAACTGCTTTTGATACAAACACGGTTCTATTTTTGATTGTACAAAGTCTGAGTTCAACATCTCTTTGTCCAATTCCTTGAACCAAGCATTCGAAGCTTGTTTCAATCCATACAAAGAACGCTGCAGCTTACATACTTTGGTTTCTTGACCCTTAACTACTGCTCCTTTCGGTTGGAGCATGTAAATGTCCTCTTTAATCTTGCCATATAAAAAGGCAGTCGTGACATCCCACTGGTCAATAAACCAACCGTATTCAACAGCTAGTGAGAACAACAATCGCAGAGTAGAGCTTCTAACAACAGGAGAATAAGTCTCAGTATAGTCTACACCACATACCTGTGTGAAGCCTTTTGCTACTAGTCTAGCCTTGTACTTCGTTACCTTGCCGTCACAATCTCTCTTGATTTTGAATACCCATTTACACTGGATAGGCTTCTTATCAGCTGGAAGGTCCACCAACGTCCAAGTCTGGTTCTCCTTCAGTGACATAAGTTCATCATCTATTGCTTTTTGCCATAAGTCACCATCAGGTCTCGCCAACGCTTCATTAATAGTCAATGGATCGCCATCAAGATTGCTCTCCTTGGCATACATAACATTGCATCCGTACCGATCGACTTGTTTGCGTAATCTTACAGGATACCTTCTTTCTGATTCAGGTATTATCACTTCCTCTTCAGTCAATTCGTCATCAGGTACTCGCTCTGGTACTACAGGTTCAGGTTCTATCTCCTCTACGTTCTCGTCTACAGCATCACGGTACACACCATCGTGAGCCTCCAAGGGTTCAGATCTGCTTGTAGATTCATTGGGTAAACTGGAAGGAACAGAATCTGTATTCAGGTTTATGATAACTTCCGACTTTTCCACGTTTACTTTTTGGAGAAAGACGTTTTCGAGAAATTTAACATCTCTCGCAGTCGTCACTTCACCTGTCTTAGGATTCATCAGACGATAACCCTTCTGATTATCTGGGTATCCAATAAAAATCATCGGTTCCGTCTTCATGTCTAGTTTACGTCTCTTTTGTTTTGGTATCAATCTATACGCCAAACAACCAAAGATTTTAAGATGACTTACATCTACATCTTTTCCCGTCCAAAGCTTCTCTGGTACTGCATTGCTCAATGCTTTCGTGGGGCTTCTGTTCTTTAGGTATACAACAGTATTAACAGCTTCGGCCCAATACTTCTTGCTCAGGTTCGATTCTGACAGTAATGTTCTTGCCTTCTCTATTATAATCCGATTCGCGCTTTCTGCGACAGAATTTTGTTCCGGCGTGTATGGTACAGTCGTCTGGTGTTTTATACCTGCAGACTTCAAAAATGAGTTAAATTTATCATTACAGTACTCTGCGCCATTGTCAGATCTCAGACATTTAATAGATTTACTCGTCTCATTCTCAACTTCCGCCTTGTATTCACGGAACTTATCGAAAGTTACACTTTTGTTCTTCAAAAAATAAACATGAGTCTTCCGAGTATAATCGTCGATAAATAGAAGAACATACCTCGAACCACCGAACGATAGCTCCTCGATAGGTCCACAAACATCGCTAAAAATCAACTGTAAGACCTCGTTCGCTCTCGTACCTTGGTTTTTAAAGGGACTTTTGCATGTCTTTCCTTTAATACATGGAATACATGGCTCGCATAAATCAGTACTCTTAAATTCCATACCGCTTACTAAAACTTTCATTTTATTCATATAATTACGCGATAAATGAGCTAATCTTTTATGCCAAATGTTCGAAATATTTTCATTTTGTTTTGACAATGTCACATTCACGACGTTATTTTTATTTTCTGTCAATTCATAAATTCCGTCGACCTCTTGACATCTTGCAACAATTCGATTTTTATTTTGAATCATGCAACCTCCATTGTCAAAATTCATGCAATAATTCTTCTTGGTCAAATCGCTCACCGAAATTAGGTTCATAAATAAATCAGGAACATGTAAAACGTTTTCTAAAATTAATTTTTCGTTTTCGCCGACTCTTGGTTCAGCATTTCCTCGTCCTTTCACCAATAATTTCTCGCCGTTTGCTACTGCGATCTTCATGTTGCCCTTTTCAGGTGTATAAGACAACAATTTGTTTCTATCGTGCGTCATATGATTTGAGCACCCACTGTCTAAATCCACTAATCTTTGTTTATCGCCTCCTTCGTATTCAGGCAGATATTCGCGGTTTTGATCCGCTCCTTGCATTCGGACGCCTTGTGTCCTCGCATATGGCACTTAAAACACTTGTAGACAAACTTTTGCTTACGATCGTTAGTTTTACTGTTGGATCTCGCATCGTTCTGTACTTTACGTGTAACTAAGGCTTGTTCGTGCTCTGTGTTCAACTTACTCTGTCTACTTCCTTCTTGTAACAATTTTTTAATTTGCTCTAACGTGATCTCTTGTCCACTATTATCTACAGCCATGATGAGAGGGCTGTACTCAGCGGTCAATCCACCCAGCAAAATCGATATGATCCAATCATCAGGGATTATAGCATCGATATCGGACAATTGTTGTGTCAGGAACGTAATTTTGGATATGTAGCTTTCCATAGAATTGAAATTCTCTAATTTACAATTAAAAAGCTCTCGCTGAATGTGTATGCGTCTTCCCCAACCTTTATCTTCATACGCTTTCTGTAAACTGTTCCAAGCTTCTTTCGCAGTCTTTGCATTGTAAACATGGGTAAAGCACTCTGGTTCCAACAACAAACATATTGTCGTTCGTGCCTGCCGGTCTACGTCAGCATTCACTACATCTGTAGAAATTACTCCCCACCAGTTTTTATTTTCCAAGTAATTTCTCACCAAGAACTTCCAGTTCGGGTAGTCAGACGATCCTTTCAACTTCTTTATCCCACTTATGCCTACTTCAGCTGACATAATTGAAATTTCGTAAGTTTCACAGCCACACAAATTTTACTATTTAAACCACCAGTGGACTATACATAAGTATATTTCGTGAATAGCATTTTCCCTTTTTACAAGTCAAGCAAGCAAGTCAAAATACAAAAACATATCGTAAACAGAATAATTTAAATCGGTGTCATGCGCAACATGCCAGTGCATATACCGACGGATTGCGACCTCTTCCAACATAGACAAGTGACAATCGCTTCGAAAGCATTTTGTATTTCTACAATGACTTTCAACAGAATTGACATAAGCATTTCGATAGCTTAAGTCAGTGGTATACATTTTTGCCTTTTCCATCATCGTTATCGACGATAGAATGTAACTTTGTCTAGTCCCTCTGGGTTCAATTCCAGGGTCGGGCAAAGTGTGATTGGGTATCCGCGACAGGAATTCTTCAGGGTCTAGATCCATGCCTGATTTATGGTAATATACGCTCGCTCGCTTTTTCCATGCGACTATAAACTTATGAAGTAAACAATACTCAAAATATGATTGTTACTTTTCCACAGAGAGCGTTTCGGCCTATACCACGTTGACTTCGAAGATCCCACGCGCACGCGCACCCCGAGAAAGTCCGCGTTTGTTTACAAGCACATCATCAAGAACCGCTTCGTTGACTACGAATATGAACCTGAATCTATGACGATGACCATCGATGAAGGACATTGACGATTAGTGTTGAATTTAGTTTTCCTTAACGTATCGTTTTGAAGCAAATACCTACTAAGTACATAATATATTTTATTTTTATTAAAAAAACCTTTAATTTATTGTTTACCAGCAGCACCCCGCGGTTTATCCCGCATAAGCCTCGATCTCGTGGGAATATCGGGATAAAAAGTATCCTATGTTCTTCTCCAGGTCATGGTCTACCCCTGTGCCAAATTTCATCCAGATCCGTTTAACCGTTTTAGCTTGAAAGCGTAACAAACACACAAACTCACTTTCATATTTAGAGATACTTACTAATTACTAATATAGTACATACATGCACAATAATTTAATGGTTTTAAGTTAGCCATTAAATTATTGTGTAAAAGAAAAGGTATCAAGATTGTGTTTAGTCACGTAAGTTAGTAATTCGGCAACTCGTCCCACATGCCTACGGCCCATTTATGATAAATCATAAATGATTTATTTCTGTAAGTAGGTTTGTACAAACACTTTTACACGTCAATCACATTTTTCGATCAAACCAAACGAGATGAGGTCGGCGTTTCCTATCTGACTACTCTGAGAAGAAAGGCCGAAACAAACTCAGAGGTCACAGTCTCTTTTAAAGTCCTGACATAATCTTGGTCAGATTATGAGAAGACCATGTAGATTGGTGTCTGAAATGGTCTTTTGAGGAAAGAACCACACAGATTGAGTGGACCTGTCCAGTCAGTGCACGCATTTGTCAGTAATCGTGCAGCTCAACTCCGAATTTAAGGAGCTCAACGATTTGACGAACAATACCAAAGAAAGGACATTTGGTTAGGCCGCATAAATTACTCAAACTGCCAGACTATGATTAATTAAAATTAAGAAAAAATAAATAATAAAAAAGGAAAGAAAGATCCACATAATCTTCACATTCACAATAATTAAAAATAATATAATACTTTACAAAGTAAATATTCATGTCAATGTTTGAATAAAATGTCAATGTATAATATAAAAAAAATAAGTATAAAAATCCGGAAAAAATAAATAAGTATAAAAATCCGGAAATAATCTTGGTCAAATCATTTGAGGACCATGTAGATTTGTGTCTGAAATGGTCTTTTGAGGAAAGAACCATACAGATTTGAGTGGACCTGTCCAGTCAGTGCACGCATTTGTCAGTAATCGTGTAACTCAACTTAGAACTTAAGGAGCTCAACGACTCGACGAACAATACCAAAGAAAGGACATTTGGGTAGGCCGCCTATAGTACTCAAACTGCCAGATAAATAAAAAATATGATCCACATAGTCCTCAAATTCACAATAATTAAAATAATAATAATATTATACTTCACAAAGTAAATATTCATGTCACTGTGTAGGTATATAATAAAATAAAAAGTTACCAAAAATAACAAACCGCGTAAGTAATTTAAAACCAATAAAAAAATGTAGAAATTGGAGCAGCTCAATCACAAGCCTTTTTGTCCTCAATGTAATCTTTAATGGTATAAAACGCTTTTTGGCACAACTTACGTTTAATGAATGTTTTGAATTTATTAAGGCTTAGATCTTGTACGTGGCTTGGAAGCTTATTGTAAAAGCGTATACATTGACATCTGAACGAGCCACCTATTTTCTTGAGCCTTATTGTAGGTACAACAAATTTGTGTTTGTTCCTAGTATTTATATTATGGATATCACTGTATTTTTTAAACAATTTTATATTTTTATGTGCATATAAAAGATTTTCAAAAATATACCGTGAAGGCACAGTCATTACATTTATCTCCTTAAATTTCTCTCTGAGAGTGTCTCGGACTTAGTTTATAAATTGATCCAACAGCTCTTTTCTGCAAAACAAAGATAGTCTGAATGTCAGGGGCATTTCCCCACAACAGAATACCGTACGACATTACACTATGAAAATAACTAAAGTACACTAAACGGGCTGTCTCTATGTCAGTTAAATTACGAATTTTTCTAACAGCATATGCTGCGGAGCTTAGTTTTTTTGACAATTTATCTATATGTGGGCCCCACTGAAGCTTAGCATCCAAAGTTAAGCCCAAGAATACTGTGCTATCTTCGGGATTCAATTCTTCGCCCTTTATCAACACATTAGTTTTCACCTGCCTAACGTGAGGTAGCGTAAATTTAATGCATTTGGTTTTTTTTTCATTAAGAAGTAAATTGTTAACATTAAACCAGTGAACTACTTTTGCGATCGCGCTATTTACATCGTCAGTAACTAGCTGCTGACGTTTAAGTTTAAACAAAAGCGAAGTGTCATCAGCAAACAACACTATCTCATGATTATCCTTTATGAGGTAAGGCAAGTCATTAATATAAATAAGAAACAAGAAAGGACCAAGAATTGAGCCCTGTGGGACTCCCATTGTTACTATAGATCCGGGAGATCTTTTCCCACTAACGTCAACGCTCTGAATCCTATTACTCAAGTATGAAGTAAGAAGATCCAGAGCGGTGTTCCGGATTCCGTAGTGGCGGAGTTTCCTGATTAATGTTTCATGAAGAACGCAATCGAATGCCTTAGACAAATCACAAAAGATGCCCAAGGCATCGCATTTATCTTCCCATGCATTATAAACATGTCCTAAAAGTTCAACACCGGCATCAGTTGTTGAACGACCCCTTGTGAAACCGAACTGCTTGTTATGTAACAATTTATGTCTATTAAAAAATCTTTGCAATTGCTCTAAAAATAGCTTCTCAAATATTTTACTAAAGGTAGGTAGTACTGAAATAGGTCTATAATTTGTGGGGTCTGATGTACTACCTGATTTAAACAAAGATATTATTTTACTATTTTTCATAAGGTCAGGAAACTCCCCACAGTCGATACAATTATTAAAGATAAGAGCTAAAGTAGGTGCTACAATGTCAATAATAGACTTAGCAACTTCTACAGAATTACCCCACAGATCTGCAGTCTTTTTTACATTTAAAGTGTGAAAGGTTTTAATTATGTCTCTACAGGTAATATGTTCAAAAAGAAATTCCGATTCGCAAACATTAACATTTTCCTTAAGCAAAGACTCAGCAACAGAAGGTGATGAGTTTAGGGATTTAGTAGTAGAAACGGGAATATCTGAAAAGAAATTCTCAAAGGCCTCGGCGACTTGTGAGTCTGATTTTATTATGTTGTCATTAATAGACAGGCTGTAGTCAGTATTTCGGTTACTAGACCTTCCCGTTTCACTATTAATAATATTCCAAGTCGTTTTAATTACATTACTACTGTTTTTAATCTTCGAACTTAAATAACGTGACTTGGCCATACAACAAACTTTTTTAAATAATTTTGAATAATTTTTAACATATAAATTCAACAGTGTTTACATAGGTCCTTTCACTGTACAGCTCATAAAGCCGTGTTCTACTTTTATGAATACCAATGGTAGCCCAATCACTGAAAGATACATTACTATTAACCGAGATAGTCTTGGGAATAAAGGTGGAATTAAATTGTTTACAGTATAAATTAAAAAAATCATCATATAGATGACTAGGATCAGTATGATTTGACAAAACTAGTAATGTATTAATTAGTTTTTCTTTAAAAACCTCCAAGCGACTTGCAGTTTTGGGGTTAAATGTTATATCCTTTTTAGCCACTTTGTTGTTTTTGATAGGGATAGTAACCCTTTGCCTGCAATGATCAGAATCTAGTAGATTTATAATTTCTTTGTGGCTTGGTATAATATCTATATAAATATTATCTAGGCATGTGGCACTAGTAGGGGTTATTCGAGTAGGCTCCAAAAATAGGTTTACAAGATTGTAGGACTGAAACAAACTTATTATTTTACTACAAGAACCTGAATTTACTAACAAATTAACATTAAAATCACCGCAAGTGATAATAGACTTATTGGAGTTGCAAATCTTGTGTAACACTTCATCCATTACCTTTTCAAAACAGTCATACAATCCTGAAGGGGGTCTGTACACACTTAATACAATAAACTGCTCCAATTCTATACAGGCTATTTCAACTGTCCGTTCGACAGATAGGCTCACAATATCCTTACGGTCTTTAAATTTCAGCTGGTTACTTACTAAAATTAATGAGCCACCATGTATAGCATTTACTCTGCTGAACGAACTACCAACCTGGTGATTATCAAAATTGAACAAGAACTGGGTACTTTTAAGCCAATGTTCTGTTATACAAAGAATATCAATATTGTTAAAATTCATAAATAATTCTACTTCTAAATCTTTGTTCATAAATCCTTGAATATTTTGATGCACCAGGTTAATATTATTTACTGATTTTAAACTTTTATTTGATTTTATTTTGCAATTCTGTATACTATTGCTAGAGGTTGCCTCTGTTGTCTGAATTTCTAATTTAAATTATTAACAATGTCAATATTTGATAAGTACCAAATTATTGGCTGAATTATTTAACATGTCACAGCATTGCTCAATAGAAGCAATTTGTTTAGCCAAATAGGACGTTCTTTTGATTTTGTGCAAGCCGTCTGGACCGTAGGCATGGAGGACGAGTTGACGAATTACTCATGTAACTAAAGTTAGTTCCTATGGTTTACGTACCTACTGATGATACAATGTCATCATCATATTTTTTCGAGTTTTTATTTATTCATTTTTAAATTGATTCTATTTATCAAAGCTAAAAACATCACAACATTTTAAAATTCGACAACATTTCATAACATTTTGTAATCTGTCCAGAATCCAACAAGCAATAGATCTGCGATAGGTGAAGTGGGCCAGGCTAGAGATAAAGGGAAGATGTGTCACTGTTCGCGATGATACGGCGCTTAAAACACTGAGCGGTGGTTCAGTATTCGTCGATATGAAGTTACTGGTTCTAAAGTACAGTCACGGACTTTAATTAATGAGCCACCTGGCACTGTTCGTATTTTAGCCGTGTAATGCAAATCGGGTTTATTCGGTTCCCGACACGCAGTCATATGTCTTCGTATTAGAAGAAGAAAATTATATTTCATATCTTTACCGGTTGGCTAACCTGAGAGCCAGAACTACAAACTTGACAGCAGAGTGACTACTCAAAGTCAACCAATTGCAGGTCTAGGAACAGTAACCTAGCAACGATAAACAATTGTTGCTAGGTTACTGTTGCGATAGTAACGTTAGCGTACGGAGAAATTCTCTGACATCGATATTTCAGCTGTCACTGTCTTCAGTTAAGTTTTCAGAATTATTGAGTTAATGAGCTATGATTCAAAGGAGGTCGGTATCAAATAGATTGGATAGACATTGCATCATTGTATTTATTTTTATCATTAAGAACTTATTAGTCAACCTCTATGGATAAGACTATTTCCGATTAAAAGTAATTTATTTGTCATCTTGATATTTCAACTGTCACTGTCTTCAGTTATGTTTTCATAATTATCAAGTTAATGAGCTATGATTCAAAGGAGGTCGGTATCAAATAGATTGGATAAACTTAATGCAACATTGTATTTATTTTTATCATTGAGAACGTATTAGTTAACCTGTATGGATATTTCCGATTAAAAGTAATTTATTTGTCATATTGTTTACGAGCTTGCGATTTGATCTCGTGAATGTATGAAACTGCAAAATTGAAAAGTTTGAAGGTGGCTCATCAATTAAAGTCCGTGACTGTACGTACGTAAAGTTTTATTATTTTAATTTGCATTAAAAAAAAAAACCTATCCTACTCTGTCCCACTCCTGGGCAAAGGTGTCCCTCCACTCCTTCCATCTTTCGCGAACCCGCGCGTCCTCTTTCCAGTTTTGATGGAACCTAACCAGCTCGTCCCGCCGTCTCCTACGTGGTCTGCCGCGACCCTATTTTATTTTTATATTTTTTATATGCCATTTTTAGTTAAAGCCCAAGTGCAGGAAGTTAATATGCACAAGTGCAGGAGGCTGGTGTTTAAAAGCCATTTTTCTTTGCAACTCTTCCCGTTGCAACTACATACAGGCAAAGTGACATTCTATCAGCGATAACGATGATGGAAAAGGCAAAATGTATAGGACTGACATAAGCTATCGAAAAGCTTACGTCAATCCTGTTGAAAGTCGTTGTAGAAATACGAAACGCTTTCGAAGCGATTGTCACTTGTCTAGGCCCTCAGTACGGTACATCAGTGGCTACACTTGCACTACGATAGAAATAGCCCTTACTGCTACGACATAAAGGCGATGTCAATGTCAATTGTCTTCAGATGAGCGGAGCCGTTTTTTTCAGTGCGTCTAGCCTAGATCCACATTTCACCATTTTTCATTTGCACAATAACTTAAGTAACTTGCTAACTTTATAATTGAAACAATTACCTACCGTTGCTAATAATGTAACACTCCGCTTTGGTGATAACTATCACTAGACACATTGAAAAAACGAATTCTCGCTTCTTAGGTACAGTCAGGCTAAGTGAATCATGACCCACTTTGACAAAAAATCGTTTGAAACCGTCAAAATAACAAAGGTGGCAGATGACAAGGTCGTTACCAAGGAAATGTATGGACCTAATTGTATTTGAATGTCTGTAAGAAAATAAGCTTATGGTGGGTCTGAATTCAATTTTTTCGACTGTACTTCCCTCTGATAAATTTTGCCAAATAATGTCAAATGTACAGTTTTCTTTAATTATTGTTGTATTATTTAAATTTAGTTTATTGGTGGTAGTCTGCCACGGCTCGACAGTGAGGCAGCAGCGAAGGTTCCCGGATGACTTCATCTTCGGAGCAGCCACTGCTGCCTACCAAATCCAGGGAGGGTGGAATGAAGATGTCATTAAGTCACCTATGTGATAAAATACCTATAAGGTTTTTGTTTTGTTCAACTTATCCTATCACAGTTCAATGCTGGACATAGGCCTCACCCAAGCTGCGCCTAACACCCTATCCCAGCCACCTCTTAAGATCACCGGTCCATCTAGCTGGAGGGCGTCACTCGCTACTCGCTAGCCTTGCCGATACGCAGTCTCCCCTCCAGAGGCCCTAGACAAAGTGACATTCTATCGGCGATAACGATAATGGAAAATGTATAGGACTGACATAAGCTATCGAAAAGCTTATGTCAATCCTGTTGAAAGTCGTTGTAGAAATACTAAACACTTTCGAAGCGATTGTCACTTGTCTAGGCCCTCTGGAGTCGTCTGCTCCACCGGTCATCGGTCCTTCGACAAACATGCAACAGCCCACTGCCACTTCAGTTTGCTTACTCTGCAAGATATGTCGGTCACTACGTTTATACCCATATTCAAGCAAATAAATGATTTAATTCAGATTTCATTGAATTGGTCTGTTTCGTTTTTCGAAAACTGAAATAAATTATCACATTTTATACACTAGCTCAAGTTCTACAAAATATATTTTTTCAGGCAAGGATGAGAGCATCTGGGACCACCTAGTCCATACTAACCCGACAGTCATATAAGACTTGAGTACCGGCGACATCGGTGCCGACTCCTATTACAACTAGAAGCGTGATGTCGAGATGATGAGGGAGTTAGGCCTCGACGCTTACCGGTTCTCTTTCGCCTGGACTCGGATCCTTCCCACTGGCATGGCTATTTAATCGACGAATTGCTGAAATACAACATCACTCCAATGGCTATTCTATACCATTGGGATCTGCCCCAAAAACTGCAGGAATTAGGAGATCTCATGCACCGTGTTCAGTGATTAGTTTGAAGACTACGCAAGGGTTGAGTTTGAGAATTTCGGAGATAGAGTTAAGACGTTCATCACTTTCAACGAGCCAAGAGAGATCTGTTTTGAAGGTCTTGAAGACTTGAACAAGGCTCCTTACTTAAACACCTCTGGTATGGGTGTATTACTTGTGTGCCAAGAACTTGGTGGTGGTCCACGCTAAGGCTTACCACTTGTATGACAAAGAGTTCAGACTGTCGCAGAAGGGACAGTGTGTTATAACAATCAGTGTGAACTAAATGGGTCCAGACACTGATTCAGCTGAGGATGAGTTTGCAGCTGAAATCAAGAGACAATTCGAGGTAAGACATTTGTCTTGTTTTAATATCCATTTTACTATTTTTACGATTATATTGGTTTAAAAAATGCTAAAAACATAGTTAGGCAGATGATCATAGCCTTACCTTTTCCTAACTTTGTTTATAATAACTACGCTGCTGGAATTGATAAAATATTTGAATGAGTTTTGCATGTTAGTTACATGCAAAACTCATTCAAATATTTTTATAATATTACTTCTCCAAACCGAATTTTGGCCATGGCGACCAATCTCAGCGGAGACTAAGCTTCGGCACGCGAGATATTATAGTGCACAAGTGTGTGCGCAGTCACAAGTGCACTCTCTCTTCCCTCACTCTCATAGTCCGATGGGACGGCTCCGAATCGACACGACCGGAGAGACATCAGGCGCAGGGCCAACGACTTAAAGTGCGTGCACGCGTACGGGTTGCTTAATGTAACTAGTAAGAGAGAAGTGAAACAGCACTGAACTAAAGAAAGATAAATCTTCAAAGTAACCTCAGTGAAGACTGCAATAAATAATCCCGTGAGATTCACGAATTAAAATAGCTATAGGGCATGAAATACTACCTATACTTTTGTCTTCCCAGTGGGGCATATACGCCGAACCCATCTTCTCAGCCGAAGGTGGTTGGCCAAAGGAACTGCCAAAGAGAATCGCAGCGAAGAGCGCTGAGCAAGGGTTCTCCCGCTTCCGTCTTCCTGATTTCACTGAAGACGAGAAGGCTTTCGTGAGAGGAACCTACAATTTCTTCGGCGTGAACCACTATACGTCGGTGTCAGCGACGGAGCATAAAGAAAACTTTGCTGCCCACTCCATGACGGATGATGCTGATGTTGGCTCCTATATACCTAATGAATGGCCTAAATCTGCTTCACCTTCGCTGAATGTAAGTGTTCCTTAATATTCTAGCTTTTACTCGCGTGGTAGCACCGCCCACGGGCTAGGTTGAGCGACAATCGAGTTACTTTTGATTGCGGTCTGTGGCGACATCTACAACGCCAATTGCGAAATATGCATCACACTGATGTCACAAGAGCTATTGGAATTTATTATAAGAACATCCTAGCTACTTAACAACTAATTACCAGTAGTAGGTACCATTTTTCCCAGGAACCGGTATGAAGAAAAGATATTAAAAATCAGTTTATTTTTTGCAGAGCATGTTTTGGCCTGTAACACGTTGATCTCGAAGACCCCGCGCGCACGCGCACCCCTAGAAAGTCCGCGTTTGTTTACAAGCACATCATCAAGAACCGCTACGTTGACTACGAATATGAACCTGAATCTATGACCATGACCATCGATGAAGGACATTGAAGTCTTATTAATTTATTAAAAGTATTTTGCTGCAGTGAATCATTATTTTTCTTTCCCAGCTGCACTTTTATAAAAAACTTTAAACTTTTAAAGACAATACCTAATAGCTTTATTCTACATAATTATGTCGCAGATGGATTATCGAATCCGCTATTTTACATAACCGCTAAGCAGCTGTTTTACAAAATAGCTCCGTTACGTAAAACAGCTGAACAACGTTCGATCGTTGTTTTACAGAAATTCTTATTATTATAAAGACGATTTTTTTACTGTCTTCGACCTTATGGCATCAATAAGTCCACTTTTACAAATACCTACACATCAAGCTGTACATTTCCCGTGCTGATCTCGCATTGGAGGTACCTATAAGATTTCCGTACATTGCGAGGTCAGCTTATAAGTACTGGAAATGTATATAGCTAGAAGTGTAGCCGTGTGTAATTGTGTATACCTATCGTGAGAGTAACGCGATAAAACAAAAAAAAACAGAATATGTTTCATCACGTCTGTGGAATTTCTATAGTTATTTTACTATGCTTTCCAAGCACGCTGGTATGTGTGAGTAGTGGTGGTCTTAGCACAGCAGGAAGTACCTACCTAAGCGCTGGCCGCAGTGCGGTGCGGTTGCAGTTGCTCGGTTTCTAGTCACACACGGCAAAAAAACTCCCGTGCGGAACTTAGTCTCGTTTTATTTAAAAAACTCAACTCAGTTATTTACTATTTATCTACATCTAAGCAAAAATAAAATAAGTACCTACCTATTCGGTTCTCAATTTTTTTTTGGGATACTTACTTTTTTACTGAGGTACAGATGAGCCATAAACTACAATTATTTTTTTGTTTCTTCCATGGACATAGGTTTCCTCTTTTTATAATCTGTTGGAAATGTCAATGTCCGACCGTCACCTCTTCTTTTCTTTTTTAGTCTATGGTCAGAAGTGACAGTAGAACAATCGGAGGTGGACGTTGATTACTCATTCGCCAATAATGTTGAGTTTTCTCAAAGATAATTAATATTAACAACAAAAATAAACAGTGGGTCGTGTATTGTAATAAATTGTGACTGTTTTATGGCAAATTAGATCAAAATGCATCGTCGCCGAGGACCGAACTTCACATACGTGAGCGGATGTGTGAAATACATGATTTTTGTATTGAATTTTATATTCTGGGTAAGATATTTCTTGTTTCAATAATGATTAATTAAAAGTATGATATTTTAGAAAGATAATTTTAAAGAAATTTGGCTTATTTTCAATGTTAGAGAGTTAAAATTGCTAGATTTCATTCATCATTGTTTGTGTGTGAATCATTGTTTTCGACGATCCATGCAGGCATGTGAATTCTGGCTTATCGTCTCGTTTTGTTTCTCGACCGCATCCGTCCTCTATTGTTCCGGCCTTTGTGGCGATAGTGTGATTTTGTGATAAATGCTGGCTATTTGCACATCCGAAATAGCAATATGTTTAGCACTCTCTGTGATGATTATGCTATTTAAGAGACAAAAGATTCTCACAATACGAGGGTTGTCATAATAATCGTAAAATCAATACATAGGTGTTTAATAACAGAAAGACAAGGAAATATTAAACTGACTTGTAACAATAACAGATTATGAAGATGATACTCTTTCATTGTTATCTTTAAGTGTGAATCACCTCTGAATTCATAGAAGGGATGCTGTGATGTCATAGTGTTCTATTGAAAACTTAAATTATATATTTATCAATACTGTAGGTATACATATTATCACTCATGTTTTCTGTGAAGGTTTAAGTAGAGGTAATATCCTAGTACAACTATATTTAACGTTATTTTGAAGTCCCATGTAATAGGGGGTGAGCCTATTGCCATTAACTGGGCAAAAAGCCAGACTGTGCTGCTACTGAGAATTCCTAACAGAAATACTCCACTAACGCTTTGCCAGACTAGGATTCAAACCCAGGATCTTATGTTCAGCAGTAGAGCTTGTAACCACTAGAGACTAGACCAATGAGGACCATGTATTATTAATTTAGCTTTGTTGATAAATTCTTATGGGCACCCTTTGTTGACCTGCTACTGACGGTAACGTGGCAGTGTTTCAACTGCTACTAAGAGTTGGAGAATAGAATAGCCCACCAAAAACATTTTCATGTAAAATGTTACCAAGACGAGACCATATGGCTTGCACTGTCAAAAAGTTATCAGATCTCATGTAGAGCCAAGCTTCTAACTCTACACACCCAAACTCTACAAGCTTAAACTTCACAAACTCTACACCTTAGTCAAAATATGTGGCTTGGCCGTTTCGCTACCGTCACAGGTGAAAAAATTTATTCACCGTTCATTACTTTCCTGTTATACAATATTTAATTAATTATTCATTAATTTAGTTAGTTATTTATCATGTAGATGCGATCAGGCCGGGAACGGCCAAGCCACATATTTTGACTATAATTAGATATTTTTCAAACTAAGTATAAATATTTATTATTTGCTCGTAAAACATGCATCATTAAAAGTATTTTTTTTGTCTTAAAAATGTTTTATCTAAGTAACTTACTATTTCTTTTTTCTGTTGATCCACCTCTTTTACAGTAATCCAAATTATAACCCAAAAAAAAACTTTGTTCTCTATGTTTGGAACTTGGGACTCTTGGGGGAGACCTGCTTTGACTAGAAATGGACTGTGATAGGCCATAGTTATTTGATTTATTGATAAATAAGTACTGAAATTGATGGGGAGGGGATTTGAATTCTTCTCTACTTTAAAAATCATGACATTATTGTTAAAAACTAGCTTTTAATATATAGGATACTTACCAACATATTATGTTGGTATGTACGGTATGTCCAATCCAAACCCAGGTCATGTGTGTGTGGTCACCTGAGTACCAAACATTGCAATACGTTCAGCCATTACAGGGTGAAAAGGTAACAGGGAGACACGAGTAACACAGTTGTAATATTAGTATGGATTTACATATTTAAACAATAATATAATTATTTACTTACAAAGTTCACAGGTTAGAATTGTTATTGTAGAGATGTGATTAACACTTTCGCGGACAGTAAACGCCCATAGACGTAATAACAATAAAATTTGAATTGTGTCTCATTCAGTGTCCGCGAAAGTGTTCAAAATAAACTTGAAAGCAACAGTAGGTGCTGAGATACACATCAAATTGGTTACAAAAAAGGTCATTGAAGCAACTCACATATTGTATTGATTAATCTAAACTCCTAAAAGGTAATCTCTGGGAGTACATTATTTCACTGATAGAAAACTACAGTTGCTGGGTGGCACAGTGTAGAGCAGTGGTGGCAGTGTAGATTAGTGGTGGCACAGTGGAAACGGCCCTGACTTAGGTAATAGATAATACGGGCTGGTATCCGCAACTCCACGTCAAAGCGCGTATTTTGCACGGCCCTGACTTACAAATTGTAGGTTGTGGGTTCGAACCCAGACAGGCGCTTTACTTTGTGTAAATAATTTTCATCACCACTGCTCTCAAAACTGTGAAGGAAAACATCGTGAGGAAACCGGCATGTCCTAGAACCAAAAATTCGAAGATGTGACCATCTACCTACCCGCTCGAGGCCCGCGTGGTGGTTTACAGCCCACTTCCTCTCGAAGAGAGGAGGCCAGTGTCGACTTGAGAACCTCCTTCTTTTCTTCGTCAGTTAAAAATAGATTTATTTTCATTTCAGTTATTCGGAGGTCTGCTAATAGCAGTGGGCCTTTACGCATTCATCGACAAATGGCAAGCCACAGGACTCATAAAAGTAAGTTAATTAATTTTATTTTCTCAAACATGCTTGGAAATTCCGAGAGCATTATTTTGAAAACCTTCTTCGAGATACTATATAAACTGGTCAAATACATGGCAATGTTAGTATGATAATCCACATCTGTCGTATTTAGCGGCAGAATATGACTACTGCTCATGTTACATAATATTTTGTCGTTTGTTAAAAGCAGCGCACGCTTATTGCGTAACATAGTTTTAACGCAGATGCAACTGTCCCTAATTCGTGTTATTGCACATTATGTTACCACCAGTCCACAAGTCACATAACTGCTACATAATTGACGGCCCAGTGTTCCAAATATTTGGTATGACTTCAAGTTTTTGACTATATCAAGAGTGGGCCAGCTAGGGTCTTTTTGAATTAATAGGAATTATTTTCATCACCACTTTTCTCAAAACGGTGAAAGAAAACATCGCGAAGAAACCGGCATGTGTTGAAAACCAAAATTCGAAGACTGACATCCACAAAGTCACTCTGGGCCCGCGAGGTAGATTACGGCCCACTCCCTCTCACGAAGAGGAGGCCTGTGTCCCAGCCGTGTGAACCTGATTATGATGTCGACCAACATCTGTGAAGTATTGCCAATTAATTCAAATTGCCCTGTATATTCTGTAATGAAATGAAATTCTTTATTCTGTAAATAGGATATTGGAATCACTTTTACACGTCATACTAAAAAGTTGTAAAAATAAGCTAGATGAGGTCGGCGTTTCCTATCTGACTTCTCTGAGAAGAAAGGCCGAAACAAACTCAGAGGTCACCGTCTCCTTTAAAGTCCAGACATAATCTTCTTCTGTCCGCTGCCTTTCCCAAATATACCTAAATCATTCTACTTACTTATAGGCAACACTAAATTTTCTGTTTCTTTTTAAGCTGGATACCGTTTACGATGTAATGCTGAACATAAGTCTTCTGATCGCTCTGCTCGGTGGCGTAGTCTTCGTAGTCAGCTTTGCGGGCTGCGTCGGCGCTCTCAGAGAGAATACGTGCCTGCTCAAGTTTGTAAGTAACATACCAATATGTTGATCAAGCTTCTGATCGCTCTGTTCGGCGGCGTAGTGTTCGTAGCCAGCTTCTCGTGCTGGGTTAGCGCTTTGAAAGAGAAAACGTGCCTGCTCAAGTTTGTAAGTAACATACCAACATGTTAATCAGCCTTTTAATCGCTCTGCTCGCCGGCGTAGTCTTCATAGCCAGCTTTGCGGGCTACGTCGGTGTTCTCAGAGAGAATACGGGTCTGCTCTTGTTTGTAAGTAACATACCAACATGTTGATCAGCCTTCTGATCGCTCTGTTCGGCGGGCGTAGTGTTCGTAGTGTGTGCTTCTCGAGAGCCACTGCACAACCCTCTTCGTGCGGTTCTTACTGGACAGTAAGAACCGCACTGGAACGGATTCGTCGACCCACATAGGTGTTGGCTCTACATATTATAACACTAGCCATTTGTGAATGGTCTACTATTACAGTTCATGAGATACAACTCGCTGACAGACACACGGACAACTGAGGGTTACTAATAGATTTCCGTTTGGCATCCTTCGGGTAAGGAACCCGAATAAAACTTATTTCAACAAATCCAAAATATATTGATACTAGCTGTGCCCCGCGGTTTCACCCGCGTAGGTCTCGATCCTGTGGGAATATAGGGATAAAACGTATCCTTTGTCCTATTCCAGGTCATGGTCTACCCGTGTGCCCATCCTCTCCTCTCTAGAGTAGGGAAAGTCGCGGCGGCGCGGCGCCGGCGTCGAACGGTTCGCGTATTACATTTTTAAACTCGTGATAACTTCGAAATTAAATTTCCGATTCGAATGAATTAAAAGTATTTTACTGCTACATAAATACCCTTGATGTTAAAACTATTTATTTGAATAAGAATTAATATTATGTTGATAAAACTCCTTCGCAAATAATGCATTTATTTCTGACAAATTTGATTACCATAAAAAAGGTTATAGTGAGTCAATCTTAAAAGATAGACATATGCTGTCGCGGACTTTTTTTTGAACTTTTAAAGAGGAAGAATTCCGTCATACATGATATTTGCGTAACTTAAACCGTTTACGCAGCGCACGCAACGGAAGCTCTCAAAAAGGAATAATGTTTCCCGTTTTTGCAACATTTTTCATTTATGCTCCGCTCCTATTGGTCATAGCGTGATGTTATATAGCCTATAACCTTCCTCGATAAATGGACTATCCAACTCAAAAAGATTTTTTTAATTCCAACCAGTAGTTCCTGAGATTAGCGCGTTCAAACAAACAAACTCTTCTGCTTTATAATATTAGTATAGATTATTGTATATTTGCATAACAATAGTTACTTATTTTATCTGCGGTCTCTTATCAGTGCAGTCGGAACTTAGGTATTCTGTTATCTGCACGTCTCTTACACGAGGTTGTTGCTATTCGAAAACATTATAGGGGTATATAATAGAAAAACTATTTAGTCCGTCAGTCAGATACATAATAAAAAATATTAAACATGTATTTTTTGCTTCATCATATTAATAAAAAAATATTTAGATAAAATGTATTGAAGTTGGGGAGTGAGGGCTGCTACGTCACAAGTTAGTATAAAATCTACCGATCAATGACGTCATGCCACGGTTTAAGGTATTTATTATTTAAATTTAGGTGGGGAAGGCCCTACCTCAAATTTTATCTCGCTCCCACCATACTACTCGCCGCCTGAGTGAAAGCGAGACGGAGTGGGGTGCTGGCGGCTCTAAAGCCTCGAATAGTTTAGGTAATTGGTTTTTACGGTGAAAATAATTGTAATTTAAACAAAAACACATAAGACCTGCTTTATAGTTAGTTCAGTTATTATGCAAAGTTTTATGATCTAATTTGAAGTGTGTTTTAAACAGCGGGTTATATGTTCAGTTTAGAAGTAAGTTAGGATTGTTTTCGAGAAAATTTTATCCTAATCGTGTTTTGCCAACATAGGACCTAGCATCAATCCTCAATTATTATAATAATATTTATTTCAAAATTAATGCTGCAGTATTTTCGGAATAACGGAGGATCATGCTAAGCAATTTGAGGTTGAGTAGGCCCTTAATAAAAATCTTAAATTCCTTGCTCTAGCGGTCAGGGGTAATATGTTCCTGCCAGGGTTGCGGGAAAGTCCGAAAGGGATACCGGGACCTTGGCAACAGGCAACTGAAGGAACACGGGTGGGTTTTAGTCAGTAAAAGTCTGACACGCCCTTCCGCTCCGCCCAGAGCGGAAGAAGTCATTGGATGATTTCCCACATTCAACAAAAAAAAAAAAAAATAGGGGTAATATGTTGGTACGCAGATTTGCTCGGTGTACTGATCAAGTTAAGGTAACGCTTTTTAAAGCTTACTGTCAGAGTTTTTACATCAGTAATCTGTGGGTCAATTACTCGGAAAGGTCGCTGGATGTTCTACGCGTCCAATACAATAATGTTTTTAGGATGCTGTTGCGACTGCCTCGTTATTGCAGTGCCTCAGAAATGTTCGCGGTAAACCGTACCGATGGATTTAATGCCATCATCCGCAAAAAGACGGCCTCACTCCTGAGCAGAATAAGGGGCAGTCGCAATAGCATCCTGAAGGTTGTGGCGGCAGATAATTCCTCCGCCATAATAAGGCAATTTGTTAGAAGACTTATACCCTAGTTTCCACTTCGGCAGATAGTTCCTCCGCCATAATAAGGCAATTTGTTAGAAGACTTATACCCTAGTTTCCATTTCTCGTTGTCTAATGATGGGTGGTCTTCTCACAAATTCGTCTTTAGTTTAAGTTACAAACAAAAGTGTTTTACGTGCCTGTTACTAACAATTTATGGATCTCTTAGTTGCCCGAATTATTTTTTTTTTTTTAATTATTAAACCGCTGGGTTTACAGACTTGAAATTTTGCTCATGTATTTGTATTAGAACGAACGTGAGCCTTAATGAAGGATAATAATTAATTTTTGCATACGTCTTTCCCTATCCTATAATCCCTCGGTGCCTCGTATTAAGTTTAATTGAAATAATAGTTAGAATTTGTGTACCTATGTCCTTTTAACGTTACAAGCACCTCATTTTTACGAAATACAGTATGTTAACTAACAAAGGGCGTTCCCGTTAACCTGCAATAGTATAGCGTGTACAAATCCTAAAAAAAATTTTACCATTAAAAAAAATATGTTTTTTTTTGTTTTTGTACAGTAAAATATTCACAAAAAATTTATTAAATTGTTTAAAATAAACTCTCTGTACACGCCCACTTGTCACACTTGTTTTTCTACGTTGAAATACGAGTGCGTGTACAGTGTTTCTTTTACGTTTAAATTTAATCGTTTTGTGAACATTTCACGACACAAATATAAAACATTTTTTTTTTTTTTTGTGTGGTAATATTTTTTTTACCATGTATAGACGCTATACTATTGCAGGTTAACGGGAACGCCCTTTGTTAGTTAACATACTGTATAGTAAGTGCATAAATATTTTTTCCCTCTGCTCAAAATTGGTTCAGTGGAAAAAGTATGTAGGTATATTAAAAACACTGATTCATTTTATTATATTTCGATAAACAACTACTTAATCGTTGGAAATAATTCAATTTGCGGTTGCATATTTCCTTAATACCTGTTAGATTTCAGTTATTCAGATGAGGAAAACACAGCTGTTTAATTTTATGATACTTACAACAAAATACTTAAAGAGCCATACCGCACTGGGAGGAGCTCGTGGCTAAGTAATAACAGCCGCACGGGCCGATCCATCAGGTTAAGCTACGCTTGCCGAGGTTGGTCCGTGGATGGGTGACCATCTTTACATACTGAGACTCCTCCGTGCCTCGGAAAGCACGTTAAGCCGTTGGTCCCGGCTGTCATTCGTGGATCTTTGACAGTCGTTATGGGTCGTCAGAAGCCCGAAAGTCTGACAACCAGCTTTACCAAGGGGTATCGTATTACCAAGTTACTGGGTTGTGGAGGTCAGATAGGCAGTCGCTCCATTTATAAATACTGGTATTCAGCTGCATCCGGTTAGACTGGAAGCCGACCTCAACATAGTTGCAAAAAGGCTAAGCAGATTGCCTGAAAGAACAATCTGGTTTTATATGCGTTTTCACAGTTATTCTGCTTTTAGTTTTTGTAATTTATCTATAGATTTTCTCTTAATAAATGAATCAAAAGTATTGATATGCCTCACGTAAACCTCACGTTTATTTTTAAATTATTTTTAATTATTGCTAGCTGCACCCCGCGGTTTCACCCGTGTAAGTCTAGGTCCCGTAGAAATATCGGGATAAAAAGTATCCTATGATCTTTCCCAGGTCCTGGTCTTCCCATGTGCCAAATTTCATCAAAATTCGTTCAGATGTTTTAGCGTGAATGCGTAACAAACTCACTTTCGCATCCTTACTGATATTATAAATTCGAAAGTAACTCTGTCTGTCTGTATATTACCTTTTTACGCCTAAACCATTGAACGGATTTCGATAAAATTTGGCATGGAGATAGATGACATCCCGGGGAAGGACATAGGCTAATTTTTATCGACATACCGCGCGGGCGAAGCCGGGGGCGGAAGCTAGTATAAAATATTAAAGTTAGGATAATAATATCTTATGTCATTTTCCTTCATAGTATTCCCTCTGCCTGCTAATTCTATTCCTGGTGGAGATGGGCGGCGCTGTCTGCGGGTTCGTTTTCCCTCGCTCCCTTCACGGACTACTAGAGCTGAGCTTCACCGAACGAGTAGTCCACGCGTATAGAGATGATCCCGATCTACAGAACTTCATCGATTTCGCACAGAGTGATGTGAGTTTTTTATTAGATTACTAGCTGCCTGTACCTGCACTATCCTATCTACCTGCACTATCCTATCTACCTACCAACCTACCCTACCCTACCCTACCCTACCTACCTACCCTACTTACCTACCCTACACTACCTTCCCTACCTACCTACCTTACCCTACCTAACTACCTACCTTACCCTACCTATCTACCTACCTACCTACCCTACCCCACCAACCTACCCTATCTACTTACTTACCCTACCCTATCTACCTACCCTACCGTACCTACCCTACCCTACCTACCTACCCTACCTACCCTACCCTACCTAACCTACCCTACCCTACCTACATACCTACCATCATACCTACATACATACCTACCTACCCTACCTACGCTACCTACACGTAACTTCCCCTGAGAATTACGAACGCAACAAAAAATTATCCAAATCGGTCCAGCCGTTCTCGAGTTTTAGGAGAGTTTTTCTCGAGGGAGACAAACAAACAGCAATTGATTTTTATAATATAGATATTTGGGTGTTCGTTCCGTCGCAAGTCATCCGTCGCTTCTAAATGCCCTTCTATTTATAATTCCCTTTATGCTACCAGTTCCACTGCTGCGGCCTCACCTCAGACGGCTACATGGACTGGTCGAAGAACGAGTACTTCAACTGCTCGTCCCCTTCCGTGGAGCGCTGCGGGGTTCCGTTCTCATGCTGCATCAACGCGACCGACATCTCCTCGGGGCTCGTCAACATCATGTGCGGGTATGGCGTGCAGAACTATCCGGTGAGTCGAACATTCCAAATACATCCTAACCCATACCTACGGGTGTCGCTTAGGCTAATCGTATGCTAAGACGCAAGTGACGCAGGTCCACTCAGCGCAGATTTTGTAATGCATGAACATATTGAAAGGTAACTTGTGTACACGTTCACAAGTTACCTAGAATGTTAATTTTCGTTAAATTCATAGCTCACCTCCATATTCATAATCAGTCTTAATGTTCCCACTGCTAGGACACGGGTCACACGGGCCTCCTCTCTGTGAGAGAGAGTGGGCTATCAGCAACGCCGGCCCAGTGCGGGTTAGAGATGTCACATGTCTTCGAATTTTTTGGTTCTAGGACATGCCGGTTTCCTCACGATATTTTCCTTCACCGTTTTGAGAGCAGTGGTGATGAAATAATTTACACAAAGTAAGGCGCCTGTCTGGTTTTGAACCCAAGACCTATACTCGTAAGTCGGGGCCGTTACCACTGGGCTACCACTGCTCTTTAACATTACTTGAACCTAATTCCAGGTGGCCGAAGCAAGCAAACGCGTATGGACAAGCGGCTGCATCGAAATCGTCCGGTCCTGGGCGGAGCGTAACCTTTACACCATCGCATCCGTGGCATTAGGGGTCGCCCTATCCCAACTGTTCGTCATCTACCTAGCCAAGACCTTGGAGGGACAGATTGAGTTGCAAAAAGCCAGGTAGGAGTCACATTGCCGGTTGCGGCCCACTGCTGGACTTAGGATTGTCTTGAGGATGAGGTAATGTGGATAGGTTATATGGACGTAAATGTAAGAAAACCAGGTATAGTAGGAGGAGGAAGGCATTGTCAAGTGGGATAACGTAAACGATTTCATTTCCACTGCTGGGAGAGACGAAGACTCAACTCTTTGGGGAGTTCCGCTGAAAGTTCCTCCCCTGCAGGCGTAGCATAAGCACCGTTTTGTCGACGGAAGAGTAGACAAAAATGACGTTTCCTATAGACAGTAGACAGAACGAGACAGCAGCAAAATAGAAAGAGTCAACTGCACTTTTTACGAAATTCACTCTTTTACATAATTCGACTCAGAATTCTTTGTTTTATCATAGGATTTATCGAATGTCAGTTTGATTTTGACAGTAAGGATAGAAAACTTTCTTCCGAAATAGTCTACATATAAAAAGACCTAGACAAAGATCGTTAGAAATGATAGACAAAATGACAGATTGTAGAAAGATTTCTACGGTGGATGTCAAAAATGAAGAAACGAACTGTCACTTTGTATAGAAAACGCTATGTCTATTCTTCGTAGAGATAGAAAGCGCCATGCTACGCCTGCTGGCTGTTTTAATCAGGGATGTTGCGGATGCAGATTTTTTCACATCTGCGGACGTGGATGTTAAGATGTTTTTTCAAATGTCACTTTGCGCCGGTGGTGGCATTGTAAATTCATTTTTTAAATAATCTATCAGCTGCAGAAATCTCGCATAGCACATAATACTCATTTTATATTCACAATAACACTCGATAACTGAAATGTTTATTAAGCGCTACTAAACACGATATGCCTAATTTACGAAAAATATGAACGAAATCTACGCTCCTATTGTTCAATGAGCACGTGCGTAAGGCACGTGGCAGTCGCCTATTAACTTTCTCGTCGCGCCCTGCGCTACCCCCGCATCCGTATGAACATCCGCATTCATTATTGCGGATGCGGATATCCGCATCAACCCTGGTTTTAATGAACAAGCAAAATATCAAGTATCTATACTAGTAATAAATCTGAATAGTTTATTTTGTTTTTGTTTGAATACATAAATTTCGAAAACGGTTTTGAAAAAATATATTTTCATTTGATAGCCCTATTCTTGAGGACTGCCTAGAGCACTGACTGGGCAGGTCCACTCAATCTGTGTGGTTCTTTCCTCAAAAGACCATCTCAGACACCAATCCACATGGTCTTCACATGATCTGACCATGATTATGTCTGGACTTTAAAAGAGACTGTGACCTCTGAGTTGGTTTGGGCCTTTCTTCTCAGAGTAGTCAGATAGGAAACACCGACCTCATCTAGTTTTAAAATTATGATTGACATGTAAAAGTGTTTGTACAAACTTACTCACATAAATAAATCATTTATCATTTTAATGTATCGATAAATTATGGCGGTTTGCGCTATTGGTTTAATTTTGGCACGGAAGAAATATCTGTACGGTCTACGCTTGTGGCCTTTACTAACATTGTGTATTACTAAAAATTATAGATAACTTTATCAATTCTATATTTTTCAAGTCACTTTTAATCTCACTTATAAACTAACCGATTTTTAAACCAAATTACAGATGGCAAACCTGAAACAGGGGCACATTGGGCGCATACCGCGACGAGTGCCGCCGAGCGCTTCTGTAGCACGCAGAGCCTCGCCCGGGACTCGAACCCGCGCCCCCAGCACTCCACATGTGATCACCACACCATCGGAACCAAAAACGGTAACATGTGAAGTGTTGACTATTTAAAAAAAAACTGGAATCGATTTTGCGTCTAATGTGCCATCGAATTTTGAAAGATTCCAACAGTGATATGACACATATGATGTGCCATTTTTGTGGATGTTTCTCGACCCTAATTCGGACAAAGTGATATTTTTTGGATGGGGTACTAAACTATCAACTGGACTTTAAAATCGCGATTTTGAATCCATTTGGAACCGAAGTCGCGATATAACAAATTGTGTTGATGTGCCATCGACTTTTTACTGTGGTGAATTGATTTCGCTTTGTTGAGAATTTTACTTATTTTTCAATGGCTCCCAAGTGCTGAGTAACACGCTGATTATCTCGCATGCAAGAGGCATACACATCTTGAAGAAATTCCTCTCCGAAGACAACAAAAAAAAAAAACATGCTACTTGGGGACTACCGATAGAAATGAAAACTAAGCAACAATGCGTAACCTCAACGTAATTCAAACGGTAGACGGTAGATGGCGCTAAAAAAACAAATCACTTCAAGCGTGACGATGACGCGAGTTCCATGATTTTTGTTGACGCAAAAAGTGCTTAACGTGCCTAAAGAAGTTTTCACTTCAAATATCGTCAGTTATGTCAGGCATCGATAAAAGTATTGGGCCTTACAAAAAACCTAGACACTTGTTCAACGCGTGTTTAGTGACAGTTTTCTGTCAAACTCCATATACAAATGTCATGTTTAAAATGTGTTTAGGCTAAACAGCTGATAAACAAGGATTATTTTTAACACCAAAAATAATTGTTAACAAAAGAAAATACCTTCGCCTCTTGTCTTGCCTATTAAATAAAAAATAGCAACATTTTTTACTCAGTCAGTGTTGCCATGCCTAAAAAACAAGTAAAATTCTCCAACAAAAAAAAAACAGTATTTACGAAAGAATCTCAGGACAGTTCGGAATTGCATTTCGTATCATCGCGCCGGCCCCGTAGGGAGCCGGCAGATCTCTGCGAGCTTTCTTATATAAGCGGCATTATTGTGCATATTATTATTAGGTGTAATTAATATATGTTTGCCAATTCATGGTTTTAATATCTGTAGTTTTTAAGATGTATCTATTGTTAGTATTTTTTAATTTTGGAATAAGTAGAACGTTGTAGGCGTGGACAGACTTGCTTGATTTGTCGAAAAACCAGTAGTATGATATTAGCTTAGATAAGGTACATTTGTGTTTGTTTTTTTATAAGTAAACCCACATTTTAAGATGGCTTTAAAGTCGGGAATATTTTAGTTCATTGCGAAATTATCGCTCGTTTTCTCAATTAATAGTATCAAGCAGGTTTGTCAACTCTTTAAAATCCTTTCGTCAAACCAAAAGGTTCCCCAGAAACGGGGAAATTTAATATTTTTTGGGAGAATGTTGCCAATGCTTGACAATATCGATATCGATAAAAGTTCTACTTACTCCATAAAGAACAGTATAAAAACATGTATTTCGTAATATCTTAGTTAATCTTGCATTTATAACAGACTGTATATAAGCGTCTATGATAATACAACCGTAGGGTATAATATCCTATGAATACTATGAATTTAATTCTCAATATCTTTAGTGTCAGCATCGCTTTAGTACCGATACCGGTTTCTTTGCTTTATCGTTTCAATATACAGATATGAAAAAAATACGTTAGTTTGATAAAATTGACAGAGTTAGAACATCCTGTATATTAAAAAAAGCGGCCAAGTGCGAGTCGACCTCGCACACGATAGGTTCCGTTTCACCGTACAATATTTAATGTTTATTTCATTTTTAATATACACACCAGGTATAATAAATATGTAAACATGGGTTTTGGGTCGACGATGTAGTTATTTTCTATCAAAGTCAAAGTCAAATAATTTGTTTCAAGTAGGCACATTAAAGGCACTTTTGAACGTCAAATACATAGAAATAGAACTGATTCTAGTTGCCCCTTCCAAAAGGTAGTTTTCGTATGGAGAAGAATGGGCAAGAAACTCCACAGTTACTCTTTTTAAAAAAAATATCCACACAGCTGCCGAGCACTTGACGGATGTCAAACAATATGTCATGCGCGCTGGGTATTTTGCTGAAGCTTCTAGAATTATCTAGAAGCTGAATTGTGGCGGGAGTGGTTTGTAATACCTGCGTGTTACAATTTTTACTATTTGTTATAGCGTTCACAGTAGTACACACTCTGTGAAAATCGTGTCTACCTGTTACGGTTCAAAAGATACAGCCCTGTGACAGACGGACGGACAGCGGAGCGGTAGTCCGGGTCCGTTGGCACCCTTTGGGTAGAGAACCCTGTATAATATTATTTTTAAAACAGTAAAAAATCTTCATTAAAACAATTTAATGTCTAAACAATATTCATATCGGTCTCTGATTTATCGGTATCGGTGCCAATAATTAATGTTACGTTTAAATAATTCATTAAAATAAATTAGTAAAACAATTAGTATGTCTTACGATAACTAAATCTTCCTTTTGTAATAATTTAAGTAGGAAAATATCCAAATTGTGATAGTTTTTATTCCACTTTTTCTAAAAACCCTTTGCAGATTAGTGCAGGCGAATATGGCATTAAAAGCAAGGTTGATAAAGAGGATACTTGCTTGCACTAATCCGTCAAAAACGGGACGTTGTCTGAAAACAGACAGTATGCTCAATTTTTCCAAAATTTAAATTCCAAGACTAAAAAAGTAAAAACCAAAATTGTTGTTTTTTACACTGTAAAAATGTAGACTGATTTAATTTCTAGTAGAAAAAATATTACATTGTTTTTAGGAAATTCGTTGAAAGAAAAAATGCTTTGATTTTTCTCCCATTATAGTCCAGGAAAATTAGGGTTTCACCTCGGAATGAGAGATAGTCAGCTATAAACTTGTATAAACCTTTATTTTGACAGCTTAAAACTTGTCTCAAAACCTACTTATCGTAGGGTGTCCGCGTCAACAAATATTCCAAGGTCAAAGGTCAAGAAAACGATTTTTTACACATTTATTGCAAATAACTCGTTTCCTTTGGGTTTTATGCTATTTGTATTTTTATAAATATTGTTGAGGATTAAATTCTCAACAACTTTTGTCTAGATATTCCAAGGTTAAAGGTCAAAAAAACGATTTTTTACACATTTATTGCAAATATCTCGTTTCTTTTGGGTTTTATGCTATTTGTATGTTTATAAATATTGTTAAGGATTAAATTCTCAACAACTTTTGTCTAAACATTTTTTTTATATCAGCAGAGCGCGCGCAGTGTTTAACTATTTAGTGTTTCATTCGAGGTTACACTACTGTGAGCAAGCTAAAGAGCACTGCAACCCTGCTTTCCTGCATCACATCGCGAACCACAACCATTCTTGCAGTTGCAGAATATTGTGTTAAGCAATTCCTCCGGAGCTGGTGGATTGATTGTCTGAACAGGTTTGGTTGTCTGAACTGATTGGTTGTCAGGTCAGGACACGGCTTCTGCGCTCTTTGGAAAAGGAAAAAATACTTTTTTTTAAACACTCGAGAAACTCCGAATTTGGATCAAATTGCTGCAGCATTTGAAAAAGAAACTCGCCCAGTTAAATCATTATTTGAGAATGGAGTGCGAACCTTGTTGGCAATCTATAATGCTCCAAAATCTGAGGCCTGTATCGATCGTCTTCGCTATGCACAGTTCATCAAGTAAACAAAACTAAATAAACCTGTGCAGTTATCAAATCTTCCACCAACGAGTGCAGCAGCTCACCAACATTACAACCGTGTTTATTATCAAGTTCAGACTTGGTTAGGTCATGATTTAGAACTCCAGAATTGTGGTTGGATAATGCATAATGAATTCCTGGAACCTGTTGCCACAATATTCTGCAACTGCGAGAATGGTTGTGGTTCGCGATGTGGATGCAGGAAAGCAGGGTTGCAGTGCTTTTTAGCTTGCGGCCAGTGTAATGGGCAAGCTTGTCTTAATGCTTCACCATATCAGAGTGATATCAATGAAGACTGTACTTTTGACTCAAAATCCTGGAAGAACTGGAGACCCATGTCGTTGAAGTCGCGAACACAGAGGAATTTGAAATTTTACAGCGACTGAAAGACGATGATGAAGAAGAAGAAAATTGAAATTAGAACTTGTAGTTCTTATTATTATTCAATTTTAAAAATTTCAATAAATTTTTCAATAAAAACGTTAGGTACTTAAGAATTTAATTCTTTTCTTTTTATTATATTATACAGGGTGTTAGGGTAAACACCGTTATCCTTGCAACCAGTGGTTTGGTTTCATTTATTGAACGTAAAATCAATGAAAAATTACAACTTTTTTTTTAAAATTTTTTAGATCTAAATTTTACCACAAGAGACGCAAGTTCGTTGCCCTATGCGCTAGGGCAACGAACTTGCGTCTCAAAATGGGTGGGGGTTACGGGATTTGACCTAACCGGCAGCGAGCGCGATCTCTCCCTTAGTCAGTCAGCTGTTTCGCTCGCAAGCATGGTGTCAAATAAAAACTTTTTAAAATCTTTTAATGAAAATAACATTTTTTTTTTGTTGTGTTCGGTCATTTATTTTTATATGTAAGTCAACTACCCATGGTTTGAATGACAAGAGTGTTTACCCTTACATCCTGTATAAGATTAGAATTAAAATATAATTAAAGTATTTCCCTTAGTAACTTTATAATTACACGAGTAGGTGTAAGTGTTGATAAATGAATAATAAGTGATTTTTTTTTATTAATTATAATGTAATAATTATTAAAAAATGCAAATTATTTAGAATCATATATTTATCAATAATTTATAAACTTTATACGGCTTGTTTTTAATCGGGACTAAAGGTTGACCTGGATTGATACTCTAAATAGTTAAACACTGCGCGCGCTCTGCCCTCTATCTCGAAAATGGTTCAAGATATAAAATAAATGTTTAGACAAAAGTTGTTGAGAATTTAATCCTCAACAATATTTATAAACATACAAATAGCATAAAACCCATAGGAAACGAGATATTTGCAATAAATGTGTAAAAACACGTTTTTTTGACCTTTGACCTTGGAATATCTGTTGACGCGGACACCCTATGATAAGTAGGTTTTGAGACAAGTTGTAGCTGTGAAAAATAAAGGTTTATACAAGTTTATAACTGACTATCTCTCATTCCGAGATACTTGTCCAAATTTGACTTATTTTCCTGGACTATTAGGCAGATAATGTTTAATATTTTGAATTTCTGAGCATTCCCTTATTTTGATATTTTTTGGTAAAATATCGGTACCGTCAATTTCCAATTAAATATGTAGGAACTCTGTAATTATTGTACCGAATATATGCTGAGAAAAAATAAAATGCATACATAAGTTTCGCCCTAAAAATATTGTAAAAAAAAATATGTAAATACAGTGTTAGAAAATTGTCGTTGATTTCATATCATTTGTAAAAAAGTTAATTACTTACTTTGTATAACATTCTATCTAAATCGTCCTATTGCACTCACGTGCTCAATATTAATTTTTGCTTAGAAGCTCAATTTTCTTGTAGTTAAAAGTTGTTCATAGCTGTCAAAGTTATAATAAAAATTCGACTGTGTCAAAGTTTTTTGTCGATAGAATTTGGGTCTTCTAAAAAGCAGTAAAATTTTATCGAATTTAGAATTTAGTTAAAAAACGTACAATTTGACAAAACAGACACTTCAATTTTTTTTTAATGTATACAAAAAAGACACAAAAAACTACAGAAACCAGATTTCTGAAAACAGATTTAATTATCAGGCTTTGAAAAGGCATAATTTTTCCATTTCCTACTTCAATAAGCTGATAGTCACTTTAAAAAACATGCATTATTTATATAAATATAAAAATAAATATTAATTTCCTTATTAATAAATAAGCAATATTATAGAAACTCTAAAACTGCCATTAACGGTTGATTAGTAAACTCACAGTTTAAACTCACTGGTCAATCAATAGTTACTATTAAAATTTTAATATTAAGCATTTATACTACATAATTCAATAAATACAAAACACACAATATTCTAGAAATTAGTTGAACTTCCACATAATAACATTATAGTGCAATATTTTATAATAAATATAAGTTGATTTTATAATAAATATAAGTTGATTTTAGGGCCAGTTTAGTGAATATTCCAGATGTTTCCATTGTATCAAAGTTAATAAAATAGTAAACGTATATCTTTAATTTATAAAAACCGATTTTTTTTCAATAGATACGGAAAGAGATTCCTTTGTCAGTTTTTATTTAATATATAATATATTCATCGTCATTTCATCCGAAATAAGCCCACTGCTGGACATAGGTCATGGAAAATATAAACAATTATTGTTTATTGGTCGATCAAATTGCTCATTTGCGATCAAAGTGCAATTCTATTTTCAAATGTATATTATCGTGTCGATACGTTCCATTTATTTCATTGTACTCAATTTATACTATAAACTAAACGTTAATGAATAATTCCATGAGTATGTGATTTTTTTTGTGTTAAATTGTAAGTAGTACTAATTTTCAAACTACCCAAGCTGAAGCGAATCCCACGCGTAATGCACTGGCGCCGATTGTGTTAGGCCGCGTCCTATTTAAAAAGTGATCGTCGGGTGAATACACGATCAGTCCCGTGTATATGTGTGTCCCGTGTTTTGTTTGGAAGGAAAGCGCCCTCTGTCGGCGCGACCACGCGTTCAAGTTCACTGAACATTTGCTTTATTCCGAAAGCGTTTATTCTGAAAGTTGGCAACGTCGCAAATAACTGTCAAATATTAACCTGTTTTGATTAATTTGGCCATTTTACTGTATGTAAATATGAAATATAACTTTAAAATATTGATTATGAATTACAATTATAACACTGAACTTAAGTTGTAACCGGTTTTAGGTGTAAAAAAGGCATTTGTAAAGTTTCCAAATCCTTTTTTTAGAACTAAAACTAAATATTCGGTGTTACGATATTATTTATTGCATTTCATAATCAATATTTTAGACAGTTGTCTAGCCACAGTAATGTTGCCAAATTAATCAAAACAGCGAAATATTTGACATCTATTTGCGACGTTGCCCACTTTCAGAATAAACGCTCATAAATACGCGCGGGGTCAACTAACTTGTTAGGAGGTGTTCAAACTGTCGCGAATAATCGCGTGCCTTCCTAATCCCTAAAACAAATACGCACGGGATTCGCTCAGTGTGGCCAGAGCTTTAAAATTAGTTGTGTTAATTTACCGCGTCGAATTTTGATTAAGTACAACAGGTAAATATTATTCTAATTGCTAACTCTTTGTCACTAAGCCTAGGTTTGCATGGCAATTTTTTTTCGCACACTCGATTTGCAACTCTTTGCATAAAGGCGAGGGTTGGAAATCCAACAGAGCGTATCAAAAAAACACTGTTCGATTTTCAACTAGGCGGTTCGTTGAAAACAGTGCCCGAAAAACAATCGCCCGTGTGAACTTGGGCTAACCGACTTCAACAAAAGAGGTTAGGTATCTTGTTATCGACTGCAGTATATAATGTATGTAATGATAGTTAAACAAGTAAAATATTACTCGATTTTAACCAAATATAATCTACATGTCGTATCTTAGTACATAAGTTTATAAACTTATCGATGTAAATATATGTTAGGAATTCTAGTGTATGTATTATAGCCATTTCTATTCAAATTTTGGTAGACGAAATGCTCGAGCTGGTGTGGTTCAAACAACTAAACAGTCTTTAAAAAGTTTCTTATTTAATGGTTTTCTATCTAGTTTCAAGTTCAGCAAATAATAATTTACGTCAAAGGATTTAAAAAAAAAACAGTATTATAGTCTGCATTTAATAATTTTTTGTAATTATGATCATTACTTTTGTAACACCCTGTATATCTATACTACACCGTTGTTGTCAGAAGCTAGTAACTAAAAACTACTTTAGGTTTAGTACGGAAATAATTTTATTGACATCGTCAATTTGCCTTTTACCTTTACCCTTAACTACTTTATGTTTGACCCTTAAAGGGTAAAAGTTAGTGACTCAAACATTTCGTCTAGCTAATAACAATATCAGTTAGTATAAAGCACAATTCATATAAAAATGAAGATATTTTGCGTATTAATAGTGGAAACTGATAAAAGACATTATTCTTGTACATTGAATACCAGTTGTCAGTGATGTAAAATATAGAAAATTAAACGAACTGTAACCTGTATAAATATTTGATGTTTTTTTTTTAATTTGTAGTGTGTAAAAAGACCCATTATATAGCCGTCAACTACGCATTCTGTACATCAAATTAAGTAACATTGCACTAAAATAATGACTGGGAAATGACTTTTATTTTTGATGTGAAAAATCTCTGATGACGGTAGTGCGCAATGTAACGCACGCAAAACATTGTGTTTATGGGTGCATGCAACGGCGGTTCAGGGTTTTGGCGGAATTTAAAATTAGGTTATAACATTTAAAACTTGCTTTCTTTAAAAAATGTCTGAAAAAGTTGGAACTCTGACCGGCAATATCTCAGTAAACAGAAGGTTCCCAGGTATGGACCAGAAAAAAAAAATGATCTCAATGACGGAGCTGACAAGTTACTTTCGGCTTCGTTAAGCGTCTTTTTACACCCGATATTTCAATTACCTATTGTATTTGCATATAGATCACTATCGATCACCATTTGTGGTAAGGCTGTCCAAGCACCACCGCTGAATGTATGAAAAGTAGCTGAAGCTAGCAACTCTTGGTCGCGAAGTGGTCCATCCGTGTGCGTGTGTCTTAAGGGGGATGCGCTAGGGTGGCCCGCGAAATTCAAATTTTCTTAGGTTTTTTGTAATTTGCAGGTCAGTATCAGGTTGTATGTTGATCTAAATATTATTAGCGCTCGTAACAAATATGGATTTACTGAATTATAAACATTAAAATCAGCAATACAACTCTCTAAGCTCATGAAAGTGTATTGAATGACTATTTCATGAAATCATGACATTTGGCACTTTCATGAGCTTAGAGAGTTGTATTGCTGATTTTAATGTTTATAATTCAGTAAATCCATATTTGTTACGAGCGCTAATAATATTTAGATCAACATACAACCTGATACTGACCTGCAAATTGCATAAAACCTAAGAAAATTTGAATTTCGCGGGCTACCCTAGCGCATCAACCTTAAGCCCATTAACATAGCTCGGCCTACCACCACCGCTTACAGCAGTATTATTTTAATATTACTTCAGTGTAGGAAAGCGATGAAGCTCTACATGACGTATAGCTCCATCTCTTTCCGCCACTGAATTAGGATTAAAATAATACTGCTGTAAGCTGGTATTTAGGTGGTAGGCCCTCTAATGTTTGAGAAGAGTGAGGTCACTTTGCAAAGAGTAGGTCCGAAACTTCGAATTATCATTTAAAGAATTGTATTGTCTTCTCTTGTATAAGAGCCGTGCAGTGGCAAAGTAATAAGCTGGAGATATATTGAAAAAAAAAAATTAAGTGTATAGAGTGCCGCTAGCGGCATTCTATCACTATCGGATAAATTGCCAATTTGCGGCATATTAGTGGCGCCTACCTGGACCCGTTTAAAGTGCCGTAAGCATTGCATTGTCACTGTCACTTGTACTTGTCAAAGTGACAGTGACAATCTATACTCTGTCAACTGCCAAAAAAAAAACACTATTCATACGTACATCTTTATTTCTAACAGAAAGCTTATCTAGCACAAACCCCTTTTTAACATGTGGTTTTAAATAATATTATAACACTTCGTTGTTAACCGTAGTACCATCGCGGTCGCGCAAATCTACATCCCCACACTCGACTCATATCTACTTATCCCCTTTGAAAACAAAATCCCGTGCACACGATGACCACGTTTGTTTACCGCCCCTTTTTTTTTTGTAGGAAAGCGTTACTATAGCGGCCGAGTGCTGCAAGCAGGAATAGTCCTTACGGTGTTCTGCAGGCCTAAACCGGCTACAATAGCAATTCCTCTAAAAGCAGAATCCCAGCTGTTATTAGCAACTCCTCTAATTTGACATAAAAGCAATTCATAATTTGTGGACCATTTTACAAATCTCCATAGAAAACAGTCAAACAGATGAATTATTTCGTAATTATGAATTACACGCAGATCATAGTTATGAATTTATTGTCAGTTTGTGACATTTTATGATGATTCTGCTAAAGTGACCATTTTAAGCCCCCAGATATGCGTGTCCGCGATAGTACATAAATAATTCTACATAAAGTAGCAATAAAATACCCAAGTGACAGAATTCCTCATTTTCTATTACTTCTCCAAGGTTTTCTATCTCTTCTATTCTAATACTCAACCCTCCCTTGTTACTTCTTACCCTTTTTCCCCTTCCCCTTTGGTGTCTCAGGAGTTGCTTCAACGACTGGTGGTGGAGGTGGAGGGGGCCAATACTTGAAGAAGAACTCTTCAGTCACAGCTAAATTCAGCGGTAGGATGTGACTCTTCCGGTTCCATTGCTCCATTTCGGCTTCCGCCTGGTCTTCAAATGTAGTGTCTGCTATGGCTTTTTTCTGTAGGACAAAATACTTGAAGATTAAGGGCTGATTTTATCAAAGTCAGATATGTTTTTCGTGGAATAAAATTGTCGTCTGACAGTTTTTGTATGGAAAAACTGTCAAAAATTCAAAATTTATCCGCAGGATAAGACTTATACTCGTTGTAAATGTTTGGTGAAATTCGCCCTTAGAAGGGTCGAGTGTTGCATCTCAAGACAGGGGAGTGGAAAGGAGCACGGGAGGTTATTTGTAAATTTTTGTAAAGCACAGGGGTAGATCATGACCTGGAATAGGACATAGGATACTTTTTATCCCGATATTCCCACGGGATCGAGACTTATGCGGGTGAAACCGCGGGGCGCAGTTACTAAATAATCAGTGTGTTGGTTGCTAGTGTTGCTACAGATCATCCTATCTATTACCACCTTTTTTTTTGAGTGTGACTCATCATCAAACGACTTCTCCCGCTCTGGGTGGAGCGGGAGGGCGTGTCAGACTTTTACTGATTAAAACCCACCCGTGTTCCTTCAGTTGCCTATTGCCAAGGTCCCAGTATCCCTTTCGGTCGTTGCCCTGTGCCCTGTTTATCAAAACTTACAAGCCTTGTATTACCAAGTGTTCACAAGTACCTACTTATATTTTTACACTTTTATTCGTGATTTTGTTTAGCAAAAAAATTATTTGTAAGTTACAACTTGTAGAAAATCATAACAAATCCTGAGTGTCCGGCGACTCTATTCCGTCTTACAAGTTTACAAGTGTCGTGGTTAGTACCGCAATAAATGTTTAAATTTAATTTTCTTTTTTTAAATGTGGTCAAAAGAGAGAGATGACCTGATGCCCGTGTCCCAGCAGTGGGAACATTAAGGCTGATTGATGAATATGGAGATGAGCTATGAATTTAACGAAAATTAATATTTTATGTTTTTATTAGTAATTTGTGAATGTGTAGACTTGTAACTTTTGATAAACAGGGCCCAGTAGTGACGCGGCAGAAAGCGTTGTTCGGAATTATACCTTCAGAATTCTGTTTCTAATAAGACGGAAAATAATTAGTTAACCGATTCGTTGCCAATGACGCCCCAGGCGCGTCATAAGCACATATTTTATAAGTCAGGGATAGCAAACCTTTGGTAACAGTTTACAAACATATACGGGATGGAAGGGACACCGATGCGAAAACGGTTACCACCCCATATATTGGCGTAATAAGGTGGATTGTGCCTGGAAAATTGTTTTAGAATTCACAACAATTATTAAACTATGTATGAGTGTTTTAACTGACTGAACTGTGAAAACTCATACAAAACGTTAAATAATTGTGGTGAAAAAGCTGATTTTTGATTAATGGGCGACTTAGGTTCCTCCTTAGATATTCTTACTTGACTATAACAAACAATAACCTAATACAAGTAAATTTACAAAAATGTTGGCGACCACTGTAACATTTTACTAAAATAAATAAATCCTCCCTTGTGAGGCCATATTTACTTTGAATACCAACGAATTCGAATCGAAACACACACATAACTTTTTCTCTTAGCAGATCGACGCAAGATAACGGCGAAATACGTATAAAACATCACAGGGGGCCAATGACGCTCTAGGTGCGTCATCCTTGATGTAGGCACATGACGCGCCTGGCGTGTCATCGTCCATTGTTCGGGGCCTGGCTAAAGTATGCATGAAAATGATGGTGGCAATGAGTCGGTTAAGCAAGAACTGGCTGATGCTAACCTCCAAGAAGGCCAAATACTCCGGATTATCAGCCTCCTTCTTTTTCCCCTTACTAGGTTTTGTGTCTTTGTTGTCTTTCTTAGGAGACTTCTCAGCTTTTTTAGGTTTAAACTTCAGAGGAGTATACAGTTTCTTCGGGTTCTGAATCTGGTATGGTGCGTCTATCAGCGAATATTCCGGAGTGAAGGTAAACACTGAACGGACTAGGTTGTACTGGTAGTCTGTGCTGAACCTGAGAATGTACACCAGGCTACACATCAAGCTATACATTTCCAGTATAAGCTGACCTCGTATTGTACGGAAATCCTATACAATGAGAGATCAGCATAAACTTGAAATTTACCTCATTTAATTTTGTCAAAATATGATGAGTAGTTTAGAAGTTAGGAGGGAACGGATGAACATACATACCTACATCAAAAGGGATCACTACACCTTTTTTTTTGCTTCGCCACAGTCAGGTAAAAAAGTAAAAACCATGCATAAATCAAACTAACAAATCAAAAATATAGTGAATAATCTTCGCGAGATCTCTGATACAGCATTCGAAGGAGGATCCGAAGTGTACTTTATTAGGGTCTATCATCGGTTGTTGAGACGCTGCAGTTCGTGAGACTGGCTGCATCATGGCTGATGTTGGCTCAGTTTCCAGTGCCTTGTAGTACACGCCAGCCTGCGCGGGAGTCGGCAGACAGTCCATCTCCACTATGTATCTGGTGGCTGCTACCATGTTGTCCTGTGAAGATTTATGTAGGTATTGCTAAGTCATGAGCATTTATTTTTATTACATAGAGGTTTTTCAAGTTTCAACTCCTATTTCATCGAGACTGGTCATCTCTCATCTGCCAGGGCTTATTTAAGTTTGAATTGTTTTTGATTATTTTTCATTTGACATTGTTCTCACATATAGAAGCACCAAGAATACTGTACCCAGGATTTTGTAATATCTATATCAATTTTTAAAAGAGTGTCCTTGGAGTTTCTTGCCCGTTCTTCGCAATAGAGATCTACGATTTGGAATGGGCAGCTTCAACTTTTTGACTAACTGACCGACTCTTTGACAATTCAAAAGTGCCTGTAAATGGTTTAATTGAAATAAATGCTTTGAGTTTGAGTTTATGTCGATGGATAGCATGAAACTCCATGGTCACAATTATTGATAAGAATAAAGGCTCCCACAATCTGGCGCGGCAAGGGTAGCGCAGCCTGTCGCGCCCGCGATATCGCGCCAGTATGTACACACGGCTACACATCAAGCTATACATTTCCAGTTTATGCTGATCTCGCATTGTATAGGATTTCCGTACAATCCGAGGTCAGCTTATACTGGAAATGTACCTATAGCTTGATGTGTAGCCGTGTGTACGAGCCAATCACAAATTGCTTAGCATGATCCTCTGTTATGCCGAAAATACTGCAGCATTAATTTTGAAATGTTACAAGTTGAGGATTGATGCTAGGTCTTATGTCAGGCGAAAACACGATTAAGTACATAAAATTTTCTCGATCGAAAAAAAATTCTAAGTTACCTCTGCACAGAATTATAAACCGCTGGTATTCAAAAAATACTTCAAATTAGATCATGAAACTTTGCATGATAACTAAACTTACTATAAAGCAGGTCTTATGTGTGTCATTTTTTTTTAATTACCCTTATTTCCACCGTAAAAAGCAATTACCTAAACTTTTCGACGCTTAAGAGCCGCTAGCGCCCCACTCCGTCTCGTTCTCACTCAGGTCGCGAGTAGTATGGTGCGAGCGGGATAAAATCTGAGGTAGGGTGCGCCCTTAAGGATTAAACACCAGAACTCTATAATATTTAGGTACGTTAAGTACCTACTACTAAGAGTTTAAGAAACACACCTGGAACCTCTTTATCATCCGTTTTCTATCTGCAGCATCGAAGTGCTGCATTTCCTTCATCCACTCGCAGAACCATAGTATCAGAATTACTTGTGTGGCTGTAATACAATCATATAGTTGTGTTTGTGATAAATAAATAAAATAAAATAAATATATAGATACTAGCTGATGCCCGCGGCTGCGTGGATGTCGGATATTATACAGGGTGTTAGTGTAAACACCGTTATCCTTGAAACCAGTGGTATGGTTTCATTTATAGAACGTAAAATCAATGGAAAAATACAACTTTTTTTTTAAAGAAAATCATTCACATTTTTCCACAAGAATATTTCACCCTACACGCAAGGGCAACGAACTTGCGTCTCAACACGGCGGCCGGCGGTTGGCGGAGGCGCGCGGGACGTTACATGACCGGCCGTTTCACAGCTCTCTCGAACGCGTATCCATGAGTATCGGGACAGTGACGGATATTTACTTTTTAAAATCTTTTAATGAAAATAAGGTTTTTCTCTTGTTGTTACTGGGTCATTTCCTTTTATATTTAAGTCAACTACCCATGGTTTGAGTGACAACGGTGTTTACCCTTGCATACTGTATATTAAAACCTTACTCGAGAACAGAGGCGGCTCGTGATATTTATTTGTGGGGGTTCACTAAAAAAGAAACGTAGAACTAGAGCTTACCATTTATTTTATTTGTAAAGAAAATCCATTCGGCGATCTTTTTGGCGAGCGAAGACATCTATCACTTTCTTGTGAAAATCAGTTATGGAATTAATTAAGCGTTTTTCAATGCTTATCATACAACAAGATACACTGTATTGTTCCATTTTTAACACAAATGTCGCGCACAAACTATTTTTAATAATTATTTAGAATAAACACTGCGAATCTACTGACAGCCGAGTTGTGCCGACCGTTTGTTTACATAAGATCGGCAACAGCGCAAAGGCATAGATCGTATTCCCGCGCGCGGCTACCTTGCGCCGTTTGGCAACGTCGCGCGTGAGCGGCGCTCCAAATTAGGCTAATTTCTCATACAAAATCTTTTGTTTCACGCGTCGGACTGTGTCAATATTTCTCTTTCGCACTCATTGAATACGGTGCTAGAAATCGTACTGAACTTTGTTTCATAGGAGCGCAATCGCTGGCGCTCCACACGTTACAACTTGACGCCCAATGTACGCGTAGGTAATGGTTTTCTAGTAAACTGCTATTGTATACATGGGCATAGTAGAAAGAATGTATGTATAGGATTATAATAAAGAAATATAGATTATGCTATTTTCGTGGGAGTGCACTGCACCAGCGCTCTTTATGACGAGCCGCCTCTGCTCGAGAACCACTATCCATTGGTGTAAACAGCATGAAAATCGGTGCAGTCGTTTTTGAGTTTATCACGTACAGGACGACAGACAGACGCGGCGGAGGACTTTGTTTTATAATATGTAAGGATATAAGCAGTGATAGCCTAGTGGTGTGACCGTCGGACTGCCAAGTCATAGGTCTCAAGTTCGAACCCAGGACACGCACTTCTGACTTTTCGGCTTCATGTGCGTATTGTATAATTATCACTTAAAACGGTGAAGAAAAACATCGTTCGGAAACCATGCCTGAGAGATATTCCTCGACGGCATGTGAAGCCAAGTCAGAGGCACTTGGGCGGCTTTAAACTCCGACACCAGGTTAGTCCCTAACCACACGAAAAGAAGAATAAAATCATAGCGGCCCGACATAGTTTGTAAAAGGCTTGGCGATTCGTTAAGAACTTACGTCTATCCAGTTCATCCTCTTGTGCCCTCCTCAAGAGATTGGCCAGGGTATCCAGAAACCAGAATTCAGCCAGGCTGCTCTTGTATCTGGTACATCCGACCAGGTCTGCCAGAATCTCTATGTATTTCTGTTGCGGTGTGGTCAGGATTTTTGGAATGGCTTGTGGGTCGATATTGGTTTTGAAATTCTCTGGGAGCACGTGTATCCTATATTGTAGAATTGTGTTAAAAACTGCAAAAGCGGTACACACGGCTACACATCAAGCTGTACATTTCCAGTATAAGCTGACCTCGCATTTTACGGAAAACCTATTTAATGCGAGATCAGCATAAACTGGAAATGTGTAGCTTGATGTGTACAAGAGAGCTATCCCAATTTGTCGCTGTTGCGTTACGTAACGGGATTGGATTCCTATAAGGTAATATTACTTCTTATTTGTATGATCATCAGACAGTTGTTCCAAGTCTGGCTGATTGTATTCGCTCACTTATAAAAAACTAGCAGATGCCCGCGGTTTCGCCAACGTGGTTATTATATACTAAAACCTTCCTCGAGAACCACTCTACCCATTGGTGAAAACAGCATGAAAATCGGTGCAGTAGATTTTGAAATTTTTGGCGAACAGACAGATGCGGAGGAGGACTTTGTTTTATATATAATAAGGATTATTATTGGTAGGTTTATTTCTCATAGAAGTGAATAATTATTTATTCTTTTTTTTGTTGAATTTACGCCGTTTGTCCTCCTCCACGTCTACGAGAACGAGATGACGGTGCCTAAGTGATTTAAACATTTACTATGACCGCGTGTCTACCGCACGTCCGTCAACGGGACGTCACGTTCGGTTCGGAGAATCTCGTTTCTCGTTGACGTCCCGTTGACGGTGGAGGTGGAAAAACCGGTAACCGGTGGGGTGGTACCTTAAAAAGTTGTAAGCCTCCTCCGAATTTAGCTCAGTATATCGTTAAGATACTCTCTGACTTTGAAGCCATAACAATAGGGAATATGCATGTATTTTTTAAATATTTTTATTCGATAGTTTACATCGTCAAATAATAGTTTTAAAAAATTCGACGGCAAAAAAGCAATTTAAAGTACCTACTAATTTTTTTTTTTAATGTATCCAACTGATCCGGGCTATTTAAACGACCTCCATTTGGCGCGCTTGGTGTGGTGACGTCACAGTCCGTGAAAACAAACAAGCAACTGTCAAGTCAACGTCAAACACTCCTTTTTGTAGGAGCGTTTGACATTGACTTGACACTTGTTGATTGACTTGACATTGACATTTTGATTGTTATCCCGGATTGTTACGTCACATCCGCTCTTAAGTATTTGAATTACCCACAGTTTTTTGGGACTTTTTGAAAATTAATTTCTCGCTCAAAAAGAAATGTTATTCAAAAATATTGATGGAGGCATAATTCTGGAGTATTTGAGCCATATAAAAAAAATATTAAAAAAATATTTGACCCATATTTGAATCGCATGCATATTCCCTATTATTTTGTAACTACAGTTAATTACATTACTGTAGAGCTCGATCACGGTCGATCCATAAGGTTAAGCTACGCTTGCCGGGGTCGGCCCGTGGATGGGTGACCATCTTTATATACCGACTTCTCCGTGCCTCGGAAAGCATGTTAAGCCGTTGATCCCTGCTGTCATTCGTGTATCTTTGTCAGTAGGTCATCAGAAGCCCTAAAGTCTGACAACCAGTCTTACCAAGGGGTATCGTATTACCCAGTTAGTGGGTTGTGGAGGTCAGATAGGCAGTTGCTCCATGTAAAATACTAGTATTCAGCTGCACACGGTGAGACTGGAAGCTGACCCCAACATAGTTGGGAAAAGGCTAGGCAGATTGTGTTAATTACATTGTTAGTTACCTATTTTGTTTCTCAATAGCCCTAGCTTTGTCGGACAGGACGAGTCGGAGAGATGGCGTCGGGAATATTTCTGGTAAGGACTCCAGTATTGCTTCCTCGATGACAAACTTCGATCCCTCCTCTTCTATCGCTTCTGTAGTAGGCTCTTCTTCTTGTTCTGCCGGACCTGGTGCATTTATTTATTTACTAACTTTAATTAAAACGGTTAAAAAACCACTTGATCATCATCATCATCAGCCTATAGCAGTCCACTGCTGGACATAGGCTTCTCCAATTGCACGCCATTCAGCTCGATCCTCGGCAACTCTCATCCAGTTGCTACCAGCCACCCTGCGGAAATCGTCGCTCCACCTAGCCTGAACACCACTTACAATAATTAAAAGCAGAATATAAAATTAAAAGAAGGAATAAGAAAATTTAAAAGTTGAGGTTTAAAAAATCAATTAAGAACATTTTCATGAATTCCTCTCACTGTCTTATTTTCGTGTATGCTATTCGCTCGGTAAATGCTGCTTGCTTCGCATATGGCGATGTAGGTGCCACACAGGCTATGGTGAACTAGGGGCTGACTATGAAGTATTAATGCCATCATTATTCCACTGCGAAAAAAGGATGGTGCTTGCGGCCTTGTATAGCTCCGTCTCTCACTAACACTGGAAAAATGGTGGCTTTAATATGTCGTAGTACCTACCTATAGGTGCTGAACACTACTGCTATTTGTTGTTAAGGCGAAAACGCCAAGGTAGCCCGCAAAATTCAAATATATCGTATATTTTTTGCGATTTGGATGATTCGCTACCGTATCAAATGTGTAATCACAGAATTATAGATGTTTGAGCTTCTGAAGTGAAAATAAATAAATCCTACTAATCCTACTAATCCTACTAATATTATAAATGTGAAAGTTTGTGTGTTTGGATGTTTGTTACTGAATCACGCAAAAACGGCTGAAAGGATTTGGATGAAATTTGGCAAACAGACAGTTTATAACCTGGATTAACACATAGGATACTTTTTATCCCGATATTCCCACGTGATCGAGACTTACGCGGGTGAAACCGCGGGGCGCAGCTAGTAAAAAATAAAATAAAGATCAACATTGTCCATAGACGGCGTCTTGACCATCAGGTGGACGTGGACCTCCAGCTATTTCGTAAACCTAACCTAACCCTGATAGTCTACCTACCTTGCTCTTCAGGAGATCCAGAAGTGCTCGATGTCTCAGTAGATTCCGGGGGTGATCGGAAGCATTCCAGCCCCGAATCTGAGAGTAGTTTGTTCAACAACTCCAAATGAATATTCTCTATTTGGTACGAAGTCATTTTGGAAGATTTTCAATCTCTTTTTCTAATTATTAATTGTTATTAAGTAATAGGTAAGACAAATTTCAGTTTAATTTGACATAATTTAAATAGCTGTCATAGATAATACACATAAATACGCATAATAAATGGTTTTGTAAAAAGTGAAGTCGATAGAAACCTATTTGGAACCTAATAAAAAAAACCGGCCAAGTGCGAGTCGGACTCGCGCATGAAGGGTTCCGTACCATTGTCTATATAAACGGCAAAAAAAACACTTTTGTTGTATGGGAGCCCCCTTAAATATTTGTTTTATTTTAATTTAATTATTTATTTTTAAAGTGAATATGTTACTTAATATTCTGTGAATATTTCAAGCGTATATCTGTTGTCGTTTTCAATATCGAGCAAAAACGAGCAAAAAAATCACGTTTGTTGTATGGGAGCCCCCCTTAAATATTTATTTTATTTTTGTTTTTGTATTATTTGTTGTTATAGCGGCAACTGATATACCTACATCATCTGTGAAAATTTCAACTGTCTAGCTATCACGGTTCATGAGATACAGCCTGGTGACAGACGAACGGACGGACAGACAGACAGCGGAGCCTTAGTAATAGGGTCCCGTTTTACCCTTTGGGTACGGAACCCTAACAACCGACTTCCAAAAAATGCGCTATAACAATCGTGCATAAGCTAGACTTCTTCCTATGGTCGTGGGCAAAAACTACTGAACGCCACCTGCTACGATCCTTACATACTCCTTACATACTCCTTACATTCTCCTTACATACTCCTTACATACTCCTTACATTCTCCTTACATACTCCTTACATACTCCTTACATACTCCTTACATACTCCTTACATTCTCCTTACATACTCCTTACATACTCCTTACATACTCCTTACATACTCCTTACATACTCCTTACATACTCCTTACATACTCCTTACATTCTCCTTACATACTCCTTACATACTCCTTACATACTCCTTACATACTCCTTACATACTCTTTACATACTCCTTACATACTCCTTACATACTCCTTACATACTCCTTACATTCTCCTTACATACTCCTTACATACTCCTTACATACTCCTTACATTCTCCTTACATACTCCTTACATACTCCTTACATACTCCTTACATACTCCTTACATTCTCCTTTTGCTTCGTTTACGTTCATCCACCTAGTCATACACGCTGCGCACGCCGCCGCGCCGGCTATGAGTACTAGACTGCTAACCTGACCTTTCTGAAGAACATAAATTTTATAACTTCGAAAGTAACTCTGTCTGCATCTTGTATTAGAATGAAATATTAAAAAAAAAAATACGAAAGTGTCTGTCTGTCTGTATGTTAAATTTTCACGACTAAACCACTAAACGGATTTCGACAAAATTTGGCAAGGAGATGGATAGCATCCTGGGGAGGGACATAGGGTACTTTATATCGACTTATCACGGGGGCGAAGCCGCGGGAGGAAGCTAGTATCACTATACAGGGTGTTAGGGTAAACACCTTTATCCTTGAAACCAGTAGTTTGGTGTCATTTTTAGAACGTAAAATCAATGGAAGATTACAATTTTTTTTTTCTTTTTTTTTAAAAAGACTTTTTATCACAAATGTCGCAAGTTCGTTGCCCTATGCGCTAGGGCAACGAACTTGCGTCTCAACACGGGCGGGGAGTGCGGAACGTGACATGACCGGCCGCGAGCGCGACCCTTCCCTCAGTTAGTCAGCTGTTTCGCTAGGAGCACGGTATCGGATAGAAAATCTTTTAATGAAAATAACGTTTTTTTTTGTTGTTACTCGGCCATTTGTTTTAATATAATTTATTGAAGTCAACTACCCATGGTTTGAGTGACAACGGTGTTTACCCTGACAACCTGTATGTCCTAGGGCATCCCCTCCCAGGGTTGCCACTCACTTCTGATAAACTTAGTACCAAGATTTTACTCCTGACTTCATTTTTCCAACCAACGTCTTCCAAATTAATGATTTTCGTTCCATTTCTTTTTCGGCGAATGCTTCGACGCCCCAAACTAATGAATTCGATGGATTTTAGAGGAGTCAATGGAAATCAGTCGTTAAATAGAACTTAGAAGTCAGTGAAGGTAACTATTGATAGAATTCTACGACATTTAGTATCTATCGTGGCTTACATAAAAGTAAAATAAAACCCATTACAAAATAGGTTCGTAAAATGGTAGGTTGTCACAGCTCCTTATGTATTAGATCTCATAATTAATAAAAATAAAAAAATTAAAAAGCCTTTTATTTCCATACCCATTTTCATTACAAATGTTGTTAGTAGTTTATTGTTAGTATTTTGACTTATTTTCTAGATGTTAGTACCGGTTAATTATTTTGTTGGGTATGGACCCCTCCTCGGGTGAAGGCCTCCTCCAACTTCTTCCATGTGTCTCTGTCTTTGCCAATAGTATACCAGTCTTTCCCTGCTATTTCTATTATGTCATCAGCCCACCTTCTTTTCGGCCTACCGACACTTGTTTTTCCTGTACGTCCCATAATTGCGCATTCGTATTTCCGAAGATATACGGTGATTGCCGAAGCACATACTTTCGCGGAGGGCCTAGACATAGACAAGCGACAATCACTTCGAAAGCGTTTCGTATTTCTACAACGACTTTCAACAAGATTGACTTTGTCTAGGGCCCTAGACAAAGTGACATTCTATCAGCAATAAAGATGATGGAAAAGCCAAAAATGTATAGGACCGACATAAGCTATCGAAAAGCTTATGTCAATCCTGTTGAAAGTCGTTGTAGAAATACGAAACGCTTTCGAAGCGACTGTCACTTGTCCTCTGTACCTACTGTAAGGTATAGTAATTCTAATTACACACATCTTCCTTTTAATTCTTAAGCATGACAATCAGCATAATTATTTCACAAAGCATGTCCCTATGCCCCTTTGTTGCACCCCTTCAGCATAATTTACTTTTAAAAGCGGGAAACTATTTGAAAACTAGAGAACTACCTACATCAAAGATGTTGTGCTGAATTCATTAAAATTATTCACACGTGAGCGGACCTCGGGATAATTGGAAGAGCTACCGAAATAAGGGGCACAGCCGAATATCGGGAATGAGGCATAGGAGGTAGCGATTATGTCGTGATTTTTACGTACCTTCGTAATCTATGTTTACCTTTTTGAGGCGTCAGTCGTTAACTGTATGGTTAAAGTAAGAGGCACCGCCGAATATCGGAAAGGAGTCATAGGAGGTAGCGATTACGTCATGATTTTTACGTACCTTCATAATCTATGTATATATTTTTGACGCGAGGCGTCAGTCGTAAATTGTATGGTTAAAATAAGAGGCACAGCCGAATACCGGGAAGGAGTCATAGGAAGTAGCGATTTCGTAAAGTTTTTTACTATGAAGGTGCTGCTAGGTGGTGTTGAAACCATTTCTATGATTGAATTTGAACCAAGATCTTTTTGTTTTTAGACAGGAAAAAAATAAAAAATACTCCGAGCGTAATTTAAACTTACCCAAACAGACAGTAAAGAGACACTTTTACCCACCATCTTCCTAGCCTTTTCCCAACCAAGTTGGGGTCGGCTTCCAGTCTAACCAGATACAGCTGAATACCAGTATTTTACATGGAGCGACTGCCTATTTGACCTCCACAACCCAGTAACTGGGTAATAAGATACCCCTTGGCAAGACTGGTTGTCAGACTTTCGGGCTTCTGACGACTTGTAACGACTGTCAAAGATCCACAAATGACAGCCCGGACCAACGGCTTAACGTGCTTTCCGAGGTACGGAGGAGTCTTGATATGTGAAGATGGTCACCCATCTACGGACTCGAACTCGCGTAAGTCTCATCCCGTGGGAATATCGGGATAAAAACTATCCGGTGTCCTATTCCAGTTCATGGTCTACCCCTGTGCCAAATATTATCCAAATCCGTTCAGCAGTTTTAACGTAAAACCGTAACAAACAAACAAACTCACTTTCGCATTTATAATATTAGTTACGAAGTTAGGATAGTTAGGATAATAGATTATAATAGAGATTTAGGGGTAATTATTTTCAGTATATTCCGAAGACAACAACTCGACGATATTGGAAATACAAAAAAAAAAAAACCGACTTCCAAAAAAAAAGTGAAAAATAACTTTAATTTCGGAAGTCGGTGTCTTTGCTTTTCAATTTTCGTTTTTTGCCACCGACTTCCGAAATTAAAGTTATTTTTCACTTTTTTTTTGGAAGTCGGTTTTTTTTTTTTTTGTAAAAAGTTTTTATTTTTCACTTTTTAGTTGTGGTAACTACCCCACACAAATTCGTATACTGTTGTCTGCTATGTGACGGAGTCAATTAACATGTCATCAACATCGCAAAGTGGGAAAACTACGTAATTATTGAAGCTAACTCAAAAACTACGCAAGCAAAATTAATAAAATTTATATGGGACCACCTCTGAAGCATGACCTATCAAACAAAAAAAGAATCATCAAAATCGATTCATAATTGGCGGAGTAATCGGGTAACATACACACAAAAAAAAAAAAACATACAGACGAATTGAGAACCTCCTCCTTTTTGAAGAAGTCGGTTAAAAAAGGCAATATTTCAGAAAAACATATTTACTCCAGACTAATTTGACACTTCAAATGATTGTTGTTTGCTTTTTAAATTTGGAATTTGTTATTTGCACCTGTCAAATAAGTCTACGAGATTAAAAAACAGACTTTTATGTTCCAAAATAAAAAGATTTCATTATGAACTATCCGCTTGCACCTTGTACCATGGCCAACAAGAGTCGTAAGGCAGAAGGCTCGACTCAACAAGTTCTAATTACTGAGAACAGCGACATTCATACCGCTATTTATTTATATTTTGATTCAAACGCTGAGTTGGCCATTAATGCTAGTTTGGTTTTGTAACCTTACATATTATAAAACAAAGTCCTCCGCTGCGTCTGTCTGTCGTCCTGTTCGCGATAAACTCAAAACCTTTTTTTTTCTTTTTTGAGGGTGGGAAATCATCCAATGACTTCTTCCGCTCTGGGCGGAGCGGAAGGGCGTGTCAGACTTTTACTGACCAAAACCCACCCGTGTTCCTTCAGTTGCCTGTTGCCAAGGTCCCGGTATCCCTATCCTATCCCCGGGCGGGGCTCCGCCCAAGCAGGGCAGACCTCCAACGTATGCTCCACCGTGTCCTCCGGGCGATCCACACAGTGGTGATACCCGGGCGTTTCCTCCCGCCTTATTCGAAACAGACTGCACCGATTTTCATGCTGTTTTCACCAATGGATAGAGTGGTTCTCGCGGAAGGTTTTAGTATATATAATAATATCCGACATCCACGCGGGTGAAGCCGCGGGCATCGGCTAGTGTATTATAATACATAGTTGCTGCTATGGTAAAGGTAGGTAACCTAATGAATGAATTTGCAATGATAAAGAAAGAAATGTGTGGTAGAGTATGCGCAGTGGCTGAAAGGCTGGCTTCTGAGCTCCGGGTAGCGGGTTCGATTCCTGCACTGAATAAAAATATTTTCGTGCTCTGCAGATTAGTCAGTATAGATCCTGGGCCTAGACAAGTGACAATCGCTTCAACAGCGTTTCGTATTTCTACAACGACTTTCAACAGCAGGCGTAGCATGAGCACCGTTTTGTCGACGGAAGAGTAGACAAAAATGACGTTTCCTGTAGACAGTACGAGACGGCAGCAAAGTAGAAAGAGTCAACTGCACTTTTTACGAAATTCACTCTTTTACATAATTCGACTCAGAATTCTTTGTTTTGTCATAGGATTTATCGGTTGTCACTGCGATTTTGACAGTAAGGATAGAAAACTTTCTTCCGAAATAGTCTACGTATAAAAAGACGTAGACAAAGATCGTTAGAAATGAAAGACAAAATGACAGATTGTAGAAAGATTTCTACGGTGGATGTCAAAAATGAAGAAACGAACTGTCACTTTGTATAGAAAAAGCTATGTCTATTCTTCGTAGAGATAGAAACCGCCATGCTACGCCTGCTGGATTGACATATTAAGCTTTTCGATAGCTTATGTCAGTCCTATACATTTTTGCCTTTTCCATCATCGTTATTGCTGATAGAATGTCACCTTGTCTAGGGCCTCTAATTAGTACCCTAATTACGCAATACATACAATCAATTAGAATTGGAATCGGTTCGAAACAAATGTCTCATCCATTGCTTCATAAGTTCGTAAGTTACGTTGCTCAGCAGATTTTTTTTTTCTTACTTATGAAGTAATGGATTAGATATTTGTTTCAAACCGATTCCAATTCTGATTGATCGTGTGTTACGCAGTACTGGATGTCAGTGGAGGTATACACCGCCCATGTTTCTTTCAATCTTTAAGCGAAGGTTTTATCTTATTTAGGTGGTATACGTCTTTACTGGGTGTTATACGTCTTTAGAGGAGCTCGTAGCTAAGTAATAACAGCCACTCGGGTCGATCCATCAGGTTAAGCTACGCTTACCGGGGTCCGTGGATGAGTGACCATTTTCACATATCAAGACTCCTCCGTGCCTCGGAAAGCACGTTAAGTCGTTGGTACCGGCTGTCATTTGTGGATCTTTGACAGTCCTTACGAATCGCCAGAAGCACGAAAGTCTGACAACCAGTCTAACCAAGGGGTATCGTATTACCCAGTTACTGGGTTCTGGAGGTCAGATAGGCAGTCGCTCCATGTAAAATACTCGTATTCAGCTGCATCCGGTTATACTGGAAGCCGACCCCAACATAGTTGGGAAAAGGCTAGGCAGATTGATTGAAGTCTTTACTGGGTTTGTGTCCCACAAAAATCAAAATTGATTCAGCAGTTTTGTCTAAACGTTGTACCAAAAAAACATACAACCCCAAGTTCTACATTCTAAACAACACTCGCAAGAACAAAGTATCGTTAAAGTCCTTTGTAAATTATTTTCGGTTTCACTCGCATAAGTATCGATCCCGTGGGAATATCGGGATTAAAGGTATCCTATGTCCTTCTCCAGTTCATGGTCTACCTATGTGCCAAATTTCATCCAAATCCGTTCAGCCGTTCACGCGTGATGGCGTGACCAAGGAAAATAGGGATTCATTTATATCAATATAGATAGACAAATATATTCTATTCTATTCTAAAGTTAATTTCGAAGATATACCTACGGTGAGATGAGAGAAATATCATTAAAATTAGAATGTTAAAACAATACGATGGCGGAAGCGCCACCGGACGGACAGACGGACACAGGACATCACGAGCACACTGATATGCGTTAGGCGTGGTACTCAATTGAGTTAGCCGACTGCTGGAGAGGGTGTTGTGTGTTTTACGGGATAATTCTTCTTCTTTTCATGTGGTTAGTGGCTAACCTGAGGGCCTAGAAAAAGTGACATTCTATCAGCGATAACGATGATGGAAAAAGCAAAAATGTATAGGACTGACATAAGCTATCGAAACGCTGATGTCAATTGATCAAGTTGAGGCCCTCAGAGGGCCTAGACAAGTGACAATCGCTTCGAAAGCGTTTAGTATTTCTACGCCGACTTTCAACAGGATTGACATAAGCTTTTCGATAGCTTATGTCAGTCTTTGCCTTTCCATCATCCTTATCACTGATAGAATGTCACTTTGTCGAGAGCCTCTGGTGTGTTAAAGCCGCCCAAGGGCCTCTGACTTGGCTTCACATGTCATTGAGAAATATCTCTCAGGCATGCCAGTTTCCTCACGATGTTTTCCTTCACCGTTTTTAAAGCAAGTGATAATTATACAATAAGCACATGAATCTGAAAAGTCAGAGGTGCGTGGCTTGGGTTCAAACTCGAGACCTATGACTTGGCAGTCTGACGGTCACACCACTAGGCTATTACTGCTTACGGGATAATTATGAGCCAAAGATTTCATTTTGCCTTCGTTTTGGCATCTTATCCTGTTTAATCTTTCTTAAGGGGGATGCGCTAGGGTGACCCGCGAAATTCAAATTTTCTTACGTTTTTTGGCAATTTGCAGGTCATTATCAGGTTGTATGTTGATCTAAATATTATTAGCGCTCGTAACAAATATGGATTTACTGAATTATAAACATTAAAACCAGCAATACAACTCTCTAAGCTCATGTAAGCGTATTGAATGACTATTTCATGAAATCATGACATTTAGCACTTTCATGAACTTAGAGAGTTGTATTGCTGATTCTAATGTTTATAATTCTGTAAATCCATATTTGTTACGAGCGCTAATAATATTTAGATCAACATACAACCTGATACTGACCTGGAAATTGCAAAAACGTAATAAAATTTGAATTTCGCGGGCTACCCTAGCGCATCAACCTTAACGATACCTTCTAAGTATTAGGGATATACTGGGGTGGACAAGCGTAATTTCTCAACCGAAATTAAGTACATAAGTACCCACATAATTTCAACACGCATGAAAAAAGAGCCATAAACCAATACTAAACAAAAAATATAAATTAACTTCATTAAAATTCTTTATATTAGGTAGGTACTCATTTAATAGTTAAAACCGGTGTAGATACCTAATAGTTTAGTTGTTCATTGGTTCAGTTTTGAGGTTCATGACCTAGATGAGTTCATGGGTTCGAATCGTGCGTCATTTATAAATGGCCCACAAAAAGTCCCGTAGCCCACGGGTGATGATACTCCAAGCGCGGACGGATGACACATGTACACCTAATTTATATTATTCCCAATTAATAACAGCCGCACGGGCCGATCCATCAGGTTAAACTACGCTTGCTGGGGTTGGTCTTTGGATGGGTGACCATCTTTACATACCGAGAATCCTTCGTGCCTCGGAAAGCACGTTAAGCCGTTGGTCCCGGCTGTCATTCGTGGATCTTTAACAGTCGTTACGGGTCGTCAGAAGCCCGAAAGTCTGACAACCAGTCTTGCCAAGGGGTATCGTATTACCCTGTTACTGGGTTTTGGAGGTCAGATAGGCAGTCGCTCCATGTAAAATACTGGTATTCAGCTGCATCCGGTTAGACTGGAAGATTTTTATTAGTGTTTAGTAGTTGCAAGTGCAGATTCGATTCCTTGATCTTGCAAAATGTTGTATAACTTGTCTGTCAGTAACACGTGTGCAAAGTGCAGTAGTAGGTTGAATTGTGAAAAAAAGGTCCACAGTTCGATTCTCAGTATGTTTCAACGGTTTATACGTTTTTCGTATCATCCCATTTTCTGAAAATATTGCAATCTGCTACCATCGGAATTGCAACACTTATTACAACTTATAAGATGCTAGCTGCGCCCCGCGGTTTCACCCACATAAGTTTCGATCCCGTGGGAATATCGGGATAAAAAGTATCCTATGTGTTAATCCAGGTTATAAACTATCTGTGAGCCAAAATCCATCCAATTCCGTTCAGTAGTTTTTGCGTGAAAGAGTAACAAACATCCATCCATCCATCCTCACAAACTTTCGCGTGTAGAATATTATTTAATAAGTAATAGGATTACTTTAGTGGCTACCTATACCCCTAACTACCCTGTTAAGAAATAATAGCGTGATATAGATAATTTAATACCTAACGGAATTAATAAGAAAAAAAAAAACTAAAACTAAAAGGACTTACTAATAGATATAAAAACAAAGGGGCGTCAGGCGTCGAAGTATTCGTCCGCATCGCTGTCATCCGGAAACGTGCCCAGAAGACTGGCAGCATTGCCACGTTGAATGGCAATGCTAATTCTTTGGCCAAAGAACAAGCCAGCCCTCTGGTCACGTGAAGTATCGACCAGTCGGTGAGAAATTTCCTTAAAAAGGAGACGCGCACTCGGGCCCCATGACCCGAGCGTTTCGACCCCAAACGGCTCAAAACTGTAGTTGCCCACAAGGTTACAGTATTTGCGCCGCTTGAGGGTCTCAGCAGCCGCAGCAGCGGCGCCAGCACAGCCCGCCGTGCTAGGAACATGGGATGGCGCAAGGGTGTCGACACACGTTGCGTCCCACACCAGAGGCCTACCTACCTTCCAAGGCAGCAACGTCATGCCATCTGGTCTCTTCCCATCGTCACGTACCAAGCCGTTTGGTTCTAATACCGCTGGTACGCCGGCGGTGACAAGGGCTCGACGAATAATATCGTTGATGCTGGCGTGCCGTGCTATGCGGCCTGCACTCCTGTAGCAGGACAGGCCATGGTGCCCGAGACTGTCGACAGCTTCGCCGCAGTGGCACCGATGCGGAGCAACACAAGGTGCGCCTAAGCGGAGACATGTAGCGAGCCGAAACGATAAGTCATCCATCATAGTACCTATGGTGGATGACGGGAGCGCCTGAAGCCATAAGCCCGACTCCCATTCTCCCACAGCCAGCAGACGGGCACGCTCAACAATATTAGGTGATGTGTTTATCAGGGTATTCCGTATAATACTGCAGAGCGGCACGTCCCACCGTCTCTGGGAGGACGGGTTGTCGGGCAAATCCGTATTGGGACAAGCCATTTTCCAAGCGTTCAACGCATCAGCCAAACACGGTACCTCAAAATCAGCCAGTGAGGAAGATAAAATGTTCCTGGTTAATTTATCGGTACTGTGGACTGAGGCGAGGAAGGCCGGTAAACTTATACTTGAAATTTTGCGAACAACCTAACCAACAGCAATATCCATACAACAAAAATCAGCAACATAGTCTCCGCAATGAATTCACTACAAAAATATTCTCTCGATCATTTAAAATTTAAATAATCTTGAAAAGTTCCTTCGGCCAGTGTGTACTGAGTGTAAGAAAAAAAAATAAAGCGTCCATCATACGCACTGAGTGTGCGTAACGTGTGTGTGTGCATGAGTCACGCACACAGCCGCGTTTAGTGCGTGTATGGCAAAAATGCAACTCCGCGACTTGGTTAAATATCGGACGGATAGAGAATGAGTAGAGATGAGTTGGTGTGTGAATTATTCATTTTAAATTTATTTTCATATTTTTTGACACACGTTTTGTTTTGCCACATTAATTTATGAATGGTATACCTACATACCTATTGAGTCTATTATAATAATAAACAAAGTTGAAGTTGATTTTTACTATTTGAAAATCATGACGAAAAAAAATATAAAAAGGAAAGCAACATCTATTAATGAAAATGCTTGAATTTTTTCTATAGCATTATAGCTTAGGTAATCAGCCTATAATGTTCCCACTGTTGGGACACATGCCTTCTTTCTGTGAGAGGGAGAGGGCCGCAATCGTAAACCACTCGGGCCCAGTGCGGGTTGGATGTTACAATGTCGTTGAATTTTTGGTTCTAGGACATGCCGGTTTCCTCACAATGTTTTCCTTCACCGAATTTCTTGTGTTAGATTTTATTTGGTAGTTATTTAGGTATCTATTTTTAAGGAAAAGGAAAGCAGAAACTGTTACTGTTAGTGAACTTTAGATATAATGATTTTTTTTAATAAAAACTTTTGAGCACAAAAGCTACTCCACTCCTTCCCCTACTCCCAACTTCCCCAACTGGCAAGGTGAATGAACTCACGAAATGAACGCACACTCACACATAAACACACACAACACAGGACACGTTGCCGTAGGTTAGTTATGTTATGCCAAGTTCATTGAACGATTTTTAATTACACCAATCAGTTACGAGTAAAGTTTAAGGTTGGTAGCGGATTTCTTTTTTCGAATAACTTGTAATTTTGTTTTTTCGAATCTTGGGTTTTTTGAAAATGGTGAATTTTTGCTTTGGAAATGAGGATCTCTCTGAAATGCTGGCTATCTATGTTAATATTTATTATTTTAAAACATTCGAGGAATGTGGCGGTATGGTAAGGTTAGGTTAGTTGGTTGAATGTACTGAAACCCATTCCATTTATCCCTAGTAATTTCTGTAAAAAAAAATACTATTCGTCTAATTAATCCCCAAAATATTTTTTGTGGTTGTTTCTAAAAGTTATCTTTCACACGATCCCCATTCCTAGATAACATTGCTATAATAACTTATAGATTTTGAATAATCCTTCTTAGATCATCATCATCATCTGCCTAGCCTTTTCCCATCTATCTTAGGGTCAGCTTCCAGTCTATTCGAATGCAGCTGAATACCAGAACAAGTCTTCTTAGATATTCTCCTCATTACATTTTCGCCCTACGCCTTTTCTTCAGGACTTCGTCCAATGTAGTGACGCTTACCTTACCTACTGTCCAAAAGCGAGCTTAGGAGTATGTAACATCCGTTTAGCAATAGTGTTGAATTTGGAGGAATTTTTTCAACCATCCACAGATTACAAACTTCATATTATACCTACATCGATGGAGGCTGTATGTCCATTTCATTACGGGTCAAACTTCCAAAAAATTTCTTCGTAGCAAATGCTTGCATTATCTTAAGGAACCTCCTTCCTTGTCCAATTGTCGATACGGTTTATTTATAGTGCTTTTATGATCTAGTATGTGTATTTTTTTAGCAAGGATCTGATCTGCGTTGATTTTTATTGATCCCTGGTCAAGACGATAGGTGGCGCTAGCTAGCTGCTGATCGAACATGCAATATGTTTAATTTTAAACTATTAATTAAAACTAAAAAAAAAATAACGCAAGGATCTAGATGACTAGTATCACTCTCAACCAACCAGTGCAGTGGGTCAAGAATAAACAAGATCTTTTTTTATCTATGTAATTGAACCGATATCTACTATTCTCAATACTTTGAACCGAATTTATGAATCGACATAATATTTATCACGTAAAACATGGTCTCCCTAAATTAGCATATTATTATGTTTTTTATTTGTCTTTTTAAGTTTTTATGAAACTCCGTATTGGTTCGCTATGGTTCATTGCAAAACAGAACCGTCTGTAGCCAGCTGTCAATCAACTTCTTTTGTTCGAATATAGATCATTTCTACTTTTTTTTAATTTCTCCAGTCCACCTCACAGAGGGATATCCTTAGTGATACGTTTCATAAGTTGAATGACCGTTAGTGAAGGCGTGCGGCGCAATTCATCAAACTGCAATAATGTGTGTAAACGCCCGGGATGGGACCTAGATGCTAGCTAGGGGCAGTTCCCACCCTTGCAGCGAACAGCGCTTTATAGAACATGCTGTGTGCTAAATAGGTTTATTTTACTAAGTATATTTATGTTTGGAAATTAATTTTGTAATTTTTTGTGTTCTTTTTTTATTCGGGGATGTGAATGAGTTTGTGTGCAAGAAAGTAAGTTTGTGTAAATAAAGAGAAAAGCGCTTCAAAAGTTGGTCTATGAAGCGCTTTCTGCTTTTTTTATAAAAAATCATCCCCTATCTATCGCTGACAGGGGCGCCGGCTATTGGTGGAGCCCTAACGTCGGTTTTCTAACTAAAATCATGAAAATACCACCCTTTATGCCAACACTGGTTTTAAACAAAACAATACCTGCGCCATTTTATTTTTTTTCCAGCTAATCTGCGAGGGTCCTAGTTTCAAGGGGTAATGACCGAGAAGTTGAATAGCTATTTTTACAATTTACGCTCAGCTTCGTTTGAACATACATTTTTATATAGCTGTGTTGCTTTGCATAAAATTAATTAACCATTTAAATTAATTATTGAAATGGGTGATGGCTGAAGGTGCTTTTCGCCTAAATATGGATATTGGTACGTTTTTATGTTAATTTATACTTATATTTATAGCAGTATTCTAAGTAAATAATGGTTTAATTAAAAAGTGGTGAACAATTTGTCGTGAAGCTGAAATGATAGCGATAATCGATCCACTTAGAATATGTATGGCGATATGAAGACCATTTAGTGAAGTGTGCGCTGATAAAAATAATGTAGGTATTAATAATATTAAACCTTATGGGGTTCTGAACGATTAATAGTTGGGCCATTTTGTCAGTAGAAAGACACTTTTTATTTTTTTTCTAGATTTGTTTTTGATATTATTTCTAGAAAAAAAAAAAAAGTGCTCCAGTCTCCATTATTCACAGGCCGAAAACAAAAAAAAAACTTATTTTGAATACTTATTTTTATTGTTCCCTCATAAATCGAGCACTCAATCTAAAAATCGTGCTTCCATACCTAAAAACCGTGTTTCTATCATTAAATCACTCGGGCCGGTTCGGACCGGCCTAGACGGAACCGGTCCGGTTCGTTCTGTGTTTTTGTAGCGGCAGGTGACGGGATACGAACTCCTCTTATTGTGGTGTCGGTCAAGCACCTTGTGTGAACAAGTTGCGTTATACTTTGAGATTTTATGGCGAACCAATCGTCCGTAACTGCATTTTTTCGTTTTTTTTTTTAATTAGAACTGTTGTTTGAATTTAATTAGAACCGCGGTGGGGTTGGAAGGTACACTGCTCAGTAATAAAAAATTGTAGTAATTTGCAAAAATAAAAGAAGTATGTTTTTGAGTAACGCCTTTCTTGCACTGCGAGTTACAAATATTTTAATGGCAAAGAAATAAATTGATGGCAAAAGTTATAAAAATGTTTATTCTGCCTGTACTTATATTGCTTCATTAGATAGCATATAGAGGTATAATTATACGTCATGCGTAATTGCATTTCCATCCTTTCATGTAAGCCATTTTCTAAGCAATAATAAAGAGTTAGAGCCTCATTCAAAAAAGATAAGGCGGGAAGGTGCTACCATATTAAAAATAAGTCTAACCAATGAGAAACAAGTATGGCGCGTTCAAACACAAAATCCGGTTCGATTTAGAATGCCGAAATTCGAATCACGCGCCGACGCACACATGCACAACATCCGTGACCTACCACAACGTTATCGAAAAATACATTAAAAATACAAACATATGACATCGTATGCATCCACGCGCCTGTTGAATACAAAATATCATAAAAATTCATAATAAAAAGATATTTTTGGCGCGAACCGCCATTCGAATGCATCGCAGGGCGCGGGACAGATAATTTTTGTGACGCACACAAACATAAAAACGCACATCGACGCAAAATTTCAAAAAGCGAACGCGGTGAATGAGATAATCGGTATTCATTGTGCACACCAAAATGTGTATGTTTCATAATGGGTGTGAGCAGGACAGGTACATTTCCGTTGTTTCGTCCGGCCAAAATGCGGCCAATATAAGAATGACGCGTCTAAGGCCATTGACCTTCAGGGTGGAGTCAGTTTGGTTGAAAACTTTTTTGTAACTATTTTTATTTATTTAAAGAACATACGAACTTGTTTATACAGTCTATAAACATGTCATTTATTTATAAAAAAATACCATAATGTTGTAGTATCTAGTTAATTTATTTAAGTAGATACATAATAAAATTTAAAAAAATTATGTCTTATTTGTGTAAAATAGTCATTGAAACCAGTTATCATTTTAGAAAAATATTATGTGATAGATCCTATTAATATTTTTTTTAAACTATAGCATTCTTTTAAAATAAATGAATAAAAAATATCAAATAAAAACTTAGAGCTAGCAGGTGCGTTTTAAAAGCATGATAGTAAAGAGTCCAGCTGTTTCATAGAATAGTAACAGACCAACAGACCGAACGGACAAACATTGCATATTTACCTATGTTTACGTTTATTAGCTATTGTATTTGAATTTGTTATAGCTAATTCCGCTAAAGGATTTCAATTTAAAACATAAAAATTTATTCTGAAATAATATAGGTAATTTAAAAACGTTAAATATTTTGAGTTCTTCTACGAGTGCTACAAGGATGCTTTGACTCTTAACTGACATTGTCACCGAAATTGTATTGAAAAATTAAAATGGATGAAATGAATTGGAACTAACGCCGCCATTTCCCGCTGCCACAAGGATCTTTTGGCGTTTTAAATTCTAACAATTTGACTTTACCAGCACTTTAATTTCGAGGCAGTAAGATTGAATTTCGTAGTTTACGTGCTAGTGACGTTGGGTTGACCGTACATACAAAGCGTAGTCATTTTGTCGATGGTCTTATTTTCGCGGTTGCGCCGAGTCGCCGACCGGCGTCAAGGCCGCGTCGAATTCGCGGCGCGAGCGCAGCCGCGGTCGTAGGCAGGAGAGGGGTAACTGAGGAACTAAAGAAATTGATTTTTAGGACTTTTTTTAGGGGTGCCGTTCAATGTGACACTTTGTAAAAGAAAAATGGACACTTTTATAACATAAAATGATGATTATAAATTATGGCCTGCTAATTTCTGATGTCTTGCAGAAAGCATTGATGAAATCACCTCATTTGATATCTCGCCGAAATAAGAAATGATGTCTAACATGATGAGAATGATGTCTGATGTAATAAAAAAGTACATAAGTAACTAAATCATGTTCTTTAAAAAACGCAAAGGTGTATTGTCTTGGTAATATTCTGAGTGGCTACCCTCATCACTGTAGATTCTGGATTAAAGGAATCGTAGTTTCTGGGAATAAGAGTCTTAAACCAACCCAAGAAAATATTTGCGTTATCTCGCTCTGCAATGCCAGCACAGTAAAAAACGCAAAACCCGAGTTACACCATACACAGAAACACAGACATCGGAGATAAAAATCTCAAAATCTGAGATATGTCAGTTGCGTCTGCGTGTCGTGCGCAAGCGCAGCATGAAGCATTGACTCTTTGCGCTTTGTAATAACTTGACATTTAGGAGCGGAGCCTTCGTAAAATTTTAAACAATCGCTAGCCTTGATCCTTTGGCCACAATTGAGGTTTTAAATTATTATTGATTGATATTTTTACCAGTATTTTAAAGGGTCTACCAGAAGTATCTATAGGTACACTGCTGTATGGCTATTTTTAGTGGACCTACTAAACATTTAACTGTTTTAACAACATTATGGAATGCAATAAAGAATTGAGAATTGAGAATTTAATCTGCCTAGCCTTTTCCCAATTAAGTTGGGGTCGGCTTCCAGTATAACCGGATGCAGCTGAATACCAGTATTTTACATGGAGCGGCTGCCTATCTGACCTCCACAACCCAGTAACTGGGTAAGTAATACGATACCCCTAGTAGAGGTAGGGGGGTACCCTACCGATAGTAGTCTTACCCCTAGATAAGACTTGTCAGACTTTCGGGCTTCTGACGACCCGTAACGACTGCCAAATCTCCACGAATGACAGCCGGGACCAACAGCTTAACGTGCTTTCCGAGGCACGGAGGAGTCTCAGTGTGTAGAGACCCATCGACTGACCAACCCCGGCAAGCGTAGCTTAACCTGATGGATCGACCCGCGCGGCTGTTATTACTTAGCCACGAGGTCTTCCTAAACATTTAATAAAAAATAAATAAGTAATTAAAAAAAATAAAAAACACGACTGCCCTGCCAAAAAATGAACAAAAAAGTAAAAAACAATTTGTATTCGTTAATCTGTTATCTAATTGTGTAACTTATTTTCGTAACCGATTAAGACTAATTTGTTTCATTTGACAGCTCAACAAAATCCATTGCGTTATTTACGTTGTTGAACAGATTTTATTTTCGAACTTATGAAGCAATGGATTAGCAATTTGTTTCAAACCGATTCAGATTGTCATTGATTGTGTATTACGCAATTAGGGGTGATGTATAAACCTGCCAGGGTTGCGGGAAAGTCCGAAAGGGATACCGGGACCTTGGCAACAGGCGACTGAAGGAACACGGGTGGGTTTTAGTCAGTAAAAGTCTGACACGCCCTTCCGCTCCGCCCAGAGCGGGAGAAGTCATTGGATGATTTCCCACATTCAAAAAAAAAAAGGGTGATGTATAAAAAGCAAATGTCACTGACTAAACGGATACCTAAATAAAATTGTTTGTGTCGTTGTGTGGAGCACTTTAACCAACCAAGAAACTATAAGTGTTTTTTTCGATGTTAATACGGTACGGAACCCTTCATGTGCGAGCCGCACTTGCATTTGGCCGGTTTTCCAAAACAAGACAACATTATTTCTCTATCACCATTAACACCATCCTCAAACACAATTATTCCTATCTAAGAACACTAGATTCTAATGCCTACGACCTAGGCAGGCAGCTAGGTGCACTAGCTATAAAGTGCCCACCTGTCCTAGTGTCCAAGCCAGTGGCAGATGCGTGGCTTAGAACTAAACTGGTTTCAACCTAATATGGACGGCTAGTAGTGCCGTCTTATAGCGCCTTTTATTAGGAGTTATTGGAAATTGTTTAGGATAATATTGTATTTGGTTGTGAAACGGTTTTATGAATGGCGAATGGGGTTTCCACCAATTCCTCTAATAGCAGTTAATTTCCTGAATCTCAGCTGTCATTAGCAATTCCTCTAATTTGAATTAAAAGCAATTCATAATTTGTGGACCATTTTACGAATCTCCATAGAAAACTGTCAAACAGATGAATTATTACGTAATACGAATTACACGCAGATCATATTATGAATTGTCAGTTTGTGACATTTTACGATGATTCTTATTAAAGTGACCGTTTTGACCGTTTAGCCCCGAGATTGAATTGTTCAATGGAGAGGCATTTGAATCTTTACCTGTTGTGTAATCTGCACTAATTTGAGAAAAGATTTGTATTTTTTTTTTGTAATGAAAAACTCAAAAACTACTGGTTCGATGTTAAAAGTTCTTTCACCAGTAGGTACAATGCTATATTATGAGTGAGTAACATTATTATAATTTATGAATATATCACGCAGACGAACCCGTTGGCAGAAGCTATAGTAGAATAATAGTATAATGCAACCTAAAGTCTGTTCTGTCTGTCTAATTTGACATTTCAAGTGATTATTGTTTGTTTTTTCAATTTGGAGTTTGACATTTGCACCTGTCAAATTAGTCTACGAAATTAAAAAACGGACTTTAAATAATAAACTATCCCAATTTATTTGGTGAAATAACTTTAAATTACAATAGGTAAGCACCTAAATAAATACTAATTAAACTAGATTTTTAGTTATAATTATCATCAGGTAGTATAACATAAGATCACGCCTGTATTTTCCGAAGGGTTAGGCAGAGTTGTACCTACTTAATAGTACACCCACATTTCACCATGCCATAGGGGGCGACGAGCCTATTGCCGTCAACCAGGCACAAATCCAGCTGCTACTGATAAATTCCAGATGGAAAAACCCAATAACACTTTGGTCGACCCGGGAATCGAACCCAGGACCTCTTGGTCAGCAGTAGCGCTTGCGACCACTAGACCAACAACCAGTAAAAAAAAAAACAATTAAATATTTTAAGCAACGCGCATTTTTCGCACAATACAAGGTGAGTTCTGCGCCAAAGATAAAAAAAACGTGACTTTTTTTAGAAACACTTTAAAACTATCAGCCCATAATGCTCATAATCAGCCTATAACGTTCCCACTGCTGGGACACAGGCCTCCTCTCTGTGAGAGGGAGCGGGCCGTAATCCACCACGCGGGCCCAGTGCGGGTTGGTAGATGTCACATGTCTTAGAATTTTTGGTTCTAGGATATGCCGGTTTCCTCCCGATGTTTTCCTTCACCGTTTCGAGAGCAGTGGCGATGAAATAATTTACACAAAGTAAAGCGCCTCTCAGGGTTCGAACCTACGACCTACAACTCGTAAGTCGTGGCCGTTACCACTGGGCCACCACTGCTCCACTGGGCCATCAGCCCATATATTTCTGAAATAAAGAAAAATCAAGTAATAAAAACTAAAACCCAACTACGACTTAAAAGGTATAAACAAGACCACAGACAGACAAATTAAAAATCCGGAGTCACACGTGTTATATAATATATAAATCGAATAGATTACGTGTGACTCCGGATTTTTAATTTGTCTGTCTGTGGTCTTTTTTATACCTTTTAAGTCGTAGTTGGGTTTTAGTTTTTATTACTTAATTTTTTTTTCAATTCTTTTGGGGTTATAATATATATATTTTTGAAATGTGCTCATTAAGCCCTTTCATTCGATACCCAACATGGTACGAATAAACCATTTTTTTTTTAAGTTCCTCACTTTATATCCTCTAGAGGGCGCCATTCACATAGCCTATAACCAGCGGACAATCACGACGCTTCTAACGATACCTCATTTGTCAAATTGTGATAAGTGGTTTGGAAGATAGGAGGGAACAGATGAACATACATACATACATACATACATACGTACCGGTCAAAATCATAACCCTCCTTTTTTCTTCGCCGTAATCGGGTAAAACAGCTCTTTTTCCCTCTCAAACCTGCTGCTCAAAAGCGCAAAAAGGTCGACGATCCCACTCAATAAAACAGAGATGATCAACATAAAGGACGGAATATTTTTTCCGCGGACATTAACCCATAGCTCTGTCGGTTACAGTGTGTCGCGGCGTGAAGGCTCACGCTTATGTGAGTTTAGGAAGCGTAGCGTTAGCAGAAACAGTTGGTTTGCTGGGGTTCTATTTTTAGAACAAATTGTTTTAAAAATAGATTAGCTTCTTTGAGTAACTGTGGAAGTTGTCTACAAATAAAAAAAATAGGTAGTTACTGGATAAAATAATTAAAAGATTTTGAAAGAAAAAACATTGAAACAATCTAAATGGGATCTCGAAATGACGCCTGTCTATGTAAGAAATGATGTATTATTAATGTGTGTATAGCATTTTCGTACATAATTATAAATACTTAATTAATTTAAGGGGACGAAAGCTATTCTGATATTGCAAAAGTCGTCTGAATTCGGCACACATTTGCCACCAATGTTCACTACCCCTGAAATATTTCTTACAAATCCAGAGGTTGCCAACATAAAGCACCTAATATAAAAACAATACTTTAATCACAAAATCATTCAGATTATGCAGACGGTGTGTGCCGTCACACTGTGCATCGCTCGAAGCGTGGCGATTGGGCAATATCTGCCGGGCTATGATCACAGCCTGCGCTATAGCCCAGTGGGTTACTGGCCAAACTGAGCGTGCGGGCATTAATTGTGTAACCTTATCATTTTTGTAGCTCACTACACAATTGCTCAGTTTCACGCGTTTCCGAAGCATTGATATTTACTATGTAGATGTTAGTGGTTTATGTTTTAAAGAAATTATCTAACTAGTTTGTAAGTATGGATGGATGGATGAAATCAAAAGTCATTTATTCAAACTAGGCTGAGAATCAGCACTTTTCGAACGTCAAAATTACATAAGACAGTCCCCCAAAAACGCCCACACTGGGTGTTTGTTACTCTTTCACGTAAAAACTACTGTATGGATTTGGATGAGGCAAACAGATAGTTTATAACCTGGATTAACACACAGGATACATTTTATCCCGATATTCCGACGGAATCTGGACTAACGCGGGTGAAACCGCGGGGCGCAGCTAGTGAGTAAAATAGGTACCTACTTTGTAACGTTGCTGTTCATTCGAAATTGTATTAAATGATTTTATATCTAGTAAGTAGTTTTGTACAAACACTTTTACACGTCAATCATATTTTATAAACTAGATGAGGTCGGTGTTTATCTGACTACTCTGAAAAGAAAGGCCGAAACAAATTCAGAGGTCACAGTATCTTTTTAAGGCCAGACATAATCTTGGTCAGATCATGTGAAGACCATGTAGATTGGTGTCTGAAATGTTCACTGGCAATCCGTTTGGAGTCCAGGTCCACCGTGGCCGGTTCGTAATCTTAAGAGCTTCGAATTAAATTAGGCTCTGTCTCTGTATATTACCTTTTCACGCCTAAACCACTGAAAGGATTTCGATAAAACTTGGCAAGGAGATAGATGGCATCCCGGGGAAGGACATAGGCTACTTTTTATCGACATACCACGCGGGCGAAGCCGCGGGCGGAAGCTAGTAATGTTATAAATTGTTTGTTTTGAGTTTGTTTATTACGCTTTCACGCTAAAACGGCTGAACGGATTTGGATGAAATTTGGCACAGGGGTAGACCGAGATAAAAAGCATCCTATGTCCTATTCCAGGTCATGACCTGGAATAGGACATAGGATGCTTTTTATCCCGATATTCCCACGGGATCGAGACTTACGCGGGGGAAACCGCGGGGTACAGCTAGTACCTAATAAACAACAAATTATCTTTGTAATCGTTCAAAATGAAAGCATCTCTCGTACAAGTGAACAATAAAAGTGTTACTAGACGAGACAGTTCACGGCAATCAGACAGTTTTTAGTACTTGTCTGGATTAGCCTTTACACTAATCCTCTTAAATGGCACCCCCTTTCAAAGTAATTAACAGAACTACGATATATTTTAATCTTGGATTCAGTTTTATTGTACCGAAGTATTCGTTCTTCAAAAGGAAGACAAAAGAATCGATGGATTATGTGAAAGAAAGTGGTAATTGGCAAGAAAAAGGGTGACTACTGCAGGCGCTTTCTATCTCTACGAAGAATAGACATAGCTTTTTCTATACAAAGTGACATTTCGTTTCTTCATTTTTGACATCGCACCGTAGAAATCCTTCTACAATGTGTCATTTTGTTTTTTATTTCTAACGATCTTTGTCTAGGTCTTTTTATATGTAGACTATTTCGGAAGAAAGTTTTCTATCCTTACTGTCAAAATCACACTGACAACCGACATTAAATTTGTCTAAGGTAGTGAAGACAAAACAAAGAATTCTGAGTCGAATTAGGTAAAAGTGTGATTTTCGTAAAAAGTGCAGTTGACTCTTTCAACTTTGCTGCCGTCGTACTGTCTACACGAAACGTCATTTTTGTCTGCTCTTCCGTCGACAAAACGGTGCTCATGCTACGCCTGCTCAGGTAGGTTTGCACATTGCTTCGATTAATTTAAGAGTACCCGTTTCAAGGCATATTGTACCTCACAGTAGGGGTACACATGCCTCGGAAAGCACGTTAAGCCGTTGGTCCCGGCTGTCATTCGTGGATCTTTGACATTCGTTACGGGTCGTCAGAAGCCCGAAACTCTGACAACCAGTCTTACCAAGGGATATCGTATTACCCAGTTACCGGGTTGTGGAGGTCGGATAGGCAGTCGCTCCCTGTAAAATACTGGTATTCAGCTACTAACCGGAAGCAGCTGAATACCAGTTTTTTGACTGGAAGCCATCAATTGAACACCTTTGCCACCAACAACTTTTCGATTGATGTTATGTCATGTATTGTGTCGTATAAATCAACGCATCTTTCAGCTCATCGCCATGAGACATAAATTAGTTAATATATGACATGTTTATGAAATCCTGGTGCCTCTGGGTGTAATAAGGGTGTTATGCAGTGTATGGTTACAGACCTTAGGTGCGACTGAGCGTTGTCGGTTTATGGTGGCCATAAATTGAGAGTGCTCGTAACTGCCTCCTGCATTAGCTGTAGACGTACCGGCAGTACTATGGGAAGTCGGAAGTTTGTCGCTTGTTTTGACACTGTCCAGTCTTGAGTGAATATTTAAAGGGAATGCAATTAATTGCAACCATTTTGGAATATAGATTAGCTATAGATACTCTTAGTAGCTCACGCGGGGCCAGTGTGTGTTGGTAGATGTCACATAATGTCTTCGAATTTTTGGTTCTAGTAGTACATGTAAGTTAGTCCATGTCGGTTTCCTCACGAATGTTTTCCTTCACCGTTTTGAGCGCAGTGGTGATGAAATAATTTACACAAAGTAAAGCGCCTGTCAGGGTTCGAACCACGACATGATGTATTTGTAAGTCGTGGTCATTACCACTGGGGCACCACTGTTCTTGGCGATAACATTACTTGAACCTAATTCCAGGTGGCCGAAGCAAGCAAACGCGTATGGACAAGCGGCTGCATCGAAATCGTCCGGTCCTGGGCGGAGCGTAACCTTTACACCATCGCATCCGTGGCATTAGGGGTCGCCCTATCCCAACTGTTCGTCATCTACCTAGCCAAGACCTTGGAGGGACAGATTCGAATTCAAACCCAAAAAAATAAAATACCCAAACAGTAAATCTTTTTTTTTGTTTATCATGTTTTTTATATTGTTTGTTTTATCATGTTTTTTATATTGTTTGTTTTATCATGTTTTTTTATATTATTTGTTATTGTTTGTTTTATCATGTTTTTTATATTGTTTGTTATTGTTTGTTTTATCATGTTTTTTTATATTGTTTGTTATTGTTTGTTTTATCATGTTTTTTATATTGTTTGTTTTTTTGTTTTATCATGTTTTTTATTGTTTGTTTTTGTTTTCCTATTGTTTTTTTCACAAGCCAATTAACTTAACCCTAGGTTACTGTTCTGTATACTTAGGTATATACTTATTTCGTTTCTTCTACAAGTTTTCTGATACTAAAAGGAATCGAGAACCCCTATTAGAGGCATGTGACTGTATACAGGTGTACGAGGCGTGTTAAAATTTTAAAACCTCTTTTAGAGGTTTTCCGAAATGAATCAATATATCTACCTAGCGGGGGAGCAAGAAGATATGATAAAAGTATCTAGGTACTTGGAACTTAAACATAACTGTCGAAATGTGGGTGTACCATAGGTACACTTCTGCTTAACCTTATGGGAAAAACAGGCGTGATGTTATTGTATTGGTACCTATGTAACCCACACATGCAGACAAACTTGTGAATTCAAGTAGATACCTATGACGTCACACGTCCGTTCGAATTCAGAAATCGACAGTCAATTACTAGCCGCCACTCGCAACACTTCCGTCATTTTATAATCATCCTAATATTAGTTAGTCTGTAAACCGTGTTTTGGTAACTTTATTATAAACTCATTGCACTTGCGTAATGTAAATGATTTTGCATACTTTTGTATAGAATCAATTTTTTCTAACTGAACAGACAGCTGTGCTGCTGGTGATTTTGTTGCGCCACTTCTTCTTCCCAGCTAAAGCACTAGGAAGTGGTGAAGGGCGGGCGATTTGGAGGACTGTCTTATGGAATTTTGACGTTCGAAAAGTGCTGATTCTCAGCCTAGTTTGAATAAATGACTTTTGATTGTGTAATACCCAATGAACATTTAATTTCACACTATAAAACCTGTATCACATCCTAACAAAAGTTCTATATTATGTTATAGTCCGCAGAAAATGGAAGCTCCTCAGGAGAATGGAAGCTATAGTTGATTTGGATCCGAGAACAGGTTATCACTCCTTGAATCAATCGGTTTAACAACAAAAAAACGAATGTGTGCGAACAATACAGTGAAGGCTGCCAAAACTACACCTCACTGCATACACGCTCACACGCACACACTTGCATAACAATCAAACTACACCTCACTAAAGGTGGGTTTACACGGGTCGATTTTCGCCGTGCGTCTAGTCGCTTCACAAATTGCCTCACGAAGCCGCTTTAAGTGAGATTTACACGGGTGACTAAAGCCGCACGATTATTGCCGCGCGGCGTAAATCGACCGTCTAAATGGCAATTCGGCTAGGTCGCAAGTGACTAAAGCTAAAGCGGCTTGGTGAGGTAATTTGTGAAGCGACTAGCCGCACGGCGAAAATCGACCCGTGTAAACCCACCTTTAGCTTTAGTCACTTGCGACCTAGCCGAATTGCCATTTAGACGGTCGATTTACGCCGCGCGGCAATAATCGTGCGGCTTTAGTCACCCTTGTAAACTCCACTTAAGTGCACACATGTTTAGGAAACCGGCCTCGCGCCACTCTTGACAGCGGTCTGTCTTATTTTTTTATTTGGTCTGAGTCAACATGTTTAGAAACAGTAGCTAACTTCTCCTCAAACTCATTATCTTTCAATAACCACAAACCTCACTTTCAAACCGATTCTAAACAACAATTCAACAAGAAAACCTTTCCAACAATAGTTTTACAACATTCTCGTCGCTCCCGCGCCCACACTCCTAATCTCTACCGTCCATTTTCCGATATCAAAAATAATAATCGTTTATTAGCCGGACCCCCTCTCACTCTGCTTGGTCGCCCCCCCCCCGCAACGCACGGAAACACACGAAGTTACGCGACGACATCCGACAGTAACCGATAGTGTCCAGTGAAAATATCCACGGCGAAACTGGTATGCTGGTAATAGGACTACTAGGAATTGTGAGGTGTGGATAAGAAGGGTAGGTACCTACTTTTATGGTTTGCATGAAATTTTTGGGATGTTGCTTCCTGTACCTTTAAGGTAAATTGGCGCGATATCGCGGGCGCGACAGGCAGCGCTATCCTTGTCACGCCCGCGATATCGCGCCTGTTTTTGAGAGCCTATACTAATCTGCTCAACAACGTAAAAACGCAATGAATGTTGTTAAACTGTCAAAATGAAAGGCATTGTCATTGTTAGTGTGTTATGCAATTATTTCGCTGCCGCTGGTTTACATATACATCCAAATGTTCTTTAAATAAAATATGGTAAGTGGTAGACGTATGGAAGTCCAACGAATAAAAACACAAACTCATCAGTGAACCTGTTGGCTACGGATGAAATAACATTAAATTTCAACACCATCAGTGTATCTTATAATTTATCCGCTGCCCAAAGAAAAAGGCATAAAAGTAGAATTTTTTTTTTTGGATTGAACTCAAGCAGTGTCCGTGGAGTTTTTTGCCCGTTCTTCTCCATAGGAACCTACTACGCTTTGGAATGGGCATCTAGCTTCCTAGCTTCATCTTTTTGACTGAGCGACCCCTTGACAATCCAAAAGTACATGTAACTAAATAAATGCTTTGAGTTTCAGTTGAGTTTGAGTTGAATGGTTTACAAAAGTAAAAGTACCTAAAGTCTGTTTTTAATCTCGTAGACTAATTTGTCATTTCAAGTGATTTTTCTTGGTGTTTTCAATTCGTAGTTTGATATTTGCACCTGTCAAATTACTCTAAAAGATTAAAAAACAGACTTTTTTAAATTATTATTTTTATTAGACTATTGTGTGTCCAACTGCTGGGCAAAGGCCTCCCCTTGTTCCTTCCAAATCTCTCTATTTTGTGCGATTTCTGGCCATGTTGGCCCGACTTTACCTAAATTAAAATTTTAGTTTCTTATCCACGCCTCTCGCGTCCCAACATTTCCTATTCACCGGTCGATATGTGTTACATTTAAATGACTATCGAGTGTGGTCTCTTTGTGTCATTTGTATTTTAACTTATGCGTATTATACTTTCTAATGGCGGCTCGCTGCGTTTATTAATTTTTACTCTTAATGCTTGTTGTAACATGTGTGCTGTCACTGTGGGTTTGTTGTTTGTGTATTTAGGAAAACCATAGACAATTGATTTACTGTGGCTTTTAGTATAAAACTTAAACCCAACTACGACAAAATCCGGAGCCACACTTATCTGTTTGATTTATGCCCTAACAACGTGTGACTCCGGATTTTTAATTTGTCTTTCTGTGATGTCTTGTTTATGCCTTTTTCGCTGACTTTTTGTCGTAGTTGGGTTTTAGTTTTATAACATTTATTTTTATTTAAGAAAATTTGGGGTAATAATATTTTTTTTTTAAATGTGCTAATTAAGCCCTTTCATTCGATACCCATCACAGCCTTATTAAAAAAAAATGTTGTTCATGTCTTTATGTCCTCTAGAGGGCGCCATATTGAATTTAATGTGACGTCACATACCCTATAACCAGCGGACGATTAAGACGCTTCCAACGATACTTCATTTGTCAAATTGTAACGAGTAGTTTAGAAGATATGAGGGAACACATGAACATACATACAAAATCATAACCCTCCTTTTTGCTTCGCCGAAGTCGGGTAAGAAATAGTCCAGCAGGAATGCTTTTGGCAGCATATTTGTCTCTTTGGTAATAATAAGCGCTCTGAAAAGTGTCTTCCCTACATCTCCGTTTTATGATTCACACTCAAAGCAAACGTTACAACTTCAATCTCCGAGAGGGAACAGCTTCGTTATAAGATTTCGTTCCAACCGACATTTTGTTCCTTCCGCCTTCCAATTCTAAATTTCTATGTAGATTGTAGATAGGTATGTAAAGTCAGGCAAATTAATTGTAAAGGCAGTACTGGGCGGCTGCTGTAGGTGCGGAAAAGCTCAAACGGCGAAAATATTCCAATCTTATTGGAAAAGAAAGAAACATTGTTTATTCTGTACAAACTAAACGCACATTAAATATTTTTTTTTTACAAAAAAAAAAAAACAACCAATCAATCTGCCTAGCCTTTCCCAACTATGTTGGGGTCGGCTTCCAGTCTAACCGGATGCAGCTGAATACCAGTATTTTACATGGAGCGACTGCCTATCTGACCTCCACAACCCAGTAACTGGGTAATACAATACCCCTTGGTAAGACTGGTAGTCAGACTTTCGGGCTTCTGACGACCTGTAACGGCTGCCCAAGATCCACGAATGACAGCCGGGACCAACGGCTTAACGTGCTTTCCGAAGCACGCACCCATCCACGGATCAACCCCGGCAAGTGTAGCTTAACCTCATGTCAATACATGAGGTTAAGCTACACTTGCGGCTGATATTACTTAGCCACGAGCCACGCAGCTCCTCTTTCTTTATGACTGATCATTAAATGAATGCCTTATGACCTGAACACTTGCATTCCTCAATAGGGTATGGATTAAGTGAATCACGCTAAGGTTCCGCGCACACTGTTACGTAACTCCAGCTAATAAGATTTGTCGCACAAAATACCGCTAAACAGAGTGGTGTCAGTCGCGTGGGTAGAGTGGCGGTGGGTTGCGGTTCGATTTCAAGGTGAAGCTGGAAGTTTTGTAAAATATAATAGATTTATGTTTATTGTTGCTGCAATTAAAGTTGGTGTAAGAAAATTTATTTCTATATATACATCTAGGTTGTAAAATAATAAGAAAATACATTATAAGTTAAATTAAATTAAACAATTTAAAAAACCCCGACAAAAACAAAGCATTTAATAAACGTTTTTTTTTTATAGCTAAGAACACTCTCGATCTAGTCACCTTTCAAACAAAACCAAAAAAATCAAAATCGGTTCAGCCGTTTGGCAGCTACGATGGCACAGACAGACACACAGATAGGCACACACGTTAAACTTATAACACGCCTCTTTTTCCGTCGAGGGTTAAAAAGAACTGAGTTCAATGATTTGGCATGTTAAAAGTTTCTTTTGGAAATAGGGAATATGCATGTATATTTTTAATATTTTTATTCGATAGTTTACATCGTCAAATAATAGTAAAAAAAAATTCGTTGGCAAAAAAGCAATTTAAAGTACTTAAAAAAAAAAAAAATATATCCAACCGATCGGGGCTATTTAAACGCCCTCCATTTGACGCGCTTGGTGTGGTGACGTCACCGTTCGTGAAAACAGAGAAGCAACTGTCAAGTCAACGTCAAACACTCCTTTTTCTATGAGCGTTTGACATTGACTTGACACTTGTTGATTGACTTGACATTGACATTTTGATTGTTATCCCGGATTGTTACGTCATATCCGCTCTGAGCCTTTTCAAGTATTTGAATTACCCACAGTTTTTTAGGACTTTTAAAAAATTAATTTCTCGCTCAAAAATAAATTTTATTCAAAAATATTGATGGAGACATAATTCTGAAGGAATAAAGTTTATAAAAAAAAAATTGACCCATATTTGAATCACATGCATATTCCCTATTAGGAGATTTTGTACAGTATTAAAGTCAAAGTCAAAGTCAAATAATTTATTTCAAATAGGCACATATATGGCACTTTTGAACGTCAAAACAAAGAAATAGAATTGATTCTAGTTGTATTCTGGTTTTGTCTTACTGAGGGGTAATTCGTCTTACCCAGTACCTAACAAGGTTAAGTAGGTCGGATAGGCAGTCGCTCCATGTAAAATCATGGTGTTGGCAGCCGACCCGTTATATAATTATTTATCCGACACACCATAATGTTGATGATGAGACTGGGACACAGGTTTCCTTTCTGTGAGAGGTAGTAGGCCGTAATCCACCACGCGGGCCCAGTGCGGGTTGGTAGATGTCACAATATGTCTTCAGAGTTTTGGTTCTAGGACATGCCTTAACTGACCTACGTTTCCTCACGATGTTATCCTTCACAGTTTTGAGAGCAGTGGTGATGAAATAAACACAAAGTGAAGTGCCGAGAATAAAACTAGCTTAAGTATTATTTCTTTATTTCATTTTCTATACACATAAATTATATTTTTAAATATTAGACTTAAAAATATATTAATAGTAGCCCACCGGTATCGGGAACAGGGTCTAAGCTACCGGTGGTCAGGGCTCCAGAGAGAGGAACCTCCTAACAATGCGAGCCGTGTCCAGGAGTACCGCTTTCTGAATCAAGCCCTTAATCCAGCTACCCAACGAGAGCCTCCATACGTGTTGGTCGAGGCTCTTGGCAATTAAGCCATCTATTATTTATTAACAATATAATAGATAATAACAATGTTATTATCTTATCTATATCCTGACATATTATAAAACAAAGTCCTCCGACGTGTCTGTCTGTCTGTTCGCGATAAACTCAAAAACTTCTGCACCGATTTTCATGTTGTTTTCACCAATGGATAGAGTGATTTTCGAGGAAAGTTTTAGTATATAATAACCGACACCCACGCGGGCAAAGCCGCGGGCTGACAGCTAGTTTATTATATTATTAATACCTTTCCAAATAAATGAACGTTCCACCTTCACCAAAGTTATGTAAAATGACGTTCCGTAAACAGAGCGTCACAATTAGCAAGTGAAGCTACTAGAATGTTCGGTTAGTCGCGAAATAAATTGACTTAGTGGAAGCCGTAGCAGCGCAATGCGCCTGCACTGTTTACCTTAAACATTACCTAATGTGCAGGCAAGGGATTGTGTGACGTGCACGGCGAAAACTATTTCAATTGTTTACCTATCCAAATACTAATATTATAAATTCGAAAGTAACTCTATCTGTCTGTCTGTATGTTACCTTTCCACGCCTAAACCACTGAACGGATTTCGGCAAAATTTGGCAAGGAGATAGATGGAATCCTGGGGAAGGACATAGGGTACTTTTTATCGACATCCCGCGCGGGCGAAGCTTCGGGCGGAAGCTAGTAATTAAATAAATAATATGGGGCTCTCATTCCGCGGCTGGGTCAAGGGCTTGATTCAGAAAGCAGTACTCCTGGACACGGCACGCATAGTGAGGAGGTTCGTCTCTCTAGAGCCCTGACCACCGGCAGCTTGGGCCCTGATCCAGATGCCGATGGGCTACAATTTTTAATGTTTTTTTATAAAAATACTAGCTAATGCCCGCGGCGATATGTATTATTATATCGGTCGATGTCGATTGTAGTATATAATAACGATTTTCATGCTGTTTTCACCAATGGATAGAGTGCTATCCATTGGTGAAAACAGCATGAAAATCGTTTCAATCGTTTTAAGTTTATCGCGAACAGTCAGACATATAGACGCAGCGGAGGACTTTGTTTTATAATTACGTAGGTATTCAATATGAAATAAATGAGAAAAAAAAAATTATATCGACATTATTAGTGTTAACATTTTGAAACAGAAACATCTAGTAAATCTATTTGGTGCATAAATCGCGGCATCCTGCCCCAATCGTCGTGTCACGTGTCACCAGACGAGTTTATTAGTAGTGATGTAATTCAGTGCTTATTTACTCATTGAATCAGTCTGGCTTTTACGAACCAGCAGGCGTAGCATGGCGCTTTCTATCTCTACGAAGAATAGACATAGCTTTTTCTATACAAATTGACAGTTCGTTTCTTCATTTTTGACATCCTCCGTAGAAATCTTTCTACAATCTGTCATTTTGTCTTTCATTTCTAACGATCTTTGTCTAGGTTTTTTTATAGGTAGACTATTTCGGAAGAAAGTTTTCTATCCTTACTGTCAAAATCACATTGACAACCGATAAATCCTATGATAAAACAAAGAATTCTGAGTCGAATTATGTAAAAGAGTGAATTTCGTAAAAAGTGCAGTTGACTCTTTCTATTTTGCTGCCGTCTCGTACTGTATACAAGAAACGTCATTTTTGTCTACTTTTCCGGTGGCAAAACGGTGCTCATGCTACGCCTGCTGAGGGCCAAGACAAAGTGACATTCTATCAGCGATAATGGAAAAGGCAAAAATGTATAGGACTGACATAAGCCATCGAAAAGCTTATGTCAATCCTGTTGAAAGCCGATGTAGAAATACGAAACGCTTTCGAAGCGATTGTCACTTGTCTAGGCCTTCTGGTGTCTTGGAAGCAGATTGTAATTCTACAACCTTATTTTTTGTTTATGCTAAAACCGAAAAGAGGTCATTGTACTCATCATTTTTAACAACTTTTTCTATGGGACCAACTTTGAAATCGCGAAAAAAAAATCAGCTGTTCCATACATTTTGTCGATATAAGTGAACACAAATGTAGGGAACAGCTGATTTTTTTTTCGCGATTTCAAGGTTGGTCCCATCCCCTCAAATACACCGAAAAAACACGTTTCTTGCAAAACACCTTGTCTTGCAAGAAACGTGTTTTTTCGGTTATTTTTTGTTAAATATTGTACGGTAGTACGAAACCTCTTGTTGGCGAGTCTTTGGATCAAAAGATGTTTGAGTATCTTTCCCTTCTTCTTCTCTTCTTTCTTTCCCCAAAATTGTTAGTAACAATAGGTAGGTACTATTACAAGAGCAGAAATTCGTCGTCTACGTCCCATCCCTATTTATTAGGGCAATGTGGGCGCCAGACGATTGCAACATTCCAGCCAAATTGGCGAGTCGTCACAACACTATTTTTAGTCTGGCAATATAAATTGCTCGGTATTAGTTCTCAAGGAGCTTCCTACCTTGACGACATGGGTTTGGTTTCTTTAAATTGCTTATTTCATATTAATAGTTCACTACTTATTACATTGCTGACATATTGCGCATTATTCTCAACCAAAAATGACTCATTATGCTTTATTAAGGTAGTTTTGTTAATGATAAATTGCTTGTTGAAAATATTAGAATGGTAGGCCTTGGTCCCAGCAGTGGGAATTTAACATCATAGGCTGATTATGTATGTGGGGAATGGTAGGGCAAATAAAATTCAGTCGTTATCCATCCTTACATATTATAAAACAAAGTCCTCCGCCGCGTCTGTCTGTCGTCCTGTTCGCGATTAACTCAAAAACTACTGCGCCGTTTTTCATGCTGTTTTCGCCAATGGATAGAGTGGTTCTCGTGGAAGGTTTTAGTATATAATAACCAACATCCACGCGTGCGAAGCCGCAGGCATCAGCTAGGCTATAGATAAAGCTATATCTATTATTTAAAATACATAAAAGTAAAGTAAAAGTAAAGTACTGTCTTGGCTCATCAGTATATTATGTACGGGCTCGTTCAGCCAAAAAAAAACCTAGTTTACTACTCAAAACTAATTTTAGCAAATCTTTAGATGGTGAATGTTGTTACATAAAAATAGTCGGAGTCACAGCTTTCTCCCTGAAGACAACCCACACAGAATTAAGATCTTGCCACAGAGAAAATATAAAATGGAGTGTTAATTTATGAAAAATTATGGGATACAAATTGTGTAAGTTCATTCTTTTAATTACTTAATTTGTACTAAAAAGCGAAAGTAACTCTGTCTGCTGTTCACGCAATAACGACTAAAAATAAAATTCGATAAAATTTGGTACACAAGTACCAAGACCTGGTAACCCAGATGATGCTCTATGCGGACGCTTGCCCATAAATAAGTCATCTATTCACCCCAGATCTATAGACCTCACTTTGCACGTACTTTAGCTAAGCGTTACCTGCCACGGTCGTATAACTGTCAAACTTGAAGTGCAAGTTAGAGATGGGAACATGTCTAAACCATGACGTGTGCTCTCTCTCGCTCACTCCCAGGCTACTTAGCAATATGTTCTCCATCACGATACAAGATCATTTATTTGTCCACAACAAGAGTATACACACACATGGCATGCCAGATACATACATACATTCAAAAATTAAACTCACGCGTTCTTCCAATGGAGGTAGGCAGAAACTACAGAACACCACCTGCTACGATCCTCACATACTCCTTCTGCTTCAATGCAAAATGTTACAATAAAAATGAAAATGACCATTTATGCCCTCATCAGGTTCAGCCAATTCATATTTTTAAGTATCCTTCATTTATTCAAACTAGATCTAAGATAATAGTCCTAGAGTAAATCAAAGGCTATGTTTAAAATTGAATAAAAATAAATATTATTTGTAGATCATGTAGGTTACATTATCGATTTAAGGGCGACAATAAGTGAAAGATTACAGACCATTTCGTTCATTCGGTCAATATCACATACATATTTGCCATCGATTGCAATGAGCACTCCATTCCTTACTTCTCCGTGGTTCATCAGATTTCGCCGCGACAGTCATACAGCCCACTATCCACTGACTATCCCAATTGGAAACGACGCAAATACGAAAGTACGCTTATTTGTTATTGAATCACAAGTTAGTCACGACGGAATAAAACTGTGAATTGTTTTGGTTGAACTCTTTAAGTCATTGTCATAGGATATACAATTGCTTGACAATATTAGAAAATCTAGGATTTACATACCTTTTCACCATAGACCATCCCCAACAGACGGAGCGCTCCAAAGGAAAATAGGAATCAGAATCAGAATTAGAAATCATTTATTTGCAAAGAATGTTGGTAACAAAACATTGTTTTGGAGGTGTAAAAAAAATAAAAACACAAGGATCCAGTACATTCTACCGAATGGCATGCAACATTAAGCATTAAAATAATCATAATTATTACAAATCTATATGTCAGGTAATCAACTTTTCTTGAAATTTAAACTTACTATCAAAATAATAGTCATAGTAGGTAAATATAATTAGAATAAAACAAACTAAATATTATTGAGAAATGTCATATGGTGATGTCATTTAAAAACTCACTGACAGCGTAATAGCATTTTTCAACTAGTAGTTTCGTTAATTTCTTTTTGAAAGAATTGATTGGGTTAGTTTGATTAAAAAAATATCCGTACGTTGATGACGAAGACGTGCAGGAATCAACCAATGACAATGGTTGAAATCATCATCGTGTCTCCTCTCGTCTCGTCTGTGATTGGACGATTCCTCCAGGTCTCCGCTCAGCTCCGCTGGTCTCCGCTTCAGTGAAAACGCACCCTAAATCCCAAACAGTCACGAGTAGGTATAAATACTATATTTTTTTTTTTTATGTGCAATTTATGCCCATCAAATCCTTATGAAAGGCATTCCACACACTATCAAAATGATAAATCGGAAGTAGGTATGTAGGCAACCTAAACGCTGCGGGAAGCGTCGGTCGCGCGACTAATTGGGCGCTAGTGTCGCGACTTTCTCTTGTCAGGTGACCATGTTGGCGGAGGCTGTGAGACTGTCCTGTTATGAAATAATAATAAAAAGTGATTCTAAGGATTCATGTATAAGACGCCGGAGCCGCACCGGTACCAGACCGCACCGGCGGCGCCGGACAGCAGGATGATAAAAATCTGAATAATTTCAGGATAAGTGTAAAATGTACGCTGCACCGGTGCGGCTCCGGCGTCATGTAAGTACAGGAAGTCTAAAGGTTATATTTTCAGCGGTATTATGGACAAACATTCGCTGCAACCATGAATACGGAATATGCATGTATTTTTTTAATATTTTTATTCGATAGTTTGCATCGTCAAATAATAGTGAAAAATAATTCGACGGCAAAAAAGCAATTTAAAGTAGTTAAAAAAAAATCTTTAAAAATATCCAACCGATCCGGGCTATTTAAACGCCCTGCATTTTGCGCGCTTGGTGTGGTGACGTCACAGTCCGTGAAAACAGCAACTGTCAAGTCAACGTCACACACTCCTTTTTATATGAGCGTTTGACATTGACTTGACACTTGTTGATTGACTTGACATTGACATTTTGATTGTTATCCCGGACTGTTACGTCACATCCGCTCTTAGCCTTTTCAAGTATTTGAATTACCCACAGTTTTTTGGGACTTTAAAAAAATTAATTTCTCGCTCAAAAAGAAATTTTATTCAAAAATATTGATGGAGGCATAATTCTGAAGTAACATAGTTTATAAAAAAAAATATTTGACCCATATTTGAATCACATGCATATTATAAATAAATAGATTGTACTTTTTGTCGCTCTCTAGCGCACTTTTGTTTTTGGTATATTCGAACCCGTCGACTTTTTGTTTCGCCAAACAACTATGAGGCTGATAGCACATCTCCGCCGCGAAACCATAGCAGTGAAACCGCAGTAGTTCAATTCAACAGACTCGAGTCATGTTCTGCAGGCTGAGGTGTGCTATGCTATTAAGGATCGCGGTGATCGTGCAACAATCGAAGTCGAAAGTCAAAGTCAAATAATTTACTTCAGTAAGACACATGAAAGGCACTTTTGAACATCAAAATTTACAAAAAAATAGAATTGATTCTAGTCGCCCCTTCCAAAACGTAGATTAGAAAGGTAGATTTTCGTACTTATGGAGAAGAATGGGCTTATGGACATCACCTGACTGTGACAGCAGGTGAATATAATTATTATTTAGTGATTAAGTAGTTGTTTTACTATTCTGAATGGATTAAATAAATATATATTAAGTAGTTGGTGATATTTTGTTCTGAGAAATTATTCTGAAAAAGGCTTTACTGGCTCAATATCTCTTGGGGGAAGTTTTCTTGAAAAGAACAAACAACTATTTATTTATTACATTTGGAATTAAGGAAAATTAAATTAAAAAACAACAGCTGCATAGTGGTTTAGTCTTAAAGTCTTTAGATATGAATAATTGTGGTATCTAATTAGGTACCAAGTTCGAATATGACTTGTCATAACTAACTATTAAAAACAATGGAAATATATCTAGCACATTCTAGTAATTAATTATTTTAAAAGCGGTTACAAATTAGGCAAGAGCCTTTATCTTGAGGAAAATGGTTAAACAATAGCACCATTGTGCCAAAGTTCAATTAATAGTTGTTTGTCTGTCAGTATTGAATATTTAAATAATGCTAAAATTATTGATTTTATGTATCTACCTATATCAACCTGCTTAGCCTTTTCCCAACTATGTTGGGGTCGGCTTCCAGTCTAACCGGATGCAGCTGAATACCAGTATTATACATAGAGCGACTGTCTATCGGACCTTCACAACACAGTAACCGGGTAATACGATACCCCTTGGTAAGACTGGTTGTCAGACTTTCCGGCTTCTGACGACCCGTAACGACTGTCAAAGATTCACGAATGACAGCCGGGACCAACGGCTTATGTAAGTAGCTAGTTATGGCTACTTATGTAAGTGCCATCACTTAAATAGTAATGTCAATCGGAACAACTGTTAATCAAAGAAGTGACTATCATGCGCCTGCACATAATACTTTAGCAATTGATCCAGAAAACGAAACTTACTCGGTCTCTCTGCCTCGTTAATCTAGTGGTCGCAAGCGCTTCTGCTGAGCATGAGGTCCTGGGTTCGATTCCCAGGTCGGACAAACTGTTATTGAGTATTTCCTTAAGGGATTTCTCAACCAGCCCGGAGTCCGAATTTGTGCCCGGTTGATGGCAATAAACACAAGTTTAAGTCCCATGTAATAAGGGGCGAGCCCTACATTGGACTTAAACTTGTGTAGGCCCCTTAAAGGCTTCCACAAAAAGGCGCGATATGGCGGGCGCGACGAGGGTAGGCCTGTTGCACCCGGAATATCTCGCCTGTTTGAGCCTTAAATCGGCAGGGAACATATCTGGTGAAATGCGGGTGAACCTACTATACTATCTAACCCGTCGAGGATCACAGGCGTGCTGTTATCCGAAAGGGATACCGGGACCCTTGCAACAGGCAACTGAAGGAACACGGGTGGGTTTTAGTCAGTAAGAGTCTGACACGCCCTTCCGCTCCGCCCAGAGCGGGAGAAGTCATTTGATGATTTCCCACCCAAAAAAAAAAAAAAGGTGTGCTGTTATGTTGATACAATACAATACAAGAAAAGTAGAATACAATACACATAGAAATACCTAAATAATGGTCACTCACTCTCATAGAGTACCTTCTAGGTTAAAAATTTACAAATGTTTATAAATTTTAGGACAGTCTCCAATAATACAAAAATCACGGAGTCACTACTACCCGGTGACACAATAATCGTGACCCCTGGACATTCCGCACACAGCTTTATGTTGACACACTATTATAATAACGGAATATAATGTGCTGTAAATGTACATACGGCTTTATTGTGAGAACGGGTCGCTAATTCTTCACTGACATATCTAATTATTGCTAATTATGGGATTATTCAGTGGATTCTTTCGAAGGTAGCTTTTCTTAGGACCACTGAGCATACTGTTAGTACCTACTTACCTATTGTAGGTACGGGTAAGAATTCACTTTATTTATTGATTGGTTTGGCCTAACAGGGTGTTTCATCCGTTTGGCGATAGATGGCGCTGTCAACAGTTTCTTTATGTCAACTGTCGGTCTACTTTTCTTTAGTACCTATGTTTTTTTAATGAATCGGATTGGGTTCTCTATATAAACGGTAAAAACCTGTAGGTTTATATACCTAACTAATAACCTAACGTAATTTCATAAAGTTAGGTAGGTCCTATTATTAATTAGAGCTAGGTATATTATTTTAAAATAGCCGAGATGAGAGCAGTGGTGACCCAGTGGTAATGGCCCCGATTTACGAGTTGTAGGTCGTGGGTTCGAACTCAGGTAGGCGCATTACTTTGAGTAATTTATTTCATCACCACTGCTCCTAAAACGGTGAAGGAAAACATCGTGATGAAACCGGCATGTCCTAGAACCAAAAGTTCGAAGAAATGTGGCATCTACCAACCTGCACTAGGCCCACGTGGTGGATTACGGCCCACTCCCTCTTACATAGAGGAGGCCTGTGTCCCAGCTGTGGGAACATAGATACATTGGAGTCAGTCCCTTTTGTGTAGTAATCTCCTGTCTAAATTCCACATAACACATTTTTTTTGTCAAAAACACACGAAATATTATCTCGAAACAAAACTAAGTTGGAAAACTAGTGCTGTATGTACAGTCAGCAACGAAAAATGCGTGGTGTCGCCGTGCGACACTGACGTACCGCGATAATTAGTCTTAAAAATTGCGCGCCCACTGTACTAGTACACTGGCGGACGTGGTGAAGGGGACAGGATTAAATTTTTGTTTGAGGAAGATAGTTTAGTTTAGTTCAGTTAAACATAGGATCTATTGAAGTTGGTAGGGTTTTTATGGCATTGTAATTGAGAATTGTTAAAAATTCTGTTGTTCTTTATAGGATAAAGATAACTAATTTATTTATTGTAGGTACCTAACATGTAGCATACAAGTTTTGCAAACGTGTGCGTTTTCGCGTTTTCTTTGACAAACAGATTGCATAGATTGTTAGACGAAACAGTCAGTTTAAATACGATCAACAATACGTAGGGGGAGGCACCTAATGAATTTTATTTAGTACAACTTGCATAGGCACTGTATCGTTAATTTGATAAAAGTGAAGGCCTACTTAATACTTAGCTCTAGTACCTATATTGAAAAATCCCATTGGGTAGCCAAACATTTTTACAGATTAAGATTACAGAATTCGTGTTACAAAAAATACTTCTGACATTATCTGATCAACTCTCTATATACTTATATAGGTACTTACACTACACTAGTTTAGAGGTAATGAGGAACAAGAACAAGGTGGAAAGTTTTTCATCCTCCATAGAATAGGGAGGATCCTCCGATCAGACGGCCGTTGTGTCTGGAGGGATACTGCCCGATGATTGTAGGTATGTATATAATTATGCTAGTCGTGGGTCGAACTTTGCTTGCGCGATGCAGGATTTTGCTTGACATCAGTGTGATGCGTAGTTCGCATTTGGCGTTGTAGATGCCCCCACACTAGAAAAAATCGTGTTCCCTTAACTTTGTCCTCAAGTGTACACTTCAGTGCACTAAATTGTAGCCCCGTTGTGTAGGGTCTGCTATGTGTCCGTTCTTAAAGCTATCTCGCTCTGGGGTGAGACCATTTCACTAATTATTTATTTAATAAGTACCAAGCATAATTCTATTGGTTTATGGGACTAAGTAATTTTAAGTGTTCTAGGTAGGAAGGAACAGCCAGACACCAAGAGAGTGAAAAAAAATGCAATGATTCTTAATGATAGGTACTTAGTAATTATAATCTTAATCGTTAGGCGGTTGGATCAAGGGCCTGATTCAGAAGGCAGTACTCCTTGATACGGCTCGCATTGTGAGGAGGTTCCTGTCTCTGCAGCCCTAACCACCGGTAGCTTGGACCCTGGTCCCGACACCGGCGGATTCCTATTTTTTATATTTTTAAATGTTTTTTTTAGGTTTTTATAAAAATATTTAAAAATGTAAATATATAAGAAACTTAATAAATAAACGAAATCTTAATCCTATTTAGAGACAGCACTTGGGAAATTTTAAATCCTAACTCCTATCTAATACCTACGAACCTATTATAAATGCGAAAGTGAGTTTGCTACGCTTTCCGCTAAAACGGCTGAACAGAGGCCCTAGACAAAGTGACATTCTATCAGCGATAAGAAAGAAAAGGCAAAATTGTATAGGACCGACATAAGCTATCGAAAAGCTTATGTCAATCCTGTTGAAAGTCGTTGTAGAAATACAAAACGCTTTCGAAGCGATTGTCACTCGTCTAGGACCTCTAGATTTGGATGATTTTTGGCACATGTGAAGATTATGGCCTGTATTAGGACTTAGGATACTTTTATACCGATATTACCACGGGATCGAGACTTACGCGGGGCGCAGCTAATATTTAAAATAAAAGCAAAAATGTTAAAAGTAGGTGGTCACCAAGTACCTACCTTTGTTCTATTGACAGTTACAAAAAAAATAAGAAGCCTAGGTAGGTATTCCTATCTAGCCTACAATTTCATTGTCCCAGTTGTAATTGTCAAGCATTGTAATGATTATCAATTTGATTGTTGACGCTTCCATTTCCTCACAATCTTTTCCTTGACCGTTATTTCTAAACAACTTCTTATTGACGTCGAAACGTGAATATAAATCATCAATTAAAACTAAATTAAAATAACCTTGCAACTTAATAACGTAGATACTTAAACATAATCATTGTATACAAAGCAATTTACATAAATATATTTGAATAAACACATACATATTTAATCACCGAAAACCAAACAAAATAAATTATTCACCACCATTCACACTTGACACTTATTCACTAAATGCTAATGGGCATGGCACACACACACACACACCCCACCCAACGCACACACACACACTCTCTTTATACGCACGACAGTGTAATGTAACCTTCAGATACGGGCGCGTCAATGTGTGCGTCTAACCCGTTTAAAAATTTCGTCCACTCAAGCGCATCTTCGAAATTTGGGCGTTTCCCATTGGTTGTTGTATTGTTAGAAAAAATTAGAAGGTTACTGCGACGCTCTGTGAGTGGTCGATTTTTTTTGGCTGCCGCTGATAAAGTGATAAATTGGTTTCGTTGGTTGGATCTATTTTTAGATAGTGATGTGTACTATTGGTAGTTTTATTCGTTCTACCTATGTGTCTGTGTATATTTATGTGTAATTCATAATAAATTACTGTATTTTTTAATTTATAATAAATTACTGTACAGTATTTTGTGTGGAACATTTTATAATATTCATTTATTCTGCTTTAAAAGAAAAATAGCTTGGCTTTTAATTTTGTTTTATTAAATATTTTAATCAAAATTCGACATAATTGTATGTATTGTATTGTATGTAGGTACAGCTTGGCAAAAAAGAGTTTGGAAAAAATGAGGGCGCCACTACCGCATATAGGTCACTTCAAATGGGAAATAAGTAAAAGAATTTAAACAAATCGTTAAAAACGCTGCTTGTACTGACTCAAAAACCTACTAACACGTGTCGGCAAAGTAGTGCCAACATCATAGGTCTGCATTACCTAAGTTAAATATTTAGTTTCATCTGTCACCGCATCATACTCTTTTTTGCCAAGCTGTATGTTCCAGTTTTCATATTTCAAACGACTGCAGACTTACATGGAAACCCTGGGCGTCGGGAATCCCAGGCGGATTCCCGGCCACCATAGGCGCGGGCTTGCGGACGGCGAGCAATGGGTAGCTCGCCGTCCGATAAGGACCAGGCCCGGGTCGATGGCGCGTCGTGTTCCACGCGCGCCTCAAAGAGATGTCAGCACACCTGACGGGGTCCGTTAGGACCAATGCCTGCCAGGGTTGCGGAATAGTCCGAAAGGGATACCGGGACCCTGGCAACAGGCAACTGAAGGAACACGGGTGGGTTTTAGTCAGTAAGAGTCTGACACGCCCTTCCGCTCCGCCCAGACCGGGAGCAGTCATTTGATCATTTCACAACCAAAAAAAAAAAAAAAAGACTTAGGTACATGGAACAAAACTAAAAGATCAAATGTACAAAAAATACTATAGGTAGGTACAACACCATCTTAATCATATCAACCAAAACATTAAAAACACAAACCCAATCCTAAAAAAACTACCAAAATGGATGCCTCTAGCCAATCACAGACCTCCATATTCTAATCTGGACCCTAATTTAAAAAACACATAAATCTCACACACGTTTCTATTGTGCGTCTAACATAGGTAGGGCCCCCCACTCCCGCGCATCCGAAATTTGAACCGCGTTAGACGATTGGTCGCCGCCATCTTGTTTTTTTTCCTTTATAACCTGCTAGACGGACCGGACTCGTTACATTCTTTATTTTTATGCTTTTATTATAAGATGGCTGCCATAAAAGATTAGTTTTCTTGACGGTGCTTCATATTTTTATGGGAATGAATTATTTAGACGGTTTTATGAAATTAAATTGAGGTTCATGGGATGATTCTGTACCGAAAACCTTTAAAAAAGTAAAAGTTCGACATTCATTATGACTCTTTTATTGAATGTCGAACGTTTTCGCCATGGCTGTAAAACTTATTTTGTCAAAAATAACCTACAACGTGTCAATTTTTTCTATAACTATAACATTTCATATAGGTACCTATCTAAGTTAACCTGTCCCACAAAAAGTTAGGTGCCCCATAATCTATAAGTATGTAGATACCTACTAATACAGCTCTGCCTACCCATTTGGAGAAAACAAGCGTGACGTTATGTGTATTACTTACCAAGCATAATATAATGTCAAAATTATTGAGGAAGGAAATGACGGCCAGAATAAAATTAACCCCAAAACGCTGTCATTACAGAAGTTACTCAAGTGTGACCGTTTAGCCGAATTGTACGCACACTTTTGTACCCAGACGACTTTACGCACACAAAGTTAATTGTATCTGTACACGAAGTAATGGGGAGGTTACAAATTGGGGTTATTGGTCGGCGAACGTGAATTCGGTCGCAAAAGATGCTGTAACCTTTTTGAAGTGAAAACTTCTTTACAGTTCTTACTTCGATTTTTTTAGGGAGTAAACTTATAGATTCGCGTCAGTGATATGTACGCGCCGTAGTGCGCTACTGTAGATAATAGATGGCGTTAATTCCAGTTTCGGGTTTTCACTTTCCTCATGCCTATATTTTTTTGTAACAATTTTAGTGCGAATTTCACCAATGACGCTGAACGCGATCAGTACATCTTAACCGCGTTCAAGTGCTGTCAGTGTCAATATTCCAAAAAAAAACATGACACTGACAGCTCATAAACGTGGTTTCTGTGCTGATTTCGTTCAGTTTTAAATCGTTTCCTGCTAATGACTTTAGGCGCAAAAGCTCTAACGGCGAATTTCAACGATGAAACAGAACGCGATCAAATCATACCACCTCTTACTTCTGAACAAATTATTTTTACACAATTCCCCAATGAAAACCCAACATCCAAATAATTCCGAATAATTCTCGGAACCCCCGACGTGTGTACCCGCCACACGCACACAGAGAGCCCCCAATTCGCATTCGGTCCGCGCACAACACAGTTTCCGCGGTGGCGAGGGCAATGACCCCTCGTTTTGGAGGGCGCCTCTGACGTCACAACACTGACCTGCCACAACGACCTTGAAGCGAATTCGGTTGTCCCCGTTCTGTGAAATTGTGACGGATGTGGCGAATTCGTAAATGGAATACGCATTTCGGCGGTGAAAGTAATTTGAATTTGAATCTGTTGCGTTCGGAGCTTTGTTGGGTTTGTAATTTTTTGTTTTCTTTTATTTATCTTTTGTTTGAGATTCGAATTTGATGTTGCAGCTTTTATATTATTGATCGATTATTTAGGTTAGGTTAGGCGTCTAGGTTATAGAAAAGTTGCTTTTTTTGAATTATTGGTTTTGTAACTCGCTTTTAAATTTAAGCCTTCCAACAAAGGACTTGAAGGAATTAGTTACCTAGTAGTTACGATCTCATAAAACTGAGATTTTCAGTCAATCTATGAAAGTTATTTCAGTTTAATAACTGTAACTAATCAAACGGAGCCAACGCCTTGAAAACAAACCGTTATTTACAGGAATACCTGAAACCTTTATCGGAAAGGGTCAGTGACTCTGCGATAACGTGCAATATTTGTGCAACAATAACTAAATATTTTTAACTCAATAGCAGTTCCACGTAAATTATCGAAGCATTTTCCTTTTGCAATGTACCTACTAGTTTTGAAATTCGAAGTTTGAATGAAATAAATGAATGCGGTATTTTGGTATCGACGCCATTTTTGATATTTTGATTTTGGAATCGCCGCCGCCGTGTCAAAGAATGTGTTTCTGTAGTGCTTTGAAAGCTTTTCCAAATTTAAATCTGTGTCAAATTCTTATGATTGGTTTGTGATTGGTTGATCAAAAAGAGCACCCAATCATTATGAGACTTGACAAATGGATTAGATTTACTTATCTAAATTCATAGAGTTATAGGACTTATAGGTACCTACATACCTACTTACCTAAATGTCAACCTACAGATTTTGAGCATTTCCCAGATCAGTGCGTTAAGTAGAGGTATGTACCTAAGTACTTGACTACTTTAGTTGTACTAAAAATAACATAGATGCATAATTATTATTATTTTGTTTACCTATAGTAAGATCACTTTTGCGAAAGATCGATCTTTGCAGATGTGTACTTACTTACCTACCTAAATCTTGTGTATTAATAGACATTTTAAGGGAGGCAATTTTGATTGGCTTTTAAAGTTATTTTCAATAAAAATGGACGCATTAGCTATAAATTTCCTACTATAGGTACAAACGAAGGGGTGCTGTTATTTGAACAATAATACCTAATAATAAACCATAATGTGATTTATTATTATTTATGTATTGTTGTTGCAGCAAATTTTAAATAAACTGTATGCTAAATATTATTTACCTTATAATTTATTTAAAATTTGCTGCGTTGACAACTCACTATGTTAATCTCAGACAAACATGGCCATCTGTAAAAGTAAAAAAAACAAAAAATTAATTAAAATGCAAACAGTTTTATCACAAAATCTCCAGTCTACACCAATTTGTCATACGCCAGACAGAGACAGCTTTATGTATGATAAGACGGGTGTGAAAGAGACAGATGCATACAAAAAGAGTCGTGAATCAGCCGAGTGCATTGAACTTGGATTTGATGATGCATCGCGACACATACGTACAGACATCGACACACATTTATATATAGATGATGTATGGTTTGCAATAATGGCAGTGAGGCTATAGAATTTTTTTTTGACAACATCTGAAAATGAAAATGTTACTTTGGACTTTAATAAAGTGAAGATCACTCGCAGTAGTAACTACGTCATACGTCGTTGTTCTTAGTTTGTCAAACATCTCAAGTTTACATATAATAAGTTCTAAAGAAATCCTGGACCGGCCATTGGCTAACTACAGGATATTCTCCTCTATTTTTCCCAAAGACACATTTTAAATTAGGAATGTGTTTTGTTTCGTCTTTTGTTTCAGCGCTAAATCATTGATTTTAAACAGGGAACCCATAAGCTCGTCCCCTTATAGGCACGGTATTTCCATAGAGATACTTCGATATCGGTACAATTTGGTAGCGTTACTTAGTAGCATAACATAATAATAACGTTAAAATTTTTGGTAAAAATTACCGGTATTTTTAATGTTATTGTAAAAATAGCGGTAAAAAATTATCGGTATTATTTTGTTATTTTATGCGACGTTGCCAGCCTGTCTCAAAGGCGGCCGCGGCCGGCGTGCGCGCGCGCCCCTCTCACTCTCACACGCTGTCGGCGCTGTTGCCATTTCGTTTGTCGTCTTCATATCTCTCACCGCTCACGGCAGTCGTACGCGCTTACAAAACACGGTGGACCAACCAACCAAGTATATTCTCAAGTACAAGCACAACACAGAATAGCAATGATAAGATAATATCTATTAAACGCGCAAATAGTCGTACGGCAGTCTTAGCGTCGATGCAATCTGACATTCTTTTGCGATTGGACGATAGCGACGGTAACAAAACTAATTATAACGATAAAATTATCGTTACCTTAGATTTTAACGTTACGTATGTTTAACGGTAGAATGTGCCAGATATAACGTTAAATAATATAACGTTATTTATTAGTTAACGATACCTGCATCAGAAGGCTGTAACGATACCATATTTTTAACGGTATTTCAAGCCCTGCTTATAGGTATGATTTAGTTAGTGGACACACACACCGGTTAACCCTATTTCCTCGGAACTACTTTAATGTCTCGACCTTCGTAATATTAGTGTATTAGTATTATTGTATTAGTTTAGGTATATTATTATTATTGCCTACGTAATGAAAAAACTCAAAAACTACAGCGCCGATCTCAAAAATTCTTTCACCATTAGAAAGCTACATTCACCCTGAGTAACATAGGCTATATAATTTATAAAGATTACACGCGGGCGAAGCCGCTGGCGGCATCTAGTTTATTATACATTGTAACAGCGAATCAATTTTCACGCCTCCCTTTTACGACCTAGGCCAAATATTTTTCGATATTTGGATAGCTCATGAATGACCGAAAGAGGTGCAACAAAAAATAAGTATGAACTAAAAAAAAACGCGGGTTAAAGCTAGTGTTAAACAAATCAATAAATAACTTATGACTAACTAGCTGCGCCCCGTGGTTTCACCCGCGTAAGTCTCGATCCCGTGGGAATATCGGGATAAAAAGTATTCTATGTCCTATTCCAGGTCATGGTCTACCCCTGTGCCAAATTTCATCCAAATCCGTTCAGCCGTTCACGCGTGATGGCGTGACCAAGGGAAATAGGGATTCATTTTTATAAATATAGATTAGTACCAAACTGCCAGACACTTTTCTTGCTACCACTACATATTTAGCCACTATCAGAGACTCGCGTTACTGACCTGCACAATGTCGCGTCAACGTTGCGCCACAGGCCACACGTGGTACCGTTTCAAGGCTTTTTAGGCACGTACCTACCTACATAAACAATTTGTTATCATCACGTTTGGTACACCTTTTGGTAATTCATTAATTAGGTATTAAGATAACAACAGAAAGTGTCCGAAAGTCTGACACCCAGTCTTACCAAGGGGTATCGTATGACCCAGTTACTGGGTTGTGGAGGTCAGATAGGCAATCGCTCCATGTAAAATACTGGTATTCAGCTGCATCTGGTTAGACTAGAAGCTGACCCCAATATAGTTGGAAAAGGCTAGGCAGATTGATTGATTGAGGTATTAACATAACGGACGATGAGATGAGAGTGAGGGAAGAGAATATCTCGCGCCGAAGGCTAGTCTCCGTTGAGATTGGCCGCCGTGGCCGAAATACGTTCTGGAGGACTATATATAAGATAATGTTGAAGATCACGTGGTGTTTTGTTTGTAATTTTTGCGTAGAACTCTTTTTACAGTTCTGAGTGAGCAAGCGTTTGTTTGTTCGCTCGGTGAATCCACAAATGGTTCTTCTTAAAAACTAAACGAACGAGTGCATCGCCCATAAGAACTTAAGCCTGGTGCAATCTGGCGCGATAACGCGGGCGCGACAGGCAGCTGTTTATGGGAAGCTTTATTCAAGCTGATGTCTTCATTATCATTTCAGCCGATAGACGTCCACTGCTGGGCACAGGCCAAGTACTACCTAGGTACCGCCACTTCGACCGGTTCTGAGCTTCTCGCATCCAGTGGATTCCTGCGGCCTTCACAAGGTCATCGGTCCACCTTGTGGGAGACCTTCCAACGCTACGTCTGCCGTCCCCACTCAGAACCTTTCGGCCCCATAGACCAACTGTTCTGCGAATGATGTGCTTTGCCACTTAAGTTTGGCTATTCTTCGGGCTATGTCGGTTACCTTGGTACTCCTTTTTTTTTTTTTTTGAGGTTGGTAAATCATCCAATGACTTCTTCCGCTCTGGGCGGAGCGGCAGGGCGTGGGCGCTTTTACTGATTAAAACCCACCCGTGTTCCTTCAGTTGCCTATTGCCAAGGTCCCGGTATCCCTTACGGACTAACCCGCAACCCTGGCAGACCTTGGTACTCCTCCTCTTTCCATTTCTGATTCGATCACGTAGGGAAACTCCAAGCTGATGTATTATTTTAATGAGCGAAGAATGGGTAGATGGTATCTTATAGGTCTTGGGGCTTAAACGGCCACTTTGGCAGAATCATATTAAGAAAATATTATGAGTCATCGTAAAATGACACAAACTGACAATTCATAATAAGATCTGCGTGCGATTCATATTTCGAAATAATTCATCTGTTTGACAGTTTTCTATGGAGATTCGTAAAATGGTTCACAAATTATGAATTGCTTTTATGTTAAATTAGAGGAACTGCTAATGACAGCTGGGAATTCAGGAAATGAATTGCTTTAAGAGGAATTGCTAGTGTGGCCGGTTTAGGCCCCCTGGTCTGGCGTAACCCCGCTGCCGCGATAAATCGCGGCACAGCGGACAGAGCTCCGGCAGGATCTCATGGCGGCATGGAGAGTGCGATTGTCGCAACCCAGTGCTGGGCACGCCACAATTGCGGCGATAAGTCCCCTCTTGGAGGAGTGGCTGGAGAGGCGCCACGTCCTCACCTTCCGCCTGACGCAGGTCCTCACCGGAAATGGCAGCTTCGGGAGGTACCTGTGTAGGATTAGGCGGGAGGAAACGCCCGGGTGTCACCACTGTGCGGATCGTCCGGAGGACACGGTGGAGCAAACGGTGGAGATGTGCCCTGCTTGGGCGGAGCACCGCCGTGTCCTCGTGGAGGCGATTGGTGGCACTGACCTCTCGCGTCCGGCCCTGGTCCAGGCCATGGTACGGAGCGAGAGGGCATGGGAGGCGGTCACCTCCTTCTGCGAAGCAGTGATGCTCGCGAAGGAGGAGGCGGAATGCGTGAGGGAGAGGCAAGGCCTGCGCCCTCACGCCACCTCACGACACCCTGGGTGTCGGGAATCCCAGGCGGATTCCCGGCCACCATAGGCGCGGGCTTGCGGACGGCGAGCAATGGGTAGCTCGCCGTCCGATAAGGACCAGGCCCGGGTCAATGGCGCGTCGTGTTCCACGCGCGCCTCAAAGAGATGTCAGCACACCTGACGGACCCCCCGTTAGGGCCGATGTCTGCCAGGGTTGCGGAATAGTCCGAAAGGGATACCGGGACCCTGGCAACAGGCAACTGAAGGAACACGGGTGGGTTTTAGTCAGTAAGAGTCTGACACGCCCTTCCGCTCCGCCCAGAGCGGGAGAAGTCATTTGATGATTTCCCACCCAAAAAAAAATAAAAAATAAATAAAGGCCCCCTGGTCTTCTCACCTTTTTGGATTCAACCATAATTCAACCGGAGAAATATCACCCTGTCCTTGGGTTGCGCCACTCTCATGCAACTAACCAACGTAACACCAGACTTCTTAAGACATTTTATTTTTGTGTTCACGCACTTGTTGTGACTGACGCGTGCTTTATCTAACATGCTTAGTTTTTATTTTTATGCATATTATTTATTTGCTGATAAGCTCAATGTACCTAATTAGTACCTACTCGATAACGAAATAAATGAGTTCCTTGATCTTTTGCGTAGCCGTTACAATATAATTAAAAGTGTACGTCGATCGGTCCATGTTGCAATTAAAAATGAGTTCTTGTGCTGACCATCCAGTTGAACTTAGTAGAATTTCCAGAGACACTTATTAAGAAAAACATACCTATCAATAATTAATTGATTCAGGCGTGACTATGCGGAAATCCAATAAAAAATACAATAGACGCAGATATATTTAGTAACCTATTCCGCTTACCTAACTATTCTTCAAGAGTCATAAAAAACCCTGTAAGAAATCGACACGCAGAGACGCTCTGCGTCCAGCGCTCGGTGTGGCAACACGTCGTGTTCTGGTTTGCAATTGGTCAATCGTCATCCTGAGGATGCCTCGTTGAGTGGTGAAACACGTGTCGATTTCTTACAGGGTTTTTTATGACTGTTGAAGAATAATTAAGCGGAATAGTTTACTAAATATATCTGCGTCTATTGTACTTTACCTATTAATCATAATCTGATTGATTTTGAAGGATATAGCTAATCCATTGCTTCATAAGTTCGAAAAAAAAAATCTGCTCAACAACGTAAATAACGCAATGGATGTTGTTGAACTGTCAAAATGAAACAAATTAGTCGTAATCGGTTACGAAAACATTTGTTTCAAACCGATTCCAATTTTCATTGATCGCAATAATTAGGGTGTTGGTAATAAAAATTACATTAAATTTTGAATTTAGTTGTTGTATTATGGGATGGATAGCCAATCTGAAAATGACTTGCCCGAGAGGATCACCTTGTTGGCATCCGACTGCGGATTCCAAAACGTTGTCTTTATATAATAATTTTGAAGGGTGGCATGTAGCACTGTCACATAAAACCATCAATTTCTGGTAACTCCTTTTTTACTTCGGCCAACAAAGTGTCCCTGTTAACTTAATTTAAATAATTAATATAGACGTAGAAACAAACATCCGACAAATTAATATGAATAGGTATCCGACAAAATTCATCTAGTATGACGGTAGTTACCTCCAAACCCATGGTTTACCTATCGAACATTTTAATTAACAATACGGAAAAGGGTCACAAAAATAAGATGGTTAAATCACTCCAGAGTCACATGATACTCCTGCGTCACTGCTGGTCTATATGTTGGACCATGTTTCCTCAACGCGCCCAATTCGTTTCATAACAATTCTTAGAAGGTATTAGTTAGTCACTATGTTAGTCACTTTGGACAACGAGAAGGGCAAGCAGTTTTACGAAAGTCTAGTGGTGAAAAACGTCTTGTTAGGCAACTGTGTACTGTGTAGACTCCTAAGAAACACGTCTTATGACAAATCATTTAGACGTGTTTCATAAGAGTAAGAAATCTTTTCAACATTCTTCTGCCTAGACTTTTCTCAACTATGTTGGGGTCGGATTCTAGTCTAACCGGATGCAGCTGAATATTAGTATTTTACATGGTGCGGCTGCGAGGAGCTCGTGGTTAAGTAATAACAGCCGCACGGGTCGATCCGCCAAGTTAAGCTACGCTTGCCGGGGTTGGTCCGTGGATTGGTGACCATCTTTACATACCGAGTCTCCTCCGTGCCTCGGAAAGCCCGCTAAGCCGTTGGTCCCGGCTGTCATTTGTGGATCTTTGACAGTCATTATGGGTCGTCAGAAGCTCGAAAGTCTGACAACCAGTCTTACCAAGGGGTATCGTATTACCCAGTTACTGGGTTGTGGAGGTCAGATAGGCAGTCGCTCCATGTAAAATACTGGTATTCAGCTGCATCCGGTAAGACCAGAAGCCGACCCCAACATCGTTGGGAAAAGGGTAGGCAGATGACATGGTGCGACTGCCTGTCTGACCTCCATAAACCAGAAACAAAACAAGCATACTGTGGACTTGTACTTATTGTAAAGAATAAGACATCAGACATCAGACATCAGAGGCCCTAGACAAAGTGACATTCTATCAGCGATAACGATCATGGAAAAGGCAAAAATCTATAGGAATGACATATGCTATAGAAAAGCTTATGTCAATTCTGTTAAAAGTCGTTGTAGAAATACGAAACGCTTTCGAAGCGATTGTCACTTGTTTAAGCCCTCAGGTGTAACATTCTATACACTGTTTTGTGCCAATCTTGCTCAGTGGGCTAATTGTGTAACACACATACAATGGCAATCGATGACAATGCCTCATTTTAATAGTTCAGCCATGTTCATTGCGTTGTTTACGTTGTTGACAAACGAATTTTGCAAACCTATGGGTCAGGATTTTTCTTCAAAACCTTTGTGATTAAAAGTGTTCTAAGACAATTAGCTCCTCGTAAGCATTATTGTTTACCCATATTTCATTCTATGCTTCTTTTTCTACGCATTCCTGAGCAAAATAAGAGAATAGCAAATGATCTATTATTTGCATCCCAATACCTACCATAAATTAAAACCCAATGAATTTATTTCAATTAAACAATTTCCAGGCATCCTTGAATCCATACTAATATTATAAATCAAAAGTAACTCTGTCTGTCTTACCTTGACCTTACTCTGTCTGTCTGTCTGTTACCTTTTCACGCCCAAACCACTGAACGGATTTCGATATTTGGCAAGAAGATAGATGGCATCCTGGGGAAGGACATAGGGTACTTTTCATCGACATACCAAGCGGGCGAAGCCGCGGGCGACAACTAGTAAAAATAAATAAAACATAAGTTGTTTTTTGTAACAGAAAATCATTCACATTATTTAACATTATTATTTCTAATTAAAAATGTACAGTAATCGCAGGAGTTGGTGGTACACACGGCTACACATCAAGCTAAACAATTCCAGTTTATAGTGATCTCGCATTGTATAAGATTTCCGTACAATGCGAGGTCAGCTCATACTGGAAATGTATAGCTTGATGTGTAGCCGTGCGTACTGGTTCCCAAACTCAGCTACTTAATGCTTGTATTTTGGGACACAGTGTTCAGTCGTGGATATTGTTACATTTAGTTAAAAAAAAACCCATTCAAAATAAATATTCGTTAATAAACGGTTTATTTACATCTATAGTCACAACTATAGATGTAAATAAACCGTTTTAAACCACAATCCGTGGTTTAAAAACCGTGTTAAACAAAATTAACGGTTTATTTACAGCTTTAAACCAAAATTCGTGGTTTAAAAACCGTTTTAAATTTGTTTAACACGGTTCTTAATCCACGGATTTTGGTTTTACAAATATAGTTGTGAATGTGATTTTTTTTGTCAAGGACTGTCCATTCCAAAGCGTAGTAGGTTCGATGGAGAATAATATAGGTAGAGCTCGCTCTACTACTCAAAATACAACCACAATACGTCTCTTACCTCCCAGACTAAAAGCCTCTGTTATCAAAACAAAGGCTCGCCCACAGAGTCAACGCCCTCTTATCATTTTACTCCAATTTATATTTTTTATCGCGGCTGATATCAGATTATCAATGTTAGTGGCTCTACGTTTGTCCTCAATGTCAAAAAACACGTTTTTGTATGCAATTCATACTCATACACATTATTTGTTGAAGATAATGTTTGGGAATGCATCGTTTGCGAAAACAGATGCGACAACAACTCTTTCAAAGATCTATTTTTTATTAGTAGCACGTTTTTATGCCAAATAATCTTTATCTGTGTAGCCTTTTCTGCCTATCTGACCTCCACAACCCAGTTACTGGGTAAGACTATACCTAGTTCCTACCCCTGCAATACTGGTTGCCAGACGTTCGTTTCTAACTTCCCTTAAGGTCGATTCACACATTATCAGTGGAGCCACCGTTCCGACACAGTACCGGCACAGTGCAAAATATTCATTCAAACATTCTCTATGAACGCATCTCCACTTGTCAGTGTCAGTGTCTCTGTGTCAGTGCCGACACTGGCATGAGAATGTACCTATTTTGCACTATGGCCGGTACGGTGTCGGAACTGTGGCTGCTTGACTGATATGTGTGAATCGACGTTTGTGGACTATCATACATCTATACGAATGACAGCGGGACCAACGGCTTAACGTGATTCCTGAGGCTCGGAAAGAGAGATGTCTATTATAAGTTAGTCTCAAGCAAAATGGTGAATGATGTAAGTTAATTTATTTATTATATTATTTTAAAATGAATTGATAACAAAGGCACCTAATCAAGCTTGCCGGAAAGTCCTGTAGTGTTATAACGAAATTCGACCGGTCGCGGTGTGAATCTGCGATGGATTATTAAGTTCGCTTTTAAAGTGTTAACTCATCTATACAGCCTTTTTGAAAAGAAGTTGATGTCGTCATGCAGTATAAAAATATCTGCTGAATACCAGTACCCAAGTATTTTACGTGGAGCAACTGATCTGACCTCCACAACCCAGTTACTGGGTAACAATTATTAAGCGCGTTAGTGAAGTTTGTTTTTTCGGAATACTATCTGTGATGTGCCACTGTGCAACGGCACATTCAGTGCCGTTAAAAGTGAACTTGAGAGTACAACACAACTTAGATATTGCCACAAAATAGGAAAAGAAGACTAAAAGCTCTGCAACGGGACGAAGATGAGTATGGATGGTGATGATAAAGCCATCTACTACTTCAGGTAAGACCTGATTATAAATTAACTCTAATTTAAAAGTAATCTTACATCATAGTCTTATATCTTTGCAGGTACAATTTCATTGAAACAGCAATCTAGTTGCGTAGCACATGTTCGGTCGCAATCCGAAGGATTTTGAAGAAAATTAATCCATTGCATTAGGTAAATGATTAAATAATGCAGTGAATGTTATTGAACTGTCAAAATGAAAGCCATTGCCATTGTATTACGCAAGTACCCTGCAGAAGTCTAATGAACCTGTTTACCAGACGAAAAATATGTTTTGATACAATTATGATTTAGACACAGTACGACACAAATCAGATGTAGCTTCGCCAAAATCTACGCATCAATTTTACGAATGTATTTGGTTATATGACTTGACAAGTTATTGCGTTTCCGTAAAGATCATTTTCGCCGCAGCAATAAAGATCGGTGATTTTGAACTGGATGAGAGTTGCCGAAAATCGAGCTGAATGGCGTCCAATTGGAGAGGCCTATGTCCAGCAATGGACTACTGTAGACTGATGATGATGATGATTTTGAACGCGCACTCAGTTCGGATGTGATCGGTTTGAGGAATTTTGTCGATGCTACATCTAAGTTCTCTCGTACTGTACCTACTTGGAACCCTTTGTCATGTAGATTGGTACAAGGTAGGTATACCAAATAGCGGAATATTTTACTAATACTTCCTTCCTCAAAAATCGTCCCAATTCCCAAATACCATGCGGTCAAGTATCAACACATACGAACTTAATTGGCTTCCTAATTGATTTCTACAAATTATTATTTTAATAATAGTTTATCCTTATTAGGTAGGTACAGTCACGGACTTTAATTGATGAGCCACCTTCAAACTTTTCAATTTTGCAGTTTCATACATTCACGAGATTACACGATTAAACACGAACTCAAATCGCAAGCTCGTAAACAAGATGATAAATAAATTACTTTTAATCGGAAATATCCATAGAGGTTGACAAATAAGTTCTCAATGATAAAAATAAATACAATGTTGCATTAAGTTTATCCAATCTATTTGATACCGACCTCCTTTGAATCATAGCCCATTAACTCGATAATTATGAAAACATAACTGAAGACAGTGACAATTGAAATATCAAGATGACAAATAAATTACTTTTAATGGGAAATATCCATAGAGGTTGACTAATAAGTTCTCAATGATAAAAATAAATACAATGTTGCATTAAGTTTATCCAATCTATTTGATACCGAACTCCTTTGAATGATAGCTCATTAACTCGATAATTATGAAAACATAACTGAAGACAGTGACAGTTGAAATATCAAGATGACAAATAAATTACTTTTAATCGGAAATAGTCTTATCCATAGAGGTTGACTAATAAGTTCTTAATTATAAAAATAAATACAATGTTGTATTAAGTTTATCCAATCTATTTGATACTGACCTCCTTTGAATCATAGCTCATTAACTCAATAATTCTGAAAACTTAACTGAAGACAGTGACAATTGAAATATCGATGTCAGAGAATTTCTCCGTACGCTTACGTTACTATGCAGCAGTAACCTAGCAACAATTGTTTATCGTTGCTAGGTTACTGTTGCTAGACCTGCAATTGGTTGACTTTGAGTAGTCACTGCTGTCAAGTTTGTAGTTCTGCTCTCAGGTTAGCCAACCGGTAAAGATATGAAATATAATTTTCTTTTTCTAATACGAAGACATATGACTTTGCGTGTCGGGAACCGAATAAACCCGATTTGCATTACACGGCTAAAATGCGAACAGTACCAGGTGGCTCATCAATTAAAGTCCGTGACTGTACGTTAAGCTGTTTGTCCCGGCTGTCATTCGTAAATTTTACATTGCTCTCACTTATAATAGCAACAACAATATCCAAATCTTAACTTATATTACAAATAATCCTAACTTATATTATAAATAAATAAATAAATAAAAATTACGAGAAAATGCGAAAGTGAGTTAGTTTGTTTTTGGCACATGGATAGACCATGACCTGGAATAGGACATAGGCTACTTTTTATCCCAGTATTCCCATCGAGACTTACGCGGGTGAAATCGCGGGGCCCAGCAAAGTTTCTGTAAATAATTTAATTGAAATAAATGCAATGAGTTGGATCTTTGACAGTCGTTACGGGTAGTCAGAAGCCCGAAAGACTGTCAGCCTCTCTTACCGTGTAAGGGTATCGTGTTACCCAGTAACCGGGTTATGGAGGTCAGATAAGCAGTCGCTCCATTTAAAACACTGGTATTCAGCTGCATTCTGGTAGATTGGAAGCCGACTTCAAAATGGTTAGGTAAAAACTAAGAAGATGATGATGAAATTGTTTTCCTTAAAGCTTCCGGGTCTTTCCGAGTCTTACACGTGGTGTACATGACGTGTACGTGTACACACAAGCTATAAATTTCCAGTTTATGCTGATCTCGCATTGTATAGGATTTCCGTACAATGCGGGGTCAGCTTATACTGGCAATGTATAGCTTGATGTGTAGCCGTGTGTACATGGGTCGTTATAAATGAGGAAATTAATGTTTGTTTTGTCTAATTTTTCTATGAATTCTTCCAATCTCATTTTACTGGAGCCGAACAAACCAATCTTTTTTAGGAAATAATACTACAAATAGTTTTCCTTAAACTTACACGTGTCAGCACATTAATGTTTATTTTGATTTGTTCATAACGTTAAATCTTTTAATCTGCGTCTACCACGTCCTCATGAAATGAAATGAAATTGTTTATTCTGTAAATAGGATATTGGAATCACAATTGCACGTCATATTAAAAAAAAACCTCATAACTGAATACTCTGAGAAGAAAGGCCGAAATAAAATACAGAGGTCGCAGTTTCTTTTAAAGTCCGGACATAATCTTGGTCAGGTCATATGAGGATCATGTAGATTAGCGTCTGAAATGGTCTTTTGAGGAAAGAACCACACAGATTTGAGTGGACCTGTCCAGTCAGTGCAAGCATTTGTCAGTAATAGTGGAGCTCAACTCAGAACTTAAGGAGCTCAACGACTCGACGAACAATACCAAAGAAAGGACATTTCTAGTAACATGTCTATTTATTTATTTATTAAACTTTTTGAACAAAAATGCAGCCATTCTCCAATAGTTCATTTCTTTTTATACCAAGTGTCGTTCTATTCATTTATTTATTAAACTTTTTGCACAAAAATGCCAATGCATTCTCCAATAGTTCATTTCTTTTCATACCAAGTGTCGTGTCTGTTTTCGACGCGTGAGTCTGATCTATAAAAGTGGTAATATTATATTGGATGTCGTTATTGAACGAAATCAATAAACAGTCGGTATTGACCCAGATGTTCAGCGTGCTATTAAACCTTTGACTTTAAATCATATTCGGATGACATTCCGGTTTTAGGGTTCCGTTTGTAAAAGGTGGCGGGAGATCTTGAGGCGAATCACATCAGCCCCTGGACAGGAAACTACATGAAGACCACGATTGCTCTGACAAGAGTACTACTACGAGGAAGAAGTAGATCCAAAGGGTGCCAACGAGATCCTATTACAAAGTCTCCGCTGCCCGTCCGTCCGTCTATCACAGGGCTATATCTTTTGAATCGTTATAAGTAGACACTTGTGTAGGTAGGTAAAATACTACTACGGCCACTATAACAACAAATCATGAAAACCTTACTGTAATAACACATAGGTAACTGAAAAGAGAATGCTCAATATGCTCAAAAGAGGTCACACAAAACCAGCATTAGACTCCGGACCCAGGTTGGCCGAAGATGGGAAAAAATGGTGCTGGTGATGAGTGCTGCTATTCCAGAAACGATAGGACACTTAATAGCGTGGCCTGCGTGTCATATGCACGACTGAAGGTGTCAAACTCTTAGCCAAATTCCGGGCCGAATCTATTTAGATTGCCATCCAGAAGTAGATAAAAAAAAATCAAGTAATAAAAACTAAAACCCAACTACGACTTAAAAGGTATAAACAAGACACCACAGACAGACAAATTAAAAATCCGGAGTCACACGTGTTAGGGCATAAATCGAACAGATTACGTGTGACTCCGGATTTTTAATTTGTCTGTCTGTGGTGTCTTGTTTATACCTTTTAAGTCGTAGTTGGGTTTTAGTTTTTATTACTTGATTTTTTTTTAAATTCTTTTAGGGTTATAATATATATATATATATATATTTTTGAAATGTGCTCATTAAGCCCTTTCATTTGATACCCAACATGGTACGTTTTTCTTTTTAAGTTCCTCACTTTATGTCCTCTAGAGGGCGCCATTTTTAATTTAATGTGACTTCACATAGCCGACAATCACGACGCTTCTAACGATACCTCATTTGTCAAATTGTGATAAGTGGTTTGGAAGATAGGAGGGAACAGATGAACATACATACATACATACATACATACATACCGGTCAAAATCATAACCCTCCTTTTTTCTTCGCCGTAGTCGGGTAAAAAAATCCTCACTCGATGGCACAGTTTTCCAACTAGGTGTATCACATGTACCCGTGACATTGCCCACCCTTGGACACATTTCGTCAATCCACCACACATGACGCAGTTCATCATATCTATGCGTAGTCGCCAATCGGTCAAAGAACTCGTGATAAAGCGAAAATGTCTGGCTGCAGTAGTATTTTTGCACGATTTTATTTGGCGACAGCCTTTAGGTTTTGATTACGAGTGCTTTCTTTGACATAAAATTACGAACATAATGATTTAATCCTTTTAAATTGACTGACTCCTACTTACAAACTTTGTGTTTATACCTACTAACATTTGTTTTTCATCGTCATCATCATCATCTGCCTAGCCTTTTCCCAACTATGTTGGGGTCGGCTTCCAGTCTAACTGAATGCAGCTGAATACCAGTATTTTACATGGAGCGACTGCCTATCGGACTTCCACAACCCAGTTACTGGGTAATACGATACCCCTTGGTAAGACTGGTTGCCAGAGTTTCGAGCTTCTGACGACCCGTAACGACTGTCAAAGATCCACAAATGACAGCCGGGACCAACGGCTTAGCGTGCTTTCCGAGGCACGGAGGAGTCTCGGTATGTAAAGATGGTCACCCATCCGCGGATCAACCTCGGCAAGCGTATTATTATATATAATATATATATCGTGTTATTACTTAGCCACGAGCTCCTCGCTTCGCTCTTCGCTTTGTTTTCCATCTGGAAAATAATAATAATGACTAATTTTGTCTAAAATATTTATAAATTAATTTATACTTACATTGTTTTCAATCCTACATGTACCACAAGTACTAATTTAGGTATATTTCTGAGGATTCTCCTATTCAAACAATGCTTATTTATCCGGCCTAAGTACTTATCTAGTACAGCGTTGCAAACGCAGGGTAAGTCCCTATTAGCGAGTTTGTCCAAAACAAATGATTATTTATTATTATTAATCCTACCTAAAACGAATAATATAATATTTCTATACATTATTACAAAATTGAAGTCACTTTTCGTGTCTGTCTTTCTGACCGCGTTGTTCTTTTCAACTGAGCAACCGATTGTCATGAGGTTTTCACAATCATTTAGAGAATTAATTCCGTAAGGTTTATGTGTATAATACATTAATATTTAACAGACAAATAATAACGAAATTTAGATATTTTATCAAGTAGTAAAAATCGATGCGAAGCAGGGACGGGCTGCTAATTCAGAAATTAATTAGAGCAGGTATTATTAACTAGGTACCCGAATTGCGTAATGCACGATCGGTCAGAATTGGAATCGGTTTGAAACAAATGTCTAATCCATTGTTTATAAGTTCGAAAAAAAAACCTGCTCAACAACGTAACTTTTACGAACTTATGGAGCAATGGATTAGACATTTGTTTCAAACCGATTCCAATTCTGATTGATCGTGTATTCCCGCGACGTTCCCTACTCTAGAAAGGAGAGGATGGGCATAATTCTGATTGATCGTATATTACGCAATTAGGGTGCTGGACCATATATGGAGTAGGTACCTAACTGCCTATCTGACCTGCACAACCCAGTTACTGGGTAACAAGATACCCTTGTCCCTTGGTAAGACGGTTTGTCAGACTTTATTAGGTAGGTACTGCCAATATTTATTTTAGCGTTTTTCAGCAATCAATCAGACGAGATTTTGAGAATTAATAATGTAATTATTTTGTTAAGGTACCTACTTAGGTATATTGAATTACGTTTCCAATTTACTTTCAAACAATAGATTTACCTAATATTGGATAAGGAAACCGCAAATTAAATGTATGCCAACATTTAAAAGAATAAATTTTAATATTATTGTATAATTTAGGTACTTAGTACGTGTCGTCATAATAGACGTACTTACCTAAATTATACAATAATATTGCAATAATGGTGCAATTGAACGAAAGTCTGACAACCAGTCTAACCAATGGGTATCGTATTACCCAGTTACTGGGTTGTGGAGGTCAGATAGGCAGTCGCTTCATATAAAATACTGGTATTCAGCTGCATCCGGTTAGACTGGAAGCCGACCCCAACATAGTTGGGAAAAGGCTAAGCAGATGATGATGGTGCAATTGAACCAGCTGGTTCAGTTGCACTGACGAGGATATTATTCATGGTTAAAAACAAATAAATTGGTTTCTTGGCTCCCAAAATTCAGTAGCACACTTATCAATGTGGTTATTAAATGCGTCAGAATTTGGTAATAAATAAGTTCAGTTTGTACAAAATAAGGAAAATTAACAAAATAACAGACTTAAGGGCTACTGTTTTTATCATTTTGAAGCAATTAAGAATTAAAATAATGAGCTCAGAGGAAAGGTTATGCAATGTCGTTATAGTACGTCGTGTTTGTTCAAACAAACTCCTAATTAAAATTGGTTATAATTTTTAGGTATTTTGGAGGAGCTCGTGGCTAAGTACCTAATAATAGCCGTACGGGTCGATCCATCAGGTTAAGCTACGTTTGCTGGGGTTGGTCCGTTGATGGGTGACCATCTTTACATACCGAGACTCCTCCGTGCCTCGGAAAGCACGTTAAGCCGTTGGTCCCGGCTGTCATTTGTGGATCTTTAACAGTCGTTACGGGTCGTCAGAAGCTCGAAAGTCTGACAACCAGTCTTACCAAGGGGTATCGTATTACCCAGTTACTGGGCTGTGGAGGTCAGATAGGCAGTCGCTCCATGTAAAAAACTGGTATTCAGCTGCATCCGGTTAGACTGGAAGCCGACCCCAACATAATTGGGAAAAGGATAGGCAGATGATATCATTTTTGGGTATTTTGGAAATTGATTTTATTGGTGATGGATTTTGAAGTTTAGGTAGGGGAGAGTGTGCATGAAAGAGCCAGTTTTAAAAAGTAATAAATAAAATCATTTTAGGCTGATTGTTTTTAAATAAAAATACTTTTTTTCCTTAATCAGTTTAATAGTTATAGTACTGAAATTAAAAAAAAATGGTAACAATGTAAGAAATCTGAAATATAGCTACTTTAAAAAAAATGGGAAATTGGCTCTTTCAAAACAGCCTGTCAATGAAAGAGCTACCGTGTGCTATGAAAGAGCCAGATTCCACTTTGTACAAACAAACTAGTTTTTAACAATTTTAATATCTCTTAATTATAATATTATAATCATAATTAAACGTAAACTTAATATTATATAAACTTAATATTATAATCATAATTAAACGTAAGTAAAAATCACAGCTTTTGATCAGTCTCAAATAATCATCTTACAATAATCTTAATCATTAATAATACTTTTATAAAACTATGACAAAACAATTAAAAACATTTTTGGCAGAAGAAATTAATCACTCCATTGTGACCACAAGACTCATGTGTCCACCCTTCATATATTTTGCACTGGTACCATTCTTCTTTGCTCTTTCAAAGACTCGACAATGGCTCTTTCAAAACATTTTGTATTAAAAAATATAACCTCAAATTACAGCCAATTTACCATAACATCATAACAATAATATTTGTGTAAAATAATGCCAACTATATGCATAACAATACAACATATTCGTTTTGTCAACCTATGCTTTACACTTCTTGTCAAAAAAACTTAAGTAAACCCAAAAATACTTACATTTTGCCTTCAAAATTTTCAATTCAGTCCTACGACGCCATTTGATTTTGTAGAACTGTCAAATGTCTGTGGGTGGCAGCTGTCCAGTGTTGCCATACAAAGAGTACAATTGAATTATGGTAAGATTTTGTTAAGTGGAAGATAATCGCATCGGCTCTTTCAAAGCTTGGCTCTTTCATACACACTCTCCCCTACACGGTTTTTGTTTTGCGGTTTAGTCCCTCGAAGAATGATTCAGTTTTAAGGAATTATTCATCAGCTTATCATTACGTATTTAATATTATAAGTAACAATTATTTTCTTGTTAATTGTTTTTGATTTTATTTTCACAATGTTTTTGAACAATGTTTACGACTAACTGTTGCCCGCGACTTCGTCTGCACTTCTGGATGAAAACTAGCTTATGTCCTTTTCCGGGTCATGGTCTACCCATGTGTCATCCAAATCCGTTCAGCCTTTTTAGCATGAAAGCGTACAAACAAACGAACAAACCCACTTTAAGTAAGGAGTAGGATTTCAACCTATAAATTGTGGGTTATCTATCATACAACGTTTGTTCACAAATGTTAAATATGATATACAATTTAACACTAAAATATATAAGTATATTATATTATATACATAAATACAAGTACCTATGTTAAGGATTTGATTTAGGTACTAACATGTTTATTTATTACATAGTTTTTCCATCTAGCTAATAAACTTTTGTCCATAATCCACTATTTGAAAAGTTTTTTTTTAGAAAGTTACACAAAACTCTCAGCAACTCTCAAACGGATTCTATGTCTATAAAGCTTTCTCCACATTTAACCATGACCTGCGGGGTAATTGCATAACAAGCTTACAATGGCAAGGCCTTTGACAGTTACATTTTGACAGTTAAACAACCTTCATTGCGCTATTTACGTTTTTGAGCAGAGGAATTTTTAAAACATAAATAAGTAGGTACTAAATCTTGCCCGCGGCTTCGCCCGCGCGAAGGTCGGAAATTATCCCACGGGAACGTACCGGGATAAAAAGTATTCTATATCCTATTCCCGGTTAGACTACCCATGTGCCAAATTTCGTCCAAATCCGTTCAGTTATTTTAGCGTGAAATTGTAACAAACAAACAAACTTTCGCATTCATAATATTATTAGGAAGTAGGAATAAGTGATTGAAAGTGTGTTACGCCATTAGGGAGCTGATCACTTGTGTCAAAACGATTGACAGGCCTGCCATGTGTGTCCCTGGCAGGGTTGCGGGTTAGTCCGACAGTGATACCGGGACCTTGGCAACAGGCAACAGAAGGAACACGGGTGGGTTTTAATCAGTAAAAGCCTGACACGCCCTTCCGCTCCGCCCAGAGCGGGAGAAGTCATTGGATGATATACCACATTCAAAAAAAAAAAGGCCTGCCATGTGACCTCCGCCTCCCAATTACCTACTGAGGGTTAGCGATATCTAGATTTAAGGACTTACTTAGTTGACAACTTGCAGATTTCTGACTGCTAACAGTACAAAGGTCATACATACTATTGTGACTAATAGGAAGAGAATGGAACAAGAAGAATTACAGGTCACCATGGTATTGTGTTTTTATCCAGTGACCTAAGTCTAAGTACTTATTTACAAATGTTACCATGTTCTCTCATTGTGAGTTTTTGACAGATTTGCCATATTATAATCGAAGTATTCCCGTTTGAACACCTATTTTTTGAGCACCTATGCATTAAGTACCAAAGGTATTTCAAATGGAAACACCTTTGGAACTCAATGCATTTGGTGCTCATTCAAAAAATCATAAGGGAGAAACTATTGCAACGTTTGTAAATGATTAGACGTGTCTCATGGCTGTGTGCATTCTTCATTAGGTATTTGAGAATTATATTCAAATTATTGAAAAGGTTAACAGGAATATTAGAGTGATTTTGTAAGAAGTCGATTGTCGAGCGCAAGCATTTTGCGTAGGCGCAACCTAGACTCTGCGAGACGAATGGACGACAGAGCGTAGACGCTACGTATCCCTCCTTACAGACGCGGCATAGACCTTGGAGACGCCGTGTAGGATGAATAATTATTGTTTTTATATTACGTAAGTTTCATAAATGACAATGATTTTAGACCATTAATTCAAGGTTTTCTTGCGATGTTTTCCTTCACTTAAGTAAATTGGTGGCGAAAACATGAATCTACCATGATTTTATGTAAAATCACAAAAATCACAAATTACTATGTATTACCTATTTCAACTTATTTGATGAAACTAATATTTTTAAATGTACTATAAAATCTACCGAAATTAGCCGTGGAGCCGACGTAAGTAATGATTTTGATTTAAAAGATTGTCTATGGAGTTTTTTGCCCGTTCTTCTCTCTAAGAACCTTATATGCTTTGGAATGGACAATTAGCTTCATCTTTGAGGAGCTCGTGGCGAAGTAATAAAAGCCGCACGGGTCGATCCATCAGGTTAAGCTACGCGTGCCGGAGTTGGTCCCTGGATGGGTGACCATCTTCACATACTCCTCCGTGTCTACGAAAGCACGTTAAGCCGTTGGTCCCGGCTGTCATTTGTGGATCTTTGACAGTCGTTAGGGGTCGTCAGAAGCTCGAAAGTCTGACAATCTCGCATTCTATAGGATTATGCGATGTCAGCTTATACTGGAAATGTATAGCTTGATGTGTAGCCGTGTGTACTTGCAATCAGCGTGCATGGTAGTATGAACTTAAACGAAGCAAAAGTAGTAAAATACGGCTGATATAACTTGGCAGTTCCGCACTTCGAACAGAGGGCTGCGTAGTAATATTTTTTCGGAACCAAATAGTGACATGAGTCGACTGTGAGTGAGAGAAAAATGCGCGAAGGTACGCAGAGCCTTTGTTCAGACGTGCCAAGTTATATCGGCCATATTGTACTTATGTAAGGATCGTAGCCGGCGGCGTTCTGTAGACTCTGCTTACCCCTCAATAGAAAAAGGCGTGAGTGTATTTTTATGTGAAAACGTCACGTTTTAACCCGGTTCCATAAAATCAACGACATTTTAATAAAAATACAACCAAAATTGTCGCCGAATTGTCATGTACAAAAATATAACTTGGAGGAGGAAGCGATTGGTCTTCGCCTTGAACTTTCTGAACAAAAACAACGGATTGTTTTTATTTTATTTTATAATAAATATTTTTTTAAAGTGAACTTTTCGTTCATTCGGTTGCGTTGTACTTTTATAGTATTATCGTAAAGTACTTTAGTTTATGTGGATAAACAGTAATGTTTGGAGTTTTGGACACAACTTAAGCTTTTTTTTTTCTACAGGGACAAATATTATATTAATAAATTATTGTAAACATTTATTTATTGCAGGTAAGTACAGTACTTATACAATCTACCTTATTATTAGGCATGCAACATTATTATAACACGAGTGGATTAATGTAAAATGAATAGGTAGCAATGATGGCATTATTGATTCCGGTTAACTTGTCCTACTAAGCTAAATAATCATGCTCGTGTCTGCAGCTGTAGCATGAGCACCGTTTTGTCGACGGAAGAGTAGACAAAAATGACGTTTCCTGTAGACAGTAGACAGTACGAGACGGCAGCAAAATAGAAAGAGTCAACTGCACTTTTTACGAAATTCACTCTTTTACATAATTCGACTCAGAATTCTTTGTTTTATCATAGGATTTATCGGTTGTCAGTGTGATTTTGACAGTAAGGATAGAAAACTTTCTTCCGAAATAGTCTACATATAAAAAGACCTAGACAAGGATCGTTAGAAATGAAAGACAAAATGACAGATTGTAGAAAGATTTCTACGGTGTGATGTCAAAAATGAAGGAACGAACTGTCACTTTGTATAGAAAAAGCTATGTCTATACTGCTGTAAGCGGTGGTGGTAGACCCCCAGGCATGTCAGTTTCCCCACGATGTTTTCCTTCACCATTTTTTAATTAAGTGATTATACATAATGCACATGAATCGAATCCAAGTCGGTTCGTACCTTTTTTTTTTTTTTAATGGTGTGATATCATCAAATGACTTCTCTCGCTCTGGGCGGAGCGGAAAGGCGTGTCAGACTTTTACTGACTAAAACCCACCCGTGTTCCTTCAGTTGCCTGTTGCTAAGGTCCCGGTATCCCTTTCGAAATTTCCCGGAACCCTGATAGGCTGAGGTGCGTGGCTTGGGCTCGAACTCGAGACCTATGACTTGGCAGTCCGACGGTCACTCCACTAGGCTATCACTACTATGGAACTAATGGTCTCTCACTTGCCAGACCACTGCTAACCATTGAGTTATTCCTGTTTATCTTCCAAATTCTGTGCTACGTAGCAACATTGGGTGGTCCATAAATGTTTTTTGTCGTTCTTTGGCCCATAATTCACAGCGGATAATTCACAGGTTTATTACATATTTTATGTAAAAAAACTTCACTACTTATTGATAGCAGTACCAGTACTGCTCACCCCCTTATTATATTAACCTAACCTCTATACATTACAAACTACAGCCCATTCCAACATGCAAAAACGACATTATGAAAAATACCCCTAAAATTTTAAATTACGGTCACAAAACAACTGAACAAACATTACGTGCAGTATTCTACGTGTGACAGAGAAAGCAATATAACGAATAGAAAGAGATGGGGGAAAACCCTGACCCCTCTTAACACTGTTCGAATTGGTATGGTCAGGCTCGATAAGATAAGGCTTATCAGGAATTTCGTCGTCGAATTTCGGCAGTTTTTTTTATATGGCGTTTGACTTCTGTGACCGACAGTATGACGTAATGTGATACCAAGGCGATGTCTGTGTACAGATATGTGTAAAATATATATATATGTACACACGGCTACACATCAAGCTATACAATTCCAGTTTATGTTGATCTCGCATTGTATTTGATTTCCGTACAATGCGAGGTCAGCTTATACTGGAAATGTATAGCTTGATGTGTAGCCGTGTGTACATACTTAGGTGTAGGATTATGTGCACTTTTAAGTTGTAAGAATGATAAACTGATTCGAATTTTGAAGCAGAGAAAATGAGGTATGGTTGTTGTTTTTCTTAGAATTTTGTAACTGTTTTATGCAAATAAGAAAAGTTTTTCTGCGGTATTTGATATCTCCAACTTATTGTTATTTAAAAAAACTATAAAATAATAATATTATCCAATAAAGATAATAATAAAGTGATAAAATACTTAATAAGTGTACCTAATTAAAAACAGGTCTCTAGTTATAGGTACAGGTAGGTAGGTACAAGTTACAATTAAAAAAATGACTGGTTATATGACAACCCTACAATTAACTCTTTCATCAAACAAAACAAAAACGAAACCGAAACGCCACCCAAACCGACCAAAATATTAAATTCGCAAAATTTAAATGCACAATAAATTGAAAGTAAAAGCAGACACACACACACAAACAAACACTTTATCAACGTGTGTGCGGCCTGACCTTTCCCAACGTAATGGCCGTCGCCGAATACAGAGGTCGATGACACCACGAGGCTGAATGTGCGATGCATTCGGCAGGACTCGGAATTAAAAAAAACATAAACGTCACTTTCACTGGATGGAAATGTAGTTCGATTTTCGTTTTCGCTTGATCTGATTGAATTTTTGAAATGTTGGGATTTGGTTTCGCGCCATTTTTGGCCATTCGCTTTTTTACTTTTAGGTTCTGGTTGACGCGAGAAAACTGTAAAAAATTATCAACTGGGTATTTAGGTAATAGGTAATACGGGCTGGTATCCGCAACTCCACGTCAAAGCGCGTATTTTGCGTACGGAACTGGGTATTTAAGTAAAATAAGAATTTTGTTACTATTTCTAAAACTACTGAGGCAACATATATGACATAGGTACAAATAAGACAAATACCTCGTCATGTTGCCAATGCACTCTGCCTTGACCCCCGGATCTCTGCCTTGTCTCTATCTTTATAATTAGGGAGGAGTTGATATCAAGAGTAAAAACAGAGCATAATTCACGAAAATGTCTTAAAAATCTTAAACCGCTACTGGTATAATGTAATTATTAAGTTATACTTATTAATAATTGAAACTTATTTTAATTAAGCAGTGCCTAAGACTCATATCCTGATCTGAGATGTAGTAGATGACTCAATGCAGCAACTTGCGTGAATGCGCGTGCGCTTTATGTACCTACTTAAGTGCGAGCTGGATCTTCGTAATTATATTTTTTATAAATGCTGAAATCATTTTTTTACCATCAACTCATTGGAGACGCAACCAAAAAAATGTTCCTATAAATTAAGCTAGTAAGCAATTAAGCATGGTATAAACATTATAATTACGAAGATCCAGCTCTCCACTTATACTTCTCTTAGGGCTGATTTTTCAATAGTCAGGCTCAGACTAAATAAAAAACAAGACAGAGCGCTGTCAACAGTGACGTGAAGCCGGTTTCGTAAACATGTGTGCTCATATTTTGGTGTAGTTTGATTGTAAATGGTTATAAATGTGTGCGTTCGAGCGTGTACGCACAGAGCGTTGGTGTAGTTTTGGCATGCTTCACTGTGTTGTTGGCAGCGCTCTGTCTTGGTTTTTTATTTGGTCTGAGTAGTCAGGTAACATTTAACTGAGAAATAAATACTGCTGTTTGATAGCTGGTTTATAGAATATATGTCATAATCATATTTTAGTCTTCAAATAAAAGTTAACCGGCTATTGAACAATCAGCCCTTAGAAGCGAAATTCTACGATACAAATGATCTTAAACATTTTGAAATTATAAGAAATGTTCATGATATTTTTTTTCGGTTAGGTCGACCATGAATTAAAATAAAATCATGATAATAAGATAATTTGCAGGTCTTCCAAGAATTTCAGCAGCTGTGCCAAGGGTTAAAGTATGTGGGAGTACAATACCAACTGTAACATATTACGTAAACCTGAAGATGGAAAGAGTTGACGTAATCTTACACGTTGACGTTCATTTTGAGAGAAGGAGGATGAACTTGATAAGATCACATTCAGATAATTAAGGTAATGGAGGTAATGGTGGTGTTAATTAGGTATTGTCTTATGTTGCACCTGCCATGTCTGTCTCTGCACCACCCTAAGGTTGACTGGTAGAAAATGCCTCAGGCATTAAGTCCGCCTTTGTACAGTAGTACTTGTGCATAAAGTTTAATAAATAAATAAATAAATAATAATTAGAAGATATGGTAAATTCTATTTCTAAAGGTTATGTCATCACCACTGCTCTCAAAACGGTGACGGAAAACATCGTGAGGAAACCGCCATGTCCTAGAACGAAAACTTAGGAGACATGTGACATCCACCAACCCGCACAGGGCCCGACCCCTCTCACAGAGAGAAGGTCTGTGACCCAGCAATGGGAAAATTATAGGCTGATTATGCTATAAAGAACTTATCAACGCCGACCGTTCAACGTAGCGTTTCGAACATAAATTTAAGACATTAAGAGAAGAACATTTTTGTTTTTTGATTCTTACATCTTTTTATGCCAAAGTTAATATGAGAATAGCGTATAATATGTCGCAAAGAATTAGCTAGCAAGGAAGATTGCTTTTCAAAATGACTTACATACAAATTGACACAGTGTTGGGCTTGGATGGCACAGACTGCAAGCAAAAGACGGAGATTCGGGTATTATAGTACCTACAACTTGGGGCATTCCTAGGTCCAGCAGTGGGCTGAGATAGGCTCGATTGAGTGGATTGACTGAGTACTTAGCAGAATAAGAGTAGGGGTATACCAAAAGAAACGATGGATGGACTGTGTGTAAGATGATATGGCTAGAAAGGGGGTGATTACTGAGATGACGACTAATAGAGAAATATGGAAGAAGAAGAAGGATGGAACATGGAAGGCAGGAGAATGTTGATGAGTTGGTTGACTGAAATATTTTCAAAAGGGTTGTCCATAATACTTTATTCTAATGTAGTTGTTCCATAATGAAATGAAATGAATAATTGATCAATTGACGTAGGGCACATGTAAGCATATAATGTTTTACAAAATGTGTTATTATAACAAAAGTCAGTTCTTTGTCTTAACCTTGTGATAATATTAACAATTTTCAAAAGGGCTTACATTGAAGTAAGAGGTTTTGTTAAATAATGAGACCATTTTGAATTGCTTATTTTAATTTATGTAAGCAATCAAAGTAGTTGTCTATTGTCTTAAAATTTGGACCCTGACTACAGTCAAGAATTCCAGATTTATGCAAATCTGGACAGAAGTGAAGGTCCAGATTTTGAATTTGTTTATGGTGCTAAGATTGAGATTTATAAAAAAGATGACGTTTATGACCAGCCTTATATGAATAAGGCTGAGGATATAAGGGGTTATATGGGCCGTGTGATTCCCTACATATTAGACTACTATGTCTCCTTCGTTAGAGTCAATGTCTTTCTAAGCTTGTGTAACCGTGATTTTTCTAAAGATGGTTTGTAATAGAATCTATTGGAAGACTTGTGTAAGGAAGTGATCGTTTTCGTTATAAAATATTTGAAAAAATGCAAAAGCGATACATTGAAGGATTTTGATGCAGTTTTCAGGATTGCTGATACTATATTTTTAAATGTTGTTTAAAATTGCGCATACGTACATGTTAATACTTGACCGTTGCGTATTATTAATACAACAGTCTTATCTAAAGAGAAAGTATATCGAATAAGTCTTCATTTATTATTTTATCAATAAACAATAATAATTGTCGAAGAAAAAGTGCACGCGCATAGTCACAACAATTCTCAAGTGGGTCAGTGGTTTGGTGCTAAAACTGCAATTTTTCGGAAAGCATCGGAAGATTCTGAAATTCTGCTAGAAATACATTTCTATGGCCTACATTATATTGCTGATGTCATTCACGCAGATGTAGAAATAGTTGAGAAATTATTTGGAGAAGATGGAAGTGGAATGTAAACAGAAATGCAACTGGTTAGCTGTAGGTACGAGCTGACATTGAAGCAATGATAATGAAGATAATTATGAGAATAAATGAACAATGAGAGTTTCCTCGACAATTTGAAGCGACGAAACCATATGACGTAACCGCTGAGGTCCAGCCTACGTCGAGTGTAACAGATATAAAGTTACATCGTTCACACATTACAAACGCACTCGCATCGAAGTTTATTGACGCCGCATCCGTCTGAACTTGCGAGTTTAAGCCTCTGCGAATGTCATCTAGGCTCATTGGCTCAGTACAAGTGCGCTAACTCGCATGTGTGCACCTTTACGCCGCGCACACAAGATACACAGAAAAAAAAAACTGCTCATAAAAACACATCAAAAGATGACAGTTCAAATTCAAATTCAGAATGTTCGAATTTAGAAAAGTCCGCTCAACACGTGCGGGAAAGAGACAAACATAACTTCGAGCGTCTGCTATTTAGGTGACGTCGGCCCGGTGCATAGCGAAATATAATGAAAAGTGGCAGTAATTTCGTTGTGTTTACGCGCTGTGCTAGTTTATTTGGTTAATAGCGGTTTGTTTTTCTAATCGGCTGCGTTGGACCGGTGGCGCCCTCTTCGTCCCATTCCCGCTCCATAGATACACATGGTTGTATTTCATGGAGCTGTCAAAACAATAGCGACCTCGTGGACTGTGATTTTTTTATGGGACAACCCCTTCCGAGTCGGCGTGATGTGTGACAGTGCAACTAGTTTTTGGCGCGGAGAAACTGTGGCGGGCGTAACGCGGAAAATTGAGCTAGCGGTGTTTTTTTCCTAACTTAACCTACGACAATCTTCAGTTGCGCGCGAGCTGTCCCCGCACGCGCCTCGCGTGTCATCCGACACGAAAATCTACGAAAATCCACCGAATGGACCCCGAGCCGGTGGCGAACCCCGCCGAATTCACTTTCCGAACTCCATGTGAGTGTGTTCAAAACGTTCCATTTTCGAATGCAGCGGAATAGTCGCGACCGCGCGTTCGATGACCTCATAAAGTGAAACTATTTTTTTCTTTCTCTTTGCTCAATTTTGTGATGTAGCCATAGTGCCTTGTCGTACAAAACTTATGGAATATTGTGATGTCAAAGTGCAAACTTAGATAAAACTAGGATATAGAGTGTTAGTGAACTATTATTAATGAAGAAACAAACAAGAAGGAACATTTTATGTGCATATGGACAGATACTGCATGGACTTTAGGTGAGTACGTTTTATATAAATTTATTACATCGGTGGAACAAGTAGTTTGTAATTTATTAAGTCAGTTCTATGAACGCCAATCTTAATCTATGAACTTGATGATTGGAGCGGAGTGAAGTTGTCTGCGTGTGAGTTGCATTGCTAGATTGCGCCTGCAAACTCACCCATGTGACTATCGCAAACTTCGTTCTTGCTGGACAGTGCGAGGGAAAAGGGTGCTTAATGACACCATTTTTAAGATAATATATGTTCTGTTTTGTTTGTATGTGTTATTTTTGGGTTGACGAACTTGGTGAAAGATATTTTTGTTTGGTAGGACACATGAGTATTTTTGTAGTGCGTCGCCTTGCGTGCTCACGATTGGCCTTCGTGCTATCAGCGTAGGTATAGGAACGCTAACCTATTAGTTTGCCTAGGTTTGTAGCGATAATAAGTTCGACTCGATGGAGTTTCAATGACGAATTCTAGTACTATACTCTTTTGGTAGTAGGTAAAACTTTTTGAATTCTGTCTAACATTTACTTCTTTCCTATTTATTTCCAGCCATGTTTTTAACAACTTCATTTTGACATTTTTGTAAATAGAACTTGTTCAAAAAGTAGACGGATAAACGGTTCTTACATTGAAATAAGAACAAAGAAAAATATCGAGTTGTCGCAACAACTTTTTACCGTCCGCAAGTACCTACCTAGGTAGGTACTTAGGTAGTTAGTGAATGGCGGGAAACCGGCTTACTTTATATGACCATAGATCAGGCTGATCATGAACTAGTGTAGTGATACTATTATTTCTAGTACCTACTGGGTAACTAACTTTATTACGATATCTTGGTGAAAAATGGCGTAAAAGCATCTAGGAAAGTGTCCGATTTGAAGTTTTGGAAAGATGGAGTACCTACCTAGCCCTATTTAAGTAGGTATCTAAAACTGTGGTACCTAGGTAGGTTCTTAACATCAAAATTATTAAAAATAATTTAATATCACCTACTGAAATAATTCAATTGAAAAAGGAAAAGCGAAATGAAAATACTGAAGAAGAAAGAAGAAAGAAGTTTCCTGAAACACTTGTTTAAAAATCAAGAAGAAAACACTAAAAAATAAATAAATAATCTTCATAATGAATCACTAAACTCACCTCTAACTACATTCAATAGTCACTGGTTCAAGGAAGTCCGATTGTCTTTAAAACAAAAGATAGTGTTAACGCACGTGACTTTTGTAATATAAACAAATCTAGTCTAGTCAATGATGACGATTTGATTTCCGCAGAGGATACACTTGCCCTATGCTTCCAGTGGCGGAGTCAAATGTGAATAGGGGATGATGATAAGACTCGTAGCATGCAGAGCGTGCATGGAAGTTGAGGAAACCGTCGCGCACGTGCTCTTTGAATGCACAGGCGTCGCCCAGATTAGAACTGAAACCCTCGGGTCACCCAGATCTTATACGGAGGTTCTGTACAAACCAGGAGACGGCCGCCATGGCCCACGGACAATGATCCACTTTAGGGACTAAGTGCGGAAACAAAAAATGTAATATAGAACATAGAAGACTCGTAGTAGTGTACTCTAGCGATTCTTAGAAATGATAATGGCTGGAAGGGGAGAGGAAGACAAAAAAATAATGGGTGAATTGTGAGAGAGATGATGCAAGAGCAAATGGAGTGAGTGAATAATTGCAAAAGAGTTTGTATTCTGACTCTAAACAACATGGGGCAAGAGCAGGCATAAGAAGAAAATCAGACAAAAAGGGTCCAATTCATTTGTTTTAAAAAGTTATCTCACGGAAAATACGCACTTTGGAGTAAAGTTGCGGACACTAGCCTGTCTTACTAATGGACAATTTAGACGAGTCCAATCTCCGGGACAATCCACTAAGACAATCCAATAATAGCCTCGTGTAAATGTAGACAGTCCACTGCATTGGATTGTCCTCAAGCCATTTTGTCTTTTGATTTTACTGGCTTATAGGATTGGCTTACTGGATTGTCTCGGGGATTGACCCGGTCTAAATGGTCCATAATACTGATACTACTACTATTGTAATTATTACTAATACTATAACTTCTATGTCTACTAACATCATTGAAACGGTAAAACCATTAACTTTTCACCACTGAACAATTGTTTTAAGCGGGAATGTCCAAATTACATTTTAATCATGTGACTTTCCCACGACGGGGATATGATATTTTCTTATGAAATATATACGATATTTTCACAAGAAAATTAGGAAAAGTAAACATCTGTAACTCTAAAGCTCGGGATTCCAAGGAAAGCGGTACCATCATGTTATAACCATTGTCATGAAAATCTGTCATTTTCTCTAATATTAGAAATGAAGGTGTCAAAAAACGCTCTATCCTGATGGCCGTTATTGTGCTACCGCTTTTTTAGGAAACTGCATATTGCTCTCCTACCGTTTAAGTGGATAAGAATTTATTTCAAGAAAAGAGCCTGTAATATCCTTCTCTTCCTTACTAGCATCATCATCTTCATCAGTCTATTCTATAGTTCACTGCGGGAAACAGGCTTCTCCAGTTACACATGTTAACTCGATCCTCAGTTTCTCTTATCTCATCATCTGCCTAGCCTTTTCGTAACAATGTTCGGATCGGCTTCCAGTCTTACCGGATGCAGCTTACCAGTATTTTACCAGGTGCGACTGCCTGTCTGACCTCCACAACCTCAGTTTCTCTCATCTACAACTCTATAATAAGTTCAGCTGTTTGTTCCTTATCTTATGGATATTCTTTGTGACCAGAACGCCACATTATGTGTTAGGTCCTGATATTATGCAATATTTTTTTTATTTTTTTATACAACCCGAATTTAACACTATCAGCGTATAGGTAAATATTTAACCTTGAAATATTTACCTCGGAACTCCTGAAATATCGACTCCAGATTAAAATATCGTAAATTTGTGATTTCCCATTTATGGGTAAACATGTTCTAGAATAACTCGTGGCCAACAATATTCCCACAAAATTGAATAACAAATAATGAAATAAGGAAACCGAATCCAAATGTAGTATGTTGCTTACCTGTAACATTTTGTAGTTTGTGAAGCGTGCGGTTAGTTTAAACCATTTAGTTTTAAATCACATATATTTGACTATACAACGATAAGGAAAATTGAAAAAATATTAATATTATATTTAAGGCCAAATTAGTCGGTAATATCAACATATTTTATTTTTCACAAACCTACACGAAACTTCTGAAGCTAAGTACGATTCCAATTGGTTGTTTCATAAAGAGAAGAACCGGCAAGAAACTACACTATTGTATGATTTATTTAGATGATATCTTCGTTATTGTTGTACCATATCCTACGAGCCTACGACTAAATATCGGTCTTGGTCTTAATTTATCTAATGATTTTGAACTTTGTATCAGACTTTACAGATTTTACTTTCCGTCATAAGATTTCTATGTGAGTTGTCAATTTCTGTTTGATAACTATTCACAAGCCCTTGCATAACTTCTGTCACTATGACGCATCTCTAATGACGTGTCGTTGTAAAAATTGTATTTAAGGTATTTAGAATTGAGCTTAGTAACTGTAAAATTATGTAATTAATCATTTCAAATTAACAGAATTTATCATTATGTGCCAAAAATTAACTGCCAAAATGCGTACCTAAATAGGTACCGCTATTTATCAGCGGGTAGTAACAATCGTGTCTGTTTTATCTAAATCAAAACTTTCCTCGTTACGTTTTGGGCTCATCACAATGCTTTATCATAAGGAATTAATTTTATCCTCAATACCTATAACTAATTTTATTTCACTTTGGAAAATTTAGTTTTATAACGGATCAAAGATAGTTCCTTGAAGGACACCGAGCGTCAGCTTAGATTTCTTTTAGATTGGAGTCAATGTTTTTAAAAGATGTAGTAAATTAGTGTCTTATTTGAGTATTTATTTCTTGTTAAAGCTCATCATTGTTAACTTATGAACATGGTTAGTTTTGTTGCTACGTGGAGCAATCAAATGATATTCTCTGAATAATTAACTTCGGTATTACTCGTAGTGTGCATCACCAAAATGCATACCTTGCTCCGATAAGACACGGTCAGTGACGCCATACACGTATTCATTTGAAGTGTCGCACTAAAAATTTAAATGGAAGCCTATTTTTAGTGATTGAATAACCGATACCTATATTATGTACCGACCTGTGTTTAACTTTATTATTAATTACAAGTAGCATGATCGAAAATTAATGTTGTTGTGAAATCTTCCATTCTCACAATTTACCTATTAACAATAGGTACTATTTGGCAGGATTGGTGAATGAAATTACACTGCTACCTAAGTTTGTTGTGTTTATTGTAATACCTATTTTGAGGTTTGTCCAGACTAACCTGTGGATTGAAGAGATCGGTAGGAGAACCAAGGTAACCCACATAGCCCAAAGTGTTGCCAAACGTAAGTGGTAGTGTCTCACTACAATAAACCTATTTATCATCAATATCATCAAAGGCAGGAGGTGCTGATCCCAATTTAGCGTGCAGCATATCTTCTTCTGCCATATAATCTTTATCCAATCAGCCTTCATCTCAGTACCGCGGTTAATCTTTATATTCATTTTTCTAATCTCACCAGACATTACAAATCCATGAAATATACTTCCATTTACAACTCCTAACTGGCTAATACAACCACTTTTTAAAAAAACATGTCAAGCTTAAATCTGTTAGCTGCACGAAAGGAAATATCGATCGCTCAGAAATATGTCCAAAGGTGCATTTAATATTCGTACCGGTCAATTCGGGTAGGACAATCGATACAAGTAAACTGTCATGCATCACTGTGGTTCATCGAACGGGAGGCGACGCTGAAGGACTAAGTATTTAGGGCAATTTTGCAGATAGCTAGGACATTGATTTTTTAAACGTATGCATTTGTTTTTGTTGCACTATTGTATAAATCAAGTTCTTCTTGTTGCTCCACTTCTTCTTCCCAACTAGGAAGTAGTGGCGGCGTTTTAGGGGACTGTATGGACTTTGGTACATCGTATCATTATTTTAGTTACATGTTTGTGAATTCTGAGTTAGGAGCAGCTACTTAGGTGTGCATCCAAAGCATGTTTGTATGTTTTTTTCTCAGGGACGAGCTGCTTACATGATAATAGCTTTACCTGTATTATGTCCTATACAAATGATTAGCTTGTCAGCACGGTTGCTAGCAGCACTGACTGCTCAATCGCCGGATGTACTTAGGTACTTACCTCTCATGGAAGACCCTATTTTAATGCCAATTATTTAAAAACCATTTACTTGGTAGTTGTTCTAATGTTTTACTATATAATTCAATAATAGTTGAAGGCAATAATAGTAATAACTGGAACCCAGTTAATAGTAATTTGCTCACAGCATCTAATTATTTAATTGCTGTGTGTTGACGATACTTCTCAAGTATTTTAAATTATTCTTTCCTTATACCTCGTACTTCGACTGCTATGCACTTGCGTTGATACAAGACACGTTTGCACCAACTTATATATATTCTATGAATATTTAGTCATCATACTTTGTTGGTGCATTCATGCTTATAAACTAGTTTTCTGACTGGTTTCTCATAGTATTGCCATCTTTTGTATGTTAATAAGGGATTAAGGTATCAAAAAGGTGGGAAATTAAACTAGCATAATCAGCCTATAATGTTCCCACTGCTGGAACACAGGCCTTCTCTCGAGAGAGGGAGCGGGCCGAAATCCGCCACGCGGGCCCAGTGCTTGTTGGTAGATGTGACATGTCTTCGATTTTTTGGTTCTAGGACATGCCGGTTTCCTCACGATGTTTTCCTTCACCGTTTTGAGAGCAGTGTTGAAAAAATATTTACTCAAAGTAAAGCGCCTGTCTGGGTGCCTACGACCTACCTACAACTCACAAGTCGCGGCTGTTACCACTGGGCCTCCACAGCTCTTCAATTAAACTACAGAACCAATGATAGTGTCATTAATACCCCCATCTAGGAGTCAATAAAAAAATTTAGGTAACGTAACCTACATTTTTTGCGTTAAGCTCTTTATCTTTCGACAGTAAAACGTGATTTCTTTTAGCAAAAACTCCGGGAAAACTTGGACATCCAACCGCTAACCTTGCTCCATCAAAATCAAACCGTGATCGCAAAAAACGAAGTCCCGTTACAGAATGGTCAATGGCCTTAGCTAGCAGCGGTACCATGAAACTATACCACCATCAATATTTGCATTATTTTGTGACACCATTGTTGGCTGAATAGATCGTGGCTAAGTAATAACAGCCGCTCGGGTCGATCCATCAGGTTAAGCTACGCTTGCCGGGGTTGGTCCGTGGATGGGTGACCATTTTCACATATCGAGACTCCTCCGTGCCTCGGAAAGCACGTTAAGCCGTTGATCCCGGCTGTCATTTGTGGATCTTTGACAGTCGTTACGAGTCGTCAGAAGCACGAAAGTCTGACAACCAGTCTAACCAAGGGGTATCATATTACCCAGTTACTGGGTTGTGGAGGTCATATAGGCAGTCGCTCCATGTAAAATACTGGTATTCAGCTGCATCCGGTTAGACTGGAAGCCGACCCCAACATAGTTGGGAAAAGGCTAGGCAGATTGATTGGCTGAATAGATCAGCTGAAGCACTAGAAAGTGGTGAAGGGTGGGCGTTTTGGGGGACTGTCTTATGTAATTTTGAAATTCGAAAAGTGCTGATTCTCAGCCTAGTTTGAATAAATGACTTAAGATTTTGATTTTGACATTAAATGCTTTACTTAAAAGTCATTAAATTGCTCATAAAAAGACAGTGCTCTGTCTGAGTGTCTTGACTGTGTATGTGTAAGTAGATATCATGAAGGGCGCGTCGTTCTTTGTTGAGTTGATTACTTATGGAAAACAATCTTTCTGCCTAGTTTCTTATAAAAGAATCTCCATTTTAAAAGGTGTGTGAACTGAACATTGCACCTCCTTAATCAGGTTCTAAGCACAGTTAGCAGTGTTGAAGCGTTGTTGAAGCAGTCGTGACAGTAACTCAGTATAAGAACGGCAGGTGGCGCCACGAGCAGTTCTAAGTAACGATCAGAGGCGGCCGCGATGCGTGCGCGCAGCCTGTAAGTACCACTTACAAACACGATGTTTTCACTTAGACTTAACTTGCAGATAGGTGGAAAGATAACCTGGAAGAAGAAAAACTTTTTGGTCAAGTGGATTTTTGGAATATCTTGGATTTTTCTCACGTTCCGGGATTATAATAATCCTTAGGATTAAAAAATGATGTTTTATTTTCTTAATTAATTATTAGATACTTATGTACCTGTTTTATAGCTGAATAAGCCCGAATATATTATTATGTAGGTACAAGAAGGTACATAGGTACTTAAAAGTGTTTAGTAATCGACCAATGGACGATGAATTGTGTATCGAAGCAATAAAGACGTGCGCAGGATTCGAAGCAGCCATCTTCCTTTTTTGCGTTTGTAATGAATCGAATCTTAAAATAAAATCGATGGATAAATTACACACAAAAAAAAACAACAGGGTTTAAAATCAGATATATTTTTTTATTTTATTAGATAGAATTCAAAATAGGTAGGTGGGTATATAAAAATATCTAGATTGGTGGTTACCTCAGAGTTCATAAAAATAATATTTGTGATGCCACTCGATACCTAATCTATTTTTTTGTCATAGCAAAATCTATTTTTTTGTCATAGCAAACCAGATTTAAACTAAAACTATGAAAATTCTTCTTTTTAGCACAAAGAATCTTATATTTTTTATTTCCAGCCTTATTTTTAAAACAGACATTTTTAAAAAACAAACGCACAATGATTCGAAAATTAAATTAGCTTTCCTGTCCGACCATCAAACAAGAAGCCTCATCAGTCCACAATTCAAGATGGCCGCCTATTTTTTGTCTATTCACTAACGGCCAGGCATGTATTAGAACCAGTTTCTTGCGTTTCATACACTTAACCTTGTCATTAGGCGCGCCAAGTCATTTTTGAACATAGAACACAACCGCCATCTGCAATTTTTCTAACAGTCCATTCTTAATTTTATGTCCTAAGATATAAAGTTGTGTTTTGTTTGTCATGGAGAGTAACGTGTGACGTTTTGAAATGAGTGATGTTAGATTTTCGTCACACGGCACTACGTATCCCCTCCATGCGCAGAGGCAACGCACGGTAAATTGCTCTACATGATGGAGATTTTTTTTTTTTTTGACTAGCTGCCCATTAGAAATTTTATTATACTGTAGATATGTGAGCATAAAAGTTGTATTAAAATATTGTTATGATGTCCGTTTTATGAGTAGCCGGTCGTAATGCAGATGTTCTGAACTAAATGGGAGTAAATTTTTTATCTTGCTGTACTTTAAACTATACCTACATAAATGTAAAAGAAATCTATTGTTAAGTCGTATTTCTTTAACGACATCTACCTTCCTGCACTGGGCCCGCGTGGTAGATCCCATAGCCCACTCCCTATTAGAGGAGGCCTGTGTCCCAGCAATGGGAACATTACGAGTATAAGCTGATATGTATGCTATGTATAAGTATGTATGTATTTCTTCTAAGTAAATCTTAACACCTGTTTATTATGCCAATCACTTATAATAACTAGTTACTAATGAGTACAATTAAACGTAAACTAGCCTTGCTAAAACGAATCCTTAAAACCCCATTAAAAGATGATGTCATTGCATATAAAATTAAATAGGTAACAGAATGGCATTTAAAAAATCTAATAATAGTAGCGCCCATCAAGGATACAACTATCTTGCGCGCTATCAAATAGTTCAAGATACAAGGTGTCTTTATCTAATTCAATAGCACCCTTCCCACACGTTATCCAACCTATCCTGACCTCCCGCCAAGCATTAACATTCATCTACTACATCAGAGCGGTTCAAACAGACATCCGCGCAACAGGTCAATTTAAATTAGTCGAACAACCGCTCTCGACATTACCCGAGTTACTGCGAACGCAGCCGAATGGATCTAACATGGCGGCCCGCGTCACGGTTTTGAGGTTAAGGTTTGACATTTCCAACCGTTCTAAACAAAAACTAGTCTAGCAAACATGTAATTTGCACTCTATTACATCGTTTTAGAGTTAATTTTCGCTCATTTGCGTATTGATTATGAATGGATAAAGTCGCAAATGGCGCGCAACCGATGTCAATTTCTTACGCTGGTCGTATTATAGGTCTTGATCTTTACATTGAATTTGCTGCTACCGCGTTATTTAGCTTTGGTTTCGCGCGTGCGTAGTTCTCACGGATACATTGGTTCATTATAGTTGGTCATTATAGGGCTGTAGTTTTACTTAGTCGGCTATTAAACCGTGTTTTTTTATGTCCGAGGTCTTTCTATGTCTTTTGTTCGGCGGAATTTTAATTAGGGACATTGGATCCATGAATTAGTACTTTCTACGGAGTGGAAAGGATACTTAACTTGTTTGAGTAAGCCGAGACTTTTTTAATGAGAGGCCCAGTCATTTGTTTCTCACGCCACGCGCGGCACATTTGAATCTAATCTGAGGGGCAATTCCCGTAATTTTTAAAAACGTTCGTATCCGCATATCATTCGCAAGCTGTCAAAGACAATCAATTTACTAACATTTTTGACAAGTTTGACAGACTGCGACTTGAATGTGAACGTTTTGTATGTACGAGAATTGGCCTTCTGTAGTATTCTGAGGGCGAATTTCACAAAACTTTTATACCGAATAAGTCTTATCCTGTGAATAAATTTTGACTTTTTTACAGTTTTTCCATACAAAAACTGTCAGACGACAATTTTATTCCACGGATAAAAGATATCTGACTTTGATAAAATCAGCCCTAAATCAGCCTAGATATATGTAAAATTTCTTCAAACATAAACTAAATTATTTGTGTAATATATAATGTCAACACTGCAGAAGTAGAGTCCGGCTGTCAAGTGTGTGTTCTTGACATTTGTCAGTTTAATACTAGTAGAAATTGTCCAACTGACAGATGTCAGGAACGCATTCTCTCGACAGTGGCAGTATAGGTACCTTAATAGGAAAAACTGCTACACATTTGGTTAAGGACCTAGAAATAAGAAAGCCAGCTAGAAGTAAAATTTTAAATTGATACCTAGGTGATTTTTTCAGCACATTCCTTCAAAGCTACTAGTGGTCATCATAATCAGACTATAACGTCCCCACTGCTGAATCTAAAGCCTGACCTAGAAATAGGAAAGCCAGCTAGAAGTAAAATTTTAAATTGATACCTACGTGATTTTTTTCAGCACATTCCTTCAAAGCTTCTAGTGGTCATCATAATCAAACTATAACGTCCCCACTGCTGAATCTAAAGCCTCATCCTCTCTGCGAGAGAGAATAGGCCATAATCCACCACGCGGGTCCAGTGCACGTTGGTTGACGTCACATGACTTCGAATTTCTGGTCCTAGGACATGTCGGTTTAGTAACGATGTTTTTCTTCACCGTTTTGAGAGCAGTGGTGATGATATGGAACCCAAGACCGCAAGGCCGTTACCACTGGGTCACCACAGCTCTAGTGGTCATACCAAGTTTTTATTTACACAATACAAAATCATAAAGAAGAGGAAAGGACTTCCCAAAAATTCGTCTGTCATACTTCACACAACATCATTATGTAGCTAATGGAATCGATTGTAAACATTCGATTGTACGAAAATCGATCGGTCATGTAGTAAATCGATACGTATTATAAAACAATGCGCTCTTATCACTGGCTGGTTATACTGGCAACACGACGCCGGAGCCCTAAGATGTTGCTTTTGGCTAACGGAAACTAGGCTAGAAAATATAGGTATATACCCACGCCTTTTTCCCATGGGGGTAGGCAGAAGCTACAGAACGCCACCAGCAGGCGTAGCATGGCGCTTTCTATCTCTACGAAGAATAGACATAGCTTTTTCTATACAAAGTGACAGTTCTTTTCTTTATTTTTGACATCCACCGTAGAAATCTTTCTACAATCTGTCATTTTGTCTTTCATTTCTAACGATCTTTGTCTAGGTCTTTTTATATGTAGACTATTTTGGAAGAAAAGTTTCTATCCTTACTGTCAAAATCACACTGGCAACCGATAAATCCTATGATAAAACAAAGAATTCTGAGTCGAATTATGTAAAAGAGTGAATTTCGTAAAAAGTGCAGTTGACTCTTTCTACTTTACTGCCGTCTCGTTCTGTCTACAGGAAACATCATTTTTGTCTACTCTTCTGTCGACAAAACGGTGCTCATGCCACGACTTTTTTTTTTTTTTGACGGTGGGAAATCGTCCAATGACTTCTCCCGGTCTGGGCGGAGCGGAAGGGCGTGTCAGACTTTTACTGACTAAAACCCACCCGTGTTCCTTCAGTTACCTGTTGCCAAGGTCCCGGTATCCCTTTCGGACTAACCCGCAACCCTGGCAGGGCTCATGCTACGCCTGCAGCTACGATTACAGAAAATTTGAAAAAAAATATATATTTACTTCGCTTTACCTGATTCCGGTTTTTAAGTAAATTGCTGCCCGCGTCTCCCATCGTAGTTTACGTCTTAGGTATTTATCCTCTCTATCCTGGTTGTAAGAAATTGTGCAAGGGGAGGAGGAAACGACAGAACGAACGTCACGAATCTAAAACCTATCTCCCGGAAAGTTTGGATTCTTTTCTTGCCCACACTAGCATAGATTCATAATTTGTGCTTTCCTTCGCGCGTTCCACTTTCATTAGAAAGAAAAAATAATAGATTAATAAACCAATTTTTGCACATAAAAATATAAGTATTTAAGATAATCGTAATAAAAGAACAAAACAGATCTTTATTCACACGATAGAAATAGTTGCACGTCATTAATTGTGACAAGAAGGTATACTCAGCATTAATTATAATATTTGTTTTTCCTAGCTAGCCCAGTAATCCGAATGCCGTGGCTTCCGTGCCTTTTAAACACTAAAACTAAGATCAAAATGTCAAACTAAATCTCCAAGTCTCGGAGGCGTCATGAAATTACTTGGTATATCAAGCTGCAAATCGATCGATGGATTGACCGATTCAGGAGATGTATTGCTATAATTAACTCGACGACAACCGTAAGTACCTATATGGAGCAAAGTATTCATTAGTAGACTGCAGACGATGACTGCTTATCTGCCTGTAAATAGCACAGCCACCGTTGCCAAATGGTAAAAAAAAAATACTCATTTATTAGCATAGTGTAAAACACTTTTAGGCATTGGTATCTCAGCTACACAGAATGAATGTCTCGTAACTATCAACTGTCTTGAAGAAACGGGGAAACCCCCAAATATAAAAAGTCTTTGATAACTCTTGGAATGGGAAATACTAGCCTTATTCGTTGATGTAATAGCTAATAGCAGTTGATGGAATCATAAATATAGCACTGCGCGTTCAGCACCGTACACGTGATAAAAGTGAAACTTCTTACAAATAAAGACTAAGAGAGATTTACTGTGACAGAGAGACTTATATCTCTCTTCTCTCTCATGTAACGAAATGTGCCTAAACGTGACGCTGCCTTGAAATTTCTCGATCAATTCTCCACCAATTTTCGAATTGCTGCCTAATGGTTTCACTTCAAAAATACCACGTAACGAACAGTATCGCAGATACAATATAGATTACATTACATCAATATAGTGCATCTAAAGTTAAATAAATAACGTAGTTATCTTTCATGTTTTGATACTTACCTACCTTTATTAGTGCTGCTCGCTGGGATTCACTTCAAAAGTTGAAAGCAAATCTAGTTTAGGGGAATTTCCGCCCTCCGAAATTGAGTTATCTATCTGCCCTCGAAACTCGTCCTAGATACAAACATCCTTGGCCTATCACTATTCGCCATATTTATGTAGCTTCACTTCCTACCTTTTGATAGGTTTATAAGACACAGAGTTTACAGAGTTGCTAACTTTTTGACGTGTAAAAGTGTTTATTTTTTCAAATAATTTACAGAAATAAATATTATTTATCATTAGTGTCTTACGGAGGTATATCTTTGGTGGTAAAAACGTATCCGTGCATGGAAAATGGGTGTTTTTCCTGCAGTGAAATAGTGTTAGGATAATTTACCACAATAACATTACAGTTTCCCAAGTTTCAGTTCAGCTAATCCAATCTTGCTTGACATTCAGGAATCTTTTCATTTACATGCAGAATGATGCGTGGTTTCGAGTACTTGTTTGTATTTGGAACAAACCATAAACACAGCGACATTTTATCGTTCTCACATTTGTGTTCTCAATTTAAAATCCGTTCGGGGAACACGAAAAGATAACAAAAATTTCCGCGCCAATTCCGCGGAAGGACACGCGACACGATGTTTGAATTCAGAACGGTTTCGGCGAACCACAACGTTTGCTTTGGCTGTTTGTAAAATTTTATTTACTCTACTTTGATGCTTATTGTTTTCACAATAAGGTTGTACCATGCCTCTATTGAATGTATTTGTAACTTTGTGATCAGTTGATTGCCGATTATTGTAATGATCTACAGATTGAATTCTGTTTTATTGTTTCCGCTGTAGAATATTTGGGAGTGAACTAATTGGCTGAATGATTGAATGAATGGTCAAGTCGGGAGCCAATTGCGAATTCAGGTGTCATTCTGTTACCGACAATTTATTTGCCTATTGTGTTCGCACTGAAATGTCTACAAATATTGATAACACTTTATCAATTAAAGTGAAGTATCTTTCGAACTCGATGGTTGTATTTCGGACTGTGTAATCGTTTGAATCATTCTACGAATTCAAGCACTAGGTTTGATGCTCTATTTTCATTGACTTCCGATGAAGGAAAACATTGTGAGTAAAAGTCCGGTCTGCTGGTACCTTTAGCATGATGACCAATTCATTTTCCTTCTCATTAAGAGAAGAAGTTTTCATCCTACATTATTAACCATCGTCTCAAACTCAACTCAAAGCATTTATTTCAATTAAACCATTTACAGGCACTTTTGAATTGTCATATTGTTACAAAATATTGGTTACATCATTCATGTTGAAATTATACATGTGAGAACAATGTAGAAAGCACGTTAAAAGCGTCCGCAATTATAACATAAAAACAAATTAAAGAGCCTCTACCGCTCAACTGTCGATTGGCCTTCTAATGGCCGATAACAATTAAAATTCTATTGTGTCTCGTTAATGATAGTTGGAGGTTATACTGTCTCTTTGGTCTAGTGGTCGCAAGGGCTACTGCTGAGCATGAGGTCCTGGGTTCGATTCCCGGGTCGGATAAAGTGTTTTTTCACTAGCAGCCCGGAGTCTGGATTGATGGCAATACGCTTGGATGGGAATTAAACATAACTGGTGAAATGTGGTTGTACAGCCTCTTCTTTTTCTTGTGACTAACCTGCAGGCTTAGCATGAGCACCGTTTTGTCGACGGAAGAATAGACAAAAATGACGTTTCCTGTAGACAGTAGACAGTACCTACGAGACGGCAGCAAAGTAGAAAGAGTCAACTGCACTTTTTACGAAATTCACTCTTTTACATAATTCGACTCAGAATTCTTTGTTTTGTCATAGAATTTATCGGTTGTCAGTGTGAATTTGACAGTAAGGATAGAAAACTTTCTTCCGAAATAGTCTACCTACAAAAAGACGTAGACAAAGATCGTTAGAAATGAAAGACAAAATGACAGATTGTAGAAAGATTTCTACGGTGGATGTCAAAAATGAAGAAACGAACTGTCACTTTGTATAGAAAAAGCTATGTCTATTCTTCGTAGAGATAGAAAGCGCCATGCTACGCCTGCTGGTGTCAGAGTTTTAAAGCCATGCCGGGGCCTCTGACTTGGCTTCACATGCCGTCAAGAAATATCGCTGTTTTTCTTCACCGTTTTTTGAAGCAAGTGATAATTATACAATACGCACATGAATCCGAAAAGTCAGAGGTGCGTGGCTTGGGTTCGAACTCGAGACCTATGGCAGTCCGATGGTCACATTACTAGGCTATCACTGGTCTCTGTGGGTGTACTAGGGTGTGGGTGTACTAGGCTGTGGGTGTACTAGGGTGTGGGTGTACTAGGGTGTGGGTGTACTAGGGTGTGGGTGTACTAGGGTGTGGGTGTACTAGGGTGTGGGTGTACTAGGGTGTGGGTGTACTAGGCTGTGGGTGTACTAGGGTGTGGCTGTACTAGGCTGTGGGTGTACTAGGGTGTGGGTGTACTAGGGTGTGGGTGTACTAGGCTGTGGGTGTACTAGGGTGTGGGTGTACTAGGGTGTGGGTGTACTAGGGTGTGGGTGTACTAGGGTGTGGGTGTACTAGAGTGTGGGTGTACTAGGGTGTGGGTGTACTAGAGTGTGGGTATACTAGGGTGTGGGTATACTAGGGTGTGGGTGTACTAGATGCGCCTCTGTCTAACCCTTCGGGGAATACAGGCGTGATGTTATGTTGCTTATGTTGATTTCAAAGACATATTATTTATGCATTTACGTGGTACTTAGTTGCTGAATAGAAATTACAGTAAATAGGCGGGTAATTAATGATCTCACAAGTGAAATGCAGTAAACTTCATCGTTAAAATATATGAAGTTGTTGCGCAATTAGCATTTCTACTAACTTAGTAGAAAACTGACTGATTTCGCGACTGGTTGCCGTGGCCAACTTGTTTGTGAATTCATAGATTTTGCATTAGGATCTACCTTTCTGAATTTCTATTCGAATTCTTATCCCAGTAAAGGAGGAGCTCGTGGCTAAGTAATATCAACCGCACGGGTCGATCCATGAGGGTAAGCTACGCTTGCCGGGGTTAGTCCGTGGATGGGTGACCATTTTCACATATCGAGACTCCTCCGCGCCTCGGAGAGCACGTTAAGCCGTTGGTCCCGGCTGTCATTTGTGGATCTTTGACAGTCGTTACGAGTCGTCAGAAGCACAAAAGTCTAACCAAGGGGTAGGTATCGTATTACCCAGTTACTGGGTTGTGGAGGTCAGATAGGCAGTCGCTCCATGTAAAATACTGGTATTCAGCTGCATCCGGTTAGACTGGAAGCCGACCCCAACATAGTTGGGAAAAGGCTAGGCCGATTGATTTTGATTTGATCCCAGTAAAGAGTTATTGGGCCCGCGTGGTGGATTACACCCCACTCCCTCTGAGAAGAGAGGAGCCCTGTGTCCCAGCAGTGGGAACATTATAGGCTGATTATGTACAGAGTTATTCCCAATTCGTAATTGTTTCGATTCATCACAAAAACTACTACAAGAATCCCGATTTAATTTATTATCGATTAATCAAGAAGTATAGGAACTCCCGACATTTGATAGGAGCTCCAAGATTCTAGTGTAAGATGCCTCAAAAAATAATGCTTAAGTACTTGTAACACGCCTGTGGACTATTGCGAACCAGACTGTCAATCGCAATCCGGAAGATTTTAAAGGAAATTGCTAATTCATTGCTTCTTAAGTTTAAAACATCGTGTGCACGAAAACATAAAGATCACAATGAATGTTGCTGAACTGTCAATATGAAAGGTGTTGCCACTGTAAGTATCTCAATTACTCCACTGTACGATTTAAAAGTTCTAAGCAAGATGCGTTAGAAATAGGATTTATTATTTTGAAACCATTTTCATAGCACCGTCTTCTTTTATTTTAAGCTTTACTTTTTTGTGGTTGAGATCATATTTGTGAAAGTTCGTGGAGATGTTTGTCCCACAATCACGCAAAAACGGCTGAACATATTTGGATGAAACTTGGCACACAGATAAACCATATTCGAAATTAAATTATAGGATAAATCATCATTCTACTGCCCTTATCCCAATTTAGTTATCGGCGCTTTTCTGCGTGTTTTTCTTCCATACTTCTGTAGGAGTCGTCATAAATTGGTACCTAGTCAGTCACTCTCTTTCTAGTCATATCATAATTTTTATCTGAATTCCCTAGAATACGAGTGAAAGCGCGAGTACTTAGTAGCCAGCATTAAATGAAAACTTTTTATATGATTACTTACCTACTTAATTACAAGTTAAGCTGTATTTCTGGTTTTGCCTCCATAACTTCGTGATCGGTAGCACGATTGACTCCAATATGGTCACGTTCGTTATGATATGATGTGTGGATGACCTTGAATTGACCTACTATGGATATTATGCTGTGAAACTGCTTAGGCAAGGATTGATTCTCAAGACTGACATAACATCACGCCTTGCTTCCTCGAAGCGTTAGGCAGAGATGTACCTATAGTACACCCACATTTCGCATAAACTATGGGGCGAGCCTATTGCCATAGACATAAATCCAGACTCCGGGCTGCTACTGAGAAATTCCAGATAGAAAACCCAATTATACTCATGACTACATAACAAATATCTACCGAGGGGGGCTATCTTCTTTTATTCCAATATAAAAAGAAAAGAAAGAAAAGAAAGAAAAGAAAGAAAAGAAAGAAAAGAAAGAAAAGAAAGAAAAGAAAGAAAAGAAAGAAAAGAAAGAAAAGAAAGAAAAGAAAGAAAAGAAAGAAAAGAAAGAAAAGAAAGAAAAGAAAGAAAAGAAAGAAAAGAAAAGAAAGAAAAGAAAGAAATCCATCAATGTCTCATTTAAAGAAGTTCACTGCCTAAAATTGCCTCTTACAGATCAATCAATCAATCAATATTCTTTATTTGTAAACATAGGTTACAGTAGTGTGCAAGATGTTACAGTTGTTTTATAATAGTTTCTCTATGTTTTGCCATTTGGCGTACAAATATACGTGTATGGAAGGCTTTTGCCAATCACTAAAATTCATTTATAATAACTCAGTAGTAATGTCAATAAAAAAGTGAAAAAATTATAATTAAATAGAAATGCAATAATGGTTTTGTCAGGTAATAAAAATACTTAATGAAATGCAATAATGTCAAAAATAAATAATTATAATGTCAATATGTTACTGTTAAGAAAAATATTTTAAATTAACATTATCCACAGAATCACTATAATATTAGAGCCGTCATGCATATAATATAGTGTGTCATGCATTTATATGTTACGAGTACTTATACAAATAATATTATTTCAAAGAATTGTCACTGAGACAATAGTAACATTTCTTTATTAATAAGGCACGTAATTTATGCTTGAAGTTTACTAAATTTAGACTTTTAATTGAGCTAGGTAGCTTATTAAATATTCTTTGAGCCATACAAAAAAAGCTTTTTCGCATTAAAGCCGTACTTGCATGTGGTATTTTAAGCTCTAACTTATTTTTATCGCGTAGTTTCCTATATTTGCTTTTAAAAGCTATTTCATATAGGGAGATATTTGTTTTAACAAATACATTTACTTCATATATATACAGTGAAGGTAGGGTTAATATTTTGAGGCTTTTAAATAGAGGTTGACAGCTGTCAGTGCTTTGTAAACCACACATAGCTCTAATGCATCTTTTTTGGGCTTGGAAAACATACTCTTTGTTTACAGAATTGCCCCAATAAATTATGCCATATATTAGTGCGGATGCAACATAGCCATGGTAAGCCATTAGAAGAGATTCTAGGCTTATAATTTTTGCCAGTTTATAAAGTGCATATGCAAAGGAGAATGACCAGGAATGTAGGGCACCCTGTACCAAGCGAAAAGTCCGCCTGTCACAACCAAACCTAGTGTATTTAGAGGAGAATTAAATGCTCTTCTTATATTGTTAACTTTTTTTTACATGGATTCCCGCAATTCGTATTTATTAACCATTTATCTACTTCATATTTTGAGGTTAAGTTCGAGAACGTGACAGGCTCGAAATGGGGAAATTGATGACAAATGAAGCGGTACCTAATATCGGTTGCTTTTTATTCTTGCTTTGGCGCTTGTTTCCTGATGGATGATTATACAATACATCACTGATAGTCAATAATAATTCTTGGTGTGAAGTTTTATATATAATGATAATGGATATCAATAATCATGTAGGTAGGTACTCATAGTATGTGCAGCTGGTAGTCTGAATAAGTAATCAATTTAGTACTGTGTTTACTGATTCCTAATATCTTGAAATCTTAACATAACAGCAGGCCTGTTTTCCCAGAAGAGTTAGGCAGAGTTGTATTTACTATATAGTACACCCACTTCTCGAACTTCACATGTTAGTAAATAATAATAAGGTGATAATGTTGTTAGTACCTAATAAGGCACTTATATCAAAAATGAAAAACGCAGTTAAGATATATTCATATTTACATAACGTATATGACCTCGACCGCTACCAGGACAGAGAAAAGAAATATACAAATAAAACAATAGGTAGGACAATTGGGTTGCGCTCGGGAACGCCTTGCAACACGTAGCATGGACTGTCCACATCCAAAGCACACATCACTCCACATTGTGACCAAGTGTTAGTTCAGGTATCAGTTCGGAATCTCAGGGAGTTTTTCTTGTATCAATGCGAAACATTTGTAACATTATGAATAGGAACTACCAGGATTGATCTGAAAGCATAAAAACTGTTTTTTAATCCTTAAATTGAATAAATAGTCCCGGAAGTAGGTAGGTACTTTAGAAGCTAACTATAATATACATGCTTCTACTAGGTGAGGTAATACTTACGGGCGTCGCGTCGGTACAATCTATGATGTTAAAACACGATCATATCCACGGATATATTTTCTATGTAATATATTCTAAATTGTTCTAACAATACTAGTGAACGGTTTAGGATACGTCGGCGACGCTGACTTGCTGGCCGATGTCTGACTCTAGTTGAGGGCATCGCTAAGGATTATCACACAAAGACTACGTTATGAAAACGCACCTGAGCCCCCGTTTTTGTTAATAAGTATTACAAATTATTATTCAAATAGTTCAGATGAAACCAGTATTGAAAGTAACGTCATCCATGACGGCGCCACAGAATAATTATTGCAATACGTCACAGTACAAATGACATTTTACTTTTTTGAATAGGTCCTCTTTTCATTAAATGCATGTATTTGCAATGTATTCCAAAAAAATAATAATAAATTATTACGATGTAACGCGTGACCTAAAGATGTTTTTTGACACACATAAAAATATATTGTATCCTAATATAAAATGGCAAATTGGTACAATTATCTTCTTCATTTTTTAATGTTCGTTGACAGGTAGGTACCTATATTTTTAACATAGTAGCAACATTCGGAAATGAAGTGCAATGTCAGTGACATAAGCGGAAAATACGTACCACAAAAGTAAAAAAAGACTTTTATTTTTGGTGTCCGAAAGCCGGGAATCGTTTTCATAACAAAATCGTATATCTGATTTAAAAAATAGGAGTAATTTTATGAACTACATTTGGTTGTGACACTCTAGCTCCTTTGTTGGTACGACAATATGGCATTCTCCTTTATTATTTTTTTTACAAATATCGTCCGTTTGCGGTTTCCAGGACAAGTTATTATTTATAATAACACCAAGGAATCTAGTCATAGTCGCAGACTCTATTTTAGTCCCCAAATAGTTAATGTCAAGGTTTATATTAGGAACTCTTTGATAGAAGTGCATTATTTTAGTCTTTTCTAGATGTATGATAAGATTGTTATTATGTAGCCAAGTAATTATTTTATTCAATGTCAAATTTATCTCTAATTCGTATGTATTGGGATCGTCACATTTTACTACTACCGTGCTGTCGTCAGCAAATAGTACCATAGGATGCTTTATTTCTCTAGGCAGATCATTTATGTAGATTATGAATAGTGGGGGTCCTAACACACTGCCTTGTGGAACTCCGTATTTAATTATCCTACTGCTAGATCTGTATCTTCTTTCGTTTCCAGTCCGTGGGCATATTCGAGTTATTTCTAAAATCTGCTTTCTGTTGTGTCAGTAAGATTCAATAAGATTCAAGATGTTGCCTCTTATACCATATTTCTCTAATTTATTTGATAGTATCTTATAATCTACATAGTCAAAAGCTTTTGTGAGGTCCATATATATAGCACATACTGCATTCCTTTCACCCACATTCGATAAGATAGGTAGTATTAGATCATGGATAGCCATGTTAATTGTTCTGTTTTTACGAAATCCTTTCTGTTCATTAACTAGAATGTTTGATTTGTCTAAGTAAGCATAAAGTGCTTTATATATGACTTTTTCAAATATTTTTGCAAATATAGGTATCAAAGCAATAGGTCTATAATTTTTCATAAGACATTTATCTTGCTTTTTGTATAAAGGAGTAACTATGGAGGTTTTGAGCTTTTCCGGAAAGATACCACTCTCAATACTTAAATTGATTATGTAACTAAGATGTGGGGCTATGTATTGAGAGACTGTTTTTATAGCTTTTGTACATATTCCATCTGATGAGATCATCTGAAGATCTGCAGGGTAAATGCGTAACACACTTACAGTAGCAAGGGCTGTCATTTTGACAGTTCAACAATATCATTGCGTTATGTAGGTATGTTGTTGAGCAGACAAATTTTTCGAAAATATGAAGCAATGGATATATCAATATCCTTCATAATCATTCACATTGTGATTAAAAGTGTGTTACGGAATTAGAGGGCTGGTTGAATAGTGGCATAATATTTGTTGATCATAATCACCGTGGCCTCTATAAAGACCTGCAAAACCATCAGAAATAGTCCGATTTTAGATGAAGCATTATCGATTCTCATGAACTTAGGTTCCAGTAGAAATATGTGCCAAACACTTTACTTTCTTATACTTAGTTCTTTCACAATAACTCTCCTATAAACTCTGACCAAATAATATTATTTATGGGATTTAGGGTTGCACAGTTTTCAGTTTAGCGGATACAAGGATTGACTCCTTGATTAACACGCAGTGTCCCAGCAAAATATCAACCTGTTACGCAAACCGCGGACACAGTTATTTAATAAATGAGCTGTCACATCCCTAGTACAGACAAATCCACAATTGTTAAGAGAATTATTAAATAAATGGCGTTTTCATAGCGGCGGCGTCGGCTTTAGCTCGCGTTAGGAAATTAAAGTTCCGACTTGTTTCGATACCAACTCGGCTCACGGCTACCGTAAATATGTAAGTATTGTTTAATTTAAATGAGAGACGCTTTTGTTTGTGATTGTACGTTAGTAGGAAACGCAGCTCGAGAAAATACGTAATAAATTGGAGCAATAAAATCAATATTTTAGAGAACATAAAAAAACAAGTGTGTCCGTGGAATTTCTTGTCCGTTCTTCTCCATAGGTACCTACTATGCTTTGGAATGGGCAACTAGCCTCATATTTCTGACCGACCGACTCCTTGATAATTCAAAAAGGCCAGTAGGTAAATGGTTTAATTTAAATAAATGCTTTGAGTTTTGAGTTTTGATACTGAAAGGCACGCCATGATCAAATTCCTAACATACCTAGGTACTACATTTTTTCGCTTGCTTATTGCTATCGATGCTTTACTTCGTCCACGTTTAAATGTACATAGTTACAGAAAGGCTACCATAAATACATTAATATTATTTGGTATATCCTTCTTTTTCCCCAATTTCCAAATGCTGGTATTAAACAGACAGATAAGTTCATCATCACATTCCTGATAAAAATAAACCTTATCTTACCCAACCACTAACTACAGAACATCCCTATTTATTCTATTTAAATAGAGCAACACCCATTCTCCCACACGTTCGGCTCTCGGCTTTCGGCTTTCGGCGTGTAAAACCGTGTTGAACTAAAATCTGTGTGTACTTGTGTACTGTGTCGGCACTCGCAGTCGGCACCGAAACGCAGACACAACAGCGATACCGGAAGTTAGGACTGTTGTGGTCAGAAGTGTTAAGGAATAATTTTACTGCGATTTTGAATATAGATTTTGGATACCTGGTAAAATGTAATTTTATTTCTATAAAATGACTTTTCTTCTCTTCTCTCTTATATGTGTGCATTAGACCATCGAATCCTGTATGTGTACATTAGAGTATCTAGCACTAAATTAAACGACTGAGAAATTGAAATTATGTTAAATTATTTTATTTCAATTTTGAGATTGATTGAAATTGAAATTATGTGTAGTTAGTAAACTATACAAAATTACAATTTCGGGTGGGTAATGAGAATTTGGCTCTAAGGGTTGAGGTGTGAAAGGGACACATTTTATAAGGTATGATGAAAATTACCAGGTAAAAACAATCTTCAATGATGTCACTTGAGATAAACTGCTTGTGTCCGTTGGAGAGCATAAGGTCAAAAGCGCGAAATGACAAGTCAATGCGTAGGTAGTGTGAAAATCTCTTCATATGACTTTATTTTGAAATTCTTCCTATGTGTAAAGAAGACTTATTTCGAACTCAAATATGAAGAAGATCAATATAACTCTGATTCTAACATTACAAAATTATTTTTTCTTGTGACAAAACACTAGAAGAAACAAAAAAGTATACGGCTTTTCCATTATTTACATTTCATTAAGTCTTACTACACAAAAAGTTTACTTTCCAGTATTTTATAAACGGAAAATTATTTAAACAATGCAACTCCCTAACACTTCTCTCCCCGCCTGTCCACACGGCGGTCGCTAGCCGCGCCGTCAGCGAAATCTGTCGAGATTACAGCCGAAACTGTACCGATCTGCTGCACCTGTTGACTGCCTCCGGCGAATGTACGACGCGACTGTACCGAGGTAGTTTACTGTGGCTGTATTATTTAGTTTTAGACACGTGTTTACCTAAATAAAATACTCTGTACATTGTCTTGGTGAAATTGGGTAGTGGGGGTGTTGGTTTTAGGCCGAATTTGACTTTCGTCTAGCCCTGCCTCGTTTTTATTAAAATTTTACAAAATTAATTTTTAAAATATTTATACAGGCTGTAAGGGTAAACACTCTTGTCATTCAAACCATGGGTAGCTGACTTAAATATAAAAATAAATTACCGAACACAACAAAATAAAACGTTATTTTCATTAAAAGATTTTAAAAAGTTTCTATCCGACACCGTGCTCGCTAGCGAAACAGCTGTCTGACTGAGGGAGGGGTCGCGCTTGCGGCCGGTCAGGTCACATCCCGCACCCTCCGCCCGTGTTGAGACGCAAGTTCGATGCCCTAGCGCATAGGGCAACGAACTTGCGTCTCTTGTGGTAAAATATAGATTAAAAAAAAAGAAATAAAAAGTTGTAATTTTCCATTGATTTTATGTTATTTATATGAAACCAAACCACTGGTTGCAAGGATAACGGTGTTTACCCTAACAGCCTGTATTGTTATCAACTGCTTATACTTAACTATACATTTATCATCATTCTCGGATTTGGATGAAATTTGGCACATGGGTAGACCATGAACCGGAGAAGGACATAGGTTACTTTTCATCCTAAACGCAGACGAAGTCGCGGGTAACAGTTAGTGCAAAATAAAATAAAAAAGAGGAATATTAATCACAAAGTTCACCCACTAAAAACATCACCAATCAAAAAGTATTTCACTAAGTCAAATTAAATCAAAGTCAAATAATTTATTTCAATTAAAATAGGCGCATTAAACGCACTTTTGAACGTCAAAAACAAAAAAAATCAAGTAATAAAAACTAAAAATTTTTTTTTAAATTCTTTTGGGGTATATATATATATATATTTTTTTTTTTTGAAATGTGCACATTAATCCCTTTCATTACATGGTACGATTAAACCATTTTTTTTTTTTAAGTTTCCTCACTTTATGTCCTCTAGAGGGCGCCATTTTTAATTTAATGACTTCACATAGCCTATAACCAGCGGACAACCACGACGCTTCTAACGATACCTCATTTGTCAAATTGTGATAAGTGGTTTGGAAGATAGGAGGGAACAGATGAACATACATACATACATACATACCGGTCAAAATCATAACCCTCCTTTTTTCTTCGCCGTAGTCGGGTAAAAAATAGAACTGATTCTAGTCGCCCCTTCCAAAATGTAGTTTACGTATGGAGAAGAATGGGCAAGAAACTCCACCGTTACTCTTTAAAAAAATGTTTTACAATATTTTGTATACATCACTTATACAACATTATTTTTTGTTTATGCTAAACCCGAAAAGGGGTCATTGTATTCATCATTTTGAACAACTTTTTCTATGGGACCAACCTTGAAATCGCGAAAAAAAAATCAGCCGTTCCATACATTTGTGTTCACTTAGATCGACAAAATGAAGGGAACAGCTGATTTTTTTTTCGCGATTTCAATGTTGGTCCCATAGAAAAAGTTGTTCAAAATGATGAGTACAATAACCCCTTTTCGGGTTTAGCAATAAAAAAAAAAAATGTTGTATAACTACTAAAACGGTGACACTTCAAAATCCACGTAACAGGGCATTGTACAAAAACCGTTACACGTTATAACATAATAGTTGCCACAAAAACATGCAACTACCCACACAACAGACTGTTGCGAGCGAGTTTCAGCTGAAAATTTCAGGATAATTACGGATAGTGCAATTTTACAGGCGGTTTGCGAACTTAAATACTCTATTTTGCCAAAATGGAACGAAAAAGATTTAAAAATGAGGGTAGGATGAAGAATAGGGATAATGTTGGGCGGGTGGGTAGATCTGGTGTAATTTGAGGGTAGGGAACTGTAGTTAAAGGCCTAGATAGGTAGATCGTTAATTGTGACGTGATTAAGGATTTTTGAGAAGATTAAAGATATACAAATATGTATATGACATGATTTATATTTATTGCTTACTAGCTGCACCCCGCGGTTTCACTCGCATAAGTCTCGATCCCGTGGGAATATCGGGATAAAAGGTATCCTATGTCCTTCTCCAGTTCATGGTCTACATAGGTGCCAAATTTCATCCAAATCCGTTCAGCCGTTCACGCGTGATGGCGTGACCTGACCAAGGGAAATAGGGATTCATTTTATAAATATAGATAGATGTAAGTAACTGTGCACTGAACTGTCACTTGACAATGACAGCTCACACCATGCTCACTTCACCTAAGTCTTCACGGTGAGATGGTTACAGAATCGAATGCTGTTCTTATTTTAAATTTAATATAACAGGCTACCCATGTCATTGGATATTTAAAATAAGAACTGCATTGCTATTGTGTAAACATCTCACCATTCAATAATATAAAAAGGAATTGGTAGGTTTACAGGATACCTATAGACAATCAATGTTTATAAACAGACATCCCTCTCTCCCTTTTTTCAGGATGTATCTTCGATCATTGAAAAAGTTAATCACCCCAGTACATTATTCAGTAGGTAACATTACCAAAATACCCTAGTTCGCTGAATCACTTAAAAAAGCGCTGTCCATTTCATGCAGCCTAATTTCCTTTGTCGTTTAGGGAAAACAAAAAAAAATGCAATTTCCCTGAATGTCGCGTCGCGTCACGAGTAGTTCCGAATAGACCCGAGTAGACACGAAACAGTCGCGAAACGCTTGACTATGTCTATTCACCGCAGTGACTAGTTAGCCGAAATGGATCGCGACTAAAAAACTATGGAGTGGACTTGCCAAAAATATGTAAAAAAGTTTAATGTTACTGAATCTGCTTCGATGAAAATAGATAAAACTAACGTCCAGGTACACCAACGTTGTATTTCATTTCAGAGGTTGTGAAAATAGACAAAACAAGTTATGACATCTAGCTAGATTGACTTTTCGCCTCAGTAAAACCCTATAATGCAACTTCCGGTGCGTCTAAAGATTTTACGACGCTAAACTTACGGAGTTGATTTTTGAACGCGCGAGCTGTCAACTTGACGTAACACCGAGTACTTAGGAGGCGGCCCCCCGCCAAAAATAATGGAAGATCGCAGAGTATGATCGCGGATATGGATCGAAACCGGGAAACCGGCAAGGATTAATGGCGACTGTGGTATTTGTGATCATGGTGACTACCCTGAGTTGATTGATCTGCGCTCGCTCTACAAGTACTCGGTGGAACGTAGTTTACATTATTGTTCATTCCCTAATGTAATCAGAGATTTGTGATTATTCAGAATATTATTGTGTTTCATTTCATTACATCTTCAACCCCGCAAACCCACGCATAAGAGACATTAGGACCTCTTCTGATATAGACGACGAATTAACTATATATATACAAATATTGCTCATTTAATAGTATAGGATTAACAGCAACTAAACTGATAGTTCACAATCTAAACCTAACTGATCAAAACGTCAAACTCAAGTGGATAAGTAATGTGCTTATGTTAGAAAGCAGACCTTGAATGTTCGCTTTATCAATAGGTTCAATGCCAGTTTCTTTTACTTCCTATCTTATGGTGTGCATTAAAATCTATGATTGGCGATACTTTGGAGGTATGAGGAACAGGGTGTAAAGTTCACTCATCCACCATAGAAAAGGGAGGATCCTCCGACCAGACGGGTGTTGTGTCTGGCGGGCAACTGCCCAATGATTGATGTTGGAATCTTGTAGGTTTATGTTGATTGCGCGGTAAACTCGCGTAAAACTTAGGAAGTCAGGACCGCTACAGTCTTGCCAACTGGTTAAAAAAATCCACGACTTTGGCTGTTCTCAGTTAATTGATAAGTTAATAATTAGTAAGACGACTGTGTATAACTATAATAATTATCATTTTAATATTAATAAGCAACGATACCAAAAATAAAACATATTTGTGTCAACTGATTTCTTTCTAAGTAGAAATTTTTTTGTAAAACGCTCGCTACCTACTTACTTTTAGCGAGTAAAATTCGTGGAAAAAACTGAAAGCCGCGCCGGCCGGGCGCCCGGTAGCCACCGACGGGCTAAAAAGAGAAAAACGAGTAAGTCAACGGCGAAAAACAACGAGGTATTGACGAAAAACGAGAAGCGGTGTTGTGTCGTGGCCTCAGTAAGTGGGAATGCTATTGAAACCTGGATTTTTTTTGCTTCATTTTGGAGGTGAGGGATCCGTTTTGATGAGGCTTCTATTTAGGTCGATTGAACGTTTTCTTTTCGGGCTCGTGGTTAAATAATAACAGCCGCACGGGTTGATCCTTCAGGTTAAGCTACGCTTGCCGGGGTTGGTCCGTGGATGGGTGACCATCTTTACATACCGAGACTCCTCCGTGCCTCGGAAAGCATGTTAAACCGTTGATCCTGGCTGTCATTTTTAAATCCTTGACAGTTGTTACGGGTCGTGAGAAGCCCGAAAGTATGACAACCAGTCCTACTAAGGGGTATCGTATTTCCCAGTTATTGGGTTGTGGAGGTCAGATTGGCAGTCGCTCCATGTAAAATACTGGTATTCAGCTGCATCCAGTTAGACTGGAAGCCGACACCAATATAGTTGGAAAAAGGCTAGGCGGATTGATTGATTATTTCAGCCAGACTTATGCTACTGCAGGGCAAAGGCCTCCCTTTCTCCTTTCCACTCCTCTGTCTTGAGCTAGTGTGTACCAATCCTGTCCGTAGGCGTCAAGGTCGTCTCGCTATCATATCCTGGGTCTGCCTCGATGTCGACCGACGTTTTCTGACCCATATGGTGGTAGATTTGGCCCATGACTCATTCGACATGCAGCAGACGTGTCCGGCCCAGTCCCACTTAAGTTTCCCACGTTAATGGAGCTTTTACTTTCTTGATCATTAAGGATTAAGTTTCGGGATTTTAGGTTCCTAAAATTATTTCTGAAAACGCGGAACCCAGTTTTTTTAGCGATACCATTTTAGCAAGTAATAGCGATATGGCGTGCTGAAGAAAAGTAAGCATTTATAGGTAAATGCTTACTTTTCTTCAGCAGCTTTAGTTTACAGTATTTTTGTGTGCTTTCGTGATTTTGGCTCCAACAAAATGTTATTTGTGCACATAATCATAATTTTGAAGTTATTTTAAAGCTTACACAGCCTTGGTATGTTTGACGGAAATTCGATGTAGCTATGTCTGTCTTGACATCACGGGCATCAATCAATATTTTACTATACTTGGTGAAATTTAATTCATGGGTATAGAAAGAAATCGTGAAAAAAATCAGCTGTTCCCTACATTTTGACGAACTATGCGAACATAAATGTACGGAACAGCTGATTTTTTTTCGCGATTTCATATTTTGTCCCGTAATGAAAGTTGTTCATAATGATGAGTACTATGACCCCTTAAGAGGACGCCCATGAATTTGATTTCACCCTGTAGTAATACCAGTATTGTCTCACTGCGGGGCAAAGGCTTCTTCTTATACTGAGAAGGCACGAGAATTGATCACCAGGTTGGCGATTGCAGACTTCCTAAGTCTCAAATCGCCAACCTGGTGATCCTAACTAATCCATACTATTATTTACTATCATATTATTTATATTAATATTGTAAATTCGAAGTAACTCTGTCTCTCTGTCTGTTTGTATGTAACCTTTTCCACCACCACTGAACGAATTTCGACAAAATTTGGCAAGGAGATAGATGGCATCTTGGGGAAGGGCATAGGGTACTTTTTGTGTCAATAATAATCCTATAGGGGTGATATAGGGGATAAAAGTTTCAAACTCAAACTCAATCTCAAATCTCTATCTGACCTCCACAACCCAGTTTCTGGGTAACACGATACCTCCTGGTCAGACTGGCAGACCTAGACCAGAAGGCCTAGACAAGTGACAATCGCTTCGAAAGCGTTTCGTATTTCTACAACGACTTTCAACAGGATTGACATAAGCTTTTCGATAGCTTATGTCAGTCCTATACATTTCTGCGTTTGCCATCAACGTTATCGCTGATAGAATGTCACTTTGTCTAGGGCCTCTGTTCCTTTTCACAGTGTTGTGTATTATCAGAGTTCTCACTTGGTTAAAAAACGGTGAAGGAAAGCATCGTGAGGAAACCGGCATGCCTGAGAGATATTTATCGACGGCATGTGAAGCCAAGTCAGAGGCCCATTGGCGACTATAAAACTCTGCCACCAGAAGCCCAAGACAAAGTGACATTCTATCAGCGATAACGATGATGGAAAAGGCAAAAATGTCCTATACATTTTTGCCTTTTCCATCATCGTTATCGCTGACATAAGCTATCGAAAAGCTTATGTCAATCCTGTTGAAAGTCGTTGTAGAAATACGAAACGCTTTCGAAGCGATTGTCACTTGACTAGGTTCTCAGGTTAGTCATTAACCACACGAAAAGAAGAAGATTACAGAGTGATCATTTTAATTTGATATTCAACTTTAGTTGTTAATTATTCTTTTGTGGACTTCCAAGAAATATTTCCTTAAAGTAAATAAAATGAAGTTATTACAGACATAGGGTATAATTAGGGATTAGTATCAGCTGTGTAGTTTCTCTTCGTAAATTGTATATGATTGTGGATATTGATTACTTACTGAAGTCCTGAAAGGAGTCTTGTTTACATTATCGTTGGCTTTGTAGACAGAAAATTATTAAGTAGTATGTGGTTGAGTTTTGTAGTTTGTCCTGTACTTATTAATTTGCTGTTCCATATCGAGATTATGCGTGTATATTATGGAGTAGCCGATTATTTTTCACAATTGGTTCGTTGGTGCCATAGTAAATGCTGTTGATAATGAGGAGTACAAATTACCCTTCCCTTTTTATTTTATTTATTAAAACTTTATGCACAAGTAAAAACTACTGTACAAAGGTGAACTTAATGCCTGAGGCATTTTCTACCAGTCAACCTTAGGGTGATGCAGAGACAGACATGGCAGGTGCAACATAAGATAATACATATAACTTGAAAATAATGAATAATAATTAAATAAACATACATAGATACATACATAAACATAATAAACATACATAGATACATACATATGAACAAAATAAACTTAGTTGGGAGAAATAACGACAGGTAGGGGAGAAAACGAATCCAGCAAATTAACGCTGGGATGATTCTGCCAACTTCTTACGAATATGTTCACGTGCCTTCACTTTAAAGGATAAGCGACTAGTTGCCGTCCTGATGTCCAGAGGGAGCGCATTCCAAAGAAAGACCGCTTGGACGAAGAAAAAGAAACTTTTTCAGTTATGGCAACTATCACCTTTTAGACAGGCATTTATGTATTCCGGTTCTCTATTGTGTTCCCTAGCTTTTTTTTCTATAAAGTGCCATTTTTTTTGTCATAATCACCATTTTGTCCGAATGATATAACTTGCCCGAACTCACTGTCACATAACATAACATGCCATAAAATTTAAATAACTAAATACAGTTTGCCCTAATTTGTTATAAATATTACAATCAATATTATACAAAAGACTTAAAAACGTTTTCAATAAAACTTATAAGTCCTAAATTCAAATTATTTAAATGTCGTTCATCCTACTTTTATTTTTAAAACAAATGTTGTTGGCAACTCAATGACAGTTGATTGTGAACATGTGTTTTTTATTTTTCTGTAAGAAGCATGCAAGCACACATACACCATGCATGCAGAAAGCATGCAGCATGCAAGCAAGCATGCAGCATTCAACCGAGCAAGTAAAGTTGTAGGCGATGATCCAATAAATTATTTACTTGTGCATTTATAAATCCACTAGCTGCGCCCACGGTTTCACCCGCGGAAGTCTCAATCCCGTGCGAATATTGGGATAAAAAGTAGCCTTTATCCATCTCCAGGTCATGGTCCAAATTTCATCCAAATCTGTTCAGCCGTTTTATTGTGAAAGCGTAACAAACAAACTTACTCACTTTCGCAATTATAATAGGTTAGTTAGGATATAAATTATGTATAAGTTAGGAAGGATATTGAATTTAGGTAAATTAATTACCTCCTTGCGTGGCTCCGCATCGCTGCCAATGCGGTGAAGGTGTCGACTGCCTCGGTCACCATGGCCTATCCTGCAGTAGAAGCGCAGGTCGGATAGCACGGCACGCCAGCATCAATGACATCTTCCGTCGTGCTCTTGCCACCGCCGGGGTGCCAGCTATTCTAGAACCCAATGGCTTGGCACGCGACGATGGGAAGAGACCAGACGGAATGACCATAATGCCTTGGAAGGTAGGTAGGCCTTTGGTGTGGGATGCAACGTGTGTCGACACCCTTGCGCCATCCCATCTTCCCAGCACGGCGGGCTGTGCTGGAGCTGCTGCTGCAGGTGCAGAAAACCTCAAACGGCGCAAATACTCCAATCTTATCGGGACGTATTTGTTCGAGCCGTTTGGGGTTGAAACCCTAGGGCCATGGGGTCCGAGTGCCCACTTGGTTTTTCAAGACATCGCCAAACGCTTGGTCGACTCCTCACGTGACCAGAGGGCTGGCCTATTTTTTGGGCAAAGAATCAGCATTGCCATACAACGTGGCAATGCTGCCAGCCTTTTGGGCACTTTTCCTGTTGACAGCGATGCGGACGAATTTTTTGATGCCCTTTGATAATTTTCCCTTGTACATAATTATTATTATAGATATTATAAGTCTTTGTTAGTTTTTAAATTATGTAATAAAATCTATAACACTCAATAAAACATTGCAAACTTTTTCAGTTAAAGATCAATAAATTACCAAAACAAAATTAAAACCTAACCAAAAACACGCTGAGCGCTCGTTAGTACTTACTCAGCTCAGCACCGAAACTGGTTGACCTAGATTTTAGACCTTGTGTCCATTCTAGACTAAGCGATAGGCTAATATAATTTGTGTCTAGATTCAGAGAATAAAATTAATAGATATTATTATTATGACTATGATCTTTATGAAGCCTTTTATAAAGCATATTTATCTGCCTCGCTCGTTTGGTGGTTTAGTGGGTCTATGGATTTGATTCCCGGATGTGGAATCGTTTTATTAGGTTTTTGTTTTCGCAGCACGGAGCCTCGTGTTGTGCCCGGAGAATGGGAATAGGCTGCATATTGGACTTTACAACCGAAATGTCGGCGAACAAGGTACGTACACATTTCTGATTATCCCTTCGGAAAATACTGACATGATTTAGTTGTGCTTAAGTCGCACGGATTACGTTTGACTCCGGATTTACAATTTTTTTTTTTGTTCGTGTTAATTTGACGTCACATAGCCTAAACACACACATGAACATACATACCTACCGGTCAAAATCATAAGTCTCCTTTTTGATTCGCCGTAGTCGAGTGAGAAATGACCTTTGCCTTTAGACAGAATCGTCCTGTCTGTCATACTGTCTATAAGTCTTGGAGCCGAAACTAGTCGACCTAGATCCTAGACCTTGTGTCCATTCCTAGGCCGGGCGATAGGCTATTATATTTCGTGCCTAGATTGAAAGGACACGTGTCTGAATCATGGTTATCTAATATCTATTAATACTTGATGTAATTTTGGTACTCGGCCTTTTGTGGCACATATTGAAAATGATTGTGCTTCGCTAGTATAATTTTAGGTAAATTTTGAATATTATTTTATCTGTCGTCACGTAAATAACAGAGTTAATGTTAGTTAAAAGATCTCTGCCTAGCCATTTGGGGAATAAAGGCGTGATCTTAGGTAAAAAAAAAGAAATTGAAAAATAATAGTAAGTATTTTTATGTTGTTGCATAAAAAACGATATAAAAAAAGTACAAGTCATTAGGCATTTGCCTTTTTTTTCTCTAAAATAATTTCATTAACATACTTACCTAATTATTGTGGTGTTTATTTATTTTAGAGGAGCTCGTGGCTAAGTAATAACAGCCGCACGGATCGATCCATCAGGTTAAGCTACGCTTGCCGGGGTTGGTCCGTGGATGGGTGACCATCTTTACATACAGACCAATTATTTATTATTCTGGTTTGCAATTGGTCAATCGTCATCCTGAAGATGCCTCGTTGAGAGGTGAAACACGTGTCGATTTCTTACAGGGTTTTTATGACTCTTGAAGAATAGTCAAGCGGAATAGGTTACTAAATATATCAGCGTCTATTGTATTTTTTACAGACCAACTCCTCCGTGACTCGAAAAGCAAGTTAAGCCGTTGGTCCCGGCTGTCATTCGTGGATCTTTGACAGTCGTTACGGTCAGAAGCCCGAAAGTCTGACAACCAGTCTTACCGAGGTGTATCGTATTGCCCAGTTAGATACTGGGTTGTGGGGGTCAGTTATGCAGTCGTTCCATGTAAAATACTAGTATTCAGCTGCATCCGGTTAGAACGGAATCCGACCGCAACATAGTTGGGAAAAAGCTAGGCAGATTGAATTATTTAAGAGTGCTAAAGAACATGGCCATAAATAGCACAAACCAAAATTGAACATAAATTAATGAAATTAGGTAATATTTACCTACTAAACCTATAGCTTAAATAAGATTATAACGACTCAAGGTATTAATATAACTACTAGCAATTTACACTTTAACTAACCAACATAAAACTATAAAAATATAAAGAAAAATCTCGTTTCGTCCTAAATATCAGATATCGCCACTTGGCACTAACTAGCGTGTGAAAACAATGCTAAAATATTTCGCATGCAATCAGATATTATGGCTAAAACGACAGTTTGTGTTGTTAGAATAATGAACTTCTAATGTCTATAGAAATCGATAAAAACTTTGAATCAGACTGTTTGAGTGTCAACAGGGAAAAGACAAAAAAAAATTAAAGTAATAAAAACTAAAACCCAACTACGACTAAAAAGGTAATCTCCATGTAAAATACTGGTATTCAGCTGCATCCGGTTAGACTGGAAGTCGACCCCAACATAGTTGGGAAAAGGCTAGGTTGATCATGATATCCTAGCTCAGTAGGTAATTATAGCATATTTTTAGTCCATAATTATTTTTAGAGAAAGACAAGTCCATGTGACAATACTAGTATACAGTTTACCTACATTATAATCGTCAGCGCAGTCTACAACCTGTATAACAATTAGATGATCATGCGCAATACTACACTCACTTTTTGTTACATAGTTCTACATATTTAGTTGCTCAAATATTTTCGTTAGATCTTAGCGTGTGAAAATATTAATAGGTAGGAATTCATCAACTTACATATCATAACATCATGCCTTGTTTTCCCGAAGGGTTGGGCAGAGGTGTACCGACCATAGTACACCACATTTCGCCATTTATGTTTAAGAGGAAATAGGGTCGGTCCTTTCTTCTTACAAAAGCTCTCGCCTGTTTTCTCTCTGGTTGATGACCTTAGAGCAATGATTTTTTACAGTGAAATAAATTTCAACTAGTTCTATGCCCGTTTTCCGTTTTGATGATACATTATCTGTAAAAGCACTAGAACCCTCACTAAAATTCTCAAAATTTCCTGTTTAGACCGCTGTCATCAGACGCCTATTGCACAAATTTGACAACTATTAATGCAAAAATAAAAACATAGGGGCACAGTAAATGTTGCGGAATAGTCCGAAAGGGATACCGGGACCTTGGCAACAGGCAACTGAAGGAACACGGGTGGGTTTTAGTCAGTAAGAGTTTGACACGCCCTTCCGCTCCGCCCAGAGCGGGAGAAGTCATTTGATGATGTCCCACCCAAAAAAAAAAAAACAAAAAAGGGGCACAGTAAATATCCTTCTTATTCAATTTATAAAATATCTTTCAAATTGGTCCAATATTGGAGGAACAAATAGATGAGAGCCGAACCTCGAATTATGACTTTTTGTATGGAGAAAAGACCGACCCTATTTCCTCTTAACTCCCATGTAATATCCGAGTGAGCCTATTGCCATCAATCGGACACATACCCTAATTCTGGGCTGCCACTGAGAAATTCCAGATAGAAAAACCTAATATCACTTTGCCCGACCCGGGAATCGAGCCCAAGACCTCATGCTCAGCAGTAGCACTTACGACAACTAGACCAATGAGAGAGAGGCAGAGGTATATAAACTTACTAGCTACACCCCGCGGTTTCACCCGTTTAAGTCTCGATCCCGTGGGAATATCGGGATAAAAAGTATCTTATGTCCTATTCCAGGTCATGGTCTACCCCTGTGCCAAATTTCATCCAAATCCGTTCAGCCGTTTTAGCGTGAAAGCGTAACAAACAAACAAGCAAACAAACTCACTTTCGCATTTATAATATTAGTTAGGATTGGTTCTATAACCCCAACCTTAGCCTTAGCGTTTTCCCAACTATGCTGAGGTTGACTTCCAGTCTAACCGAATGTCTGAGAGATATTTCTCGACGGCATGTGAAGCCAAGTCCGACGCCCATGGGTAGCTTTAAAACTCTGTAACCACACGAAAAGAAGATGACCGGATGCAGCTGAATATCAGTATTTACATGGAGCAATTGCCTATCTGACCTCCACAACCCAGTAACTGGGTAACACCATACCCCTTGGTAAGACTGACTGTCAGTCAGACTTGGGCTTCTGAAGACCCGTAACGACTGGCAAAGATCTACGAATAACAGCAGGGACCAACGGCTTAACGTGCTTTCTGAGGCACGGAGTCCACCATCCACTAACAGACCGCGGCTAGCGTAGCTTAACCTTAGCTTTTATTATTTATCCCCGAGCCCCATTGCCATCCACATTCATAGATACCTATTCAAATACACTAACTAAACTATTGTACACTACTAAAGTATTGTTGGATCCAATTTACCGAAAATTCGAAGACTGCAGATGCGGTTATTTTAATCACTAAGTGCGTCATTAATTCCCTTTTAAACACGAAATTAAACTACATTGTCAGTCTACCTATTCAAAGTCCGATAATTTGGCTATAACCACAAATAATTAAGTGTGTCACTATGCCAGACAATGCCTAACGTGTAAAATATTCGGTTATTAGTGAATCAGCCATTTTGAATATTGAATTATTTTTCCTATAGTTGCACGCTCAGATAGAATTGTGTTTCTGCGGCTTTGTGAGAAATTTTTGTTATATTTTAGTTTAGTGCCTTAATCTGACAACGCACATCCTCATTAAACGCAAAATACTGAATTTACTAAAGAAATATGTATCACATAGTTGTAAGATTGTAACGTTTTAATTAAATATTCCTAGTCGGAATAAGTTAAGATAAAGAAGAGTTGAATTTTAAGTAAATTGACGATTGACCAGTCGCAAACCGGAACATGACGTGTTGCCAGACCGAGCGCTGGACGCAGAGACAGGGGTACACTCTGCGTCCAGCGCTCTGTGTGGCAACACGTCGTGTTCTGGTTTGCGACTGGTCAATCGTCATCCTGAGGATGCCTCGTTAAGAGGTGAAACGCGTGACGATTTCTTACAGGCTTTTTTATGACTCTTGAAAAATAGTTAAGCGGAATAGGTTACTAAAATATGTCAACGTCTATTGTATTTTATAATGCAATCACGCCTGAATCAATTAACACAAGTAGGTACAGTCACGGACTTTAATTGACGACCCACCTGGCACTGTTCGTATTTTAGCCGTGTAATGCAAATCGGGCTTATTCGGTTCCCGACACGCAAAGTCATATATGTCTTCGTATTAGAAGAAGAAAATTATATTTCATATCTTTACCGGTTGGCTAACTTGCCTGAGAGCAGAACTACAAACTTGACAGCAGTGACTACTCAAAGTCAACCAATTGCAGGTCTAGCAACAGTAACCTAGCAACGATAAACAATTGTTGCTAGGTTACTGTTGCGATAGTAACGTTAGCGTACGGAGAAATTTTCTGACATCGATATTTCAACTGTCACTGTCTTCAGTTAAGTTTTCAGAATTATTGAGTTAATGAGCTATGATTCAAAGGAGGTCGGTATCAAATAGATTGGATAAACTTAATGCAACATTGTATTTATTTTTATCATTGAGAACTTATTAGTCAACCTCTATGGATATTTCCGATTAAAAGTAATTTATTTGTCATCTCGATATTTCAACTGTCACTGTCTTCAGTTATGTTTTCATATTTATCGAGTTAATGAGCTATGATTCAAAGGAGGTCGGTATCAAATAGATTGGATAAACTTAATGCAACATTGTATTTATTTTTATCATTGAGAACTTATTACTCAACCTCTATAGATATTTCCGATTAAAAGTAATTTATTTGTCATCTTGTTTACGAGCTTGCGATTTGAGTTCGTGTTTAATCGTGTAATCTCGTGAATGTATGAAACTACACAATTGAAAAGTTTGAAGGTGGCTCATCAATTAAAGTCCGTGACTGTACATAATAATCCTAAATGTTGTGCTTTCTTCTGGATAAAACAATTATAATATTAAATTCAACTAGTTTCACATTTTCATGAAATTACACCAAGTTTTCATTATTATTTGAATTCCAGTAGCATTGCAACGACCTAGACAAAACCTCGACCTAGTCAAAATGCAGTCTAGACGAATTGTAAATACTATACATTATACCTACAGACTTACTTGCATTATTTATTCGAGTACCAACCGAGTAAGATAATATTTATAATCATACTAGCTGCGCTTCGCGGTTTCACCCGCATAAGTCACGATCCCGTGGTCATGGTTTACCCCTGTACTTACCAAATTTCATCCAAATCTGTTCAGCAGTTTTAGCGTGAAAACAAACTCACTTTTGCATTTATAATATTAGTTAGGATTAGGATTTGACACCAGTGGTCATAAAAAGTGGGAGCGAGATGACACGAGATTGAGTTTTAAGAAATCTTGTACTAAATATTCGCTGTCCTATTCACACGTTATAAGACTGCGATTGCCATTACCTATGTCCTTCCTCAGGATGCCATCTATCTCATCCGTTCAGGGGTTTAGGCGTGAAAAGGTAACATACATACAGACAGACAGACAGATAGACAGAGAGACAGAGTTACTTTCGAATTTATAATATTAGTATGGATTATGTAGGTACCAAGTATATATAAACAAAAGTTATACCATATTTCAGGTTATTGGTTTGTTCCCCGCCTGTAATACCAAAATTTTACAGATTATAATGCTTGTTTTTCTCTTTTAAGTTATGCGTTTTTGCAGGCGGGTTTTTTGTTTTTTAAATAATTTTGTTTTATTTCAATCTTTTTTTTAATTTTTTTTTTTTAATTATATTTTTGGAATTACTTAACTACTAGCTTTTATTTGATAACAATATTGTAATTTATTTAAAAAAAAAAACCTTTCGCTCCCTTTTTTTTTTGTTTGCAGATGAAATATATATAAAAAAAAGTAGCCTATGTCACTCCCACAATTAAGACGAATCTAACGACACCTCAAATGTTAAAATCCATCAAGCCGTTTAGGCTACAGAGCGTGCCAAAGAAATAGACATACATACATACATACATACTCTCGAAAAACATTACCCTCCTTCTGGGGCAGTCGGGTAAAAAAGGACGGGAATGAATCTTATATAAAAAATACTCTGGTGTCTACAGGAAGTGCCCAAAAGGCTGGTAGCAGTGCCACGTTGGCAATATAGATTCTATGGCCAAAAAATAGGCCAGATCAGCGCCCTGCACGAGTAGGTACCATGACAGCCATAGAAACGGGTTTTGTCGACGGAAGAATAGACAAAATGACAGATAGTGATTGTTTATCTGTCATTTTCTATAATGTGGTCATGCTAAGCGTGCAGAGGCTCTAGACAAAGTGACATTCTATCAGCGATAACGATGATGGAAAAGGCAAAAATGTATAGGACTGACATAAGGTATCGACAAGCTTATGTCAAAAGTCGTTGTAAAAGCTTTGGAAGCGATTGTCACTTGTCTAGGCCCTCTGGTCACGTGAAGAGTCTACCCACCTGCAGTATTTATATTATCTAGTTTTGTTTATAACGTAATTCCACTGATTCGGTTGTTATGTCCATATTAGGGGGAAAACATGTTTGATATTTCGAAATAGATGTAATTTTTCCTATGCGGTCGAAAATATTATTGTTTTTGGCTGACATACCTGTTGTGTTTGTGTGGGATTTAATTTTAGGACATTGTACTCATTTATTTCTATTTATCCTTATGTTGAATATTTGCTTTCCCTAATTCACATATTTCGGTCCTTTAGCACGCATTATATGCATGTACGGTAGGTAATAAGTACCTATAAGCTGGCCTTTCATCAAATTCAATTGATAAAATAAGTATTAAGTAATAAGCAGAGATAAATAATAAATAATGAAAGTAAGCAATGATAGCCTAGTGGTGTGACCGTCGGACTGCCAAGTCATAGGTCTCAAGTTCGAACCCAAGCCACGCATCTCTGACTTTTCGGATTCATGTGCGTATTGTATAATTATCACATGCTTTAAAAACGGTAAAATACTAGTATTCAGCTGCATCCGGTTAGACTGGAAGCCGACCCCAACATAGTTGGGAAAAGGCTAGGCAGATTGACATAAAAACAAACACAACATATTTATGTGACAATAAAAAGTGATAACGATTCAGACTAAAACCCTTTGAAAACAAATGACGGCCAAAAACAAAATATACCAACACAATACGAGGAAGTTAAACATAGAGAACATTCACACAAATATCTAGTTTTATATAAAAATCTCATTGGGTACCCATTTCTTTGACTAGGTCCGATTAGCTATGAAAACATGACCTATTCTCTATTCCCGAAGGTCAGTATGACAAAAGCATTTGTTTTTAAAGTCTAGTCTGCTTGAGAAGCCTATAGGACTATTGGCAGCAAAATAATTTATAATAATAGGTGTTATGAATCCACATCCTGTGAAACATTTGTTAGCTGATGTCATTCTTATTGTTCACCTTTTGCACCGTGTCGTCATGGGATTTTGAGGAAGTAAGTGAAAAAAATGAAGAGATCCGTAGGAGAGCCAAGGTAACTGGCATAGCCCAAAGTATTGCCAAACTTAAGTGGCAGTGGGCAGGGCACATTGCTCGCAGGACAGATGGCCGATGCGGCCGAAAGGTTCTGGAGTGACGACCGCATACCGGCAGACGTAGCGTTGGAAGGCACCAGGTGGACCGATGACCTGGTGAAGGCCGCAGGAATCGGCTAGATGCGAGAAGCACAGAACCGGTCGTAAGTGGCGGTATGTCCAGCAGTGGACGTCTTTCGGTTGAAATGACGATGATAATGATGAAGTAAAAAAACTTGTAGGAATTTTATTGTAATTCGCACGTGTAAAACTACATGTCATTGTCATTCGTAGATCTTTGACAGTCGTTACGGGTAGTCAGAAGCCCCAAAAGTCTGACATCAATCTTACCAAAGGTATCGTGGTACCCAGTAACTGCGTTGTGGAGGTCAGATAGGCAGTCGCTCCATGTATAATACTGGTATAGGTACAGCTACATCCGATTAGACTGGAAGCCGACCCCAACATAGTTGGGAGAAGGCTAGGCAGATTAAAGTGTAAAACTAAATATAGAAACATTATCAACGCATTCCTGTCCAAAATTATGACCATAAATTGAGTACCTAGGTATATAAAATATCACACTGAGCGCTGAACGCAGAGTGAATGAACAACGTCGTGTTCTGGTTTGCGACTGGTCAATCATCATCCTGAGGATGCCTCATTGAGAGGTGAAACACGTGTCGATTTCTTACAGTTTCTTAAGACTGTTGAAGAATAGTTAAGCGGAATAGGTTACTAAATATATCTACGTCTATTGTATTTTATAATGGATTTCCGCAAAGTCACGCCTGAATCAATTAACTACCTAGGTATATATCCCACCATGATCACTCTACATACATATGTCTGCACATTTCCCTTTTGAAACTGAAATCAGTATTAACTTATCTGTACATGAACCGTTTTATCTCTGAAACTAACTTCCTGCAGGACATCCTATTGTAACCTTGTAGGGTATATCCTATGATCCATAATATACGTTTACATACATATGTAGGGTTAACTATGAATATCTACGATTGATAACCACACCCAAACGGTCCAAGATATGCACATAATATAAAAAAAATCAAGTAATAAAAACTAAAACCCAACTACGACTTAAAAGGTATAAACAAGACACCACAGACAGACAAATTAAAAATCCGGAGTCACACGTAATCTGTTCGATTTATGCCCTAACACGTGTACCTTTTAAGTCGTAGTTGGGTTTTAGTTTTTATTACTTGATTTTTTTTAAATTCTTTTGGGGGTATAATATATTTATTTTTGAAATATGCTCATTAAGCCCTTTCATTTGATACCCAACATAGTACCATTAAACCATTTTTTTTTTTAAGTTCCTTACTTTATGTCCTCTAGAGGGCGCCATTTTTAATTTAATGTGACTTCACATAGCCTATAACCAGCGGACACTCACGACGCTTCTAACGATAACTCATTTGTCAAATTGTGATAAGTGGTTTGGAAGATAGGAGGGAACAGTTGAACATACATACATACATACATACATACCGGTCAAAATCATAACCCTCCTTTTTTCTTCGCCATAGTCGGGTAATAAATGATGGCCTGTTTTACTAACTTCCGGTTAGGAAACAACTGACATAAATGTTTTCTTTAAATCTTTATGGAAGACTAGCTTCCGCCCGCGTGGTATGTCGATAAAAAGTAGCCTAGTAGCCAGGATGCCATCTATCTCCTTGCCCAATTTTGTCGAAATCCGTTCAGTGATTAGGCGTGAAAAGGTAGCAATATACAGACCGGCAGAGTTACTTTCGAATTTATATTGATAAATGATTTATTTCTGTAAGTAGGTTTGTACAAACACTTTTACACGTCAATCACATTTTTAAAACGAGATGAGGTCGGCGTTTCCTATCTGACTACTCTGAGAAGAAAGGCCGAAACAAACTCACGAGGTCACAGTCTCTTTTAAAGTCCAGACATAATCTTGGTCAGATTATGAGAAGACCATGTAGATTGGTGTCTAAAATGGTCTTTTGAGGAAAGGACCACACAGATTGAGTGGACCTGTCCAGTCAGTGCACGCATTTTTCAGTAATCGTGCAGCTCAACTCCGAATTTAAGGAGCTCAACGATTTGACGAACAATACCAAAGAAAGGACATTTGGTTAGGCCGCATAAATTACTCAAACTGCCAGACTATGATTAATTAAAATTAAGAAAAAATAAAATATATTAATATGGATAGTGCTGTATTATAATTATTCTGATATATACAAGGTTTTTGGTTATTGTCGGCAATTCATTAAGTATGTCATTTACAATCAGCTCCAGCAGTACGGCTCTGATCTCCAGTGTGTATGCGGCGCCTCTCCACAGAAAATGGCTCCCCTACAATCTTGCCCAGCTTGTCCTGGCACCTGCACACGTGAGGACCTAATGGCTGCGTCAGCGAACGGAAGTCACGTGGCTGAGTTTTGGGCCAAACAAATTTAACAACACTCGTTTCTTTGCCATCCACACGTTATGAAGAAGATTTACAATTACAAATGTCAAAATTTTGGAGTAACTTATCATTTTATAAATCAGCTGTTACCTACATTTATGTACGCATAACTCGTCAAAATGATGAGAACAGCTGATTGTTTTCCAAATTCAGGGTTTCTTCCATAGTAAAAGTTGTAACAATAAGCTAGTAAAAAAAGTTGGTACCTAGCGGGACTACTAGCCATTTATAGCCACACGTGGAACCTTTTCCGGGAAGCAATAAGTGCTTGATTAATAACCCTTCATAATCAACACTTCAGAAGCTACAAACCTAATACACTTTAATCCTAAACCTGAAACTAATTAGTATTCATAATTTGATTAGCTGTTAAAGGGTAGGACGTGAAGCCATTTTGCATAAACAAAATCCAATATTGTGATGTATGTGTGAGTTTGTATGAGTATGTGTGCGAGTAGCGCCAACCAAGGGTGATGGGCTGTATTCATAGTACGGTATGTCGGATGTTTTGGGTTGAAGATGTTTCGAGTTTTTTGTGTGATAGTCGGAATTCGGAAAGTCGCAAGAATCGACAATATTTTAGGTAATATTTTTTGTATTATGTTATAGCTTTTATTATGTCCCAAAAGTAGCGTAAAGGCTTCAAAGGCTTCAAAGGAAAATATGACAAATAACTAACATTGAACACAACACTTGCTCACTGTGTGTTGGTGAGATCTGATTTTCAGATGATTAAAGTCTAGGTGTCTCACGATTTTTCTCGAGGTTTTATTTGTCGTTCAGTCAGTTGTGATTCAGTTTAGTTTTAAGTATAACCCTTGAAATTACTATAAATGTATTATCTAGGGGTTCAATCAAAAACCTATCTCCAAAACCTTGAACCTTCCAGTTAACGTGATACAAAACAAAACTATTAATAATAAACTGTTCAAACACAGAATCGAAACGAGCAGCAGCGGGTTAGCAACATTAAGACAGACTCAAGCAGGAAAATAGTGTCACAGTTCCCAGGATTTGATCTGAGTAATTGCTTGATATATGATGTGAAGCTGCCCATTCTATAGCTTACAGCTTACCTAACGTACAAGTTACCAAAAAACTTAACCTACGACTTTTCCAATATCATATCTCCGAATAGACAAAACACTCGAGAAACTCAATCAAAACTTCATACCCGGCCGGACTATAGCTCCCGCCCGGCAGTAGATTCATACTTGTTGATTCAGACGGGCTTCGCAAACGCTGCACATGTAACACATATTGCCGTTTGCTTACACATAACACTATTATATTCTTCGCCACGTGGAAACTGATTTGAGATAACATTTGGATCAATATTATTTGAAGCTGTGGATAAATGGAGAGTTTTGATGTTATCTTAGACTTCAATCAATTATTTTGACATTTTTGACCATTGGAGATTACGAAATTTTATTAGAATGGTCATGGCATTGCCTTGGTATGGTTGTCATAATCTGACATCAATCAATCTGCCTAGCCTTTTCCCAATCGGTCGGCTTCCAGTCCAGCCGGATGCAGCTTTATAGGATGGAGTGACTGCCTAGTGCCTAACTGTACTCCACAACCCAGTTACTGGGTAACACGATACCCCTTGGTAAGACTGGTTGTCAAACTTAGACTTCTGACTATCCGAAACTACAAATGACAGCCGTGACCAACGGCTTATTATCGTGGTTTCTGAGGCACGGAGAAGTCTCGATATGCAATGAATGGTCACCCATCCACGATCCGATCGCCTAATCTGAATGACAAATAATTAAAAATACTAGACTTGGCCCCCTCTCTGGTCAGTAGGTACGACCTAACCTAACCTACCTAATAATAATTATAAGAAATGTTGCTGCAGCTGTGGTTAAAATTTTGACTCAAGGCAAAGCTTGTCCAGTCTAAAATGATGCGCCCCACTACTGCATTTACGCACACGTACAACGCATAGTAATGCGGATTTCTATGGGCACTCTAGCGGGGCGCGTCTTTTGAGAGTAGACAAGCCATAGACAAGTCATAGAGAGGGCTGACTAGTGAGCGTCTGTTCCTGGGGTTAGAGCCTCCAGGGTCGGACAAATTGTTAGTGGGATCTTCCATAAGGAAATTCTCGGAGGCTGAGTCTAGATTAGTGCCAGATTCTGGCAATAGGCTCGCTCCTATTTATGGGAGTTTTAAGATAATTGGTGAAATGTGGATAATTCTACCTATACACCCTATTGGAAAATACAGGCTGATTTTTTTTTATCCTAACTAATCCATACTAACATTATAAATTCGAAAGTAACTCTGTCTGTCTGCCTGTCTTTACCTTTTCACGCGTAAACCACTGAACGAATTTCAACAAAATTTGGCAAGGAGACAGATGGCATCCTGGGGAAGGACATAGGGTACTTTTTATCAATATACCACGCGAGCGAAGCCACGGGCGGAAGCTAGTATTATAAATGCGAAAGTGAGTTTGTTTGTTTGTTACGCTTATACGGCTAAACGAATTTAGATGAAACTTGGCACAGGGGTAGGCCATAACCTAAAATAGGACATAGGATACTTTTTATCTCGATATTCCCAACGAATTGATACTTACGCAGGTGAAACTTCGGGGCGCAGCTAGTGCATTTATAAATGCACAAGTAAATAATTGATTGGATCATCGCCTATAACTTTATACGTCATTTTATGCTTACATAACACCATGTTGGGACGAACTTAAACAGAATTACTGTCAAGGACGAAGCTATGAACTTAGTTCGTCTTCAGTCGTGTCGAGTGTAGTACCGTTGTAGTTACTTCGTTACTTCCGGCAGGTCCTAATATGGTGACTATTCAATGATGGAGTTATTTTCTCTTTTGTATGTAATGCTGTGTGATGCTGTAGATACTTAATAGTATTTAATGATAAAGATGTTCTGGGGGCTTAAAACAGCCACTTTGGCAGAATCATAATAGGAAAATATTATGAATCATCGTAAAATGTCACAAACGGACAATTCATATGATCTGCATGCCATGTATTACAAAATAATTCATCTGTTTGACAGTTTTCTATGGTTATTCGTAAAATGGTACACACATTATGAATTGCTTTTGTGTCAAGAGGAATTGCTAATGACAGCTGGAAATTTAGGAAATGAATTGCTTTTAGAGGAATTGCTAATGTGACCGTTTTAGACCGTGTTTTCATTAATATTTGGGTGATATGCTACTGCGTAAATCGCCTGCATTTACCAACCGCTAATTTTAGGTGAAGTGATCTTACACATGTTAAGTAACTTGTTTATTATTTTTTTACTTTATTTCTTAAGCTATAAAACTTCCTGTACTTGTTGATCAAAATAACGAATCAGTAATAATTTAAAATATAAAACAAAAATTAATCATTATTTTTCCCCGTAAAGGCTTCAAAACTACTGAAAACCTTTTCTAAGCCAATAATAACAACACCCCAACACAACTCATTCTTAAAAACAAAACACAAAGAAAACCAACCGTCGGGCGTCGAGTGTCCGATTTTGAACCGTCCGCGTCCGTCCGACATTCGTCCGGCCGATCTGTTTCACTCACTTAGTACACCCCTGCACCCCCTATTGATTTTATTCGCCCCACTTTCGACGACACACCGCCCACCCTTTTTAAACGTTAGCTGCTAGACAATAGAACGAAAATTTTAAATTGTCTCAATCTTTTCATGTTTTTTGTTGTGTTTTGTAATTATATGATCACTTTAGGGAGGTTTGACAGTGATAAGGTACGGTGAGGGAAACTATTTGTTTATCAAATTATTGTACTACTTCAATTAGCCGTGTTATCGCCATTTTTTTTATAAACGGACAATTTCAATTGGCTGCCAATTTGAAAAAACTATTTAATTGAAATTCCCTGACTTTACCTTGCTTTGAATGTCTGTACGGTTTTTATCATCATTTCAGCCGAAAGACGTCCACTGCTGGACATAGGCCTCCCCCAAGCACCGCCACTTCGGTTCTGTGCTTCCCGCATCCAGCGCATTCCTGCGGCCTTCACCTTGTGAATACCGCTACCTGCTATGTAAATAACAGTGAAAGAGTGAAATAATTATATCGTCTACATACGCAAAGTGGGAAAAATACGCAATTATTGAAGCTAACTCGAAAACTACGCAAGCAAAATTTATAAAATTTATATGGGACCACCTCTGAAGCATGACCTACAACACAAAATAATCATCAAAATCGATTCATAATTGGCGGAGTAATCGCGTCACAAACACACAAAAAAAAAAAAACATACATATGAATTGAGAACCTCCTCCGTTTTGAAGAAGTCGGTTAAAAATAGCCTGGTCTGCCGTTTAATAGCCCATCGATTAGAACACATAGTTAGTTTCCAGAAATAGATCGCCTACATGCGTGGGAGTATGAATGGGTGACGTCAAGTATTATGCATTCCATATCGGTCAAATATTTTCGATTCCGCGGCTTTCGGCCACGTTCTGGTCAGTTTATTTTTGTCACGTGTTCGCCATTGGAATTACCTTATTTTTATTACCATAGTTATCTCCATAGTTGGTGAATGGATTGGTGAACTTAATGTGTTGGTGAAATAGGTACAAAAGATAGGAAGAAGCTGCTTTCTGCGACAGCTAAGGTTGCTAAAGACGGTGGTCTATTCCCTGAGAATGCAAAAACAGCATACATAAACAGCTTTTAATGTTCCTACTGCTGGTACACAAGCCTTGTGAGAGGGAGTGGACCATAATCCACCACGTGAGCCCAGTACGGGTTGGCGTCTTTGAATTTTTGGTTCTAGGATATGCCAGTTTCCTCACGATGTTTTCCTTCACCGCTTTGAGAGCAGTCGTGATGAAAATGTAGTCGTGCTTACTTGGGATCAAAACCTACCTACAACCCGTAAGTCGCGGCCGTTACCACTGGGCCACCAGTGGTCCAATGCAAAAAATAGAAGCTTATCTAATCACAAAAATTCAAGAAGCGCTCACACAAAAATGTTTCAGAGTCATGAATTCATGATACATATTTGAGTTCCTTTAAATCAAGGTCGTAGTTGTTACATTTTTAATAACTTTTTCCTTCAAAAAAATAATGTACAGACAGGAAGAAATACAGTAACAGCTCTATAAACTTCAAAAGAACGAATTTACCAAAACAGAATCTGGCACAAAGTTTTAACCTTTCATTTTATTGCTAATTTCTCGTCATAGATCCTATTTTCCTTTAAAAGATAGACAAGAACAGTCCCAGCCATTAAATAATTGTTATAAAAAGTTTTACATCCTAACCAATAACAATGGGGTACTTTATAATGTCCTACTTGTCCTGCATTGTTATTCTGTAACCATCTCACCGTGAAAATTTAGGTGAAGTGAGCTTGAAGTGATCTGTCACTGCCTTAGCAACAGTGATCGATGACAATGACAGCTCACTCCACGCTCACTTCACCTAAGTTTTCACGGTGAGATGGTTACAGAATAGCAATGCTGTCAGCTGCACATTACAGGAACAGATGGATGCTAATGATGGCGCCAAACTCGTACGTAGCCGAATTCGAGTCCATTTAGATTGCCACCGACACGCTAAACAGAAGAAAAATAATGTCAAAACTAACACTAAACTATCAAACAAAACTCCACTCCTCCAAAACTATCACGAAAACAATGAAGAGTACATTTACCTCTACAAGTCTACAAACACGAGATCTTAGCACAGTCGACGCAGTCTTTAGGCGAGCCTGGCTGCTCCGGATCGAACAAAATCAATACAATACGACTGTTTTTAACGTGTACCTCCATCTCTATGTGTAGATGTAGCTACGGAAGCGAGGAGCAACAGTTAGTGTACACCTGGAGGGTATTGAGGATGTTGGGAGAATTATAAAAGCAGAAAGCTCAGACAACATGGTAGTTAACCTAAAGTTGTCTCAATATTTAAGTACTCAATTTTGGAAATCGAAAAGCTAATTGACATAATTATTGAGTCGTTTATCATAATTATTATGCAGTCTCTGTCATTATTTTATCAATTTCAATGTCTTACTTTTTGGTTAGTACCTAGCTTTTATATCGATCGAAAAGTTGGTTGGTTAATGAGATACTCATTTTCTAGAAATGTTTCCTTGCACTTCTGTTACAGAGTAAGACCACTCCAGCTAACTCTAGCTTTTATCATTCTCCTGCCTTTTTTCTCAATTTATTTGGGGTCAATACAGGATCCATCACACACTTTCTATAAAGCACGTTGAAATAGGAGTCTTATCTCAATTCCTCTCCAAAGTCTTCTGAATATTCTATCTTTGGCTACGCACAGACACAAAATATCGTTATTGTTTCAAAGACACACTTCTCAACCGTTTATCTAATTCAGTTTTCTAAATAGGCACACAACTAAACGTGTTTCACGCTCAAAACGTCTAGCTCACGCCTCGTCATTGAAATTTAATTAGGGAGACCTAGTTTTACCCCATTACCATTTCTCCAATGTTTGCGTCAAGGCTGCTTGCTCTGTTTGTTTCACATACAATTACAATCTATTTCAATACTTATGTTATCTATCTTGACGGTTTTCCTTAAGAAGATTGTCTAATATTCATAGAAGTAACCATAAGTATAGTAATTTCGTCATTTTTGGGCATGTGATTCGGTAGAATGAGGAAAATATCAAGAGGAAAGTTTTGAGGACGAATGTGGATGGCTATGTGAGTAGGGGAAGAACAAAGAAACGATGAATGGACTGTGTTAAAAATTATATGGCTAGAAAGTTTGACTACCGAGATGACGACTAATAGAAGTATAGAGGAAAAAGATATGTTGCGCAGACCCCAAATAAATTGGGATGAGATTGCCCTTACCTCAATATATTTGGGTGTAATGATGATGAGTCATTTTTCTGTGAAACTCTTTCTGCCTCATTTATTAACTACTACATCATCATCATCAGCTTATAGCAATCTACTACGTCCAAATTTTCCCATAACAAGCAACAATTTCCATGAAAATTCACATTTATTATGCAAGTTTCTTTAACAAAAAAACTAGAAACATTAAAGGCATGCAAAAATTGCTTGATGAATTCAGCACTTGCCCCTATTCCCATGATAGTCGGCTTATAAAAACTGAATACTCGATCGAATATCGAATTATGTTCGATTTTTATACCGTACGACTTTTATGCTAGTTAAATTATCGTTTAGAGGTTTGTTATTATCTATTTTATTTATAAGTTCTTCTATTAGGGCCTGTCAAATGGGTTTTGATGTTGAAATATTGTGAGATCATTCAATTGGATTACCTTTCGATTTGTATATGCGGGCATCCGTATCCACGTCTATTGGTGAGATAAGGGGAGAGTTTGCAAAGAATAACGTATGACAGAACCAAGATGTCACCTTTCTATGACGGGATCGAATCTAGTTTAAATAAATATATGTCCCGTAACAAAGAGCGATGCTTATTTGTCTAATGCTGACGGTACCTATTTAACAATAAAAACCATGTAGTTTAATATAAAAACAAAAGAAAACTCAAGAGCCAAAATTAAAGAGGAAAATACCCACGAAAAAATGCAATTACAAAAAACTAAGGCCATTCGAATAGTAACATATAAAGACTTTGCATGAATTTTGCAGTACCTAACATAAATTATGAAACAAAAATTTGCACAAAAAATTCTGCAGGCAGCAAATTACTCACAGGCAAAGTACAAATCTAGATCAATAAATTTCAAAACGTCTGATACATAGGATATCGTATTCTAGGTCACAAATATGTAGGTCTGATGCAAATATCATGCAATAATATCCATAAATGTTATTGTAATTTTTAAACTGTATCTTATAACAGCGTGGTGCATAGGACGTGTTTTTAGAGCAGTTTTATTTGTCACTGCTTTGATTTTGACTAAAAATATTATAACTTTATTAGGTACTCATCATGGCCATCAACTGTTGGACGTTAGCCTCTGAATTTGCTTGATATTGGTCTGTATTCTTAGCCATTCTCATTCATTCATCATCAGCTACCCTACGATGATCGTCGTTTTATCAAGCCATGACCTATTCTAGATCCTGTTTGCCGAATCATAGTCTGCAATCAAAAACGTCTTCGTCAATTACTCATTAACACGATTTGTTTCTTCTTTAAAATAACATACTGCATGTTTTACTGGGTCTTCTTGAACATTATCTTTACTAAGTTTACTCTTAATATTTAAAAAAGTCATGCCTTCTCCTTTCTTTTTCTTGTAGTTCGTGACTTACCTGGTGTCAGAGTTTTTATGCCACCCCTAGGCCTCTGACTTGGCTTCACATGCCGTCGAGAAATATCTTTCAGGCATTCCGGTTTCCTTACAATGTTTTCCTTCACTGTTTTTGAAGCAAGTAATAATTATATAATACGCACACGCTTCAATGCTATTACGAAATTTTAGTATTGATGGAAAAGCACATAAATATAATATAAATTGTATAATATGGGAGCTGCATCTGCTTTGCGTTTTCGTAGAAGTAATCTTTGTTTCTAATAATTGTGTAATTTCGCCACGAATAAACGCTTTTTAATTATTTATTTTTTTCAACTGAATCATGCCTTTATCAGCTTGTTACGAGTACATACTGTGCAAATATTTCGTGTTGTCCCCAAGCTTAGGAAAAATACAGAAGGTATCGCTTTGAATGCATTTTATTCTAGAATAGTCAGTAGCTTCTGCTGTCATAAATGTTTACAGATTTTACCGTTATGGTTCTTTGGCTTATGGGGGAAGTGATATGAAGTAGGTTACGGCGAATATTATGATCTCGCATGTACCTTATACCTAGAACGAACGTGTGAAAGATGAATATGATTAAGCTGGTCGTGAACACTGAGATGATAGAGATGTTTCAAAGAAGAAAACATAAAACATTGTATATTTGTTTTAAAAGAGTGACCGTGGAGTTTCTTGCCGGCTCTTCTCCATAAGAAACGACCAATTGGAACCGTGCACCTGGCTTCTGATGTTTCATAACTGCACCATGTAGGTTTATGTGAAATAAAATCATTAAATTTGATTGACTTGTGGACTACAAATACACACAACAACTCTCACAAACTCTTTCTCTCTCTCTTGTCTTTATGACAAGAGTACGATGATGATAAACAGAGTGGCGATTTCTAGTCATCTCCAATCGTCAAGGGGGCGATTGGAAAAAAAAAACATAGGTACATGCAACGTAATTGTCTACTGTTACAGCTCTTTTTTTTTCAGGAATTGAGTGTGTTTTATATCGAAAGTTGCTTAGTATGACGGGTAGAATCACCCCCTTGACGGATGCAGATGACTAAATCGCCAACCAATGAATGAATGAAAAAGTGATTGAGATTTTTTGAATATTATATACAAAATGACATGATGATTACTTGTAAAGTATTGTTTTATTGTGAATGTGAGGACTATGTGGATATTTATTTTTCGTTCTGTTAGTTTTAGCGAAGGTCTGGCAATTTGAGTACTTTATGCGACCTACCCAAATGTCCTTTCTTTGGTATTGTTCGTCGAGTCGTTGAGCTCCTTAAGTTCTGAGTTGAGCTCCACTATTACTGACAAATGCTTGCACTGGCTGGACAGGTCCACTCAAATCTGTGTGGTTCTTTCCTCAAAAGACCATTTCAGACTCTTATCTACATGGTCCTCATATGGCCTGACCAAGATTATGTCTGGACTTTAAAGGAGACGGTGACCTCTGAGTTTGTTTCGGCCTTTCTTCTCAGAGTAGTCAGATAGGAAACGCCGACCTCATCTAGCTTATTTTTACAACTTTTTAATATGACGTGTAAAAGTGATTCCAATTTCCTATTTACAGAATAAACAATTTCATTTCAGTGAGTGAATGTTTCTCTCAGTTTACTAGTCGCACGGCTAAACTACCCAACGAAATATAATTATTTGATGAATTTTAAAAAAAAGGAATAGCGGTAATAATATTATTACATATTATAGTTACTGTAAACTCGTGGACAGCGAAAATGCAAATAGCAATGCATGACAACGTTATTTCTACGAATACCAGAGACAAAGAAAACATCCATCCACTTAGTCCTTTTTATAGCTCGAACTTTTCATGGGAACTTCCATATGTCAAGTTGGTAAACGGCTGTCATGTCCAAGTTTAGTTTTTAATTATCAAAACTTGCCTGTCTTTGAGATTCCTTTTGAACATTTCATTGTTTTAGCTGCCCTGTTATTATGGGGTTGAAAATAGACGAATAGGGTTGCAAAATGGGTTGTTAGAATTCTTAAAATGTTGATCGGTAGGTTCGAATTTCTGAGTATTTCCTTTGTTTCTTTTGTTATGAAGTTGTTTTTGCTATGATAGTTGTTAAACTTTACTGTGATATTGGGGGAGGAAAGTTAAGAGGGGGTGTAGCAATATTTAATAGGTGAGCAGTTTTCTTAATACGATAAAAACATGTACATATTGAATAAACTTTTTATACAAAGTAAAGGAACAAACTATTTAAATAATAAAAATGAAAATATAATATAAGCTCCCGCAGACCGGCGCGACGCCACAGGACGACGCGACTATAGTAGAACAATTTCTATGAAATGGAATTGGAAATTATTGTTCTACTAGAATCTTGTCACGCCGTCGCGTCACGTCAGTCTGTGGGAGCGTTAAACCTATTAATAAACTAAAATATAGTATAGGGTAATCTTCAAAGCCTATTTATTGATAAGATCACAGGGACACAAATGAGAAAAATGCGATAGTCGGATGAAGTTGGATGTCGGTATAATTGGGCATATGTATAGTACTATATGTGGACCATAGCCTGAGATATAACTATACCATATTTATTATTAACATTAGACAAATAACGGTTATCCCCCTTTCGTTATATCGATCTGAACGTCTAATAAACTCCAATATTTCAAAAAAGGAATTTACCATTTCCTTTAAAAAAGTACTAACATAATAACTATCGTTTTTTTGCCGTTATTTGTATAATGCTATAATAAATGGAGTAAGTATAGCTAATACAGTTTTTAAGGCAGCAGTGATAGAATCTACCCCAAGATTAAAATATTCTCGATCCAAGTCCTCCTGTGCCTGTACCCGAGGTACACCACCTGTGGCTTCGTAAATTTAGAGTATTTCTATCCTCTTCTCACTCACTGAACACCCCTCCAGCCATCTCTTTCACTCCTGTTTTCACAAATAAGTTGCATCCGAAAACAAAATAGAAAACCTTTAGATAGTACAAAGGAGACTGGCCTTTATTCTTGAAGAAGGAAGGGGTGAAATGGCGTGTATGTGAGTAGACTGAAAATTCTTTGTCAGGCGTACTGAAAGTTTCAGCGCTGTAGGAAATGCACCGAGCTGTATACTCTGATTGTAATATAACGCAATTTAAAATAAATAGGGATGGGTAATAGTCGATAAGATCAACTTTATAATTTTGGGGTGAACATGTTACAAAAATCCTCCCCGTTTGATCTTCAACAGCTTAACTTCGCAAAACGAATTTTATTTTATTTTATTCAGTTGCAGTCATCCTAATATTATATTGTCATTAATTTCTTTTCTGAGTTTAAAGTGTGTCAGTAAACCTTCCTTAAAATTATCTAATGATTTGACAACTTGGTCAATATTTGAATATTGATGCATACCAACTTAATTATTTTATATAACGATCCCCAAAAAAATTAACAACTCTTTCTTAAATAATCTCAAAGAAACTCAAATAATGAAAGCACCCGTTCTTACGCACATAATATAATAAATATCAACATTCTCTAAACTCGAAAACATTGGCACCTCGTTGCTAAAACTAACAACTCCTAGGAGAAAGTAATTTTACTTTGACCTCTAACCCATCATAACTTGATAATACCAGCATCATTAAAATTTAGAAAATAACCACTTCGGCTCGTAACGGTTACTTTTAACGTTATTTATGATATTTGTACAGGTTTTAATACGTTAACTATCTTTCACGGGTATTATAAATTAATGAAGCGATAGATGCCTGTTGGTATTCCACGATGGAGTTGTCAGAGGTGAATTGTATCGTACACCGGACTTACATTTGGCCTGCTGTTAGTTCCATCTAGGTAATAGAGAGCGAGCCTTTTTCGATTCATCATCATCATCATTGTTCCTCCCTCAGCTGAGTACAAGCCTCCTCTTTTTGTGCCATGCTCTGGTCTGTGCGAGTCACATCCAGGTCTTCCCTGCGATCTTCTGTAGGTCTTTTTCAATTACCCAGGCACAAAACCAAACTCCGGGCAGCTATTGCCTATTAATAAAAAAATAAACCTAATAACACTTTGGGTAATCCGGAGATTCGGACCCAAATCTACAAAAAATCATTGTAATGTTTTGCATGTCAAATGTCAGACTATTAGGAACTTAATACTGACTTTATGACCAACACTGTACCAGTTGGCAAGACAACATTTAGTTTTAATTATCTGTCATCCATCACTACTGTCAGTGTCACTAACGTCATGATCACTGTACAACATATAAATGAAGCTCCATAATGAAAAAAAAAGCACGGCATAAAACCACTCATAATTATATTACCCTTGAACGTTCGATATCAAACTTCACTCGTAATAACCAGGAACACCGACTCAAAAGTTAGATTAACTCCAGCTTCAGGAGCTCCTTCTCCAACGTTAAAAATACTGGTGTTATTATTACATTAATTACCATCAATAATATCGACAGTGTCACATCACTGGCTCGGTAACCCGGTTGCATTTCATGGGTAAACTGGTGTTGTCCCAGCTTAATCTTTAAACGAGTTTGTGCCAATTCGTATTCAGAGATGGTGCTGACCAAACGCTTGAAATTCTTGTCTAGTTTATAATTTGTTGTATATTTTTTACACACTGATTTAAAATTAATGTCTTGGTTGTAATAATAATGCGCCCGAATAGTTAGTCTGGATCTTTTATATCATCAGTATGGTCCTCCCCTATCCCAATTTATTTAGGGTCTGCGCAGCATGTGCTGTTCTTCCATACATCTCTATCAGCCGCCATGTCAGTATTCACCCTTTTGCTGGCCATACCATCTTTTACACAATCACTTCATCGTTTCTTTAGTCTTCCCCTTCTCCCTCCTTGGACATTCATTCTCAAAACTATCATCCACCATCCTCCGCATCACATACCATGACAAACCTCAGTCCCCAGCGTCACTTTCAAACTGGTACCGTATCATTTTGATTCTAAAAAGATCTCTGTCTCATCTTCATCTTGGGATGTTCAACCCCTCCTTTCTCCAAGTTGGTCTCTTCCGTTGCAGGCCATTCTTCTCAGTCTTGGACTACCCTCAATTCCTTGCTACCGTGACCAGAAGAAGCGATTCCATTTTCAAAAAGTGCGTCTAGAGTAGTTTAGTGTCATAGAAGCTATCAAGGTCTACGCTTAGAAAAACCATAAATTTTTGGACCTATTAACTAACCCCAAAAATTCTATAACCAATTTCAATACTATAGCAGTAAAAACGCTCATATATTACGTACGATTTACAAATTACAGATTCACTGGGCGACGCGTAGTTTCTAAGGGCAGAGGTTATGCTTTCACTGGCGGTATGCCCGTTTGTTAGTGTACCCGATATGGTTATACAATATTTTGTTAGGTACGTACTCACCTTCCTGGGAAAATTTTACTTTGAAGGTATTTGATGGGTGTAAACGTGTTTTTGTCAAATGCCAATCGGCTTGTTCCCACAGCTGGGACACAGGCCTCTTTATGAAAAGAAGTAGGTCGTAATCTACCACGCGTGTCCAGTGCGGGTTGGTTACTTGTCTTTGATTTTTTTGGTCTCGGACACGCCATATCCCCACGGTATTTTCCATCACCGTTTTGAGAGCAGTGGTGATGAAATAAACGACACAAATTGCATGCCCATCTGTTTTAGAAGTCTGTGTTCTGAGACTTATATAATTTCCTCGAGATCTTACTTGTATTATTATGCTGGTGAAAAATAAACTATAATATTGACGAACATAATTCATGTTTCCATTAGATTCGTAAGACAATGCAAGGTTATATTCTGAAAACTGATAAGAAAACATTCGATAGAAGGTAGAACTAAGTCTGGGAATGGATTTAGGAGATGTTAACTAAAACACATAGATGACTGAATAGTAAATACTTCTGATATGTGAGTACTTACCAAAACAATTAGCAAATAAAGTACAATAGGTACTACTCAGTTGTATACGTATTCAATTTCAACTTCTTACAGAACATAAAATTACACAAGCAAATGCATATAGCAATATTCTAACACACTATTTCATATCAAAACTCATTTAGTGAAGCTTTTTATCATTTAAACATTATCTCACCCACGCTGTAGCGATAAAACGAGATATCTAAATTCAAAATGGCCGAACTCCTATCTATCATAGTAACAATCATTGGCCTAGACGATTTACTAGGAAGCAACGCGCCAGTTTTGACATTGCGCATGACCTTGCCCCGAGCGCGGCGATTGGACGAAAATTCAAGATGGCGCACGGCGCTAGCGCAACCAGTGTCATTGTTTCTGTTAATTAAATGACCGGTTTCGTGCGTTTTTCAAATGATGCAAATTCGTGTTGGCTATTCCGATTTGCATTCGTATAATGTCTTTATTTAATGGCTGTTATAAAATTGCTATGCATACGTTTTTGTTCTTCTATGGCCTTCCGATATTTGTTGATTTTTTTATGAAAAGGTTTGTTTATATTCCTTTTCAGGCTGTAGTCTATTGAATTCAATAGGTCATTGTGTGGGGGATTGACCATAGATAAACACATGACCTCAATCTTCAGTCTCATGAAGGGTTCATGTTTATTTTGTTGACAAATTCTTGCTAGTTACATAAGTAATTCTTCTTCTTCTCTCTACATTCTTGCTTTATAAATGAGTGTTGTTCTGCGTATCGTAGAGATTGAGATAGTCTCATCTGTCTGTATGGAGTTTCTCTAGCACCCATAATACTTAATGCTAAGTAAGTAATTACTTGGCAGCAGAAATTGGTATGATGGTAGTATTGTTTTGCAGGGTAGGTCATTGCGTAACACACTAACAGTAGCAATGGCGCTCATTTTGACAGTTCTACAACATTCATTGCGTTATTAAAGGTGTTGAGCAGACAAATTTTTCCAACTTATGAAACAATAGATTAGCAAAATCAATCAGATTTTGATTTATACTGTGTTACACTATTAGGGTGCTGAACGGGTCTTGCGCGTAGAGCAGGACTATCTACTTTTTAGCAGCAGAACAGGGGGCCAAGTCTACTAATTTACAAACGTGTCAGTGGTCTCACAATTATCAGTTTTTGACAGATATGCCATACAAAATCTGTCAAAAACTCATCATTGTGAGACCACTGACACGTTTGTAAATTAGTAGACTTGGCCCCCAGGACTATTTACTGTATAATCGACAGACAAGACTCCTAAGAACATTTCCACATGAGATTACTTTTGGGTCAATGACGAAGGGTAAAAGTTGATATTAGTAATAGAAACTGCTTCACAGATGTGTCTAATATTCTAAGTTCATACTACCATGACATGTTTGGAAAATGCTGCCAAAATGAATCGTGGTGAATGAATTAAAAATCAGTTTTAGATACTCTTTATTTTCTAACTAGGTCGCGGTTTTTCATATCCGACCACTCAAACTCAAACTCAAAGCATTTATTTCAATTAAACCATTTACAGGCTCTTTTGAATTGTCAAAGAGTCGGTCAGTTAGTCAAAAAGTTGAAGCTAGTAGCCCATTCCAAATCGTAGATCTCTATGGAGAAGAACGGGCAACAAACTCCAAGGACACTTTTAAAAAAATGTATATAGATATTACAAAATCCTGATTACAGTATTCTTGGTTCTTCTTTATGTGAGAACAATGTCAAACGAAAAATAATCAAAAACAATTCAAAATATAAGATTAAAAATAAGCCCTGGCAGATAAGAGATGACCAGCGTCAACTGACGGCGCCCGTTCACGAACATGACACGTGGATCAGCACCATCCAGCTTAACCATTTTGTAGGGAACCGAATGATCCAACACTCTAAGAAGAAACACGAATACAAGCAGTCTCTTTTAAAGTTCAGACATTATCATGGTCAGATCATCTAAGGACCATGTAGATTAGTGTCTGAGATGGCCTTTTGAGGTAAGAACCATACAGATTTGAGTGGACCTGTCCAGTCAGTGCACGCATTTTCAGTAAACGTGGAGCTCAAATCAGAAGTTAAGGAGCTCAACGATATCCTTCTTATCCATTCTCAGACAGATCTATACAAGAAATAATAGTTACAAGATTACATAAATAGTTAACTAATTAATTATTCATACCAGCAGTTAGTCAGCCCTACGGCTGAAGTTTATTCTTATAGTATTCTACAAGATAATTACTAGTTAGTAGTTAGCGGCGACTTAGTCAACTTTGCAATTAAAGAAACAGTTTTAATGGTTATCTTGTCTATTTATCTTAAGTTCTGTGGCTTACACCAAACTGTGGGATTCGTGTTAACGTAGCTTTATCGTAAAAAAATCTCTTAAAAACGACTGCGAGTTGGACTCGCACTCGAAAGATTCCGTAGCATCACTAAGTAACCAAAACAGCCTATTTATAAACATTTTCAAAAAAAAAATATAAATCAATCTGCCTAGCCTTTTCCCAACTATGTTGAGGTCGGCTTCTAGTCTAACCGGATGTAGCTGAATACCAGTATTTTACATGGAGCGACTGCCTATCTGACCTCCACAACCCAGTAACCGGGTAAAACGATACCCCTTGGTAAGACTGGTTGTCAGACCTTCAGGCTTCTGACGACCCGTAACGACTGTCAAAGATCTACGAATGACAGCCAGAGAAGTTTCAGTATTTAAAGATGGTCACCCTTCCACGGAGCAACCCCGGCAAGCGTAGCTTAACCTGATGGATCGACCTGTGCGGCTGTTATCACTTAGCCACGAGCTCCTCTCTTCTAAAAACATTATTTCACCATAAAATCTTATAATTCCTTCCACTAATTTCAGAGCTCAAAGAGATACGTTTGACTAAAATGATCTTAAAGTCACCCTTTGACACCAAAGTGGCGTCTCATAAATTCGCCAGGCCATTTAAAACTTGCTCCAGCGAATATTATTTTATTTTAATATTATTTTTTGCTGCTCTAAGATAACTGTGGTTGTTTTATTTTGCTGTCTTCCACGCTGGGTTAATTCCAGTTGGTTTTTGAAGAGTTTAAGATATTCTATGTCTGTATCTGCATCGTCTTCACATAAAATTACACATTATTTTTTTTTTATGCTAAACCCGAAAAGGGGTCATTGTACTCATCATTTTGAACAACTTTTGCTATGGGACCAACCTTGAAATCGCAAAAAAAAAATCAGCTGTTCCATACATTTGTGTTCACTTAAATCGACAAAATGTATGGAACAGCTGATTTTTTTTCGCAATTTCAAGCTTAGTCCCATAGAAAAAGTTGTTCAAAATGATGAGTACAATGACCCCTTTTTGGGTTTAGCATAAACAAAATATAATGTTGTATAATCGATGTATACAAAATATTGTAAAACATTTTAAAAAGAGTAAGGGTGAAGTTTCGTTAAACAGACAAAGTCAATTTCGCGTTTATAAATTGCAAATACACTCAAAGACAGGTACCATAACATAACATCACGGCTTGTTTCCCCGAAGGGTTGAGCAGAGGTGTACCTACCTGTAGCAGGTACACCAACATTTCGCCAGTTATGTTTAAGTCCCATGTAATAGGGAGCGAGCCTATTGCCGTCCACCGGGCACAAACATACCCAAAGAGTCATCGAACTAAAAATCTACCATCCACGTGTGGTGGCTTTACCGCTCGCTTACAGCCTCTCAATATTCTATTCTTAAAACAGACAAGAAAGAATCTCCAAGCTCATAAAAGAACAAGATCCATACATAAAAAACTTCCCTTTGTCTCAAAACACTCATACACGATTTTAAACCTTACACCGTAAACCATTCAGTACAATATCAAAATATATCGAATAATTAAAGTAAAGGTACAAAATAATAAGGCAAAAAACTGCACGAAAAATTGATAAGGGGAGGTAGTGATAACGGGTGCATTCTCCCCCTACTATCGATCGGGGGCGAGCCACCCCGGGTGTATAAGTATAAAAAGCGTAACAAATTTTCGTCTTAAGAAAAGGAAAAGAAAAAATGTATACAGCCACCCTTTTGGGGTGGGTTTCCCCCTTAGGGTGGAGGATGCATTTTTCTCGTGGTCTCCTCTCTCTTTCTACCCCTAAGATGTTACAAAGCTTTCTTTGTTAGGCAGGGTTAATTAGATTTTTGGTTGGCGTGGTTATTATGATTTTTGGTTTGTTTAAGGTTGCTTGCTGAAAAGTTTGTGTAGTGATATTTTTACGGCTCTTGATGTACTTTTTACTTAACTACAGAATACTATGCGTGTGTAATGCACCTTTATTAAAGTATTGATTTGAGAATTGAACTTTTAAGTAAGACTTTTCCTTTCCAAGAACCAATCAACGTCTTTAGCTATAAATCAATATATCTAGCAAACTTTTTCTTTATCCAAAGGTGTTCATTAGTAGTCCTAGGTGCAAGTAATTGATAGGGAAAGCAATGTCAAGTATTAATTTTATTCCTTCTTGTGAAAAGTTATAGTTATACATTTGCGAAACAATGCTCCACAAAAATTGGACACTCCAAGTCACCTTTTCCTCGGACGTTAGCCGCTATTAACGTTCTCCTGAACTCAAATCTTGATGTTTGCGAATGAATAGAAGATGATACTGTCAGAATGTTTGATTTTTTTGAGAAAAATGCATGACTGTATTAAATAAATTGTATAAAATATGATTAGTGTAATTAGTTTCAGCCGTTCTATTTATTTAAAAAAAAAACCATTCGGGATTCTCTTAAAAAACAGTTGAGCAAAAGTTTCATCTCAGTTAAGGAACCAGCATTGATCACCACGTTCTAGTGCGTTGAAGAATTCAGTAACCCTGATCATGTTTTCCTTCACTGTGACCGTCTAAGAGTGACTTGGAAAGTATCGCATCATCATCTCCCTAGCCATTTCCCAACTAGGTTGCTAACCGCTTCCAATCTAATCGAATTCAGCAGAATACCAGTATTTTACATAGAGCGACTGCATATCTGACCTCCATAATCCAGCTGGGTAATAAGATACCCCTTGGACTCTAAAATCATAACTATAATATGTCTGAGATCATATTGAGAATACCGCCGCATGTAGTTTTTTATCTGCCAATTTGACTGCATTCAAGTTTCACTAGGTTAGATTCGTACATAAAGAATGTAGCGTGAATTCGTTCGGTAATTTTTTACGTAATTTATAATATAGCTTTTCAAACTTATTATAATATTTCAGACACGCTTTTCACACATCAAAATCGTCATTCAACAATACATGTCACACCGTCTGTAACCAGAAGCAACATGTTACAGTAACCAACGTGAATGTTACAGTAACCTACATTGGCCGTCACAGTGCCCTGTTACTGACGGACGCGACGTGAAACACCATGTTGCATTCAACTCGGTTGGGGTAGGCATGGATGTGTATTGTCGCGAAATATGAAACGCGTGGGTTTGGAATAAATCTGTGATGTAAGAGGGATGTTCAGTTGATTGATTGATCATATGCAGTATCTGTTTCATTGAGAAGAAATAAAACTTTCTAGATGACATTTGTTTTAGTGAAATATTTATGGGGGAAAATAGGGATGTTTAGGGTCTAAAGTCCCCATGAATGTAAATAATTATTAATTTGGGGACCACGACCAATTGATACTTTAAAAATAAGCCGACATGGGGGCAGACATTTCCGTTACAATTCTTGCTGTCTGGCTAATCTTTGATCATTACGCCTGTTTTCTCCGAAGCGGTAGACAGAGGTAAGCTTTCATTTCGCCAATTAGGTTTTATTCCCATGTCAAAGATGGCGAGCCTGTCATGAACTGAGTACAAATCCAGACTCCAGGCTGCTACTGAGAAATTACAGATAGGAAATAACACTTTGCCAGACCTGGGGAATCGAACCTAGAACAGCAGTAGCGGTTGTGACCACTAGACTTGCGACAATCTAAGAAGTCCGTTTTGACAGCTATAAAAATGCTTTGTGTAGCGATGAAAAAAATAATTGGTTTTTTATAAACTGATTCTCGAGACATATCGATTGATACGAGTATTTAGAGAGTTTGTAATCGACGACTTATCTACATTGCTTAAAACTGATTCTCAAGGCTTAACGTTTTATGACATGTATGAGAACGAAACGTCAAAACGGACTTCTTAGATTGTCGCGAGTGTAGAATATTGAGGCGGTTAGGAACCCAGTCTACCAAAATACATGTTTTTGCCTAAATATTATGTACTAGGTTATTGAATAAAATAAATGCTTAGTAACAACTCTGCTCACCCAATAAATACAACAATCCTTACACTATGTTCATAAAACCATGAATAAGGAACTAACAATAAATGTAGGTACCTGTTGAGATAAGTCTCAGATTTGATTCCTGTTTCAGGCAACTTGCCAAGCGGGTCAAGAGTATGAGCGCGTATATATTTCATAGTTGGTTGTTATAAGTCTTGTATCAAAACAAAGAACGGGAACATAAAAGTGGTGTTACGTACAAAAATTTGCAAAAGAGAGATTTTTTCTAAAACGGATCTCGGAATCCAAAAATAGTTTACGCAAACTCCCTATATTTTTGAACGACCTTTCCAATGACACCCCACATCATGTGTTATACGAGACATACAGATACATATAGACAGAAAAAAACGTTCCCGCATCAAATGACGGAAGTTTTTTTTTGTAAAAAGTTTTTATTGGATTCAAAAAGTATTTTTTTTAATTTGCGTTTAAATATTATTTGTATGATTAATATTGAATTAAATCTTTTTGATCGATTGTGTTTTTATGATTAGTTTGTGGTCTATATAGGTTAGAATATTTATCTCTCTGAATGACTGCTAGTTCGTTGGTCTTGTCCATTCATCTCGTGATTGCAAGCGAGACTGCTAAGCGCGGGGCCCTAGGCTCAATTCCCGGGTCGGGTAAAGGACATAGGACACTTTTTTCCCGATATTCCCACGGGATCGGGATTTACGCGGGAAACCGCGGGGCGCAACTAGTTATGAATATGTTTGACGGCAGATTTTTTCGTTTTCGTCTCTACTTATTTAAATACTTTGTAAACCAAAGAAAGTAATCCGCAACTAAATACATACATACAAATAGGTGTACCAACCGCTTAATATCCTGCTACACGTTGAAATATTCACAAGTAACCACAAAATTCAATTTGTAGTCAGAAAACCCGCTTCTACTCAGACTGAGCAGAATGAAAACACTTCGGGAGAGTAAAAAAAAGGGGAGGTTGGGGTGTTTTGTACGAGGAATTAAATACGGGTGGAAAGGGGGCAAGAAAAGTGGGAAGACGCCGGATGATTAATTATTAGTTTGTGTGTGTTACGTCCGAAGATAGGGGAGAATCGGGCGCTTGTGTGTCCGAAGGGGGAAGCTGCCCCGAAGGGGGCGATATGTTTTTATTAATTACATTGATTCATTATGTGTGTTATACTTAGTTAGGTTGTTGTGATCTAATTACTTGTTTAAATGAATATGATTAAACAAGATTTCTAATGTCTCCTTTCGTTTGTGGGTTTCATCCCCCATTATTCCCCCATAGGGGTGAAGAACAAACCAAGGCAGACATCTGGTATCATACTGGATATCTGCCTCGTTGGTCTAGAGGTCGCAAGCGTTACCGCTGAGCATGAGGTGTTGGGTTCGATTCCCGTGTCGGGCAAAGTGTTATTGGGTTTTAGCAGCCCGGATTCTGGATTTGACCGGTTGATAGCAATAGAAAAAAAAAAAAAAAACGATTTACAGTAACAATAATAATTTATTCTATTGATTTGAACCAGCTTTATTTTATATTTTGTAACAATGACATAATTTATGATGAAAAATGTAATGTATTATTGAAATGCTATTTATTAATTTTTGATTTGTTTGTTTTGTTTTGCAGTGCCCGTACAGGGTGCATGTTTGAAACTTATTATCTTATTCCAACCTCTGTACAACATGTTTGCAATAAACTGATTTTATTTGATTTTGATTTGATAGGCTCGCCCCCTATTACATGGGACTTAAACATAACTGGCGAAATGTGGGTGTAGATACTATTGATAAATGCACCTCTGCTTAACCCTTTGGGGAATACAGGCGTGATGTTATTTTATGTTATGTAATACTGGAAATAATGTATCCCAAAATTCTGTACTACGTTTAAGACGTTTCTAATGAAATACTTATTTATAAGATATGCGCCGGCTATGCTCGGAGTTTCCCTGCGTGATCGAATCAGAAATGAAGAGATACGTAGGAGAACCGAGGTGACCGACATAACCCGAAGGATTGCTAAACTTAAGTGGCAGTGGGCGGCACATTGCTCGCAGAACAGATGGCCGATGGGGCCGAAAGGTTCTGGAGTGGCGACCGCGTACTGGAAGACGTAGCAGGACCACAAGGTGGACCGATGACCTGGTGAAGGCCGCAGGAATCCGCTGGATGCGGGAAGCACAGAACCGGTCGAAGTGGCGGTGTTTGGGGGAGGCCTATGTCCAGCAGTGGACGTCTTTTGGCTGAAATGATGATGACTTATAAGATAGATACAGTTACATTACACAGTTAAGTTGGTACAGAACTGCATCATCATCTGCCTAGCCTTTTCCCAACTATGTTGGGGTCGGCTTCCAGTCTAACCGGATGCAGCTGAATACCAGTATTTTACATGGAGCGACATCCTATCTGACCTCCACAACCCAGTAACTGGGTGATACGATACCCTTTGGTAAGACTGGTGGTCAGAATTTCGAGCTTCTGACAACCCGTAACGACTGTCAAAGATCCACAAATGACAGCCAGGTACAGAACTGCATTCACCTATAAATACGTGGAAAGGTCTTGAAAGATAAAAATAGCCGTCTAAAGATAACATCGGCCATCCAAAGCGAGTCTAGCTTTCAATTTCATGCTTCTCTTGATTCTACTCTTAACAAAACATCACGCTTTGTATCCCCTTGGTTAGGCAGAGGTGTACCTATAGTACACCCACATTTCGCCAGTTATGTTTTAAGTCCCATATAGGGGACTAGCCTATTGCCATCAACCGGGCAACAAAACCAGACTCCGGGCTGCTACTGAGAAATTCCAGATGGAAAACCCCAATAATACGTTGGCCGACCTGGGAATCGAATCCAGGACCTCATGCTGAGCAGTAGCGCAAAAATTCGAAGGCTTCGAATTTTTGGTTCTAGGAGATGCCGGTTTCCTCACGATGTTTCCTTCACCGCTTAAAGAGCAGTAGTAATAAAAAAATTACACAACGTAAAGCGCCTGCCAGGTTTCGAACCTACGACCTACAACTCGTAAGTCGCGGCCGTTACCACTACGCCACCACCGCTCTACCACTGCGCCACCGCTGCTTTTTTCAAATGATATATACTTATGGCGCCATCTACATCGCCACATGCGAACTACGCATCAAAGACCTGACGTCACACAAAATTCTGCATCGCGCAATTAGAGTTTACTGCGCGATCAACAATTTTATACAAGATTCCAACATCAATCGTTGGGCAGCCCGCCAGTCTCGACACCCGTCTGGTCGGAGGATCCTCCCTTTTCTATAGAGGATGAGTGAATTTTACACCCTGTTTCTCATTCCCCTAATGGTATTGAAAGACAATTCCTACTTATAGAAACATAACCAAATTAAATTGTATCCCAAAAAATTAAGGACACTCAAATAAAAGTGCATTACTTTAATTTAAACCTCGCTATTTAAGTGGTTTTAATTAAAATGTAGCCGTGCATTAATTTTGACAACCAGAACATATGCAAAGTGGAATACTTTATATGTATCATACGTTTAATTTTAATGGATGAAACAGACAAAGAGATTATAAGTAGTATACTAACGTTCGTACGTTCAATCTGGTAAATAAATCATTCATTCATTCAAACATTTAAGAATCCTAAAGCTCGTCTGTGAATTAGAAGTCTTTTCACGGGAAAGCCAGCTCTGATGAGCATTTGGCAAAATATGGAATGTTTGGCAAGAATGCTAAGCTAACCCGATGCAGTACAGATGTGCATTCACTCCTGGGTTTAGCTTAGTTTAGTTGAAAGATCTAACAACATTGTGCGCAAAGCATCAAGTTTTATAAAAAAAGTATTTTTAAGTTTTTTTAAGTACTGATAAGTTTATGTAAACCTAACCTATTCTGTAAAGTAATCATAGAAGTACCATAATCACCATTCCTGATGGTGATTGTAGTATGTTGTTATTAGTACCGCAAAAGAGGACGCTTTTCATCCCCTCAACATAATTCTAAAGAGAAAAGATTTAAATCAACAAAAACGTAATCAAAATGAAAACAAAACACATATTCGACGAACAAAGCAAGTTGTCAAGTTTGTAAAAAGAAAATGATACTTATTCCAAATTCAAATCAAAAGAACAATTCTACGTAGAGACAAAAAGCTTGTAAAACGGAAATGATATTCCAAATTCAAATTTTAAATAAAACACTATAGACAAACTTTCATTCTACCAAAATATCGACCCAAATTTGAGCATGGTTCAAAGTAAGTACCAGTTCGAACATAAATTTTATCGTAACCTTCCTCTAAGGACGAAACGCTACAGTTTGTACCTAGGTACCTACTTGCCTAGTTCGACGAGGTCGATTCAGTCTAGATTATTATATTCACTGGAAAATTCTATCACAGTAATTTTTTTCAATGTAGGTTTTTTGGATCGTTTTTTTTTTGTAATGGAACATCGTGAACAATATTTAATTTATCTGCTAGCATAATTACTATGACTACTGATTTAAAAAAGGGTAGGCAGAAATGTACTGTCCTACTATTAAAAATCTTAACCTAAGTATATTCTTAGTTATTTAACTACTACTAGTACCTACTACTTGAAACTACTCTGTAAGTAATGGTCCATCCTTAACGCATCTCATAATTATTTGCTATTTGAAAACTGTAGCAAATGCGCAAATTCGTTAAACAACAGCAAAAAGCAACACAGACCAAAAAGGAATACGATTGTACGAGCAAGTCCCAAAGCCCAATATTTCGAATAAAGAATCATTATAACAAGAGCAAAGAGAATCCAATTCGAACTTCTTTCATTTCACGTTTCGAATTTCGAATAGCTGACATTACAATTTCAAACGTTCTAGAATGAAAAGTAACGTTTTTTTCGACAGTCCTTTAAAATGTATAAAAGATTATGTATATTACTCCCACATATACATTTATACTAAATTCGCTGAATAATTTCCATTTTCTCCCTAGACGTAGTTCATTTCTTATAAAGGTTGGTCTACACCACACTATGCAACTACTTATTTAAGTTGGTAGACACGAAGAGAAGTTGTTAGTCAGCATTGAACCTTTCAGGATTCCAGAGGGCCTAGACAAGTGACAATCGCTTCGAAAGCGTTTCGAATTTCTACAACGACTTTCAACAGGAATGACATAAGCTTTTCGATAGCTTATGTCAGTCCTATAGATTTTAGCCTTTTCCATCATCGTTATCGCTGATAGAATGTCACTTTGTCTAGGGCCTCTGATTCGTTTTAGCACCGCCTTAACTTCTAACAAATCCGATCTTAAAATACTAAACTGTAGGTATCCAACTTGTGTCTCGTAATCTGTACAATTCCTCTAAGTAAGCTTACCTAATAAGTGTTTTCCAGACTAACTTCAAAGTTTATGCCTTATCCACGATACAAACTCCCTCTGTTTATTCACTTAAGTAAACACATAACGAGTCCTCATAACTGTTCGAACAGAAAAATCGTAGCCAAAAGTTATAAAGCTCAGTGTGTCCGTACCTTAAGTCTCCCGGTCCCAACATTTTTGTCTTTTTCACGGCTTCAATTTAAAATTTTATTTCCCCGCTTGACCCAAAGGGGAAGACGGGGTAGGGGGAGGTGGGCCAGAAGACACTCATTATGACCAATTTCACCCGACTGTTTTTCCTACCATTGTTGGTGTACTGATGGCTCATTTCTACCCTTTATTTCAAGTTTTTTGTTAAGATTTTTCAGTCTGCGGAAAGAAAACTTGGGCTATTTTTGTTCACTTTTCTCCGTTCTCCCTCCGTGACAATTAAGCACTAAGAAAATGGGTCGGTGTTTTATAGCGTTTTTGTCTACTTTGTTATTTTTATTGTGACTGAAATTAGCAGCCGCCATTGTCATATTGTTATCCGAAAATGTGTTTTATTCGAACTGGTGCATTTAATTAACGTCATTATTATTCGAAAATGTAACATAACATCACGCTTTTATCCCTAAAGGCCCAACCCAGAGGGGTACCTTTTAGACACCCACATTTCGCCAGTTATATATGTTAACATAAATAACAGTTATGTTATAATATATTGTGTAGACTTATTTACAAAATAGCTTATTGTTCACTCCATCAGCAATACGTCAGAAATACTTCTAAACTTAGTTAGCTTGCATGAAAAATACCAGGGAAGCATGGAAGTGAAGGGGCAAAAAGAAATGCGTACTTACAAAGTCCATATCGCGTCCGTTACCCTCGCTCTTCTTATTTTAAAAATATTGTGACATGACTGAGAAATTCAATCTCAAGATTTATTTTAACATTCTTACACTTTAACTAGACTTAAGTAGTGTTGAACAATTGCAAAAAAAAAAGTTTAACTTACGTTTTTCAGGAAAAAAAAAAACATTTTCTTGTTGTATAAAATAACAGGTTAGCTTGTTCAGTTTTTTTTACTGGCTTCGTATGTAAATAAGTACTACTTACGTTCTGAACGTTTCCAGGTTGTTTAGTTTAAAAAAAACTTTTTAAACAACTTATTCAAGTAAGTTTAGTTTCTTAAACCAAGTAAAATAACACCTCTTCCTTTCTCTAAGTTACACTTATTTTCTTCCACACAAGTTGCAACCGCAAGTTCGTCACAAAAGCAACAGGCTTTCACAGAAGACGCCTTCCGTTTCCGACGAAATCAAACTCAAACTCAATAGCCTTTATACACAGTTGTCTTGTGTAAACATCTGTACACTTAAAGATTTACACATAATAATAATAAGTTCTACATTCATAGTAAAATAAGTATGGAGTTTTCATTTCGTTTATAATAATAATTATGGATATTTTAAGAGCTTTTAGAGAAATAATGTAAAAATCCTGAAAAATAATTTTAGTTATGTCTTGGAGAAAAACATTTTTTTTCCCTCAAGATTAACATTTCTTGTCTATATGATAAGGTATCATATGTAATGAAGCAATGACAGACTACATTTATTTTTATTAACAAAAAAATTAACACTACGTTTTTTTATAAAAAATTTCTTTGCAAATATTTTAAATATCAGTTATCTGTTCGTTCCAGATATAATTAAAACGGCTTCCCCCTAATCCGGAACTATATAATCGTAATCCAACCTCCAACAAAAAACTAAACATCTAAAATTACCGAAAAAAATTGACGAGGGGTGGTTCCCTCTCCCTGGCCAATTTAATGTGCACGGCTGTATTGATTCTCCGGCATTCTTTCACACAGGCGCGGAGGAACCACCCCCACCCGCCACCCCACTTCCGTCACCCTATACGAACTTGGGATAAACTCGGATAAGACTTTTTCGGGATATGGTCATCTCTATTTTTTTGCGATTCGATATTCGAAATTGGGAGTTTGTTGAAAAAGGAAATGAGGTTGAGAATTGTGTTCGAGATGAAAAATGATAATCTTTTTTTATTTTTCATTTCGTACAATGTTTTTTTTTTTGTTGAAAATCGAATGTCTTTTATTTATAGAGTTGAGAGACGTCATTACATCCAGAAAAAAAAATGATAGCACAAAAAGTTAAGCCAGTCGTGTTTTAATCTTAAAAAGAAAAGGAACTACACAAGAATCTAGAATATAGTAAAACATACATGAAATGAAATGAAATTGTTTATTCTGTAAATAGGATATTGGAATCACTTTTACACGTCATATTAAAAAGTTGTAAAAATAAGCTAGATGAGGTCGGCGTTTCCTATCTGACTACTCTGAGAAGAAAGGCCGAAACAAACTCAGAGGTCACCGTCTCCTTTAAAGTCCAGACATAATCTTGGTCAGGCCATAATGACAAATGTACAAAACCCCAATACCCAGTAAAGAGTTCAAACCCAGTAATTCTAAGATAAAACATACATCATCCAAACTGAAATTACACTCAGTAAACAAGATGAAGAGAATCTAGGATTGTCACCAAATAAATCTATGTGCTAATAGCAGGCAACGCAACAGGTCTGAGAGCGGCCATGCAAATTTAACACAGCCTATATTAAACTTAGTCTGCATTTAAATTCACTTATTGTAGACTTTTGTGCATTTTGAAGCCTAATTTTATATGTGATAAGTAGATAAGTGTGATCCTTAATTGGTTTGAAGAATGATTGGCAGTCAATAAGGATCAACTAAAGGTAATGTGCAGAAAAAATGAAATGTGCAATTGAAAAGTGTTTATCTGGCTAAAAGAACAATATCGGTGGCCATAGTATTCTAGATCCAAAAAGCTACTGTTAAAACTAAAATATCATCCATACAGAACAGAATACTGGCACAAAAAACCGTTCGGCTAAACCTGTTCATAAAACAAATTTTCCGAGTGCGAAAACCGACGTTCGAAATTCGAAAAAAAGAATAAAAAAATATGAACAACATAAGCCTTTACTCGGTTCATGATAAACTCGTATCAAACGGCGGCGGCGGCCAGCGCCAAAACTAGCGATCAACAAAAACAAAAGCACAACGCAACAGGTAAACCTACTTCGTACAGCCTAACAAAATTCAACACAAAATACTCGACGAAACACCAGCCTGAATATCTGCATCATCCAACTAAAGTTACTCTGTGACAAATTCCACAGTTGACACAGAAGAACACAAACCACATATAAAACTATGCACAAAATAACAGTTGTTAAATATTTAAACGTGGCTTAAAGTTATTCTGTGACAACGAATGCATTCCATACGCTCGAAATTTAAATTCAAACAGGTGTATTTGGTTGCGAGATTTGAATTTAAAATCTGAATTCGAATTCATCATGTGTGATTTGTAAAAGATGTTTTATTTTTTATTTTGCCTTTATACCAGAAACAAATATCTATCAATGCATAGACATTTCTCGAGTTAGAATCGAAAAGTAAAATACATGAAAATCTATGTGCCAATAATGATTTGCATTAACTGCAATTTCGTCATGCTCTCATAATTTTTTATTAGACACTTTTTAATGTCCGTTACCCTGCACAATGGGTGTCGGTTGGCACAGGCGCGACCGAACTTCCCGCCTATTGAATTTTCGCCTACAAAGGAAAGTTTTCAGGAAACGTACCGGGTTACTCCACTCGCCCTGTTTTATATTTTAGTTTAACTTTGACGAAATTGTTTAACGGATAGTGTGTATCAATTTAAAGTTTCCATTCAGCGTTCCTTTTATAAATTTCGACATGAATTCGTATGGAAATTCTTTTTCTTAATTGCACATCGAACGCTGTTGTAAATATAAATTAATTTAATAAATAATAATAAAATCGAGCAGTGCAGGCCACCAACGAAAACCGTTGGAAACTAATTAAAAACATCAATTCCCCGCGCCACGCTACGGGGGAATATTTCAAACGCACGCACACATACGCACACCCCACCCCCATGCACACACACACACCCAAGACGCACACAACAGTTAAAAATAAGTCCCGGGCCATATCCGCGTGAGAGAATGGTCCCGAGACTGCTGTACGACAAAATACGGTATCTACTAGAAATAGGGTCAGTATTATTTACTAGGGGGTTTGATAATGATATTCTACTGAATAGATAGGGGGCTACGAATCGATTGTATGTGTGGGTGCGGTTCAATTTTTGAAATAGTGCGTATTAGTTTACTTGAGAAAGCACTAGAGAACATACTAGAATGATTATAAAAAGATATTTTGATTACAAAATAATGTCAACTTAAAAAGGTTTTTATTTTCAGTTAGCTTACAGCAAATTTCGTAACTGAACAAAATTGTAAACAACACACCCAAATCTGTTCGAAACAGCTGCCATTCCAATTTCAATTAAAACCATAACAAAAGACAACATCGTGCGAAACAATGACATAATATTTTAAACTAAATTTAAATAAAAATACACTTTCCACCTATCGGGTGTTGCCACTCAACAGTTGCCCAGTTCTAGAACTTATCCGCGGGGAGACGGGGATAGGGTTCCGTCTTAAGGCTGAGCGGGACGGAGCTCAAACCGAGTTATCGTAAATTGATCTGGGAAGGGTGGCGGGCGCGGCGGCCCCAAATTTGACAGCCATGGAAATTGGCGGGAAGCGTTATTGGTCGCCGATTCGAATTTTTTAAAACTCTTTTTATATGTGTTTGAATTTAGAATTGAGATTTCAGTTTGAATAATTCGAAATGATAGATGTGCTTATTCTGTTTTCGATTCGAATGTGGATGTGAATGCAATCTACGCGGTTGACACATACGTAGATGTAGGGAAGGCATGTTCCTTGTATACGTAATCTTCGAAATCAATACGCTACACGTGTCTTCAGGCGATGCCCCAATACAGGCGATCTCATTATCACGTAGAGATGTGCTCACTCTCTAAGTCAAAACCGCGAGCGATATATACAAATCAAATTCACAATACGAAAATTTGAATTTCCAATCACTCGCAGTTCGTTATGCGAAATTAGGAATTACAATTTATGTGAATCGAGAATCGGCTACATAACTCGCAACTGGGTCATGTAGGTCAAGGGATGGCGAATGGAGATTTACTATTTATTTTCAAGCTTTATTATTATTTTTATCGCGAGACCGAACGACCTCGATGCGGTCCATAACAATGTATAGGTTTAGCGAAATACCCCTTTGTGTCTTAGATGATCCCGGCTCACGTACAAGCGGCCTCATAAAAGCTTGCACACACCAACATCTTAATAACAGAATCGGAACGCTTCGAGCGATTTTTAAAATAAGAATATCATAACTGGCCACCGAGGGCCCCCGAGGGGGGACGGGGGGCGGTGGATTTCGGAAGAACGTTCGCACCCCCCTCAAGTTTTTAAAATAAGAAAATTTCGGTGGAGCGTGATATTTTTAAAATAAGAACCTCTTTCGTGGCATATTCCGTGGAGAGAGATTTTAAAATAAGAATAGTTTCGCGATACCCCCCAGCCCCCCGTTCGTCTGGAGTTTGAAATAAGAATTCGGGGGCCAGATTCGGGTGGTTCGGGCATATTCGGTGGGTGTCGGGTGTTCTTGATGAGGATCGGAGGTTTTTCGTAGAATTTCGTTAGCTCCTTTCGGGTTCAATGACCGCCGGGTTCGATACTTCGATGAATGTTATAGTAATTGAATAGAGTTTACTTCTTATTTTGCTCGAGGTGCCGACTTCGATATTCGAAGATAGCCCCGCCTCGTTCAGGAAATACGAGTTAATGAAATTTTAGTTAGTGGGCCGACTCGATCGCTGGGACTAAATTGAATTAAGTTTGACCTCGGGTTTCAGAATGTTTGGAATTTTGAGGTAATAGGTTTCGAGAACAACGAAGTTTATTTATAAAGTAGTATTAAGTACAAACCAGATATTTCTGAGTATTCCGATTCCCATTTTCATTTGTAGTGACAAAAAACAACAAGTTTTAAAACTCAGCCAAAATATTGGGGTTTATTTTTCGCGGGAAACACACTTCTCTGTAACGGCTCAAAGGTTTTGTGGAGCGAATTTATTTCCATTGTGCAAATGAAAATGAACGTGACTGCCCAATATTATTGTTGTATAACTTGCAAATCTATAAATTTGACGATGTTGGTAGGTCGGCCATTGTGGAATATTCGAGAATGTTTTTGAGGCTAGCCTGGAGTGTAGGTTCTTAGTCTTCTTTTGTCTAGTATAAGATTTTATCCTTTATTTTTATTATGTCGATGACATAATTATCTCCAAACCCCAGGTGTCCCGGACCTTTGGAAGGATACGAGGGTCCGAAGCCAACTCGCAGAGACCCATTAGATGCTTTCAATGAACTGAGGCACCATCCGACGATCATCCCTGTTCGCACTATGCAAGTGCACTCAAGGACTATAATAACCCTATATCTATCCAACCAGTCCACTTTACTCACTCAAATCTATGGATTTGGATGGCTAAAGTGGACTGGTTACCTAAAAATATGGAAGGACGATGGCTCCTGCCTGACCAATGTTTTATACATAACGGATATGACAGGGGGTGACTTGCACACTCAATAATGGGCCCCCGGAAACGGTCGCTAGCACATAGTATAGAAGCAACAAGGGGGCAACATATCCTGAGGTGCTTGAGGAGTGGAGAAGTATTTCACGGCTATCAGGACAATCACGGAAGTACGGTCAAGATCCCTACCAGCATCTTACTGGAACACTTCCTTCATGCGAGCACGTTTGCTCTTGCGAATCTTCATTCAAACCGGCCAATAAAGGCAAGAATGAGATGGGAGCTCTGTTCCTCGTCAGTGTTCAGTCCAAGTTAGAGATGAGGAACATGACTACTCCGATAGGATTCGTTGGGTCGCGTGATATTGTTAATATAACCTTTATTTCAATTTGGTTTCCCAAATACCACAAATTAAGACCTACAAAGTTAGCAAATGAATCGATCAGATTTTTTTTATAAATAAACCTCGTTCGTAACGCTACGTCATAAATTTCAACATCGTAGAAATATTGTGTACGTTGCTATAGTTAGACAGGGATGGAAATGATGAAAACGAGGGAGGTAATTACGTAACACACTCACAGTAGCAATCGCGCGCGCTGTACGCAAGGAACTGCAGCGCTGGACCAAGAACATGTTCTACACATTGGGTGAGCGAATACCTTGATTTTATTAGCAATGGCTTTCATTTCGACAGTTCAACAACATTTATTGCGTTATTTGCGTTGTTGTAGACAAATTTCCTTCCAAATCTTAGTGTTACGCATGGTGCAGCTTAGGTACAGTTATATTTTTTTTTTTTTGCGTTCAAATCTACCTTTTATTGTGCCTATTTGTAATAAATTATTTGACTTTGACTTTGGAATTTTGTAATTTATAAACACTTTCCGATGCTTTCAGGATGTTTTCAGGAAAAATTTTGGGGCAAATGTCTCTCTGTCACCTTTTGGTACTGAGTCATTATATGTAGCTCTAAGTTATGAAAGTCATGTGTTATTTTACACTAAGATAATATATTCTCCACATTATTTTGTCAACGTAAGATTCCCTACAACAGAGATAAATAAATAATAAATAACATAATTAAATAACGTGGTATAACTTTGATTTAAACCAAAAATATTTTATGTTAAGCGGAATAGTACACTAATAATATTAAAGTTTGCGAATTTCTAAATAAATCTATATTAATCATAGACAATATAGACATTCAAATCGCATTTCGGATTCCTCAGAAATCTTGCAACATCTCATAGGGTATTATGAAAAGACGTTATTAGTCGATTCTATGATGTCATTCATTCGCTACGCCTTTGAACGTCATGTTTTCATTCACTCACTCATTCATTCATTAGTAATCTTTTGGGTGCATTGAATGTTTCGGAGATTAATATGTTTGTGTTATGTGTATGTTTGACGTCGTATGCGTTTCTTGTCTCTCTTGAATTTAGTAATGATATGACTACGTTCGCGTTCGTATATAAGGGATGATGCCTGGGTATAAAAAAGGCTATCCCTTTTTATACCCAGTGTCTAGAATATTTTATTATCTGTTCTTTTCTCTAAAAGAACAGATGATAAAAAAAAATACTATAAAATTTTTTTTTTTTGCTATAACATAATTAATAAAAAATGACTTAGATAAAACGTATTAAAATTGGGGAGTGGGGGGGGCTTGCTACGTCACAATTCAGTATAAAATCTAGCAAATCGTGACGTCATGCCACATTTAAACTCAATGTATCGCCGTAATCTTTTGATTACGTGAAAAAACACGTGTCCAATATTTTTTAATAATCTACCGGACGCACAAAAAAAATCTTTTAGTCATTATATTCACGTTTTCACGTTTTCCTGAATGCTCATCTACTTCTCTTTGCTTTTTTCCCAACTAAATTATTGTCAATGGGTTTGGTTCCGCAAACTTTAGGTGGACCATTTATGCAGGCCCCAAAAGAGACGTTGTTTTTAGTTGGCCAACATGCGACTGGATGTCAAAGTTCAACCGTGTCATCGAACGTTCCCAGTTCACACCCTACTTTTCAGACTTTCAGTTTTTCAGGATTCTGTGGTAATTCTGTCAATATACTACTAAAGTCAATCATCAGATTTGACCATAGTAGTGTCTTCCTATCTGTTAACCTATACCACAGATTAGTACAGAAGGCGCACTCCATATTTTAGGTATGAAGCTACAACTACGCTGCAGGCTCGTCTTGTCGGGCCAATTCCGTTAGCGTAACATAGTCAGCAGATTATAAGAGTTACGCGATGAAAGAGAGGCAACCTCTAGTTGAATATAGGTATAATTAGCGCTGTGCTACCTGAGTTCCACTTTATTGTGTCGTAGCAAGAGTCGCTTTTCACTGAAATGATTTTGCGGGAGTGAATCTTCTGTAGGTAAATATTATTCTGTGCCTATACCAACTTTTAATAAGATCAACAATTGTGATGATTTTAATGTCAATTTCACCTTAACCGTTTACTGTCGCTTCGGAGGCTCAGCACTAGATGGTGAGATGAAACTAACAGTTATCACCTGTGATTAGAACAACTTCTGAAATGGACTTGACCATGAATCGCTGCATTGATTGGTTACTTCCTTTCTTAAGTATTTTATTCTGTGAGAAACCTATAGAGGTATGAGGAACAGGCTGAAAAAGATCACTCATCCTCTATAGAAAAGGAAGGATCCTCCGAACAGACGGGTGTTGTGTCTGGTTGGCATCTGCCCGACGATTGATGTCGGGACGTTGTATATAGGTATACTTGTCGCGGTAAACTCTGCTTGCGCGATGCAGGATTTTACGTGACGTCAGTGTGATGTGTAGTTCGCATGTGGCGTAATAGATGTCGCCACAAATCGAAGTAGTTACAGTTTTAGCCTGTTCTGAAGTCTAACCATCTTTTGTTTCCAGGGTTGTCGCACGAGTGCCATGGCGGAGTGCTCGTTCGCGCGGTGCCAGCAAGAACGTCGCGCGATACGGAAGGAACTGCAGCGCTGGACCAAGAACATGGTCTACATATTGGGTGAGTGACAACCTTGATTTTGTTGCTAACGGTTTTTTGGATACTGAAAACAATCTAAATGAAATAATAACGCATTCTGATAAAATGGAATAAATACAACAAAAAAAAACCTTAGGAACTGGCCAAGTACGAGTCGGACTCGCACACGAATAGAGTTCCGTACCGTATTAAGATCGAGCAAAATCCCGTAACTTGAATTATTAACTTTATTTAATTTGTTGTTAAAGCGGCAATACACAGTCTGTGAAAATTTCAACAGTCTACCTATTACGGTCCATGAGATACAGTCCGCTGACAGACAGACGGACAGATAGCGGAGTTTTAGTAATAGGGTTCCTTTTGGAATCCTTCGGGTACGAAACCCTTAAAAAGACTTGTCCTACTTGACTACTTGGTTTATATAGATTGGCTCATGTTGGCTACTGTCTTACTAGAACTAAAGAAGACGCAAGTGGAAATTTTTTTTTTTCCTCGTGGCTTTGAGAATCACGGTTTTTTTTTTTTTTGTTGCTTCGCTCCGTTTGTGCATTTAGCCAATGTCACGTTAACTCACGGTTGTCTAAGATTTAAATCAACGACAGAAATTCGATATTTAAAAATTTCACGGTTCGAAATTCGAAAAGGTATAAGCACCTACCTAATCGAATTGAATTTGAAATTAGCATTTATTTCAAAATCTCAATATGATTTTTTTTTATTGAAACATTATGATTGTTTTATAAACACATGGGGAGGCTTATGTCCTGCGGTGGCCGTCTTTGGGCTGAAATTATAATGATGAAATTGAAACATATATAAACATGTCTTTCAAAAATAAAAAGCATTCGTAGGTACTTTAGATATTATGTGATTTATTTATATTGAAAGTAAATTAGTCATCGCTAAAGAACCTGAGTAACGTACAGAAGATTTAAATGAAATTACAAACGTCCACATTTATTAAAAGTTCCTAAAAATAAGTTACAGCATTCAACCATTTTAAATAAACAAAAATTCCCTCCATTTTGTCACAAGCTTATAAAAGCGCCACACTACACGAAACCTGTGCTTATCTTGCAACACTAAAAATATCCAGTGAAACCAGTTACATACTCGTTCACTGAAGCAACAGTGTTGGTGCAAGAGAAAATATGCGACAGAGACCGCACTTCATACACTATCGAGATAGTTCGTGAATTCGCTGGAGCTCGGATTTAATGGAAGAGACTTGTAAAAGAATACCCACTAGCGATGACTGTTGCTTAATTACTAGTACTTCATTATACCCAACTAATGCTCGGTTCCTCTAAACAAAAACGAATCGTTTTGCTTACCAATGGTAGCATCTTTTATTGCCAAACTGGACACTTAAATAAATTCGTAAGCTAATTTTAACAGTGATAGCCACTTCCATATAGGAGTGTCTACTATGCAAAGCTATGAGGTCTTTGTTTCATCAATACTAATATTATAAATTCGAAAGTAACTCTGTCTGTCTGTCGGTCTGTATTTCTGTATGTTACCTTTTTACGCCTAAAACACTGAACGGATGGCGAGGAGATAGATGACAGCCCGGGGAAGGACATAGGCTACTTTTTATGAAATACCACGCGGATGAAGCCGCGGGCGGAAGCTAGATTTTGATAAAGATACTAGAGTCTTAATTAAACCACTAACGGTTCGTAAATTAAAGGAATCGGCCTTATGCTAAATATGCTTTCGCTAGTAAGCAGACTCACCCATTTCAGACTTACATGCATGTAAACAGATATATATGGCGGAAAGTAAATAGACTCCTCTGGCTCATGAAGCCAGCTCACTGATACACACTTACTTCAGAGTACAACAAATTAATGATAAATAACAATAAATTATAATTATTTATTTCTTTAAATTGGGTGGAAAACTAAACTTTTAAACATCAAAAAATAAATATTTTAAAACTAAATGAAGTCGATGTTTCCTATGCACAACGAAAAAAAAACTCAGAGGTCAAAATGCAATACTGAGATTCTCTGTGTGATATCCTATCGCGTCGCGTCGGCGACCGCGATTATTCGAAGTTAAGTCTCTGTTTATTATCTACTCTCATGATTTTAGTTCGTGAAAATTTTGTACGCCAACTTGTATGAATTTTGTTTGTGTGTTTATTTGTTTTACGGCCTTATTGCGATTCTCGTTTTAGGGTTATATAGAAGTAGCTTTTGAATAGAGTTTGGAGGGTTGTTGCGCACTTCTGTGTGGCTTGGGGCAGGTCTGGATTTGATGGTGTGGAGTGTGGCAGGAGTGGATTGGTGAACTACTCTCTGTTTATGTTGGGGCTAGCGATTTAGCCATACGTGCGTTATTATCTGTGTATCACGCATCTGTAGAATATTCCCTGTAAATTGAGAGGTCTGGCTCTGGTGATGCAGGAACTTCCAGTACAAGAGCTAGGGCTACACAGTCGTATATAACTTTGAAGTGTAAATAAATCCTAACTATCTTAACTATAATAAGTATTATAAAAAAAAAACAAGTAATAAAAACTAAAACCCAACTACGACTTAAAAGGTATAAACAAGACACCACAGACAGACAAATTAAAAATCCGGAGTCACACGTGTTAGGGCATAAATCGAACAGATTACGTGTGACTCCGGATTTATAATTTGTCTGTCTGTGGTGTCTTGTTTATACCTTTTAAGTCGTAGTTGGGTTTTAGTTTTTATTACTTGATTTTTTTTTTAATTCTTTTGGAGTAATAATATATATATATTTTTGAAAAGTGCTCATTAAGCCCTTTCATTTGATACCCAACATGGTACGATTAAACCATTTTTTTTTTTAAGATCCTCACTTTATGTCCTCTAGAGGGCGCCATTTTTAATTTAATGTGACTTCACATAGCCTATAACCAGCGGACAATCACGACGCTTCTAATGATACCTCATTTGTCAAATTGTGATAAGTGGTTTGGAAGATAGGAGGGAACAGTTGAACATACATACATACATACATACCGGTCAAAATCACAACCCTCCTTTTTTCTTCGCCGTAGTCGGTTAAAAAGTGAAGAACGGCTGAACGGATTTGGATGAAATTTGGCACTTGGTTAGACCATGACCCGGAAAAGGACATAGGATACTTTTTATCCTGGATCGCAGACGAAGTCGCGGTAACAGCTAGTTATAAATAAATTATAAATTATCTACTGTAAGTGAACTAGTAGCTAAGAGTTTTACTAATAGAATTTTGGTAGAGTCTTATTCATTTCAATCAGGGATTTATAAAATTTATTTTTATATTTATAAAACACTTCTATGCATAAAAAGTATGTATGTCTAGGTTAAGGTATTTTTCTATGGGCCTGTGTCGCCTGAAATAAATGGTATTATTATATTATTAATATAAAATGATTTTCTTATTATTTTAAGGGGGATACGCTAGGGCAGCCCGTGAAATTCAAATTTTCTTACGTTTTTTGCAATTTGCAGGTCAGTTTCAGGTTGTATGTTGAATATGATTCGCGACCGTAACAAGTATGGTTTTACAGAATTATAATCATTAGAATTAGCAATACCTACCTAATATGCGCTCAACTATTGATTGGCATTTAGAAGGGGGATAACAATTAAAATTATATTGTGTCTCGTTAGTAACAGTTTGAGGTAAATACTGAGCTGGGGGCCTAAAACGGTCACATTAGCAATTCCTCTAAAAGCAATTCATTTCTTGAATTTCCAGCTATCATTAGCAATTATTCCTCTAATTTGACACAAAAGCATAATGCGTGGACCATTTTACGAATCTCCATAGAAAACTGTCAAACAGATGAATTATTTCGTAATATGAATCGCACGCAGATCATATTATGAATTATCAGTTTGTGACATTTTACGACGATTCATAATATTTTCATATTATGATTCTGCCAAAGTGACTGTTTTACCCTGCAAATTGCAAAAAACGTAAGAAAATTTGAATTTCACGGGCTACCCTGAAGCCTTTGCCTTAATATCAGGCTACACTATCCCACAGCTGGACAAAAGCCAATGGCTACCAGTAGCTTATTGTACTAATAATACAAATGTACATAGGTAGTTCAACCTCGGAATGAGTGACTGATATTTTTTTTAGAATCTGGGTCAGGGGTCAGTTGTACAATTTTAGGTAGTCGCCTTTATGTGCACTGTTGCATGGCTACAACGTTTTTTTTTTCACGAAAAAGCGAATTCCACAGTCTAGTATCTATACATGTTATAAACTAGCTTCCGCCCGCGGCTTCCCCGCGTGGTATATCGATGAAAAGTACCATATGTAAGGACATAAGGTTCTTTTCATCATTTTCATAACTTTGGCAAGGAGATAGATGGCATCCTGGGGAAGGCCCCAGGATGCCATCTATCTCCTTGCCAAATTTTGTCGAAATCCGTTAAGTAGTTTAGGCGTGAAAAGGTAACATACATACAGACAGACAGACAGAGTTACTTTCGAATTTATAATATAAGTATTAGTATGGATTAAAGTCGCTTTTCGTGTTTGTATCTCCGCCTTGTTCTTCTAAACCACACATCAGCTTTTTATAAGGTTTTCACCATCGTTTAGAGAATTTATTCCGAAAGGTTTATGTGTATAATACGTTAATATTAAAGTATATAACATTATATTTTATGGAATTAATAATTAACAAAAAAAAACTAAAACTAAAAGGACTTACTAATAGATATAAAAACAAAGGGACCCTCAGGCGTCGAAGTATTCGTCCGCATCGCTGTCATCCGGAAACGTGCCCAGAAGACTGGCAGCATTGCCACGTTGAATGGCAATTCTAATTCTTTGGCCAAAGAACAAGCCAGGCCCTAGTCACGTGAAGTATCGACCAGTCGATGAGAAATTTCCTTAAAAAGGAGACGCGCACTCGGGCCCCATGACCCGAGCGTTTCGACCCCAAACGGCTCAAAACTGTAGTTGCCCATATTAAAGTTATAATTATTTAAGAAATCTCGATGTTTTGTCAAGTCGTTAAAACCGTAGTTTTTAATAAATAAAGTGTTACGAATCAAGTCAAATACAAAATTTAATGATTTAGAAGGCAATGCGTTTGTATGGGTGCCAGATGAATGGATGGATGCGTTTGTATGGAAAATTGTGAATGACGCATTAGAATCTTGTAATTGGCAATCAGGTAATTACTCTCAGTGGTGAATGAAATTCCAATATCAATATGGTTGGGGTCGGCTTCCAGACTAACCGGATGTAGTATTTTACATGGAGCGACTGCCTATCTGACCTTCACAACTCAGTAACTGGGTAATACGATACCCCTTGGTAAGACTGTCGTGCTTCTGACGACCCGTATCCCAATGGTGTTCACCTAAATAGTGTTTAGACTCTGAGTGGTGATAAAAAATCGCACAGGTGATTAGAAAGTGGTGCATAAGCGAAAAGGCTGTGTAGTTTTATTGCTGTACAGTTAATACACGTGTCATTCGGGTATATCACCTAAATGGTGAAGTTTTCATCACCACTAAGAGTAAAGAACTCTTCGTGGTGATCAGAAATCTGAGTAGTGATTAAAATTCGGCGCATAGGTAAGAGAAGGCTGTAGTTTTATCACTGAACCTAATTCTACGTGTCATAAGACTATTATATCACCCAAATAGTGTTGTTTTCATCACCACCCAGAGTCTTAGTCACCGAGGTGATAAGAAATCTGAGTAGTGATTAAAATTCGGCGCATAGGTAAGAGAAGGCTGTAGTTTTATCACTGAACCTAATTCTACGTGTCATAAGACTATTATATCACCCAAATAGTGTCGTTTTCATCACCACCCAGAGTCTTAGTCACCGAGGTGATAAGAAATCTGAGTAGTGATTAGAATTCGGCGCGTAAGAGATAAGGCTCTAGTCATATCGCTGTACCTAATTCTACACGTGGTTATGGAGGCCAAGAGCGTTGCAGCGAACGATCCATAATGACCGCAGATTTGACGTCATGTTAAGGAATTTTTTGCATAGATTAATATGTTTCCAATTTATGGACATGGGCGGAATGATGGAATGTGTGTATTCATCTTCAATTTGGTGTTAATTCTGGCTTTTTCAAGAGTTTTTTTTATATAAAACTAAATCAGTTATAAAATATAAATTTTTATGTAAGAGTTGGGTGCCGATATTAGACATTACCTACATAGTCTACTGAGTTTGAATAAATATTATTTTTCTATATTTTCCCTCATATTTAATAAGTGAGCCTGTTGATATCAGCTGTCAGTTCTGCTACTTTTTTATGACTTCACTATTCACTTTATTATTTTTTATATTTTATTCACCTTCGATCTCTAGTGCATACTTGACTAACGAAAGGAAACTTGGACAACATGATTATGTAAATTCTGCCTAAAAATATTATGTTAAACTACGGAATATAGCGGCCAATCTTAGCCTTAGGTAAGTAGGTATATATAAGTTGTTTTTATGAGTAAAATCAGTACAGAACGCAGATTCCAGTAGGTAGGAGGACACAAACGTACTAGTTCAAATATCATGTATTATTGCGCCTTTTGTTTGACTTTTTCATGAATAGGTAATATGGATTCGTTTGTTTTGTTTTAAAGTTCAGTCAGGTGAATGTAAATAATAATGTTAATTACGAATATTATGATTTACTAGTTACAGGAAAAAAATACATGAAATTTTATTACGGTGAACTTACTTACTGAATTATTTAAAGAAGGAACAGGGTTATAAGTAATAGCTACCTCGGCTTTTAGTGCTAAAACGAATCACCAATAAATTTCCCACGTGTTAGGTATTAGCTAACACGACCTCTCGAGTTTTCGTTGTAGCAATCTACAACCTACCTTTTTCTTTATTTATTAGAAGTTACTCACATTTATTTTTTGTTTCACCAAACCTGGTATTAAACAAGGTGTTCTTCTGTTTCTAAAAAGTGCATAATAATACTTTCGTCCTCCAAAAATCAGAAAATCAGACCAACACTTTAGAACTGACACTTAATCGAAATCCAGCTGCGACCACTGTAGAGCGCTGCATCGGTCGCGGCAGCGCGCATGCGCCCTTCTGTTCTCTGCCAAACAACCTGTTGCAACCGGGACGGCGTGCACTAATGCAACTTCTCTCCCCGCAATCAGGAGCTAAATTATTCAATACCTAGACTCCAACTACGGCTAACGTTTCGGAAAAACTAAATTCAAAATTCTAACTTAACAACACAAGTGCATACAAATTTTCAACAAGTAATACCAACCGCCGGACCCAAAATTCAAATTTTTGAACTCGGAACGTCTTGTAAGTGCGTCGCGTAGTCGCGTCTTAAGACCAAGACGCCGTAGTGAAGTGCTCAGTGAAATAAATAGGTGCTTTTTAAAATACCAATATTTTTTAACCAGTTATTCGTTGCGGTTTTAAAATTATATTTATACTCGTATACAGTTTTAAAAAGTTTGCTAAGTTGTCGCGAAAGTTGGTTAAAGTCAATTTTGAAAATCGAATTTCGGTTGCGAAATTCTAATTCGGTTGTGCGAGTAATTGCAGGCGGCTGGCGAAGTTTAGCGGCGTCTGGAAACGTGAAGTTGGCATTCGCAAGCAACAAGTGTTCGTCTGATGCCTTCCCCGGTAAATGTGGCACTGTTACGAGTTTGCATGCCCGCTGTGCCGGGATTACGCTGCGTACTCTACGCCGGTCCCATGAATTCGGGATTTTCGTAGTTCCGTTGTTCTTATTTGTTGATTTAATGCCAGTGTTGATTTAACACGTTCGTGCTTTTTCGCAGTTTCCGCAGCAGTTTTAAATCTCATTGCTTATTTTTTTTCGCATGTATGGCTATGTGTTATTTTTTTTCACCTAAGTGGGTGGGGCGTTCTTTTGTTTTAGACGGGTGTAGACGTCCCTCGCCATCTTAGGTCGACAAAAAAGTGTCATGGCGTCTCGAACGGAAGTTAAAGTTTTTTGTTCTAGTTTCCGAGATCCGGGTGCTTACTTTGGTGACGTCTGTTTTAAAACGGGTTTTCTTGAGTTTTTTCTTAAGAAAATATTGTTAATAAGCCTCCGTTAAAGTCAGATGCCAAGCTTCTAAATGCTAATTAAAAATAGATTACCAAAAATAATAACATTTTTGGTTCGTGTATTTTTTCTAGAAGCTGTCTAAGGTTCTAATAAGGTAGACATGTAGATAGTAGATTATCTAATTACAAATTAAGTCATTAATTTATAAACGTGTATCAAATCCGACGGAATTTTTCTCTCAAAATTTTCCTTTACCAGATACTCACCTATTAGAAAAAAATATACCTATAGCCTACCTTATCTACAAGTAAATTACATTATGTATGTAACTGCTGAGTCCTGGGATCGATTCCCGGATCGAGCAAAGTGTTATTAGGTTTTTCCATCAGGAGTTTCTCAGTAGCAACCCGGAGTTTGGATTTTAGGGCGGTTGACGGCAATAGGCTCGCCTCCTACTACATGGGACTTAAAAATCTTATCAGGGAATAGAGGCGTGACGATATGATGATGTAATTCCCCAGATTTCACTAAACAATTTGTCCGTTTCACAAATTACGGAACCAAATCTTATTTCGCCATATTTTCCGGCCCCGACATTTTTCACTCGAATATTTCGTCGACAGATTCGGTTTTGTAACTGACAACCTTTCGGTTCAGTGGTTAATATACGTGGGATTCGGTTCTGTGTGCGACAGACGTAGGTTCGAGTTGTGGAAAAATATAATTTTATTATGAGGTCCATTGTAAAAGATTGGCATGCTGTCATATCTTTTTTTGGCTTCGTTGTCATGCAAATTGTTGTTGCGGATTTTTAGTTGCGTAATATGTTTAAGGAAGTGGGAAGCTTAACTGTCAATTTTATAGGATTATTATTTGAAATTAATTTTATTTTCTCGGAACTGGGAATAAAATAAATTATATTTTTAGAAACAACAAAATATTTAACGTGAGCTCCATCTTTTAGCGCCGAATACTGCTAAAATTCCTATAATTTTTAGGAATAATCACTATTTCAGCGCATAGTTTTGCACAACAAATTGGTATGTTGTGCGAAACTGTGCAAATGCAATCAATAATGTTAATACTAACTTAAAAATCTCTATCCTATAATAAATGTGTGTACTTAATATTTGTATACCACACTTGGCAGAATGTGATGATACCATTGCCTAATCTGATGACCATAATAGTGTAGGTAGGCACCGTAATCTGACAAATAATTGATTATGATTATGTAACCCAATACTGAAACACCATTTAAATAATCGTTATTTCACAATAAATCCTCAGAGTGAAATACTACGGATTCGTTAAACTCTCGAAATTTCCCAACACATAGGTTGAAACAGCAAAGCCATACAAATGTAGTTGACAAAAAAAAAAAAGAATTGTTTATTTCCAATTCTGAAAGAAAATTACTTAATTTTAGCCACAATCACTGACCGCGTTGCCTAACTTGTTTGGGGAAAGGCTGTTTTTCAGTAATGGCCTTTGATTGAAAAGAAACAGTGTAATTGTGAAATAAACATTGAATTTCGACGTATATTGGAGGGCGACTAAGAAAAGGGGAACGCCGGGAGGGGACGCCCTAGGAGGACATTATAGCGACCTTATTGGTGATGTTCTTTAGAAAGGTCAGGTGCGTAGTACTCGCAACCGGCATGCGTGTGACCAGAGGCCCTAGTGCGAGTTTCTTTTAGCTATCTCGACTTTACGCATCGACCGCGTTCGGCGCTTCGATTGGCTCTTCACTGGCGTTCACTGGTGATGGGCCAATCGGAACGCCGAACGCGGTCGATGCGTAAAGTCGAGATAGCTAAAAGAAACTCGCACTAGGGCCTCAGATGTATGAACGTAAACGAGTCAAAAGGAGTATGTAAGGATCGTAGCAGGTGGCGTTCAGTAGTTTCTGTCTTCCACCATGGGAAGGTGTGAGTTGATGTCATGTGTATGTAAATAAAGTTAGTTAAACTAATTATGGATTTGCGTCGTATGTTCCGTGATCAATCCCGCAAGCCAAAAAGCGGTTGTTACCCGCTCTAGGACTCCGGGATAAAAATGATCTTGGAAGAATAAAATGTCAATCTAAATGATGATGACTAACAGTAGCAGTAGAAACTGGTGACAGGCGGCCATTTTAGGGGACTCTCCTATGTCATTTTGACGTTCAAAAAGTGCTGATTCTCAGACAAAAGTGCGCGCGAGGTTAGTTTGCGCGCGGCTGGTGGCGCTATTTAAAATATTAAATCTATCTAATAATAAATCTTAAAATATAAATCTCATAATAATATTAATTAACTAAATAATTCTATACTTCATTTGACCTTACATAAACGACAAGACGGCGGCATACGATTAGTTCCAATTTCAGCCGCGCGCAGATCACTCCGTAAGCCTTTTTTTACTGAAATCTACAGCAAATGTTTTTGCTGAAGATTTCAGTAAAAAAGGGGTTTAACTGTATCGACGAAACCGCCGAGGGTATTGAGAGTGACAGAGACTAAGATGGAAGAAATACTAGTTTAAGGTGGCACTAGTTGACGGCTCGAATTCGTTGGTGAGCTTGGCCAATATGCATGGTATTTCGTTTTATTTAAGTATCCTCCGTGGTTGAGGATGCCGGGTGAAGCTCGCTTCCAACTTCACTTACCATCAGGTGAGATGCAGGCCAAGAGCTTCCCAGAACTCACATCCATACCCTGCTGCACGCGTAGCACGCTTAGCGTGACCACAATAAAAACGACGGGTTTTGTCGACGGAAGAATAGATAAAATGACAGATAAACAATCAAAATCTGTCATTTTGTCTATTCTTCCGTCGACAAAACCCGTTTTTATTGTGGTCATGCTAAGCCTGCTGCAATGCCGTCGATAGAGACCCACTTTGCGAGGTTGTAATTGCATCTTCCCACTTGGGTTCGGTAGCGGTTCAGGGACTTCCAAGTGGGCCACGGAAGGTCGGACCCTGCGTGATGATGTAAACAGGAAATTGGAACAGTTTTGATTTGGCCTGAGTTAGTAGATAGTGAAATGTTGCCACGTTAAAACGTAACAGCTACATAAGTTGCCTTATTTATTTTAATGATAATAGTGAGTGAATGCTAAAAGCGAGTATTAACATGCTCATTTCAGACATTCACGACAAATTCCGAACTAAAACGAAGCCCAGATCATGCGCTTTTCACAGTTTTCAAGCCGACTCCGTCTAGTTTCTAAATTAAGTTTATAATTATTTAAGGACATTAGATTATTTAAATACCTATTTAAACTAGTTTAGCACATAATAGTGTGCTCACAGGAAAACTGTTAGACATTATTACGTAATCGGTGGGCAGTCCGTGAACTGCCTGTGTTTTCATAGCTTTGCCCACATTTTTGTGCACAGAAATACGTTGTCTGGATGCGACAAGCGGGAAATGTCCGTACAAATAATCAGCCTATAATGTTCCCACTGCTGGGACACAAGCCTCCTCTCTGTGAGAGGGAGTGGGCCGTAACCCACCACGCGGGCCCAGTGCGGGTTGGTAGATGTCACATGTCTTCGAATTTTTGGTTCTAAGACATGCCGGTTTCCTCACGATGTTTTCCTTGACCGTTTTAGAGCAGTGGTGTTGAAATGATTAAATGTCTGTATGCGCTACAGTATTCGTCGATTTATTTATTTTATTTTATAAGGGTGAAAAACAGTAGTAGGTATTACCTATATTAAAAATAAATAGAAAACACTAAAAATTTAAATAAATTAAAAAATAAACAAAAATAATTGTAATAGGTATGGGGTGTGCTTGATGTCATTTTAATATTTGAGATTTATTTTTAAATAAATTACCGTCGTCTTCTGGCCTTGTTTCATCTCAACTGGTTTTTGAAAACAGGTGTCTGTGTTGGCGAAGATAGGGGGTTTGGGGATCAACTAAAGCACTGTGTTTAGCTGCAAATACTACAACTTGAAGGTACCAAACAAGTAGGTAGTAAGTATCTAAAAAGCTACTTAAATACAATCTTTTTTTACACTTACAAGTAAAAGACTTTCTCTACATTAATATTATGTATCTCATTAAAGTCAGATTTCAAAGAGCTAAGTACAAAACAGCTATATTTCCCAATTTTCGTCAAAGATATTCATAAAGACACATTTTTGGATGAATATACAATAGAAGTAAGTAGGTAGATATCTATCTAACTTTGGTCTCTACATTGTTAAACAAACCAACCAAAATGGCGTTTCCCAAATAATTAAAAAAAACCTTCATTAAATCCTAGCATCAACAACGCTCAAATCCTTCTCTCTAGTACGCTCAACACTTCAATTAAATATAACTCCTCGTTGCCACGTATAGCGACAAAAACGCGGAAAGAGGCACGTCAGCGGCAGAAGCTGTTGTTATTAAAACATTACGACAGTAATTAGTCAATTATGTGCCTCATTAGCACTTTAAAGGTCTTAGATGTAACGTGGTTTAACTTTTATACAGTTAAAAACGACTGGTTTATCTTTGCGCGGTGTGCTTTGATAGATAAGACTACAGATGTATGAAAATGTTGGCAGAATCATTACACGCGCTGATTTGCGAGACTCGTTTTCTCCTCTACCTATCGTTATTTCTCCTGACAAAGTTGATTCTGTTTATACTGTGGAGGTATCTACATCGCCACATGCGAACTACGCATCAAAGACCTGACGTCACACAAAATCCTGACGTCACATAAATCCTGCATCGCGCAATTAAAGTTTACCGTGCAGTGGACATATATACAAAAAATTACCCGCCAGACAACACCCGTCTGGTCGGAGGATCCTCCCTTTTCTATGGTGGATGAGTGCACTTTACACCCTGTTCCTCATACTCCTAAAATACATTATTTATGCATCTATCATCTATGTATCTATGTTATGTATTCTTTTCGAGTTATACAGGATGTTAGGGTAAACACCGTTATCCTTGCAACCAGTGGTTTGGTTTCATTTATAAAACGTAAATTCAATGGAAAATTACAACTTCTTTTTCTATTTTTTTAAACTATATTTTTCCACCAAAGACGCAAGTTCGTTGCTCTATGCGCTAGGGCAACGAACTTCCGTCTCAACACGGGCGGGGGGTGCGGCACGCGACCTGACCGGCCGCGAGCACGACCCCTCCCTCAGTTAGTCAGCTGTTTCGCTAGCGAGCACGGTGTCGGGTAGAAACTTTTTTAAATCTTTTAATGAAAATAACGTTTTTTTTTTTGTTGTTTTCGGTCATTTTTTTATATTTAAGTCAACTACCCATGGTTTGAATGACAAGACTGTTTACCCTTACAGCCTGTATTTATATCCCTTATGTTGCACCTGCCATGTTTTGTATCTGCATCACACTAAGGTTGACTCGTAGAAAATGCCACAGGCATTACGTCCGTCTTTGAACAGTATTTTTTACTTGTCCATAAAGTCCGGAAAATGAGTTTTCTCAAAAATATTGAAGATTTATTCAATTATCGTCCTTTTCATCGGTATTGGAACCTACTATATGAGAACAGGTTATGCCAGGAAGACATTATAACACCACGTTATCAGGTCCATTGGTGCCGTTCGTACAATGAAAATAATATTAACAAACTGTTCTACTGAACCGGACTCATCGTGTTGTCAGTGCGGTTAGTGGAACAGCTAAGGTGCCGTTCGGTCAAGTGCCGTTGAAATCAGTGCTCAATCAATCAAAATATTTTATTTCACATAAACCTACATGGGCACTTATGAAACGTCAGAAGCTAGGTGCACGGTTCCAATTGGTCGTTTCCTATGGAGAAGAGCCGGCAAGAAACTCCACGGTTACTATTGTAAAAATAATTGGCTTTTACAATATTTTCACATAACAGTGTTAGTAGGCATGGCAGGACAATGTAGTGCCTTTCAAAAAGTAAGTACCAGGTACTTAACAAAATAGAAGATGTTCAATAAATCTACAGTCCAATAAGCCTACAACGTTCTCACGTTCACAAAAGTGCTTTGAGTGGAATACCTTTTACGCCAAATCTTGAAGGGGCTCCCAAAACAAATGACTAAGTTCTGTACTACAATCTCCTAACATTGGTTGATGACGAAGACAATAGCCTTGTTTATTTCTCTGGTTTACTGTGTCATGTCAGTTGGTCAAGGTTGATTCAAAGGCATATTTTTTTTACTATTTTGTGTCCTGGAAATGGGACATACATCCTGTTTGAAGCTGATCTAAAACTAAAACTGAATTATGACGTTTCCTGAAAAATGGCGAATGGAAAACTCACGATATATTAGGTACCTATGAAATCAGCGTTTTGTATGGAGAATTTTAAAGAAGTTGCATTTTTCATACTGACATTTTCTTAATTTATATACTTAACAACCATGAACACTAATGTTTTAAAACTTTTATGCACTAATGTTTAAAAACGAAGATAACGTAATATGCCACTTAGATTGAGCGACAAAAATAAGTTTTCACAAATAGTGGTCATTTCTGCTAACAAAATGAGGAGTCATTTTTATTAAGGTATTTTTATGTTTAGATAACTATAAGTAATAACGTGTTTTTACTATTGGTTGCAGTTGTCTATGATGGTCATTATTCGATTTACTACTAAGCAATTGATGAATATTTTAAATCATAGAAGTGACGAGGTTCTCTATTTGTGAGAAAAAAACGCCAATTTCATAGGTGGGGACCCAATACATTGGTACCTACGGTCAGGGAAATTGTCTATCAAATTCAGGCCCTACCTATTCCTGGGGTTCTCATCAGAAATTACTCCAAAGGAGCCCAGATTCTCGCTATTACATGGGACTTGCAACATCTGGTGAAAAGTGGATGTATGGATGTGTATACACCATTGATTATTAATTGAATGATGGAGAGCAAACAAGCATGATTTTGGCGATATCTGGTGAAGGTGCTTTATATGGTGTAAAAAGATACATAACGAAGCCGAAATGCACTTGTTATTCCCGTTATTGTAATAATTTTCTGTTTCTGGACTATACCTGGGAACCTTCTGATTATGGAGGAATTGAAGGTCGAAGTTCCAACTTTTTCGGACGTTATTTTAAAGAAAGCAAGTTATAACTTTATTTTAAATTCACAAATCCTGAACCGTCGCTTGCACTCAGAAACACAATGGCTGCTTTCCGAATTAGAAAATAATCGCTCACAACGCTCACAGCGATTACTTGCGTACCGAATTAGATGTCACAATTATGACAGCTGAGGTCTGTCAACAATTCGGAACACTCGCGAACGCGCTCACAGTCCTCGTAACATTAACATAACCTCAAACCTTGCATTGTTATTATTGTTGATATTCATATTATAAAGTGCTTCTGTGTTAAACACATCAAATAAAAAAAAAAAACAAATTCATCAGTATATTCATCAATTAAAAAAAAAATACTGTTATTATGATTTAAAACAACACAGTACAACTGTCAGTTTGACAGCCACATTGACAGCGCTCATGGTGATAATAATCTAAGGCATGGTCGGCGTTATCGCAAGATGGCGCATGTCATGTCGTCATCTATGACGATTCACGGGACATCGTTATCGTGCCTAGGCTAATACGGAACGGGTTTTAGCACGCCCAAATCCATTACAGCGTAACTCGGAACGCACCCAATGTTTTACGTGAGTTACGTTGCGCACTACCGTAAACAGCAATTTATCACACCAAAAATAAAGATCGTCCCAGCAATTATTTTTGTGCAATGTTACATAATTTGATGTACAGAATGGGTAGTTGACGGCTATGTGGTGGGTCTTTTTACACCCTGTATATCAGCCTAGCCCCCCACAAAAGCGTGATCATGATGTATCTAACTAATGTTATAAACGCGAAAGTTTCTAAGTATGGATGGATGGATGGATAGATGGATGTTTGTTACTCTTTCACGTAAAAACTACTGAATGGATTTGGATTAAATATGGCAAACAGATAGTTTATAACCTGCATTAACACATAGGATATTTTTTATCCCGATATTCCCACGGGATCGAGACTTACGCGGGTAAAACCGCGGGACGCAGCTAGTAGTAGAATATATCCTACCCACATTCAGTTGAAACTTTTAGCCAAGTAGCCAGTAGTCTGTAACTCAATCGCGAGTTACGGGCGACCTTCGTCAGTGTTAGTGTGTGTGTGCGATGCTATCTCAGGAACATTATTGTTTCAATTAGTCTGATGAACACACGCTTAAGGGTTTTGTTAGCGACTTTTATTGTTGTTTTTGTGTGTGGAAATTGTCTGCTTACCTTATATTTAGGATAGCGTAGAGATTTTTGAAAAGCGTGGTGTTGGACTTACTGTTTACTTCACCGAGGGTGCAGAGGTCTTGTGGTCCACGCGCGCCTCACAGAGATGTCAGCGCAATAGGGAATATGCATGTGATTCAAATATGGGTCAAATATTTTTTTTTTATAAACTATATTACTTGAGAATTATGCCTCCATCAATATTTTTGAATAAAATTTCTTTTTGAGCGAGAAATTATTTTTTTTAAAGTCCCAAAAACTGTGGGTAATTCAAATACTTGAAAAGCTAAGAGCGGAGTCAAAATGTCAATGTCAAGTCAATCAACAAGTGTCAAGTCAACGTCAAACGCTCCTACAAAAAGGAGCGTTTGACGTTGACCTGACAGTTGCTTGTCTGTTTTCACGGTCTGTGACGTCACCACATTAAGCGCGCCAAATGGAGGGCGTTTAAATAACCCGGATCGGTTGGATATTTCTTTTTTTAATTTTAAGTACTTTAAATTGCTTTTTTGCCGTCGATTTTTTTAAAACTATTATTTGACGATGTAAACTATCGAATAAAAATATTAAAAAAATACATGCATATTCCCTATTGACGGGGTCCGCTAAGACCGATGCCGGCCAGGGTTGCGGGAAAGTCCGAAAGGGATACCCGGCCCTTCAGCTCCAGAGCGGGAGAAGTCACCTGATGAATTCCCACACTCATAAAAAAAAAGGGTGCAGAGGTGAAATGAGATAAGATTACATTCACATACATAAAACGCCCGCCTTCTTCCCATGGTGGACCTGCTATGATCGTTACTACATAAATACTCCTTTTGCCTCGTTTAAGGTAATACATCAGGAAAACATTGTGAGGAAATCGGCCATGTCCTAGAACCAAAAATTTGAAGACATGTGACATCCACCAACTCGCACTGCCCGCCCGCGTGGCCGCGTGGTGGATCATGGCCCACTCCCTCTCGGAGGAGGCCTGGGTACATAACTCTTATAACTATACTCAATGGCCTCTTAGAACAATCTGCCTAGCCTTTTCCCAACTACGTTGGGGTCGGCTTCCAGTCTAACGGGATGCAGCTGAATACCAGCATTTCACATGGAGCGACTACCTATCTGACCTCCACAATCCATAGTAATACGACTTCCGATTCTCGTCTGGGTACTGAGTCTTGGTAAGATTGGTTATCAGACCTTCGGGCTTCTGACGACCCAACGACTGCCAAAGATCCACGAATAACAGCCGGGACCAACGGCTTAACGTGCTTTCCGAGGCAGGCAGGCGTTTTGGTATGTAAAAATGGTCACCCATCCTCGGACCAACCCCAGCAAGCGTAGCTTAACCTGATGGATCGACCCGTGCGGCTGTTATTACTTAGCCATAGGATATAAAAATGGTCTATTATCATTTAAGTACCTGGTGAAGCTCTTATAACTACAAATGTAAACATTAATATCAGAATAACTGACACAGCGAAGGAAAAAATGGTCTATTATATGGATTATTATAAATTATAATATTAATAATAGAGTATAGTTACTGACGTCACCACATAACTCGTTGACCACAGTCACTGATGACTGGGACGACCACATCATTGACCAAATTTTGCAGTAGATACCTACAACTCTCCACTATATCTTGACCCGCGGCGAAAAATGGAACTAAAATAAAAAATGTACTAAATTTGACGTATAGTTGATATTATGTAAAACAAAATGTTTGCTTACGACTGATTTGGGTATATTTTTAGATCGACTGTTGGATTTAATAGGTTAAAATTCATACAATAATCAGAAGCCAAAGTTACATCAAGCAATTACGTAACTTAACGCTTGTGTTTTCAGAAGGCGTAGGTTATGAGCTACACCCAAAATTCCTCAATTGCGCCACTATATTTAAGAATGAATGAAAGAAAAATTGTTTGTTTATTCTGCACAAACAAAAGGCACATTACAAAAAAAAAAAGCTTTTTTACAAAAACAAAAAACAACTTTAATCTCGGAAGTCGGTTGCAAAAAACTTCCGAAATTAAATAAATCACTTTTTAGTGTTATTTTTTTTAGAAGTTGATTGTTTTTTGTAAAACAGGTTTTATTTTTCAATTTTTAGTTGTGGTTGACCAAGATTTCGAGATGATGTGTTGTGTGACACCCGTAGCTCGTATCATTAAGCCAGGCCGTCAAACTTACACATTTGAATCCACATCTTGAAAACCACTGAACCGATTTTAATTAAACTTGCACTGTTCTCTAAGTTGAAGTAAAGTTACTTACGCCAATAAAAAATGGTCATAATTCGATTAATAGTTGCAGAGAAATGCGTTGACAAACATAAATACAAACCATATAATCATACATGCAAACAAACATACAAACACATACATACACTTAAAAAAAATGTAAATTCGTTTGGAAGCCGTAATAGATTATCATAAGTGAATATATTGCAGTTCCACACAGACGTGTCGAATTGATAACCTCCTTTTCTTGAAGTCGATTAAAAATGCAAGCCAATACAAGCAATAGAAGAATATTACTTTCTAATCACACTCAGTGGTCAGAACCGGCGTAAAAGCAAAAATTTCGACAGCAGCGTCTCATCAGCTTGTAAATATCCAGCCTTGAAAATATGCCCCCCGTTACGCCATGATGACCACCATATTTAGAAAACTCACGGGTGATTTCGGTTTGGTCTCGTTCAGTTTGGTTATTGGTGAGAAATTTATCAACAGCTTGTGAGATTAAAAACTAAGCGATTTGAAAAAATCAATCTCAAAAACATTGAAAACTCGGAAATTATTATAATCACTTTCAACAAAATAATTTTAAAAACTCCAATTTTTTTCTCAATTCTCGTAGCTACTTAAATAAATGCAAAAATTAATAATAAATTAAAATCGGTTCTTCTCTCTAGACCCTGACCACCAGCAGTTTGGTCCCTATTCTTGATGTCGATGGGCTACTATTTTTTATAAAAAAAACAAACAATTATAATGATGTAAGAGAATTGAAATAAATAATTATAATGTAAACTATCATTAATTTAAACAATCTTAACAAAATGTTTCTCCAAAATATTGTATCAATGTTGTTGTTGTTGACTGAACTAACAAAAAACTAGCAGGTAATATTAAAGTTCAATCGATCTTAAAAAAATACAAGTAACACGGTAATTATCACGGTAATTATCTACTACTAACTAAATGTACCAGTCAATCTGCCTACCATTTTCCCAACTATGTTGTGGTCGGCTTCCAGTCTAAACGGATGCAGCTGAAACCAGTATTTTACATGGAGCGACTGCTTATCTGACCTCCACAACCCAGTAACTGGGTAAAACGATACTCCTTTGAAAGAATGGTTGTCAGACTTTCGGGCTTCTGACGACCCGTAAAGACTGTGAAAGATCCATGAATGACAGCCGGGACCAACGGCTTAACGTGCTTTCCGAGGCACGGAGGAGTCTCGGTACGTAAAGATGATCCCCCATCCACGGACCAACCCCGGCAAGCGTAGCTTAACCTGATGGATCGACCCGTGCAGCTGTTATTACGTAGCCAGGGACTCCTCCCCCACTCCTTAACGAAATGTACCGAACTCCAAAAAAAAAAAAACAATTTCTCGTAGCGAATTTCGTAGCTCTAAAGAGTCAACCACAAAATATACATCTCGTAGCAAACACTTTAATCTAATGTATCGCTGATTAAAATAGTTTCTCATTCTTTATAAACCCTGGAAGTCGGCTTACGACCTGAAAAATTCGTAGCCCGACGGCTTACACTTTTTGCATATTTAATGACACTTTTTTTGCTGAAATACACCCTCTAAGATTACCTCCAGGCGTAGCCGACTTTAGTTGGCTTTAACAAAGGCAAAACTAGCTATAAAGACAAGTTTAAGCAATATAATTATGAATATGACTAATTAAACCCTTGTCATAGTCTCATAGTACGAGCTAAGGAACGTAACGGACGATCTTCAAGTGTTTTATCATATCAAAATAGTTCTAATCACTATCTACGATTACCTCACACCCGCCAGAAAAGTCACAAACGAATTTTACAAAGCATTAAATGTCATATACGCAAATTTAGACCCTATAGAGAAAGAGTTAGATGGTAAAATCGCACGCGAGCCCCGTAACTAATTTTTTGATGCTACGTTCATCATAGTAGCAGCGCCATCTCTACGAATTCCAACAAAATTTTTCACTGAACCATTTTCTTATAAGAACTACACACACTGGTGCAGGCTGTGTGCACTCGGCACACACCCTCGCGTTTCTATACAATCGAACGCACCCACACGCCGAAGAAAAAAACGATAAAAAACTGCACACAACCACAAGTTTCGTGCACATACTAGACAAGGATAGACAATTCTTTAGAAAAAAAAACGAATTTTAGCTCCAAAATATTTTGGGTAGTTTTTTAAACATTGTTATGTAAGTCACATGTCATTAGGATTAATACAAAGTGTAAGATAAGTCAGTAGAACTGAAATGCACAAGGTTCATACAAGCGCGGGACACTCACACAGACGTACGTGTGCGGACGACACTGCATTCTGTCTGTGTAGTGGTGCTATAGTGCGACCGAAGGATCTTGAATCGAGCGCTGTGTTTCTGAACGAGGAAAGGCTTGGTATAAAAACTTTTGTGGTTTTACTAGTGATTAATTATTGAATTGTGGATAAAAGTTAATGGTTGTTATTGTTAACATTTTGGTGATACTAAAAAAATATTAAATTTTTGCTCTCTATTTAAAATAATCGTAAAAAAGCTTTTCAAAGAGCAAACTGTCAAAATACACGGAATTTTACGAGTAAAAAGGCGCGTAAAAATGTTTTTATCTAGTGGTAGTGTTAATGATTAAAATCAGCTGCTATTTCAGCCAAAATCAATAAATTTTTCGGTATTTTTTTCATATTTAAGAGTGTCAGCGGCAAGTATCAAGACCGCCCGAGCGCCAGAGCTCGGTCGCAGTAAATACAAGGTAATGGCTAAGTACGCACGCCGTCTAGTACGGTGTGCGCGCTCGGTGCAGTCCCGCCTATGCACAATCGGTGGAGCGTCGCATTTCCGTTCCCGGCACACAACTGGACCACAACACGCGACATAACCGCTAAAAACCTCCGAAAAATAAACAAAAATATCTAAAAAAAAATTGACCACAGACTATATTTTATAAAAAAAAATATTCATATCATCGCGTAGTGGCTTCAACAAAAACAAAACAAAATCTAAGAAAAAATATTTTGGGATTTAGTGAGTTTTTCCGAATTTCTTCTCGTATTTAAGTGCGGCTCACTTCGCTGAGATGCAAGACACATATCACATGGAAACTTAGGACCCGAACTATATTTTTATTTAGTATTAAATAAGTAATAAAAGGAATATTTTTGTGAAAAGTGACTGTCGTGATGTGTTACAATATATTATGCTGTGACAGTGTTATCGCTGTGAAATACGGCTGAATGGATTTGTGATTACATGACGAGGTGACGCCGATTTGTTATTGCAACTTTTTTCTTTTTTTTACAAAAATTACTACCGAAGTGTCAAACTGGACGGAAGAGGAACCGGCCACCTCTGACGCATGTGAGTACTATTTGGTGCTTTGCCGCGTTAACAAAGAACTTTTTTGAATTTTCAAAGTCAATAATGTGCCCTTAATCTTGCGTTCTCCTTGACTTAAAAGTGGTGTTAGTGTGCGTGCGATGCATATGTAAACGCACGCGTAACGGTCGCTGTGTGCGTGGAGTTCACGCACATTTTTTTGTGTTTTCTTACGAGCCCCCCACCACTCTCCCCACCTATACTCGTTATCGTTTATCTGTCCCACTCTTTTTCTATGACTACGTCGTTTTACATTGCAACGTTGTGTCGGTGTGCGTGAGTCGCACGTGTGTGCGTTAATAAATTGCAACCTATATTTTGATCGAAGGCCAATGACGGCATAGAGAAAACGATTCCATTTTCAAATTTCTTTTTGATTTCTACTAGAGAGCTGCCCAAACCGAAGCAGAAGTTGATACTTTTAGAAATTCGGAATTTGAACTTTTTTGGCAACGAATTTTTGGGATTTACGAAAAAAAGTTAAAGAAAAAGGTCAAATTACTTTAAATTACGAATTTTCATAACCCTTAAATAATAATTTAAACTAATAGATAGTCAAAAATCTGTTTATTAGTGCAATAAATGAGTTATTATCGGTGCTACGAAGCTCTACGCGGAATCGTAGGCTAAAATAAAGCCGTCGGAACTTATGACGTGCGCTTCGCAATATTTTTTTAACTAAAATTATAATTAATCAATTAATTTATAGATTATGTTTCACATTATTTAATTGGTTTTGCTCAGGTTTATGCGGATGTAGTCTACAACGGAAATTAAAGAGTTTTACTATATTGTTAATTAAAAAAGCAGTTTTTGGTTAATATTAAATAAGTAGGTACTTATTATGAAATATTTAATTACGTAAAAATTAACACGTTATAAGTTTTAAAACAAAATATACGATAGATACATAATTTTTTTATTTTTTCCAACAAATTTAATGGGATTTTTACCTTACAATGGAAAAAAAGTGTTGGTTTCCTTAGCATTTGTAAATAAAACATTAAATGCACAACAAAAGATATTTTGGTTAACAAAACAGACATTTTATCACTGTTTGACAAAAAAAACATTTTATTTATAAATAACAAAAATAAGGTCATTTGCATTCAGGAAGTAATGAACATACGTATGCATTCACATACTCATATGACCTATATTTTATCGTCCATGCATATAAAGATCTTTGTATTTGTGAATAACAAACACCTAGGTACTTAGCTATTGTTTAAAAAACTGTGAATATTTTGGTAATGGGACTTAAATATAACTGGCGAAATGTGGGTGTATTATAGCTACACGTCTGCTTAACCCTTCGGGGAATACAGGCGTGATGATATGTTATATGTATAATGTAATGTAATGTATGTATTTTGGTAATAAAAATGTACATAATGGGTTACCGGCAATTATGAAATTGCAGACGCATAACTACATCTCTTAAATCGTAATTTAGGAACGGATTCTAGGAATTTTATTATAATAAAATTGATGTAAGTAAATAAAAGTAGACCGTTACACCTTCTACATCATCTACTAATTACATAACTAGAAAACCGATAAATCACATTACGATTTATTACAAACTCAACAAAAATAGCTTTTACATTCATTCTCTTCTCCATTCCTCTCTCTATCATTCAAAACGCCAAAAACCGCCAAAATTCATAAAAGGAACAATAAGGAATTCCTTTCTCCCCGTTATTCAAAGCGCCAAAATTCATAAAAGGAACATCAAGAGATTCCTTCTTCCCCGTCATTCAAAGCGCCAGAACCGCCAAAATTCATAAAAGGAACATCAAGAAATTCAAGTTCGCGCCCTTCAATTGCAGTCGGGTCCTTGCGCGCGCGGCCAAGGCGAGCGCAGGCGCAGCGACTGTCAATGTTACTACATAACCTACAACCGCTATTGCCTTATGCCCGCCATCTTGCATTCAGACTCGTTTGAAGGCTACGCATGGCTGATATCTTAGTTTTAACTATGTTTCTGCTAGGTTTATGTCTATGTGAACGCGTGAACATCTCAATTTGGAATTTTATGTGGAGTTTTGTGTATTATTTTCGCTATTGAGTTTGTTTTCGTACTTTTGGCCATGTTCTTTTCTAGAAGTTCTTAAACTAAGAGTTTTTCAGCAATAATTGACAACTTTTAGACTGCTTTCCAAATATTTATTTATCTTTTTATCCATAGACATAAGAATCTATCTTTTGGGCCTCACACTTTAAAATTAAATCGAGGCACCACCCAGCCATATATAATTTTAAGAGGTCAATAAAGTTTTTTAGTACCTAGAATATTATGCAAGTTACTAGCGGACGTGGCTAGGCAGGTATTTAGGTGCGCCTGCACAGCGGCCAAGGCGAAAGTCGCGCTTGCACAATCTACCGTCGACTTTGCTTAATTTGACGATAGATGGCGCTAGGATCCACTTTAATGTGAACTAGACTTATCTTGGTCAGGAATGGCCTTTAACTGGTTTTTTAAAATTGTTTTTAATTTTATAATAATTATTTTAATATTTAAATTATCTATGATGGCCGATAGATTTTTTGATAGACGTATAACAATTTTTTTTTACAACAGACTACGTAGGATTTTTTTTTGAAAAAACAAATCAATATAAAAAAAAAATACTAACTTTTTTTTCTAAAGCCAATATATTTGGTCTAGTTAGAAATAGTCAAGGTATTAAATTGAATGCCGATAACGATAAAATAGCTAGAATTCTTATCGCGTCACACAATTTGCATCATTTCGATTGTAAGTGGCACTATTAAAATCCAAATTATACAACATTTTTTTTTAAGTAACGAATTTCCATTTCATGTTTTTTTTTTTAACAAATCGTTTAACCATCGTATGAATTATCTCCCTATTTAATTATTTTTAAAAAGCAGGGTTTTTTTTAAACACTATCATCTGTAATTAATTTTATGAAATATATCAGTATGTGTATAATGCATGCCTGTTACCTAGGTACATAAATACATCAGGCATACAAAAATAATCTAAAATCAAGAAATAGGAATCTAAATGTTATAATCTAGTTCAAACTATTAACGTACCTACGCTATTACAACATACAGACAGTTTATAAAACGTTCAATGTCACAACCGACTCACTATGTGCCGCCATATTGAATTTATTCCCGCCTAACTCTCTGATATTTAATAGACGCCTGCGCAGTCTAGCGGTCTAGATATTGACACTAAATGACTGTTGTAGGCTTACTAATATTATAACTTGAGTTTTCACATTATTGATTTAAATGCGTTTTTAAATAATACACATTTAAGGTAAAAAATATAAATCATTCCTTATTCCTAATTTCGATAAAAAAAAATCCTCACGAATTTAATTAGGTTATTTACTCTACGTGTCATAAATATTAGAATAAATTTCTACTTTCTATTACTTTTCTATTTTTATAACCACTTTACGATTACATGTTTTACGATCCAAATGTACATAATAACTTAAAAATAAAAAGATTTACGTCAATGAGCTAAATATAAATAAGTAAGTGTCGATCAATTTATTTATTACCCATTAAAATTATCGCCATTTTGTTAGAGTTCATTTTGAAGGACAGGTTTTGAACAGAATGCGTTTTTCCTCAAGCGTGTCGTTGGCAAAAAATAGTTAAAATTACATTATTTTAGTCGTCTCCTAAGAGAACATGGCAGGGCATTTAAGTAGTAAAAAAAACAAATCAGTTACTTTGGAGGTAACATTGCTATTAAAAAGTCTTGTAAAACTTGAAAGCTTGTCAAAAAAGTAAAAAAATAAAATACACCGTATCAACTTTTTTGCATCTTATTTCATGATTTTTAGGTGTTCTATATCAGTTCCTTGTCAATGCTCTGTGAAACAGACACCAAATCCTTCTCTCTCAGCTCTTAGAACCATAATCTCATATCTTCAATTATTATTTGTCTACAAAATATCTGCCAGCTACTCACAGCACTATTTTATTCTAGAGCGCAGCATTTCACCTCCAAAATAAGGTGTAACAGTAAATATTAAGCGATTAAAATAAATCTACCTGCATTCAACGGTCGTGCGGTGAATCTAGGTTGTGGACACTAGGCCGAGACAGGTGCAGCTACCCTACTGCAACCAAACCAGTCGAAATACTGGCCGCTAACGGATCTCACTATTTGAATTTCGAACGACGATATTGTGGTTTGAAAATGGAATGTTAGAGGCCAATGACGGTTAAAGATTTGGTGTTCTTGATTTGAAATTATACAATAGTTGTATTGATGGGAAATACTTTTTTGGATACTTGAAAAGTAACAAAACGTGAAGATGTTAGTAAGCCGAAAATAAAAATCTCTTGTCATACAAAAGTTAATATTTAGCATTCATGTTGGAACATATCTTCCATGTTTGTCATGACGATATTCAGACACATCTCACATATAACTAAACACATATCTGCAGACAATAATAACAGCTCGAAAAAGAAAAAAAATCGCAAATGCCCAAAAATGAGGTCATTCAGACGGGCGGCGCAAGCGTCGCGTTCTTTTTTCGTCTCTCATTCGATTACTGTCTGGAACTCAGGAGGTATTGTTTTCCGTCCGTCTTGCGAGCAGATGGCTGTCCTGTTAATTACGTCGGGTCAGTTTTGAGGTTTCCCTTTCAATATTTTTGGGTGTTTCGTGTTGTAAAGGTGGATTTTTATGCGGGTGAAACCGCGAGGCGCAGCTGGTTAGCAAATAAATGCAATCCAGTGCTGATCTCTATGGTAACTCTAGGGCTATTTCTAAACGTAAACTCACTCACTCAAACTTCAAAGTCTTTAATGGCAATTTGAAAATTACGTAGTAGATGACATGTAATGTAACATAATATAACTAACGACCTAGCATTTGGCCTCTATCTATGTGTTGTTTACTCTAAAACCTTTTACAATAGAAAAAATCATCTTCATGAGAAACTAAAACATTCTCAGGTAGTCTTGAAACGATGGATTTAGTTACTCTTGGGAATTCAAACACAAAGAAAATCATTATCACCATCATCATCATTATTGGCCTTTGTCGAATAGAATATGAAAACAAAAAAAAAAACATTGTTGGCAGCCTTGTTCCACCCACTGCTCAGTATGGGCCTCCACTCTTCTGTGCCATGCTGCCCTGGTCTGTAGAAAGTACCTATTATTTAAGAAAAAAGCCGTAACCAGAGATATCCTGCTGTTACAAATAATTGAAAAACTTACTCTTACGATTCCTGAAAGCTTTTTCAATGGTACCTTGTAAAAATAATTCCTTGATTGTTTATTTATTTAACTATTTATGCACACACATATAAATACAGAAAAGAAGAAAGGAACAGAAAAATTCGTACAATTCGTACATTGTTGTTAGTTCTGTAAACCAATTATAAAAGCCAACGTGATATTTTATATCATATTCACTGATCACTGATCAGAGACTAGGGCCCATTTGCACCACAAATCCTTTAACGCATTTAGCGGTATAAAATTTAAAACATCGTTCCATTTCTGTCAATCGTTTGAAGCTGACAGAATGATGTTTTAAATACGTATATTGTGTATAGTGATGTATGGTGCAAGCAGGCCTTAATCGGGCTTATAAACATATAGGGCATAATAGCAACCATAATAAATTGTGTTTTATGTAGAACTAGTGACCCGCCCTTGTTTCGCACGAGGGCAATCCACTAATGTGATGACATGTCAAAACATTGAGATTTCTGTCCTTTATCTGAGTTAAATATTAATGTTGTATACACATAATCCATCCAGAATAAATTCTCTAAATTATGGTGAAAATCGTATCAAAATCCGTTGCGTAGTTTAGAAGAACAACGCAGTCACACAAACAAACATGAAAAGAGACTTTAATTTATAACATGCATAGTGGCCAGAAATACCACAAAACAGAGAGATTTGGAAGGAAAAATGGGAGGTTATAGGCTATAAAAAAATAGATAGTTATACACATACGTATAATTAAACATATTATAAATTAAAGTTACATTATTTTAACTAAGAAATCTCAATGTTTTGTGAATTCGTATAAACCGTGCGAAGCAGGACGCTATTAATATTATAAACCGTGCAAAGCAGCACGCTATTAATATTATAAACCGTGCGAAGCAGCACGCTATTAATATTATAAACCGTGCGAAGCAGCACGCTATTAATATTATAAACCGTGCGAAGCAGCACGCTATTAATATTATAAACCGTGCGGAGCAGCACGCTATTAATATGATAAAATCAAGCGTTGTCATAAAGATTGACATTTTCAAAGCTAATGAAACCTCTCATAGTGCAAACAAAATCTGTATATCAGAAGAATTAAGTTTCATTTTCTTTCTACTAGCTTGTTATAACTTCCGGTATACCTTAATAAGTACTTAAAAACAACTAGGCTTCCTTTTTATATGTTTATAAAGCTAAGGATGTTATTATTTTGATCTCAAATTATACTCATAATATCTACACTAATATTGAGAGAAAAGATTTGTTTTTTTTTGTTTGTAGTGAGTAAACTCAAAAACTACTGGACCGATTTAAAAAATTCTTTCACCAGCAGAATGCTATATTATCACTGAGTAATATAGGCTATAATTTATAAAGATATCACGCGGGCGAAGCCGCTGGGGGACGCTAGTTATAAATATTATGATGTAGGCCCGAAATTGTTACTTACACCATATATTTTTTGGCATAATATCATCGACTTTTAAAACGACAGTTTTAGATATAGAGTCATAAAAGCGTTTAAAACGTCAAATTATGATCGTTTAAAGTAATCATATTTCATTGAGTGACTTATGAAATACTTCCGCCCGCGGCTTCGCCCGCGTAGTATGTCGATAAAAAATAGCCTATGACCTTCCCCAAGATGCCATGTAAATATCTCCTTGCCAAATTTTGTCGAAATCCGTTCAGTGGTTTAGGCGTGAAAAGGTAACATACAGACAGACAGACAGAGTTACTTTCGAATTTAATATTAGTATGGATTCTTCCGTATGAGTTGAATTTGAACATCTCAACAATTCGAAAGCTCAGCGTGCCTACAACTAATCTTAAATATTCCAAAAAGAAATTCTAGGTGTCAGAAAATACAAACAAAATTATAGAAATTCTAGCTTGGAGTCTGGATTTATTTACGGTTAGGCTTACTGCCTTTTACATAAGAATTATAACATAACTGGCGAATTGTGGGTGAACCCTTTTCCGTTTCATCGGGGAATTATTCAAAAATAGCATTTTATCCAATATTAATAGCCATCAGTGCGATTTTCATTCATCAAATTAGCTTCCTATTTTCTCACTGTGAAATAGTAAACAATTTAATGTATTATGCATTTTTGTTTGTAAATAATCGACTAAACTGTTCCACGCCACAATGTTGTCGCTTTATTGACGAATTTTTAAACAAACTATAATGAATAACGAAATATTTTTGTGATTAACTATTTTTTCTTCGTCAGATTTTTATGTTTATTAAACCATAGATGTTAATATTAAACAGTATTTTGCTGGCAACATATCCGATATTAGTATACACCTAGAAAAAGCTATATTACAGGATAGTTACAACAAGTTTCTGCATTTTCTGCCTACCTCGAAAAACACTGAGTGTATAAATCAGAATTCCAAGAATAAATACTTGTTGTAAGTACAGTGGAGTTATAAAAACATTGACGAACGTCGATGTTCAAAATGAGTGTTGGATCAAATATGCCGCTCGGGCTATAAAAGAAATATCCCGAGACACAAATATCCCTAAAAAAAATCGAATAAAAAACTAAGGGACCAAGTACGGCGGAACAATTTCTATGAAAACTTCACGGAAATTGATCTGCCGGTGTCGCGTCGCGTCGCACCTGTCTGAGTGAGCCTTAAAGTTGTAGATCATTCGCACTCTGCCCAGTTCAAAATCTGAAACTTAGCCCAATATTTTTGTCTTTACGTTCAAAACAAAAAAAATTGCCCAACTTTTCTAAAATCCAATAATAGTTTCATTAACAACCACAATCACTTTCAACATCAACTTTCAAGCATAAAAAAAACTATTTAAAACATGAAAAACAAAAACATTATCTTCCACGACCGCGCAATTTCAAGTAGCAAAACTAAAATGGCCGAGGGCTCGGATCAAGTAATATCTATCGTACAAAATAAATTCTCAGTAAAAACTGATGCACCTCATCCGTCTACAGTTTAAAACGAGAAACAAGACTTATACAAAAAGGTCTTGCCCGGTTCTAAGGCATACTCGTTTGTTGTCTTTGCCTTCTTATTTTGTCTATGGCGTTTGAATTATAAATTCCTTTTTTAAATTTTTGTAATGACATGACAACATTCTTCGTTCGATAGCGCTTATGTGTGTTCTAAATAGATTTAACTATTACAAAGATATTAAATATGTCTAGATAGACAGTCAAAGTTGTGAATTTTTTAATTATTTTACAGAGCGACACTTCATTAAAGACATTATAAATAATCAAAGATTGGAAATGTAAGCCAGTGTTAAATGTAACCGTTAAAACGTCAAACTTCTACGGAAAAACATGGTTTCGCCTGTTTATTTTAAGCATAAAAGGCTTTCACTGAAATTTGATATCCTGTTTTGGCAACGAGGTGGAAACCGGTCGGAATGACCTACCCCACTCGCGTATTCCTTACAGTGAGGCCCAAGTCGGCCGAAAAATACGATCAGAGAAAGGTAACTTACCCTTTCTTTATGTATTCAATGGATTTTTGCGAAACTTTCTATGTTTTGGTGTATTTTCGGACTTCGTACGTAATTTATAAGTAGTCGAATCCTGTGATTTATTTTTCCCTTCCCTTTTCTTTTTCTTTCCTTTTTTCTTTAATATTCTTTCTTTCTTTTGTTTCTACACTTTTTTTCCGATTAGGTGTTTCACTATACAATCTTTTGGTTGATGGTATTTTAAACCACTTCTGGAAATCCAGTTTATTTGCAACTAGCAGCGCCCGCGCTTTCACCCGCGTAAGTCTCGATCCCGTGGGAATATCGGGATAAAAAGTATCCTATGTCCTATTCCAGGTCATGGTCTACTGCTGTGCCAAATTTCATCCAAATCCGTTCAGCCGTTTTAGCGTGAAAGCGTAAAACAAACAAACAAACTCACTTTCGCATTTATAATAGTAGTTAGGATTTTGTAAATACTACAATCATTGATGATCTGATGATGAACGCGGATGGAACGCGGAAATAAGGAATGAAAGCACGAAAAGATTATGGAGTTTCTTACTTACAACTTAACACGCCAAAAGGAAACGCCTAAAAAAAGTTAGACGAGATTAAAATCAAGGCGAAAACTAAAATATTTTTCGTCTGGATTTTAATCTTGTGTTTATTCCGGATGGTACTTAATAACCATCCGGATTAAACAAGATTTAGGTATGTTACCGATTTCCATCCCATAATATCTTTATCTTGAAATTCTTAATCTCTACCGACGATTCCAATTTCAACCTTCTAACCATAAAGCAGCATTCATTTTTTTACTTCCCAGAATTGACCCTTTTGCACGTGCCCAACATAAAAACCGTTTTATCTAAAATTCTAGCATTTCTAGCGAAAGTCTAGATATTTATGAGATTGACATTGACATCCTTCTAGTAATTTAGTTGTCAGGTAGCTACACCTGTTGGTAGAGAGGGTGTGTCCTTGGATTACTAAAGCTCTGAGAAAATGTTATTTACGCTGTATTTTTCATCTTGTTTTGATGTTTAGTTTCTTATGTTGGGACTTGGGAAGTCTATTTTATTAGTCTCTTTAAACTGGGTAGATAACCTATAGGACGCTGTTTTCTTTACTTGAATTTAAGTAGATTCTAAACATTTACGTTTAGAATCTATTGTGTCATTTATTGTAGATTTTTTTTTAAATTCATATATAACTCCTCTTTACATACATATTATAGATAGGTACTTTTAAAGGTCTGAATTCAATTATTTATTTAAAATAATCAGATCCTTTTTATGTCTCTAAATATTGTATCTTTCTATAATTTTCACAAAATCATACTGCATGCAAGAAAAGCTCTTGACGATTTCGAAGGATGTAATATTTTCTTTGTCATAAAATAATTAAAACAACATACATAACATGTTTCTAAACTGAGTAAAAAAAACTTTTAAATTTTGACACAGAAATGGTTACAAGAATTCCTTTAAAATTGCCCAATTTTCGTACAGTTTTTATCAATGAAGCGAAAATGCTGTGATATTAGAAATAAGTAAACCCTCAGTCTTATATTATTTATAAAGCATTTTATTATTATAAAAGAAAAACTTACAAAAGATTCGAAAAATGTAGTCACATTTGCGACTTTTGACATTCAATGTTCAAAACATCAAAAGATTTAAACACCAATTCGCATTCCCATTTCAAATTCGCATTCCCATTCGTCATGGTACATCCCTACCTTCGCACTCAGTAGGCTGGTAGGTACTGGAAGATAATCGTTCCGCCCAAAGCTACTGGGAGCTTCATCTTACGTCTTCAACAGTAGAACCAGTTTGGTCCAGACCCCAGTGGTCCATCAGTTATGTTCCTTGTTATTTATCGTTCGTTATTATTGTAGGGTGAGGTGCACTGTTGATCTCCGGAGGAAGGATGAAATAAAAATAGAATTGACCTTTTCGGAAGTTGTGTCGTTGTTTTTTCTGAGAAACTTATTTTAATTTATGAATCAAAGGCCCTTTAGTTTTATCGAACAGGTTTTACATGTTTTTTTTTTAAGGATGTTTTTTCGAATTTGAACGAGTGTATCTTGCAAAAAATTGAGGATAATACTTTTGTATTGTATTTTATACTAACTTTTGTCTGTGATTTCGTCTGCGTGTTTCTTGTTCCTCTGACCGTTAAATAGCATCAGCTGGCCGCGTTTTACTTCTTTTTTGCGTAGCATTCTTTCTTACTTTTATTTTATTTTTGCTCGGCTCCCAAAAGTCGTAGCGTGATTCCTTCGTGACCTTCCGCAAGAATTGAGCATAAATAATTTTTCAAAATCGACTGGTAGTTTTTGCGAGTTACCATAGATTCAGTACATGATTCTAGTCCCCCCCCCCGAGTAAAAATGTTATTCAGGTAAAAAAAAAAATTGCTGTTCCATAGATTTTTCTCGCGCAGGTATTGCACTTTTCTATAAAACAGCAGATTTTTTTTTGATAATTGACGAAAATTGTCTATGCTTGGGGGTCTAGAATCAAGTGCTGAAATTCATAGTTATTCAGTTTGCGCGTTGATGTCCATGCCACCCTGTTGATTATTAGGATACCAATACCTGCTTACTCCTTTATAGAATACAGGCGCGAAAGAAGGTAATGATAGAAAAACATCTAAGTTCAACTTTGACATTTCCTGGGAAGATTATTATACATTTTACGTGGGATTGAAGCCACCCGCGTGTTTATGAGTTTGAAAAATCAATACTAAATGCAAGAGTGAGACTATCTGTCCATCTGTTCGACTTTTACAGCTCAAATAAGATGTTCACGCTTGTATTCGTCGAAGGAGTAAACAGAGGTAGAGGTGAATAGAGCACACCCTGATCTCGACTGTTAGGTAATAAGTTCCATATACCTAGGCAGAAATTGAGGGGGGCACAGGTCGACCGATCAGGTTAAGCTACACTTGCCGCGGGTGGTCCCTGGATGGGTGACCATCTTTACATACTAAGACCCCTCCGTGACTCGGAAAGCACTTTAAACTAATTACACTTTGTTTGACCCAGGGATCGTACCGCGGTATAGTCACGCTGATGATCGCTAATCTGCATGGTCCTCTCACAGTTACTGAAACATTAAATTCCCGTAGCGTAATCAGCCTACAATGTTCCCACTGCGGGGACACAGGCCTCCTCTCTTCGAGGGGGATTAACCACGCGGGCCCAGTGCGGGTTAGTTGATGTCACATGTTTTCGAATTTTTGGCTCTAGAGGACATGCCGGTTTCCTCACGATGTTTTCCTTCACCGTTTTGAGGGCTTATAACATAAACAAGTTTAAAATGATAATAAAATAATAGTCCTTGATATCGATACGCTAAACCTTGATATTTAATATCGCTGTCAACAATGAACTTTTGGGTTTAATGTCATTATTTGATCTCGGAAGAATGTTTCTTTCTTAAATTACACTAAAAGCAATTATATTTTTAACGTTTTGAGGAACTTCCTTATTGTTGGATCTCGTGTTAAAGTTAAGAAAAAGGTTTTTTAAATGTATCATTAAGATATAAATAATTTTTCTTCAGTCTCAAAGAACTATGTACACGCAGCTCTGGGGTACCATATTTTTTCTAGGGCAGTTACTGTAAGTGTATGGTAACGGCCTCTGCTGTCTTATTATACAGGGTGTTAGGGTAAACACCGTAAACACTGAATTGACTGGCCGCGAGCGCGACCCGTCCCTCAGTCAGTCAGCTGTTTCACTAGAGAGCACGGTGTCGGATAGAAACTTTTTAAAATCTTTTAATGAAAATGACGTTTTTTTTTTGTTGTGTTCGGTCATTTATTTTTATATTTAAGTCAACTACCCATGGTTTGAATGACAAGACTGTTTACCCTTACAGCCTGTATGTGTATGTATCTTTAATTATTGTAATTGATTGTTATCAAAATAAAGTATAATAAATAACGGAATCTAGGCGTGATGAATAAATAAATAAATGGCCATTAAAATAGAGGAAGAAACGATGGATGGACTGTGTGAATATTTGTAGGGTCAGAAAGGGGCTGAATATTGAGATGACCGTTGATAGAGATGTGTGGATGAAGAAGACATGACGTGCCAACCACGTTATATATAGACTGGGGGCAGAGGGAAAATTACTGAACAAAAACATTCCCTCTGTTTCTGTAACTCAGAAACAGAAAAATAATTTACAGCAGTAAATACCAGTGGTTTTTTTTAACCTTTCGGAAAATCTAAGCATCTATCATGCATTATTGTTATAACTAAACTGTAGTTTATTATTTCAATAAAATATACAATCTAACACTAAACAATTTTCTAACTAATATTAAATAAAACTAACTGTACAAATAAACAACTAATATCTAAAATATGGCGTCGAAAAATTCCTCCGCATCGCTGTCGGCTGGTAGTGTACCCAAGAGACTGGCGGCATTGCCACGTTGAATGGCAATGCTTAGCCTCTGACCAAGGTAAAAGCCAGCCCTTGGGTCACGGGAAGTGTCAAACAGCCGTTTCGAGATCTCATTAAATAAACTATGAGCACTTGGACCCCACGGCCCTAGGGTTTCAACCCCAAACGGCTCGAAAATATAATTGCCTATAAGGCTATTATACTTTCGCCGCTTGAGGTTTTCCGCAGCCGCAGCGGCGGCGCCAGCACAGCACGCCGAGCCAGGAAGATGAGATGGCGCAAGAGTATCGACACACGTTGCGTCCCACACTAAAGGCCTACCCATCTTCCATGGAAATAAGGACATGCCGTCCGGTCTTTTGCCATCGTCGCGTGCCAAGCCATTGGGTTCTAATACAGCTGGAACGCCGACGGTGACAAGAGCTCGTCGGATGATGTCATTAATGTTAGCGTGACGTGCTAAGCGACCCGCACTTCGGCTGCAAGACAGGCCGTGGTGTCCGAGGCTGTTGACAACTTCGCCACAGTGACAGCGATGAGGAGAACAACATGGAGCTCCTAGTAGCAGGGAAGCAGCGATGCGGAACGTAGTGTCGTCGAACAAAGTTCCCAGGTTCGATGACGGTAGTGCGTGAAGCCACAGACCCGACTCCCACTCACCCACAGCCAGCAGGCGCGCGCGCTCCGCAGTAGTAGCAGACGTGTCAAGTAAATTGTTCTGTACTACTCTGCAGAGCGGCTCATCCGGTCTCTGGGAAGATAGATAGTCGGGTGGATCTGTATTCGGGCAAGCGAGTCTCCAGGCATCCATAGCCTCGGTGAAGCACGGCACGTCAAAATTAATCAGTGTGGAAGCTAGGATTTTCCTGATTAATTTCTCAGTACCGTGGACCGAGGATATGAATGCCGGTAAACTAATACTAGAAATTTTGCGGACGCCGAGGCCTCCCATGCGGATGGGAAGAGTAGCTTGCGCCCAAGCTCGGTCGTCCATGGCCACATTTAGGATCAACGTTAATGTATGACGGATAATTTGGTCCATTTGGTCTAAAAGATTAGTGTACTTCCATAAATGCGAAGCGCGAAGGAAATATGTTAATTTAGGGCCGAAACAGCAGTAGCGGATTAGGGTTATGGCCGAATGCATGTTAATTTGGAACTAAACTTAAGTAGGAACTAGGAACATACATTATATTTTATTTATTACATAGGCCAGTAACAGGCACAGTCACCCGAACGCAGAAGCGTATGTTCAGTGTGTATGCGGGACAAAAAACAAAATGAGAGCCGGTGAATGGCCGCTTGCGCCGGAGTGCCAGGGCTGACCAATGGGAAGACCTAAAATGTTAAAACGTTTATAATATACAGGTAACGCGTCTAAGAGATGATTTTGTTTATGGGCCAAGTTACATTAATAAAACAAAAACAACATTATATGTTATGTTATCTAAGTATAGTAAAGTAAAATTAATATTAGTAATGTAGTTATAATAATATTTGTATAACTATGCTGATTTTTTAAGTGAGTTTTTTTTCTTTGTCATCATCTGCCTAGCCTTTTCCCAACTAAGTTGGGGTCGGCTTCCAGTCTAACCGGATGCAGCTGAATACCAGTATTTTAGATGGAGCGACTGCCTATCGGACCTCCACAACCCAGTAACTGGGTAATACGATAACCCTTGGCAAGACGGGTTGCCAGACTTTCGGGCTTCTGACGACCCGTAACGACTGTCAAAGAACCACAAATGATAGCCGGGACAAACGACTTAACGTGCTTTCCGAGGCACGGAGGAGTCTCGATATGTAAAGATAGTCACCCATCCACTGACCAGCCCTGGCAAGCGTAGCTTAACCTGATGGATCGACCCATGCGGCTGTTATTACGTACCCACGAGCTCCTCACATAGCCATGAGCTCCTCCAGCCATAAATACATCAAATTCCAAACTTCTTTTTTTGAACTGACCATCATTTGATGCATTGATATTCCTGTCATACCTCTTTTAGTGATTTCAAAAAAAGAACGCTTAAAATGGCGTTTGGACGGTCGGTTGTGGCAGGGCAGGTTTCAACAGGGCTGCGCCACTTACTGATAAAACTAAGATTATGGTCGCTGCTACTGTTAGAAAATAACTGTGATTTAATCAACTGAGAATAAGGAGGTAATAATATAAGGGTATCACAAGGTCTAAAAGAATAACTGATAAATGAAATGGATACTGAACTCAAAAACAACTATAGAAGTTAAACACTCTTATTTAGCTTCCTTCTTGGTAATATATACTCCTGAATACTAGATTTTCTATGAAATATTACCTATACTATATAAGGAACGTAAGAAAATTAATTTACATTATGTAAACTATTTACACTAGGTACTAAATTTACATACACAAAAGTTAGCTACGTTCGTAAAACCACCGACAGCCCTACAACCATGCGTCAGCGCGGGCAGTTTGACAGCTTTTGAGTCGCGTTCGCTTTTTGAATTGTGGGCGTAGAGTATCTTTTTTGATTCGATTGGCTTAGGTTGCCAGTCATTCTGCCTAGTTTCTTTTTTATATTTTATCGGTACAAGTTTTGTTCATTAGTCAGTATGGAAAACCGGACGATATGTGGCTTTTATGTGGTTACAATGAGAATGAAGTTGAGTAATGCCTTCTCCTTTTAATAATTTCAATAGAATTTAATATATTTTAATTTTAACGGTGGTTTAGTAAATTACGTGAATTATGTAAAGGAATTTTCCATGTTTTCTTTGTTTGGTTTAGTCAGAAGATAGCTTGAGAAACCAGCCTTTCTTAAAAACATTGCCCTCCTTCTAGGGCGGTCGTGTAAAAACATAACCCTGACTTTGCTGTCACGTAGTCGGTTAAAAAGCTTATTTCAGTTACCAAAAGCAATTTCCACGAAGTGGTAGCTCTATTATGAAAAACTTGATTATTTATGCTTTATCTAAATAGTATGTGTAGGTTAGGTTAGTCCATGGATGGGTGACCATCTTTACATAGTTTACATATCGAGAGTCCTCCGTGTCTCGGACAGCACGTTAAGCTGTTGGTCCCGGCTGTCATTTGTGGATCTTTGACAGTCGTTACGGGTCGTCAGAAGCCCGGAAGTCTGACAACCAGTCTTACCAAGGGGTATCGTATTACCCAGTTACTGGGTTGTGGAGGTCCGATAGGCAGTCGCTCCATGTAAAATACTGGTATTCAGCTGCATCCGGTTAGACTGGAAGCCGACCCCAACATAGTTGGGAAAAGGTTAGGCAGATGAGTATGTGTAGGTATAAAAAGCATAATCAGCCTATAATGTTCCCACTGCTGGGACACTGGCCTCTCTTCGAGAGGGAGTGGTCAGTAATCTACCACGCGGGCCCAGTGCGGGTTGGTAGATGTCACATGTTTTGGAATTTTTGGTTCTAGGACATGCCAGTTTCCTCACGAAGTTTTCCTTCACTGTTTTGAGAGCAGTGTGATGGAATTATTTACACAAACTAAAGCGCCTGGCTGGGTTCGAACCCATGACCTCGTAAGTCGGGGCCGTTACCACTGGGTCACCACTGTTCCGTAGGTATACTCAGATGTAAAAAGTGGCAATGGTACAATCCAATCAAGTCCAAGTTATACAAACTGGACCACTTACGCAAAATTCAATTTGTTTGTTATTAATACATTTCAATTTGAAACAATAACCAATTACAATGAACCCGGCAAATATATGAAATAAACAAAATATAAAGCAAGAAATTACTTATAAATAGAAACATGTTTCAAGTTTGTTTTTGTCCACAAACGTACGAGAAGCCACAGAACTTGACGACCTGTTTTGTTTGTTATTAATTTAATTGTTGCAAAGCTTAACCTAATTTGATCAATACTTAATACTTTTCCAAGTTTTTCACATTAGCCCTTTTTTACAAATGAATAAGGCTGAGATCTATAATACACGTTACTTACTCGCTATATTTCCCCCAACTTATTTTTGATGTTGTGTTCTTTTTGCGTCATGTTTTATCGCAAATAAACATATTTTTTTTATTTTTCTTTTTTCATGCTTTGACATGTTCCCGTCTCTATCTTGAAGTTTGACAGTAGTGTGACATTGACAAGAATAACGCTTTGCCTGAGTGTGTTATATGTAACGTTTATAGATTTTCGCCAAAGTTTTTGCTATGCAGTTGACTAACTAGCCTCGTTGGTCTAGTCGTCGCAAGCGCATTAAATGTTGAGTGAGAGATCCTGGGGATTGGTCTTGAGTCTTCCAGTATTAATGAATTATTGTTTAACCAGTAGTATAATTTGGTATTAAGTTGAAAGTAAAGGTAACCGGTGAAATTGGTGGTTCCTTCAAGGAATACATTTGTGTGTTTTACATTCTGTCAAAACACATCAATCAATCTGCCTAGCTTTTTCCCAACTATTTTGGGGTCGGCTTCCAGTCTAACCAAATGCAGCTGAATATCAGTATTTTACATGGAGCGACTGCCTATCTGTCCTCCATAACACAGTAACTGGGTAATACGATACTCCTTGGTAAGATTAGTTGTCAGACTTTCGGGCTTCTGACGACCCGTAACGACTGTCAAAGATCCACGAATGACAGCCGGGACCAACGGCTTATCGTGCTTTCTGAGGCACGGAGGAGGTTCGGTATGTAAAGGTGGTCACCCATCTACGGATCAACCTCGGCAAGCGTAGCTTAATCTGATGGATCGACCCGTGCGGCTGTTATTACTTATCCACGAGCTCCTCGTGTCAAGAACACATACAGATGATATTAGATGGTTGTAGAGTCTTGGCTTTGAAATGTTTGTCACCAGTTCCTCTCGATCTTGACAAAATCAGCCTTCTATTCGTCCTGTTGACTTTACTGAATGCTGCGCAAGACTGGGTCCTCCTGGCGATGATCTGGAAAGGCCTTAGTCCATCAGTCTTTCAACTAGATGTTTTGTCCAAAAACCTGAACAAAACCGAGGGTAATACCTAGTATAAAATAACCATACGTTTCCACCGATAGCATAATATAAGGTCACAGTTTTATCATTTCAATAAATGCTTTTTATGACTCACTATGTGTTAATATTATGAACTATTGAGTCGTTCGACGCACTTATTGAGGTTGGTGCACTTTTCATATACCTACGTTTATTATTAAATAAATAATAAGCCCATTATTAACGCGTTTAGGATGCTGGTGGGGCTGCCCCGCTTCTGTAGTGCGTCGGGGATGTTCGCAGATGCGCATGTAGATTGTTTCTACGCAACCATGCGCAAAAGGTTCCATGGTGCGCAGGGTGTGGAGCAGCTCCAACAGTATCCTAAGCATGATTTCGAGTCGCCTAGACTGTGTTTTCGTGGGTCACTGTTGTGCCATCTCACATGGGTTGCCACAACGGTGATCCTATTTGTTTGTTTTTGTTTTGTTTTGTAAATTGTCAGTTCTTACTAACATAGTTGTAAGTCTTACTAACCATTTTTGAGTCATGATACTCTAATAAAGAAACATTCTATTCTATTCTATTCTATTAAGCTGAGAATGATAATAAAACTTATATTTTCCGAAAATAATTGGTTAGGATTTTAAAGTGTTTTCACGCCACCAGTTAGCGCCACTTTGTTGGCGTCTTCCATTTTGACAATGAATATAAAATATACGATGACGTTCATCATTCAGTCACGACTAAAGAAACTCTAAGCGCTTTCACACTTTTGACAGGTACCCGGACCTGACGTCTAGTGCTGCCATCTAGTGCACGTCATTTCGCAAAACCTCATTCACTTTAGACTTGACTTGAGGAGTAGACTTACAGAATAGAGGCTATAGACAAAATCCCTTTTCTGCAAGCGTTAACGCCAAGATCAAATTGTATGGAGCTTAGCTTTAGAGATGTCACGTGACTGCTGCTGTCAACTCCATACAATTTGATCTTTCCGTTGGCGTTAACGCTTACAGAAAAGGGATTTTGTCTAGGCCCCCAGGTTAGACCCACCGGCTACCTACAGGGTGATTCAAATAACAAAATACAAAGCCCTAATTTACTCTCAAGTCACGTCACACCTAAAGACAAGAGACCTATTCTTATCCTTACTTAACATATTAATCATTTAATTAATTAATTATTAGTAGTGACCAGCGAGGAAGTGACAATGACGTGTTAGTCAACAATAAAATTAGTAATACCAATGATTTAACATACGGAATTCCGGTGTCGGTCTGTATGTTTGTCAACAGATCGGAAACTCATCGGCTTATTAATTTATTTTAATGAAACATTCCTTATTTATTAATTCGTCTGTTGTAGTGGGATTTTTCTAAAATATTTATTGTTTGGTTGTGTTGATTATGTTTTACTGTTAATCCCCTTGATAATTAAACTATGTATGTGCCTGTAGATTCTAATTACAATAAAAACGTTCATAGATAATCTAGTCACCATCATATCTCAACGACAATCAATGTCTTTGTTGACAGATTGAGACTAGATGCGAACGTTCTTAAATTAAAAATATGGAAAATTGGAAATTGACCTCCTGTTTTATATCTCTTGTCAACTTTGGTTGGAAAATGTGTTGGTCAACTATTCACAACAATTAACTTTAGATTTAGTAGTAGATTTGACTGATCAGGCTAAAGGACCTGGGTTTACAGAACTTACACGGTTAGCATTAAATTACGAATGAAAATTAGTCACTGGAAAAAAAATGTTTGAGTTTCCCTTTCATGGTTAAATTTTTAGACCAGTCACTATGGAATAAGCCAATTAAATCATTGTCCGTGAAAGTAATTTATTGGCTATTCATCCTGTTCACAAAATGTTGGATGCAATTGCTTGAAAAAACACAAACATGGAGTTATGGCAGAAATTCCTTCATTTCACAATTTCCAAAAAGCGATTTTTTTTCTCTTCCTACATAGTCTTGCTTAATTAACTACTTATGTTTTGGCCAAAGAATCAGCATTGCCATACAACTTGGCAATGCTGCCAGCCTTTTGGGCACTTTTCCTGTTGACAGCGATGCAGATGAATTTTATGATGCCCTTTGATAATTTTCCCTTGTACATAATAATTAAAAATTAATTATCGCTTCACACCACTAAATAGTCATCTACTATATTATTTCCTTTATCAAAATATTAGGTAGCAAAGCATTTGACCCGGTTGAGTCACCAGGCAACCATAAATGAAGGCAAGATACTGCAAACCAATGTTAGTACATGTTACATGTTATGTGGTCATCAACTTCACAGTTTAATGTGGAATAATTTCAAGGGTACCTTAGTACTAAATGGACGTTGAGTTGGGAAGTTTTGGTGAATTCCATACTATAAAAGAGTCAATCTATACAACATTATTTTTTGTTTAAAAGGGGTCATTGTACTCATCATTTTGAACAACTTTTCTATGGGACCAACATTGAAATCGCGAAAAAAAAAACAGCTGTTCCATACATTTGTGTTCACTTAAATCGACAAAATGTATGGGTCAGCTAGTATAGCTGTAAGGAGTTTTTTTATGTCTTGATTTACCCAACTTGCAAAAATGGACAGTAAATCAGTAGTTACCTACTTTTTTGTGATATCGATCGTCAATTCACTTGCTAAATAACATGCTTCTCATCTAGCATAATCATACAATGAAAAAGCCGATAACAGTTTCTTTTAAAGTCCAGACATAATCTAGGCCATATGAGGACCATGTAGATTAGTGTCCCACACAGATTTGAATGGACCTGTCCAGTTAGTGCAAGCATTTGTCAGTTAGCAAGAATTTGTCAGTAATTGAAACCATAAACAAATATCCCTTGTTACAGAAATAAATTCAAAAACGTCAATGCTATATTCACCGATACATTTCTCTCCCAAATACGAACAGATATCGTAGTTAAATACAAGTTAAAAAGTCTGTTACAAAAGTGCTAGAGCCAGTGTCTGGGTGTGACGTGCCGAATCAGGGCGACAACCTCCAGACGGAAAACAATGCTCCTGACATTTTATAACTTCTCGTCAGTTTAATACTTATTTTTATCATTGTTTTGCTACATTATCTTAAGTTTATGCGTAGTAGTCAATACTGCGTAGGTCTGTGTAATTTATCTTTCTCTGCTTGTAAAGTTTATTGCTGTCCTGTTTAAAGACTTTTAATAATTATTTGGCACTGAACTTGTTCAAGCAAAATCAGTCTATAATGTTCCCACTGCTGGGACACAGGCCTCTCTCTTCGAGAGGGAATGGGCTGTCATCCATGACGTGGGACCAACCGTTTGGCGATCCAAACGGAAACCTAATACTAAGCGGTTCGGGTTCAACCCTAAAAACATTATTCAATAGGTAAAGCAGATTTTATTGAATGCAGGAGACTAGTTTCCTTGCATCGTTCGAAGCACTTGTAAGTAGGTAAGTAGCACCCCATTTAGAGGAAACAGGTGAACATCTTGATAACTTAGCACTATGCAGGACCAAAAAGTGGTGTACATTCATACACCAAATTCCTATCCAGAGGACCTAGACAAAGTGACATTCTATCAGCGATAACAATGATGGAAAGGGCAAAAATGTACAGGACTGACATAAGCTATCAAAATGCTTATGTCAATCCTGTTGAAAGTCGTTGTAGAAGTACGAAACGCTTTAGAAGCGATTTCCACTTGTCTAGGCCATCAGAGCTATTCCCACCAAATTCGAAGTACAGAACAAAAGATGAAAACACCGAAAAATATGACATGAAATATTAGCAACAAGAGAGCGGGAGGGTAGATCGATACCGTCGAGTGGACGATTCGACGGCGACCTATAAAACTGCTAAGATGTTGGGGTGAGATCGCCTGGGGTGGCAGTTTCAGATGAGCTAACTTGTGGATAAGGTTTAGGTTAATTCTTTATGGGGTTTGTAAGACTTATAAGTTACATTATGTGTGATACGGAAAGCTACCAAATGTTTTTGAATGATACAAGAATAATTCAAATTCAAATAGCCTTTATTAGCAATCCTATAAACTAGTTTTACAATTAGATTAAATTAAAGGTTTAGACATCAGATTTTTTTTTTCCTAGACTGTTTTGCTCTTTAGCATAGGTCTCCCCCAGGCTTTTCCATAGCTCACGATTGTGAGTTTTTCTCCTCCATGTCCCTCCCGCAGTGGTTTTAAAATCATCTTCCCATCTTTGGAATGGTCTTCCTCTTTTCCTCTTCCCTTCTCTGGGATACCATTCTGTTATTTCTCTAGACCATTTTCCGTTTTTGTTCCTGATGACATGACCGGCCCACTTCCATTTAAGTCTTTTCACTGTGTAAGCCACGTCTGCTACGTTCGTTTTTCTTCTTATAAGACAAGAATAATATGATATGCTATTTCAATGTACAGTTTCATTTAATCTTGACCTTCCCTTTTGCAAAGATCTTGATCTTGAATGCAGTGAAGTTTGAAGTTGTTGTTAACATTGTCGTTATAGGAAATGCTTGTTTGTATTTAGTTACCAAGTATATTTGATAATAGTAAGATTTCAAACTTGGTAAAGTGGTGGTTAAACATCCCATGTTAGAGCCAATTTGACATGGTTTTTATAAGTTCTTTGGTGGTTTTTTTTTCTTGCTAACCTCTCACAAAAGTGTTACAAAACATTAACTTTTTCGTTTCTACAAATACCCGCGTTTCGCGGTTTGTTTCTTTTATTGATTTTTGATTTCTATTTTTTATGGCACGCATCTCTTTAGGTCATGCATTTAAGCAATCGGAAGGTAAAAAAAATTGTTTCTTTTTTCTAATATTAGTATTTTTTTTATTTTTTTTTGGTTTGGTTTTTATTTTAATATAAGGCGTGAAAACTGATTCGCTGTTATACCGTGTATTAGATACCCTACTTTTCTGTTTACTGGAAGGAAGCCATCAACCTGCCAGTTATTTGTTAATGTACAGGTATTTCTGATCAATTTTCATAAATTCTCATGCCGCATCCATCCAGCTTCCTTCCCTATTCCGGGACTATCTTGAGGGTCAAAGATCCCGAGCGTGTCTGTAAGTTTTAGACAGCAGACAATGCAGACAGGCGATTTGTTTGGCTGCGAGTTCGGACAGCCACGTTGGGGTAGGGCATGGTTAGAAGATGAATTTTTGGTCGAATCGTGTGTGAAAGTTATCATTTTCCTGTAGTTTTTTTTTTTTTTTTGGAGAGCAAGTTTGGCCCTATTGTATCAGCCACGAAATACATACCATAAAAAAATCACGATGTTTCGTGAAACAGTTTATTCTTAACAAAAAAAAATAATACAAATCTTATCTTTAGATATACAGTGTGTCCGGACATGGACTAGCGATATTCTAAATACATAAATATAAACTACTAGCTTCCGGCCGCGGCTTCGCCCGCGTAGTATGTCGATAAAAAGTAGCCTATGTCCTTCCCCGGGATGCCATCTATCCCCTCGCCAAATTTTATCCAAATTCGTTAGTGGTTTAGGCGTGAAAAGGTAACATACAAACAGACAGAGTAACTTTGGATTTTAAAGTACAATTTTAATGATTAGATTTTTTTAAATGATTTCCTGTTTAGGCAAGCTTAGAGTGTAATTTTACTTTAAAATAGTTCATAGTTAAGTATTTAGAATATCGCTAGTCCATGTCCAGACACACTGTATAGTGTAGATTAATATTGTGTAAGAGTATTCTATTCCACCAACTCCACCTACCAAATAACAGAGTGACAAACAAACTGACGGATAGGCGCTAATAGTCGCCAAATTGAGGCTGGCACCACGCCAGATGCTGTCAACGAGAGTGAAACGTTACCGCATGAGATGAACTTTGCTCCCGGGATGCTGGGGAGTACTTTCTCTATATTTCTATGGAATGTAGTCTTGCCATTACCCAGTAACTGGGTTGTGGAGGTCAGATAAGCAGTCGCACTATATATATATATTGGTATTCAGCTGCATCCTGTTAGACTGGCAGCCAACCCCAACAGAGTTGGGAAAAGGCTAGGCAGATGATGACTACATATTGAATAGGAAAGAAAGACTATCTGTTAGTAACGTTTTTAAATATTTGTTTTTAAATCATTAAACACAATAGAATAAGCTGAGCCATCTTTACCGTGAAAGGATAAGCAATATTCACAAATATATAGAATGAAATACAATTCATATGAAACTAGCTACTTCCCCCAACTTAGTCTGCGTTCACCGGGATAAAAAGTATCCCAGCCTATGCCTGGTCCAGTCTACTTATGTGTCCATCCAAATCCGTTCAGCCGTTTTAACGTGAAAGTGTAACAAACAAACTCACTCTCTCATTTATAATATTTGTTATGATTGTCAATCAGCTGATATTTAGGTTACTTGGTTAGGAACTTTTCCAGTCAAGTCTGACAACCAGTCTTACCAAGGGGTATCGTATTACCCAGTTACTGGGTTGTCAGATAAGCAGTCGCACTATGTAAAATACTGGTATTCAGCTGCATCCGGTTAGACTGGAAGCCAACCCCAACATAGTTGGGAAAAGGCTAAGCAGATAATGACTACATACACACACAATAATATCTAACTAACAAGAGTAATAGGAAACTTTATAACCCAGATATCGTTTGTAGCAAGTCTAATCCAACGACACCTCATTTACTAAAACCTGTTCAGCGATTCCGACTGTAAAACGACACAAAGATAAACTTTAAGAGGAAATAGGATCGGTCTTTTCTTCAAATAAAAAGTCATATTTCGAGTTTCGGCTCTCGTCCTTTTCATCCTCCAATATTGGACCAATTTCTTTTTTCATGAATAGTTGTCAAATTTGTGCAATAGTTCTCTGATGACAGCGATTTAAACAGGCAATTTTGAGCATTGTCTGAGGGTTCTAGTGCTTCTACAGATAATGTATCATCAAGACGGAAAACAGGGGCATAGAATTAGTTGATATTTATTTTATTGTAAAAAATCATTGCTCTAAGGTCATAAACCAGAGAGAAAACAGGCGTTTGTATGGAGAAGGGACCGACCCTATTTCCTCTTAAGATTCATAACTCTTCTTTCTTTCTTTTTTTTAATTAGCCAAAGTGTGTCCCACTGCTGGGCAAAGGCCTCCCCTTTTTCCTTCCAAATCTCTCTATATTTTGTTTTAGTAAATTTAATTGGTTTAAAAAATTGAATTCTACTCTTCTTTCCTACTTAGCCTTTAATACTGCTTACCCTCTAACTAAATAACTTAGTGGCATACAGACAGTCGCTAATAGATACTAATTAGTTGCTGGCATCACGCCACGGATGCTGCGTGAGAATGAAATCTTAAACTACTTGTGTTATAGTTTATAGTTGATAGTCAAGGAGGTCGTGGCTAAGTTGTAACTGCCGCACGGTTCTTTCCATCAGGTTAAGCTATGCTGGCCGTGGTTGGTCCGTGGATGGGTGACCATCTTTACATACCAAGAGAACCTGGGTCAAATAAATTTATTTTTCTTTCTTTATTTTCTTTCTTTCTTTCAAGACACCTCCGTGCCTCGGAACGCACGTAGCCGTTGGTCCCGGCTGTAAAACGTGGATCTTTGACAGTCGTTACGGGTCGTTAGAAGCCCGAAAGTCTGACAACCAGTCTTACCAAGGGGTATTGTATAACCCAGTTACTGGGTTGTGGAGGTCAGATAGGCAGTCGCTCCATGTAAAATACTGTATTCAGCTGCATCCGGTTAGACTGGCAGCCGACCCTAACAGAGTTGGGAAAATTCTAGGAAGATTGAAGATTTTAGTAACTATTATTTTAGCGATTATTTTAGAGAGAGAATCTTTTGGAGTGGCCCCAATATCGGACAAACTAAAAGAAAGCAGATTTAGATGGTATGGCCACGTAATGAGAAGAGAAGATAGTTTCTGTATGGAAAAACGATCTAGTCTGTTTTTTAATCTCGAAGACTAATTTGACATTTCAAATTATTTTTGTTTGTTTTTTCAATTTGAAGTTTGACATTTTGCACCTGTCAAATTAATCTACGAGACTAAAAAACAAACTATAGTTGTAAAATAATAAAGTATAGAACGGATTTGAAAGAAATTGAAGAAAGGGGAATGTGTTTCTGTCTTGAAAGACGAATAGGAATAGAAACAAAGGATTTTTGGATACTCAAAGACAGGGAGCTCGGTATATAAAACTACATATTGCTTTTCAAAATACAAGTTTAAATATAGCGTGAGGTGCATTGATTTGTAATATCAATGGTGTGTCAATGGTGAGGTGTCAATGAATCGTCGCTATGTCATTTTTCGTTGACATCAGTTTTGAAATTCGAACGTCAAAAACACAAGTTTGATATTAGAAAGCAATGATGACAATCAAAAGTGAAAAATGGAACTTTTCATTTTAAATACAGAACATCAAATCCTTATAATAATAAAAATAAACAGTTTAATTTTATTAACAAATTAATTACCTACACATTGTCAAAACAAGTGACAATAGAACACTAGACTAATTTGAGATAATCCTCGTTCACTTGTGCCTTGAGCACGTGCTAAGCATATGAGCACAGCACGTGTTTACCACGCTACTGTGACGTCACAGACATAATGCATAGTCTACAAGGCATGCATATAACACAAAGTAGGCGTAAAAAATGCAATGGATTGCAGTTTTTGTGGCCAGTGTTTATGTTGTGTGTTTTTGACAGATTAGGCTGAGTGAGTGAATGTCTTTGTATTTCTTTACTGTCTACTTTTTGCTCACCGCTATTTCTGGATTTACAGACATTCAGTTTGATAACAAGTGAAAGAACAGCAGCTTTTTTATGTAATAAGGCAGCTTTTTTCAGAATAATTAATAGGTACGCATTTTGGTTACCTACTAGAACATAGAATGCCATTGCTAAGAAATGAAGACACAAATTAGTTTTGATTTACAAATTATTTCAGGTACTTAGTTCAAGTCAGAATAGACATTTTTTACTTAGGTGCCTACCATTATCACAATTAAATTAAGTAAATATTTTACTGTTGCTAACACTGAAACTGTGACGGATTTTTTGGACTTAGAGAGTTTTTTTTAATTAATAACGAAAACCAACATCATCATCGTATTATTTAAACAGTTACAAAATGATGATAATATTAACCGTACAAAAAATTATGAAATGGGCCAACTTTACTAGCATGAAAAAAAAACTAGTCAGCTTTTATATTATTTTCCTCGTTCACGAATAAAATTCAACACATTCAAATTTCGAACAACCGAAACTCAAAGCCCACAACACACTAGCACCACCAAACTAGCATTGAACAACAAAAAAAAAAACAAAAAGCTACCATTTTCCACGTACAGATAAAACGCCACGAAAGCTCTATTAAAAAGCAAAGTTAATCCACAATACTATCTGTAAACAAATAGTGGGACCGCCATTTTGGCGTGCGGAAAAAAACATTTTAGAAGGCGGAACTAGGCTGGGTTTTTGTTAAAATTCCGAAGTGCGTTGGTTGGGAGGCCCAATAGCGCGAGCGGGCGTGGCTTCTCGATTCCGGTGACTTTCGACAATGACCTGTTTTTGTTCGATGATTCTTGCTAGATGTGATTCTCTTGTTTCAGTTTTGTTTTTTTGGCGTCGGGTTTTGTTAGCGTGGTTCTTGTTGCCTGTTTTTTGAGGAACTTCATGTTCTATTTTTGATTTTGTGTTGACTTTAATTTTGGGATTTGGGTTATTTAAAATTTTTGTCCGTTAATGTTTTGGTACATAATAAGAATCTGTTTTTAATTAGCTACGTTTCAGGGTTAAACACAAATTGAATAAAAAATTGTAAAATAAGTACATTTTCACACAGATTCAATGCAAATCATCAATTTTTAAACTATTTACAGAAAGTAGAGAAGTAGATAGTGTTCCTACTTACCGTGTTAAAAAAATCTAAGATCGGTGATGACTGGCTGGTGATTAAGGCAATTACACACCGTTGTAAAATTACTTACAAGAACTGGCAGTGGGAAGTTATTATGCTTTTACTTTTGCGTTTCACCGACAAACGTTAGAGTTGAATCAATCAAATTATTATATTTATTTTATAAATTGTCTATTTGAAAGCAAATGAATCTGCCTAATTACTGAAATTAAGTAGTAACCTACTCCTACTGACATTAATATTTACAAATAAACTTAAAACCGCGTATTAGTCTTATTTTTCTTTCTTAATAGATGACAAAAGGACCATCTTGTCCTTACCCCTCACATAGATTGATATTTCAGACGACATTAGATTCTATAATCTCAGATAAGTTATAAAATAAAAAATAATGTAATTAACCGCAAAAATCACAAATTACCCATTTGAATAAAGAACAAAACAAATGAAACAAAGAATTTATATTTCATTTTGAATTAAGAACATTCCAACAACACAATGTAAGATGAATGTATTGAAGTATCCTTTGAGTATTTATTAAAATTGTTATTCTTATTCTCTATAATGTTTTTTAATAAGCTTAATATTGTTTGATTCATCGTAAAACCAATAATTTAATAAATCTTGCATACCTAGGTTTGTATTCTAATTAAATTAGTATTTTAAATGTTTTGTTTACCTAGGCTATATCGCCAAAATGCAAATGAAATGGAAGCCTAAAAATTATAACAGACAAAACAGCTGATATAAGATTTGCCTTGATCAGTCTTCAAAACCACCAAAAATGGAGCCTAGCCACTCAGTAAACATTTTTCTTAAAAAAGTGTCTGTGGAAAAGCAATTGAGGGTCAGTCATATTCACAGATGCTCTTCTGATGCTTCTCATACATCATCACCATCTTCTTGCACTTATCCCATGTTACTTTGGGTGGTGCAATATTTTTCTCCATTCACCTCAATCATTCACTTTTTCTTTCATTAACATACCTCACGCAATCTATCCATCTTTTCTTTTTTTAACCGACTTCTTTAAAAAGGAGAGGGTTCTGTATGTATTTTTAGTTACACGCGTCAAAGTCAGAGTGAAATCATTTATTTCAAATATGCCATTAAAAGGCACTTTTGAACGTCAAAATGTACAAGAAAATAGAATGATTGATTCTAGGCGCCTCTCATAAATGTCATAGCTTCCAAAAAGAGTCCCACATGGCCACAACGAACCACCATCAACCCTGCTAACCCCCAACACGTTAAAACACCAACATAAGCACGTTACTGCGTATCTTACGGCACTAAAGCGTGACGTACACCGAGCTCTTACTTTAATTAGATCGGTCGAGGCGCGGCCCGCGGTAACGGTGATACAAGTTTTGGTGCACTGTTTGTTTTTCGTTGCGTTCGTTTTTTGTTTTTGGCATAATCTTTTTTTTGAAAATGGAATTAATTTCTGCCTTAATTTGTAAATGGAACTAAATTTTATGATGACTTGTAAGTCTTGTACTATCACTGTTATTAAACGGTGTAAGTATGTATTGTTGTTACAGAAAGACTTTTAAAATCGTCCTAAGGAGTGTAGCTGTCATAAAATTGGGGAATTGATTTATTAGTTATAACTAAGTAGTTAAAGAGCAGAGCAGTGGTGGCCCAGTGGTAACGGCTACGACTTACGAGTTGTAGGTCGTAGGTTCGAAAAGAGCCCCTCAGAGAGCAGGCCTGTGTCCCAGCAGTGGGAACATTATAGGCTGTTTATGTTATGTATGTAAGTAGTTAAAATTACTCGTCCCCTAAAGGTAACAGACTGCAGTCTAACCACAAACAAAATAAATGCACATACCTACTGCAATATAACAGTTATGTAACTACCTATATGTATCATTTATTTATTTTAGAAACTAGTTCATTTCGTCAGAGTTAAATCCCTACATTTAAAATTATCCTGTGTTTGGTTAACTAAATGTTATATTTACCTGAATTCGACTGTCTGTTTTACCTAATATCGTATTCCTTTTCAAGATGTTTGTTGGTCATAAGTAAAATATAGATACCTATTTGTTACAAAATCAAGTTTCAGAAACTATTAAAAAAATACGTAGGTTAACACCGACATTTCGCTAGTTGGGGATGAGTCTATTGGGTATAGGACCTACACCTCTGCCTAACCTTTGGCGATTAAGGCGTGATATGCTATGTGTAAAAAATACGTATGTTTTCTCAAAGATTCCTTTAGTATTCACAAATAATAGATATTGAACGTTTTGAGCTCAACACATATTTTAGCCACTGATTTATTCAACTGCTTACTATTATTTTATTTGATGACGTTGACAATGATTTACAAGGTTTTTGTAAATAGATAAAACCTTATTATTCTTGTGGTAAGCCCTATAAATACACAATTATAATTATGTATTAATTTCTGTTTCATCAAATACACGGTCTGAAGTACTTTTTGTATCGAACTGCAGCCGCATATGTTAATTATTGTGAACAAAGTTTTCCTGTTTTCAACTTGGTGCATTGTAGTTTTCTAATTAATATTAATATTTTGAATAACCTATTTTGATAGTGTTTTACTTCTATTTGGTTTTATGATATCATTTAATTTAATTGGTTTCAGTGTTTTACTAGCAAGTTCGATCATTCTGTCAATTTGATCACAGTCATTTGTTGTTTCACTGCAAAACAGAACAACACATGAGAATATAGCGAACAAAATAACAATAAATGACAAAAGGATACATTGATTTATTCAGAAAATATCACACAGATATTTATAAAAACGCTCGTCACGTGCTTTAGAGAGACGAAAACAACTGTCAAAAATTTCGAAAAAAGAACACAAAAAACCGTCTGAACCTAGCCTAATCCTATGTACTTAGTTCAATCAAACCCACACATAACAGTAATTTTCGTCTCGTCTGAATCAGATATGATGGTATGAGGACAACATTCAAACGATCCACTTACGTATTTTTCTTGTTACGGAGATCTTAACTTCAGAATGATATGTCGTGATTGAATCGTGCGTGTCCCGTGACCTATAAACGATGTTATTATCACACCCACGGAGTTACTACTACCTACTCCTGTGAATTCAGTAGTCTGTCTAATAATTGACGTAGTAAGTAAGTATTGAAGTTTTCTAAATGACCAGCTGTCGATTGCTGCCGTTTTATTCTTTTTTGTTAATTATTTTGATGCTGTTGAATTAACATTTCGTATGACGACAAGTGGATCTAACTAAATTCAACAACTTATGTATTTTGACGTAACTGCGGCGCACCACAAAAGTTTTTTTTTTTTCAAATCTCAATATTAATTAGGTAGCTTATTTTTACTCAAGTTAACATGATTGTCTGTTTTATTGTTGTTTGTCTAAACGTCTTTACTAGTACGAATGCCTATCATGCAGACAGATATATTCCACACAAAAAGAAAGAGAGTTACTTAGTGATAACTGAAAAATAAACTTTCACACTAACCAATATCACAGCCACCTTTCAGCAATGTCGTGATTGGATCGCACGCGTCCCGTGACCCATAAACGTTATTTGAACACCCATACACCGCACCCATGCATTACTATGTGAACTAGCCCTTATTTGCGAGCGGTGTTTGCGCTCGGTGTGCGCACGACTTTATCCTAATTGACGTTTAGCTAGATTGTTGTGGTTTTAGCTACTGGTTTGTTTATTTTTTATTTTATTTTGGGTGAGTTGGAGTTTAGGGTAGGTTTAATATGGAGTTGAAACAGTAATCTAGAAACCACATTGTGCTTAGTACTCAGCCAAAACATGTTTTAAGAATAATGTTATGAAAAGAATAAAGAAAAACAGCACACAGTGAATGAAAAGATCATGATTTAACATTAAAGGTTTCACGCTTTTTATATGAAACTGTTTGCGTTTTAGTGCAACGGAAAGCACGTTTAGCCAGTTCTCAAATCGAATGAATTGTTTTATTTTATTTTTTATACTTATGTAGCAAATGCACGCAGTTTATTACACCTATGAAATAAGAGCCATCTGAATTTAAATACAAAGCAATCACAATGAAATCGCGAAATAATAACACTTTATCACTAACAAAACATAACTATAAAATAGTTATTAGGTGCAATGCAGTTTAAAACAAATACTAATATACCGAATACATACATATTAAGTATTTATTTAAAAAGAGAACAATTTAATATACCTACTTATATCCAGGCAGTCCAGGCACTATGCATAAAAAAAAGAAAAACAATTGAAAAAAGAACACATAAAAAAAATCTTTAAACAGCAAAGAAAGATGCACTTATTTTCTCATACTAAGTAGGTACCCTGCTTATTTTCAAAAATGGAAGCGATTTGCGAAAGCAAAAAGCGCGGGTAATCAGTGCTGCAATTTGGTCGACATTGTATTGTAGACTTCTAATGACAAAATTAAGAGGCAGCCGCGCCCGCCCGGTGCACGCAACGATAAAGACGAAGCGCACATCGTTGCGCGGTGCGGCACGCATCGCATCTTGTGTGGATACTTTATTATTTTATTTTATAAATGGGCATATTTTAATTTAAGTTTTATCTTTGAACATGATCTTGTAAAGCGCTTACCTACTTTAAAATTGATTGCATTTTGTTTAATAACGAAGCTCTTTTATAATGCAAACATCAAATAAATGCCTACTTAAGTAATACTTAGTTAAACAACAGGTTTCCCATGAAAATAAGTATAATTATCTGTGAAATTCTAATAAAATAAAACTATTACGATTATGACGATCCAACTTTATTTATTCCTTTTTTAACACCATTACAGCAGGCTCAATACAGCACACGATTTAACTTGACATGCGATGGTTTAAAATCTCATTAATCATCATTACGATGAAAGATGAAGCCTTAAATAAAGACCAATAGCAAGGCAACATAGCAGTTTAATGATCCTATTTAAATGTAGCCAAACCACCTTCAATAATAATTTGCAAAAATTGAACCTTTTTTTATTTATGCTCCATCAATATCCTCCTAACGTAACCTACCTCAACACACACTGCGATGCGTCAGTGTGCGATGGGCCTAACGCACGCTTTTTTGCGTGCGTCCTACGTGTTAACGCACTCAAAAGCATCCGCGTTACGCACACACTCGAAAATTGTGTGCGGACGCGAAAAATGCGAGCGCGTAGATGTGTGCGTGCGTGCGGTGACACGCACACAAGCAAGAGCGAAGGACACGCCGCGAGGGCGACGACCCCGCTTTTTTGCCACAGCGCGTATTCCACTACCGACCAAGAGCATTGGCCGTTGCACAATTTTTTACTTTTTTCCTTTTTTTTAAACACCCGAAGATCGTTCACTCCAACAGTTGATACTATACTATTTTTTATGTCCTGTGGGAATAGGGATATGATGTCAGTGTTATTTATTTTGTTTTATATATCTTACCGGTTTATGTATCCCGTTTGTTTTGATTGCCAGTTTAATTAATGTTTAAGATGGTCCGCCTGGCATTTGTTTTATTTGTCGTTCTTTTTATGAAATTGTATTTTGAAGTGTAGTTCGTTTATGGACACGTTTTTACGATAAAATAATATTGGGTCAGGCGATTTCAAGAGTTCTGATGTCATTTGTTTCGAATATGTATGAAAATAGGGCTGCCTGTATCATCGACTGCAGAAGTGGTTATTTTATGCTTCTATAGCATAAAATAACCACTTCAGCAGTCGATTCAATACTTTAAGATGACAACATGGAGTTAAACGGATTTCTTAAAACATTTTACAATTTTAAATACTAAAAGGAGTAAAAAGTAGTTTCTGTGAGCATTGTAGCAGTCAATACGTCAGGCAATCGTCTGTCGCTGTCAGTCCAATGAATGTTACATGACAAGTCATTCGGTGAGGCGAGCGGTTTGTCAACCCGCAACACTAGAGTACCTTGCTCTGATACAGAGGTATACACGAGATAAATATATTAAAATTGAATCTTAAGACAGTTATTAGATAAAATTAATCTTAAATGTCAGTCAGTGCTGACAAAATTAGATTTGATCGAGTGTTGACGATTTTATCGAATTTCTCGTGCCTGTTAAAATAAAATTACTAGTATTTAATCAATAAATTGGGTAGCACTATTTTAGAATATAATAACAGCAAAACGGGAGGTTTTGGGAGTCTAATATAGCTCTAATATGGTAAATTTAACCTTTAAATAAGCAGTGAGCCCTTGACTGCCACCTAAACACTATTATTTAACACCAGACAGTTGATTTGCAACCTGCATTGTATTACGAGATAATTCCGAATCTGAATAAGTACTTGTTACAAAGTTTCACATAAATCTATATCAAATTTACACAGTTGCAGTGTTTCGAAGGTTACAAAATCCTAACTTATTACCTCTCAGGGAATCTAAATCAGAATCTACGGACCTACGCATTTAGAAACACTTCAATATTTTAGTTTTAAATGCGTTTTATCACGCGCTAATCGCAACTACGGGGTAATCGAAACTTGTCCCGTTTAAACCGGATCGAAGCAGTTACAGGCAGTTTTTTAGCGCCGTTATGTATCTGGGCGACATTTGAATATGGAATAAGAAATTGCTAGGAATGATAGGTACACTGTTAAAGCAAACAACATCTCGGGGTTTCATAAATATTTTAGATTTTATCGAAGTTCTAGGATGTATATATTTTTGTTCATCATTTGGTATCGAAAATTGACTTATTTTTAGGTATTTGGTGAAGTTATTTGCAATTTCATCCCTAGTTGAATATTTTAATCCCGCGCTCACACACTATTAGGAACGCTTGTAATACTATCCATCAATTATTAATTGATGTTCCCGAAGTTTTCTTCTGGGAAAACTTTTAAACGATGTATCGATTTTAATGGAATTTGTTCCTAGAACCACCCCTTTTAAAAGTACTAAAGTACCAATACATGCTCCTCTAATGAGAGACAATCATAATTATGACAATAAGTATCTTTACGTACGCATAAAATGTTACTTTTCGTAAGCCTATTTAAAAAAAAAAACTCATAAATTACGCCAACATCTTACATCCCGACAATATCACAAACAACGCCGTTGAACATTCGGCGCGGGGCCCACCCCAATTCCGTCCCTAACCTACCCCAAGCGGACGCACAACTCGTCTGTGTGCTCGAAACGCACACTACCAACTGAACACCTTGCGAATGACGACACGGCGAATTTCGAATGACGACTTCTTTTTTTAAATTTTAATGTAGTTTGTTCTTGTTTACAAATTTTTGACAACTGTTTTTTTTTTATTTCACAATGTTGAGGACGGTTATTTTCATTGAGTTTGTTATGTAATTGATCATGACATTGCGATCGCGAGGTTAAAGCGTGTACGTCTACGTAATCGTGTTATCATAATGTACGGTTAAATCACTACATTTCTAGATGTTACTAGTGTGTAATACAGTTACTTAAGTTGAATAAAGTAGCTTAGCAGTTACATAACACCAAAAAACATGTCCTAAATTCTCGGTAGCACTAACGGTGAAGTCGTAGCTAAGTATGCGCTACCGAAATGCTTACATCAGTAGATTTGTATGCAGACGAAATAGGTCGTTTGCCTTGACGAATGTCAGTCGGAATGTCTACGGGACAATGTTTTCCGCTGACTGCTGCCGTATCTTTAAAAGATTAGCTTGAGGCTAACTGATCACTTGTGTCTTATGTCATGCCTACGGACTTTGCCTGGAACCGTGTTATTACGATGGCAGACACGTGTTTTACACAACTTTTGAAAGTTCTAAAACTTTATTTGACGGCCAAATAATTTTAATTCGATACGAATATTCATAGCCCTACTACAATCAAACGATTAATCCCTTTTAAACAACAATAATTCATTATAAATACCGTCTTATATGACTCGTCAAAAACATTCATTGTGTTTGTGTGCCGACCCATATAATGCGCGGATGTGTGCGTGCCCTACATAAATACAAATACAAATTAAACCCTCCCAATTTGTGTGCGTGCGGTGCGGTCGTGTGCGTAGCTTCTTCGCTCGGAATTCCAAGTTTGAAATTGGAATGAATGACGGTTAGGTTACTGACCTACGCCAAAGGCAGGCGTTCCTTTTTTTAAATTATGTTTTTTTAATGAAAATTTTTATTTTTTCGGATTTTTGTCAAGTAAATTGTGTAATTGAAAACGCACTTTGTAACTTTTTTAAGGTCATAGACAAAATAGAAATTAAAAATGGCTGAAATTACTGCGTAATTATTTTTCAAGGAAAATTATGTTTTGTGATGTTTCACCTGTCCCACTTAAGTATTAAGTTATGTAAGTAATTGACGAGTAAGTTTAAGCCATAACTTGAAGCCTTATTCTAGAAAATTGGCGCGTACATGGAGACAGAGGAAGGAAACATACAATATAAATACTTGAGTACTTCCACTGTCATCGTCATTTTGTACGCAGTACTTTTTATTTTGTGCTTACCTTTGAGGAAAGGCACATACGTATTGTGCGTAAAGTGCGTCGGGTAAGTCAATTAGTTAAGGAAAAAATAGGGGTAAATTTGTATTTTGTATGACGCCTCAATTTACTTAATACATAATTATGTTCAATCGTATGTTAAATAAAAGTCTGTTTTTTAATCTCGTAGACTAATTTGACAGGTGTAAATGTCAAATTCCAAATTGAGAAAACAAACAACAATCACTTGAAATGTCAAATTAGTCGAGATTAAAAAAACGAAGGTGTACGAGGATTAGGTGCTGGAGCAATAAATAAATACTGTTTCTTTTTTTTTCAAAAGTAGATGCCTATTTGAGCCCGGGCTTAAGGGGTCAGTGACAACTCGGTCCAAGTCAACTCAACACGAATAATACCAGATATTTTACACCCGATTACGGTGATTTGTACGGTCAGGCAGAAAATCGATATTTTAAAATAAGGCATTACGAATTTAGTTTTGTTTTCCGAAAATTTTGTTTTTTTTAAGGCCATCTGTATTATTCGAGTGAAGATTTTTTTTTGTATTTCGCATTGTTTCGTATTTCGCTCCTGAAGTTCAATCTCAATAACTGACTCCATAGGTATTTGAGTGAGATATTTTGTTCCCTTTAATCTTCAGTGCAACCGATTGAAACGAATTAGGTACATGTTGTCAGATGTATTAGAAGACTTTTATTATCTTTAAAATGTCACATCCCTATGACATTTGAAAAACACGAAATGTCATTATGACATAACTACTACGGTTATTTTCTTTTTATTTCATATTTTGCTGTGCCCGACAGGGTCCACGATGCTCACGTCTTTGTAATTTATTGAGTATTGAGTACTTTTTCAAATGCCGGTATCTTTTAATCAGATCTATTAATTTGTTAGTTACCAGAATTCCCGCAGATTTTTTTAGTTTTTATTATAATTCTTTATGTCACCTCTTTAGGTCAGGAGCTATCCAAATATCAAAAAAAAAATTGGTCTAGGTCTTAAGGGGGAGGCATGAAAATTGATTCGCTGTTACAATTACGTATTAGATTGAAAATTGATTCGCTGTTACAATTACGTACTAGTGTTTATTATTCGATCTCATTACATATGATTATGTAATCTCGGTCCAAGATTCTGGTGTTAAGGATCGTAACGGGCTTATTAACATCTTGTTGGCCAGACTGGAATGTTAAGCAGTGTTAGGACTAGAAGCTAGCCTTGTAAGTACTACTAGAGGTTTATTTAATTGACGAAAATGCTCTTCATTACTTAAACGATCATGAGATTCAAATGCTTTCTTTACAACGAACATTTGTTTTTATTTATTTATATTTTTTGTTTATTTCCTTCCTAGTTTACTTTGTATGAGGTGAAAAAAAAAGCGTTTCTTTAGTTAAAATCTGTACTTACTAGCACGTGTTTTACTTTAATATAAAGATCTAAAATCTTAATAAGATTTATAATTTTATTTCCCATTTTGGTCTAGTGTTTAATTAAAAATCCCTTTTAAATATTTTGCACAAACATTACCGAAATCCAAACTTCCGGTTAAAAAAAAACCTCTTCCTTGCCATGGTTCCGTAGGTCGCGTTTCCCTATGCGTGTGCGAGTGAGACAGAGGATACGAAATCCTTCACGTAGGAAAGAGACAGCGTGAGGGCGACGACCTTTAAAACAAATCGTTGTAGAAAGGGTTCGGTTTCAGTAGCGTCCGCAAATTAGGCGGTAATTATATTTATAATTACTTTTTTGGCGGTTCAAAATGTCGCTGTGTTTTTAAGATTCTAATTATTAAGTTTTCTTAGACTCCATCGTAAAATAAAATATTGCAAGGAAACCAGCACCAACAACAAATTAAACCAATTTGGTCATCACGAATGTAACGCAATTAGGATCCCTAACTGCGTAACAAATTCCAAATCGCTTTAATTTTGTTTAATATTTAATAGTTGCATTGAGTTGATCTGTCAAAGTTGGGGTAAATATTTTCTTTGCATTCATAATATAATGTACTTTTGCAGTCTGTTGTTTTAATTCTTATAATATATAATGTCGTCTGCGGTTAAACTGCAAGACTGCTGTTTTTTTTTAGAAGTTTCGTTTCCTTAAGGTTATTAAAATTAGCTTTTAACAATTAGGATAATGTAATGAATATAAGTTTTCTAATTTAATTTCGAGATTTACATTAATTTATTTATCTTAGTATAACTTACTGTTAGTCAGTCAATATTTGCTTATTAGGTGCAGTGATTTTTCTAACAATTAACTTTTTATTACTCAAAAATAAATACTACATTATAATTATGAATCACCGTTAAGTAACTTTTTAAAGTAAGTAATAATTATTATTATGAAATATTAAATAATTATATTATTTCATAATAATTGCAACTTGTTCTTATTACTATGCTATCGGTACCTACATTTATCTAGGCGCACCCTATTCCCTAGCCTGATTCGGGCTAGACCGGGACCTAGGCGAAAAATTACTAGGGTGCACACACACAAGCGTAATGCACCGTTGTTGTTGTTGTTTATGTGTGTGCGTGAGACGTTGTGTGTGTGAGTGGCGACCATTTATTTTTTTTGTGCATTTTTTATTATTAGCCGATACTTACGGTTACTACTACTTACTTGCCGGGGTTGGTCCGTGGATGGGTGACCATCTTTACATATCTCGACTCCTTCGTGCCTCGGAAAGCACGTTAAGCTGTTGGTCCCGGCTGTCATTTGTGGATCTTTGACAGTCGTTACGGGTCGTCAGAAGCCCGAAAGTCTGACAACCAGTCTTACCAAGGGGTATCGTATTACCCAGTTACTGGGTTGTGGAGGTCAGGTAGGCAGTCGCTCCATGTAAAATACTGGTATTCAGCTGCATCCGGTTAGACTGGAAGCCGACCCCAACATGGTTGGGAAAAGGCTAGGCAGATGATGATGACTTACGGTTAGTTTGTAACTTTAAGTTTAGGAGAGATATTTTTTTAGGTTAGAGTTATTTAAATGTTTTAGGTGTTGCATACATTCTTGTATTTCCATAAAATAATTTAATGTTTGCTTAGTAATGTTTTCATGACTAAAATTATGAATTAATCGTCCTGACTGTATACAAATAATTCGAGAGACTTTTCGTTCATATTGCCAGTAAAAGCACGCAGTTTTTTTATAGAATGCAAGGAAATGTCCAGTTTAAGTGGAGTTTCGTAACACTTAGGTAACTGAGGTGTCGTCTGTAATCTCTGAAAAGCTAGGCAGAGGTGTACCGGTGTTTCAACATGTTTTACTATTCGCACTAAATAATAATCAAAATGGAAACGAGTTTTTTTTAAGCTTGAAAAATCATGAAAAAGTTCCAATAACCAAATTCCTCAATCCCACATATTTTTAGGCACCAAATAAAACAATAATCCTTCAAAAACATTGTTACAAAAATACTATATTCCTTATAATCCGCGTGCTAGCCAGTGGGACACGTACCGATATGGGTGACGTCACTCCACAGATAATAAATAATCATAGGTTTTATGCGAGTGTTGACTGTGCGTGGTAGAAGTATGTTGGTAGTGACATTCAAGGTCAGAGGCTTTTCTTCCTGGTTTTCTTGAAAATTCTCATAGACAGACATTTTTCTAAATAAAATATCTTAGAATGGTTTGGTCTCTTATCTGGGCAATGCAATCTATTTTGGGCAATGTATATGAAAACTCATGGATATGGAATTGTCAGTCACCATGGCTTACAATCCATGACATAACTTGTACTTATCTCATTTAAAAATATAAAAAATTGTAGCCACCGGTATCGGGAACAGGGTCCAAGCTACCGGCGGTCAGGGCTCCAGAGAGAGAAACCTAATTTGTATATAAATTATACATATCGCGGATCTCAAACTATAGAGGCGTATCCACAAAACTCCTACTTTTCAAGAGAGACAAAAAACCTAATAACTTTTTTTCTGATAAAGCTAGCTGTGTTTTTGAATGTGGCTATATATTTACACTTCAGTTAATATTATTATTTATACGAAACACTTTACAACATCAGTGTATGTGTGCGTTACCCCAGCAAAATAATGTCGAAAATATTTGCGTTACCCCAGAAAAATAATGTCGAAAATAGTCATTTAAATTTTATAGATTTAAATGACTATTTTTACACAATGCACATTTTTAAATTGGTTGCACTTACACAGCAGGCGTAGCATAGCGCTTTCTATCTCTACGAAGAATAGACATAGCTTTTTCTATACAAAGTGACAGTTCGTTTCTTCATTTTTGACATCCACCGTAGAAATGTTTCTACAATCGTGTCATTTTGTCTTTCATTTCTAAAGATCTTTGTCTACGTCTTTTTGTAGGTAGACTATTTCGGAAGAAAGTTTTCTATCCTTACTGTCAAAATCACACTGACAACCGATAAATCCTATGAGAAAACCGACAAAACAAAGAATTCCGAGTCGAATTATGTAAAAGAGTGAATTTCGTTAAAAGTGCAGTTGACTCTTTCTACTTTGTTGCCGTCGTACTGTCTAAAGCAAACGTCATTTTTGTCTACTCTTCCGTTGACAAAACGGTGTTCATGCTACGCCTGTTGGAGTCAGATCCAAATGAATATTTTCGACATTTTTTTGCTGGGGTAACGCACACCTAGTGTATAGCTAAATATCACTCCGTATCCCAGCTCCCATTTCCCCTACATCTCAACGGTGTAATTCGGCATTGTGCACCTAACTATAGGTATGTATGTATGTCTCGGCCATACCTCTGCCCATCCAGATAATTATATTACGGCTGCTTACAATCAATATCAGGCTCAGCAGGTCTGTAGGTATTCGGAGATAGGAGAGGACTGTTTGTGATTAATGTTTCGTTATGTTGAGTGGAGGGTGTTGCCGAAATTACAGATAGATTACTGAAGATAGTTAATTGATTCCAGCGTGAATTTGCGGAAATCCATTATAAAACACAATAGACGTAGATATATTTAGTAACTTATTCCGCTTAACTATTGTTCATATTCAAGAGTCATAGAAAACCCTGTTAGCAATCGACACGTATTTCACCTCTCAACGAGGCCTCCTCCTCAGGATGACGATTGACCAGTCGCAAACCAGAACACGAACGTGTTGCCACACGCAGAGTGCAGCGCGTCCAGCGCGTCCAGTGTCGTGTTCTGGTTGGCGGCAAAACAAACAGACAGTTTATTAATTTGTAGTAGGTACCTATATCACTAAATCTATATTAAGTTTTTACTAAGAATAATTTTGCTTGAAAACTACGCCTTTTTTTATTTATTTACTCTGACATCTTAGAACGCTACAATTTATGTTGTTTACGTAGACCGTAGCATCAAAGCAGTGTGTAGCCGACGGAAAGTTTCGGTCACGAATGGAAAACGAAAGACTTTCTGATCGAGATATTCTTTTGTTTTTGTTTATATCCTATTAAAATGAGCAATACGAGTATTTGTTATCCGTAGACATATTATAAAACAAAGTCCTCCGCCGCGTCTGTCTGTCGTCCTATTCGCGATAAACTCAAAAACTACTGCACCGATTTTCATGCTGTTTTCACCAATGGATAGAGTGGTTCTCGAGGAAGTTTTTAGTATATAATAACGGACATCCAGGCGGGCGTAGCCGCGGGCATCAGCTAGTATAATATATTTGTAATCACGTCACGTCGATGAAAATTCTATTATAGGGTTTTACGGGGGCGAAAAATCGATCTAGCTAGGTCTCATATCTAGGAAAAATCATTTTCTCTATTTTTGCAGCCTTGGGAATATGATACAACGTTGGTATACCTACCAGCAGGCGTAGCATGGCGCTTTCTATCTCTACGAAGAATAGACATAGCTTTTTCTATACAAATGGACAGTTCGTTTCTTCATTTTTGACATCCACCGTAGAAATCTTTCTACAATCTGTCATTTTGTCTTTCATTTCTAACGATCTTTGTCTAGGTCTTTTTATATGTAGACTATTTCGGAAGAAAGTTTTCTATCCTTACTGTCAAAACCACACTGACAACCGATAAATCCTATGATAAAACAAAGAATTCTGAGTCGAATTATGTAAAAGAGTGAATTTCGTAAAAAGTGCAGTTGACTCTTTCTATTTTGCTGCCGTCTCGTACTGTCTACTGTCTACAGGAAACGTAATTTTTGTCTACTCTTCCGTCGACAAAACGGTGCTCATGCTACGCCTGCTGGATGATATTTTTATCTATTTTCACCCAAGCAGAGCTCGGTCGACCAGGGGGCAAGTCTACTAATTTACAAACGTGTCAGTGGTCTCGCAATGATGAGTTTTTGACAGATTTTGTATGACATATCTGTCAAAAACTGGTCATTGTGAGACCACTGACACGTTTGTAAATTAGTAGACTTGGCCCCCAGGTATTGGTAGGTAATTAATTTTATGTAATTACTACTTTTTTGGAATTGAAATCACATGGCGTTCTATGGCCGTGTTTTTCACCAAGAACAAGCTATCCCAACTCCATATTTCCACACCACATAAACCATATTCGGCGCATGTTTTTCACAAGTCCAACATAAGTAATCACATGTTTAACCTTATGTCTATATTTCCAATTACTGCGACTTCTCCGGTCGGCCATAATCGTCGCGGAATAGCGTAGGAAGTGGAGTCGCTGTTGTGGCTAATTTTGTTTTCCTGTGTTTTGTTATTGGGCTGTAATATTGTAACAGAAATGGTTTATAAATGTCAGTTTCTTCATTAAAAGTATCAGCCAAAATAGCGTCAAAAACTCAAAGATTTTGGTTGCTACTTTTGATGACTTATAGCGAATTTCACCAAACTTTTATACCGAGTATAAGTATATAAATTTTGAATTTTTGACAGTTTTTCCATACAAAAACTGTCAGACGACAATTTTATTCCACGGATAAAAGATATTTGACTTTGATAAAATTTGCCCTTAGCAATAGAAAATAATCTATAGACTTAATTAATACTATTGTTTTTTTGTTTTCAGAGCCTCTGAATAGGTATATTTAAGTTTTCTCTCTCTATCTCTCGTCTCATTTCGGTTATATATGAATTCTATGATCTACCATGAAGATGCTAGCTTTATATGGTTGTATTGGCAGCATAGTTTTTGGGACAGCGACAGCTCACACTTTTAGTTCCTTAAAAAAAAAGTTTAACAGGCAAATATATTCTTCGCGATCTTAACTTTAAAATCACACCTTTCCAAGCCGTACATATCTCTATCTATCTATTACCTTTAAAAGTTAAAGTTATTAGTATCAAGTTAGAATAGAATAACATACTTTATTTTCGTATAATGACATGTTTCTTCAAAACAAGTCAAGTACTTACTTACGCATATTCAATCTGCCTAGCCTTTTCCCAACTATTTTGGCGTCGGCTTCCAGTCTAACCGGATGCAGCTAAATACCAGTTTTTTTTTACATGGAGCGGCTGCCTATCTGACCTCCACAATCCAGTAACTGGGTAATATGATACCCCTTGGTAAGACTGGTTATCAGACTTTCGGGCTTCTGACGACCCGTAACGACTGTCAAAGATCCACGAATGACAGCCGGGACCAAGGGCTTAACGTGCTTTTCAGGACACGGAGGAGTCTCGGTATGTAAAGATAGTCACCCATCCACGGACCAACCCCGGCAAGTGTACTTAACCTGATCGATCGACCCGTGCGGCTTTTATTACTTAGCCTCGAGCTTACACATATTATTTAGCACAAATTCACCTCCACTCATTCCCTAGTTTCAATTCAGTTCACTAAATTGGCATTTGTTAATTAGATCAGAACGGTTTAATAATTGAACGTGAGCGAAATAAGAACTGAGAGAGAGAGGGAGACAAAGGATATTTAGGCCCGTATAATTACCATATGTGAGACAGAGATGGGTAGAGAAGATAAAAATACTGGGTTTTAATGTGAAATGGAAAAAACTTGTGGTCGAAAAGGTTTTTCTTGTTGATGTAATTAGAAAACAATAGGTTTAATCGTTGCAGGTATTTGAGAATAATGGGAATTTTGCGTAGTTAGAAATCGTCAACACATAGTAACCCTGTGTGAGTTTTTATGCCGTCCATGGGCCTCTGAGTTGGTTTCACATGCCAATTCTAATAATTATAATTCTGTAAAGCCATATTTTTTACGGTCACGTATCATATTTTAATCAATGTAAAACCTTTTTTTTTTTTGATTGTTGGAAATCTTCCAATGTCTTCTCTCGCTATGGGCGGAGCGGAAGGGCGTGTCAGACTTTTTCTGACTAAAACCCACCCGTGTTCCTTCAATTGCCTGTTGCCAAGATCCCGGTATCCCTTTCGGACTAACCCGCAACCCTGACAGGCAAACATACAACCTGACACTGACTGCAAATTGCAAAAAACGTAATAAAATTTGAATTTCGCGGGCTACCTTAGCGTATCCCCCTTTAGGTGTCAAAAAAGGCTCAGGGGGCCTACCACCACTCTTACAGTAGTACTATTTTAATATTACTTCGTGGGGGAAAGAGATGGAGCTATACGTCCTGTAGAGCTTCATCTCTTTCCTACACTGAAGTAATATTAAAATAGTACTACTGTTTTTTTGTTTTCAGAGCCTCTGAATAGGTATATTTAAGTTTTCTCTCTCTATCTCTCGTCTCATTTCGGTTATCTATGAATTCTATGATCTACCATGAAGATGCTAGCTTTATATGGTTGTATTGGCAGCATAGTTTTTGGGACAGCGACAGCTCACACTTTTAGTTCCTTAAAAAAAAAGTTTAACAGGCAAATATATTCTTCGCGATCTTAACTTTAAAATCACACCTTTCCAAGCCGTACATATCTCTATCTATCTATTACCTTTAAAAGTTAAAGTTATTAGTATCAAGTTAGAATAGAATAACATACTTTATTTTCGTATAATGACATGTTTCTTCAAAACAAGTCAAGTACTTACTTACGCATATTCAATCTGCCTAGCCTTTTCCCAACTATTTTGGCGTCGGCTTCCAGTCTAACCGGATGCAGCTAAATACCAGTTTTTTTTTACATGGAGCGGCTGCCTATCTGACCTCCACAATCCAGTAACTGGGTAATATGATACCCCTTGGTAAGACTGGTTATCAGACTTTCGGGCTTCTGACGACCCGTAACGACTGTCAAAGATCCACGAATGACAGCCGGGACCAAGGGCTTAACGTGCTTTTCAGGACACGGAGGAGTCTCGGTATGTAAAGATAGTCACCCATCCACGGACCAACCCCGGCAAGTGTACTTAACCTGATCGATCGACCCGTGCGGCTTTTATTACTTAGCCTCGAGCTTACACATATTATTTAGCACAAATTCACCTCCACTCATTCCCTAGTTTCAATTCAGTTCACTAAATTGGCATTTGTTAATTAGATCAGAACGGTTTAATAATTGAACGTGAGCGAAATAAGAACTGAGAGAGAGAGGGAGACAAAGGATATTTAGGCCCGTATAATTACCATATGTGAGACAGAGATGGGTAGAGAAGATAAAAATACTGGGTTTTAATGTGAAATGGAAAAAACTTGTGGTCGAAAAGGTTTTTCTTGTTGATGTAATTAGAAAACAATAGGTTTAATCGTTGCAGGTATTTGAGAATAATGGGAATTTTGCGTAGTTAGAAATCGTCAACACATAGTAACCCTGTGTGAGTTTTTATGCCGTCCATGGGCCTCTGAGTTGGTTTCACATGCCAATTCTAATAATTATAATTCTGTAAAGCCATATTTTTTACGGTCACGTATCATATTTTAATCAATGTAAAACCTTTTTTTTTTTTGATTGTTGGAAATCTTCCAATGTCTTCTCTCGCTATGGGCGGAGCGGAAGGGCGTGTCAGACTTTTTCTGACTAAAACCCACCCGTGTTCCTTCAATTGCCTGTTGCCAAGATCCCGGTATCCCTTTCGGACTAACCCGCAACCCTGACAGGCAAACATACAACCTGACACTGACTGCAAATTGCAAAAAACGTAATAAAATTTGAATTTCGCGGGCTACCTTAGCGTATCCCCCTTTAGGTGTCAAAAAAGGCTCAGGGGGCCTACCACCACTCTTACAGTAGTACTATTTTAATATTACTTCGTGGGGGAAAGAGATGGAGCTATACGTCCTGTAGAGCTTCATCTCTTTCCTACACTGAAGTAATATTAAAATAATACTGCTGTAAGCGGTGGTGGTAGGCCCCCTGTATTTGGAACCTCGTTATTGTGTGACCATTCATAATTTTCTTAGAATACCAAAGCATAATACTAAAACAAGCTGAAGTTTAAAACCACAACTCCTTAAGATGCTATACTTACCTACCCATCTAGATAGGCAGCCCCAATCAGTCAATGCCCTACATAAACCACTGTATCTGGCTCAATGCGAGCCCTTGTCCAATAACATTATAATCAGAGACGAACAGATGCGCCTGTCTGCCAGAATCTGGGCGTGTTGCCTATGTACACACGGCTACACATCAAGCTATACATTTCCAGTACAAGATGACCTCGGATTGTACGGAAATCCTATACAATGCGAGATCAGCATAAACTGGAATGTATAGCTTGATGTGTAGCCGTGTGTACCTTCAATGATGCTTGGGACTTGTCCTTGTAAGATTATAATATTTGTGTATCTTTTCATACACGAAATCTCTTAAGAGGTCATTGTACTCATCATTTATGTTCGCATAGCTCGTGAAAATGTAGGGTACAGCTGATTTTTTTTTCGCGGTTTCTGGTAGTTCATTCCATACTAAAGTCATAGATATTATAATACTACGTATACGAGAGGGCCTAGACAAGTGACAATCGCTTGGAAAGCGTTTCGTATTTCTACAACGACTTTCAACAGGATTGACATAAGCTTTTCGATAGCTTATGTCAGTCCTATACATTTTTGCCTTTTCCATCATCGTTATCGCTGATAGAATGTCACTTTGTCTAGAGCCTGAGATCTTGAGGTAATCTTCACGTTTACTTCACTTTTTGAGGTGAGTAGAAAAGTAAGTGTAGGTGCTAAGATCATTTTGTGTTTTTTTTTAATGTTTAACTTAGTATTTATGGCTGTTTTAACCAAAGCCAAAATCCGTGAAATAAAATTGACGTCTGACAGTTTTTGTATGGAAACTCTATCAAAAAATTTATAGGTTATTCGCTGAATTAGATTTATAGGTATAAAAAATAAGCCGAATTCACCTTAATAAACATAAAAGAAACGATGTATCTAGAATTGGTATACCTACCCAAACAATAACCCATAGACAATTTGATTATGATTGATGCAGGAAAATAGAAACAGGCACAAAAAACTTAGTCAGTTTTATGTCAAACTCCATACAGAAATGTCATGTTTAAAAGGTTGTTAAGCTAAACAGCTGATAAACACGGTTTTGTGGTCTTCAATCCTCAGTAACTATTCTTTAATATGCAAAAATATACCAAACACTATCAGACAGATAAAAAAAAAACAAAACACAATCAACGTTCGATCTTAAAATTCGTTTCTTAACCCTAGCTCGCTTGCAAACTAAAATGAACTCAGAATTAGAATACTTGGGTCGCATCCGAATCGACTCATTAAATTACAATAGATATTGTTTCGCGTACCATACAGTACATAGGTTAGATTAGCATAAAATTTATATGAACCTTTGTGAAAATTGATCGAGTTGTTACCTATGTATTTGTGGTTACAGAAGCAAGAAAAGTGACTTCGTTGTAGTACATTACATAACAAACACATACATACATACACACACATACATTATTATTAATTATTTTCACATTACTAGTCATTATTACAAAAAATTGCCAAATGTGTAAAACTTTTTTGTTTGATGTGTATATATTTAGGTACCTAATTACTAACAAATTGGATTTTATGATCTGTAAAATAAGATCCTCGGACCAGACGGGTGTTGTGTCTGGCGGGCAACTGCCCAACGATTGATGTCGGGTTCTTGTATATATGTCCACTGCACGGTAAACTTTAATTGCGCGATGCAGGATTTATGTGACGTCAGAATTATTGTGTGACGTCAGGTCTTTGATGCGTAGTTCGCATGTGGTGATGTAGATACCGCCACTTATCAAACAATTTTATGACACAGTGACTTTTTTCTAGGATGAAACCTAGAAAAAAAAAACATCATCTCATGTCCTTATATAGGGGGCAAGTTATCGTTGTAAGAAACCATCAAAATTGATTCAGTAAGTTTTGCTGAAAAAGTGTTTCAAAATGGCCGACTTTATTAAGCGAAATAATATAAGTAAAGTTTAAAGGCTCCTGTAGACAGGCGCGACGCGACGGTGCGACGCGATTCTGGTAGAACATTTTCCATGAAGTTTTCATTTGGAATTGGTCGACTGTCTGCGGGAGTCTTTAAATGTAACAATAGCTTTTGTTATCCCTTAGATGAGGATATACCTATTTAGCTAGAGTAATGATATTTTTAGTTATTAAAACTTTATGCCCAAGTAAAAAACTACTGAGACATTTTCTACCAGTCAACCGTAATATTCCTCAATTAAACTAAAAACTGTAATTTACCCATCACTTCATTTAAATTAAAATGAAGTTCTTGCAGTGCCCTCAACAATTCCAAAAACATTCCACTTTCATTCATTCACTCACTCAAACTCCGCGTGAACTTCAACAAAATATTCCACCACTTTCGAATAGTTTTAAACCTTCATTTCGTTCAATCGATTGCCGGCTCCCCTAAGAAAGAAGTCACTTTGCAAAACAAAAGGTTGGAGTCCAAAGAAAAAGTCCCAATTACGCTCCTAGAACTCCCCCCCACCCCCCTTTCCCCCCCTGACCGCTCTTCCCATTCCTCCAGCAACCCCTTGTTCCCCCGTCAGGGGAGGGCCACAATGACAGCGATTAATCGCTTATTGATATTAATGTTACGGTTTATCTTGGTAGGGTAGGATTATGAGAGTTAAATTGTTGTTGTGGATTTTTTTAACGTAAAAAATGTTGGCTTCTGCGTTAGATTGATAATTTTTAAAGGTAGCTCTTCAGAGTTTAGAGCAACAGACAATTTTCTGTAAAAATAAAGTACACAACAAAATTTTAACAGCATCAATTTTTTTTTCTTGACATATCATTATTGTCATTTCTTTTAATTTAACTTATCTGACTGGATGCTACCCCTTATTTATAAACGTTGCTTAGCTAAGTAAGCGTCTGCTTAACCATTTTTTTTTTAATGTTTTATCATCTTTTAATTTTAAGCAGCGGTAAGGTGGATCATGTTTTGCTACTTGCATAGTTTCAAGCAGGAAATAAATAAGGTCTTTGAACCCTAAGTCTTAAAAAATTCTGTTTATAATAAACCTTATGCTACCTATTAATATGTTTATCGTCACAAAATCAGTTTTAACTTCTAGTGCCTCATAAATAATCATAAAATATACAGCCTGGATTATATAAAATCACTTTAAAGTACATTAAGTACCAGTGTAATTATAATATTTAAGTACTGCCTCGTAATCGTAATTGATGTTTATGAGTATTGCGACGTAAAATTTAATATTTTCCGTTGAGAGTTGTCGAATAAAATGTCCAAAAATACATAATTACGGTGATACTTAATAATTATAAAAAATACTATGTGACTCTTTTAGTACGTTACCACGATGAGATTTCCTTGACGTATAAGACACCTGTGAAAATTAAAAAAAAAAAAAAAACTTGATTGCAAAATCTGAGATGTCTTGTAACATACTTATAATTTAGCTTGTGCATAATGTATTTGTCGGTCTATATATCTGGAGTAGCTCATGGCTAAGTAATAAGTCTTACCAAGGGGTATCGTATTACCCAGTTACTGGGTTGTGGAGGTCAGATAGGCAGTCGCTCCATGTTAAATACGGGTATTCAGCTGCATCCGGTTGGACTGGAAGCCGACCCTAACATAGTTGGGAAAAGGCTAGGCAGATGATGGTAGATGATGATTTGTCGGTCTATCTCTATTATCATTATATATTACAAAGACATGCTTTATGCTACCCACATTTAATCATCATCTTCCTGTCCTTGTCCCATGTTACTTGTGGTCGGCGCAACACGTTGTCTTCTTCCACTGTCCCCTGTCACCCTACCCGCCATCATTCACTCCCTTCTCTTTCATATCATTCCTCACTAAATCTTTTCTTTGCCATCAATGATATTATATTAACAGATATGTTATACACTCACAAAACAACCGAAAAAAGTGTTCCGCGCAGCAGCGGCACACATACCCACGTTTCATTCATTTTACATTTCACTACAAGTAAAAACGTTACAATTGGAATGTTTTTGAGTCTTCACGATTGCGCGCTTATAACATATCTGTTAATATAATATCATTGTTTGCCATTTAGATATTAATTCTAATAAAACTCATTAATATTTAAATCGCTCCTTCCCCGCCGACATTGGGGCCCCGCCTTTTCCCCAAAGAGTTTTATTGCACTGTCCGAGGAAGTAATTTCGTAGGTCAGGACTTTTTACTTTTTAAGAAAGTTCATTTTCTTTAGCTAGACATTTTTCTAGCAATATAGCACTGAACTAACCTGGTGTTGCTTTGAGAACTTGTGAATTGCTTTATTTCCAAAGTAGTTTTGGAGTTTTAAGGCAATTTGTAAGTTTAAGTGAGTTTTGGAGATAAATGATGAATTTTATTGTTATTTTCCTTGTTAGAATTATTTGGTGGCAGTTAAATTTAAAACAGTCGTGTAATTAGCTGGTAATAGCAACAACTAGTAACTGCTGCCTGCGACTTCGTCTGCGATCCAAGATGAAAAGTAGCCTATGTCCTTCAGCCATGTGCCAAATTTCATCCAAAATCATTCAGCCATTTTAGCGTGAAAGCGTATCAAACAAACTTACTTGCGCATTTATAATATTAAAGTAAGGATCGGTACTCCAGAACGAATTTTGTCCATGACGGCTAATCTCAGCAGAGACTAGACTGCTTTCTGAGGCACGGAGGAGTCTCGGAGTGTAAAGATGGTCACCCATCCACGAACCAACCCCGACAATCGTAGTTTATTTAACCTGATCGATCGACCCGTGCGGCTGTTATTATTTAGCCACGAGCTTCTCTATTAGAACAGATAGTGTAATTCGATAGTGTAATTAATGTATAATTACATTAATTACACTATCGAATTTCTGACTTTTCTTATTCATTTTTTCTATCTTTTTTCTTGTCTGTGACACAAGTTGGTTCAAGTCAATAATGCAACTGATGTTGTTCCAACTTGCACCATGCTTCAACGATTACGCCTGTTGAGCTCCAGCGACTATCCTATAGCCATTCGATATACGGAGTTATTTTAAATTGGCTAGCTAAACTCCAGTGTCGCAATGGGTATCGATATCTACAACTTCCCAGCTAAAACTGCTGAACAGATTTGGATGACATTTGGCTTATAGGTAGACTATGGTTTAGGTCATAGGATTTCTTTTTATCCCGATATTTCCATGGAATCGAGACTTATGCGGGTGAAACCGCGGGGCGCAGCTATAGTATAACATAACCTTTCATCTTTGTTACTCATTTAGCTTCAACAAAACTGTAAAGAATATGCTTTATACATATCCTGTCAGTTTGAAGGTTTATCACCAAATTATACACCGACCAACTTAACTCAACACACGGCGAAAAACGGAACTACATTCAAATGTACTGAATTTGACACTTCGGTGACACGTTGACGTTGACAGTGGCGCCACTACTAAGTGTAAAGTTTCAACACACGGCGAAAAACGGAACTACATTCAAATGTACTGAATTTGACACTTCGGTGACATTTTGACGTTGACAGTTGCGCCACTACCAAGTGTAAAGTTATGTTGGTTGAGAACATTATGTCTGCTCTGACCCAGTTCAATCGGCGTGAAGGTTCATGGACGCAGCTTTTGTTTTTAGTTAGGTTTGTAATGTAGTGTGAGCTACATATTTAGAGCTATGAATTATATATTTTTTGATTAACATTTATGGTCTCATAAATATAGCATACACACTGCATACAGTTTTATATTTTAACGATAATTTATTTAACTATTACAAAAAAACTTTCCCTCAATTTCATGCATTTTTCTCATTGTTCTATTAAATTACCATTGTTATACTTAACTAATTTTGTTTAACTTTACATTAGTATTAGAGTAGCTCGTGGCTAAGTAATAACAGCCGCACGGGTCGATCCATTAGGATAAGCTACGCTTGCCGGAGTTGGTCCATGGATGGGTGACCATCTTTACATACCGAGACTCCTCCGTGCCACGGAAAGCTTGTTAAGCCGTTGGTTCCGGCTGTCATTCGTGGATATTTGACAGTCGTTACGGATTGTCAGAAGCCCGAAAGCCTGACAACCAGTCTTATCAAGGGGTATCATATTACCCAGTTACTGGGTGGTGGAGGTCAGACAGGCAGTTGCTCCATGTAAAATACTGGTATTCAGCTGCATCCGGTTAGACTGGAAGCCGACCCCAACATATTGGGAAAAGGCTAGGCTGATTGATTGATTTAAACTTTTCATAGCGTGCATGTCAAACATTGACATTTAAAAAAAAAAAACAAATCTCTCTCGCATAGTTTTCACTGTAGCTACATCCTTATGAATGCACTCCACCTATATAAAGTTTGTATGTATGTATGTGTCACTCTTTGTCCTTTTTTCGTCCGTCCGTTTATTTGTTTGTTTCGTTAATGAATTATTGAAATTATTTCGAGAACATTGACATACTTTTTTATGCACAGTATACGAGGGTATTCTGTGATTTATTTTTAAATGAAACTGAATATTGAGTTGTGCTTGTGATATTTTTAACAATGTTTGATAGTGAATATCGGTTACTTTAATGGATGTGATAAAATTGGATGAATTTTGTATTTGCTCGTAAACTTTAACTTCTGAAAATGGTTGTGCTAAGTAAAAGAAACCCTAGTACCTATTTCAAACAATCTGTCTAGCCTTTTCCAAACTATGTTGGGGTCAGCTTACAGTTTAACCGGATGCAGCTTAATACCAATAAATTAGCGACTACCTACCTAAGCTCCACAACCCAGTTACCAGGTAACACTTTAGGGGTATGAGGAACAGGGTGTAAAGCTCACTCATCCCCCATAGAAAAGGGAGGATCCTCCGACCAGACGGGTGTTGTGTCTGGCGGGCAACTGCCCAATGATTGATATTGGGTTTTTGTATATATGTTCACTGCACGGTAAACTCTAATTGCGCGATGCAGGATTTATGTGACGTCAGGTCTTCGATGCGTAGTTCGCATGTGGCGATGTAGATACCGCCACATCACTCCCCTCCGGAGACAGGAGGTCGATAGTGGGCTGAGTCTTGTATCTTGCGATGCTTGCCAGTGCCAGTTGTGGTTCCAGTGAGTCGGAACCGGGTGCCGCATTGTTCGCGGTGGGTCGGAACTGTTTGCGGTGATTGAGTTGATTGCGGTGATTCCCCAGTGGCTCAGGGTGATGAGGTTGAGGTGATTGATGTGATTCCCCAGTGGGTCGGGGTGATGAGGCTGAGGGTGATGACCAGGAATGCGCGATCGCTGCATGCTGGTGGTCAAGATACCCGTTGACGCCTCGGGTGTTGGCTTGGCTGTGTGACTCGCCTCACTGAAAGCTTGCGGGAGTGATGATGATGACGTCACGCTGGAGTAGTTGCACGAAGGCTGCGTTGACGTTCATATTTGGGGTCACCAATTTAGGGGTATGAGGAACAGGGTGTAAAGCTCACTCATCCCCCATAGAAAAGGGAGGATCCTCCGACCAGACGGGTGTTGTGTCTGGCGGGCAACTGCCCAATGATTGATATTGGGTTTTTGTATATATGTTCACTGCACGGTAAACTCTAATTGCGCGATGCAGGATTTATGTGACGTCAGGTCTTCGATGCGTAGTTCGCATGTGGCGATGTAGATACCGCCACAACACTATCGTTTGCTAAGTATGGACCCCCTTGGAGAGACTGGCTGTCAAACTTTCGTCTAATTCGAATATTGAAATGTTTGATGTTATTATCTGGCGCGACTTTGAGGACATGATGATATCACTGTTATTTACTACCAAATCTTTTCAACAGCTCTTACGAATTCTAATCTTATACAGCATGTAACAAAAAGAAAGTTATTACTACATATTTAAAATTCACTTTAAATATCTTGTAATAACTTTCCTAATTTCACAAAAAAAATAACCTTTTATTAATGATATTGCGCTACCTAGGCGCCCCTTTGGATCGGATAGGGTTTTTAGTACCTGAATTAGCCCAATTTCATTATAAGTTAGCGCATTTTCTATAAAGATCTGGAATAACGACTTGTACACACCCGCTAGACGACTGCCGCCCGCGCACCATGTGCCCCATGTGCCACACGCTCCATGCCCGGTAAAATTCCCCATTGAAAAAAAAGGCGCCAATTTTTTTTTCTTTTTTCAGAAAAAAAAAGCCACTTAATGATCAATATGATTCTTAACACCACCCTCACGGATGGGACAGGTTTTTTTACACGCTGTATATAGATAAATACGACACACAATTCTATAGGTATACTCAATTTACCAGCATAATACCTAACTATGTACATAAGTAACACATAAGCTGATAAAATGCTAATACCGGCTGTTATCACCCGTGATAACACTGATAACTTATCATAGTCAAGTGCAATTCTGTTACAAACCGAAAATTAGTTTGAATATTGACGTTTGCGCCGCCATTTTGATTTTCTGAAATGCAATATCGACGTACTAGCGATGGATAGCGGGTTCTCTTTTGATTTTTTCTATAGCTTTTATGTGACTTAACAAGTTATCACCATAATGAATAGATTGGCTATAACCGTTTCTGATTCACCAACCATTTTCGCTTTTCTTGTAAAATCTTGATTGATTCTCTCAGTCTGAATAAAATAGGGGGTTATGTCAGACTTTTACTGAGAAGAGCTCGTGGCTAAGCAATAACAGCCGCATGGGTCAATCCATCAGGTTAACCTACGCTTGCCGGGGTTAGTCCGTGGATGTGTGATCTTTACATACCGAGACTCCTCCGTGCCTTGGAAAGCACGTTAAGCCGTTGGTCCCGGCTGTCATTCGTGGATCTTTGACAGTAGTTACGAGTTGTTAGGAGTCCGAAAATCTGACAACCAGTCTTACCAAGAGGTATTATTTTACCCAGTAACTGGATTGTGGAGGTCAGATAGGCAGTCGCTCCATGTAAAATACTGATATTCAGCTGCATCCGATTGGACTGGAAGCCGACCCGAACATAGTTGAGAAAAGGCTAGGCAGATTCATTGATGTTAGAATTTTTCTGACTAAAACCCCCTGGAGTTGTTCCTGCTACCGTGAGTCAGAAGTAAAAGCACTTGCACCTCGTACTCATTCGATGATTCACCATTTTTGGGTAGACAGATTGGATATAATATGTAGATTATGTTCTTCTTTTCGTGGGGCTAGTGACTAGCCTGGTGTCAGAGTTTTAAAGCCGCCCAAGGGCCTGACTTAGCTTCACATGTCGTCGAGAAATATCTCTCAGGCATGCCGGTTTCCTCACTATGTTTTCCTTCACTGTTTTTTAAGCAAGTGATAATTATGCAATACGCACGTGAATCCGAAAAGTCAGAGGTGCGTGGCTTGGGTTCAAACTCGAGACCTATGACTTGGCAGTCCGACGGTCACTCCACTAGGCTGTTACTGCTTGATTGCTATCATTGCTAGATATATTGTTGTTACCAGACAGGGTGGTGCTGTGGCTCCTTTTCCCGTTGTTCATTAGTCATCTTTGATGACGTTATCAGGACTGATGCACTCGAATGATGGAATACCATAATTATGAAAAGGCCCATTCTATCTATGACAATCCAAAAATACCTATAAGTAACACGTGTTTTAAATAAATTGTCAAGAAAACATGAGCTGAGGACAAGTGACAATCGCTTTCAAAGCGTTTCGTTTTACTACAACGACTGTCAACAGGATTGACATTCGCTTTTCGGCAGCATAATGACAATGTCAATCCAATACATTTTTTACTTACCTATACATCATCGTTCTCACTGATAGAATGTCAAAGCTTTTCCCAACTATGTATGGTTCGGCTTCCAGTCTAACCGGATGCAGCTGACTACCAGTATTTTACATGGAGCGACTGCCTATCTGACTTCCACAACCCAGTTACTGGGTAATACGATACCCCTCAGACTGTCGGACTTCTGTCGACCCGTAACGATTGTCAAAGATCAACGAATGACAGCCGGGACCAACGGCTTAACGTGCTTTCCGAGTCACGGACGGGTCTTAGTATTCAAAGCCAGTCACCCATCCACCTATAAGTTGCTCAAAACTGAACTGATCCTTTTAAAGAAAAATCATGATCTTTATTATTTTCAGCATTTCTTTCAAAATCGAAACTAAATATTTCGCTCTTGAAATACCTATAACTCTTGAGAGATCATTCATAAATTACATGCACTTGTTACCACCTGATAACAGCTAAAGTACTTCTGATGTCTAATTCGCTAGAAATTCCTGTTAATTTGTATGCAGTGATAAGATATTATTATCAGGAACGTCTTATATTGCGTAAGCCGTTGTTTATAGATACCAGGTCCTAGGTATGTATGTGTAAACTCAGGGATAGGCAAAAACTACATAACGCGCTACATAACGGTTCTACAACTTTGGCTTACTACCTCGGGGGTGAGCTGAGGGGAGGCTGAGGTATGATGTGATAAGGCGCCGGTGCGGTTTAAAATTTGGCGCCGCTATGAGGCACACTGTTTCCAAAGCATTTAACTTTTTTTTGTGTTTCATGAACTGTTGGAAAATTCAATCAGTAAAACACTGCTATTCAGCTGTACCAACATAGTTGGGACAAGGCTTGGAAGAATGATGATGAACTGTTGCCGAATTAATGTTAGTCTTTCTTTCTGTTCAGCCGTCATCTGAGTATTCTCTACCTGTCTAGCCATATCATGTCAACTACTGCTGTCGCTGAAAACCAGCGCTGGGGCTCTGTCTTGCATAGAGTCACAGCATTATGCTGAGCCATGGCCGTTTTGCGCTGATGTGACGCATATTTTCCCCCACCTTGTTCTTTTTTGTTTGTGTTTTTCTTTGCGTTGTGTTTACCGCAAATAAACATTTTTCTTTCTTTCTACATCTTTAACAAAATCCATACATCGTTTTATCGGTCTCCTTCTATCCATATAGCCAACATTCATACTGCCTACTATAGTAATGGACCTTTAATTCCCAGTCAATTCAAGAACATCTATAGTGACATAAATGTAGGTTTGTTAGTAACAAGGTCCCCAATGATTCGATGCTTGATAAACCAACTCATATCCGTTTTGGTGATAACCTTCCCTAGACGTATAACTATCTGTTGACTAGACTACTATTATATTGATGTATAGTTTGAACTGATTGCCTCGTTAATCTATCGGTTGACAAAGGCAACAACTGAGCGTTGGGTCCCGGGTGAGATCTGTGGCAGCATCTACATCGCCATATGCGAACGGACCAGATAAAGACCAGGGGTCCTAGACAAGTGACAATCGCTTCGAAAGCGTTTCGTATTTCTACAACGACTTTCAACAGGATTGACGTAAGCTTTTCGATAGCTTATGTCAGTCCTATACATTTTTGCCTTTTCCATCATCGTTATCGCTGACAGAATGTCACTTTGTCTAGGGCCTCAGGTAGGATATGTAAGCGATACTGAAATTATCACCACTCATCGCTTTCTTACTGGAACACAGCAATATAGCTTACCTACAAAAAGAGGTACTGTGGTAGTCAGACAATACTGTGTTTCTTGTTCATCTTTTTTAGTAATTTTTTGGATGAGTCCTTTTATACGGCGCTGCACTCTTTATTCCCAAAGGAGTGCCCTACTCTTACTAAGACTCTCCTCTCTGACTCTAACTCCCTCCCTCTGACTTCCACCCTCTCGACTCCTCTCTAACTCCTTCTTACGAAGATACGTCGAAGAAAAGACTTCGAAAAGTCACGGATTAGGCTTACTAAATCCTATTCATCATTATCCGCACCCAATTATTCATGTTTATGGCTCTTATCAAACAATTTATGTAAAGATCAAAATGGTTATATTATCCAAGATATAACTTTATGTGTAGATACATAGTGAAGATCTCAGATCTGTCTACTTATATTTGACCTTCAGACACTGCTTGTTAGCAAGTAATGTCACCGTAATGGTACCTATGTTAGTGACTGATTATCTACATTTTTGCTGGCAGGGATGCGGACGAATTTTTTGATGCACTTTAATGATTATTTTCTCCCCCTTTTTACATACTTGTACATATTATTAGTATTGTAGTGTTAGATGTATAGGTAATAATGTATATTATCTACATTAAATGTGAGATTATACTACCAAAGTTGCTTCGTGGGGTTAGATAATCAATTATGTAATGACTGGTTTGTGAGCTGTCAAGTTTAGCTGAGAGAGCAGTGGTGGCCCAGTGGTAACGGCCCCGATTTACAAGTCGGTCGTGGGTGCGAACCCAGACAGGCGTTTTTCCTTGTGTAAATAATTTTTACTATTTATTTTTATTTATTTTTCTAATAGTAAAAACGAATATCGTGTTTTGCGAATTTGATTCTTATTATAACTAGAAATTGTCCAACTGACAGGTTTCAGGAAAGCAGTCTCTCGACGTGGACTGCTATAGTGCGTTTCATCAAAAAGTTCCTATGCCGTAATGTATGGTGTCCTGTAATGGGACAAACAAGAATACGATACGCTGCTACGTAATTGGTCCCTTAGCTAACATTACGGCATAGGAACTATGAGATGAAACGCACTCTAGGTATGGTTTCAATAAGGTTGTTCGTCGTGACGTTGAGCTCCTTAAGTTCTGAGTTGAGCTACACGATGACTGACAAATACGTGCACTGACTGGACAGGTCCATTCAAATCTGTGTGGTTCTTTCCTCAAAAGACCATTTCAGACACTAATCTACATGGCCTTCACATAATCTGACCAAGATTATGTGTGGACTTTAAAAGAGACTGTGACCTCTGAGTTTGTTTCGGCTTTTCTTCTCAGAATAGTCAGATAGGAAACGCCGACCTCATCTTGTTTAAAAAATGTGATTGACGTGTAAAAGTGTTTGTACAAACCTACTTACAGAAATAAAATCATTTATCAATCAAGCCCATTTTTTGGAAACACCCCATTTGACACAAAAAACATTAAAATAAGTTTTAATTTACATATTGGATGTGAGGTATCCGGGTACAGTCCTCAAAGTAAAATAAGATGTTACCTCAATCCACAATAAGATTTAATAGACTACTTCTAACTGAGGACAACACAGTTCATTTGCCATACCAACTCCATAAAAACAGTATAACAATACAATCATGGTATTTAATGACAGTAGTTTGGCTAGCTCTGTCGGGTTCCCATGACAAAGTGGCTCATGTGAAAATAATCAGACCGCGGCATGTCTTTGTACTGAAAAAACATGTTTTTGACTATGTTGGTACTGCTACATATTTGTGAGATTCTGATGATTAAAAAATTGTGAAAAACAAAAGCTCATCAACGTTTTCGAACGCTACTTTTTGTGAATAAAAAGTTGTGTCTGTGTTTTGGCAGAGTGAGAATTTAAAAAGCTGAGCTGTCAAGTTGTGCTGATTAAAAAAGATGATTAGTACGGGCAGGCAAAGGTCTTAAAACTATACCTACTGATCTGTCAATTTTATTTTTGGCTGTATGGTTTGATTGTCATTCTCGGATCTTTGACAGTCGTCACGGTAGAAAATCTGATAACCAGTCTTATCAAGGGGTATCGTATTGCATATTTACTGATGAGGAGGTCAGATAGGCAGTCCCTTTATTTAAAATACTGGTATTCAGCTGCATCCGGTTAGACTGGAAGCCGAACCCAACATAGTTGGGAAAAGGCTAGGCAGATTGATTTTAGATTGGTTTGATTGATAAATTGGTATATTTCAATAATGACAAAACTTTTTAAAATGTTTTGAAGAAGAAGAGAACGATTGAATGGATTAAACATTTCATATTTCTCATGTTGTGTAAATGGCAACGGCTAGCAATACTTTCTCTTTAATTTTGTCTATGACCTACACACTAGATCCTGGCCACTTTTCCCAACAGACCATAGACATAAAGAGAGATTCCTTGACGATATTCTAGAACCTGTTGAAAAAATTGTATTTGGTCGTTAAATAAAGGAGAAAATATCAAAGAAGTTTAATACCATAGCTACAGTTATTTTAATTAATAAACTTTCTTAAGACAGTTCCAATGAAATTGTGTTTTTGAAGTTCCGATGAGAACCGTATTAAAGTTTTTGAGTTTATTCAAGTATTTCATCTAAAAAACTACTTGTTTGGATATTGTGAGCTTCAGACACGTGCACTGTTCATTTGTTTTTAAGTACTTATATTTGATGTTATAATTGATGAATTCAATATTTTAATTTAAACATATTGAATTCATCACTATTTTTAAATTAAATTGGTACTTACCTAATTATATTTTTTTTTTCGAATATGAAAAATATTTTATTGCAATCTCAAAAATTTTAAACAAACAGTTTGGATAATGAAATGATGAAAAATAATTTATCAAAAATATAAGTAAAACAACAAAAATAATACAACAAAAAAAACAAGCAAATAAACATAACAGCTGCATTTAGATAACTAACAGAAGTTACGTCATTCTGCAGTATTTACTTAATTACCGCATAGCTAAACTAACAACATAGGAAAACATACTAAATCATCTTATCTCTAACAGGAAAGCCTAATTAAATTACTAATTAAATTCAGTTCGACACGAAAACATCAACATCCATTTAGTTCGACAAAAACAAAAACGGACAAATATACAGACAAAACAATTCACTATAGAAGCAATTAATATAATAAAACCTTCATTTAGGCCAAACAAACTACAGAGTCAGCGTTGAGGTCACACGCACAAAAATATTTCCATCCCGTTCTTTTATACGGAAAACTCCGCTATCTATCTCTTTCGCTCGTTCGAAATACCGTAAGCAAGTAGTGCGGTGGGCGGGCGTTGGGTTTTTTTTCACGGTTAGATAACGGCCCAAACGGTTCCGTATCTAAGCGCTTTCCCGTAACGATGTTGACTTTTGGCGACGATAAAGAACCTTCTTTTCAAAATGGCGGTAATATGATTGGGTGTGTGTTGTATGTTAATGTGAAATCGGTCAATATTTGTGGCATCCTTCGAGGAAATATGAAATGGCAGTGTTATAATATTTTATTGAATGTATTTTATGTTTATAAGACTGTATTTTTATATTCAGAGATGTTATTTTTTCAATGCGCACAGAGCAAAGGCCAGTATTGTATTTTATAATGAAAATATGGTCAGAACACAAATTATACCTATTATCCAACAATAAGTGGGTATAATAGGTGCATTCAGGGTCTTTACATACCCTAATCTATTATTTCCATAGACAATAACACCCAATGGATCATCATAACATGACGTCAAAGACCATCTATTGAAAAACCAAGAAATATTGACAACACGAATACAATTGTTATGGCTTCCTTGATGGCCGCCATTTTTTCCGATTAATAGGAATTAATCATCGCTGCTACTCTGTGGTTGGCTGTTAGAATCAACACATTACCTAATTGGCCAGTTTTTAGTCAGTTTACCTAGTATTAATAGGCAAAAGTTTCCGCCTCAGTTTGCCCTATTTGGAATGCTCAGTTATTTGTGCGAACAATTAATTTAATTTGAATTATTGTGAACGAGGATGAATGTTCTTTGACTCTTGCTTGAAAAAAGAATCTGCAAGCATAGACAGCTGTCACATTTAGGCACGAAGTTATTTTAAAATGGCGGAATAGAACACTTTGTTTCCTAAAACGAATTTTCTAAATGAACTGAGAATCGAAGAGCACAAAGTAATATATTATCTACTTTAAATTCAGCACAAGTTGTTGAAGCCAATTGCAGGAAATAGGTTTTATAATGCAAGTAGGATGTTCTAACTGATGCAGAAGTGAGTAACGTTTGTAAAACACTACATTTGAGAGTTAATAATAATGATTAGTCCAATGTCTATAAGTAGTAAAAAGGTCTTCTTAATAAGTTCAGAAATCTTATTTAACTGTATAAAGGTAGTGAAAAGAACCAATTAAATATTTTAACTTAAACTAACAATGAGGCCCTTTTCTCCCAAATATCCTGAATATGCAAGCAAGTAAGTTCTTCGCTTTTTATTGAATTAACTTACTGTGTTCCTAAAGCTTGCCCCAATAACAAATCCTTAGGTAGTTATCTACCAAATTCATAAGAAAGAAATAGCCAATTCACCAAACTCAAACCATTTATTTCAATACACTGATTTCAATACATTGACCGACTCTTTTGACAGTTCAAAAGTGCTTGTAACTTTTGTATTGTCAAGGGGTCGGTCAGTCAGAAAGATGAAGCTAGTTGCCCATTCTACAGCGTAGTAGGTAGGGAAGAACGCGTAAGAAACTCCATGCTTGACAAACTGACCTACAGAAAACTAAACGGTCTTGTGGTCGCAAGCGCTAATACTGAGCATGAGGTCCTGGGGTTTGATTTGTATTTATCCATCTGGAATTTCTCAGTAGCAACTTGCATGCAATAGACTTTCACCATTACATGGGACTTAAACATAACTGGCAAAATGTGGGTATACTCGTACTACCCACCTACACCTCTGCTTAACCCTACGGGGATACGAGGCGTGATGTTATGTTATATTATGGCAATGAAACTTAAACAAAAACAACAAATCCTACCTACCAACCGTAAATAAACTACAAAACACTACCCAGAAACCTAGAAACTCAACTCCCCAGATGAACAAACTTTTTCAATCTAAAACCGAATATTTTTAGTTTTCAACTGCGTACTCACAGGTACATACAAGAGAAGTGTAAAATAATCTAAGTACCAAGGTCCCGCCCTTGGTTGTCGACACCAATACCCTATATGTATGTAATTACATATTTATTTAGTTCCACAGCGATCTGCGAGCTAAATTTAGATAGCTAAACTAGTGGTGGAGGTTCGTTTTTAGTGGAAAATAGTCAAACACATTTTTTGCAATGGAAAAATTGGTAGTTTTCAGAGTCAGTGTCAACATTGTATATTATAATATTTTGTTGACGCTTGCAAGAGACCTCATTTTATAAGTTTTATGAATTAGAAAGTAGAATAAGGATTCTAAAGGTAGTTTTGAACAATTTGAGCATTTGATAAACACCTTTTGATAAACAGCTAAGTTTTTATAAGCAAAAGAACGTGCTAAATCTTTCACAGAAAGTTTTCTATTTCCCAGATAATCAAAGCCTCGAAACTGACTTTGTGGCCAAAAATCTTCTCTTCTTTTCGTGTGTTTAGGGAGTAAAAAAAAACCTGATGTCAGAGTGTTAAAGTCTTAAGGCCGCCCATGAGCCTCTGACTTGGCTTCACATGCCGTCGAGGAATATCTGTCAGGCATGCCGGTTGCCTCCCGATGTTTTCCTTCATCGGCCAAAAATATGGTACCTTTATGGTAAATCTCAGGGGAAAAGTCAAAATGCTTATAATTATCTAAGATGAAATCCGTTCTACGTTCACGGAAAATACTATAACTATAGGTATGTGATTTTCTTTACAAGTTCAGTGGCAGTATTTAATTATCATGTAAGTGAACATTGTATTAATAATCACAACTTTTTACACAACACTGGATTATGTCCGTTATGTAATCTTAACTGACATAATCAACAACACAGTAACATCACGCAAAGTTAAATCACTACTTTTAAGTATCACTATAAAATGTCATTTACAACAAACATAGTAATTGATACACAGTAGAATCCTATGTCATTCATTAGCTGTGAACCTAACTAATAGATTATTGATGGGCAGTCATGGTGCTCAATGAAAGGTAGGTAGGTATGTGTGTAATTACATTGTTGCAATAATCAATCCTTGTTGCAAGTGTAACACGTGATAATTTTATGGTTTTGAATGATGAATGATTATAGCTGTCATTTGTAGATTTTTGACAGTCGTTACGGATAGTCAGAAGTCTGATAACCAATCTTACCAAGGGGTATCGTGTTACCCAGTAACTGGGTTGGGGAGGGTTGTATCGTCTAATAGGCAGTCGCTTCATGTAAAATACTGGTATTCAGCTGCATCCAGTTGGAATGGAAACCGACCCCAAAATAGATGGGAAAAGGCTAGGTAGATGATGAAATTATACTCATCCATGTGAGATGGATTAGTATTGACATAAGCTATCGAAAAGCTTATGTCAATCCTGTTAAAAGTCGTTGTAGAAATACGAAAGGTTTTCGAAGCGATTGTCACTTGTCTAGGCCATCTGAGAAGAATTAATGGCGAAACTAACTCACGGATCAAAGTCTCTTTTAAACAATATAACATCACGCCTGTACTCTCTGAAGGTTTAATCAGAGGTGTACCAATAGTACACCTACATTGCGCCAGTTATGTTTAAGTCCCATGTAATAGGGAGCGAGCGTATTGCCATCAATCGGACATAAATTCAGACTCTTAAAGTCCAGACATAATCTTGGTCAGGCCCATGTAAACTATTTTCTGAAATGGTCTTTTGAGGAAAGAACCACACAGATTTAATATTCTATCCAGCTTAGCAATCTAGGTTATATTTTAAACATAAAACAGATAACTTTTATCACTATTTGAAGTTAAAAGCGGCATTTAGTGAGTATAATCCAAATGAAACACGTTATCAGTTGGTTGGAGACGCGTTAATCCCCTTATCAGTCGTGATAACAGGGTCCTACATAGCGAAATGGGATGTTTTTGACTCAACCTCGCTGATACGTACCTATGTTTCATGTAGCTAGGGATTATATTGTTAGGAAATAAATCATTTGACTGGCTATTGTCCTCGGCTGCACTTGTGAGTTTAATTCTCAATTTTCTGCAATGAAAAGAAATCAATATCCTTCTTCAAATATCAAGCCACCTCTATGCGTAATTTCATTAAAATCGGTCCAGTAATTGAGACGTCAAAACGAACTAAACCAACATACGTGATTTTTCTTCGGTAATATATCTCACTACACCTACCTACCAACATAATTCTAATCCAACTTCTATATAATATATTTGACCTCCACAATCCAGTAACTGGGTAATACGATATCCCTTGGCAAGACTCGTTGTCAGACTTTCGGGCTTCTGACGACCCGTAACGATTGTCAAAGATCTACAAATGACAGCTGGAACCAACTGCTTAACGTGCTTTCCGAGGCACGGAGGAGTATCGGTATGTAAAGATGGTCACCATCCACGTAACAACCCCGGCAAGCGTAGCTTAACCTGATGGATGGACACGTGCGGCTGTTATCACTTAGCCACGAGCTCCTCCTCCAAGTTAGTTTAATACAAACAAGAGAATACTTAATTGCCTCTAACCATCTTCCAACTTAGTATTGTTTTAATTCACTTCCCAAGTATGACACAAACATTTCAATTACAAGTCCTTAAGAAAACTGTTCAGGAGAATATTGCAAAATGTAGAAATCTTGCATTCTAGGCTTGTCCAAGGTGAGGGCAAGGCGATCCTCGCAGTTTCCGTATTTTGCTTGAATTATTAGATCGACAATAGACATTATATGCCGGGAAAATTTTAGTGTCCATTGTTGAGAGATTACATCTCGTTTATTTCCTTGAGTTTGTTGTACACCTTGCATTTTATATGTACTTAGGGAAGTAGGTAGAGCAGTGGTGGCCCAGCGGTAACGGCCGCGACTTACGAGTTGTAGGTCGTAGGTTCGAACCCTGACAGGCGCTTTACTTTGTGTAAATAATTTCATCACCACTGCTCTCAAAATGGTGAAGGAAAACATCGTGAGGAAACCGTCATGTCTTAGAACCAAATGTTCGAAGACATATGACATCTACCAACCCGCACTGGGCCCGCGTGGTGGATTACGGCCCACTCCCTCTCATAGGAGGCCTGTGTCCCAGCAGTGGGAACATTATAGGCTGATTATGTAGGGAAGTAGGCTTGCTTGAACGAACATTTTGATAGCCTTTGTGTAGGTCTTAAGTTTGGAGTTGCTGATGATTGTCACGTAGACGATTGGGCTTATATCGTTTATAGCCACAGCCCAGGCTATAAACGATATAAGCCCAATCGGACGATTGGAGGTTAAGCTTCGGTTGCCGCGGTCGGTGATCATGGATGGGTGACCATCCATTACGGACAGATATACTCCGTGCCTCGGAAAGCACGTTAAGCCGTTGGTCCCGGCTGTCATTCGTAGATCTTTGACAGGCGTTACGAGATGAAGCCCAAAAGTCTGTCAACCAGTCTTACCAAGGGGTATCGTGTTACCCAGTTACTGGGTTGTGAATGTCAGATAGGCAGTCGCTACACGTAAAATACTGGTCAGCAGCATTCGGTTAGACTGGAAGCCGATCCCAACATAGTTGGGAAGAGGCTAGGCAGATTGATTGATCTATATCTATACATACTAAACTAAAGTCGCATTTTGTGTGTGTCTATGTGTTCGCGTTTTTCTTCTAACTACACAATGGATTTTGATATTCTTTTCATCCCAATCAGATATATTTTTTTTATTTTTTTTTATGTAAATATGTATTATTTTTTACTAGCCGATGCCGGCGGCTTCTCCCGCGTGGATATCGGTTATTATTATACTAAAACCTTCCTCGAGAACCATTGGTGAAAACAGCATGAAAATCGGTACAGTAGTTTTTGAGTTTATCGCGAACAGGACGAGATAGACGCGGCGGAGGACTTTGATTAATAATAATGTAAGGATTTTATATTAAACTTAAATATAATAAAGAAATCTCAACGTTTCCTCAAGTTGTTAAAATAGTGCGATGTAGGGGCGGGTTGCACCAGGGTAGCGGGTTGCCCCAGGGTTGCGGGTTAGTCCAGGGTTGCGGGTTGCCCCAGGGTTGCGGGTTAGTCCAGGGTTGCGGGTTGCCCCAGGGTTGCGGGTTAGTCCAGGGTTACGGGTTAGCCCAAGGCTGCGGGTTAATCCAGGGTTGCGGGTTGCCCTAGGGTTGCGGGTTAGTCCAGGGTTGCGGGTTGCCCCAGGGTTGCGGGTTAGTCCAGGGTTGCGGGTTAGCCCAGGGTTGCGGGTTAGTCCGAAAAGGATACCGAGACCTTGCCAACAGGCAACTGAAGGAACACGGGTGGGTTTTAGTCAGTAGAAGTCTGACACGCCCTTCCGCTCCACCCAGAGCGGGAGAAGGATTTGATGATAACCTACGCTCAAAAAAAAAAAAAAAAAGGAGCGGTTTGCCAGTTACGAAATAAAATGACACTCAATTCCCATCACGCTAGGAGACTTGAAATAGCACAATTTTACATTCTAACCTTAGATCTTGATTCGCTGAAGGTCGGACCAGTAAACAGTTCAATAAATACTGTTCTATGTCGCTAAATGTCATATTAATTTTGTCGTCTCGGAATGGAAACTACTTTTCAGTTATATTTATTATGTAACTGTAAGTTTTATCTATGGGTTCGTTTACTTCATCTTTATGGGTTAGAAAATATCCAGGATATTATATTCTGAGTAAATTCTACCTTGGTTTCGTCTAATCTGTTGCTACGCTTCTTATCTACGAAAAAAGAAGCTGCTACGGCGTAGCAATATCTAATAATTTTGGAAGATGTTGCTACGCCTGTAGTGAGCTTCGCTAGGAATTTAGGAGTTTGATGAGTACAAACACCCGAATGCCTTTTACATTTGGTTTAAAAAGGTCTTTATTTTTATTATCTTATTTATCTTTTGTATAGATTCTTTTCCATTTTGTGAATGTGAGAAAGATGTAGGCTAAGTGGACTGTAGTAGATTTTTGTACATTTTCTATTTTGTTAAGTACTTTCCTGGTACTTGTTGAAAGGCCTACACTGTCCTCCCATACCTAATAAAACTTTAATTCGAAAATATTGTAACAGCCAATTATTTTTAAAAGAGTAACCATGGAGTTTCTTGCCGGCTCTTCTCCAACGACTCTTCTACAACTTCGGAAACGACCAATTGGAACCGTGCACCTAGCTTCTGACGTTTCATAAGTGCCCATGTAGGTTTATGTGAAATAAAATATTTTGATTTGATTTGATTGAAAATCCTTGGGGGATTAAGATTAAGTTATCATTTGACATACGAAAAAAAAAAAACAAAAAAATACACGTCTACTTGGGAACCTCCTTCTTTGTTTTCGTCGGTAAAGAATTAATAAAATTCAATGGCGTGTCATATTTTCTAAGAAAGAAAAGGAAAGAAAGAAAAATACGTTATCTAGTCTTTTTCAAATGACTTATGTCCATTAAAATCTTAGGATCTAAATACATTTGTATCGATTAAAATAAAGTCTTCGACTGAAGATTTAAAGCATATTTTTAATTAATAAGATCCTGTTGTTCATAGAACTAACTTGAGCCGACGGGTTTCAGTTGCCGTCGGCAGCGGTACCAGTACCAACTCTTATCTTTAAGCATTTTGTATAGACCGTATACATTTCTGAAGAAATATATAAAGCTCTCTAGCGTTGTGACTTCAGCAATATGGCAGGTCCTCATTGTAACGATATTTTTGATGGCCTCGGTCCTTCTTGGACCTATTTAAACTGCTACGCTCACATTTTGATTTATATAATTCCACGTTTTAAACTTTCAAAGCTCTTACGCGCTTAGCGCGCTTTTTTATGAGGAGCTCGTGGCTAAGTTATAACAGCCGCACGGGTCGGTGCATCAGGTTGAGCTACGCTTGCTGGGTTGGTCCGTGGATGGGTGACCATCTATGCATAACAAGACTCCTCCTTGTCTCGGAAAGCACGTTAAACCGTTGTCATTCGTGGATCTTTGACAGTCGTTACGGGTCCGTCAGAAGCCCGAAAGTCTGACAACCAGTCTTACCAAGGGGTGTAGTATTACCCAGTTACGGGCTTTTGGAGGTCAGATAGGTAGTCGCTCCATGTAAAATAGTAGTATTCAGCTGCATCCAGTTACACTAGAAGTCGACCCCAACATAGTTGGGAAAAGGCTAGGCAGATTGATTGCTTTATATTTACAAAACATAGGAATTGACGGTTTCTGTAAGGATTGATGTTAACTTTTTGGGACATTGAACTACTTGACTATTCAAATGAATAAAAAAAAACAGAACTAGAGATCCTTATAGTGTTAGTATCAACTTAGCCTATGTTAGTTAACTTAATAACTCAAAAATACAATAATTATACATTAATTGGCTACATGAACATGTACACGCACGTTTCTGCCAGCCCAGAGCCTGATTAATGGTCCATCAACCTTGTCCGCCAGAGCAGCTAAAATACTGTTAGGGCTATGGGCGTCTATGGGCGTTTAGCGTCCTGGAAAGTATTAAGGCCTAAAATGCCCTAGCTCTTTATCTGCCTACCCTTAAACCACTAACAACCAGATGACAATAAGGTTGTTCTATTTACCTTCAGCAAAGGTTTCGTGTTAACTGAAAGTTAACACTTCAGTGATGTCACTAACTGTGTCAAGGTGCTTGTAGTTAATACCGGTAATATATACTAAATTATAAGTACTTTTGATGGTTTTATCAGTCACTAGCTTCTCTGCGTCTACGTTGCGAAAAAATTCATCATCATCTGCCTAGCCTTTTTCGCAACTATGTTGGTGTCGGCTTCTCATGTTTTAACACAAAATATATCCTATGACACTCTGAATACTATAACTTTCCATTAGTGAACGAATTTTCGAATCAGTAGTTCCGAAGATTACCCAGAGCCTACCCCAAGAGAGAGTCTCGTAGATTACCCAACAAATACAAACTTTAAAAAATTGACCACTTTTTATGTAGGTAACATTAGTAAGCACTTATAACTAAGATATTGGTGGCGTATTTGATGTATTTTGATAAGCTATGCAACTATAAATGCAGGGAACGGCTGGTTTTTTTTTCGCGATTTCAGGGTAAGGTTAAGTTAGGTTGATTAATGACCCCATAAGAGGATACCCATGAATTCAATTTCGCCCTGTATAATATATAATATACCTACATGCGAAAGTGAGTATAATATAATGTATAAATGTGATAAAAGTTGCATACAAGTTAGGATTACCAATCATCATAAAAACAGCAAAACGCAGTTATTTTAAATTAGCAACCTCATTCTTGAGCTTAAAATATTTTAGTGAAAAGAGTGAAAAGTTTAGAATGCACTTTCTATTTTAACAATATCTTTGTCAAAGTCGATTGAGAGAAAACGATACGTTGCTTGTTGCAATCGTAAAATCTAATAATATCTTGATCATAATTTTATAACTAATTTATTTTATTAATAGATCTATAGAACCACTGCGTCATGCCGTGAGGTAGCTAGAAAGTTCTAGTATTATAAAGTTAAAAGAAATCAATGAAAGTGATTGCATTGCATCAGTCTTTAAAACCTTGTCTCTAATCTACAGCTCTTTGTCATATTTACACACATACGAGAAGCTCGTGGCTCATGAATAACAGCCGCACGGGTCGATTCATCAGGTTAAGCTACGCTTGCCGAGGTTGGTCCGTCGATGGGTGACCATCTTCACATACCGAGACTCCTCCGTGCCTCGGAAAGCACGTTAAGCCGTTGGTCCCGGCTGTCATTCGTAGATCTTTGACAGTCGTTACGGGTCGTCAGAAGTCCGAAAGTCTGACAACCAGTCTTACCAAGAGGGGTATCGTATTACCCAGTTAGTGGGTTGTGGAGGTCAGATATCACGCTCCATGTAAAATACTGGTATTCAGCTGCATCCGGTTAGACTGGAAGCCGACCCCAAACAGATTTGGGAAAAGGCTAGGCAGATTAATTTGACGCATAGTCCACATCGTACTGTATTTGAATATACATAATTATTTTCTATAACAAATCTTACAAGTTTCCTGATAACCTAACTACTTATTCCTAATCCTAACTAATATTATAAATGTGAAAGTGAGTGTGTTTGTTTGTTACGCTTTCAAGCTAAAACGGCTGAACGGATTTGGATGAAATTTGCCAAAGGGGTAGACTATATGACCGGGAGAAGGATATAGGCTACTTTTCATCTTGATTGCAGACAAAATCATGGGCAACAGCTAGTTATAAATATTTACTGGTACACACGGCTACACATCAAGCTATACATTTCCAGTATAAGCTGATCTCGCACTGTACGGAAATCCTATACAATGCGAGATCAGCATAAACTGGAAACGTATAGCTTGATGTGTAGCCGTGTGTACAAAATCAAAATCAAAATATTTTATTCCACATATACCTACATGGGCACTTATGAAACGTCAGAAGCTAGGTGCACGGTTCCAATTGGTCGTTTCCTATGGAGAAGAACCGGCAAGAAACTCCATGGTTACTCTTTTAAAAATACAAGTACAAAATCTATTTGACACTAAAAGCACTGAAAATTATGAGAAAGCCTAAATTCCATGGATATGGATTTACAAAACTATAAACATTAAAATCAGCAATACAACTCTCTAAGCTTCCTATGTAAGTGCATTGAATAACTATTTCATGAAATCATGACATTTGGCACTTTTATAAACTTAGAGAGTTGTATTGCTGATTCTAAAATGTATAATTCTGTAAATCCATATTTGTTAGGAGCGCTAATAATATTTAGATCAACATAAAACCTGATACTAACCCGCAAATTGCAAAAAATGTAAGAAAATTTGAATTTTGCGGGCTACCCTAGCGCATCAACCATAAGTTCGAAAATTAGTCACCCATAAATAGGTCACCCAAATAAACCTAAGCGATAAAATCAGCTCGTGTTAGCATCAACACTGCTGACCACGACAATTAACAGTCGTTTATCAAAATGACAGATAAAAGCTCGTTAGTCTAACGTGATGCTATTCAGGTCATTTCGGAGTCATACTACAACGTCACTTTGGAAAAAAACTGGTGCAAATTAGGAGGATTGGTCGTTGGTTTAGTTTTTTTTTTAATAGGACCGGTATGATATGTATAGGATTGGCGCTTAGACCTGTCTAAGCGCCAATCCTATACATATGGTTTAATTTGACTTCAATGTTCGAGGTGAGATGAAAATTAAAAAATATTTTAAGAGGCTATAAATATTTACATAACAAAACATTACGCCTGTATTCCCCGAAGGGTTAGGCAGACGTGTACCTATAGTACACCCACATTTCGCCAGTTATGTTTTAAGTCCCATGTAATAGGGGGCGAGCCTATTGCCATCAACCGGGCACAAATCCAGACTCCGGGCTGCTACTGAGAAATTCCGTATAGAAAAACCCACTAACTATTTATTTATTTATTTATTTATTTATTTATATATACTTTATTGTACACCAGAAAATACATTGCGAAAATAAATAAATTTAACACTTTAAAACATACAATGGGCGGCCTTATCGCTTTCTGTGATCTCTTCCAGGCAACCTTAGAATGGACAGTGATTGCGTGGACATAAAAAATGGGGTTGTCATTGGTGCAAAATAATAAGTAGGTACTTAAACTTACCAATAGATACAATATACTATAATAGATATATATATATATATATATATCTATATGCTATATAATAGATACATACATACTGACTTTAAAAGAATATATAAGTAAGCAACGAAAAATAAATGACGAGTACAGATTATTACAGCTATGAGAACAAGATCACAACAACAAGTAATGCTCCTTCACAAGTCTCTTAAATACAGGTAACGATTGAGCGCGTTTTATTTGAACTGGCAATGCATTCCACAAACGAGCGGCCTGGACAGAGAAGGATTTGTCGAAGAAATTTGTGGAATTGGCATTTTAAGCTTCAAGTTATCTGATGACCTTAAAAATTTCGTTATATAATAACTATTTGCCCAACCTGGGAATCGGACCCACAACCTCAAGCTTTCAGTGCTCAGCAATAGCGAGGCGATCAATCCTAACTAATATTATAATAACAGATTTAGATGAAATTTGTCACATAGGTAGACCGTGACCTATATAGGACAAAGGATACTTTTTATCCCGATATTCTTACAGGATCGAGACTTACGCGGGTTAAACCGCGCGGGGCAGCTAGTAATTAATAATCCCCCTAATAAAGGTTATCCGGAGTGTTTGCGGAGAAGCTAGATTGAAATTTGCCCTTGATAATTATGATAATGAAGATCTATCATGTTAGGAGGTCTATAATTATCACCAGCGACCACTGTTCAGGGTCCTCCTAAGAACAATGAACAATTTAAGGGAAGGTTGCCATAATTCATAGTTACTGATGGTCTAATCTATTCTAAATTAGGTAGCATCATCGCTGCCATGTTACTTGTGGTCGGCGCAACACGTTTTCTTCTTCCACTCTCCCCTGTCAACCGTCACGCTATCATTCACTCCCTTCTCTTTCATATCATTCCTCACACAATCCATCCATCTTTTCTTTGGCATTCCTCTCCCGCTCCATCGATCAACATTTATATTCATCACTCTTTTAGTCCTTCCTCATCATAGAATAGATAAATCCTTCTGTATCATTGGTTTATAGCACTGCTTTCAACTGACTAAATTCACCAATCCTTTTAGATAGATTTTGTAAAATTATCAACGAACGACCAAAAAAATAGTCATTTGTTTAGAATCACCACTTTTTTAACGGCAGAATTACACAAGACAGTCCCCCAAAACATCCGCTCTTCACCAATTCTTATGCTTTAGCTGGGAAGAAGAAATGGCGTAACCAATTCCCCAGCAGCTCAGCTGTCTCCTAAGTTAGAATAAATTATTGATTATCGTTACTTACTGTTACGCAACCAATTTTAGTGCATTTTCTATAACCTAAACCAATGACATGCTCAAAATTCTTCAACAAATTCTCCACGATTTGATTCATACACAAATACTAATTACTCACACAATCAATTGGTCTCGGTTGACTGTTCAACACAAACTTAATGACGTGTTAACTACCAATAACTCTGCTGAACCCACTAATTTTGAGGAATTGTTTATTCTGAGGCCCATAGAGTGAGTATACAGCCTTATTAGCATAAAACTGAGGGCCATAAATGTCAGAATATGTTTGAATGTAATTTTGTTACATTCTTGGGTTAGTTCTAAAGGTATTTGAAAGACTGTGAACACTGTATTAGTGCTATTAGAAATCAACTCCGCAAGCTTAGTAATGAGATGTTTGTATAACTCACTTAGCGTTAATTTCATTGGCTATTTAGATATCATTGATTTTTAGCATCATCATCTCAGATAGAAGGCATCGTATGCGTAGCATGACCGCCATAGAAACGGGTTTTGTCGACGGAAGAATAGACAAAATGACAGATAAATAATCACAATCTGTCATTTTGTCTATTCTTCCGTCGACAAAACCCGTCTATATGATAAAATAAACATAGAGCTGTATATGTCCATGTCCCAGGAGAATTTTGCAGAGACACTATTTTAATTTTGATTTTTTTATCAACTAGCTGTGCCCGATTTCACTCGCATAAGTCTCGATCCCGTGAGAATATCGGGATAAAAAGTATCCTATGTCCTTACTCACGTCATTGTCTACCCATGTGCCAAATTTCATCCAAATCCCTTCAGGCGCTTTAGCGTGAAGGCGTAACGAACAAACACACTTGTCACTTCTTCTTTGGATTTACATAGCATAACATCCACCTGTATTCCTCGAAGGGTTAGGCAGAGATGTACACCCACATTTCGCCAGTTATGTTCTATCGCATTTAAAATAATAATTTATTATTTTTTTATATCCAAATTATATACAACGTGCCGCTACCATGACGACATTAATTTAACACACGTATCCGATTTCGCGTATTCGTTTTAGGAAAATATTTTAATTTCATTAAATGTTATTATTTATTGATTTATTTACAATTTTCTAAATTACCATCCCGGAGCAACCTGTACTTAAAGAATTGTAGCGAAGAGTTCATTTGCCGGGGTCACGGATCATATGTAGGCAAATAGCCGCGCAATTTCCTAGAAATTATGGCAAAGGATCTTGACCAATGGAACGTAAGCCAGCTGGTAGGTAGCTTCATGAATGAATCTTTTACAAAGAGTGATCTCAATTTTGGTTATGTTTTTATTATTTAGTTTGTTTGAAAATTATTTTTTAACAATTTACGAATTATTTTTTTTTTTTTTTTTTTTTATAATTTTTATGGTTACTGGCCACTAGCCCTACCCGTGTGTTAAATTAATGTCGCCATTGTAGCGGCACGTTGTATAGTTGGAATACCTGTAGGAACAATAAATAATGTAATAATCTTAGAGTAAAGTCTTATAACCCAATTAGTTCCATTGATTTTCACGTATTCCGTACATTATTTTCACTGTACGACTCTAAATGTTCTGAGAGTAAACGGTTAATCACTGGGTCATAGACATTATGACCATCGACCCTGCAGATAGAGTGACCATAAACTAACAGGGTAACAAAAAGACTCATCAATCATCATCACTAATTAAACTGCTGAACCTATTAATAAACGAGATTGAATGTTTGCAAACGGCACAGCTGAACAGCCTATAAAACTTACTAACTAGAGGTACCAGGGATGGCAAACCTATGGCTGAAAACTCTGGGCACGACAATGATTGCAATCTTCTTATTCTAAGTAATATCTTTTTTTTTTCTATTCATAAAAATTGCAATAAATATTCAGATGCATTGTATATTTAAATTCAAAATCTATTTAGGTTATAAACACCCCACCATAATGGATTTGTATCTAAGAAACTTTCGTTTTATGCCTAACTTTTCTCTCACTTCACCAGACGCATTTTTTTTGCCACACAGATGCTAATGGTTATCCATCCCTACACTATAAGCTACCTATAAGGTTTGTATGTGACTAATTTTCGTTTTATATAGATACCTAATAATAATATAATCAGCCTAAATATTCCCACTGCTAGGACACAGGCCTCCTCTCTGTGAGAGGGAGTGGGGTGTAATCCACCGCTCGGGCCCAGTGCGGTTTGGTAGATGACACATGTCTTCGAATTCACAACATAAAGCGCCTGCCTGAGTAGAACTCAGGCAGGCACGACCTACAACTTGTAAGTCGAGGCCGTTACCACTGTGCCACCACTGCTCCATTTTCTTTTTATCTTTGCCTAACTTTTCTCACACACATTTTGCCCAAAAAACATTTTTCGTTAAATGGCCACACGAAAGCAAAAAGGTTCGCCATCTCTGCACTATATGTAGGACTAGCTTTGAGATTTGTACATAATTATGTGAGTATTTTTTGTTTTAATTTCGCCTAAGCCTAACATGTTACCACGACATTTTTTTTCTTTAAAAACGCTAGCATAAGCAAAAGGTTCGCCAACCCTCGCTATACTACATATAAGATCTGTCTGCGCCAACCGCCTGATGCGCGGGCGCAGCGAATAAATAAAGCGCTCTGGAGCGCGGTCTAGGCCGCCGTCGCTCGCGCACAAGGTCGCTAGACTGACACCATGCTGTGGAGGCTTGTGGGACAGGACCAGGACTTGAACGGGTGCGGCATAGTTTGTTCCTTTTTGTCCTAAACTAAAATTCAATTACATTACTTGAACTTGTTGTTTGAGTGATAACCCCTGTGATGGATAACCCCTCTTAAATCGACTGAAACAATAATCTTTATTTTTAACCGACTTCTTCAAAAAGGAGGAGGTTCTCAATTCGTCTGTTTTTTTTTTTTTTTTTGTGTGTATGTTACCCGATTACTCCGCCAATTATGAATCGATTTTGATGATTCTTTTTTTGTTTGGTAGGTCATGCTTCAGAGGTGGTCCCATATAAATTTTATTAATTTTGCTTGCGTAGTTTTTGAGTTAGCTTCAATAATTACGTAGTTTTCCCACTTTGCGATGTTGATGACATGTTAATTGACTCCGTCACATAGCAGACAACGGTATACGAATTTGTGTGGGGTAGTTACCACAACTAAAAAGTGAAAAATAAAAACTTTTTACAAAAAAAAAACAACCGACTTCCAAAAAAAACACAAAAAAAGTGACAAATAACTTTATTTTCGGAAGTCGGTGTCTTTGCTTTTCAATTTTCGTTTTTGGCCACCGACTTCCGAAAATAAAGTTATTTTTCACTTTTTTTGTGTTTTTTTTGGAAGTCGGTTGTTTTTTTTTGTAAAAAGTTTTTATTTTTCACTTTTTAGTTGTGGTAACTACCCCACACAAATTCGTATACCTCCTCCTTTTTGAAGAAGTCGGTTAAAAATAACTTTAATTTCGGAAGTCGGTGGCAAAAAACGAAAATTGAAAAGCAAAGACACCGACTTCCGAAATTAAAGTTATTTTTCACTTTTTTTTTGGAAGTCGGTTGTTTTTTTTGTAAAAAGTTTTTTATTTTTTTATTCAGCTTGTATATGTCAGTGGTATTATAACGTTACAATAGGTGTATCTTTAACCAAATGTTATTATTTTTGCAGACTCTTTACCATTTTAGGGTTCCTTATGTACCCGAAGGGTGCCAAACGGAACCCTATTACTAAGCCTCCGCTGTCCATCTGTCTGTCAGCAGACTGTATGTCATGAATCGTATAATAAGTAGTTAGTTGAATTTTTCACAGATTGTGTATTTCTATTGCCGTTATAACAAAAAATAATGAAATACATAATAAGAAAAAGAACTGTTAGTTAATCATAAGAATCGTTTATTAACAAATACAGACATCTTCGTGTAATTCATAATTAGGTATATTGAATTAGCAAATACTTCCAAAACTGCGAGTTAATGCATTATTTTCTAAATATTTATTCGTTATCATTTAGTTATCGTTTCGTTACAATTATAATATTTTTAGAACACAATCATCAAGAGTATTTTTTTTTTAAACAATAATAAAGGAGAATGCCTAGAAATAATGTGATACCAACATTATTTCTGGCTGATACCTATTACTTCTACGCAAATGTAAAACGACCCGGAGAGGAGTTGTCGGGCCATGCCGATGGTGTGTCAAAAAATGAGTTGCTCAGCGACGTTATTTTAAAACTCCAACGGCGCGCCCCTCCTGTGCTTCGATGACGTTCGCGCGCTTGCTACCGGATACCGGAAACTTGCGACAACATACAAGAAACATGTTTTTTTTTCATCGTTTTTTGCTAAATGTATGGTGGTACAGAACCCTTCTTGTGCGAGGCCGACTCGCACTTGGCCAGTTTTTAATATAACTGTTTAATTTATATTAACTGTGTAGCTTCGTTTTGGAACCAGAAGGCCTAGACAAGTGACAATCGCTTCCAAAGCGTTTCGTATTTCTACAACGACTTTCAACAGGATTGACATAAGCTTTTTGATGGCTTATGTCAGTCCTATACATTTTTGCCTTTTCCATCGTCGTTATTGCTGATAAAATTTCAGTTTGTCTAGGGCTTAGGCTTATTACTTACTGACGCCAGTAAGGTAATAATTATGCAATCAAAGGCACTATTCATCCAAATTAGTTGGTCTACTCCAGTGCCTACTTAAATTTCTTAGAAAATGAATAATAGTCATCGGATTTTTTACTCGCCATTTTAAAACGTTTTTCCCATTAGGTGTTTACATCCAAAATGTAGGCATTTGATTTAAAAACAGATAGTTCTGACTGCTGTTTTATGGCGGTACTTTATAATTTCAAGTTTATTTAAATATACCAACATTATCAGCGATCATTACAAAAACGCCGACTGAAATCTAACCAGCCAATCACGTAGGTACACAACCATAGAAGGAAAACACGAAAACTGTCCGCGCAGCCTCATGGCCACCGCACACGCGCGCGCGCATGATCTAACCTAGAAACGGGCTGGATTTCGTGACATTCACTGCACATGTGTGCGTCCATTCAGGCAATCGCGCGTACGTCTGTGTGCGTCATTAGAATCAACACACCGACACGGATATCTAAACAACTTTAGACGAACTCCACGAGCGATTTTGAACTTTAATCAGTTGTGTTACAGAAGTGTATTGTGGAGGTGTGACAGCAAATAATTTGTGAAGTCAGTTGACATGGCATTGGTCGCTTTTGGTATGATAAATGGGCGTTACTATATTAGTTTGTACATTTATAGAATAGTTACAGTTTAGCTGTTATAGTGGGTATTTGTTAGATTTTTTGTGGCGCATGTGGATGAGATAACAGTGAGTTGGTTTTCTGTTTATTTTGAGCATAATGATAAGCATTTTCAGAATGCGTTTCTTTTTTTTTAATAATTATTGGAAAGGAAAAAAAAATTGAAAAAAATTGCCCTAAATGGTTGCTCCCAAAATTAATTGAAAACGTTGACAGTGTTTGATAACCCCAGAAATGAGGTACCTTACTTATCGGTTCTAGGGAAGTTAAAAAATATAACAACTTACCAGAAGGAAAACGTGAGTATAACCTAGTTAAAACATACAAAATCGCATAATTATTATTAGGTATAGAATTTCAACAGTGCACTTGCATGAAGGTATACCTACTTATCCCGGAAAACCAGATAAATTAATACCAATAGTCTACAATTCTAGACCATAAACTAATTTCAAAATGGCGTCTGACAGCTATTCGGCGCATGATCATATCCAAACTCTTTTATTCTAGTCTAGAACGTTCTACAACTTTTACCAGCTTCGTAGTTTGGTCGTAGCCAAGGCTACGAAATCTCGTAGCACTCTCCACAATTGATTTCAAAGTTTCTTAACAGTGACATTACTTATAGTTTCACACGCGTAGCATACCCACCGTACAAACAGGTTTTGTCGACGGAAGAATAGACAAAATGACAGATAAACAATCTCAATCTGTCATTTTGTCTATTCTTCCGTCGACAAAACCCGTTTCTGCAGTGGTCATACTACTCGTACTGATGAGGATGTTTAGTACAAAGAGCTAAGTCTGTAGATTATTGTATTCGATAAAGACTGATTTCTTAGAAAAACACTTCATCTAATAAGGTACATATGAGTAGAGTTCCTTGTAAAATTATTTATCCAGAAAATGCTGCCATAACAACTTACTTACATATATCTAATACTTACATATATATGTAATATTTCTGCCTCCAAGTAGTCTTTGTATTTAAGTTTAAAGGCTATGGATACTCGTTGTATTACATCACAATGCAGTTGCACGTTACACATTCCAACATAAGTAATCTATAAGGCTGTTAAACCCCGGAAAACCACTTGATTCTTCGGATCCCTAGACGCCAGAGGGCCTAGACAAGTGACAATCGCTTCGAAAGCGTTTCGTATTTCTACAACGACTTTCAACAGGATTGACATAAGCTTTTCGATAGCTTATAGATAGATAGATAGAATAGTCTTTATTATGAGTACATCATAAAAATTACAAACATAAATTTAGAAATTTTACATAGGGTGACACAATCGGCGGTCTTATCGCTAAAAGCGATCTTTTATAGACAACCTTTGGATGGATTATTATGCAACTTATGTTAGTCCTATACATTTTTGCCTTTTCCATCATCGTTATCGCTGATAGAATGTCACTCTTAGCCCTCTGGTCAAAACCATCGCCTCCAAATGCCCCATGACAAGCTATAGTACTCCCTTGAACTCCACTCGCCTCGATCCTGTCCCAACTTAATAAAACACATCAGCTGTATACCTAGCACATGTGCAGCGGCCATGACACACTACAGTCACATAGTTACGTGCGCGGCACGAATGCGTTGTATCTATGTTTTATCTACGCGCAGTTTTGTTGACACCCGTGCGGCTAAATGAAGGTCGTTAGTTGATGTAATGTCGCTTGGGACTAGTTTGCGCAGAATTGTTTTGTTTTTAATAACTCACCCCTTTTTCACTTGGCACAAACGACAAAATATATCTACATTATTATTTCGTTTATTTATTTTGTATCTTATATATTTACATTTTTAAAATATTTTTATAAAAATAATAAAAAAAAAAATTAAAATAAAAAAATAGTAGCCCACCGGTATCGGGAACAGGGGTAAGGTACCGATGGTCAGGGCTCCTGAGAGGCAGGGTCGTGGCAGACCACGTTAGAGATGGCGGGATGAGCTGGATAGGTTCCATGAAAACTGGAAGGAGGACGCGCGGGTTCGCAAAAGATGGAAGGAGGGAAGCCCAGGAGTGGGGCAGCAAAGGCTAGTAAAAAAACAGGCGGGCAGTCTTTGGGACTGCCGATAGAAGTGAAAACTAAGCAACAATGCGTAACCTCAACGTAATTCAAACGGTAGACGGTAGATGGCGCTAAAAAAACCAATCACTTCAAGCGTGACGATGACGCGAGTTCCATGATTTTGTTCACCCAAAATGTGCTCAACACGTCTAAAGAAGTTTTCACTTCAAAAAGTCTCTCTCTTTCTGTCTTCTTCAACCCCGATCTACCCAATGCTGAGTATAAGTCAAAACCTTCTAATTTTCCACGTTTGACTCTTTCTAGGGTCAATTCTCGAAATATTTTCTTAGTGCAACTCAGCACACTTTAAAATAAAAAAATAGTCTTTTATTGCTGGCAAAATACCAAAACTAGAAAAAATAATAAAAACTGCAAAAACATGAAACATAATACATGGAGGTATGTATAGGTACCCAATAGTACCTACCCATGGTTTTCAAAGAATATATTCCTTCGTCATTTTTTTGTTCTCGCTTAAGTGAACAGAAATCCAGTGCACAAATATTGGGCTTACTAGGTTGCAAGCGACAACCCTCAAAATTATGCCTTTGGAGCATTTTATATTCCTCCCACAATTTTATAATTATTTTATTATCATTCGTTTAGGCTATGCACAGCCAGTCAGAATATTTTATATGTATATATTTCACCCACGTCATGTATTCATGTAAGTGCAATTTAAATGATTTGCATAGAACCTTGGTATCAACAAATAACTCCGACCCGGAAAATGAAGACCGAAATGACTTCGTACTTACCTACTAGAATAGTGAATATTTCCAACTGCATACATGTTTACAAAATACATAACATATTGCTATTGGCTAGATTTTGAACGCATTTATTTACCTACCTACATGTACATTATTAATTACTAATATATACTAGCTGGTTTTTCCAATTTACGTAGGTACTTAGAGTTTTAAAGCGATAATTGGAGTATACAGAATTATGTTTTCCGCTAACCATAATATTATTATGTATGTAGGTAGATACTCTACTTAATAAATATATTTGATAACATTAAACTGAGGGGCTGGTGGCTAACCAATAAACGGCTGCACGTGTCGATCGATCAGGTTAAGCCACGCTTACTGCGGTTGGTCTGCAGATGGGTGATCATCATTACATACCGAGACTCCTCCGTACCTCGGTAAGCACATTAAGCCGTTGGTCCCGGCTGTCATTCGTTGATCTTTGACAGTCGTTACGGGTCGTCAGAAGCCCGAAAGTCTGACAACCAGTCTTACCAAGAGGTATCGTATTACCCAGTTACTGGGTTGTGGAGGTCAGATAGGCAGTCGCTCCATGTAAAATACTGGTATTCAGCTGCATCCGGTTAGACTGGAAGCCGACCCCAATATAGTTGGGAAAAAGCAGATGATGAACATTAAACTGAGGGGCTGGTGGCTTAGAAATAACAGCCGCACGTATCGATCGATCAGGTTAAGCTACGCTTACTGCGGTTGGTCTACAGATGGGTGACTATCTTAACAAACCGGTCTCGGTTTGTTAAGATAGTCACCCATCACCGAGACACGGAGGAGTCTTCCTCCGTGTCTCGGTAATCGGTAAACAGGCGGCTGTCATTCATAAATCTTTGAAAGTAGTTAAGAAGCCCAATAATCTGACAACCAGTCCTACCTAGGGTTATCGTATAACCCAGTTACTGGGTTGTGGAGGTCAGGGGTCTTAACTTGTTAATTACAGCAATCTTTTGAAGTTTGTGCGGGATTTATCTCGCAATTCTGTACTGACTGTCTTATCTTCTGAACACAGGAACATGAGCATAATATGCTTTATTCCTCTGCCTGAACTGGCTCCATGTGTTACTTGGGTCAGCACAGTCATTTATTTTTTCATCCATTCTGTCAGTAGACACCATAACATCTTATCCCTGGTAATTCATACCATCCCTCGTATGTCCATCCACATTTTCTTCAGTCCTGGTACAACATGAAAAGACTAGTTTAAAATATTTGTGTCGACAATTCAGAATTTTAACAAATACACGAAACTAATTAGATTTTCTCCGTCGTAAACTATACCTATAAACTTTCCGCGTCGCAGTGTTGTAGTACCTATAAAACGAAATGCGAGTCATTTCCATGTTCTATATAATATTTACACACCATTTTTATTAGTTTAATTAATTTTCATTAAACATATATATTTCAATAAACGTTAAGATAGTTAATTGATTCAGGCGTGACTTTGCGGAAATTCGTTATAAAATACAATAGACGTAGATATATTTAGTAACCTATTCCGCATAAGTATTCTTCAAGAGTCATAAAAAACCCTGTAAGAAATCGACACGTGTTTCACCTCCCAACGAGGCATCCTCAGGATGACGATTGACCAGTCGCAAACCAGAACACGGCGTGTTGCCACACCGAGCGCTGGATGCAGAGTGAGAGTGAGACTCACTCTGTGTCCAGCGCTCTGCGTGCGCGCTGTTGTCACACCGACACACGTCGTGTTCAAATTCAAATCATTGGTATACCTTTTCCAGCATCTTTTGTATGGTAAGAACAAATTCCGATAAATAATCCATCATGGTATCCATGTTTAGTAAGCCATTACTTACTTCCTTTTGGTTTTATTATAAACTTTATTTTTTCTCAAAGCACAACGTCGTATGGGACAAAGATCAACACCTCTTAATGATATATTACGCCGTATTATTTTCTAATGTCTCCTAAGTTCACAATGCTTATAGTTTCTCTATTTAGGTGATAGAAAGTCTTTGACCCTCGATCTCTAATCTGTGGGTATCTGCCGACGCATGCGCAGATTTCAGATAAATTGCCTCTTATGTTTAGAAAAACATTACTTTGATTGACTTCGTAATTTGTGGTTGCTGATGTGTGAACCGTTTCGCGGGTTTTTCTCTCGGGGAAAAAGAAAAATGGTTTCCTGTTTTTGCTGACGAATTCAAACTTCAGTTGATTGCTCGATAAACTGTTCGTCGATTCGTCAAAATCTGTCTAATATCATCACCATAGACTTCATATTGTGAATGATAAATCAAATGACAGTAAGATGGGCTTTTTTCGTGTACGAAATTTTTAAACCTAGAGCGGGAGGGCGTGTCAGACTCTTACTGACTTAAACCTGCCAGTGTTCCTTCAGTAGCCTGTAAGTTGCCAGAGGCCACGGTATCCCTTTCGGACTTTCCCGCGGCTCCAGTTAGTAAGGCTTAAGGGATTTAATAGCCTAAGGGATTTATTTTATTAGTAGGTAAGTAACTTTCTGTGTGGGCCATAATGTGAGTTTTCCACAGCTGTTTAAATAAGCAGATGTCCAGATAATCCGTAGCGAGTGCTTAAATACTTGTTGAAAAGTGAGGGTCTCCAAAGCGTCTCCAAATCAGTTTTATTGGCATTTTCCGATTCCGTAAGATCGCATATTTATCATTCCGCACTTTATTGTTAAATGTGATTCCCAAAGTAAAGGTTTCCTCAGGAAAATTCTGAAACAAAAAACAGTCACTTTAATCACGTGTTTATGTTGCGTAATGTAGATACCTATTAGTCTATCAACCATTTTTATAGCCGTTTTTCTAAGCCTATACCTAGAACAGTGATTCACGACGCACGCATTCGATGATTTCACGATTTATTTGTCTTAATAAGTAATTTTCCAGGGCATTACCCGGAAACAAAGTTTTCCCCACAACAAGTTCAAGTTTCAAGTTAACAAAAGAAGTTAATTCGGTGTGATTCGAAACGCGCCATCATTTCTTTATTGCAGCCGCCATTTTGGAATTTGCGCGCGCTTCCAACTGTCATTAGGCAGTGATGCCAACATTGTGAAATTACGAGTTATGGTTGCGTTCAACTATTAAATTATGGGTTCTTAGGCAGTCGTTGTGTGTGAGGCGTGCTTAATTTCGTGCCGGTTATAAAGTAATTTAAGACACATTATAGAACGGTTTTGATTTGGCACTAAAATGTTTTAAAGAAAAGAAATCGGTGTTTATTATGCCATTACTATAAATATGACTTTGCAATGTTAAGTTGCAAGTCTCTAATAAAATTGAAGTTTACGCTACTCACTGAAATCTTGACGTTTATCACCCGGTTTCTGATTTGAGAAAAGTAGCAAATCTCAACTGATTATTCTCAAATACATAAGTATGCGCATTTAAAATCGAATTTCGTTTCTTAATTAAGATTTTTTGAACTCTAATCAAGACTGGAACGTGTTTGTATTGATCAGGAATACTCAAGCAAATGATCAGTTGATTATGGTTTAACGAAATTCGATTTTAAAAGCGCATATTTATGTATTTGAGAATAATCAGTTGAGATTTGCTACTTTTCTCAAATCAGAAACCAGGTGTATGTCACATAAATTCTGAAAATATGCTTTTACGCAAATCAACTTTTAGTTCATAAATAAACTGACAGAAAACTACAAACTTCAAAACGACGAAAAGTTACTAAGCTTCAAACTTCTCTTTCATTAAATATCTTGTCCATACACATTGCGGACCATATTTTAATAGAAACCCGTGGATGTCCGGCAAAATTCGCATCAAACACAAAGTTTCGTTGAATCCGTATAATCTGACCACGAATAAAATCAATATCGTGTAGTAAAACAATTTCAATGAAAATAGTTTCGCTAAAGTTTTGTTGTCACTGGCCAGCAGTGTCGTCAAGTTGGCACAATGGCTGCTTATGTTAAAATAGTTCACTGGTTTAATTATTGCATAACTCACACCTGCGGGCTAGTCATCTATTCAATTGATTTTTTACATGATTAACAGTAAGTTATACATAATATTATGAAAGTGTTTCGCAGACTTGGTTTCCCAATGCCTTTGTTAAAAATTGGTCTGTTTAAAATGGTGGTAACTATTATAATTGTGACATGTTTTGAAAATATTTTATGTGAAATAGACTTCGTTGTTTTAAAATAAGTTTTGTAACTTTTATGAGTGGATCGTGTGACTACTTCGGTGTACCTCAATCGTTCATCATCATCAGCCGACAGTAGTCCACTGCTGGACATAGGCCACTCCTATCGCACGCCATTCAAATCGATTTCCGGCAAGTCTCATCCAGCTGCTACCAGCCACCCTGCGAAGATCGTCGCTCCGACTAGCCTGTGAGCGTCCTACTTTACGTTTGCCCATACGGGGTCTCCACTGAAGAACACATCTACCCTAACGGTAATCGGTTCTACGGCTAATATGGCTGGCCCATTGCACTTCAGCTTGCTTATTTTGTGAGCTATGTCGACAACTTTGGTTCTCTGCCGGATCACCTCAATAGCTACTGTCCTATTAGTATTACTTGCAAGTTTGTAGAAATATTGTGTTATCGTACGTATACTTTAATGTTTGTAAATATGTGAGCACCATGTACCTATCACATACTTAATTTATTTATTTTTCATTGCTCCATTTTTAATTTTTAATTCTTTTTACCTATTGTAATTGTATTCTCGGTGCATCGTCTTCACATGTAATTATATAATTGATGTACCTATACCAAATATTGTAAAACATTTTTTTTTTTTTAAAAGAGTAACGGTGGTGTTTCTTGCCCATTCTTCTCCATACGAAAACTACCTTTTGGAAGGGGCAACTAGAATCAGTTCTATTTCTATGTATTTGACGTTCAAAAGTGCCTTTAATGTGCCTAGTTGAAATAAATTATTTGACTTTTTTGACTTTTTTGAGCTGCTAAGTTAGATTTCTTTAAAACAAAAAAAAACCGAACCCAAAATTTTGTTCCGCACGTCACTTTGACACTAAAAACAATACCAACCTAACAAAAAAAAAAACAAATATTTTATAGCCTGTCTACGTCATTCTTTTTTCAAAATAAGCCCTATACCGTCGCAACCGGCACTCACAAACTTAAAGCTGCAATCTAAAAAGAAAGGCGCTCTAATTGTGTACAATTAGTTTTGAAGTAGTAATGATATAAGGTAGCGGTTGCGTTACGCATCGATGAGCGGGCGCGGACACCGTGAGAAACTATCGCGAATCAGAATACAGAATACTTTGATGTCATGTTTGGAGCTCAAGTTATTAGGAATTAGAGTTTTTTGAAGAAGGATTTATAAGTTTTGTTTTTAAATGGCAATTTCTAAAAAAGTAGTGATCACGCAATCGTCTTGTGAGGTATGTATCGTCGTACTACCTACAAGGAGCTTTCACTTGCTTTTTATTTTTAATAGGACTTAGAAATCAAAGAATTATTGTTTTTTGTTGCTTTAGAAACTTCCATTAAACTTTAAAACTACGTTTCCCATTTTTATCATACACGATTATTTTTTAGTAAGTTTTTATTGTTATTTATTACTTCACTGTTTCTATAATTTTTTCATCAGAAACTCATAAAATTAATACTTACCTAATAAACAAAAAATCCCCTCTTCCTTGTCTATCTAATTCCATGTCTAATGCAAAATGAAAAAATTTATACATTTCTTGTATGCAAGTCTAGTGACGCGTAGCTTTGTTAGGTTGGCGCCCCTGATACTACATAAATGTCATTGGTGCGATTATCAGTAATTGTATTAAATTTTCATCTTGAAGGGATGGAAAATTGACTGGCACCTGCTTAGAAATAAGCATTCTAATGTACAAACTGGTTTGCAAGGTGCTTTTTTAAATTGTGGGTTGGATATCCTAAGTACACTTTAATCTATATATATAAAACAAAGTCGGGTTTGTTCAAGCACTTATAACTCGAGAACTGCTGGACCGATTGTGATGATCTTTGATTTGTTGGATTTGTCTCCGCCCAGAATAACAGTATAACTATAAAAAAATTGTAAAAATTCACGAAAAAAAAAATATGAAGAAAAATCGTTTTCTCATACATTCTGTATAGAATGGGTCTTTTGATAATAGCTCGGTAGATAGGTAGGTGGGTAGATAAGTAGGGTAGGTATGTAGAGTAGGTAGGTAAGGGTAGGGTAGGTTAGGTAGGTAGGTAGGGTAGGGTAAGTAGGTAGGGTAGGGTAGGGTAGGTAGGTAGGGTAGGGTAGGTAGGTAGGGTAGGTAAGGTAGGTGCACCGTAGATAACTACTTGCTACCCGTGCGAAGCCGGGGCGAGCAGCTAGTAAGGATATAAATTATGGACTTTGAAAACTTTTATTCGCGCTGTTGCAAAACTATTGTCTTTTTGTCGATTACTTTTAGGAAAAATGCATCTTAACCGGAATGGAAATTAATTGAATTGACGATTAACCAAACCTAGACATCTTTAACATTACCACTATACGATTGGTAATTAAAAATGGTCCGTCTTAATAAAGGAATCGGTCCTGGAGCGAAGCACAAAACTATTTAAAAAAATTGACTTCTATTCAAGTATCCGGTAGATTGCAAATTATTCTCCCATTTTATTATGTTGGTTATTTATCCTAACTTCCTAATCCTAACTAATATTATAAATGCGAAAGTGAGTTTGTTTGTTTGTTACGCCTTCACGCTAAAACGGCTGAACGGATTTGGATGAAATTTGGCACAGGGGTAGACCAGGGTCCATATTGGCTCACCTAAAGTTCTTTACCCGAAATTGTTCTTCCTAATGATTTGTAATCCGAATGATCACTCTTCCTAAAATTTTTCATCCTAAAGTTTTCATTCATACTATTTGTAGTGCTACCGGCGATGTTCATAACACTCATGTTTCCGAAAATTGTAATGAATAATATCATTAATGTAAATATATTTAAACTCCTACTGTTTTTTATCATAACGCTTTTATCCCTAAACACAATTACCATTATATTTTCACTCATATTCAGAAGGTCAGAGTGTCGTCTAGGACCGATTCGTTTCTGGCACTTCGCCGGCCGCTGCCGCGGCACGCTCGCTTCGCTCGCTCGGCTCGTGCGTAGTTGGTCACAGTTCTAACCTAACCTAACCTATAGATCCCTTCCACAACGTTTTTACGACAAACGGTTAGTCGGAGACAAAAAACACCAAGACTCTTTTAGCCTTATATTTACGCAAAATTAATGTATATAATACTGATTATTATGAATAAAAGGAAATCTACACAAAAAGATATGACTTTGAATAATAGTGTAAAAGATGGTTATGTTGAGAAAATATAGGAAAACAAATAAAAGTATAATAGATGTTTATTGCTACTGACATTATGAAATTGAATGCTTCGGAATTATGAACATTAGAGACAGAGTAGTTAGGAATTGTGATTGTTAGGAAGAACATTTTCGGATTTCCAATTATCGGAGTTGAAAATTTAGGTGAACTTTGGCGCACCCGGTAGACCATGACCTGGAGAAGGACATAGGATACTTTTTATCCCGATATTCCCACGGGATCGAGGCTACGTTGCATCTTAGATCGCAGACGCAGTCGTGGACAACAGCTAGTCTATACCTAATAATTAATTGTCAAGCTGTACTACCGCCTTCGTCATCTTTCTCCTGCGCTTATCCCAATTTATTTGGGGTCGTCGCAACATGTCTTTTCTTCCATACTTCTCTAGTCACCCCCTTTCTAGCCATATCATCTTTCACACAGTCCATTCATTGTTTCTTTCTAACTACTGCGTATAGCTACTGCTTTCATGTTATATAAAATAGCTGTTTCCCGAAACTTCGTATGCAATCCAGGATAAAAAGTAACCTATGTCCTTCTCCAGGTAATAATCTACCCCTGTGCCAAATTTCATCCAAATCCGTTCAGCCGTTTTTGCGTGAAAGCCTAAAAAACGAACTCACTTTTGCATTTATAATATTAAAGTAAGGATACTTTTATAGAGCACCGTGAAACTACAAAAAAAAAACACAATAATTGTTTTAATGACCGGAGCTTTTAAGTCAATCTTATGGCAGCCATAACAGGTATAATAGTAAGTAATAACATAGGTTAATATAACGTTAATCTCTTGTGATTAATACTTTAAACCTTACCCGTTGATATACCATGACTTTAGGTACCTACTGTAATTATTAACGCTTTGTTCAGACGGACGGCTGGTAGACGCGCGTGTTAACTTGAGCGAATTACTATAGTCCGGCCGTCGAGAGAAAGCGTTCCTGACACCTGTCAGTTGGACAATTTGTTGTAGTATTAAGGATCAAATTCGCAAAACACTTATTCGTTAGAATGAAACTGACAGGTGTCAAGAAAGTATTCTCTCGCCGGCCGGACTGTAGTTTAAGCACTATGTGTATATAGTTTCAATGCCGTTTTATTGGTGCTAATTGTGCTAATTATTAAATGATTTACGTTTCATGTTTGCACTATGCTTAGAATATATTTCTACTTTAAAGCATTTCTCACACATGGTCCTAATTTCTGGCAAATTTTACAAATAAGTACCCCAAATAGGCAGCAAGGATAATTTAGTTTAATTTATCCCAAAAGCCTTAAATAATGTAGAAAATTCACATTATACATTAAGGTTTTTTGCAGAAAACTCCTACATTCAATAGAAGCAGCAGTTTTAAATACAAAACATAACATCACGCCTATATATTCCCCGAAGGGATAGGCAGAGACGCCTATATACTTAGTACATTTCGTCGGTTATGTTTAAGTCCCATGTAATAGGAGGCGAGCCTATTGCCATCTACCGGGCACAAATCCAGACTCCGGGCTTTAGAATTAGAAAAAAAAACAACACTACAACAGAAAACTGTTCACAACCTCACAATCTTCTGTTCTTATTATTCATGAAAACATCAAGTTCTAGGATAAAAAGAATGACGGATCAGCCTCGTCGTTGACTCATAAAACTGAGTGGAAATGTCGTAAAAAACGTCTGGGGAAGTAAATGAGAGCGCGTGGGTTCCGACACCTCGTTACCTATCATTATTGTCATTTTAAAGTGCGAAATGATTTGCGAAATTGCCCTGGTCCTGTTGAGCTAGCCGTTATGGTTACTACTTCCAGGTTGGGATTCAGGTTTTAGATATGCAACGGTATCGTGTTACCTGATATTTTAAAGCAAAAAAAAATGCAAATTATAAAAATGCTCTTCATCTTAATCTTGCTGTAATTTTTAAATGAGTAATTAATCAATTTAACTTAAAGCGAAAACAGGTAAGCATTAAAAATAAAAAATAAATCATGTACTTACGCACAACAACGCCCACAATAAATTCAAACCGCGTCAAAACCGCGCCATGTGCACACGCTCTTACAAAGCATGCGCGCTCAACCTTTTACAAAAACTCTAGAGAAACAGTTTCATCGATACTATCGATGAACAGTTTTATCGATAATTTATTCGTTCCACGTTCAGGGCGGCTCTAGTTGGAAACTTGTGAAGCTAATTGGAGTAATCGGTACATTTGTAATTTTTCTATCTTACCTTTCGATCGTTTGTAGGTATTTGTCTAGGTTATTAACTGTCTTTTTATGGTTTGTTTGTAATAGTTGGAGATAGTTCTGGTAGATAGGGGTGACAATAATATTTTTTACAATGCATTTTTATTGGCTAATCGCTCATCACTTTTTCATAAAATATGTTCGATGAATCTCACATTAACTGACATTTTTTATTCGAAAAACCTAGTAGAAAAAAAATAGTTTATTTGATATAGGTTACATCAGGACTATTTATAAAAAATAAGCCTCTTATGTGAAGGAACTTAAATATACAAGCTTAAATAAATAAGCAAATAAATTATTTTTATTTCTATTTTATTAAAATTATTTGATCACTCTTTGCGAGACAGTATATTTGATTACTTAAATATAATTTTAAAATGGCTGAATTTATATTTTTTTTATTTTGTAACCTTAAACTGCTAAAATATCTAATCTAACTAATATTATAAACGCGATAGTTTGTAAGTATAGATGGATGGATGGATGGATGGATGTTTGTTAATCTTTCGCGTAAAAACGGCTGAATGGATTTGGATGAAATTTGGCAAACAGATAGTTTATAACATTAACACTTGATATACTTTTTATCCCGATATTTCCACGGGATCGAGACTTACGCGGGTGAAACCGCGGGGCAGAGCTAGTATGGTATATTTTGAAATAATAAATGTTGTGCTAGCTTATTTAATTGCAACCAATAGGTATGTCAATTAAATATTTAAATAACAAAATATTAGTTTACAATTATTAGCTTGTTTAATTGAATTCGTTTCCTTGTTTTAGTATTTTTTTAAATATTTTGCAGAACTAATGAGTTCTAGGAAACTTGTGATTAGAACATTACATGCGTCAACTTGTTTTTAAAACTAGCACATAAATATTATTTTGTTTTGTTGTTATTAAGTAAACGACGTAAGGTACCTACATTATCAAAACTTTCCTCATAAACAAAAAACATGAAGTATTTTTTTTAAATACTTAATGTCTAGAACAGGAAATCATTTATTGCAGTGTCAAATTAACACCATACAGGTAATAAACATAAATTAAGCTCATTTAACTGTCCATCTTCGTAGTTAACAACATACTACCTCCAAACAAGATTCTTACTCATAAATTAGATTCCTTATAGTGCACATTTAAACTAAACCGACAGACGCAAAAACATCCCTCCAGCCATTATTATGCCCATCTGCCGACCAATAGGTGACCAGCAAAAAATAATTATAATTTAAAAAACATTGTGGGCCTTTTTCCAACAAACACTGACCTTAAAAGGAACCCATTCGATGGGAGATGTATTAAAAATTGAAATAACAACTTGCGTGCAACGACCGCGCGATAGATAGCTGCGAAAAAGTAACAAAAGACGCAACTAGGGAATTGCAAATGAGATCTTAATACTATAAATTTAAAGAACTATTTCGAATAAACATTAGCGTAGCAGATGTTGTTCGAAATGAAGATTAGGGGAACTAAGGCATAAAAAGCGGTCAGCCAATCGCGTCCCACGTATATCGGCCGTCTCCCTCGCACACTGGTCGCACCGCTCTTTCTAATGCTCATATTTTTTGCCATCTTATTCTAATTCCTCATTCAAATGGCCTGCGTTCGATTCCAGGGGTCTGTAACCTTTTATGTCATAGAATTTTTTTTATTTGTAATTTGTTCTTTGTCATGTATTTCGGTTGAATTCATTATGTAACGCATTAACGTCGTATTTTTTTAACAATTATAATTGTTATCATAGGTTATGATCGATGGGTTTTATTTTTTCCATGACCATGGCTACGCGTGGTTGCGTGTGCCGCGGGCGTGATGGAATATAGATAAACAATGTTTCATGGTAATAAAGTTTTTATGATATTTTTTTCGTCAATTCTCGTTGTGTTTCATTAATTCACGCGAATATTAACTGGCGACGCAGTAATTACATATTTGAGGTATGTATGAAGAACTTTGTTACCTCAAGTAATACATAATGTATAGTTTTTCTATAGTAATCGATATAGTCAGTCGTAGTCACGAGAGTATATAAAAACTTGTGGATAAGTCAACTCAGTTACAATTTCTTGCGTGTCATACAGTAATACAGCAAACATGTAAAATATGAGTAAAAATAAAACACTGGAAGGTTTGAACTAAATCAAAGCTCAGAAGTCTAAACAAAAAATGCCTGTGACATTAATTGCCATTTCTTTTATTGTTTTATAAACGAACTATGTATTTCCAATTTATTTCTACGCATTTATTTCTTTAATATTCAGACCACATTATTATAATTTTCCTAATTTGAAACGTGTCCATTTCATAAAATATTACTGAAAAGACGCGAATTTTATTACTAATTCCAATGCAATTTTTTATTTTATGTTCAAGCTTGAAGCTCAATATAATGATCTAGATAAGGCTACAGATACGCGATCAAGTGCCCCACGAGGTTGAGATGCACTACATCCGGCCGACAATTGTCTTTACCGAGATTCAGAACCTGTTTCATTTGGCATATGTCTTGCGAACCCTTTTGTTTTTGCACTCATTATATTTTACATCGAGAATGTTCTATTAGAGTTAACTTTGGTTTTTCGTGTTTATGTTTTATGATTTTGTTGGGAATTTAAAAATGATTTTAAAGTAATTTCTGTCAAAGTTTTGATGCACAATATAGTTAATATTTATCACGTATATTTTTGCTTAATATTACCATCACTAACGCCGATGCTAAATTCAATATTCTACACAAGTCAACATATCGCAATAAAACCGTAAATATTTACATATCTCCATACATATTTACAACGATTTTCAAGGGCATACAATCCACGTAAATACCCCGATTAAGTTTTTGTAATTCGCAAGAATATGTCGAGTGTGGCTACAGTTGTTATTGCACTACTTTAGAACCATATAAGGTGATAAACATGTAACCATAATGATGTTAGAAAAAAACTTGAAACTATTGCAGCATAGCCCGAGAAGGACATTGTTTAATAATGATAATTAAAAGCGAATAATATGTGCAATTCCGCGCGCATATTCGCGATGGGCCAAACAAGGACAACGGCTGTTTCCGCGTTGAATCACTTGTTGCGTGGTTCAAGTTATAAACGAGAAGATTTCAACTGATTCAAATAGTTGGCTTACTCATGAGATTATGATCTAAAGCTTTAGGTACAGCCGTGGGTGGGCCTTAGCCTGCTAAACTATTAATATTTCTCCAACGTGACCTACTTCCTGTTTTTTGTCTCCGATTTCTCACTCCAACAGTTCTTAAATTTTGGTCTACGTCATCCAACCATCTGAGCTTTGACCGCCCTCATCTTCTCCGGCCATCCAACCACTAAACGTTTGGGTGCTCTGGTCTTGCGAGATGTCCTGCCTATCGAAGACGTCCTATTTTGATGGTTTTAATTCCATTAGGCTCGTCGTCATCTCGTAGAGCTCATGGTTGTACCGCACTCGCGATTGCTCGTTTTCCAGCACAGCACTGAATATGCACCTGAGAATTTTCCGTTCGGATACTAACAGAGAGTTCTCATTCTTTTTTGCATAGTAGGACTCTTGCATGAGATAGCCAGACAGAATAGCTAGAACCTAGAAGTATGTAACAGGTTGGACCATAAAATGATTGGTGTAAAAAGGAAGAGAATTATCTAGTGATTGAGCGGATGATATATCATAATAACTTTGATTTAGTACTGTCAAAGCCTTTGTATTCTTTCCAATGAATGGTGCCATTCTTAATTTCCTAATGAGTCATTGTTCACACCTTATCTTCGATTCGTGTGTGAGTCAGAGGCACTATGTGTTGTTGAATTAGTTCCAAAGGTCATGAAGAATGTCTGTTTTGATAGCCTTAACCCAGAGTGATTGATGGCTTGTCCGAAATATTTTATGACTCATTGTAGCTCAAATTGAATCCTTCCTTTTACAGATGACTTGACTTTAGATTATTTAGGGATTAATTTGGGATATTTTTTACAATGTTTTTTGTATTTAATATAAACATCACGCCTGTTTTTTCACGAGGGAATAGACAGCGGTGTACCTATAGTACACCCACATTTCATGTTTAAGTCCCATGTAATATAATAAGGGGGAGGACCTATTGCCATAATCTTTTATTAATGATATAATTTTTACTTATAACTTGGGTATAATTGGTATAATTTTTACTTATAACTTGGGTCACCACCAGCATCCGCCTTCTCTCGCATCTCGCACCCCACAATCAGGCACGCATACACAAATGCAAACTGACTCACGGCGACCTTGAAATAGACCAGTCTAATCGTAGTTTTAGCCAATCAGTAGTCAGAACACGTTCACACACCATCCTTTGTTTATCACGCCTCCATCACGCCATTTTGTGCATCCCTTTTGTTAACTACGACAATTTTTTTGACGTACCTATAATATAATATAATTATATAATACTAGCCCAATAATGTCCCACTGCTGGGCAAAGGCCTCTTCTCATACAGGGAAGGCACGAGCATTGATCACCATACTTGCTCAAATTAGGGTGGCGATATCAGACTTATATTAACTATAAATCCAGAGGCCCTAGAAAAAGTGACATTCTATCAGCGATAACGATGATGGAAAAGGCAAAAATGTATAGGACTGACATAAGCTATCGAAAAGCATAGGTCGATCCTGTTGAAAGTCGTTGTAGAAATACGAAACGCTTTCGAAGCGGTTGTCACTTATCTGGGCCCTCGGGTTTCCTTTAAACTTTAATTGAAGTTTTATTATCAACAATCGCCGGTGCAACTTGGCCATTGTAGAATGTGTATAATTTTGTACGGAGAAACAATGATTTGACAAATAGTTGGCATTGTATGTTTATTATTTAATGAAAATACTTGTTGATTGTTATGACATTGGTGTTAAGCACATAAACGTTGTAATTTAGCACTTTTAAGAATCGAAACATCATGAAATATATAAAAAAAACAACGCAAGTAATTGTCACCTCTATTATCAAGTAATAATGATAAAATCAAAACAAATCACTAGAAGAAAGGGTCACAACACAATAACAATAGTCCATCCAGTCAGATAGCCAATGTAATCACTAGAGAATGGACCGCAACTTCGTCCGCTGCAAAAGTTTACGTTCCCACGGGAACTTCAAAAACTGCAAACACGTTTCTAGGTTCGGCGATTAAGAATATACATAAGTGTTTATAGCTATGTTTTCTTTACCTAGTGAAGATTGAAATATAGTATCATCACCCTCCTGCCAATAACACAATTTATTTGAGTTCAGCTCACCATATCGGGAGCAGTGGTGGCCCAGTGGTAACAGCCGTGACTTACGAGTTTAAAGTCGGATACAGAGAGGCTACTTTATATAAACTATTTCATTACCACTGCTCTCAAAACGGTAAACAAACATCGTGAGGTAACTGGCATATCCTAGAACCAAAAAAATCGAAGTCATGTGACATCTACCAACCCGCACTGGGCCCTGTGGTGGATTATAGCCCACTCTCTGTCACCGAGAGGAGGCCTGTGTCCCAGCAGTGGGAACATTGTAGGCTGATTATTATGCAGCATGTGTTTTCTGGTTCCATTCATCTCAGCAATCACGCCTTTTTTAGCATGCCATCTTTCACACAATCCAAGATTGACAAGTTTTCTTTGAACTAGAAGATTGAAATATCGCATATAAAGAGTAAATCTCTGCAACAATTAGGCGATTGCTTACTATTGCCAGAGATCTTACGGTCCGGAGATTATTCTCGCTTTCAAAACACATTAGCCACTCCGATTTACTTGGAAGCGAGTCTAATATGTAATTATTTTTTTATTATTCCACGCTATGGGAGTTCAACGGCGTCCATTAATTACAATATTAACATGTGAAGGTTCTGCTTCAGTTAACCACCTTGGTTCTGTTCAGTTAAGTTAAAATACTTCGGTAAAGGAAATTGCAGAGAATGGTTGGTACAGTTTTTATTTAACTTGGGTTTTTCATTTTTTTTTTTCATTTAACAAGAACAGTAATGAGGCGGAAAAATTGTTATCTAATAACTGTTGTAGTTTGTTAAAGAATTTGTTTTATTGTACCGTTTGTAGAATATTAATGAGGAATTTTATAAGTTGTTGAATGAGTATGTGTTTCCAGTAGTTTCTATTGAAGTACTGTGCGATGGTTCAATGAGTAAAATTTTCATATTTTAATGAAAATCGACGGCAATCATAATAAAAACGTCATAAAAAGTGTCAGTAGCACAACGTTTAAGTCCTTGCAGTTGGTAATATTTCAAAGATTTTTAATTTCTAGTAGTAGTGCATTCAACTATTTTATTTTCCTAAATCAAACACTTTTCAGTTTCACCTCTAATAAAATAATAACAACAGTGAAAGTATAAAAAACCCTTTTACTTGTGAAAAAAAAAACAAAATAAACCTAATTACAGAAAAAACTCTTCCTAATTCAAAAACAATAACAGTTACCAAAGGTTGACGGCCCCGAACGGATGTAATAGACAATGAGCACTTCTTATAGTCTATGCTAATACGCGCCATTTTATGATTGCAATTCAAATGATGACGCGTTCTTTTTTTACGATAAACTTTTACGCTGCTGCGTAACGTTCTTACGGGAAAGTTACGGTTTATTGTAACATACTATGGTTGTTGGTAGTTAATTTATATAATGTGTAATCAGCAACAAAATCAAAGTTACCTACCTATGTCTTCTTTTTCGTCGTATCGAAGATTCCAAATAACTATACAACGTGTTCCTTTGTATATCCCATTACTCCAGGGTGTGACCATGTCAAAGAATCAACTGGTATAATAATGATGAATTATATTTCAAGATTTTAGTATGGGGTCCAGAAAAATCCTCATCTTATCTAATATTATAAATGCGAAAGTGAGTATGTTTGTTAGTTACGCTTTCACCTGGAATTGGACATAGGATACCTTTTATCCCGATGTTCTCACGGGATCGAGGCATACGCGGGTGAAACCGCGGGGCGCAGCTAGTAATTCATAAAAACGAATGAGTCGATAAATAAGTATGTTCAAACAACAAACAATCTTCGAGTAATTGCAAAAAAAGACAGGCTAAAACTGACTCCTTTTCCAATAAAGACAAACTTCATACATAGTTGATCTAAATTGGACAAAATAAGATAAAGATAAAATATCTACATCAAGAGTTTAATTCCATCTTTCTATTTCGTCTTAAGAACTGAGTAGTAGGGCTGTCTCACACTATATTAGTGCAGCTATATTGAAAGCAAGATGGCGTCAAGTATCCAGTAAGAACCAACTTTAAAAATATTTTAGTTTTTTTATGTCTTGCCGTAAGGCTAGGTTAAAATCATTGACTTTACAGTAGTATTCAAGAAAATTTCTGTAAACTTAAAAATATTGACTGTACTATCATTACCTTATATCTATGAAGCTTGTATCTTTGTAAAAAAAACAAAATGTTTTTATTTTTTAACCGTTAAAATTCAACGGCGCTCAAAAAAGTTGCTATATTATATAACTAGCTGCACCCCGCGGTTTCACCCGCATAAGTCGCGATCCCGTGGGAATATCAGGATAAAAAATCCTATGTGTTAATCCAGGTTATAAACTATCTGTGTGCCAAATTTCATCCAAATCAGTTCAGTAGTTTTTGCGTGAAAGAGTAACAAGCATCCATCCATCCATCCATCCATACTTACAAACTTTCGCGTTTATAATATTAGTTACATTAGATATCCGCAATAAAAAGTCCGCAATCAATTCCACCCAGTGAATTCCATGTGAGCCTTCCTTTAGCTCTCAAAACCAGTTTCTACAACTGATCATAAGTGCCAGTGATCTTGTTTTTGCTGCTTGACATTGGCAGCGACTGCAAATTGCAGTAATAGCTGCAAGTGCAGGTTCTGTATTTTGTTATCAACCTACTGCACTTGGTACTGCATACATTATTTTAGTTATTTGAAAATTGTGTTAAGATTGGTTTAGGAAATTGAGTTTTTTAGGATCTTTTTAGCAATATGTGACTAAAAGAGTGGTGAATATAAATGTGCCGTTCGCTGAGCCATCCGGTACACAATTCTTTACGCCATCCGCTACGCCAACCGCTACGCCATCCGCTACGCCATCCGCTACGCCGTCTGCTGAGCCATCTGGTACACAATCCCCTACGCCACCCGCTACGCCATCCGCTGAGTCATTCGGTACGGCATCCGCTACACCATTTACTGGGCCATTCGCTGCGCTATCCGTTACTCCATCTTCTACGCCATCTGCTACGTCATCTGCTGGTTCATCCGCTGACTCCTGCTCGTGCAAAGCAGATGCAGAGGCAGAGAAAGGCCAAAGAAACGATGAATGGAGAAAAAGAAGGGAGTGAATGATAGCGTGACGGTTGACAGGGAAAATGGAAGAAGAAAACGTGTTGCGCCGACCCCAAGTAACAATTTAAAGGACCAGGGTAGGGCGGAAAGCGTAGTAGGTACATATGGAGAAGAACGGGCAAGAACCTCCAAGGACACTCTTTTAAATCAAAATATGGTCATATAAGTCGTAAACACAATATAAAACAAAAGAACATAAATAAAAGTATACTAATATACTATTTGAAGTAGATAATAGGTGCAGTGACCCTTTCAAACGATGCAATTATTCATGAGACAGTCGATAATGTATGAAAAATACATTTAAACAGTAATTCGGCCCTTGGCCGAGGTTTTGACGTGATATCAACTGTTGGAGACGTTATTTTATATTGTTATGTGACGGTAAGGATGAGGTAATACTGGTAGCGGGTGGGAGAGCATTGATCGCTCCAAGAGCCTACTGCCTGGGTTTTTAATGATACAGGACTTGTATATACGACATAATTTCAAAGTAAGAGTCCATTTTTATTTTGCAATGATAGAAATTCAAGACTATATGCATGTTGCTCGAACTAAAATTATCGCAAAATTAATGTGACAAAGTTGTTGAAAATTCGTTCAACGAATCCATATGCATTATAGCATATTTAATATAATTTTCGTACAAGAAACAGGCCCTATGGCAAAGAAAAGAGCATTCCTAAATATGGATTTAGGAATATTAATTTATTATAGAATGGGCAAGAAATTCAATGACCGATTGAAAAAATAGTTAATTAGTTTGGATGTGAAGATGACGCACAATAGAAAAACGTTTTCAATATTTATTACTGGATAAAATCACACTTAAAGAGGTATCAATTAAATAATATTATTCAAACAACAGCTGATCAAACCGGTTAAGATCGGTTGTTATCAAGTTTGTATATTTGGATGTCTGTTCCTCAATAACGCAAAAACGGCTTAACTGATTAGGATGAAATTTGGCACACAGATAGTTTATAACCTGGATTAACCAATAGGATACTTTTAATCTCGGTAAACGCAGAAAAAATCGCGGGAAGAAGCTTGTTACACCATATTTTTAGTTCAGCCCAGTAAAGAACACACTTTATTAAATAGCTCATCGTATTACACATCTATTTAAAAAATAAAATGTACTAGGTAGACGCATAGCTAGTTAACTTGTCAGATGTTATCTGAGTGTGACAGCTTGATAATTATGAGTTAACGTTATTTAGATCTATGATTACTGAGCTTTATTACACTAGGAGTTGAGGGTTTTGATGTGAGTTTCTCTGTGATACAATAATTAAGTCATGTTTGAGCCCCTTCGCTAATGAAAAACTCAGAATTTGTTAATCAATCAATATTCTTTATTTTTGAACATAGGTTACAGCAGTTTGCAAGATTGTTTTATTGTAGTTTCTCTATGTTTTGCCATTTGGCGTACAAATATACATGTATAGAAGCCTTTTGCTAATCACGTAAATTAATTTATAATAACTCAACAGTAATAAAGTCAATTAAAAAAAAAAAAAAATTGTGTGAACTTAGTGCTTTGCTCAAATTCAGAGTTTTGCTAGAATCTTCTGTATATACTGTATTGCATATTATTTATTTGGCCACCTAAATGACATGCCCTGCTCCAGATACAGTCACCTGCTTTAAAATACATAGAAAACTGAAAATTAAAAAGATCAGTGTAAAGTATTTACTAAAAATATTCAAAGCTTTAAAATACTTATTTTTACATAAACAGCACTTATGACAAGTCTTTGAAGCGCATGATCCCAAATCGTTGTTTCCGATCGCTCCTACAATTACCGCTCCTCGCTGTCATTAGCACGTAGCCCCTACCCATCCCATTTATTCAGTGGTGCCACAAGACCGCTTATCGACTGCAATAAATAAGCACATTAATTAATATTCGATAATTATTTACTAGAGACGAAAACACCGCTATAAATCGCATGCACAGTTCGACGACTTTTCGGTCGCGCGAAAGTTTTATTGGCTAGAAAAGTCGCAAGACTGGTTGAATATCAATACCGTTGTACACTTTCGATGTAATGAAGTATGTTAACGATCTGCGGTTCTTATAGACTTTAGGTCAAACTGTGATTTTATTTATAAATAGATTTTGCTTTCAAAATTTAGAGATCTTGAATTTTTCACTATCATTCTTAAGTTTTTTTATTTATAAAAAATGTAAAAGTATACCCCAAAGTATGACCCCTGGCTAATTCTCAAGGCATACTTATTCTTTTTTTGGATGAGCTCGTGGCTAAGTAATAACAGCCGCACGGGTCGATCCATCAGGTTAAGCTACGCTTGCCGGGGTCGGTCCGTGGATGGGTGACCATCTTCACATACCGAGACTCCTCCGTGCCTCGGAAAGCACGTTAAGCCGTTGGTCCCGGCTGTCATTTGTGGATCTTTGACAGTCGTTAGGGGTCGTCAGAAGCTCGAAAGTCTGACAACCAGTCTTACCAAGGGGTATCGTATTACCCAGTTACTGGGTTGTGGAGGTCAGATAGGCAGTCGCTCCATGTAAAATACTGGTATTCAGCTGCATCCGGTTAGACTGGAAGCCGACCCCAACATAGTTGGGAAAAGGCTAGGCAGATGATGACTTATTCTTTTTTTCGAAACATTGGATTAGAAGGACCTTTTCATAATAAGACATTTTGTCTGTTTTATCGTTCTGTCGGTAATCCGTTCAACGGCGAAGCAAATGTCGGAGAAATGTTTTAGAATCGTTTTATGTATGTTGTTTTTTTTATTTTTAATAACAAGTTTCCTAATTGACATCCATCCCTCTTTCCAGGTCTAGAACGGGTGGCGGAGGAGTTGATGGGTCGAAGAAAATGGAAACTATATCAGGACGCATTAATTCCAAAACGGGGGGAGGCAGAACTATCGAGCGACGAGGAATCAGTCCAGACCGACCCTCCACCAGCCCTAAAGATCAAGACTATCGAGCAAATAAACGAGGACGAAGTAAAGGACGAAAGAGCGGAAGAGAAGGTGCCTCGACGGCCGGAGACGATCCTAGAGTCACTGATCAAAAGACCTGCGACGCAACCCAAGCTGGAGGTTGCCGAGGAACCAGCAGATTGGAAGCCGCAGGACAAATGCTACTTCTGTACGGATGGTGAGCCTGGCGGGGGCGAGAACAGGCCGGGCGGTGCTATGGTGAGTGACGCCTCTTTTTCTTTTGCTGATTTTTTATCCATTTATGTAAGTACAGACAAAAAGAAAAGAACAGAAAAATACCTACACACAGCTAAACATCAAGCTTTACATTTCCAGTATAAGCTGACCTCGCAATGTACGAAAATCCTATACAATGTGAGATCAAGTGGAAATGTATAGCTTGTTGTTTAGCCGCGTGTACATAGGTGATGCTTATTTCTAAAGAAATCTCTCCCAGCATACCTGCGATAGGAAAGTAGATAAAAAGAGTTTTTTGTAGATGGTTGTGTATGTTTGAGACAAGAATTATTGTTATGGCTCGGATCTGTAAGACCATGAAAATGTATTCGTCTATGTGTGAAGATAAATATCTTAATTTGTTCTAATGAGGTAGGGACGGTAATCTCTAACATACGTGTCGATTGGACGCGTCCCAATAGTTTACATTACAGGTAGTATTATCACGACATTTATGACAAATTCGTGGGAGTTTTATGTAGTAAAATGCAGGCAGATTTTTGCAGTTTTCCGATTTTGACAGATTTTCCTAACACAAACAGTTAACGTCAATTTTCCACGGATAAAAGACAGATCCTTTCGTAGAAAAATTCAGCCCTTAGGGTTACTTTCATCAAGAGACTTTTAAACGGAATTTTCAAAAAAGTAGGATCCTTAATGAACAAAGTTTGATCTCCAATTCGTCTACCAAACAGTAATATGAAAATATTGCTGCTTAAACTGACAATTCATAATATGATCTGCGTGTAATTCATATAACGAAATACTTCATCTGTTTGACAGTTTTCTATGGAGAATCGTAAAATGGTCCCCAAATTATGAATTGCTTTTATGTCAAATTAGAAGAATTGCTAAAGACAGCTGGGATTCAGGAAATTAACTGCTGCATTACTAATGTGGTCGGTTTAGGCCCCCAGGTAATACTTTGCAGAAGTATTAGGGCGCCCATTATCATCAGTCAAAACTCCCAATTGCTTCTTCCAACTATATCTTACTACACGAAACCAAGGCATAACTTTCCTAATTCACTCAAATTCAGCGACAGACCAGGTGCCACCATAACCTACGCTACGTTATTAGAGACAGCTATGGCACTTACATAAACTCATGAACTAGATTGAACACGACCAGCAAGCCAGATGTTCGGTGTAATAGCAACGTGTGTATGTGTGCTGTGGTCGGCATGTGGCGATGATACAGCTGAAAGTTTTGAGCTGGATTTATTTAGTATTTTATGTCTTGCATTCGTGTCATTGATAATGAACTTGTCAAAATTAGAATCATACATACACGCCTAAATTCACGCTTTGTTCTCATTGGGGTAGGTATAAACTTAAGACCGCCATCTGCAACGATCCTGACATACTCCTACTTCTTCGTCGGTTCATACATCTGAGGTCCTAGAGAAAGTGACATTCTATCAGCGATAACGATGATGGAAAAGGCAAAAATGTATAGGACTGACATAAGCTATCGAAAAGCTTATGTCAATTATGTTGAAAGTTGTTGTAGAAATACAAAACACTCTGGAAGCGATTGTCACTGGTCTAGGCCGTCTGGTCATACACGCCGGTTGCGAGTACTACGCACCTGATCTTTCTGAAGAACATCAACAATTAGGTCACTACAGGGTGTTAGGGTGAACACCGTTATCCTTGCAACCAGTGGTTTGGTTTCATTTATAGAACGTAAAATCAATGGAAAATTACAACATTTTTTTTCTTTTTTTTTAATCTACATTTTACCACAAGAGACGAAAGTTCGTTGCCCTATGCGCTAGGGCAACGAACTTGCGTCTCAACACGGGCGGAGGGTGCGGGATGTGACCTGCCCAGCTACGAGCGCGACCTCTCCCTCAGTCAGCGTCAGTGAAAATAACGTATTTTTTTTGTTGTGTTCGGTCATTTATTTTTATATTTAAGTCAACAACCCATGGTTTGAATGTCAAGAGTGTTTACCCTTACAGCCTGTATACAACGTGTTGTTTTTGATATCCCATAACTCTAGGGTTATATTATTTAAGTAAAAAGAACACAAAATCTCCTAGAATAGGTGGTCCAAAAATGCATAGTTTCGAAGATATAAAATAGACTCTCCATGTGTATAGGTATCTAAGTTTCATTGATAAATAAGAGCAATTCATTTTTATTCAAACCAATCATTCATATTTAAAGCTAAGAAAATGCGACGTTTTCATATTTCACGTAAGGGTGTTTTAAATTAATAATCGTGACTTTGTCGAATTATTTTGTATGAAAAATGAAAACAAAAAAAAAATGATTGAAGAATGATTCATATTATGCCAGTTGGTTCTTTGACATCGTCTCAATCATACCCTAGAGTTATGGGAAATAAAAAAAAAACACATTGTATGTCCTCTTGGCGTTTCCACTCACATCTGTCTTTTATTAGGATTGGAAATTAAAATCATTCTGCCAACAATCTAGTCAGGTATACACGTCATTCAAATGCCTGTGAGATTTTGTCCTGATTATCTTGCGGTTTTCACGATGTCGTTATTCGTAGGATACAGAACCTTCAAGGCTTAACCTATCGAGAATTTTCTTTGAAAATATTGCTTTTAAAATAGCTCAATGTTCAACACTCTATTGCTGATTAGTTAACTTAAAAAGCTCGTGAACGAAGATACCTATAGTACACCCACATTTCGTCAAGTCCCATGTAATATGGGGCGAGCCTATCAACTGGGCACAGAACGAAAAGTGTTGATGTATATTCAGGGACTTATCCATCTCGTATTTAAAATCTATGGGATTTTAAATACGAGCTTTTTTACTCAATAATATTTGTAATGCTAGGCTTACATTTGGCACTTGATCTTTTATGAACAATTTAAATTATACGTAATATTTGTTTCCTGGAGAGACAGAAACTAGAATGGGCCACAGTAAGTTAAGTAAGAAGTAAGTAGATATTTCAAGATTCTACTTAAAAAAAAATTAAGTGAAAACTTTTATAGGTGCGTTGAGCGATTTTTGGTAGGGAATGCAATAGACGTAGATATATTTAGTAACCTATTCCGCTTAACTATTATTCCGCTTGAATATTATAATCGACACCTGTTTCACCTCTCAACGAAGCATCGACGATTGACCAGTCGCGAACCCGAACACGATGTGTTGCCACGCCGAGTGGTGGACGCCAGTGACACGAACACATGAGTGAAGACGTGTCGATTTCTTACCGGGTTTTTTTATGACTCTTGTGGATTAGTTATGCGGAATAGGTTACTAAATAATAATATCTACGTCTATTGTATTTTATATTGGATTTCTGCAAAGTCACACCTGAATCAATTAACTATTTTGGTAAGGGTTAAACTTATGAATTCACGTAGTGCTGGGCTATAGAATATAGATGGCGCTAATAATAATAAGAATAAGAATGTTTCTTTATTAGAGTATCATGACTCAAAAATGGTTAGTAAGACTTACAACTATGTTAGTAAGAACTGACAATTTACAAAACAAAACAAAAACAAACAAATAGGATCACCGTTGTGGCAACCCATGTGAGATGGCACAACAGTGACCCATGAAAACACAGTCTAGGCGACTCGAAATCATGCTTAGGATGCTGTTGGAGCTGCTCCACACCCTGCGCACCATGGAAGCGCACCTTTTGCGCATGGTTGCGTAGAAACAATCTACATGCGCATCCGCGAACATCCCCGACGCACTACAGGAGCGGGGCAGCCCCACCAGCATCCTAAACGCGTTATTGAACTGAACGCGGAGAGCTACCAGTTTTAAGTTTTCACTTAGGCAGTCGCATGACTGCCAGTTTTTTTTTTTTTTAATTCACTGACAGACAACGCACAGCCAAGTCCGCTGGTCTAGAAGCAAGTAATTTTGCACAAGGGATGACAGTTTATAAAGAAGTCCTACATTTTGGCCGATAGGAAATGCCTTCGGATCGAACGGCTTGTTAATTTAATAAATCAGAGGGCCTAGACAAGTGACAATCGCTTCGAAAGCGTTTCGTATTTCTACAGCGACTTTCAACAGGATTGACTTACGCTTTTCGATAGCTTATGTCAGTCCTATACATTTTTGCCTTTTCCATCATCGTTATCGCTGATAGAATGCCAATTTGTCTAGGACCTCAGTTCACAAAATCGTTTCCACTGCACTCATCTTTTATGATATCATCGAACTCTTGCATAAGAATGCAGTTTGAATAGCTGCGTGAGTCAAAATGATCAATCAGACCTTGGCCTTTAGACCTGGAAGTGTTTGTTAGTCATGGCGGAATATTTGAGGTATTGATGATTACCTAGTGACATCCTGTTATTATACACGTGTCTGGATATAAATCCAGAGTTGAAGAGTTTGAGATGATTTTTTTGTGACTTTCGTCTCTTGTAAGTTTTCAGTAAGGTTGTATGCGTCATGTTCGTGAACGGGCGCCATCTGTTGTGACTGGTCATCTCTTAGCTGCCATGGCTTATTTTAATTTTTGATTTGTTTTTATGTTATAATTGCGGACGCTTTTAACGTGCTTTCTACGTTGTTCTCACATGTATAATTTCAACATGAATGATGTAACCAATTTTATTGTATCATTTTTTTATTTAAAATAGTGTCCGTTGAGTTTCTTGCCCGTTCTTCTCCATAGGTACCTACTACGCTTTGGAATGGGCAACTAGTTTCATATTTCTGACTGACCGACTCCTTGACAATTCAAAATTATTTCAAATAAACCAATTACAGGAACTTTTGAATTGTCAAGAAATTACTATACCACAATAGGTAAAAAGGCTTAAGCTTAGAGGCTAAAAGCTTAAAGGCTTTAAGGCTGTAAGATCTTCCCTTGTAAACAATGTATTTTCTTTTAAATAAACAATTTGACTTTGATTTTGATTAAAATGAACCGATGACAGATAAATTAATTATGTGATAGATACAAAAATCATGCAGCTCACATTTTTAAACAAACATTGTAGAAATAAACGATTATCTAGGAATCAGTCAGTGTTTGACCTGTTTCCACTTTTGAAAAATGTTTTCAGAAGATTTCCAGAGAGAACTCAGGATCTTCCCAATTGGTACCTACTTCAGATTATAATATTGACTCATATGACTCTATTCTATGTCTATAATGTTGTTCGTTATAGCGGTTTGTGCTATCAAAATAACTTTGTTTAGTTACAAAGTTCATCAGTTTAATTGTATTAATGCCATCATCATTCATTATGTCATCTTTTGTTATTAATTATTAAATTATGCATTGCCTTTTGATGTCATGATGACTTCAGAATTATGTGAAAATTCATCAGACTTTGTAATAATAACTTTAGAAAATGTTTGTTTTGTTTTTTCCCTTTTCTATGTTATGTTGTAAGTTATTTAAAAGTTACAACATAGAAAAATGAACCGTTGGTCCCGGCTGCCATTCGTGGATCTTTGACAGTCGTTACGGGTCGTCAGAAGCCCGAAAGTCTGACAACCAGGCTTACCAAGGGGTATCGTATACTAGGTTGTGGTGGTCAGATAGGCAATTGCTCCATGTAAAATACTGGTATTCAGCTGCATCCGGTTAGACTGGAAGCCGACCCCAATTTATTTGGGAAAAGGTATGGCAGATTTATTGAAGGTATATATAAGTTATAGTTAAGAATAGAAATTAAATTAAAAATGAGCAGAGGTGACCCAGTATAGTAACGGCCCCGATTTACGAGTTGTACGTCGTGGTTTCAAACTCAGACATGTGCGTTACTTTCTGTAAATAATTTTATTACCTACTTGCAAAACGGTGAAGGAAAACATCGTGAGGAAACCGGCATGTTCTAGAACCAAAAATTCGAAGTCATGTGACATCTACCAACCCGCACTGGGCCCGCGTGGAAGATCGTGGCGTGGCCCACTCCCTCTCAAAAGTGAAGAGGCTTGTGTCCTAGCAGTGGGGATATGATAGGCTGATTATGGATGTATGATGTAGGTATAAAAAGAAACTCTGTTGGTTTACCTATTTTCGAATTTTAGTTTATTTACAGTCCCACTGACCTACTGAAAAAAAAACAAAAACCAAAACTAAAATTTTGTAGGTAAGTATATGAGATATTTTCTCATAAAGAGATTTTTTCTTTTAGTTTTTGCAAAAGTAAAGTTCTGTTTAGGATTTAAATTGTTTAATTGAAATTGAAATTGTTTATTGAAATAATTGATTTACATAAATATTTGACAAAATAGGGCCTTAAACTAGAGGTTAAGATATATAATAATTGGATTCTACCTGAACTAGGAATAAACCTGTATCTGAGGTATCTCACTCAACCACTCAACTGCTTATACATAAGTGTGATCTATGATTTCAACTTTAAAATATTAAAATGATTTATCTACTAAAATTATACTTAAGTAATTTATGTATAGGATATATATGATAAAAAAGATTAGATTTTTAATTAGCTATAAAATGGCTGTACTAAACGAACATAATAATCCAAAAACAATATCTATATTTTTTAATAGTGAATGAAAAGTAACGGTACCTACGAATTGGAAAATAATAAAGAAGGCTACACATAAACCATAGGGTTTGGTATAGAATTATCATAGCACAGTTATGGGGTAGTATTGTGAACCCATGGGAAACTCACAGGCAATCACAACGAAATTATTGCTTGGCGGCAAAAACTATACCACAGACTATGTGTGGAATGTTTTTTTTGTTGTTTATGGTTCTTGTTTCTGACATCAATCTCGAAGGGAATAGAGTTATGATTGTTTGTTTTTTTTTGTAAATTTATATGTTTTTCATTTGTTATTAATGCGTTATGTGTCTTCATTAAGGTTTACGCGTCATTGGCTTTCAAAATGGCATTGAAATGAAGTTCCTAATGTGATTTGTAATGTGTTTATCTTTCATGCGTAGAGGAACCAACAAAAAGTCCTGCATATTTTTTTATTCCGTTTCGTTGTTTAATATTTATTTTATCTTGCTCAATGCAGTCAAGACATAATGACTGAGGGACAAGAAATTCTTATTTGGATATTGGTTCAATTGCTAAAAACTCATTAAAAAAAATAGACGGTAACTGTCATTGTAAAGATATCATTTGTTTAATTGTTAAGTAGGTACAAAACAATGGCGTTGTATTGATTATACAGTATCTTGGATTAAATATTAAAAGTAAGAAACTGGATAAGTAATCAAAGATTCCATAATAACCATCGCTGTAAAACCAATTAATATCTAATTTAATTATTCTCAATACTCTCAATTCTCACTGTCGGTTCTGTTTCATCTCTAAATAGAAAGTAATAAAACTTTCATGGCTTTGAAACTGGATCTAATTTAATTAAGATCTAAACGCTATTATCTTAATAACAACACAACAATATTCTAATCATTGTCCATCCGTAATTACACTTTATTGTAAAACCTTTAGCCAGCAATAGCAATTATGTATTCTGTCTAAACCAAGCAAAGGCACGACCATTCTAACAAGACCTCTCTACCCCATACATCTGTGACAATCCCGAACTAAATCCGACGACACACGATCGCAAAGAGGCCATCTTACAACGGCCATGCAAACCATAGTTTCAATTTAGAAAACAATGGCTTATCCATTTTCTACGATTCCACGTCAAAGTAGAGTCGGTATTTTGATTAATACGCGCGAAAGAGATGGGGTGCGTGGCTGGCAAAATGCACAGTATTCTCAACCCTGCTCGTGTAAAAATAAAGTCGAGTTTTCATTTCGATGTTGTGTTGTTACTGAAATAGTGAATGTGTAGGCGTAGAGCATGAAAAGTAGGCAGTGTAAGAACAGAGTCGAGAGTGGAGTGGACATTGTCCCTTTGTGCTTTTTGAGTGTACTTTTATAATGTGTTGTTCCTACTTGTGGTAATTAATTTTGTTCGCGTTTATTAAATTGCGTGGAGCCGTGTTTTTAATTGAATTGTAAATTGATGTTTTAATTGAATTTGGATTCGTGGAACAAACAATGACTTGTAATCTACGAAATTATGTGTTTTTGATTGAATTGTAGTGGTCGTAGTAGTGAATTGTTAATCAAGTGTTTACAAAACGTGGATAATGTGTATCAAGGTGAGTTTTTTTTTAAGTTAAACCAATTTTACTTACACGTTAACCAACACAGTAACTAACTAGGATATAATAAGAAACTTAAGCTCCGAAACCCATCCATAGTCAATTAAAATCTAGTTTAAGCTCGAAGCTCATTTCTACAAAAGCTAATTCATCAAAGAGCTTTCACAGTAATACTCGAGCCACCTGTTCACATGAGTTATCACAATAAAGTAAGCATAGAAGAAGAAATTTATAAAAAAAAATGTAAATTAATTCTACCATTTACGTGTTGTATAAAAATTATCGCAACCGGCAATTGTTTGGCTGTTAAAAACTATGAAGGTATTGAGTATAATTGCACAGGAAAAGCGGGCGATGCATGAAATTAATTCATATCATACTATCGCATTAGATTTTTCAAAATACACTTGTTGATAATTGTAACGTTACGATGATCTACTTTTAATGATTCGTGTCTCATTGGAATTGTAAATTTTTTGTGCATTTGATTCGTTTTTAACTATGTTTTAGTCATGTTTACGTTTTGAAAATCTTCCATATTTATTTTGATGTTATATTAATTTAAATATTAAAAAAAATCCTTGCAAAAAAATTAAGTATTCAACACCTATGAGAAAAAAGTGTAGTAACTAGTCGACTCCGCGGTTCTCGCAAGCCGATCGGTTAAACAGCATAGGCCGGACAGAAAAGCCTATAGGGGCGGTCCGCGGAGGGTGGAAACCTGGGAAATTTCACGTGCAAGACCCACCCCTCGGCGAAACACGTGCGGCCAAATAGCCTCGCAGAACGAACGCCTTTACTAATCATTGCCGCTCGCGAAAATAAAAATAAAACAGTTTGACGTTTTGCGTCAATTTTTGACAAACAATTGCGAATTGTTTTTTTTTTTACTTTTTTTCTGTCGGGCTTGTTCTGTTTAAGCAGCCGATGTTAAGTGTGCGTTTTGTTCGAGTGTTTTTTATAGTGTGAAATGTTAAACGCAACATGAGCCGATTTCATGGTTAGTTGGAGTTATTAGTTTCAAACATGAAATATACTATGTTTAGATTGAATGCGTCAGTTGTTTTTTTAGCTTTTTTTTCTGTATCATGTTAAGATAAACTGAAATAGATTGATTGGTTGCTGCAAATAAAGTGCAAAAATTATCGTGCAAAAGTGCATTTGTGTATGTTGACGAGTAATTAGCCAATAGTGAGACACGTTTCTTTTGTTTACCTTCTAAGATTTTTTTTGTCTTCTACACTCACCGCATAGTTTAGCATGCTCAATATTCACATTCCAATTTTGCTTTAATACTTAGATTTAGATGCTAAAATTCTGGCGAATTCTTTATGTTATTTATCTTTATAATTATATACCTAATTGATGTATACAAAATATTGTAAAACATTTTTTAAAAGAGTAACGGTGGAGTTTCTTGCCCATTCATCTCCATACGAAAACTACATTTTGGAAGGGGCAACTAGGATCTATTTCTTTGTTTTTGACGTCCAAAAGTGCCTTTAGTGTGCCTACTTGAAATAAATTATTTGACTTTCATCAAAATCACACAGGTACTTTTTTAATAAAACAGACATTTTGTAAACAATGTTTTATTAAAATTCAATGTTCCCTCTTTAAAAATATCCATAACGAATATTTTCTTTTGGAGAGAGAATATTTTGAAAACCAACATTTTCTCTACTGTTTTCAGAACTGCATTTTCTACAACGCTTTTCATAACTTGTTTGAAATCATATTCTTGTGGTTTCTTCCTTAAATAGGTTTTCTGAATAACTTCATCCCTGCTACTTTTTCATTAGGTAATATCGTTTAGTTTTAAATATAACGTATAACTGAAAAACGATTATTTTATAATACATCTCGTTTCTTCACAAACCCTTCAAATTAGCTGCTCTGAATAACTTCATCACGGTGAAACAAAGAAATATAAGTTTATTTGGCACAGAAACACGTGCCTAAACAAAAAGGTAATTAACTTGAGTTATAAGAAAAATGAAAACGAAATAGGTCTCCATAACCTGTTACTTAAAAATAAAAACGAAATAAGTCTCCGTAACCTGTTACGTTTTCATCACCATTAGGATTTAATTTTGAACATAACGACTATTATTAAAAACGGTTATTTTCAAATATCACATTTCTAATATTCCCACAAGCCACTTCATCATAGCTCTTAACTCTGCGCCCTCCAGCCTCTTGATTTGTACCAACCCAACGCTTCAATCATCGACGTACCTAATAAAAAAGTTATATCACGGATTCTATTTTTATTATTTACAATAATTAAGAATGAAAATACATTTCTTATTCAGTAAAACTCTTCTAAATTACTAAACAAAGAATTCTAAAAACTTATCTGAGGGCCAATTCTCGTATTTAGAAAACGTTCACATTAAAGTCGCAATCTGTCATACTTGTCAAAAATGTTGTTAAATTGATTGTTTTTTTGACCGATAGCGAATAATGCGAAAATTTCTTAAAAATTACGGCTGTGTTGGCCCTCTGAATGACAAGAAGGATTTAATAATTATGTCAAATATAAGTCTTAAATAAGAAACCTAACTAAGCCTTAGTTTCATGACCATTTTCTATTATTCTATTAGTACCTGGTACTTGTTGACAGGCCTACACTGTCCTCCCATACCTATTAACACTTTTATTTTGGAAATATAGTAAAAGCCAATTATTTGCAAATGAGTAACCGTGGTTGGAGTTTCTTGCCGGCTCTTCTCCTTATGAAAAGACCAATTGGAACCGTGCACCTAGCTTCTGACGTTTCACTTGGGCACATGCCCATGTATATAAATGTGAAATAAAATATTTTGATTTTTGATTGCACAAATACCATTCTTGTTTACTGTCAAGTTAATAATATTTGCTGCATTATTTTCTGTTTTTTTTTAATCATAAAATTAGCTTTTGCCAGTGGCTTCGCCCGCGTGATATATTTATAAACTACAAGCTGATGCCCGCGGCTTTGCCCGCGTGGATGTTTGTTTATATATACTAAAACCTTCCTCGGGAACCACTCTATCCATTGGTGAAAACAGCATGAAAATCGGTGCAATCGTTTTTGAGTTTACGGCGAACAGGACAACAGACGCGGCGGAGGACTTTGTTTTATATGTAAGGTAGCATTTGTGATTTTACTGGTGAAAGAATTTTAAAAATCGATCCAGGAGTTTTTGAATTTATTCATTACAAACAAATATACAAATACTTTTCTCTTTATTGTGTAGATAAAAGCAGTAGACATAGTAACCGAATCACGACCTAACACAATGAAATTCTTTTCAACACCTTGAACCATTTTACCCATTCTTTTGTCAAATGCTCGACAATTCAAACAAATACCTAAGTACTAAAGCCATGTTTAGTATTTACGTCAGGAATACCTAATTCTACTTTATTGCGACCTTGTCTCAGATAACGTGGGTTATCAATAGCTTAAACTATGCTACAACGGCTGATAACATGTCTAGTTTAACATGACCTCGCTTTTGTAGTGTTGGGTAAAGTAATCTAGGATTAGTAGGTACCGGTATCCGATGTGTTTCATTTTATAATGCATTAGTATTTTATCATAATTACCATATTTTCCAAGTTTCTATAAATAAACCCTAAAAAAAATATGAGAAGATTTTGACTCTTTTTTTTAAATAATATACTTACACCCCTTTGCAAAAAAAAACGGGCGGTTTTGATTCTTGAACATTATTGGTAATAATTTAGCTGTAAAGAGGTTTTAATAGCCAAACTATGTCACTGGTACTCAATAAAGAGCCTGGGTATGAAAAAAAGTTAATTCCAAATTCGAAACTTTTGTTTAAAAACAATAATAATCCCGTTTTCCGTTTGTGATTTTTACTAACATTTTGCAGGTTTGCGGTTAGAAGGTTATCCTGGCAACTAAAACTAACTTCTCGTTATTTTTAGTAGAATAATTTATGTTTGTCGCATAATCCAGCCTTATTGTGACTTAAAAGTGATATCTTTGTGTCGATTGTAATGGCAGAAAAAGCAATAAAAGCTAGTAAAATTGTAGCGCTGCTGGAATAGGGGTGTAGCCAAAAAACTATATTCTTATTGATTATAACAAATTACTAGTCATTTATGCTAATGAAATAGTAAAAATTAATATTTTATATATATTTATTAATATATTATCCATAAAAAAAGCTAAAGACTGCTAGGGTGCCCGTTTTTTTGCAAAGGGGTGTATAATGCCTCCCCCAACTCTTTAAAACAGGTAGATACTCTTTTCTTGCAAGTAAGATGGAGCAAAAACACGGAAAAAAACACGTTTCTTGTATGGGGACCCCCTATAATTATTAACGTTACTATTTGTTGTTATAGCGGCAATAGAAATACACAATTTGTGAAAATTTCAACTGTCTACTTATTACGGTTCATGAGATACAACCCGCTGACAGACAGACGGACGGTCAACGGAGACTTAGTAAAAGGTTTCCGTTTGACACTTCGGGTAGGGAACCCTAAAAATGAGGAATTGATTTAGTAAAGATGATTATGGCTAGAAAAGGGAAAGGGAAGAAAAACAAGCCATGCTGGGTCGTCTCAAATCCTCAAAATATGTGAAAGTTAGTTTAATTGTTTGTTACGCTTTCACGCTTAAACTGCTGAACAGATTTGGATGAAATTTGGCACATGGGTAGACCATGACCAGGAAAAGGACATAGGCTACTTTTTACTACTTTTTACTCTGAATCGCAGACGAAGTGGCGGGCAACGGCTAGTAAGGGATAAAGCTTGAGAATTACGAATTTACGATATTATGCCTAAATCTGTTGAACATAGCGTAGATTTTTTGTTTCATTGGAAATAAATTCTGATTCCAAACGTGAACATAACCAATTGAACATCGAACACAGTCAGTTCCATTTATTAATACAATTTACAATGTATCAAAACGTTTATGATCTTTGCAATGTTAAATAAGCGTTTAGTTATGTCCCAAATTGGATCAGTGACTGCTTAAGACTCGATGTAATTAATACAAGTTATATTTTTTTGGTTATAAATTGGGCATTATCTACATATCTATTAGAATAGAATAGAATATATTTATTCAGTATGAAATAGGTAAAATATTAACATAAAATCATAGAAATTATTAACAGGATACAGAAAAAAGTGAAGTCCAAGAAACGTTTAGTGCACTTTGTTCAATAGAAACATCTGCCTAAGCTGTTTTATGGCACTAGAATGAAGTTATCTATCTATAGTGAATAATAATTACCTATTATTAAAAATCATTAACATACGTTGAACATTCTAAGTCACTTAGCATATTTATGAAACCAGTACATACGCCCAAGACCCCTAATTCTAATGAATTAGAACTAAAAGAAAAAAAATCCAATTGTTCTCGAACGCATTAATAAAAATACTATTCTAAATTCAAACGGCCCATTAACCGGTTCCCACGGCGGCCATGTTGGGTCGTCCTCGCCCGCTATTGGTGGAGGCCGCGAGTTTAGAATTAGAATGTAGACCCCACCATTTGGCGAGCGGCAAATTATGTTGCCAGTTTTTACGTTCCAAGTTCAAATAAGCAGCTGTTCGTAATTCGAACGTTTTTTAATGGTAATCCTAGGAACGGTTGGGCCGTTAGAAAAAATAGATTGGGATTTGAACCCGTCAATTACTGTGGATTGGTTGTTAAGTTCGGGCAATTATCTAGAGCTATTAAACGAATGAATAGAAATTATACGGTGTACGTAATAATTTCATAAATAGCCCTAGGATTATCTTTAGCAATTTCTTTTTTTAATGTAACCTTTGCTCGCATTTATACCAAAACGGGTGCACTTAGAATAGTTAACAACAAATGGCATTGACATACTTGCCCTGCCCTTTAAGTTCTTAATAGTTTCAGGTCATCAATCAACGAAATAACTCTTCACTTAGTAATCGCCTTGTAAGGATATCTAAGCTGGGTATCAATAACAGCGTAGAACACTCGTTTGCGTAAGATTTTTAGTAAGAGGTAACACGATATGTGTCAAATTCTATACTCTGGAATTATATATACAGTGGTATTTTGGATGTGGTTTTAGTAACCATACTTTGATTTAAAAGAGTGTCCGTGGACTTTCCTGCCCGTTGTTCTCCAGAGGTACCTACTACGCTTTGGAATGGGCAACTAGCTTCATCTTTCTGACTGACCGACCCCTTGACAATTCAAAAGCGCCTGTAATATGGTTTATTTGAAATAAATGCTTTGAGTTCGATAAGTCTAAAAATATCCATTCTAAAGTTAGAATATCCAGCACCAAAATATGCTTAGTGGTTGGATTGGAGTTTGATTTCCATAAATTGTGGTCCCTCCATTCCTTTGGGATCATACCATTTGTAAATCTTGTTTTATCTAGACTTGACCGTAAACTTAGGTCCAGATTTCTAATTCTCTAGCCTAATTATCTGAACAAAGGAAGGCTTTCATTTAATTCTATGATTTTATTCTTATTTCAATTTTATATTCTTAATTTTATTTTTATTATTTTATTAATTGTATTTGTGTTTTTATTTATTGTGAAATTTTAAATGTTTTATGATCTTATATGGATCGAAATAAATGATATTTGATTTGATTTGATTTAGCAAAAACAGGTCTTAAATGTTAGAACGGCCATGTAACTTCCTGAATTGCTTGACCCTTGATCGGATCTACAGACACTACCAAACATAGACCCCGGAGCCTCCTCGACGTACTTGAAGCTATTATTTGCGTATTAATTATCAAAAACTGTTCGCCCTCCAAAACAAGACGTCAGTATTACTAAATCTCTCAAACAAAAATATCATTGTCGATAAAATTGTGAGCTACGCAAAAATTCTCAGATATATCTTACATACCATTGCTAAAAACCAAAGTATACACAAGTTATTTATATATCAACGTGTATATATTTATGTAGGCAGTGACGCGAGTCTAAACAAGCCGTTAGTTAATATTCAAGGTGGTCGTGATTAGCGAAACGTCAAGGTAAACCCAACTGGTTGCACCGACTGGCGAGGATAATACCTGTTTGGTGTTACAAGTTCTTTTAGGATAGAAAATTTTATAAAAATAATTTCTGGGTTGATATGGGGGTATGGCCAGTTTCGAGAACGTGTACTTATAGATTGGATGGTAAAGATGATCATAATTTGGAAGCCTACATGATGTGGCCTATATAAGAGCAAGCTACTGAGCTGCTGTTGAGATTTCGCTACATATATGAGAGATGTTTAGGAAACGGCTACATTGGGAGCTACAAAAAGGGTTTTAGGGAGGAAATAAACTTGACTACAATTCTGAAACAGGGAGGAGAAACCAGTTTTTAAAACTGCGGAAAAACTAAAATGGAGAAGCTTAAAAGAGGAATTTGAATTTAAATCAGATTTAAGGTTAATATTTTAAGAAGAAACGACGAAGCCATTTTTTTATTCCTTATACCTTAAATTAAACAAGCTATGACACAAACCGCGGCTCAGCTCCGTCCTCACACAATAATTTTAAGTATTTAATCAAAAGTGCAAAGTCCAATCATCAAAGTCCAACACACGAACTCAACATATGGCATTATTTATTACTCTGATTTCGATTATTTAATTGGACGTAGTTAAACGAAAAGGATCCAATTCACACAGAGTTATATGTGGATTGGATTCTTTTGATGTTACATTGTCCTCTTTAATCCAGTGGTCGTAAGTTCATGAGATCCTGGGATCGATTCCCAGGTCGGGCAAAGTTTTATTGGGTTTTTCTATTAGGAATTTCTCAGTAACAACCTGGAGTCTGGATTTGTGCCCAGTTTGGGCAATAGGCTCGGCCCCTATTACATGGGACTTAAAAATAAGTGGCGAAATGTGGTTGTAGTATAGGTAAGTACACCTCTGCCAACTCTTTGGGTACAGGCGGTATGTTATGATATTTGTACATTCTTATAGATAGCGAGGTATTTCAAATCGTGAATGGGTAAGGAAGGTTTAATAAATAAAGACGAACATGCTCGGAATTTATATTGTGTCTAAACAATACACGCACGGTAATAGTGGTCCTTTGCCAAATGTGTCATTTGGTCTTTAGGTACGGACTTGGTAATATTTGTCATATTTGTAGTAGTTTAAATGTCTTGGGATGATTTTGTAATACGTTTATAATACGCGAAAACATGGATAACTAGAAAATGATAAAAAAAGCAGCGAGCTACTTGGAAGTATAAGCGCTAGCCGCTGCAGCGGCACTGCTTGCTCCGCTCGCTCGGCTCGCGCCCATTTGATCACAGTTCTACTACGACAAAATAGTTTTCAACGTTTGCGCTCTACAATACATCAAGAAGATTATAGAAATTAATAAATTAATTAGGACAAGCCACGTGCTGTATACGATTTTCTTATCGGAAAATGATAACAGGGGCAAAATACTTTAAATAACTAATTTATTTAGAAGATGTGCATTAGAAAAATGTTAACAAACTTGACAGTTGGAACAAACGAGAGACTGTTCCATATTCAACAATATATCAGATAGCAGTAGTGCGGTCTATGCTTTCATCATCCTCTCCTGGACGCTAACGCTTCAGAGTTAAGCCCATTGATGTGGTGAACCCTTCATGCTTCAGACGATGGAGTCCTTTAGTTAAAACATCAGCGACCATGTCTTTAGTTGAACGATATTGAACCGTAACTTGATTAGCAGCAATCTTCTCTCGAACAAAGTGATAACGAACGAAGATTTAAATAACTAATTTATTTAGAAGATATGCATTACAAAAAATGTTAACAAACTTGACAGTTGGAACAACCGAGAGACTGTTCCATATTCAACAATATGTCAGATAGCAGTAGTGCGGTCCATGCTATCATCAGAAAATATTACAAACTTCCATAAAAAATTTGATCCCCTGTTTTACCCCTTTAAGGAATGAATTGTCAAACACATCCTTCCTTAGTGTTAACTTCTACATGAGGAACTCTTGTGCGAAATTTCATGCTTCTAGATCCAGCGGTTTATAGGCTGTGCGTCGTCTGTCAGTGAATGAATTTAAGATTTTTATACAGTACATGCACAGACACTTGTATGTGCATTTTCTATGCGTTTTGCATGCTTTTAAAACATCAGAGTTTTACTTTATTTCATTTCATTAGGGAAACAGTACTTAATAAGACTTTCTGAGCAGAACTTACTTAACTTAACATTGTAAGTACTTAATATGGTGTAGGTAATTCAGTATTTTGGCAAATCTTGGAAAGCAGTAGATTTTCCAATTATGGGCCAAAACTTCCATACTAACCGATTCATTAACTATGTAAAATATATCAACATGACGTAATCCAAGTGCAATTAATTAAATAAAACCTATTATATGAAAATATGTGGTTTAAAGCATTCAAAACACATTATTTATTTACTTGGCACGATTGTTAGTTCTGACCATAATGGTTTATGCAAGATATAAAACCACAAAATACGTCATAATTTTGAATTAGAGCATCATAATCTGCTATCCTTTTCTCTACTGCGTCGGGGTCGGCTTGCAGTCTAACCAGATGCAGCTGAATACCAGTATACCTTAAATCTACGTATATAGTCTCATATATATTATTTTTCGGGAGCGCGCACAGGTTCAATTCATCACCAAAATACGACTGAAGTTAGCTGCAAATGTCACGCATTACTTGCTGGAGGTTAGATGCGTACTCTTACCAACGACGCACTCTTGCACCATCATACCCTATTTAAGCGACTGCTTATCTGACCTGCATATTTGCACAACCCACTTACTGGATTATACGATAGCTCTTGGTAGAAGAACATATTTAGTAGGTATATAAATATAATATGGTGGGATACCATATTATATTTATACGAATTCTGGATACGAAACGAAAGATATTGCGTTATATACATCTTCTTCAGACAGTGGGCCATTACCGCAAGATACATCATCCTCATCAATTCAGCCGAAAGAGGTCCACTTCTGGACATGGCCTCCCCCAAGCGCCGCCATTTCGATCGACCGGTTCTGTGTTCGCATCCAGCAAGATACATTTTTATTTATTTATTTATTTACACAATGTAGACATTCAAGTTCTATGTCTTTATTAGTAGAGAAGAACCATAGTTCAGTAATTCTCCATGAAAACATAGCTTTACCTGATTCTAAACTCAACATTTAGGAGATTTTTTCTAAAACTTGTACCTACATTATTATATTTTTAGGAAAAAATACCGATAATTAGCATAGCATTGACTATCATTAGATTGTTTAGTCGATGAAGTAGGCTTTCAGTCTAACCTTTTGCATCTTAAATAACAATTACAGGTAGGTAAGTATTCTTTTATGTACGCTTAACATGCGCAGGCACACTTTTTTTACACACAATGATGTCTTTAAAGTACATATCTATTCAAGTTGTTACAAGAACCTATATTTAAAAAGAAGTCTTCAAAATGGCCATAATTTCGTTGCCTATTAATTGTAGATATTATCAATAAATGACGCGCAATATTAATGTAATAAATACTTTGTTGATAAATAGGTGCGATGGGCAAATGATTACAGGCACGGTCGCCTTCGAATGACGGAACCGTTCAATACCAAGTAATATTGTGTACGACAAGCTTTAAAAGTATTTAAAATATTGGTCCTTTTCCTTTAAGTGGTCTTTTAGGTAACCTACACCTGTTTAAGTAATTGTTTTTAAACTTGTTGCGGTACTGTTTAATGCATTTTTAGTAATATAGATTGTATTGTAAATAATTTCACTCGTTATTTCCATATATTCAAGGAAATTCTCGCTGTTAGCTTGCCTATATTGATGCTATACAAATAAACGTAATATGTTCTGTGTCTACTATCGAAAAGAGAATGTAAGTTTAAAGTTAATTAAAATAAAAGCATCTCCTAGTGTAAGACTCCAAGGTTTTACCCATTTTCATCCACTAGGAAAAATTAGTCTTATATTCAATAAAAAATTCCCACGAAGTCAAGGTCGGCATTACAAGGAAAACAGCATCTGAATAACTGAGAAAACCAGTTTCTAAACTTAAGATAAGCATCAAATGTTTCTAGGAAAAATCATTTAATTAATACACGTTTCCTTAACCAATAAGGTCAATGGTGAAATACCGGAAAAAAGGACCATGTTGTGACGTAAAAGAGGACCGTTTATGATCAAAATCATCCTTGTGTATTGCAAATGACTCGATAATTGTCGTAATCTGCTGTCTGATGATTACAATGACTTGAGAATGGTTTCCGGCATTTGATTTAGTTTATAATTACGTTAATTGAAGCGGAGATCTGAAATTACAAGGCTCTACTGGTTCTAATTTAAACCATGATATATTATAGAACTGTGTTATATAATTTATATCATGGTTTAAATGGAACTGTGAACAGTCTACAGCATGTTTATTAGCATTGAAGCCTTTTTGGTTGATCAACAATGAAATTATCTTCGGCAAAGGGTATGGTTATTAAACGTTAACAAAAGTTTAAGGTCTTTTACGAATAATGTAGGTAGTATCTAAAGCTGCGTTGAATATCGGCAAAGTCAATGAAATGAATCTGATTTTCTAAATGAAATCGAAGTAAAATTTGTTCCGGTAATACAGTTTCAAATTCAAATATAATTTTAGTTATATTGTTTGTCTTGAACCATTTGTGAATGAGGAGAAAATGGGTTTATGATTAAACGGTGATTGTATGAGAGTTGTTAATGAGGTTGTCCAAATATAGAATTAATTTGTTTAAATTTTTCAAGCCTTTTATGCCCTACTGCCCCGTTGGTCTCGTGCTCGCAAGAGCGACTACTGAGGGTGGGTTCGATTCCCAGGTCGTGTTTTGGGTTTTTCCAAATTTTTCAGTAACCACCCGGCATCCGTTTGGAAGTTGCAGGCTGTGTGATACTAACGTACCTCGGAAATCACGAAAAGCCGTTGGTCCTACGCCTGATCTCTCCGCCGTCGAATCGGATTGCCGTCCCATCGGACTATGAGAGTATAGGAACAGATAGTGCACCTGTGTTTGCGCACACACTTTGTGCACTATAATGTCTCCTGCGTACTTTGCTAATCTCCGTTGAGATTGGCCGCCGTGACCGAATTCGGTTAGGGTTATTACCTGGTTTTTTCTCATACTAACTGTACCTTCTTCTTCAGAGTCCCGCATCGGAGTCGGACAGCAGTTCCGTGTCGGGGGCGAAGAGCCCGGCGTCGGCGCCGCCGCTGCTGCAGCACCTGCTTCAACTACAGGCGCAGAACCCGCAGACTATAGCGCAGGTATGTTACTGACCATTCTATAAGAGGTACATTAGGCCCAGGTTCTAGAATAGAAACCACGCTTGATATTGAAACATACCGTTATCTCCTTTACATCGAATTATCGACTTTTACGGAGACAACAATGTATCAACCATAGAGATATACTTATAGTATAGAGTGCGTGCAACAACCTCACCATACTCACTGTGTCAGTTCGAGATTCATTCATTTGTATGTCACAGTGATGCGACACAAAATGTTATTTTGAGGTGTTGGGACATTCAATCATGTTGTATGGGACGACATTTGAAGTGCCTCTTGAATGTCCTACCCGACACTAATCTATAGCTCACTTGTCTACGATGCGCACTAAGCGATTTGTGCAATACGTGCACTCTTATTATATCTCTATGGTATCAACAATTACTAAATGTCTTACGTGATTCGACAAAACACGTTTTGATGCACTTGATTATTTGTGCCAAAATGAACAAATATCATGAAACCAACCAAAAAAAGGGTTGAAAAGAAATTCATATCAACCAATTTTAGTCCTTTCATACGGAAGCATCTCTCATATGAGCCTTGAACTTTTTCAAAGCTTTATTACTTTTAATTTAAAGCAGCCCAAGGATGATCTTGAAAACATTCCCTTTTAAAAAGCCTTTCTTTTCGTCAGTTGGTCCTCTAAATGGCTCTTAAATACTTTTGGTCCTTAACTCCGCGTACCCGATTATATATTCCTACATCTATCTTTGTACATTCCTGTAACTCTCCTAAATATTCGTAACTGCTTCCTCCGATTTTTTATTTTAAGAACGTAAAGTTTTCGTACTTCAGAGCAAAGGTCTCTCTACTCTCTTCCCCTTCTCTTTGTGAGCTCCTAAGTCCTAAGGACCAGTCTTCACTTTCACCTTTACCTGTATGTTAATCCTAAGCGATGTTACAAGCAGGGGTACACAGACATGTGTGTGCAGTTTCAGCAGATGCTGACGGCCCTGGCTGCGCTCGGCAGCGGGTTGGTGCCGCCGCCGCCGCTGTCGCAACCCTGGATGATGCAGCGGCTGGTGCAGAGGCAGACCGATAGGTGAGTCTAGATGATAATGCTGTTAATACTAGCTATAGATTTTTTACGTCATGTAGTGAGCTACGGCTGTTTAATTTTAAAATTGGAAACAATGTGGTTGGAATAAAAGCCCGAAAGTCTGACAACCAGTCTTACCAAGGGGTGTCCCCTCCGGAGCAACTGGACAATTTCTCAGCTGGACAGCTTAGAAACTGGACAGACCGTGTAGAAGTAGTCCGCAGTGAGATCGGAGGTCAGATTTTGAGGTTGTAGTGGCAGTCGCTCCATGTAAAATACTGGTATTCAGCTGCATCCGGTTAGACTGGAAGCCGACCCCAATATAGTTGAGAAAAGGCTAGGCAGATTGATTGGTTGGAATAAAATAACTTATCATTCACCCGTGACTTTGTATTAGACACGTGTATTCTGTACTTTATCATTTTTTTATACAAATATCCGGGATGAAAAGTAGTCCTTGCCTTTCTCCGGGTACCTGGCTACATATCGGTGAAATCTCTTAACGATCGGTTAAGGGATTTAGGAGTGTAAATGAAACTGACAGACAGACATGTATAATGACAGACAGAAATAAGTGGTACCTATATGGCAGCTGACGACGTCGATAGATATAAAACAGCAAGAGGTGGTAGAGTTGAGAATCTATGACACATAGCATGTTCCCACTGCTGGGATACAGACCTCCGCAATTCGAGAGGGAGAGGACGGTGTTTTTTCTCAAAGGAGTCTGACGAAATACCATTTATAACTAGAACTCCTGCCATCTCTTGGAAGCCTTAAACAAGTTACTGGAACATTAAATTCCCGGCCTAAAACATAGCATAATTAGCCTATAAAGTTCCCACTGCTGGGACACATACATCATCTTTTCGGGAGGGAGTGGGCTGTAATCTACCACGCGGGCCGTAATCTACCACGCGGGCCCAGTGCGGGTTGGTAGATGTCACATGTCTTCGAATTTTTGTTTCTAGGACATGCCGGTTTCCTCACGATGTTTTCCTTCACCGTTGTTGACACTTGCGGCGGCTAAACTGTTTAGGCAAACCGTACCTAATGCATGAGAGGAAGGTACTACTAGAAGGAAATAAAGGAAGGATTGTTCCTTTAAGGTTAATGTCTGTTCTGTGCCAAATCGGAAGTGAATTCTAGATTGGTACGACTTACATCCTTCAAAGACGATGATTCTAAGACAAATAATCCATACTAATAATAAAAATTCGAAAGTAACTCTGTCTGTCTGTCGGTCTGTCTGTCTGTATGTATGTTACCTTTTCACGCCTAAACCACTAAATGGATTAGGTACGACAAAGTTTGGCAAGGAGATAGATGGCATCCCGGGGCAGGACATAGGCTACTTTTTATCGACATACAGCGCGGGCGAAGCCGGGGGCGGAAGCTAGTAGGTTATATTCAGAACATTCGCTCCTACCAAAGAAAGAAAGATAGAAAACGTATTTATTGAGACTTGCGCAGGAGGTCACAAATTAAACTGAAATACAGTCATAGAAATATCTTTACATATTATAAACTAGCTTCCGCCCACGGCTTCGCCCGCGTGGTATGTCGATAAAAACTAGCCCATGTCCTTTCTTAGGCTCTAGACTATCTGTATGCCAAATTTCATTTAAATCGGTTCAGTAGTTTTGGCGTGAAAGCGCGACAGACAGACAGAGTTACTTTCGCATTTATAATATTAGTAAGGATTTAAGTCGCTTTTCGTGTTTTTCTGTATGTCAGCGTTATTCTTCTAAACCACGCAACAGATTTTGATTAGGTTTTCACCATCGTTTAGAGAAATTATTATTTATTATTCCGGAAGATTTATATCTTAATAAAATGAAAGGTACTGGGGTACATATAAATAAAAAATCTCGATGTTTTTTCAAGTCCAAAAAACCGTGGGACGCAGGAGTGGGTCGCTAGCAAATAAAAAATAAAAGCAGAACGTCCTTAATGAGACCAAAAGGCTATCTCAGCATGATTCTGTGACATTAAGATAAAGATAGAAAGATAGTTCAAAACATTAATATTAAACGCGGTTGAACCAGTCTTTTAGATATAATATTACCTCCATTCAACCAGTCAAGGATCATAGCCATAATTCACGATGTAGCTAACGTACAATTTTACAAACACCATGATTTTATTATTGAGTGAAAAATCAACAATGAATACAGAACGCCTTGACCTCAATATATAGGCGGTTTGCTCTAAGTGTGCCTACAAATATTAAGATGGATACGTATGGAATGTTTCATACAAAATAATGTATTGAAATAATACGTATTTCAGCACATCAAGGAACTTCGAGGAGCTCGTGGCTAAGTAATAACAGCCGCAAGGGTCGATCTCACAAGTTAATCTAAGGTTGCCGGGGTTCGTCCGTGGATGGGTGACCGTTTTTTACATACCGAGACTCCTCCGTGACTGGGAAAGCACGATAAGCCGTTGGTTCATTCGTGGATCTTTAACAATCATTACGGGTCGTCAGAAGCCCGAAAATCTGATAACCAGTCGTACCATTGGGTATCGAATTACCCAGTTACTGGGTTGTGGAGGTCAGATAGGCAGTCGCTCCATGTACAATAATAGGTATTCAGCTGCATCCGGTTAGACTGGAAGCCGACCCCAACATAGTTGGGAAAAGGCTATATATTTATACAGAAGGAAGATTACCAAGTAAATGTACGAAATTTTAATTTACACATATACAGTATGCAAGGGTAAACACCGTTGTCACTCAAACCATGGGTAGTTGACTTAAATATAAAAATAAATGACCCAGTAACAACAAAAAATAAACCTTATTTTCATTAAAAGATTTTAAAAAGTAAATATCCGTCACTGTCCCGATACTCATGGATACGCGTTCGAGAGACTGCGAAACAGCTGACGGCCGGTCATGTAACGTCCCGCGCGCCCCGTCCGCCCCCGCCAACCACCGGCCGCGACCGGTCGTTGCCCTTGCGTGTAGGGTGAAATATTCTTGTGGAAAAATGCAGAAATTCCTTTTAAAATAGTTGTATTTTTCCATTGATTTTACGTTCTATAAATGAAACCAAACAACTGGTTTCAAGGATAACGGTGTTTAAACTAACACTCTGTATACGATACGTATACGAATACGTATTACAGACACTTTGAAAAGTTGGGAACTGGGCTACCCAAGATGAACTAGGTTTACTAAAGTGTAGTGTCTCATAAACATAAACCTAGACCTACATAAACCTAGACCTACATGTGCACTTATGAAACGTCAGAAGCTAGGTGCACGGTTCGAATTGGTCGTTTCCTATCTATGGAGAAGAGCCCGCAAGAAACTCCATGGTTACTCTTGATTCGCGTTGTCGCGACACGTGTGGGCAAGCAAATAATTGGCTGTTACAATATTTTCGAATTACAGTTTTATTAGGTATGAGAGGACAGTGTAGGCCTTTCAACAAGTCCCAGGTAAGTACTTAACGAAATAGAAAATGTTCAAAAAACTACTACAGTCCACTAAGCCTACATCATTCTCACATTCACAAAATGGAAAAGAATCTATACAAAAGATAAATAAGATAATAAAAATAAAAACCTATTCATACCAAATGACATGATTGCCATTACAACTGTAACAAATCTAAACAATTATCATGTCCACAAAGAATAAGATAATTATGTCAAAGTGAATGTAAAAATAAAATAAAATAAACATGGTAATTTGGGAGAAGCTAATAGACTCTTACATAATTATGCCGTTAATGAGGTACCAGGGAAGCCACATGTGCAGAAGGAATTATTGCCAAACTTTCTTGTCTTCAACGTAGTCTTTAATCTTATAATATGCTTTTTTTATAAGGACACGTTTGATGTGGGTTTTGAATTTTCCATCGCTAAGTTCTGTAACAGACTTAGGGAACTTATAAAATTGATTGCCAATGTATGTAAAAGTAATAAATAAATAAGAAAAATTAAGGATCATTACTTATTTTGTATGGAGCCGCAGGAATCATAGCACCAGGAGGCAAGGCTGGCCAAAAGGATTTACGATGATCACAAAATTATACATCGTATGAATGGCGCCATTCTAATGGCATTGAATCTATAAAGTTTAAGGCGAAATATCAGTACCTTTTTGCCAAAGATTTTGTATAACAATAAGCGATTAATTTTTGATACTTGATTAACAATGGTAACCTGTGAACTTTGATCCTTTGGCCCTAGGTATGCTTTAGGCTAAAGAACAGCATCATTTACATCATATAGAAGACTTCTTAGCCTCCATGATACTTAAATTATAAGTCAGCCTGCCCCGTTACTATCCATTCTGCGTGGGTTATCCTTTTTATTTATTTTATTTTATTTATTTTATTTATTTTATTTATTTTATTTATTTTATTTATTTTATTTATTTTATTTATTTTATTTATTTTATTTATTTTATTTATTTTATTTATTTTATTTATTTTATTTATTTTATTTATTAAAAAGATAGATCAGACCGATACAAGGTAGAAAAATCTTAAAAGGGCTCAAACATTACTTTTTTTCTCCCACCCAGTTCGACATTGATTAATCCTACATCCATATCTGCGATACAATTTTCATTAAACATTCATGAATGAATAAAAGATTTGAAATTGCGGACAGATCGGCTTGATTCATTTACAAGCCATATCCTGTTAGACAGGTTTCTTTGATAGGCTGGTATTTATATTTAGTATCTCTAATCAAAGACTTAAATGTTTAAAATAAGTACTTGGTTGGTTTCGTGACAGCGGCCAAGACGTGGGAAGGTCGCAGCGCCAGACCTTGACCCATTTCTTACTTATTTTATAAAAGTAGACGCAACCAACCGTGGTTGGTGAGTAGTATTCCTTTCATAGGTTATGCGCTACCCTTAAAGGGGATGCGCTAGGGTGGCCCGCGAATTGATTTTAATGTTTATAATTCTGTAAATCCATATTTGTTACGAGCGCTAATAATAATTAGATCAACATACAACCTGATGCTGACCTACAAATTGCAAAAAACGTAATAAAATTTGAATTTCGCGGGCTACCCTAGCGCATCAACCTTAAGATGCGATCAGAATATTATTTTTAGGCTGCAATTACTGACCTTGTTTTTAATGATTATGCTTTGTTTCTTTCTCCAAAATAGTTAGTCAGATTGTTACTACATTATAAAGGTCTATTCACACATATCAGTGAAGCCACAGTTCCGACACAGTGTGGTTACATTCTCTATGAACACATCCCACGTGTCAATGTCGCAGTGTCAGTGCCGACACCGGCATGAGAATGTATGAAAGAACTAGCTGCGCCCCGCGGTTTCACCCGCGTAGGTCTTGATCCCGTGGGAATATCGGGATAAAAAGTATCCTATGTGTTATTCCAGGAAAATAACTATCTGTTTGCCAAATTTCATCCAAATCCATTCGGTAGTTTTTACGTGAAAGAGTAACAAACATCCATCCATCGATCCATCCATCCATCTATCCATTCATCCATACGTAAGTATTTTCGCGTTTATAATATTAGTTAGAGTTAGATATGTTGCACTGTGCCGGTACTGTGTCAGAACGGTGGCTTCACTGATACTGATCGACTTCCAAAAAAAAACACTAAGAAGGGAAAAATAACTTTAATTTCGGAAGTCGGTGGCAAAAAAAACGAAAATTGAAAACCGCAATGGAGTAGGAATTTCTTTCAAAATCCTTCAGATTGCGACTTTAAATATGTTACTCATTTGGGCGGTTACTCTACTCTTTTAGATATCTTCCTAGTTCGTTCGACATACTCAGAGATATACCTATAAACTTAAAAATATACATGCGAAAAACTTCCCGTTTCGGAGACATGTTTCTAAAAAGGCTTGATAAGTCAAAAGTGTGTCATAGCAACCTTGCTCTACATAACACTATTGTTTATTTAACCCATCAATCAATCAATGAATCAACTCTGCCTATTTTTGTGTCTAACCATACATAGACATCTCCCAAAAAGGAGTCTTCATTCTTCATTATCATAATATATGGCCCTTGGATTGGTCTTTCCTATAGACCACAAATTATCTAGGTTTAATATATTTTATTTACATTAATTTTACTATCCATGAAAAGTTTCCGTGGCTCGGAACGTTCGTCCCGGATGACATTTGTAAATCTTTGACAGTCGTTACGGGTAGTCCGACAGCCAGGTTTACCAGTTACAGTTGTAATAGTTTAAATAGGTTTTTATTTTTATTTGAATTTGAATTTTATTATTATTAGTCTTTTAGATAGATTATTTTCTATTTTGTGAATGTGAGAACGTTGTAGGCTTATTGGACTGTAGATTTATTGAACTTCTTCTATTTTTGTTAAGTACCTGTTACTTACTGTTTGAAAGGCCTACATTGTCCTCCCATGCCTACCGACACTGTAATTTGAAAGTATTGTAAAAGCCAATTATTTTTATTAAAAATTTTTACAAAAAAAAACAACCGACTTCAAAAAAAACCCTAAAAAAGTGCAAAATAACTTTAATTTCGGAAGTCGGTGTCTTTGCTTTTTAATTTTCGTTTTTTGCCACCGACTTCCGAAATTAAAGTTATTTTTCACTTTTTTAGGGTTTTTTTTGAAGTCGGTTGTTTTTTTTTGTAAAAAGTTTTAATTTTTCACTTTTTAGTGGTGGTACCTACCCCACACAAGTTACTACCTGCTATGTAAATAACAGTGAAGGAGTCTAATAATTATATCGTCTACATAGACTGTGGGAAAAATACGTAATATTGAAGCTAGCTCAAAAACTACGCAAGCAAACTTAATAAAATTTATATGGGACCATCTCGGGAGTATACCCTTTCGAACTAAAAAAGAATTTTCAAAATCGGTTCACAAACGGCGGGGTAATCGGTGAACATACATAAAAAAAAAAAAAAAAAAAAAACAAACATCCGAACGTAGTACCTCCTCCTTTTTTGAAGTCGGTAAAAAGAGTAACCATGGAGTTTCTTGCCGGCTCTTCTCCATAGGAAACGACCAATTGGAACCGTGCACCTAGCTTCTGACGTTTCATAAGTGCCCATGTAGGTTTATGTGAAATAAAATATTTTGATTTTACCAAGGGGTATATAGTTACCCAGTAACTGGGTTGCGAAGGTCAGATTGCAGTCGTTGAATGTAAAATACTGTATTCAACTGGAATCGGTTAGACCAACCCCGACGTAGTTTGGAAAAGGGTAGACAGTTGATGATGATCCATGAAAATGTTGTTTCATTACTTACACACTACTTATATTACTTACATACTACTTATATTACTTACACACCACTTATATTACTTACATACTACTTATATTACTTACATACTACTTATATTACTTACATACTACTTATATTACTTACACACTACTTATATTACTTACATACTACTTATATTACTTACACACCACTTATATTACTTACATACTACTTATATTACTTACACACTACTTATATTACTTACACACTACTTATATTACTTACACACTACTTATATTACTTACACACTACTTATATTACTTACATACTACTTATATTACTTACACACCACTTATATTACTTACATACTACTTATATTACTTACATACTACTTATTTATTTTATTTTTATTATTTTCGGAAACACTACTTACATACTACTTATATTACTTACACACTACTTATATTACTTACACACCACTGATATTACTTACATACTACTTATATTACTTACATACTACTTATATTACTTACATACTACTTATATTACTTACACACCACTTATATTACTTACATACTACTTATATTACTTACATACTACTTATATTACTTACATACTACTTATATTACTTACACACTACTATATTACTTACACACCACTTATATTACTTACATACTACTTATATTACTTACATACTACTTATATTACTTACATACTACTTATATTACTTACACACTACTTATATTACTTACACACCACTTATATTACTTACATACTACTTATATTACTTACATACTACTTATATTACTTACATACTACTTATATTACTTACACACTACTTATATTACTTACACACCACTTATATTACTTACACACCACTTATATTACTTAGATACTACTTATATTACTTACATACTACTTATATTACTTACACACTACTTATTTTTGTGCTACACAAGAATAGCTGATGCCGTGGTTTGTAGATTAACCTGACAGCGAAGTCAGTAATGGGACTGACTGCCCCGAGTGCTTTGACATTATGTACAGTCACGGACTTTAATTGATGAGCCACCTGGCACTGTTCGTATTTAAGCCGTGTAATGCAAATCGGGTTTATTCGGTTCCCGACACGCAATGTCTTCGTATTAGAAGAACAAAATTATATTTCATGTCTTTACCGGTTGGCTAGCCTGAGAGCCAGAACTACAAACTTGACAGCAGAGTGACTACCCAAAGTCAACCAATTGCAGGTCTAGCAACAGTAACCTAGCAACGATAAACAATTGTTGCTAGGTTACTGTTGCGATAGTAACGTTAGCGTACGGCGAAAATATTAAAGTAATTTCGACAAGTTCGAAAGTAACGTCTCTGACATCGATATTTCAACTGTCACTGTCTTCAGGTAGTTTTCAGAATTATTGAGTTAATGAGCTATGATTCAAAGGAGGTCGGTATCAAATAGATTGGATAAACTTAATGCAACATTGTATTTATTTTTATCATTGAGAACTTATTAGTCAACCTCTATGGATAAGACTATTTCCGATTAAAAGTAATTTATTTGTCATCTTGTTTACGAGCGTGCGATTTGAGTTCGTGTTTAATCGTATACACTCGTAAATGTATGAAACTGCAAAATTAAAAAGTTTGAAGGTGGCTCATCAATTAAAGTCCGTGACTGTACCTACTTAAATAATAATATCGTCATTTATAAGGCTTATTCTCAGACATTAATGCCTAATATGAATCATAAATAAACATTGCCACAACAAGAGATTCGAGCAAATTCACAAATTCGAATCGATAAAATGAACACTATAAATTATGCACCTAACCCCCTAATGTCAATAGTATTTAAATCTAACCTTCGCTCGCCTTCTATTGGAATTCATATCGTTTCTGGATATGCGACCAGCATACAACCGCAATTAAAGGAAGTTTGGAGATTTGCCAATTATTTCGATTTGTAATACCTTCGACGGGTAGGGAAGGAGTACCTACATAATTATGAGAAAAATTGTGTCTCCTATTTTTATTCTCATAAACTGTTCATTTCAACAATCTTATTGTGATAATGGATGCAATACACGTTGTTTGGCTATAACATCCTCCCGGAGTTCAATGTGAAATATCTACGTTGAGCTATCGTTTGAGATTGACTAAGATAATATCCTTTTTTATTTTATTTTTTTGAGGGTGGAAAATCATCATATGACTTCTCCCGGAGCGGGAGGGCGTGTCAGACTTTTACTGACTAAAACCCACCCGTGTGCCTTCAGTTGCCTGTTGCTAAGGGTCCCGGTATCCCTTTCGGACTTTCCCGCAACCCTGGCAGGAAGATCAATTAATCTGCCTAGCCTTTTCCCAATTATATTGGGGTCGGCTTCCAGTCTAACCGGATGCCGCTGAATACCAGTATTTTACATGGAGCGACTGCCTATCTGACCTCCACAACCCAGTAACTGGGTAATACGATACCCCTTGGTAAGACTGGTTGTCAGATTTTCGGGCTTCTGACGACCCGTAACGACTGTCAAAGATCCACGAATGACAGCTGGGACCAACAGCTTAACGTGCTTTCCGAGGCAGCAGACGGAAGAGTTTCGATATGTAAAGATGATCACCCATCCACGGACCAACCCTGGCAAGCGTAGCTTAACCTGACGGATCGACACGTGCGGCTGCTATTACTTAGCCACGAGCTCCACGAATCCTGGCAGGAAGATAATATTCTGTATTCCAATAGTTGACAATGTTGCAAAAAGCTGTCAAATATTTACCTATTTTGATTAATTTGGCAATATAATAGTAATTCCCGAACGGTTCAGTAGAGGTGTACCTATAGTACACTCACATTTAGCCAGAATTTATATTAAGTTTGTATACCAACTAAAATAATTTTAGATGACTTGTTACCTTGTTAGTTGTTATTTAAAACACCATTTAACATTGTGTCTTTTTCGTTGTGATGTACTTCTAGTATGTTTTCAGTTTGCCTATTTACCGTATAATTTTAAAAACTACTTGTTATTTATTTACTAGCTGCGCCCCGCGGTTTGACCCGCGTAAGTCTCGATGCCGTGGGAATATTGGGATGAAAAGTATCCTATGTGTTAATACAGGTTATAAGCAATCTGTTTGCCAAATTTCATCCAAATCCATTCAGCCGTTTTTGCCTGATTGAGTAACAAACATCCAAACACACAAACACACAAACTTTCACATTTATAATATTAGTAGGACTAGCTTCCGCCCACAGCTTCGCCCGCGTGGTATGTCGATAAAAAGTAGCCTATGTCCTTCCCCGGCATGCCATCTATCTCCCTGCCAAATTTTGTCGAAATCCGTTCAGTGGTTTAGGCGTGAAAAGGTAACATACAGACAGACAGACAGAGTTACTTTCGAATTTATAATATTAGTATGGACTAGATGCCCGCGGCTTCGCCCGCGTGGTATTATATACTTAAACCTTTCTCGAGAACCACTCAATCCATTGGTGAAAACAGCATGAAAATCGGTGCAGTAGTTTTTCGCGAACAGACTGACAGACAGACAGACGCGGTGTAGGACTTTGTTTTATAATAGGTAGTGATTAAAGTTAGGATTTTAGTACGGGATGGGCCTGCTCTTGAACACTTAGTCTAAAATCACCAAAATAATTATTTGAATAATAATTTATTTATAATAAACTAAACCAGACTTGGCCCTGTTATTGGCAGAAAAACAAGTAGCCTAGTCTTGATCTACTACAGCATTCATAGAACAACTTTTAAGACTACATTTGCGTTGAGCATCATTTATTAAGTGCTACAGTTCAATTCACATCGTAGAAGCCTCGTTTATCAAACGAAGTAGTACCTATTACAATTCTGTAAGTACTTACATACGTATTCAGTATCAGGTGCAGCCTCAAGGTTCACAATTTGTAATTTAAATACGTTTAGTTGAATTCGCGCCACCGCGGCAGCCATTGTTGTTGGTGCATCTCCGCCATGACAGGTGACGTCATAATATTCAAACGATCTTTTGTTTATATTTAAATGTTTGTTAAGGTAAATTGTTTAGTTTTAATATAGACTCTAGATTTAATTAGTTAATATTTCGTTTTAAATAAAGACTGCAGTATTAATTTCTTTGCTTTTTAGGGTTCCGTACGTCCGAACGAAAAAACGGAACCCATATAGGATCACTCGTGTGTCTGTCTGTCCCTCTCTGAGCAGCCAATTTAATCTACTGGATCTATTAAAAAATGAATTTCTGTGACCCAAATACGGACGTGTAACATAAATAAATTTTTAATATGGGGTCACTTTCGGGGGGCAAATAAGAACATTAAACAATACAGTATGAAAAAATTTAAAGAAATTAGAAAAAGTCTCAAATATTTTTTTAAATAATTTTGAAATAAATAGTTTCAAAGTTATTTAAGAAAAAAAGATGTACATTGACCCCTTATCTCAAAAACAACAAAGCATACAATTTTGAAAAATATACAGAAAATAGTTCTTTATTTATAGATTACAGGAAATCCTATATTAATTGTATGGTCTTAAAGTAATTGGTAAATCTCTGAATATTCTGCGTACAAACTTACATTTGTAGTTGGAATGTATGAGAGAGCATGGTTTTCAACTAGTACAATGTTTGTTCTTGGGATAAATTCATCCGGACTACGGAACCCTTCATTGTGCGTAGTCCGACATGCACTTGGCCGCGGTCTTTTCCTTACTGTGGGTTCTCCTTTTCTTAGGGCAGGTCAAATTTCATCTTCAATCACTTCTATTTTTATCATTCCTCTGAAATGAAATATCTCGTCTTTTTATCTGGCTTTAAACCGCTCAATCTGCGTTACTCTGAATGCAAAACATTTGTACAGATATTGTAGGCTAAATCTACCTATAAAAGCGCGGCCGTGGCGGTGCTCAGGGGAGGCCTATGTCCAGCAGTGGACGTCTTTCGGCTGAAATGATGATGATGACCTATAAAAGCTACGTCATCCTAACTCACTAGTTATAGGAAAACTTTCGAATTCCAGGACATTCTAGATTTATCTAGAGAATCCTAAGGCCCTAAACAAAGTGACTTTCTATCAGCGATAACGATGATGGAAAAGGCAAAAAGGACTGACATAAGCTATCGAAAAACTTATGTCAATCCTGTTGAAAGTCGTTGTAGAAATACGAATGGGTTTGGAAGCGATTGTCACTTGTCTAGGCCCTTTGTAATGGTAGATTTGCTTTGAAACCTTCATGAACACTATATTGATTTTAATACATCAGTAACGGCGTATAAATGTTATATTAAACCTTTTTCTTCTTCTCCATTCACTACTGAATCTGCTTATTCTAATCCTTACTTATTGTAAACGCGAAATGGATGCGGCGCGGGAGTTGAAAATCCAACAGCTTTTATTTAAGAAATTAATTTAAGTGTCGCTTAGTGTTAATGGAAACGGGCATTTATCTTCATTTCCGCCTATATTAGTGTACTAGCTACTTGCGGCCGCGGCTTCGCCCGCGTGGTTTGTCGATAAAAAGTAGCCTATGTCCTTTCCCAGGATACCATCTATCTCCTTGCCCAATTTTGTGGAAATCCGTTCAGTGGTTTAGGCGTGAAAAGACAGACAGACAGACCGACTGACAGAGAGACACAGTTACTTTCGAATTTATAATATTAGTATGGATGTCCAATTTTGTAATGCACATATATTTCTAATTAATCGTAAAACTTACCACAGCATCATTATTCAGTTTCTCAATTTCAACCTTGAAACAATCTCGTTGGTCTTTCAGCCAAAACTGTTTTCTGTCACCACTGTTCTTATAGTTATCAAAACTCCAATTCCAACTTTAAAAAATCTAATTCCCTCTCCCCACCTACACCCCTACTTACCCCCCTAAAACACCGTGTATCTAAAGCTCTTATCGCTGTATAAGAAGCCACAGACACGTTGCGACTTACAACGGATATGCCACCGACAATCTGAGTTCCGTCCCGCCTTACTGAGAGATTCGTTCCTTTGACTGTACAAACTGATTTTAAGACTAGTTTGTATGTATTTTTTGGGGATTATTTTGTAGTTAAATTGATGGTTGAGCAGCTAGGTTAGAATGAGAAAGAGTATGAAGGTTCTTCTTCGCACGTTTTAGCTGTTTATTTGGAGTCGGCGCAGTATGTCTTTATGGAATTCAACGTCATCCGGTTAGTCTGCAAGCCGACCCAAACATCATCATCATCTGCTCACTCTTTTCCAAACTATGTTGGGGTCGGCTTCCAGTCTAACCAGATGTAGCTGAATTCCAGTATTTTACATGGAGCGACTGCCTATCTGACCTCCACAACCCATTATCTGGGTAATACGATAGGTACCCCTTGGCAAGACTGGTTGTCAGACTTGGTTGTTTGGTTGCAAGCCGACCCCAACACAGTTGGGAAAAGGCTAGGCAGATGATGATGATAGCGCAGTATATCTTCTGGTTCCATATATCTCTATTAGCCTTCATCTCAGGGTTCTGCTGCAGGCGTAGCATGGCGCTTTCTATCTCTACGAAGAATAGACATAGCTTTTTCTATACAAAGTGACAGTTCGTTTCTTCATTTTTGACATCCACCGTTGTAGACTATTTCGGAAGAAAGTTTTCTATCCTTACTGTCAAAATCACACTGACAACCGATAAATCCTATGATAAAACAAAGAATTCTGAGTCGAATTATGTAAAAGAGTGAATTTCGTAAAAAGTGCAGTTGACTCTTTCTACTTTGCTGCCTTCTCGTACTGTCTACTGTCTACAGGAAACGTCATTTTTGTCTACTCTTCGGTCGACAAAACGGTGCTCATGCTACGCCTGCAGCTAGCTTAGAATGAGAAAGAGTATGAAGGTTCTACTTTGCCCGTTTTAGCTGTTTATTTGGAGTCGGCGCAGTATGTCTTTATGGAATTCAGCGTCATCCGGTTAGACTGCAAGCCAACCCAAACATCATCATCATCTGCTCACTCTTTTCCAAACTATGTTGAGGTCGGCTTCCAGTCTAACCAAATGTAGCTGAATACCAGTATTTTACATGGAACGACTGCCTATCTGACCTCCACAACCCATTATCTGGGCAATACGATAGGTACCCCTTGGCAAGACTCGTTGTCAGACTTGGTTGTTTGGTTGGGAAAAGTCGCAAAGCCAGTTGGGAAAAGGCGAGGCAGATGATGATGATAGCGCAGTATATCTTCTGGTTTCATATATCTCTATTAGCCTTCATCTCAGGGTTCTGCTGGACAGTTTGTTGCGCCACTTCTTCTCCCCAGCTAAAGCACTAGGAAGTGGTGACGGGTGGGCGATTTGGGGGACTGTCTTATGTAATTTTGACGTTCGAAAAGTGCAGTTTTTTGATTTTGATTTTGAGTAATCCCCTGTAGAAATATAAACGCGCATATTATAGTAAAAAGCCATGATTAAGGTTGGGACATAACGGGATTACTTGTCTTCTTGTCGTAGTGAGTTTTTTTTGAGCCTCGTAGTAAGCTAACACCAAAGTAGTATATAAAATACTGAAGGAATTGATAAAGAAAGGGTTATTGGGGTTTTTCCATCTGGAATTTCTCAGTAGCAGCCCGGAGTCTGGATTTGTGCCCGGTTGATGGCAATAGGCTCGCCCCCTATTACATGGGACTTAAAACATAACTGGCGCAATGTGGGTGTACTATAGGTACACCTCTGTCTAACCCTTCGGGGAATACAGGCGTGATGTTATGGAATAATGATAAAAGCATGTCAATTAATTCGTTTTCTTTCTCTGCGATACGGTATATAAGTATTTACGTTTATCAACTCCCTAATTAGGTCTCTCGAGCGAGCTTTTCCAATAATTCGATCAAAGTCAAAGTCAAGAATCGTCTCAAATTAATTTAAAAAAATACATGTTCTTTATTTGCACTCCTCAAAGTACCTAGTGAACCTACCTACAAATTGTCAAGTAATCTAAAAGCTAGTTATCAGCATTGACTGCATCGGGCAGCAGCAGAACTTTCTTGTCCCAAATATACTACATTTCTAGTCAAAAATCGTATCTCAAAATATGACACAGCTTAACAAATCAATGGGCACAAAGTATCACAAATTCAGTACGGACACGGGTCTCCAAGAAGTGTGCACAATAGCATCTGAACAGCTTTGTGAGAGCCTATGGCGACGCTATGCGGGGAACGAGAGTTTTGCGATGTACTACGGGACTGTTTGAATGGTAGTAGGTTAGGAGCTCAGTGTGAACCATTTTAGGAAGGTTTATTTTTGTTAATGATAAAGAAATTTATTTTAGGTTGATAAAAGATTTAATCAATTAACATATTGTAAAGCGAAAGGATTTTATGAGTGTTTAGTGGCACCGAACATTAAAGCACTGTAAAATCTTTCTAAGCTGGCAAAACCTTAAAATTAACAGCATCTCAAGAGTAAAATCTCACCTCAATAAAATACTTATCGATGTCAAATTATTAATAAATAAATAACGGTATGTAAAATAATTTCTACATTTATTTCTGTAATTTCTTTTGTTAGCCAACAAGCTTTCTTTAAAAGCTTCCCTAGTTTTCTTTAAAAAAAAATAACAGAGATAATGAATCTAAAACAACTATTAGGCTACATGTGCCTCTGGATATAGGGCATTCCCAAGTTGCGCCAACAATACCTCAGGCTTTCCCAACTCTAAAATCACAAAATGTCATACAAATTCAGTATTGAGCCCACGTCTCTAAGAATACACACAATAACATCACGACGAGGTCTTTGTGAAGCGGACACGTCTGTCACCAACAGTGGTATGAGGAGGAACGAGAAATAAAACGATATAGAAGTGTTTTTAAGACGGTTTTAATCTTAAAGTAGCAAAAGAAAAACGGTTATGTTTATGCGACAAATGTCGACGATTCAATGTAGAAAAAATACCACCAAAAACTAAAAAAACTGTAAATGACTGATATTAAATATCAGTTTATAGCATTGTAGAATCTAATTTGGCACACGTTTAGTTTTTGTTCTCAATTTTGTAAAAACTTTACACAATGCAATTTCAACAAAATTGGAAACAAAAACTCAATAAACAATCCTATAACTGTTACAACTCTACATTTGTAAGCTACTTTACTTGTGAAGCCCAAAATCGATGTTGGTCGAAACACCAGACCAGACGAGATTCATGAATCATAATCTACTGAAAAGCAGCTACCTAATGATTCAAGAATCTCCAATGCTTTGATTTGACCTCTTCTCCTTGTTCTTCTTCTACTTATTAATCTGTTCATTGTTTTCGACTTCGTTCTTTCGTTTTTCCCGTCATAATTGTACACTTATCATAGATCGTTTTCATAACGCAATATTCTCGTCCCTCAACCGGGCCCATCACCTGTTCAGTTCGAAAATGTCACCGTTCATTACATCGAGACGTTAAAATGCCGCAACTTGCTACCGATGGAAATTCAGCGGGAAGACATTGTGTTACAATAGGTAGTAAACACAATGAAAACTGACTCGAATAGGAATTGATTCAGTTTCTGTGACACAGAATGGGGTAGTTTTCAGAAGGGGTATGGGTATTGAAATGAAGAATACCTACGACAGTTTTGTAAACAGAATTAGTTAGATAAGTAGACGTAAGACGGTTTCACGTTTATGAGTTGATTGTGTACCTATGTAAAACCGACTAGGTATCACACCTTCCGCGAACAAAAGGACCAACAAATTCACATGATTGTCGATATGTAATATTTCAACACAACGAAAAATCGATCACGAAATTCGGGTGTAAGTTGACAGGTTTCGTCTGTAATGAATATACTCAAAACTACAGACAGAGGGCCTAGACAAGTGACAATCGCTTCGAAAGCGTTTCGTATTTCTACAACGACTTTCAACAGGATTGACATAAGCTTTTCGATGGCTTATGTCAGTCCTATACATTTTTGCCTTTTCCATCGTCGTTATCGCTGATAGAATATAATTTTGTCTAGGTCCCAGGATAGACACAAGCTTTTCGATGGCTTATGTCAGTCCTATACATTTTTGCCTTTTCCATCATCGTTATCGCTGATAGAATATAATTTTGTCTAGGTCCCAGGATTGACACAAGCTTTTCGATGGCTTATGTCAGTCCTATACATTTTTGCCTTTTCCATCATCGTTATCGCTGATAGAATGTCACTTTTTCTAGGGCCTCTGGACCGATCATAAAAAATCTTTAAAAAAACTACTACCAAAAATTTTTATAGCGTGTTAAAAATATAAATATAAATAACAGTTCCCAAAAAATCTTTTCATATTTGACAGAGTTTCAAACAGGATGTTGCCCGGGTAAAAAAAAAGAAATTCTACTTAGTCCGTCAGTCAGATAATAAAAAAATATTAGACACTTATTTTTTGGTTTATCATATTAATAAGAAATGATTAAGATAAAACGCATTAAAGTTGGGGATTGGGGGCTCGCTACGTCACAGGTCAAAAAAAAATCTACCGGCCAGTGACGTCATGCCACATTTTAACTCAATGTGTTGCCGTAATTTTTTGATTACGTAAAAAAAGAAAAAATACGTGTCCAATATGTTTTAAGGACGGACAAAAAAATTTTTTTCAACATCCCTATTTACTTATATAATCTAAAAACAACCATAACTACAACTCAAAGCGACCTATTTTGGGTCACATTCAAAACATTTACATAAACCGTTCTTGTACGCGACCTTTTCAAAAGTGGTTCAGCAGAGTTCAAGGTATTCCTGTCATTGTCAGATAATTATAAAATTAATGGTTAGCATGACGCACACTGTTTCGTACTAAAAGTTTATTACGGTGCAAGTTATGTAGTTGTAAGGGTTTGGGCACACGACGCGGTTTTGTCCCGCGCTGAAGAAACGCGCGTTTTGCTGCCCCGAAATTGTTTTTAAAAGTATATTGTTCTAATTTATATTAATTAAAGGCTTGCTAAGGTGCACGTCTTTTTACTTCGTTCTCACATATAAAATTTTAATTGAACATTAGGTAATAATGTAAGTAACTAATATTTTTACTTAACAATATAATTTAAAAGCGTGTCGGTGGAGTTTCTTGTCCATTCTTTTCCATAGTAACCTACTACGCTTTGGAATGGGCAACTTTTTCTGAATGACTGACTCCTTTGACAATTCAAAAGTGCCTGTAAATGGTCTACTTTAAATAAATGCTTCGAGTTTGTGCCAAATAAACTAGAAACGCTCGTTTTCACTTTAATAAATGCGATTACTGTTCAGATTACTATTTCTACTCATTTATTGTCAATTTTTAAACGCGCACCTAGTTTAATGCCAATAACTTCTGTATCTTTATTTATAAGCGTTTGTGTTGTTATAGATGTAAGACTGAATTTGTGAGCATCTTTAAAGGTTTAAAAAGGTTGTGAATTATTATTATTATTTAATCCTATAAGTCATACTAGCAGCTACTTAAAATTAATTATTAATTATTTGCTGATGAGTGTGTTTCCAATATCTTGTAGAATGAGAGAAACATCTCATTTTAGTTACAACAAACGCTGTTAAAAAAAAGCGTAGTGTGAATACATTCTAAGTAACGCCCGGAGATATAATCATTTGAAATTAGGCGGCCATGACAGTTGCAATTACTTTGATGTAATAAAGGGTTAAGGTACTCGGTTGGTATGACAACTATAAAAGTAAGATTAATGTGATAATATTATAAGTTTTATGTTGTTGCCCTAGGTCGAATATGGAACACACACTTTTAACTTTGAGGGCCTTACCACAAAAACTTAGACACTTGTTCAACGCATGTTTAATGTCAGTTTTATGTCAAACTCCATACAGAAATGTCATGTTTAAAAGGTGTTTAGGCTAAACACGGTTTTGTGGTAATAAGGTGAATGTCGGTTAAATGTTAGGTTGGCAGTTACCTACGATAATGGTATACTTGTTATGTCTAGAATCCTATTGCATTGAAGAGATTCACAATGCGTTTCAGGACCTAAAATATAGTCTGAGGCATCCTTATTCTTGAAACTGGAATACTTACCCGCTATACAATCCGATTCAAACTTTATGGCGGGTCGGAACATGAGGCGAGTCGCTGCGCAGTAACAAATGCATGTGTTAGCGGGGATGAGGGGTGGGGTACTGCGCAGCGAATAGCTCACTTCAGAGCCGACATAAAGTTTGACGCGTACTGTACTATCCTGGAAAAACTCTTTCACTCTCTGTCTATGACAATAATATTCTATCTATAATAATAATAAAATAAAAAAATTATAATTATTTTGATGTTTTTTTTTAATAATTTTTATCTTAAAAATGTAAACAGGTAAGAAAAAAAGTAATAATATACATACAATAGAAAATTTTTTTTTTAAATAAAACAAAATAAATAGCATTTGAAAATAACAACTCGTGACAACAAAACCTGACATTTAAGTACCAACCGTGTCCTTAGTAACCTAGCTACAAAATTAAACAAAATAAATACAATTAATTTGATAAATAACGCTAACAATAGCATCTATATGAAAAACAACAAAAGGTTGATTCATAGCAATTCTGTTATACTTTGTTATAACAAAAACACAATTATATTTAACAAATAGGACGATAAAGGTCGCCAAACGGCTGTAGGTCAAAAGGATATGCAAATATTACTGAAAAACTATACAAATATCGTGTGATAAATATGATTACAACTCCCACATGATTTCGTATATTGTTTCTAAGCTAGAAATTATTTGATAAAATTACTGGCTTAGTAAATTATTATTTACAGTTTTAATGAAGTTCAGGGCCGCCAAAATGGAAACCAATCCATACTAATATTATAAATTCGAAAGTAACTCTGTCTGTCTGTCTGTATGTTACCTTTTCAGGCCTAAACCACTGAACGGAATTCGATAAAATTTGGCAAGGAGATAGATGGTATTCCGGGGAAGGATCTAGGCTACTTTTTATTGACATACCATGTGGGCGAAGCTGCGGGCGGAAGCTAGTAATATTTTTAATTTGAAACCAGTCATGTTGCTTCACTGTCTCATGTTTTCAGTTCATACACGAAACAACTTCATATCTAAGGAACACGATTAATGATCAATATTCGTGATCTGCAGTAACATTAGGAGTTCAAAATCGTGATGTTACATCATATCTAGAATCTTTCAATGTGGCCTTGAACGAACTTATCTGGTGCATCTAAATGATTCTAATTATTTGTCTAATTTTTTTTATTTTTTCCCTTTTTTTTTTTTTTGTTTTGTTCTCTGCTACCGGTGATATGTTCTTATGTCCCTTTGTCCTTCCCCAGGATGCCATCTATCTCCTTGCAAAATTTTGTCGAAATCCGTTCAGTGGTTTAGGCGTGAAAGGTAACATACAGACAGACCGAGTTACTTTCGAATTTATAATAATAGTATGGATTACCATTCTCGACCCATCTGATGGCCCAATGATTTTAAAACCTTGCCTCTCATGCAGGTTATGGGTTCAAATCCGGACTAGTACCAATGTGACTTTTTCATTTCATATGTGTGTATATTATGGGTTATCTTGGAAATTACTGACATAGATGAAGGAAAAACATCGTGAGGAAACTTGGGCGTCTGCAATCCAGGATAAAAAATATTCCATGTCCTCAGGTCATAGTCCATCTGTGTGCCAAATTTCATCCAATTCCGTTCAGCCGTTTTAGCGTGAAAGCGTAACAGAATCTCTTTCGCATTTATAATATTAGTTAGGTTATTATATATATATGTCTGAAATCGCCAACCCGTCTTAGCAAGTGTGGTGAACAAAATGCCTTCTCTGTGTGAGAATAGGCCTTTGTCCTGCAGTGGGATAGGAATAGGCTGCATGGTATGGTCCCCTATTATCGTTCTTAAAATAAAAATAAAAAAACATCTTATCTTATCTTATGCAAATAAATGACTTGATTTGATTTGATTTTAATAGCCGGTTTATTAGGAAGCCTAAGTTCAGCAGTCTACATTCTTAAGCTGATAATGATTTAGCTACATTAATTGACATTGACACGACTTTGACACCTTTATCTATTTGAGTGTTTGCGTAATGTCAAAAGTATCGGTCTACTTATGTTTAGACATTGATGTCAAATATTACTATGTATATATATCTATTTATTTAATACTAGCTGCGCCCCGCGGTTTTACCCGCGTTAGTCTCGATCCCGTGGGAATATCGCGATAAAAATAATCCTATGTGTTAATCCAGGTTATAAACTATATGTTTGCCGAATTTCATCTAAATCCATTCAGCCGTTTTTGCGTGATTGAGTAACAAACATCCAAACACACAAACTTTCACATTTAAAATATTAGTAGGATAAAACAAACTCACTTTTCGAAGTATTCCCGTTTGAGCACCAAAGGTATTTCAAATGGGAATACTCAATGCATAGGTGCCCAATAATAGGTGCACTTTTCGTGTGACCGGTTAGATCTTCTAAACTACACAATGGATCTTGATGCAGTTTTCAACATTATTTAGAGCATTTATTCCGGAAGGTTTATACGAGTACTCGGTACATGAATAACTTAGATAAAGCACAGAAATCTCAAACTTTTGACATAATTTGGCATTGCACTCGTGTGATGCACGCTAGTTATTCATAAAGGGGTATTTAAAAATAATATTATTACCCTGTAATTATTCCACAGATAAGTGTACAAGTATCACTTGCTTCAAAGACGTTGAAGGAAAACATCGTGAGGGACGGCATGCCTGAGAGATATTTCTCAACGGCATGTAAAGCCAAGTCGGAGGCCCACGGACAGCATAAAAACTCTGACATAGATTAGTCACAGAAAGAACTCAAGTTTCTTCATGGGATTTTTTTCCACAAAAATCCAGTGTGGCATAAAAAACTAGAAACATGAAAAGTAGGCTCTTACTTTTCAGAATTTTTAATAAGCTTAAATAACTTAGAGGTAGGTCAGGGTATGTTATTCTACTTTAAGTACCTGTCAACAACCTAAAATACAGTGTGAAATATAATGTAAAAAATATGCATTGTGACACACTTTTTCATTAAAATTATGTAAATGAATAAACAAAAGCTTGCATTTCGCATACATTGGTGCACAGCTGAATAAATGACGTACGTACAAATGAATTTCACTTGTAGACATTCAATGTTTATTAAAAAGTAATGGAATATTGCACTTTATAGTCAACAGGGCTATTCCGAAAATAATACTAGCTTCTGCTTGCGGCTTCTCCCGCGTGGTATGTCGATAAAAAGTAGCCTGTGACCTTCTCCGGGATGCCATCTATCTCCTTGCCAAATTTTATCGAAATCCGTTCAGTGGTTTAGGCGTGAAAAGGTAATATACAGACAGACAAAGTTACTTTCGAATTTATAATATTAGTATAGATCATCATCATTCTTCTGCCCTTATTTATTTATTTAACAATTGCTTGCTGAACTTACAGTAAACACCAAAGCGTGCAGCAAGCCAACAACATAATATTTAACTAAAAAACTTAATGCAAACATACATAGATTTATTGCTACACATAAATAAGTCAACATTCTTCTTCTGAGGAATCGGGGCGTTCAGCAGATTGTCCCAATTTATTTGTGATCGGCGCAAAATGTCCCTTTCTTCCATACTTCAGTATTAGTCGTCATTTCGGTAGTCACCCCCTTTCTAGCCATATCATCTTTTAATCAGCCCATCCATCGCTACTTTGGTTTTCCCCTACTCTTACTCATATAGCCATCCACATTAAATCTGCCTAGCCTTTTCCCAACTATATTTGGGCCGCCTTCCAATCTAACCGGATGCAGTTTGAATACCAGTATTTTACATGGAGCGACTGTAACAATAACTGTGTAATAACTGGGTAATACGATACCCCTTGGCCCTTGCTTATAGCCATCCACATTCATATTCCGAAAAAATAAATAGAAGACTTTCATAATTTGTAAATTCCTGAAATTCTGAATGAAGCTTATTTAAATTCAACATTATTTTTTAAATCCTCGGATCGTAAATTATTTTCGTAAATTAATGGTGAAAATATCAGTCGAATTGAAAATATTGACGCATTCGGTAAATATTTTTACTGCTGTTATTAAGCTTATCAGTATAAAAACAGGGTCAAAAACTGATAAAATCTACAAATACAATATATAAAAAACTACAACGGTGAGTGTAGCAACCCAGTCACCCTTTTTGTCTTATCTCAAAGATAAGCCCACAATTTTTCGAATAACCCTTTTATTTTTCATTAAAAGATCGCGTTTACGAATAAGAATATTACAATGAGTACCAAATTTTATCGAGTGCATCGTGTGTAATTGTGTCAATAGGACTTTTATTTTAAAATTCGGAAATTTTCCGATAGTGTTTAGTTTTTTCTTTTTGTTTTTTTTTTTCAAAAAATCTGAAAATGTTATGGAGGCCGTACGAAATGTGTTTAAGTTATGAAATGTTATATTATGCGTGGAGGTAATTTAGACTAATTTTAGAACTAATTATTTACTGGAAACTTGCTCGGAAAAGGGCCAAGGTTGATAACTATGCCTGCAATTTTTATTACTTTGACTGGATGATATCTAGACATTTGTGGGACCGAAAATATCTCTAAAACTATTTATAAATGACCAAATTTTACCTGTATTTTAAGCTTATTTTATTCTTGTTTTTAAAAACTTTAAAAACTTTTCTGGATATTCCTAAGATTCATAATCATTTAAAGTTGAGATCCGGAAAAGTTTAGAACAAATTATACATATATTTATTTATGATTGAATAATTATAGAGCTACTATCATGTTCCTAACATTCCTCCTATCGCTTTTTCTTCAGTGTATTAATCAGTGATTCCTCTCCCCAGGCTACCGGAGGTGGGCGAGAAAGCGCCGGCGTCTTCGTCCCCCAACCTCGCGGAACAGCCACTGGACCTCAGCGCCAAGTCTACCTCCAGCACCAGCGGAACTCCACCTCCTGACTCCAAGCATTTGGATAACAGGTAAGAAGCTACATTTTTCAAATATTTCATGGTTTTTATCCACAACTGTCACATCTTCTGCTGAAAGACGCACGTCGTCTTTTGTTTTCATGGATTTTTATACCTATGAAATTGGAGTTTTTTTCTCACAAATAGAGAACCTTGTCACTCCTATGATTTAAAATATTCATCAATTGCGACCATCATTGACAACTACCAATAGTAAAAAAACCTTATTACTTATAGTTTTCTAAACATAAAAAATACCTTAAAAATTACTCCTCATTTTGTAAGCAGAAAAGACTACATTTTTTTTTTTACTTAGCAAAAACTTATTTTTTTCGCTTAATCTAAGTGCCATACGTTATCTTAGTTTTAAAACATTAGTGCATAAAAGTTTTAAAACATTTCAGTTCATGGATGTTATATAAATTAAGAAAATGTTAGTATGAAAAATGCAACTTCTTTAAAATTCCCCATACAAAACGTTGATTACATAGGTGGGGGATCATAGTAAGTATCAGAAATGGTGACTGGCGAATGACTCACCAGTTAATCTTGTGTCTCATTCAATACTGTCAATCACCAATCACTACAATACTGTGACTCCGAATCGTCCCAACCCAAATTGTTTCTGTAGGTAGGTATACACTATACGCATGCTCTAGGATTATACCTATTCCCTATATGACTTATGGAAGTAATGTTCAGTATACACGAATGAGAAACAAAACTTTCCTTCCGTAAGTAATCAATTAATCGCAAAGAACGTCATGGAAAGCTGTTTTTTTTTTCATGTATGTCGGAAAATTTGTTCGGCTCGGCTGGGCAACGTTCGGGAAGCTACGCATATGTTCTCGTCCCACATACCGCAGTGTCTCAAGACGAAAATCTTTGACCCGTGCGTGTCACTAGTGATGACCTATGGCACTGAGTTGAGCTCCACTATTACTGGCAAATGCTTGCACTGGCTGGACAGGTCCACTCAAATCTGTGTGGTTCTTTCCTCAAAAGACCATTTCAGACTCTTATCTACATGGTCCTCATATGGCCTGACCAAGATTATGTCTGGACTTTAAAGGAGACGGTGACCTGTTTCGGCCTTTCTTCTCAGAGTAGTCAGATAGGAAACGCCGACCTCATCTAGCTTATTATTACAACTTTTTAATATGACGTGTAAAAGTGATTCCAATATCCTATTTACAGAATAAACAATTTCATTTCATTTCATTTCATTTCACTGCAACGTGGTCGCACACAATGGGCCTCATTAGAAGACTAAAAGTCCCCCAAATGGCAATGGAGAGACCTATGCTTGGAGTTTCCCTACGTAATCGAATCATAAATGAAGAGATCCGCAGGAGATCCAGGGTAACCGACATAGCTCGAAGAATTGTCAAACTTAAGTGGCAGTGGGCAGGGCATATTGCTCGCAGAACAGATGGCCGATGGGGCCGAAAGGTTCTGGAGTGGCGACCGCGTAACTGAAGTCGTAGCGTTGGAAGACTGGAAGGTGGACCGATGACCTTGTGAAGGCCGCAGGAATCCGCTGGATGCGGGAAGCACAGAACCGGTCGAAGTGGCGGTGCGTCCTTATGTCCGGCAGTGGACGTCTTTCGGCTGAAATTAAGATGATAATGAGACACTCCGCAAGATCTCTTAGATCACCAAATCAGCTCCTATATCCTTCATACATTTCCTATAATTCCTTGCCATGGAAAAAGCTACCATAAAACTAATTGTAGTCATCAAAGTGACCGATTAGCTAAGGCTTTTATCACTTTAATCTAGGTAAACGCGCTAAATTGGATTACACATTAGCCGGTGGCCTTAATTTAATGCTAATGTGCGTTTAGTCGCGTATATGTACACAGCCTTATTTTATTTGACCATTATAGGGACGAATTGTTTCTGTTTGGTCATGAATTTCATAAATAATATACGATTTTAGAACCTATTTTACACTGGGCTATGGAAGCCAAACCTCCACATCATTTATACTCGCATAACTGACATAACATACATATACACATGCATATTCCATATTTGGGGTAAACTTTACACCCGCTCTACTGCCGAGCATGAGGTTCTGGGTTCGATTCCCGGGTCGGTCAAACTGTTATTGGGTTTTGCCATCTGGAATTTCTCAGTAGCAGCCCGGAGTCTGGTTTTGTGGCCGGTTGATGGCAATAGGCTCGCCCCCTGTTTCATGGGATTTAAAAATAACTGGCTAAATGTTGGTGTACTATAGATACATATATGCTTACCCCTTCGGGAAATACAGGCGTAATGTTATGTGAAAAGAGGTATCCCAAAATTATACAAATATCTATGCACACCCCTCTTGCTTTAGCCACTAGATGTACCCTGTAGTTTTGTACCCTGTTTCACCAACTCAGGATAAGTTTCATTAATACTGATCTAGCAGATTGACCCATTATTGTATATATATATCCGATGTCTTCCTGACTCGAAAAACATTTGCACAACCAAACTCAAAGCAATTATTTCAAGTAAACCAATTACAGGCACTTGTAAATTGTCAAGGGGTCGGTCAGTCAGAAAGATGAAGCTAGTTGCCCATTCCAAAGCGTAGTAGGTTCCTATGGAGAAGAACGGGCACGAAACCCCACGGACACTCTTTTAAATCACTATGCTTGTCTGATTTTGTTGTTACTATCTAAAAGAAGCTTTTGAACATCCTTTTACACCCTCTGAAGTAAAGCAAAAAAAAAACACTGAGATACTGAAAATAAAAGATCTATTTTCTTATCTATAAGGTATCGGAAACTCGAACGTAGCGAGCTTAAATAGATTAATGTCGGGAAACGACATCCTCTTTGCTTATTTTGTGGTGAGTAAGGATCTGATTAGCTTGCTATCCTCTTTTTGTTTTAATCGATACTAGAACCCCTGGGGTTCTAACCCCTTGGAGTGTATGGATCTATATTTATTTATATTTCCTTGTACCTTGCAGACATTTTCAATTTTATTAAGATACTTGCTCAGACTCAAATTAAAAACACATGTGTTGCTATAATTCTGGACGTTGGTAGGTATGTATAACGGTGATGCGACGTGATGGATTCTTCTTGCCATCAGTCTTATGACGTCCTGCACAAGAAAGCTCCTCAAAATGATTGAGCCTACTATTTAATTGGGTTTCGTAAATTCCAGTTTTAATGAATAAGATGGTTAAAGAGCAGTGGTGGCCCAGTGGTAACGGCCACGACTTACGAGTTGTACGTCGTAGGTTCGAACCCTGACAGGCGCTTTAGTTTCTGTAAATTATTTACTGCTGCCACTGCTCTCAAAACGGTGAAGGAAAACATCGTGAGGAAATCGGCATGTACTAGAACCAAAAAATTCAAAGACGTGACATCTACCAACCCGCACTGGGCCCGCGTGGTGGATTAGGGTCCACTCCCTCTCACAGAGAGGAGGCCTGTGTCCCAGCAGTGGGAACATTATAGGCTGATTATGCTATGGTTAAAGAACTAGGACATTTCTTAATGCACAGAGGTTTGTTGAAAGGATCCTAACTCGTAAAACAGACAAGGTCTTTGTCTCTCTCTGCAATAAGATCTGATGATACGAACAGCACGGGTGGCCTTGTCACATAATAGAGGGACCAATCCAATCGCCAGCACCGACCAGAAACTAAAAATCACTCTAAAAAATCCAGCACTTTACAGCGTCGTGTAGCATTAACAATTCTTCACGCTACCGCCACAGCACCATTGGTCATAACACGATCGAACATTCGCAACGGGCTCGTAATAATCCTACTTCTTATTGAAACCTACTTGGATAACACAAACAATAGCAACGTGAACGCACCCATAAAAACACGAAACTTTGAACGATCGACTGGGGTCGATGAACTTTTGACAGCTAACGCCATCACGTCCGCAGATGTTCATTTGACGCCATTTTATCACGACAGTATTCATTAAAAATAATATGTCATTGTTAATTTGTTTTGTTGTTATTGTTTTGTATCGGGTTCTATTATTTTGATGGCTGCTATCTGAGTAGCTGCGGAGATAATAGTTTTGTGGGAGTTCTCATTCATAGAATAGGTACTTAAATGCAATGTTCGTGAAACAAGGAACAGCCACCGCGGCTTTCAGTTTCACTGTAATTGCTGCAGGAGGATTTTAGGTTTTCCAGAAGGTTAATTAGCATCTTTTGAATTCAATGGACGTTATTATTTCTGAAACCAAACTGCATATTCAAAAGGGTTGCAAAACTCAGAGATCAGAAAATACAGAGTGTAGATTTAGCCTTTAAATAAAACATCCTTCATGTCATAACTTAGTCATATCGTAGACTTTATTAAAGTAACAAAAAAAGCATAAGCTTAAAGGCAATGCAAACGTGCCGAAAAAAAATTGCGTTTGACAGCCAACTGTCAAAAATTCAAAATTTTTGTACTGAAAATATTTGGCGTTGAAAATATCTGGCCTCAAGGTTGCCGACCCCTGAAATAGGGATGTAACACTAAATATCCATCTGGAAAAATACCGAAACTACGATCTCATAAGCGGAATATAAAAAGTGGACATTTTCGCCTCCCCTGTTAAAAATAAACCAACAGATTGACAGCCGTCAGTTTGCAGCATAGTTTCAAAGTCAAGGAACCCATATCTACGACAATGTCAATGCTCCACTTTAGCTGGAACAACATTGCGAAAGGCACAGCGTTTATCGCGAGCCCTACGTTCAAAGACTTCTTATTATTTGCTGATTCATGCGTGATGAAATTGGAATTCTTTACTTTTTATGATAACTCCTTAAGTGTTTGTGCCTTGTTTTTTTATGCGTCGTTAAACAAATATTGTTTTGTTCTTCTGTGGGATTCCTTTGTTTTTATCCTGAGGTTGTTATAGATTGGAAAATTGTGAGGATTGATAAGATTAGAGTGGATTTAATTTGAGATAATGCACAATTTTTAGCAATGTCAATGTATTGCAGGGACGTTTAATTTGATAATGGAATTGACACTAAAAAGTTAGCCCAAAACAGTCCGAAAAAAAAAAACAAAATTATTTCTTGGTTCACCAGAAAAATCCAGATTTGTAAATACCTTCAACAGACTCTCAAAAGGATTTGAAGTACACATACAAACAGCTTTGATCTACAAGCCAAGAAAGTTGATATTTTAAATTATTCTACATCATGATCAGCATTAAAACTGTAGCAATCTCACATACTACGCAAAACCACTGCCATCTAGCGGCCACAACCGGTAAAACAGGTTTTCGTTCCGATTTCATCAGAGTACAAGTGTATGCACCTGTTAAAATCACTTACTTTTGTTCTAAGAGACATTTAAGGGGGGGAGGAGGGGAGGGGGAAGGTCTTTAAAGGTACTTACAGAGTAGTAACAGAGCATTTCCAATAATGAATACGGCATTGAAGAGCTTTACTTCGTGCAATTGTTTTTACGTGATGCGAATGCGTTGAAGAAAAATATAGGAAGTGTTATGGTTCCTAGTTTTGAAGTGTTTGTCCTTATTTTCCTTTGAATGTAGATATTGTGTAAGACGTTGGGTGAGCAGAGGTGTATGTAGGGTCTATATTTTGGTAGGTATCTGAAAATGGAGCGTCTTTTCACAAAGCTTTCAAGTTGCTATTCTAAGAAATCGATCTTTTATACTTCATCAATCAATCCACCTAGCCTTTTCCCAACTATATTGGGGCAGGCTTCCAGTCTAACCGGATGCAGCTGAATACCAGTATCTTACATGGAGTGATGATATCTGAACTCCACAACCCAGTAACTGGGTAATACGATATCCCTTAGTAAGACTGGTTATCAGACTTTTGGCCTTCTGATGACCAGTAACGAGTTAACGACTGTCAAAGATCCACGAATGACAGCCAGGACCAACGGCTTAACGTGCTTTTCGAGACACGGAGGAGTCTCGGTATGTAAAGATGGTCACCCATCCACAGACCAACCCCGGCAACCGTAGCTTAACCTTATCGACCTGTGTGGCTGTTGTTACTTAGCCACGAACTCCTTTTGATACTTCATTAATATGGTTCGGTTTCAGCACAGGGCATAATATTACGGCTTCATCTACAATTTTGGCCAAGATTTCCAAATCAAAATTAATCTTCTTAGTTATTCATTATCTTGTATTCATGCTAAATAACCACAGATAAGACATCCACGCTGTCACACAAAGAATCGATATAAAACATCACAATAACACAATCGTCTCCAAGCCACTGACCCCGCTAATTTCCCGTCTTCAACAAAGTTATTAAACTCATAATTGCCTCTCGATACATTCATATAAAAACCCAGTTCGAACCGATATTATACACAATACCAAATCGATAACTGAATAAATTCATTCTCTGGGACTACGATCTGGGTCGCATGACTCGCCAAAACAAATAAAAATGCACCGATAGTCTGTTGGAGCATCGACCTTGCATCCTCGTAGATACACAGCCAAGCAAAAACACACCCTATCACCCAACAACACAACTGAAACTCCTCTAAAACCCTCCTCGAAAAATAAGAAAGCACAATTCAAGATGAAACCGAAGACGACAGCTGCACCCAATAAATTTTATACTCTATTAAAAGGTAGTAAAGCTGAATTTCGTTTAGTGTGTAACCGTAGGGAATATGATAAAGATGCATTCATAGTGGTCCGTTATCGGCGAGACCGAGAGTAAATATTTCGCATTTCGCGTTATCTTGGATTAAACCGGCGACGTACGGTTTTGAAATATTGAATTTAGACGATTGTGGGCCATTGACCAGTGCAGCCCGTTTGTGAGTCAGAGCGTTGTCATCGCATCGTCATGATATTCAAACCTCACGTCGCGATTTCGCGAAGGATGCTACTCTGACGAATGAATTCACTTTCGAAAGAACGAACAAAAAGATGAAACGCTTCTTTTCCTTTTGTGTCTCAGGGTTTCGTTCAATATGCAAAGTTTATTGATTTATCCCGTTGCATATTCAGGACAGCGTCTACATTCTTTTGAATTCTTTCGGGAAGAAAATGTATTTATGACAATATTATTTTGACTGACGGGGTAGCTTAATTTAAAGTTATTTAAATACTCGTGTGATGTCTATGTTTACACACCGGGGGTTGTGATTGTAACCATAATACCTACCGTCTTTTTGGAAGACGCCTTAGCGAAGCAATGAACTCTGCAAAGCTTGTTAAATTACTCCTTTAAATCATTTAATTTTGCATATCCTAGACTTTTGTACTAGGGACAGCTTCCAGTCTACCAATTATTCTTTTTACTATCATGTTTAATTAGATGCTCATGTTAGTTTATTTTTGTTGCAGATTGAAGCGAGCGGTTCTAGAGAGCGCCAGCAACAGTTCTGGTCGTCGCGCATATACTGAAGAGGAACTCCAGTCAGCAGTCCGTGACATCCAGTCGGGCCGGCTGGGAACCCGCCGAGCCGCCCTCATCTACGGCATCCCGCGCTCCACGCTGCGCAACAAACTCAACAAGTTTGGCACCGTCGTGGACCACGTTGACTCCGACAACGATAGCGATGCCGACCGCGCCGACTCGCCCCCCTCCGTCATCCTCAAAATACCCACTTTCCCCCCGCCAGACGACAAAAGCCCATCCCCCGCTGGACAACACCAAGCCCCCATCGCGCCAATAACACCGATGCTCCCCACGGGTCAAGCCTCACTCAAGGGACCCTCACAGCTGCTGCTCCCGCCCTCCGTGTTCGCCGACCCTCCCTCAACACAACACCTCTTCACGTCCCTCAGTGACGTTATCGCTAAAAGCATCAGCCAGAAGTTCCAGCAACCCTTAGATAGGCCGCACCACCAGCCCAGTGAACTTATGTACGCGCGAGGCCCTGACCGACACGTGTCTGTCATCAAGACTCCGCCTGATAACCAGCGCTACCCCACGCCTGGGAACTCTAAGCAAATGCCCAACAACAACGGCCAGCCGGCCGCCGGCGGCAAGGGCACGCGGCCCAAACGTGGCAAGTACCGGAATTATGACCGAGACAGTCTCGTGGAGGCGGTGAAGGCCGTTCAGCGCGGAGAGATGTCCGTGCACCGCGCCGGCTCCTACTACGGCGTGCCGCACTCAACACTCGAGTACAAGGTCAAGGAGCGCCACCTCATGCGGCCGCGGAAGCGAGAGCCCAAGCCGCCGCAGGATGCCAACAAACCACAGCCACCAAAGCCGCCGCCGCCGAAGCCGCCGACGAAGCCGTTCTCCAACGGACTCAACGGGCCAGAAGCTCCGGGTTATCCTCCTGGCTACCCGTTCTGGCCTGGCAGTGGGTTCCCACCGCCACCCGCTCCCGACTTGTACGCCTCGCACATGATGCGACGACTGCGCGAAGAGGCGCCCCCGCCCGCCAACGGCTCGTTCCTGGAGGGCATCATCAGGTCGAGCCTGGAGCGGCCCGCGCTGCTGCAGCGGCTGGCGGCGCCGCCGGGCGGCGAGGCGCGCCGGCCGCCGCTGCCGGACGGCGACGAACCGCCGGCGCGCCGCGCGCGGCTGGACAGCTCGGACCAAGCGCTGGCGGCGGAGATGCGCGAGGCGGTGCAGCGACTGCGCGCCGACAAGCTGCGGCCGCGCAACGGCACGCCCACGCCGCCGCCCGCGCCGCCGGCCGAGCCGCCGCCGCCGCCGGCCGCGCCGCCGGACCGCGCCTAGTGCGCTCCGAGACGCCCCGATCTCCTCAGTCTTTGTGATAATATTATGTAAAGTACATTCCGCCGGGCGGCCGCCCGCTCGCCGACTCACGCTAGTGCAATACGGCCCGCTGAGGTTTGTCGTCCGAGACTCGCATTATCCGTGTATACTGTTGTAGTGACAATAACTTAGTCGCAGGCTTCTCCTCGTATCGACGTGTGTCGGGTGACGTCGTCGTTCGATGACGATGACGGCTTCCTCCTATCGGTATGTAGTGTCTCCTCTTTATGTTTCCGCTTCCTCGGTCAGTCCGGACAGTCCTCACACACACGTATCCACATCGACACATAATCACCAAATATCACAATAGTTACCTAAAAGTCACAACCAGTTCAATATATCACAGCTTTACTAATGCAATATCACAATATTATAATAGTGTTTAGTGTCCCATGACAGAGATTCGGATGCCGTCGGTTGTGGCTTGCAGTCGCGTTTTGATGACGTAAACCTTAATCACTAATCTTTAAATGAATACGAGTAGGTACTACGAACTTTCTTCTGTTTTCTGTAACTCCTTGCTTACGTGACAATCAGTCGCAATCTGTTTATTTTATCTTCTAAATTCAAATTAGAACGGAACCTCTGTAGGGTAGAACGACACTGCACGTTGCAAGCGGCGCCAGGGTTGTCCAAAATTCACGCAAATCCAGAGAGCCTCAAATTTTGACCTTGTTTTTAAGTAAAAGACAACCAAAAGTTAACGTTATAAAATTAACTATTTAAAATAATTTTTAAGTAATTAAAAAAAAACAATGTAACAAATTAATTATAAAGCTAGCTATGAGTGTAAATGTTATCGATTTTTAAGTGAACTATTGCAGATTTTGTGCGGTGTTTTTATAATTAGATAGGTAATATATTGAATGAAATTATTAGCGCTATTGGCGGGTAGTGCGGTTGTGGTATTGTTGGTCGCGTCGCGCGTCGCTGTCGCGTCCCTCGCGCGACAGAGGCAGGGCACTAGTTGTAGACGGAATGGCGTCTCAACGGTCGGCTGAGCTTCGCCTACACGGAGCTACGTTCGGACTTATGTGCAATTATTATTTTGTATAAAATAGTAATTTTAACTGTGTCTAAGCTAACACGTGGATTTCCATATTACTGAATGTGATATTTAGGTATTACGAGTGCGGTTTGATCACGATTTAACGACCTGCGGGGACCGCCGGGCCCCATCATTATATACACGTACGTACATTAAATACATCTAGTGAACTTATATATTTTATGTACTATTATTGTACCTTAAGAAGATAATATTCTTATTTTTCATGGTCCAAGTTTTAAATGTTTTATCGACTATACAAAATGTGGATAATCATTATTATATTCTTGTCGACTTTAAAAATTATAATTAGCCCAAAAACCCTAAAAAAAAATTGATATCTTCAAATTTGTGAAATTTTTTGGTGTTCAATCAAAAATATATTATGGAAGTACGAGATGAAAATGTATACGCTCTCCCAGAATTAAATTTAGGTAAAAACTATTTGGATATAAAATTATCATACGATACTTATTGTAAGTTATGTGTACATGTGCGCCTCATGGAAATTAAGAAGTCTTTGTATTATGTATGTAATTAAAATATACATAATTATATTATATACAAGTTAAAATTTAATGTCGTACATTTTTCTTCGGAGACCACAAGTGATGTGCAAAATAGAAGTACATGAGATTGTACTCGACATTTCGACATAATATTATATTAACTATATTATCCTTCTCGGACCGAAACAAAACGATATATTATATACAAGTGATATTTGAAGTCATTATCCAAAAACAAATACATATCCCCAATGGCGAGATGTCGAGCTCTCTCACAAAAAGGAAAAAAAAAAACAAAAATTTTTATATTCAAAATTTTAAACTAGTCGATAGCATGTCTTTCACTTTTGTTTCTCTGTGCATAATTTTCGACGTCTTTTTAGCATTTAATCTTAAAAAAGTAAATCTATAAACGTTATGTGCATTTATCTGAGTGATGAATACTTTTGTATATTGAAAACAAAAAATATAAGATTATTTACCGTCGTGTTGACAGCCCTACCAACCAGACCGCATTTCGAAATTTGAAATGTAGAAAATCGAACAACTTTTTTTTCTCAAAAATACGTACACGAATCTGTGTGTTATGCCTGACATTTGTTGATAGCTTAAAACAAAAAGGTTATTTTGTGTAAGTTTGTACAGACATAGGATGGGACAATTTGCAAAGAGAATTTAGATAATAATCAACATTCCGTTTAGAATGTTATTAGATTTTTTTAATTAATAATATAACTATTTTTTTGAATCGGGAACAAATAATTATGTTGTTTAATCTTATTTTGTAACGTTAGTTAATTTTTAAGTGGCTTTATTTTAAAAAATAACCTTTATATATGATTAATTATCATATTATATTGAGATGTTATACATTCATTGTTTTTGTGCAAAGTGTTTGGGGTTCTATTCCCGGTAAAAGAGAGTTGCGACTGATATGTAGTAGAAAATAGCCGAGTGCTGGAGGCACTGGCCGGTCGGTACAAATGGTATACACCGCCTTAACACTTAAAAATGTTATTAACAGTGATCTCTACTACTTAAAATAATCATCAAGGCGAGGCGAGCGAGGGATTCTTACTTAAATAGCGTATAGCATGCTAAATAGCGTATAGCGTGCTAATTAACGGTTATAATAATTTCCGTAACGTTGATTATTTTTTGAAAAAGACAGGATCAAAGCCGCTGTTTTCAAATCACATGAATACTAAAGGAGAAACAAAATAATTACAAAAAAGTACTGCCTCCATTCAAATACCTCATTTCAAAATAGCGATGCAAAGTTATATCTCGAATCACATTTCATTGGTACAAAATGTCGTTTGAAAACAACAGTTTTTGTTTTTTGCACTGAAGAGGTCACTGGTTTTATTAGTGAATCATTTTTATTGTATATTGTTCAATCATTTTTCCACATAGTTTAAGAATTTTAGTTAATATTGTAGTGTACTTTTCAATTAAATAGGTAGTCCGTAGCAATTCTTTAATATTTTCTTGTTAATTTTTTTTCGTAAATGTAATAAATTCTCCGTAAGGGTTAGGTTAGTCTTGAACGGTCCTCAACTGGTCCAGGAACAAAAGACAATGAAGGGAAAGTTGCATTTTTAATTAAATCATTAATTATACCTTATGTAACCGCGGCATTGCTACTCGCATCCGATGCGTCTACTAGTACACGTATCCGATCGAAGTGCAAACAATAACACAATTTTTAAATTCGACTTTCGAATTCGAGAATTCGAGTTTTGAATTTGAACGTTACATTCGCGAGTTACTCGTAAAAGACATTGCCAGGATGTTAATTTACGAAGCATTTTTATGGACACAAGTTGTTTGTTTGTGTGACTGTACCTAACTTCGTGTGCCGGTTTCCAACTGTACACTGTGTCGCCGTGTTTGTTCGATCATACGGGAGATGTTATACTTAGTTAGTATTCTACTTAAACACTGCTTATCTGTGTATAGTTGAAAATCGACTTTTCTATAAATGTAAGAATCACCTATTGTCGTCACTAATTGTTTTCCCTTTTACATCTTGTATTTCTAGATGGTTAATTTTAAAACATTAATGATTATTGTACTATTATTACAATAATTGACTTATTATTATTGACATTTAGCATTATCGTGGAAAGGTATAGAATATTGAATGAAAGTTTTTTAATGTCTTGCTAGACGCAGTTTGCGGATGTTCCACATTCGTGTTTTTTTTTATAAAAAAATTATGTACAACAAGAAGCATTTAATTTTAGAAATATTAAATACCTATAATGTTATAAATTTATTGAAACCGATAGCAAATCAGGTATTTGCTATCTTGATGTATTTATTTTGAATTAACGCTTAAAAAATACTACATCACACTGCTGGGGGACATTTTCTTAGAATGTTTTCTTTGCAAAATTTATTATTGGGATTCTTTTTGTGATTTAAAATGAAATCAGTTAGGTAATGGACCAATGTATAAGCTAGATAAAACTGTTATTTCCTAAAGAATCGATAATGGCTCACGTTTTTTTTATAATAATATATAAACTGCGAAATGAGCTAACAAGATCAAATTATAATATTGTTATTTAATTATTGAGTACAAGTTTTAATGAAATATTTTTTTTTCAATATACCTTACTCGCCTCTTTATTTTTGTTATTTTGTTCCTTTAGTTTTTATTATTATTGTTTAAATCATAAACAGATGATTAGATTTCGAGTTTAATTTAAGCGACTCATAATTATTTTTATTATAAATTATAAAAATATTATATTATATCTTTCAATTCCTCAGTAAGAAAAGTGATGTTTATAGGTTATTTCCGAACCCATATCATGAACGAACGAAATCGTAAAAAATTGGCGAATAAAATGTGATTGGCACAACACTATTGTATTAAATCTAGTCAAATTTTTAGGATGGTGAAAAAATTGAGAAGCTAAGCTTACGATGATTCGACTGAATTTTTGATAAAAAAAAAAATTAAACAAACGTCCAAAACCGTCGCTAGGCGACTTAAAAAAAAAGTTGATTTGAAATTGTGGAATTGTAGCCGATGTTTGTAAAAATACTGTTTTCTTACTTATACTGTAACTTGAATAGGATGATTTGAAGTGAAAAAAGTAATGTTTTTTCATATGTAATGTCCTTATATCTATAGGATCTTTATACCTTACGTTAAATATCATAATGAAATGGCTGGTTAGGCAGGTGTAATAATGTGCGAGGATATTTAAAACCTGTATACAATAAATTTCTTTCATTTGTTGAAATTTTTTATTGTTTTATTTTACGCACAAAGACATTATAGGCCCTATATGCAACCTACGACTGAGTATATCAAGTAGATCTAAGTACAATCTAAATACTTATCTAGGTAAGGCGACAAGTTGTTGTTTTCTGCCATTTTGAAAGACAGCTGATGACATGCCACCTGTTGTTAATTATTATTATACTTAATGCAAATAATAAACTTAAAACTTAGCATTCTAAAGCTAAGGCTTCATCATCAAAAGACTTCCATTACTGGACATAGGCCTCCCCGAAGTACCACCACATCAACCGGTTCTGTGTTTCTCGGATCCAGCCAAGACTTACCTAATTGCCAGAATTTTTTTGGCCCCCAATTTTTAGTACATAATGGTGCCGATTAGTCCTGTCAAATTAATCAGCGCCTGACGTAAATTGACGTAATTTTAGTAGGCAAGTTTTTAATCACGTCTAAACTTGTATGGAGTGGTGACAGGTGGTGATTAATTTGACAGGACTGAACTAATTTTTTTTTTAAATTAAAATTAAAGTTACCTTTTTAAAAATCAATCTCTCTAACAAAAATTAAAGAAGGTATGGACCCAGTGTTCCGGTGCTGGAATCATAGCAGTAACAAAGCTCAGAAGTAAGTATAAAATTACGTAAGTATTAAGTACTTAAATCTAAGTTGATAGAAGTGAATTGAACAAATCACGAAAGAAAAAATATTTACAATATTTTATCGAGACAAGACAACAGCAAAAAAAAAAAATGTCTCAAAATTTTTTTCCGACTAGAAAACCTCTGTTAGACATATTCATTACTTACATTAAAAACTATAATTATATACTATATTATTATATTTTTAATTATAAAATATTCAAAAATATCATCGAGTTTAGCTGTTGACTGTACATGCACGTTGCATCAAAAGATATTATATCAAGATAAAGTTTACCGTTCAACTTCTGCTTGACGAAGCTGCTACGGAACTTGAACCTATTAATGATCTTATGGGTCTCTGACTATATCCTATTTGGAACTTCATTTGTATCAGAAACATTGGAAGCCTGATAGACTCTTAGACTAATGTGACATTTCAAGTGATTGTTTTTGTTTTTTCAATTTGGAGTTTGACATTTGCATCTGTCAAATAGTCTACGAGATAGAACACACTATATGTTGGTACTAACTAAATTGATAATAGAGACGGTGTTCAATGTATTTCTGGTGTACATTGAAGTTTAATTATAGATAAATAAATAAATAATGTAGAACATTTAGCCTGCTTGGTTTTACTATAAACATGAGATAATAGTTATTTGTTAGGTATGCAAGGCTGCAAAGTTGTTTTTTGGCGCGAGTACTTGTATTGAAACCTGAGCGAGCGAAGGATTCAAAGGTACGAGAAGCAGAATAACCTTGCTGCCGAGTGAAACACACCACTTTTCACCTCACTTCAGCGAGGATAATGGTGTCTCCAATGGTGTTTTATGCACTTTTTGCGCAATGTTCCGGAAGAAAGCTCAATTCGGCATTATGTACCGCTTGCACTAACTTTGCCACTGATAAACGAACCAAAATGATGGAAAGCGAATGGCGTCGTCCTATTTGGCGAAGATCGCACGATGACGCGATACGTTCTCGTCGTATCGTGTCATCGTGCGATGAGTTCAAACATACAGATTTCATCAGAGTGTCCTATTTGAACCTCTCAAGTAATCGTGCGAGCACATGAAATGCTTAATAACGATCGTACGATGCGTTTGATCGTGCGATCATGTAATCAAAGCAACAGATCTCTTTTGAGTGTCCTAATCGGTTACCTACGCGATGCGTCGACGCGCGAGGGCATCATACAATGGACATCGCGCGATCTATTAGGACACCTGTTAGGTCATCGCACGACCACTTTGATCGTGAGATGAAAAACACATTGCGCCATCGTACGATCGCTCCCAATTAGGACGCCGCCTAATGAATATAGAAAGAGAAAAAAAAAAATAGTTTTTGAAGTGAAAACTTCTTTAAGCGCTTTGAGCATTTTTTTTCGTGCTGGCCAGTGCGATTATTCTAAAAATGAGGTTGGCGCACTGACATGAAATAAGTATTCATGCATTATCAGTATAGAAAATTATTGAATAGAAAGGTTCGAATTTAAAAAACTCTTTCCACGCTAGCGGATAAAATGCACTTTTGCACTCAGATTTCGAATGACAAACAGAATCTTTCCGAGCTTGTGAGGTGAAAACACTAATAATTTCTTATTTAGAAGATTAGAAAATAATAGAGACTCAACTCTAAGAGCTGACAGTGTATGTCATCAAGTAAAAACGTAAAACCGATTACTACATATTATAAAACAAAATCCTCCGCCGCGTGTGCGTGTCCTCCGCTCTGTGCATACACCCATGAGGACACACAGAGCACAGAGCGGAGGTGTAAATATGTGTGCGTATGAACGCACACATTTACAATCAAACTACACCTCACTAAGTGCACACATGTTTACAAAACCGGCCTCACGTCACTGTTGACAGCGCTCTGTCTTGGTTTTTAATTTGTTCTGAGCATTTTATAATCTAAGGGTCTCAGACTATAAATAAGCATTTTATTCGAACGACCCCGTCACAGTACTGCTGTACCTATAATTTGCTAGTTTTTTCAATATTATTACGATGCAGTTGACCTATCCGTAGAGAATGCTCATTGATATTGTAACCATAGGTTTGATAATCAGCTTGCCTAAGTAGGTAGACTAGGTATCTGTCCATGTTCAGCTGCGTAAAGATGTTTTCTACCTGTCTACAGTTTGCAAAGATAAACATAAACATTTGTTTAATGTATCATGGCAACACCGCATTCCTTGAAATTGAAAAACAAGGAAAGAGATTCATACAAAAAAAAAAGTTAGCTAACAAGAAAAAGAGGCTCAGTCAGTTTATTAGTGGATCGGCTGGGAATTTTAGGAGATATGTCAAAATTTGAATTGTTAGTGGCTCGATTATATGCCACAGGCAAGCATGTAAGTAGACCTACGCTATCTTAGGTACTCTCTACTTCCTGTACATAGTTCTCACATGCTGTACCTACTTACCTATTTTCAACTTTAATTATTAAACCAATCCTTACATAAGTATAAAACAAAGACCTCCGCCGCGTCTGTCTGAAATGAAATGAAATGAAATGAAATTGTTTATTCTGTAAATAGGATATTGGAATCACTTTTACACGTCATATTAAAAAGTTGTAAAAATAAGCTAGATGAGGTCAGCGTTTCCTATCTGACTACTCTGAGAAGAAAGGCCGAAACAAACTCAGAGGTCACAGTCTCCTTTAAAGTCCAGACATAATCTTGGTCAGGCCATATGAGGACCATGTACATAAGAGTCTGAAATGGTTTTTTGAGGAAAGAACCACACAGATTTGAGTGGACCTGTCCAGTCAGTGTCTGTCTGTCTGTTCGCGATAAACTCAAAAACTACTGCACCGATTTTCATGCTGTTTTTACCAATGTAGAGAGTGGTTCTCGAGGAAGGTTTTAGTATATAATAACCGACACCCACGCGGGCAAACCCGCGGACATCAGCTAGTATTTTTATAAAGAGTGTCCGTGGAGTTTCTTGTCCGTTCTTCTCAATTTGAGCCTGGGAAGGGGTGAATAGCTTCATCTTTCTGACTGACCGACTCCTTGACAATACAAAAGTGCCTGTAATTGGTTTATTTCAGTTACGATGGAATGAATGCACTAGTTGATGAATTCCATCACAAATTAATCAATCTGCCTAGCCTTTTCCCAACTATGTTGGAGTCGGCTTCCGGTCTAACCTGATGCTGCTGAATACCAGTATTTTACATGGAGCGACTGCCTATCTGATCTCCACAAACCAGTAACTGGGTAATACACTTTGGTAAGACTGGTTGTCAAACTCCATGAATGACAGCCGGGACCAACGGTATGTAAGGTTGGTCACCCATCTACAGACCAACCCCGGCAAGCGTACCTTAACCTGAGGGATCGACCCGTGAGGCTGTTGTTACTTAGCCACGAGCTCCATTACAAATTAATACCTATCCATAATACAAAACTTGATACCTACAAGTAAACCATATTTTATAATTATTGTAATAAGCCAAATACGATTGGCTAGCCCGTAGGTAACTCCATTGAATCCTAACAAATTACATGAAATTAAATATCCTCAACCTATAATTGCGTAAATAAACGGATGTAATCTAGATAACTACCAATAAGTACGAAAACAAAAAAAATTGCTGTCGGCCATTTTGGTTACCCGGGAGCCAAAAAGACAAAAACGCGCGCTAATTTGACAGCTCGCGTCCACCAAATGTCATATTATCTTATTCGGATATTTGTATTGAAAGAAAATATTGGTATTTACAGGTATGAGACGGTGACTGGCTTTTTATTGAGCTGGATTCCGTATAATTGTTCATACACACGAGCGGCACGCTCCAACGACAGAGGCAACTGCAGGCGTCGACACTTTGTCACTGCAGCCGTCGACGCGTCAGCGGCTGCCGTTGCCTCTGCCGTTGGCAACGTGTCCTATTTTTAGAATGAATGAAAAAATATCACTTTTTGTTTCAATGGAGAATGCATCTAATTGCTTCTTTTTTTAACATTTTTTTTTAAGGTAGATTCATGCTACATTCTAACTTTAAGGTATAAAATCTAGGTACTACTCGACATTATTTTGATTATGTAGGTAGGTGCCATATTTCCCAAAACTATACCACTTTACGGAACCCAAAAACCCTCTAATAAAAAACAGTTGCAAGATAATTTCGACCGCAAATAACGGGCTTCCTTCACTAAAGTGTTATTTCGATCCAAAGCATTTTTCACATTGCCAGCGGGCGGACCACTTGCAAGCAAGGCCGAGGTTTTGGTATTGTAAAAAAGTAAAAATTCCAAAATGGCCGACAGTTGCCACTTAAAAAAAATAAAAAGGAACCCGTTCGAAGCGGCACCAATTTGGTGGTTATTTTTGCTAAGGGCAATGAAACATCTATTTTTGTAAAGAAAATAATTATGCTAGGTTTAAATGGACTCTGCGGTATATTTTAAATTATTGGTTATTTAGTCAGGTAGCATTGAATTGTATGTTTTTGAGTTATCCAATTAAAATTTGAGTCTGCTGTTTTTATTCTTTAACTGCTACTGTCAGTATTCAACAATAAACATTGGAAATTAAATTCAGTAGCAAAAAAGGTGGACGATAAATAACAAGGAAAAATATTGCTTACTTATTATTCCTCCTGTTCTTGTTAGCTAAATATTATCCTTATACTGGTTCCTAGGCACATTTTTATTGCTAATAATAAAAATAAAACAAACCAGTTATTTAAAAATATCCAATTGAATTACTGAAGTATTAATTAATACCTACATAATGGAACATAACAATCTCAGTATTGTGTAGGTAACCAACAAAAATCTCTCTCCAATAATATATCACGATTCAAACCATACATAAATCCACTACCTGCCCACAGCAAAAAAAAAAACAACTAAACATCCTAACACCGTAAAAAAATCGTCAATGTAGGTATCTCTAACGCACAAAAAGTAAAACATACCCACACATACACAAACACAAACATACAACCTACCTAAACATTACATAAACCTACATCAACATTAAAAAGTTCAACACAAAGAGTTCCGTCTACAAAAAAAGAATGAAAGAAATCTCCGTCCAACCCTGACCCTGCGCAAGCGCCGAACGAAACCGAATTCAGCCGAAATGAGCCGAATCGTCGCCAAAAGAGTAGCCCTGACCTTACTCTTGACTTGGTACTTGTGTGTGTGTGCGTTTGTATGTAATTCGGGTACTTTGACTGGTTGGCAGTTTTTTATTTGTGTGGGGTCCAAAGAGTAGATGGGCGTGAACGGGTACAGTCATGTAAAAAATATTGAGGAAGGTCCTAAACCTCTGAGAGGATTTAAATCATTTGCATAAAAATGGTGGTCGATTTAGATGAAGTCAGAATGTCAGAAATGATGCAGATAAGATCGGTGATGATTCTGAACTTATAAAACTCAAAAAATTTGTGTTTTACCAAGAAAGGTGGATAGAGATAGAGTCGCTCTTGAAAGGCGCCATAATTCTTTCTATACTCTCTCAGTTTTCAGCTCTATATGGGGAAGAAGAAGAAATATAATGTATCTACCTACGTATAAGCGAGAAAGAATCAGAAAATAAATGTTTGTTGTTCTTTTATGCAAATCTGTGCCATGCTTCAGTTCCTACCTGAACCCTCAATCTCCCTCCTCCTTTTGTAAAACACTGGCACTTGATGCTTTATGAGCCTAGTAGTGAAATTGGAGACTGGAATATGTTACTTTTAGTACCTAAAACTTTCCCTCCAAACTCTCACATCTGACCACAACCTATTCTATGCCATGCAATTCGGATACTTTTTGTCGGGAGTTCGTGCGATCACGTACACTTGCACAATCCCGTGCACATGCACTGTGCACGCGTGTGTGCGCATTTTCGCGGCGTGCAGTTGTTTGGGCAATGCACTCTCGCGCACAATGCCACTGACCTTGGTAATGCAGCTGCGTATGGACGATTCGACCCGCCAATTCGGCGTCGGTTCGAGCCTTTTTTGTTTTTCGAAGTCTAGGATTTTGTGATGCATTAACTAAGGTAAGAATATACAGACGTGGAGTGATAAAGGGTTGGTTTTAAGAGTTTTTGCTGAAAGTAAGTAAAATTTAAAATAATCTTGTTAAAAGGAGGGAGTAGTGTAGTAAGGGAGTTTGAAACAGGTTATGGTTAAGGTGACAAGGCCAGAAATGCGATGTATTGCATCTCTATCAGCCATCATCTAAGTGCTCACTCATGTGTAATACCCATGTTTTGGACAAATAAATAAGATCTCAAGGAAGAGAAGACCACAAATAAATTGGAATTAATCCAGGAAGATGATGATGTAAATGATAAATGATTTATTTCTGTAAGTAGGTTTGTACAAACACTTTTACACGTCAATCACATTTTTAAAACGAGATGAGGTCGGCGTTTCCTATCTGACTACTCTGAGAAGAAAGGCCGAAACAAACTCAGAGGTCACAGTCTCTTTTAAAGTCCAGACATAATCTTGGTCAGATTATGAGAAGACCATGTAGATTGGTGTCTGAAATGGTCTTTTGAGGAAAGAACCACACAGATTGAGTGGACCTGTCCAGTCAGTGCACGCATTTGTCAGTAATCGTGCAGCTCAACACCGAATTTAAGGAGCTCAACGATTTGACGAACAATACCAAAGAAAGGACATTTGGTTAGGCCGCATAAATTACTCAAACTGCCAGACTATGATTAATTAAAATTAAGAAAAAATAAATAATAAAAAAGAAAAGAAAGATCTACATAATCTTCACATTCACAATAATTAAAAATAATATAATACTTTACAAAGTAAATATCGGTGATGTAAATCAGTTATTACGAGAAGGCTTCAGGCGAAACTTCTATCCATCTTAAAATTCAGGTTAAAAAAATCATCATGAAAGGAATCCATAAAATATAGCGAGCCAATCAAACTGATGTCCAGAGTTTTATGACTCAATACGGATCATCTGTGAATTACCTGGATCTTCGATAGGTACTCATTTTTTTTTTTGTTTTACAAAGAAACTCGTTTACTAAACTATACGTACCTATTTAGTATTATTATAAGAACATTTACGAGGTAAATTCTACCTAGGCCATATAATCCTAAAGGCTGTAGATAATTCTTCCGCCATAATAAGGCAATTTGTGAGAAGACTTCTATCCTAGTTTTCATTTATCGTTGCCTAGTGATGGGTAGACCACTCATCACTATTACTATACCACCCATCACTATGTCATAAATTCGTCTTTATTTTAGTTACTAACAATAGTGTTTTAAGTGCCTGTTGTGAGTAACAGGCACTTAAAACACTATTGTTAGTAACTGTCCCTTACACCCTGTATTACCTACATTGGAAAGTCCCTATTTCTATACAGTTCTAAGGCTCAAATTTCTGGCAAAGAAAGACGGAAGCCGATGGCAAATCAAAAATTATAGGTAGGTATAGAGTCAATATAAGTCTGAAACCCGTCCTGGGGGCCAAGTCTACTAATTTATGGTCTCACAATGATCAGTTTTTTACAGATTTTGTATGGCATATCTGTTAAAAACTGATCATTGTGAGACCACTGACACGTTTGTAAATTAGCAGACTTGGCCCCCTGAGCAAGCGTGGTGCTCAATGCTCGTGCCTCTGAGAAGAGGCCTGCTCAACGTCCTTCTGCCAGCGAACCTTGAATGTGATTTTTGCGCTTGGATGGTGTAAAATCATGCGTACCTAAATGTATGGTGTTCTGTATGCAAAGTCCACTGTTCCATGTAAGTTTTAATTAAAATTGTATTAAAATAATGGTCAATATTAATCTTTTTCATGTTTTTATGTTAATAATTAATGTAGTTGTTTTTTTGTACCGTTTTTATGAATTATAATTAAATAAATAGGTAAGCTGGTATCATAGGTATTACAGCTACATAATAACTCATTCGAATTAATTCGAATACAACTCATTAAACAAGCTAATTAGCCTTTGCAAATTGATATAAAGTCGACTGATGAGAAAGGCCACAGGCTATTTTGTGCCATAGACTAATGACACGAATTTGTTCCTTGTCAACCTGTCACTATACGCCAAAGTGCTGTTTATTGTCATTTGACATTGTACATGTTTTTATAATGGTATTAGGGGTAGTAGGTATTGAATAATGACTTAAGATGCTGACAACAGCTAAACCGCGGTCACTGCCGGACTGCATAGAAATGAAAGAGAAGCCCGATGACACAACCCGCGTATTAATTTATTGAAAAATATGAAGCAATTATCTAGTTGAGTAATCCAAAATAAAAACAACCAAGTTCTGCATTCAAATAAGACGAACTTGTTATTTATTAATTAAATATTACCCAAAGTACTTACGTTGATATTTAATACAGATATTTTGGATTTGAACTCAATGTAAAAGGTTAGTAATTTACTGTTAATTAGTAACGAGTTTTTTTTCAAAACGTGTTTTGGTAACAACCAAGTTCTGAGAAATAATTATGTTCAAGATTAGGTAACATATATTATATTTTTTCCGCTCCCACAAACTATAGATTTGGCATTTTTTTTAATTTTAAGACAAGCTTTCTTAGAACGTTTGCCTCTTGTCAGTGCCTTAATATGAAAAGAATACGGAGTAATGTTTCGTTTGTCGCCACTTTTCACAGTTGGTCATGGAATCTCCACAGGCACTCAAACCATTTATTTCAATTAAACCAATTACTCACACTTTTGAATTGTCAAGGGGTCGGCCAGTCACAAATATCAAGTTAATTGGTAATCGGTAGCTATGAAGAAAAAAAAGAGTAAGAAACTCTGCGGGCACTCTTTTCAATCAACATATTGGTATATAGAGGTCTAGGGGAAATATTAGGACCTACCTATACCTTTAAAGATTATCTCACTTGGGAGAGAAATTGGTGATTGGTGCATATTATTATGACGCACCAATGAGGCATGTTAATTGACGATCGATTAATTAAAACACTTAAGTGTTAGGCCGGTGTTTCAGTCTTACCAAGAGGTATGGATTGTGGAGGTCAGATAGGCAGTTGCTCCATGTAAAATACTGGTTCAGGTCAGATAGGCAGTTGCTCCATGTAAAATAGTTGGAAAAAGGCTAGGCAGATTGAAAATATTAAATTAAATTATTAGCCGTATGTCAGCATATAAGTCGATTGATCATGCAGGCTTTATGAAACCGGGGGTGAGTGACCTCAAATAACCTTATTTACTATATCAAAATAAGTCAATGACCTAATGATCTGTATTGGTCACAATTTAGGTGCACTAGTCCATCCGTACAATGCGAGGGTCAAAGCATTTAGTAATCCATGAGTGCGCACTGAAAATGCACAAGATTACCACCAATCCACCGTTATTTGTAAATTATTGTGTGATGGGGTCATACCAATCGAAATTAAATGACAATAATGCTGTTTAAATGGAGAAAAAGATGAGTTTTCCTGACAATACGAATGCGCAACCCTTTCGTGGCGACGATGTCGGAGGTATCAATAACGAACGCTGTAGAACTTAGGCATTACGGAGCCGAAACTTGGACACTCACAGTTACTGCTAGTCCATAAATTCAAGGTCGCTCAGCAAAGTCAAATAAATTATTTCAAGTAGGCACATTAAAGGCACTTTTGAACGTCAAATACATAGAAATAGAAATAGAAGTGATTCTAGTTGCCTCTTCCAAAAGGTAGTTTTCGTATGGAAAAGAATGGGCAAGAAACTCCACCGTTACTCTTTTAAAATGTTTTACAATATTTGGTATACCTCAATTATATAATTACATGTGAAGACGATGCACCGAGAATACAATTACTGTACCACAATAGGTAAAAAAGAATTAAAAGTGGAGCAATGACAAATAAATAAATTAAGTATGTGATAGATATATGGTGCTACATATTTACAAACATTGTAAAAGTATACGATATCACAATATTCCTAAAAACTTACAACCTTCTAATAAGACAGTGTGGGAGTTTAAGTAATCATAAAATGTAACAAATACACAAATATAGATATACAAATAACACAACAAATAGCGAGCTATGGAACGAGCTAGGCTAGGAATCTCTCGAGGGATCGGATCCGGCAGAGAAACAAAGGCTAGGCTTCCTCCCTTTTGTGCCATGCTTCCCTGGTCTGTGGAAATCACGTATCCACCATCTTCATTAATTGATCCTAATCTAATCAATAACCCAAATCCCTAAATCCTAAATATTTCACAGGCTTCTAAACACAAGCCCATCAAACTGACATATTTCCCTGGCAGCACGAATTTAACCCTTTCACCGCGACAGTGCCTATTTAGCACAAAAACAACAATTACAACTACTACAAATGCCGAACGAGACACGCAAGTATGCCTCAGTAATACAAAAAACGCTGGCAGGTGACCACTTTTGGCGCTAGTTTCAATAAAAAACCTAATATTCTAGGTGGAAGCTAAAATTGAACTGGGCTGGCCACATCTGTCGCATGCAGGAGGAGCTATAGACTAAAATAACCGCACAGTGGCTCCAAAACAGACGTAAACACCAATATGGCAGGCCCAGGAGGAGATGGCGGGACGAACTCGACTCTTTTCTTTAAGATTGGCCACTAGCAATAGATAGTAATAGTAGTGGAAGGAGGGAAGGGAGGCCTTTGCCCTGCAGTGAGTCACAAATGGTTGATAATAATTATTAAATAATAGCTTCCGGCCGCGCGGTATGTTGATAGAAAGTAGCCTATGTCCTTCCCCAGGGTGCCATCTATCTCCTTGCCAAATTTTACCGAAATCCGTTCAGTGGTTTATGACAGACAGAGTTTTTTGACAGACAGACAGAGTTACTTTTGAATTTTACATGTATGGAAGTATGGATTCTAGGTATAGACAATTGTAGCAACAAAATAAATGGTGATGGTTTTTTATTTGGGTTCAGAAAGGTTAGGTTAATGGCAAAGGAACCTCCTTTCTTGGAGAACCTTCATAGACAGGACTTGTTTAGGGTATAATCGTTCACCGACTAGTTCATACAAACATTGGCTAGGGTAATGATGGCTGTATTAAACCCTTATCGATTTATATCTATAAACAAAAGTACCGAATACCTATAAAACTCGTTTCTTTTTGTGTCGGTCGTGTGACCGCGGATGGACAGATTTTGATGCGGTTTTCACCATGATTTAGAGAATTTATTCCGGAAGGTTTATATGTACTTATATAATATATTAATTTAAACTTACACATAGGTAATTAAGGAATATCGACATTTCGTCAAGACGTAAAAATCTGCGAAGCAGGGGGCAGTATGCTGATATAAGACTAATAAGGAACTGAACATTGGCCATATGGAGGTCTAATTTTAAAAAAAAGGACAAATTAGGCATTAATTTCAACAGCATCTTCCATTTTAACTAACCGAGTACCTACTTACCTAATAGGATAAACCTGAACGCACACTTATCCAAGCCAAACGCATCGAACGATACGAACGAAACGATGAAATTCTATAACATCTCGCACACCTGTCCGCGTCGAATCGTTCGAATCTGGAAGACCGTTCTTAGCATTCTTGTTGACTTCAATGCGTTGGGCTCGGATAAGTGTGCGTTCACCTTAATAATTTCATGCATGTCTCTCTGTCATTCTTCATGCAAGCTTCAATGTAATGATGCTTATCGTCCTGTTCACTTGAATTCAGCATTATTTAGGTAGGTATTGGAAAAGCTTCAGCCGTTTATTTACTTTTGCATTCCAGTTTGCAAGGAAGTTCCCATAAATTTTGCTTTCCATAGTTTTTTACAATTCGACGAACAATTTAAAGCCATAACCACACAACAAAATTAACAGAAATAAAGTTAAAAAAACCACTCAAATGGTTTCAATTAAACGTTTTTAACCCTAAAAATTAACGTTCCTGTGTCCATCGCATGTACCCTGGGCATTAGCTCAAAATGTTACTACCGTTTTCGTTGAAAATAGTAATACCTTCGCGTTTTAGTGTTAATGGTGTTTTTTTTTTCAAATATTTAGGGTTCCAATTACGGAATTTTCATAAAGGTTAAACATAAAATACCTACTTTATTACAACTTTTCTTTCTTTCTTGTTCTCTTCTTGTTAGGTAAAAATGTGTACCTAGAACCTTTTTAGTTTATATACTTTAGCTGTAGCATAATAAACACCTTTTGGTCAGTGGGTCGTCTAACATGACATTTTACAGTGTGGAGTTTGACATAAAACTGACATTAAACACGCGTTGAACAAGTGTCTAAGTTTATGTGGTAATGCCCCCAGTGTTTTTAGTATTTTAATGAAAAGCCACAATTTTTCTTCTTACTTTTTATTTTTTCTAAGCTGATTACATTAGGTAAATTAGTTTGAACCCGAATATTATCAGATATTTCTAAATTTTCACCAAAACACTGAAATTTTCTTAACCGGCTGGTATTATGAATGGTACACTTTCCCTGGAAAACTTTGAGAAGTAATGCTCAGTAAGTCAAAAACTTGAAGTGAGCTGTCATTCCACTACCTATTGAATTTGACAGCTCACTTCAAGAATTGACACTATTGACAGCTTACTTTAACCTTAGATAGGTCTTACTGTATCTCTTATCGGTACAATCATTACGAAAATGGCTCTTGTCGTGTTGAAAAGATTAGCCACTCAGCAAAACTCGATTAAACTATTCAGAATATTAAAAAAAACTAAATAATTATTCTACAAACCTAAATACCTATTATTAGGTAGCTATTAAACAAAAGGTCACTGCATATTTAGTTCATTAACTAAAATATCATGTGACCTTTTAGTTTAGCTTAGAGAGCTGAAACTACATCGGAATCCCTTCATCTTGGGGTTTATTCGAGCAGAGGAAATGTCGAGCGCTCGATAAAAGTACTTTAGTACTTAGATACCTATCAAGTTGAGACCACAAACTGGTAATAGTAGTAGGTATTATTTGATTCAACATCTAAAAGTTGCGAGATAGGTATCTAGTTTATTAGGTTATTTAAATCTCCGCGGTGACTGGTTTTGAAACTTACTATCTATCTGCCTTTCCCCAACTATGTTGTGGTCGGCTTCCAGTCTAACCGGATGCAGCTGAATACATGGAGCGACTGCCTATCTGCCCTCCACAACCCAGTAACTGGGTAATACGATACCCCTTGTAATATACTGTCCGGTTAAACTGACCGGTTGTCAGAATTTCGGGTTTCTGAAGACCCGTAATGACTGTCAAAGATCCACGATGACAGCTGGGACCAACGGCTTAACGTGCTTTCCGAGGCACGGAGGAGTCTCTGAACGTTTAGCCACGAGCTCCTCCACCCCTCCAGCTCCTTTTGAAACTTACTAAATGGGCATTCAAATGGACATCTAGTATCTTTTGGTTTATGTAATACGTAATAATACGGGAGATATTATAATGCACAAGTGTTTGCGCAGACACAAGTGCACTCTCTCTTCCCTCACTCTCATAGTCCGATAGGACGGTAATTCGACACGACCGGAGAGAGATCAGGCGTAGGACTAACGGCTTAACGTGCTTTCCGAGGCACGGGGGTATCACACCGCCAACTTCCAAACTCCGGGCTGTTACTACGAAAATCCTAATGGAAAAATCCAATAACACTTTGCCCGACCCGGGAATCGAACCCAGGACCCCACGCTCTGCAGTCGCGCTTGCGACCACGACACCAACGGGGCAGTAGCATGTAGTATGTAGTACCTATGTTGGGATCAGCTATCTAATAATTGATCTGTTTAGATCTATCATCTAATATTTTTTGGTATAGTATGTTGGGATCAGCCTTCGATCAATAATAAATATTGATCGAAGGGATCAGCAATCTAATTGCGTACTTCGTGATTGTTTCATTTTGACAGTTCGACAACATCCATTGCGTTATTTACGTTGTTGAGCAGATTTTTTTTCGAACTTATGAAGCAATGGATTAGACATTTGTTTCAAACCGATTCCAATTCTGACCGATCATGTGTTACGCAATTAGGGTGCAGGTTATTTAGGACTAAGTAGTTTAAATTTTGTTTTTTATCACCGTTTTGAGAATAGCCCACGTCGCATAGCCCGGTGCTAGCGTCACGCGAGCCGCGCGTTAGCATCACATATCCATGTCAACCATATCTGATGGGTCTACCTACTTTTCAACGGGTTTTCGGCGGGTTTTAACGTTGGAGTCATAGGGTTGTAATTTTAGATCTATTTTTAGAGTTTGATATTTTGAAATTACTTACTTGCAGGTAAGTAGGAAGTAAGTAGCTACATAGGTACTTACCTACGCGTCTACAGGTAGATAGATCTTAGACGTTGAGCAAACGATGACCATTTTGTCCGCGGACACTAATTTTAGAATCATAATGGAAATCTTTCGCGCACGCTAACAAAATGCCCAGATTTCCATACCTACGCTTCCAATTGTGCGTCGTCTGCTCATTGCCCTAAGTAACCTGTATACTATCAAGTAGGTACAGTTCGATACAACCTTAGTGGCGGCTCGGAAGTTAGCTACTTGCTGCGCAGTACCCACCCCTCACCCCCGCTGACACATGAAATTGTTACTACGCAGTGAGGCGCCTCATGTTCCGAGCCGCTATTAAGTTTGAATCAAACTGTAAATGGTGTACTGATCTGAAAAGAGAAAAGGCTTTTTATCCCTTACATTCATTAAAAAAAAAAAAAACTTTCCTCCAAAGTCTGGATAGCTAACTATGGCGGTTGTTGACTTCTCTTCATCGTCATCTTCCTGTCCTTGTCCCATGTTACTTGTGGTCGGCGCAACACGTTTTCTTCTTCCACTCTCCCCTGTCAACCGCCACGCTATCATTCACTCGGGATTCTTTTTCATATCATTCCTCCACACAGTCCACCCATCTTTTTTTCGGCCTTCTCTTCCTCTCCATCCGTCAACATTTAGGTAAGCACTTAGTTATATTCATCACTTTTGCTGTTGACTTCTCAATCAAAAACTATTTCGTTCATTCATAATCAAAACAAGCAACTATCAGGGTCAACAAGAACTCACTACTGTTACGGTCTACAAAGAAAAGTTTATTTCGCACCCACATTAACACACTAACTATAGAAACCATTCATTTTAATTTAAGTGCTCTTACATTCAACTAATTAGGTGCCGCACTTAACGAAAACAAACAAAGAAAAATGGCAGTTGAAAAATAAAAATCTCGACAAAAGGTATTCTGTCATTCATTTTTCTTTGCCAGGTAAGTAAAAATAATGGATGGCTGTTTTTATTTTCTTCAGTAAGAAACTCGCCGCAGATAAAAAGTGACACAATTATTAATTAAAAAAGTACTAAGACCGAAGATTGTAAATAGTGCATCTTGAATTTTTAATCGAGGCGAGTGTAATTTTGCCGTCTGGTGACATCTATTAGATTTTTATAGAACTACAAAGTATTTGGTTCAATATTTCTATACTAGATGGCGCTACTGTGTGTGACTGTGGTATTTTACAATTTTTTTTCCTAGTAAGTGTAATTTAGTGAAAACTACATTACACTTACTAGGAAATTAATTACTTAATTTAAAATATCACTAATTATTTACATAAAAATTTAATCCTTTTTGTATGTCAAACTTCATTCTGCGGTAAAACAGTGAATGCATCCGTATTCATTAAATGCCCTGCTTCACATAATGTCAATTTAGTGTTACCAATAGTAAAGTTTTTTCTTCAAACTCGGGTAACTTTTTCCGTTAGTTCTATTATTATAATGTAAGGTTTGTTCAAGTTAAGAATCTCCAATATTATTCTTGGATATAATAATAATAAGATGTGGATTCTGCAGTTATTGTACCGGTAATCGTTACGGTTAATAGTCTAATAGTGGAGAGCCTCAATCAACACCTCAGGAGAACTTCATTGCGCGGCTGGGACGAGGGTTTGATTCAGACATACTCCTGGACATGGTTCGCATAGTGAGGAGTTTCCTCTCTTTAGATAAGGACGGAGCCGCTGACCACCTACAGGTTGGACCTTGTGCCTGATGCCGATGGGCTAACATTTTTTAAATATATGATAAATGTTTTTTTTATGTTTTATATAAAAATATTGAAACATTACGATATGTACTTAATAAATGAAATAAAGGAAACTATAATTATATTAATTAATTTCAGATAAATGTATCCAACTTACCGTGCGTTTGCACTGGCGAAACATTGAAGACAAAACATGTTAACATCTCTTTTCTGTCAATGTTCCATACAATTTTTGACAGAAACTAGAGATTTCAATATGTTTTGTCTTGGATGTTTCGCCAGTGCCAACACACGGTTTGACTTAAAACTTTATAATTCTATAATTCTGGTGCCTCATTAAGCATAACATACTAGTGTAAATAATGCACTAGCGTTGCCGTTGTTTTGTAAATCGTACCTATTTTCAAGGCTATAAATACGTAAATCCTAAATTGTAAATACAATATTTACTATACATGACTCATTATTTTTAGACAAAAACGAGAAAAACCGTAAAAAAATACTACATTTATAGCAAAACGAATGAATGTTTGTCCTGTCAAAATTATGGTACTCTTATTTTAACAGTGTGACAACCCCAAATTTAGTACCGTACGAAACTACGCGACGTCGAAACCGCTTTTACGTCCGCGCTAATAAAACCCGTTGAAAAATGCATACATCAAAATGGTAGAATCGCTACAAATGTTTTTATTTCTATTTAAATCGAAATACAGACGAAAATGTTCATGGTTCTCGCCATTCCTGTGTTCAGTGCTCATAGTGTTATTGTTCTGTGATGGTGTTCTGTCTAAGTGTGGAGATCAAACTTGTGTAAACGGTGTGTGTAAAAATGATATGTGCGTGTGTTACGAGGGGTGGCAGGGTCCGGAATGTCAGTTCTGCGGCGGCAAAGTCAAGTAAGGCTCCATACTGCCCCTAAAGTGGCTATGATACTTTTTGGTCTCATTGGTTCAGTGACCTCTTTTTGAGGCGCGCCTTACTGGTTGATAGGCAGAATTTGCAAGAGAAAGCCCGCGAGGATTATCCAATTATATACTTTGGCTTCTTTCCTCCATCCCTAGCGGGGTTCTGAAGGTCGAAGGCGTCGTTACGACATGGAAATAGATATTGTTATCGACTTTGTTTTCAGTGACCAACAATAGTAAGAAAAACCTTTTTATTGTTGCTCTAGTGTTGCAAAAGGACATTCAGGGGCGATTATGTAGAAAACATGTTGTAGTCACTGCAAACTGAGATCATATCCTAGTATTGAAATGTCATCAATAAAATAAAACAGTAACAAATAATATCACATATTTATTTACAGTTTTTCTATATTGTTAGATCAGCTGTGATGTCTGATAGCTTTTTATTTTTTTAGGTTATCAGATATTTCTCCTGTCTTGTCAGATGAGTAATCAGTGAGAGATTTTGATGTTTTCTGTGGCTTATTTAGTTAAAACCCTAAATAAATACTTGATTAGTAGGTTTGAAAAGTTGTGCATTATTGTGGAGGCAAATACGAATCCTATAAAAGCCTAAAATACTCTCTTGACTATTGATAATTTATGTTTTTTAACCTGTAATTATTGTAATGAACATAATTTACTTACATTTTCTGCATCTTTGTTTATGCTGCCTAAATAAATACTTGATAGTAGGTATGAAAAGTTTTGTATTATTGTGGAGACAAATAAGAATCCTATAAAAACCTAAAATACTCTCTTGACTATTGATAATTTATATTTTACTAGCTGCGCCCCGCGGTTTCACCGGCGTAAGTCTCGTGGGAATATCGGGATAAAAAGTATCCTATGTGTTAATCCAGGTTATAAGCTATCTGTTTGCCAAATTTCATCCAAATCCATTCAGCCGTTTTTGCCTGATTGAGTAACAAACATCCAAACACACAAATACACAAACTTTCACATTTATAATATTAGTAGGATTAGTAGGAAGTAGGATAGTAAGATATACTGTAAATAGTGAACATAATTTACTTACATTAATGCATCTTTGTTTATGCTGTGCAGTTTTAGTTTAAAGTTTTACTATTACTTTAGGCCATAGATGCTATGTATGAGATGGGGAATTAATTCCCATATTTTTAAAAATGTTCACAGTCTAATCTCAGTCTCAATCTGTCAAAAAAAAACTCTAATATCCCTATATTTTGACAAGTTTTTGACATTACACAGTCACTGAGATGCGATTGCACCTAGAATTTGAATGTTTTTTCAGTATGAGGATTATTGGCCTTCAGATCAATCAAACCATTATTATAATCTTGTTGAGATTACTTTTAACCTGGTTGAGATAGCTAATTTACCCTGATTTAAAGGGTAACAGTAAATTATTCTACGGTTACCATTGTTTTTGAGGTATCTAGGCCATCTCTGTGTATGTTCTTGCCTTTAAAACAGATAGCTATACATATTTGTAAACATCTTTATCATACTCCTGGCCCTATCCTTTCTAAGTATTAAGTATGGACCAACACTCAATGAATTGGGATACATTCATAATCTCACGCCTTCATCCCATGGGGGCAGGCACAAACTACAGAACGCCAGCCAGCCACCAACCAGCCATTCTGACGCTGATGCCACCTGATCCTTAAATATTCCTTTTGCTTTGTTTATGTCCATTCCATTCCAAGGTTTTTCTTTTTGTACCTAATGTATAAATTTGGGTGTACAATAAAGTATATAATTATAAATAAATAATACAATTGGTCATACTCTCTCTCTCTCTATACGCTGGTCTCACTCTTAGATGTCATCTCACAAGTGCACTTCGTTCCTAGCTATATCATTCACAAGATTATCCATCTTTACTTTGATCATTTGCAATTCAGGATATGTAGCCTATGTCCATCTCCAGGTCATGGTCTACCTTTTAGCGTGAAAGTATAACAAACAAACGAACAAACTCACTTTCGCATTTATAATGTTAGGATTACAACTATAAATGTGAATGTTTGTAGGTTTTCACTGAATCGCACAAAATCAGCTGGACGATTTTAGATGAAAAGATAGCTTATAACCTAGATTAATACATCAGATACTTTTTATCCCGATAGTACATTCCCATGAGGTTATTTGTGACATCCACATAGGCGATGCCACTAGCAAAGCTAGTTTCAAATCATTTCCTACAATAAAGCACTACTTAATAGGAAAAGCTGTACTGAATACCTAAGTTATTATTAAGCAATTACAAAACCTTAGTTATTACAAGGAAGAATGTTTTGAAATTGACTATCTTAAGTAAGAACAATATTAATGACATCAGATTACCTTGAAACTCGCCTTTTATGCCATAAAATAAGCAATTAATGACTAGTGAAAATACCAGTTGTATCATTGTATTTTTATGTGTTTTTTTTTTATCAATGATATCCGCAGTGCATTATAGTATTTTCACACGATAAACACAAATGGATTTCAGCAAAACAATTTAATTTAATAATGTTAATAAAAATGTTAGTTTAATTCATTATTTACTTACTTACTAAGGTAAAATGCCATTAAACAATACACTTCTTTTTTTGCAGTTGTGTACATAGAAGTACCATCAAATGCGCACATCATATTGATTTGGTTGTTTTTCAAGACCTCCAAGTCATTGGTCGACTCTTCATTTGACCAGCTTTTTTTTGTTCATAGAATCATCATTGTCTTGTCATACAAAGTGGCAATACTGCCAGCCTTTTAAGCACTTTTCAGTGATGTGGACAAATTTTTTGAGGCTCTATGATTCTTTCCCCTTTTTTCTTTTATTTTAAGAATGTTTGCTTATATATTAAGTACTAGCTTCCGCCCGCGGCATCGCCAGTGTGGTATGTCGGTAAAAAGTAGCCTATGTCCTTCCCCAGGATGCCACATATCCCCTTGCCAAAGTTTGTTGAAATCCGTTCAGTGGTTTAGACGTGAAAAGGTAACATACAGACAGACAGACAGAGTTACTTTCGAATTTATAATATCAGTATGGATGTACTAAAATTAAAAGCTATAAGGCCAGATAAAATTATAATACCTAAGTATGTATGAATTGGCAATTTACTTAATTATTGTGGATAATTTTAGATGTTTTCTCAAGCATCATAGCTTATCATGTTTATAACTGCGAGTAACATTCATTCATGTTTGATATGCACTAATATCATTCATTATTTACCTCTTATGAGTACTGACAATAAATCTAGAATTGCTCTTTTATGCAGGGGTCAGGATTTTATTTCTAATTAGCACTTTGCCCGTGACTTTGTCTGTGAGGAATTTGAATTTCCCCCTTGGACTTTTCCATCCCCTTTGACGGTTTTGGATCTTTATTTGTAACCTATTTATTCATTTATTATGTAGGTATTTGTGCAAAGTTTCTCGTTTCTTAACGTAGGGGAATAAAAATGTTCACATACAAGACATAGGGTGTGAATTTCTCCCCTAGAGTTTTAACTCAATCTGGTACTTACTTGTTGAAAGGCCTACATTGTCCTCCCATGTCTATCAACACTAATTTGAAAATATTGTAAAATCCAAATTATTTTTAAAAGAGTAACCATGGAGTTTCTTGCCGGCTCTTCTTCATAGGAAATGACCAATTGGAACTGTGCACCTAGCTTTTGACATTTCATAAGTGCCCATGTAGGTTTATGTGAAATAAAATATTTTGATTTTGATTTTGAATCGCCTTTGTTTTAAACTACAACTACAGTCCAAAATTCAAGTTTCTATCTTTAGCAGTCTGTGCGGGAGTCTCACGGACATACCCTAAGGCCCTAGTGTGAGTTTCTTATAAACATCTCGACTGTAAAGTCGAGATGTTTATATAAGCGCCGAACGCGGTCTATGCGTAAGCATAGACCGCGTTCGGCGCTTCGATATTGGACCTTCACCACTGAAGGCGAGAGAAAAACCAATCGACGGGCCACACTAGGGCCTCTGTTCTTTTACTTATATCTATGCCGTCAGCATTAAATTTAAAGTAACAGACCATGATCATCTGGCTAGCCTTTTCCAACTATGTTGGGGTCGGCATCCAGTCTAACCAGACGCAGCTGAATACCAGTATTTTACATGGAGCAACTGCCTCTCTGACCTGTACAACCTAGTGATGGGTGACACACAATGCATAGTATGAAATTCACACATACTTTTTTTTTTTTTGGGGTGGGAAATCATCCTATGACTTCTCCCGCTCTGGGTGGAGCGGAAGGGCGTGTCAGACTTACTAACTTAAACCCACCTGTGTTCCTTCAGTTGCCTGTTGCCAAGGTCCCGGTATCCCTTTCGGACTAACCCGCAACCCTGGCAGAGACACATTACTTGTCATTCTTTTATCAAACAGTGATCAATTTGATCTTCTGGCCATTTAAAAATTTAAAGTCTTTGTTTTATGCAAATAAAAGCCAGTAACAGTCATGTCTGTTCACACCATGTTTTGATTTAAATAATTAATTATCTGTGATAAAATTAACGTTGCAGGGACACAATTAAGCATTGTGCTGGAAATTCGACACTATCAGATATTTTTTGTTTTTAGGAACAAAAAGGTAGACAGACTTTATGTGCCATCATTTGTGGTAACATTGAATTTAGGGTCCCAGTTTTTTATAATATAATTTTATTTTGCCACAAAAAGTTAACTAAAGTTCAATGGTCGACATACTCTTGACCTCAAATTTATGGTCAATGACTTGTCACTTGCTTTTTACGTACAGATCGATTCAAACTTAATGGCGGCTCGGAAGTTAGCTTTTAGCTGCGCAGTACTCCACCCCTCACCCCCGCTGTCACATGAAATAGTTACTGCGCAGCGACTCGCCTCATGTGCAGTTGGGTTTTTTTATTTTTAAATAATTTTAGTTGTATTAATCTATTTTATTGTCTCATTACTTACTAGCTTTTATTTGATACCAATATTACTGAATAGGTACTGAATTTATTTTAAGGTGGATGCGCTAGGGTAGACCGCGAAATTCAAATTTTAACAAAAACAAATTGTAACAAACTGTATTACGGCCGCAAATAATATTTAGATCAGCATAAAACCTGATACTGACCTGACAATTACAAAAAAACGTAAGATAATTTGAATTTCGCGGTGTACCCTAGCGCATCCTCAAATAAAACCTTCCCTACCATTTTAGGGTTCCGTACCCAAAGGGTAAATCGGGACCCTATTACTAAGAGTCCGCTGTCTGTCTGTCTGTCCGTCCGTCTGTCACCAGGCTGTATCTCATGAACCGTGATATATAAATATTTAGGGGGCTCCCTGACAACAAACGTGATTTTGTTGCCGTTTTTATAGAAAATGTTACGGAACCCTTCGTGCGCGAGTCCGACTCGCACTTAGCCGGTTTTTAAAGTTTGCCTCATCCCACGCCACGCCATTCTTACTGATTCGTGGTTTTCGCTAGAGGATTCGTCTGCTCAACGACCACCGGCCATTATTATTGCTCAAACATAATTAATTTTCATCTTAACTGCTGTCTAGCAACCGCTAATTACTAATGTCACATTGGTACAATAATAATTAACATTCTTTTCACAATTAATCGCCACCTTAGCATGACATTACAATGTCGGTTAGAGGTCAATATTTTAAAGAATAGATTATGACTAGCAGCACCCGCATAAGTCTCGATCCCGTGGAAATATTGGGATAAAAAGTATCCTATCTGTTAAATCCAGGTTATCAAATATCTGTGTGCCAAACATCCAAATTCGTTCAATAGTTTTTGGCACATGGGTAGACAATAACCTGGAATAGGCCATAGGGTACTTTTTATCCCCATATTCCCAAGGGAAATAATAATTCTTCGTCCGTGTCAGAATCACCCAACATTTTCACACTGCAACCGCTGCCGTCTGTCAAAGTACAACCGCGCCCGACCCGCTGCCGTCCCGCGCCCGACCCGCTGCCGCCCCGCGCCCGACCCGCTGCCGCCCCGCGCCCGCGCTCTGTGTGAACACGATGAACCGCGCGACTGACACGATGAAAACGACCCGACCCGCTCCCGCCCCGCACCCGCTCTGTGTGTGTTTTGGGCGGGTGAAACCGCGGGGTGCAGCTAGTACCTAATATTATAAGGAAGTAGGATTATCATACTATTCATACATAAACAACCAACAACAATATCTGACATTTTAATATTGATTAGACAGAATAAACCTGTATTTTTTTTGAGAAGAGGTCAACTTCTCGAATTACAGGTTTATCAAGTGTCTGTTTTTGAAAATCCGAAAAATTCCGTACCTGTAGTAGTATTTATGAGGAAAAAATGACAAAACCAACAGACATGATATTTGTCAGCATATTTATTTAAATTAGGCATTCAGAAACATTGTCATAACATCATAGTCTCACTAAGATATTGTTAAAATATGCAGCTGAAGGCATGTGGTCAATTTTCAACTTTATTGCAATGGTTATAGAGATGACATTGTCACTGAACAGTGCTGAACTGCTAAAGATCACACAGATCTAAAAAAAATAGGTACCTAGACAGGATACAGAAAGTGAATATTTCACCTACATTTTCGTTAGTCCTGTTTATAATCATGTTATTTATTTATTTTTATTTTTATTTTTTATTTTATTTATTTGGTCCACCAACAATTGTATACACTAGTAAAATCAAATGAAACAGAGGCAACAAATCATAATAAAGTGTAACAATCACTTACAGGTAAACTCAGCATGCTCACAAAACGTTGTTGTAACTTTAAACTAAAAGACTACTTATAATTATAAAGCTACACTGAACAGAACTTAAATTAAATTAAAACAAAATCAAAACAACTTAAGTAAACAAAACTAGGATAAGTACTTATAAAAAAAATAAAAAATAAGTAACCCAAATTCACCCGACCCGTGAAATAGTGCAGGGCTAAGAAACTATTGTTCGGGAAGATACTTATAAAAGCTGGCTTTTAATTTGCCTAAACTGTCGGAATGGAGGTCGATCTGATCACTGCAATCCTTCACAGTCCTGCAAAATCTCGCGAAGGGAGAATTAGCTCCCAGGACCGTTCTTCTCTGCGGAGGGCAGAGTGGCGTTATAGGATTGCGAGGAATTCTGGGGAGGGCACGGAAGTTAAAATTATTTAATATTTGCGGACAGTCAATTTTATGGGCCATAACTTTACACACAAACATCGCGTCATTCAGTCGTCGACGTTTTTCAAGAGAGACCATATTAAAATGATTGAGCCTATCACTATATGAACGTATTTTCTTGGACAAACCGCTAGCATAGGCCAGATGCCCCAGAAAACGTTTTTGTATACGCTCGAGACGCAATGAGTGAGTAGCGTAGTGTGGCCGCCAGACCACGCTACAATACTCTAACATGCTTCGACACAACCCATTATAAAGGATACGTTTTGTTCTACAGTTTTTGAATTGTTTTGTGTTTCTGATAACAAAACCCAACATTTTGGAAGACTTTTTCACTACATTATCAATGTGAGGGATAAAAGTTAATTTCCGATCAAATATAACACCAAGGTCTTTTATTGTGTCTAGTTCCTTTAACTTATCTCCATCAATATAATAATCCTGGTTGATGAGATTATTTTTCCTAGTAAATTTAATATGGTAACACTTGCTAGGATTTAGGAGCATCTGGTTTATTTGGCACCACCTCACCAATTCATCCAAATCGCTTTGTAAGTCAGAGGCGTCATGTTTAGACTTAACTATTTTGACGAATTTTAAGTCATCGGCAAACATAAAAAATTTACAGTGGCGAAAGCAGTTCGGAACATCATTAATGAAAAAGTTAAATAGAACCGGCCCCAAATGAGACCCTTGTGGAACGCCCGAGGATATGTGTCTGACGGTCGAACGAAAGCCATTGACTACCACAAAGAAAGTCCTGTTCTCCAGATACGAACTTAACCACGAGAGTAAAGATCCGGCGATACCATAAGTTCTTAATTTGTCAATGAGAATTTGATGCGAGACACGATCGAACGCTTTGCTGAAATCTGTGTATATGACATTAGCTTGATGGCCAGAATCTATTGCTGCCGTCACTAACGCATATATGCATATAACGCACTTATGCACCTACACACAAAAAACTTAATAGAGAAAAATACTTTTATAAAAACCGGCCAATTGTGAGTCGGACTCGCACCACTAGGGTTCCGTACCAATATCTAGAAAAACGGCAAAAAAAATCACGTTTGTTGTATGGGAGCCCTCTTAAATATTTATCTTATTCTGTTTTTTAGTATTTGTTGTTATAGCGGCAACAGAAATACATCATCTGTAAAAATTTCAGCTCTATCACGGTCAGTCATCTCACTATCATATCAGTCTAACTATCACGGTTCATGAGATACAGCCTGGTGACAGACGGACAGACAGTGGAGTCTTAGTAATAGGGTCCCGTTTGGGTACGAAACCCTAAAAATAGAGAGGCATAATGGCTTGTCTCATTTTATTTCATTAGAAATTACTTCCAGTAGACCTCCGACAGGAGAGAGGTGGTCACAGTGTGTAAAAAGTGCAATTATACTATAGTAACCTAAAACATATATCATTATATATCGGTTTAAAATAAAAATAATATGTATACTTATACACAAATATAATATTGAAGTAAATACATGTATTATATTGTTATATAATTCCTAAAGTTGTTACTATTTTTAGCCTTATTTTAACTAAATTAAAACTTATCTCCTTTCCAGTTTAACCTCCCCAGCGGGCTTCATAACAGATGGTCCTGGGAACTACAGCGTCAGTACACAATGTTCCTGGCTGCTAACTCCGCCTCGCCTCGGGCCCACTCCACCGCCTCTGCGGGTGCGCCTCGAAAGTTTCGCTACAGAGTGTGGATGGGACCATCTGTATGTTTATGACGGTGACAGTGTGAGGGCGGAGAAGCTGCTTGCTGTGTTTAGGTGAGAATTGAATATAGACCATAGGTTATGTGAATAGAGTTCATTGTTTTGTTGCTGAGCGATGTGAAGTCTGGGCTGGTGAGAGTCAGGGGCTTCCGGACTGGTAGACTCGCCTCAGTGTAATAAAAACACTTTTATTATAAACTCGCTGATGCCCGCGGCTTAGCTCGCGTGGGTGTCGGTTATTATATACTAAAACCTTCCTCGAGAACCACTCTATCCATTGGTGAAAACAGCATGAAAATCGGTACAGTAGTTTTTGAGTTTATCGCGATCAGACAGAGACGCGGCGGAGGAATTTGTTTTATAATATGTAGTGACAAATTGCAGACCAGTGCTCCAGCAGCACTGCGAGACCAAAATACAGAATGTGTCAGCTACGTTCGGTAAATAAACTTGGTCGGTTCAAAACTTCAAAAACGTCTGATAACGGTGCCGATTCTGTTGTTCACAAACTAAACTAAATTTAAGTTCAGTGCATCTTTTTCTTTCTATTTCATTAAGAAAAGACTGCCATTTCCTATAGACATTGTGAAGGCCAATGAAAGCTGAAACACAATACTCAGTAACAAAATGAATCAACAGCTGTGTCAGAGTTCAGTATCAACTTATTCAATTGATTACATTGTTAACTTACTGGTATTTTAGCTACACAACGAATTGCTTGCTGCATGCACTGACTCATCCATATTAACATAGTATCATCAAGCTAGTATTTACCCGACTACGGTGAAGCAAAAAGGAGGGTTATGATTTTGACCAGTATGAATGTATGTTCATCTGTTCCCTCATAATCTTCTAAACAACTCATCACAATTTGACAAATGAGGTTTCGTTGGAAGCGTCTTGATCGGCCGCTGGTTATAGGCTATGTGACCTCACGTGAAAATGGCGCCCTCCAGATGACTAATGGCCGATTCCTAAATATTACGGACCGTTATTGATTAAAATTAAGACTCTTGCATCTTTACCAATAACGAAGCAAAGTACTTCCATATGGTAGGGTCTACTATGCATACTCATAGCTTTGCATAGTAGACCCTACCATATGGAAGTAGATCAGTTACGGCGTAATACTATGGGGAAACAGCACAGACGCACCGACACTTTTCACATTACAAAAAAGACTAATAAGAATCTTAGTAAATATAGAAGACACTGACAGCTGTAAACCTTATTTTCAAGAGCATAAAATATTTACCCTCCCCTGCCTATATATTCTAGAACTATGCAAATTTGTTCGAAAGTACCAACACTTTTACACTACAAGAGAAAATATACAGTCAAGATACACATTACGTCATAAAAATAGATTAAACCTACCAAGCTCTAAGCTAAAAATTCACTCAACAAGCACCCTAGTCATGTCAATTAAAGTTTATAATAAATTACCAGAAATAATTAAAGAAGAACAAAAATTTAATACATTCATAAATAAATTAAAACAATTTCTATTATCTAAATGCTATTATAATATCAATGAATACTTAAATGATAAATTTTAAATTTAATTATAAGTTTTATAGAATTATTTTATTATAATCAATAGAATAATAATAGGTTAGTTGTAAAATAAAAAAGACCCCTTCCTCTCCTCTCTCCTACTTTTGCTGTGCCCGACAGGGTCCATAATGGTCATATCCTTGTAAAACCTACCACCTAAGTTCACATGTGGAAGCAATAAATGTATTGAGTATTGAGATATTACAGGTACAACTAGCTTACGAATCTATTTATATGCCCAGTTTGGCAATAAAAATTGGTACCATTGGTAAGCAAAACGATTCGTTTTTGTTTATAGGAACCAAGCAATAGTCATGCATGAACTAAAAAAAATATATTTTTTAATCATACTTCGTTTTTTGAAGCTTAACCCGTTTATCTTCAATTTTCCAGTGGTGTCCTAGAAAATGGAGAGTCAAGTTGGACGAGGCAAGTCATAGCCCGTTCTGGCAGCGCTTTGCTGCACTTCTTTAGCGATGACGCGTACGCGATGGAGGGGTTCAACGTCACGTACGCCGCCTACTCCTGCCCCTCTAACGATCATAGGACTAATTGTTCTAGTAAGTATAAGAAAGACTATAATGTTCTAAGAGGAAATGATGGATTTATAGATTAGTAGGAAGTTTTCTGTGTAAAGACTGCCACATGGTCTATATCAGATAGTATTCAGTTTATAGTGATAATTGCTGTCTTTATTAAAGGTCGATTTAGACCAAGCGAGCGAATGCACATTCTACCCCCACCCACTCTACCAAATTCTTTTGGTGTAAACAGGGACAGAACATTCCTTCGGTGGTTTCTCCATACTACAATGTCAAGAATATCAACAAGAGAATGCTCTAGCTCTTGTTCTGGTTCTATGTTCGTTTGGTCTAAACCCACCTTTATACAATTCAAATTTGACCTCGTCATGAACATTACATTTCAATCCAAACATACAGGGTGTAAGGGTAAACGCCGTGGTCACTCAAACCATGGGCAGTTGAATATAAAAATAAATGACTGAGTCACAATAAAAATAAAACATAATTTTCATTAAAAGATTTACTATAATTTTTTTTTCAATATCAATTCGATAAATTGTTTTCACATCTGATACGTGAAAACGTGATATATTGAAATCTGACCCAATAAAGGGAACATTTTTATGTTCAAGAAGATTGTTTATTTTTTATATATTTTTTTATTGTTTTATTTGTCATTGTTTTGTGAAAAGGCATTGCCTTAGAAAAAAAAATTATATCGTTTTTTTACCATTTAAAATGTTCGTAATGTATTTTCAGATCATGGTGAATGTGAAGACGGTTCGTGTAGATGCGAACCAGAGTGGACAGGGGTCGCCTGTGACCAGCCTTTATGTCCAGGTAATTTAAGTTGGAAAAGTATAGAAAATGAATTCTCAACAAAAGGAAGAACTATTATTGATATCACTCTCTAATGATACGATAGTCATGTCAGTTTTCTACAGCTATTCAAGATGATCTATCAATAGAATAGGAATATGCAATTACTTAAACTATTCGAGGCTTGGAGCCGCCAGCACCCCACTCCGTCTCGCTCTCACTCAGTCCGCGAGTAGTATGGTGCGAGCGAAATAAAAAGTGAATTTGGGGTGAGGTAGTATAGGCTCTTAAGAACGTTTATTCTGAAAGTTGGCAACGTCGCAAATAACTCTCAAATATTTACCTGTTTTGATTAATTTCGCAATATTACTTTAGGGAAATATGAAATATGGCTGTCTAAAATATTGAATTTAAGTTGTAACCGGTTTTAGATGTAAAAAAAGGCATTTGGAAAGTTTCCAAATCCATTTTCTACAACTAAAACTAAATATTCGGTGTTACGATATTATTTATTGCATTTCATAATCAATATTTTAAACAGTTAGCAAGCCATATTTCATATTTCCATACAGTAATATTGCCAAGTTAATCAAAACAGCGAAATATTTGACATCTATTTGCGACGTTGCCAACTTTCAGCGTAAACGCTTTTAAGTAATACATAAAAATAAAACAAATAACCTCATGTTTATTGGAGACTGTCACCACATTTTTTACAATGATTAGGTACTTATATGATTAAGGCATCTGTTCCACATGAGTCACTCAATTGTCTTGAATAACATGCATGTTACATGCCAATGCAGTGTGTGATGATAGATAGAGTTAATTGGATAGTATGTTATTTATTGAAGGTAATTAGATTTGATAGTGAATGTTTTAGGATGAATAATTGTAATGTTTTAGGATTAGTGTATAATTTCAGTTTGCTGCATCTGAAAAAATAAAAGATATGGACATGTAAAGGATTAATTTGTGTATTTTATGGAGCATTAATTATTTGTTTAATAATATTATAATTAGACCTTTTATGTACAAATTAAGTAATAATTTCTATAATTGCATCTGCTGTGAAAACATGTCAATTTATTATTTGTTATTTTAGTTAACCAATTACAATAATTGCAGCATGAGAGCACCATTAGCTAACGTAGGGTTCATAGTTGTTTTACTGATTATGGCTCTCGTACTGATGTCAGATTTAATTAGTTACTGATTAATTAGTAAGTAGCTCAGAGACTTAAATTTTTTTGGTTGAGAAGTTTGATCATTACTTATTTTAAAAACCATTCTTTCTAATTCCAGAGGAATGCAACGCAGCCTACGGTGGCGGCACCTGCACGCTCACGGGCTGCGCGTGCAGCGCCCTAAAGCGCGGCATCGCGTGCGCGCGCGACTCCTGGCGCGCGGGCTGGGCCAGCTCGTGGGCCAGCGACACGCCGCCAGTAGCCGCGCACACGTTACTGCCTTATGGAGATGATTTGTTAAGGGTTGGAGGCGAGACGTTCGCGTTTTCAGACTTTTTGTACAGGTAAATTCTGTAAATGTAATGTTTCAATGGTTCCGGCTGTCATTCGTAGATCTCTGACAGTGAAAGACTGACAACTGGACTCACCAAGATTGAAGGGTAACCAACCCAGTAACTGGGTTGTGGAGATCTGTTATGCAGTAGCTCCAAGGAGGCCTGTGCTGAGAGGCCACCTCGTCGGCCACGTAGACGCGGAGGCCTGTCAGTACAGGCCTGCAGGTAGATCATGGCACTAGGCGGCAGGGGTCCATGTAAAATACTAGTATTCACCTGTATCCGGTTAGCCTGTAAGCCGACTCCAACATAATTGGGAAAGGGCTAGGCCTATGATGATTGTTTCTATGTATACAGTGTAACAAAAGTTGCAGCAAACCTGGCATCAAAACAATAAGGCGAATTTGTATCAATATGTGTAACATTTCATATTTTGGATAGCATGTCCATTTCAATGTATGTTACGTTTCAATCTGTTTCCATCATAAAGCGGTCTCTAGATGATCATGCAGCATGACATGCAATACAGCTAAACAGTCATGCATGGATGACAGCGCGGCATTTCCAAGAATTGCATGTCTTGCAGCATGATTTTCTAGGGACCGCTTTACACTATAATATCTCACTAAAATGATCATTCAACCTGTTTCCAGATACAAATCAGCGGAACAGGAATGGCAAGTGTTACCTACGTACTCTAGCCCGGCGGCGCGGTTCGCGCACTCAGCCGTGTTGTACGGACACGAGCTGATCGTGTACGGTGGCGTCGTCATCTCGGATGAGCCCGAGAGGGGGTAAGCAGACAATAAAGTAATCACCGTACAATGTGGGCACATGTCTCCCCTCTGACAGACGGAGTTGGCCAAAATCCACCATTGCAAGCCATAATCCACCATCGCGGGCCATAATCTATAACACGGGCCATGAACCACCACGCGGGTCCAGTCCCAAACTGGGTGGATGTCACATGTCTTCAATTTTTTTAATTCTAGGACATGCACTTTTCCTCACAATGTTTTCCTTCACCATTTTGAGAGCCACAGTGATAAAATGATTTTAATTAAGTATTATTGTTTTAACTCTGGTATTTTCTTCTATTACAGAGGCGGCCTAGCCGGCTTAGAAGGCCGAGCCGGCGAAGTAACAAACGAGATCTGGCGAGTTCGCCTCAACAGTGAGCGGCCGCAGTGGCACAACGCGACGCCCGTCACATGCTCGCCGCACAGACAGCCGCCGCTGAAGCACTGCGGTAAGCGAATGTGCACCTTATGTAGTACAGCATTAGGTATAGACTTTCTTGCGAGACCTGGCCAGTCCTCAACAGTGAGCGGCCGCAGTGGCACAACGTGACTCCTGACACATGCTCGCCGCATAGACAGCTGCTGCTGAAGCATTATGATAGGCGAATGTGCACCTTATTTAGTGCAGCATAAGGTATAGAGTTTCTTGCGAGACTGTATTTTATATACACCGTGGCATTTTAATCGTCTTTCATCCGCAGCCCACTTCATGTATCCAATGACTACTACACATTCATAAAAAGATAGGTATTTATGAACATTTGAGTAATTAAAAAAATAAAAAATAATTCAATAGTAAGACGCATGACGTAGTTTGAAACACCCTGTTATGAGCGCGGTCCGAGCATTGCGTTCCAAAGGCGGCACGGACTGAAGCGGCGGCATCTTTAACAGAGTTCATTCCCCCTATTGCAAAAATGTGTGTAACCTTTTTTTCTTTTAATGCCATCCTTATGCCTTCGGAATAGAAGTCAAAATCGGTTGAACGGACTGTATAAAGGTTTGTTTCAATATCTCATCTTATTTCAAATGGGGTATAGGTACATAGTAAGTGCAGATTAATAAAAAAGAAAGTTACAAACATACGGCCGATTTCTATATTTCCGGCCGATTTCGATTTCTATTGAAGATAGAAATTTGACTCATGTCTACTAACCTAGCAAATAACAAACAATAGATATGTAGTTACTGAAATTGCAGTCCTGGCACTTGCGGGTTGATCACACCTCGGTTGCGTAACATTTTCAGATTATTTGGCGCAGCGTACAATCTCCTTGCTCCCCGTAAATTGTCACCACTCACTGCGTACAGGCGCACCATTTGTAGGTACTCGATATTCGAGTATCGATAGTTCACAATGATTATGAGGAACTATTCACTTCTTGCACTGTAACGATCGCGAACAACGTTTGATATCCGGTAGCGCGCGCGCACTTCCACTTCCGGTATTCGGCCGCAACTGAGACGCTGCGAGCGAGATTGACCTTCACTTATTTTTCGAGTGAAAGGGGCGGGGCGTGACACGCGCGGCCTTACTCAAAGGATAGCCTTAGAGCTCCTCATTGGATGACAGTCCACGTGGACTATGCTTGATTGGCTTTCGGTATTGGAATGATCTACTCGACCCGTGCGCTGCGTAGGTATGTTCTACCGTTTGATACGTAAACATTAATAACAGGATGTTTCAGAATTCTAATGCAATATTTATTTTTCTTTGTACCTATTATATTAATTAATGGTAAAAAAAAAAAAAATCGTGTCTGGAGGTATTTTATGTCGGATACATTGAGTGGACCACCTTTGTAAGACGATTAAAATGTCACGGTGTATTTATGGAAGAAGTACATTGTGTATTGTTTGGTGTTTCAGGTGGCCTCCACGTGTCGGGTCACACCGCAGTACTAGTGTACCTGGGAGTCACCAAGAAGCCTGTGATGTTAGTGTTCTTTGGACACTCACCGCATTATGGATATCTACATTTAGTGCAGGTTTGTATTTAGAGTTGTTTCAGAAAAGTTATTGAGATGTCAGTTTAGCTACTATAGTTTGCCCTCCCCTTGCACCGCGCCTGCGCTCTGCGCTAGCTCGAAGCCGCAGTGCGGCGCTCATTGGTCAACGCTGCCCGCGAGACACGCGTTCCTAGGGCGCGGTACAGCGGTGAGGTCAAACTATAGTCTGCAAAAGCAGCATCCATAGAATGTTTTAATACGCCACACAAGATCCGTACATATATACAGTATGTAAGGGTAAACACCGTTGTGACAAAGATGTGTTAAATATAAAAATAAATCACCCAGTAACAACAAAAAAAAACCTTATTTTCATTAAAAGATTTTTAAAAGTAAATATCCGTCACTGTCTCGATACTCATGGATACGCGCTCGAGAGAGCTGCGAAACAGCTGACTGAAGAGGGGCCGCTGCCGGTCAGGTAACGTCCCGCCAACCGCCGCCCATCGTGTTGAGACGCAAGGTTGTTGCCCTTGCGTATAGGGTGAAATATTCTTGTGGAAAAAAGTAGATTTTCTTTTTTTTTAAAGTTGTTTTTTTTTCCATTGATTTTACGTCCTATAAATGAAACCAAACCACTGGTTTCAAGGATAACGGAGTTTACAGTAACACCCTGTATGTACATAAATTCACGCTTTTGCCCATAGGTGTAGGCAGAAATTACACACCGCCACCTGCTACTATTACTACTTACGTACTCCTCTTGAACTTTAAAAAAAAAATATTCTTATTATTTTGAACATACAATGCCTAGTGATCGCAAGTGCAACTGCTTACGTTGGGTTTGATGACGTTGCAATGGTTTGCGCTATGTGTTAATATTGTTATTGGTATCAAATTATCAATATTCAATTTTATTTATTTATTTATTAAACAACCAACTTATATTTACACTTGCACTACACATATAAGTTAACGGTCAATATCTGTTAGGAATTACATATAAATTAGATTAACATAACTTATAAACTAGACAAAATTCGATGAAATACAATCATTGAAATTAACCAAAATTAGGTGAAATTAGACAAAATTAGACAAACTTAGTTAAGATTCGATAAAATTAGATAGAATTGGCAATAAATTATTAATAAGTAGCAAGATACACTTTAATTTAATTTAGTCACTCCAAAGAGATTGTACTGGGAGTGGCAATGGACTCCAGGTAACGAGTTGCAGTGTTCAGGAATCTCAGTTCAGTACTCGCAAAGATATCTGAAATGAAATGAAATGAAATGAAATTGTTTATTCTGTAAATAGGATATCGCAATCACTTTTACACGTCATATTATTAAAAAAATAAAATAAGCTAGATGAGGTCGGCGTTTCCTATCTGACTACTCTGAGAAGAAAGGCCGAAACAAACTCAAAGGTCGCAGTCTCTTTTAAGGTCCAGACATAATCTTGGTCAAGCCATATGAGGACCATGTAGATTAATGTCTGAAATGGTCTTTTGAGGAAAGAACCACACAGATTTGAGTGGACCTGTCCAGTCAGTGCAAGCATTTGTCAGTAACCGAGGAGCTCAACTCAGAGCTGAAGGAGCTCAACGACTCGACGAACAATACCAAAAAAAGGACATTTGGGTAGGCCGCAGAAAGTACTCAAAACTGCCAGACCATCATTAAAACAGGGAAAGAGGAGCAAAAAATAAAAAATGATCCACATAGTCCTCACATTCACAATAATCAAAACAAAATAATACTTTACAAAGTAATAATGTCATGTTGTATAAAGAATAATCAACAATGTCAATTTGTAGGTATATAAAACTGGTATAATTTAATGATTTTAGATACTAATTAAAGTTAAAATGTCAAGTTCTGGGGTTTTTTCAAGGCTTAGCAGAGCGAGCAGCTCAATCCCATGCATTTCTGTCTTCTAAATAATCCGAAATTTTATAGTACCCTTTTTTACATAGTTTGGTTTTAATACTGCTTTTAAATCGTTTAATGGGTAAGTTTCTAATATCAATGGGAAGTTTGTTGTAAAAGCGTATACATTGACCCATGAACGAGTTGCCTACTCTGTGGAGACGAGTGCGATGTACAGCAAGATTGTGTTTATTCCTAGTATTTATACTATGAATATCGGACATTTTCTTAAAATTTGATATATCCTTGTGTACATACAACAGGTTTTCAAATATATATTGTGAGGCTACAGTCAGAATATCTATTTCTTTGAATTTTTCTCTAAGGGAATCTCTTGGACCTAGGTTGTAAATGGCTCGAACAGCCCTTTTTTGTAAAACAAAGATATTATTGATGTCCGCACAGGTTCCCCAGAGAAGAATCCCATAGGACATAAGACTATGAAAATAGCTAAAATAAACAATTCTGGCTGTATCTACGTCGGTTATCTGTCTAATTTTTTTAACAGCATAGGCGGCCGAACTAAGCTTTCCTGACAATTTTTCTATGTGTGGGCCCCATTGTAATTTGCCGTCAATAGTTATTCCAAGAAAAACCGTTGACTCAACAGGGTCCAACTCTATTCCATTGACTTGAACGTTGGTAGTTAGCTGCCTGACATTTGGCGTTGAAAATTTAATCAGTTTAGTGTTTTTCTCATTCAGGAGTAGATTATTTACATTAAACCAATGCACAACTTTAGAGAGTGCATCGTTGACTTGTTCAAAGTTGACTAACTGACGTTTGATTTTAAAAATGAGCGAAGTGTCATCTGCGAATAATACGATCTTGTTATTATCCCTTATATGATAAGGTAAGTCATTTATATAAATTAGAAATAAGAATGGACCTAGAATTGAACCCTGTGGAACGCCCATAGTGACCGCAGATCCTGCAGATCTCTTGCCATTAACATCGACCCTCTGAATTCTGTTATTCAAATAAGAAGTCAGAAGTTCGAGAGCCTTGTCCCTCAAACCATAGTGGTACAGTTTCCTGATGAGTGTATCATGATGTACGCAATCGAAGGCCTTGGACAAGTCGCAGAAAATGCCAAGAGCATCTTGCGACTCCTCCCAGGCCTCGAATATGCTCTTTAGTAATTCCACGCCCGCGTCTGTAGTAGAACGACCTTTTGTAAAACCAAACTGTTTCAGATGTAGTAAATTATGTGCATTGAAATGTCCTAACATTTGTTTTAAAATTAATTTTTCAAAGATTTTGCTCAAAGTAGGTAATATCGAAATAGGCCGAAAATTCGTAGGATCAGTTGTGCTGCCAGATTTGAACAATGGAATCACTTTACTAAATTTCATCAGATCAGGAAATACACCAGATGCAATACAAGAGTTAAAAACAATTGCTAAAAAGGGTGAAATAACATCAATTATTGAAGACATGGTATGTACTGACAACCCCCAAAGGTCAGCAGTTTTTTTTACATCAAGATTTTTAAAAGATTCTAAAATGTCTTCGGCAGTAATAATTGTAAATGCAAAAAGCTTGTCACATTCTGGTACACATTCTTTTAGTATTGAATAAGCAGACGTGGAGGACGATGATGATAGAGTTTTGGTTGTTAAAATGGGAATATTTGTAAAGAAATTTTCAAACTCAGTCGCCACCTCCACGTCTGCCTTAATATCTACATCATTGATTTTTAGATGGAAGTCACGATTCCGTACTGTCGTTCTTCCCGTTTCTGAATTAATAATATTCCAAGTGGTTTTAATTTTATTTCCAGAAGATTTTATTTTATTTTTAATGTGTATGGTTTTTGCTAAGGAACAGTCTCGTTTAAAAGTATTGGAATATTTTTTAACAAATTCTTTAAAAGCTTCATCATGGTTATATGTTTTTTCATGATATAATTCAAATAACCGTTGCCTACTCTTGTAAATACCCGTCGTAGCCCAATCACTAAATAAAACGCGGTCACAAACAGGCAATGTTTTTGAGGTGAAAACTTTTCTAAACTCACAATTGATTAGGTTAAATAGTAATGTATAAGCTTGATCCGGGTCGTCGTGATAAGGCAAACCCGGTAGTTTTTCCATTAAATTATTACTAAATTGACCTAAGCGATTCTTGTTTACAGGAACAAAACTCACAAGTTTCCTTTGAGCTCTGACTATTTTCTGAGGGAAAGTGACTAACTGGCCACAGTGATCAGAGTCCAACTCATTTATAATTAAATGGCTAGAAGGTCTTAAGTTCGTAAAAATATTGTCAATACAGGTAGCACTAGTGGCAGTTATTCTAGTCGGCTCAGAGAATGTATTGTATAAGTTATACGACTTTAATAGAGTTATAAACCTATTTACTGTAGCAGATTTTTCTAGTATATTGATATTGAAGTCTCCACAGACAACAACTGTTTTATTACTGTTAGAAGTCTTTAATAATACTTCTTCCATACATTTCTCAAAAATATCATATGAAGCACATGGGGGCCTGTACACGCTCATTACAATGAACTGCTCAAGCTCAATGCATGCTATTTCAATAACTCGCTCAACAGAGAGGCTCACAATATCTTTACGTTCTTTAAATTTAATATTGTTACGAGCAATTATTAGGGAGCCACCACGTATCATATTAACTCTGCTGAATGAGCTGGCAACCTGGTGGTTGTTAAAGCTGAACATGAACTGGTGGACTTTTAACCAATGTTCGGTTACACATAGGATATCAATAAAACTACAGTTCATAAACAGCTCCAATTCTAATTCCTTACCTATCACACCCTGTATATTTTGATGAACAATTTTTAGAGTATTATTATTATATTTATTTAGATTACAATTTGATGGGTGAGATGATATTACAGAAGAACTTTTTGAAACATTTTGATGATTTAAACCAGTATTTATATTTTCTTCATTTATTATGCAAGAGGTTTCCTCTGTTGTCTTAATTTCTAATTTAAATGATAATCAATGTCATGAAGGATTCGTCATACAGCAAAATGTTGTTAATATGGGTGAGGTTTAAAGCACAGAAACGTTGCATTCGGGCTATGTTTGGTTTAAAACCAACAGAGAGCTGTGTGCCTTTCTTTAAAGCACAATATTCTACCACTACCGTCACTGTACATATTTGAAATAGCTGCTTTCGTTAAACAAAATCCTCATTTATTTACCTTAGCATCTATAGCTTTCAATCGAACCCAAAGGGACGAAAGTCGTCTATGTGTACCAAAAACAAAAATACTGTCTTAATGTATAAAAGTGTTTTTCACATGGCACCTGTTATATTTAATAAATTGCCAAAAGAGCTTAAAAAGATTAATATTAATTTATTTAAACAAAAACTGAGAAGTATACTGTATCAGATTATTTATCAGAAAAATTTTGACATTGTGTAATTGTAATTTTTGTAACATTATGTAATTTGCTTCTTTGACAACATTGTAATTGCAAATCATATTTAATTATTGAAATCCGAACTATTCTGACACTAACAAATTGCTTTGACTTGATTGTTGTAACATTGTATAATTTGCTTCTTTGACAATATTATAATTACAAATCATAATTAACTATTTAAATTCGAATTATTTTGACATTTACTTAACAAATAGCTTGACTTAATTTACCTCTTTGACAATACTGTAATTACAAATCCTAATTAATTATTTAAATCTGAATTAATTTGACATTAACTTAATTTGGCATCTTGACTTAAAATACTGTAAAAATTGTAATTAATTATTTTTGTATGCCTATAGCAGGCAGATCATAGCGCAATTTAATACCAAATATGACCAACCACTGTACCTATGTATCACAAATAAAATATTTCTGATTTCTGAGGGCTAGGTACAACGGACTAGTTTTGAGGGTTATGGTACTGGTTGGAGGTAATGGGAATAGAGGACGTTGGCGAAGACGAAGTGTGTGCCTAACGGGTAGTGGGATGTTAAAAGAGATGAAATGAAGCCAAAAAGGAATTGAAATGGGTACCACGAATTAGGCGGATGAAATATTGGTTGCGTTCAGTTCCTGGCTAGGGCCGGATAGTATATTTTTATTTATATTCTCAGCTGCTTGCCTATCTATGCAAGCATGAAATATTATGCGTGCAGAATTTGAAAAATATTTCTTCAGTTTGTATTAATCTGTCGCCCTATTTCCAGGAATACTACGTAGACGAAGGCGTGTGGTCGGTCGCGGCCACGCGCGGCTGGGCGGCGCGCGCGGGCTTCGCGCATGCGGCCGCGTGGGACCCGCTGTCGAGGAAGGTCTACGTGCACGGAGGACTGGTGTCGGAATCTGAGGCTACACAGGTATGTCTGTAATCTAGGCTCCTCAAAAAGGCTAACTTTGTAGTTACCGAGTTCTATAACCCATAGTTACCGCGGTAACGATCTCAGAAAGTCTTCAATGGACCAGCAAGGCAAGATGGCAAGGTGTTCTTTTATTTTACATACCTTATGCCTCCGAAACCACGGAAAATCAGTACAGATCTTTGCATAGGTAACATTTACTTAGAACTGTGGATACATACCTAATTAAGTTAATAAATGATGTAAGTAATTAATAAAATCTGTGTAGTGACTTTTTATTTTACAAAAACTAGTGATAAATTGCATTCTTTTCTTTTCTGAAAGATCAGGCAACTCACTCACTTCATGTAAATACATATGTTAGTTTTAAGTTACGAAAAACGCACGAGGTGGAATGGCATCCTCGCGCCAGAGAAGCATAGTAGTCCATGCTTGCCTTGTGCGCATGCGCGGGGCGCCGCATGAGAGCGCGCGCTCGCCGGCCGACGCGCGCCGCCTTTACTCACTCGAGTTAGTGTCCTTGAAACACCACAGCGAGCGGACGTGTGGCAAATCGCTCAGGCGTTCCCACTTAAATCGGTTTGGTCTTAAGTCCTATGTTTATAGTTACCCTAGTTTTTATTGTGTTCTAAAGTGCGAGTCTTTGTGAAAAGTAATATACTACAGGCCTATCTACCGGTAACTTTGTGATTTTGTTTTGTGTTGTAATCTTACCATATATTAACATTAGAACTAAATTATGATAAATTGCTCTGTGTACGAACTGATTCATTGGCAATTATATGGTTATATATTTTTATGCTTGCAGGCCCCATCGGCATCGTTATTTGAGTACGACCCCGAGTTAAGACTGTGGCGCCCTCTGCAATCAGCGCCGACACCTAGATATTTACATTCTGCTACTTTTATTACACCAGGTAAATTAGGTAGCAATACGTTTTTGAACAGAGGGTACGACAATTAATATTTACGATGAGCATAGGGCCCATATATTTCTGCCCCTTAGAATATATTTTTGAACCATAAAGCCAATGTCAAACATAACTGCGAACCGACCCGAACCGAAAACGTGGAGAATGTGAACCGAACCGGAGACGTCAAACTAGTTGCAGGGAATCGAACTTGTTTTGAATACACATAACCGTCTCGCGTCGCTCTCGCTTCGCGTCTTGCATTCGATTTGATTCGATATCTCATATCTGTTTGACGTCGTGCATACAAAGCCAGCGAATAAGAATTATTAAAATAAAATAATCATGTGTACTGATATCCTATTTGTTATGTTATAGGTGTAATGCTAGTATTTGGCGGAAACGCACACAACGACAGTGCCGCGGCGTTGGTGTCCAACCCTGCTGCTTCTAAATGTTATTCTGCGGGAGCATTGTTGTACGATGTCAGGTAAATTATTCGTTTATTTTATGTAAGAGTTGGCGTAGATGGTAAGCAAAAAAAAAAACGTGTGTGGTCGGAGGACCCCCGTCAGTTCCTTCTCACGTATAATTTAAAACAAAAACAAAATTTTCGATTTACATTTTCACCACTTAAACACCCTCGAAAACTATGAAAACGACAGCCATGATGAAAAATTTCGCGGCCGCCATGTTGGATTCATTCATCATTTTAACGTCACTATCTGCTTGTAACACCCTCGAAAACCTTGAAAACGACACATATGACGATTTTTTTTTTTAATTTCGCTGTATTATGAATGTAATGTTGTCAACAGATGCGGAGTATGGTGGGCCGCGTCTCCGCCCCCGGGCGGCGCACGCGCAGCGCACGCGGCGGCGCCCCTGCGCCTGCGCGGCCGGGCGGCTGTCGTCATACACGCGGGGTAGGTGGCATAGCACTAGCGGGGACGGTAACTGTATGGTGGCATAGCACTAGCGGGGACGGTAACTGTATGGTGGCATAGCACTAGCGGGGACGGTAAGCTATCCTAGTCTTGATTATACCTAAATTCGTAACTACATCTGGAGTATCATTTACACTACCTAAGCGCTAGAGTGGTGACCCCGACGTGATAGTGATGTAGGTGTGTCGACCTCGCTGCGCATTCCACCCATCTGGCGTGACAGAATACGTTTGTGGTTTGCGCAATTCGAAGCCATCATGTCTCCGCAGAAGAAGAGTGATCAAGCCATGTACGAGCTCGTTATCGGACACCTTGAGAGGCAAGACCTGGATGAAATATCGGACATCATTCTCCATCCACCGGAAAACCAAAGGTATGCCGCACTGAAGAGTCGGTTGCTCCAAGTGTATGAAGAATCTGAACAGCGTCAAGTACAAAGGTTGTTGTCCGAGATGGAACTCGGCGACATGAAGCCTTCGCAGCTGCTACGTCGAATGAAGAACCTCGCCGCGGACAACATCTCCGACTCAGCGCTGCGAATCATGTGGACCAACCACTTGCCGCAATCCGTTCGAGCATTCCTCGCTGTCAGCGATAATATCGCTAAGAAATCAGACATCCACGAGCTAGCAGTGATGGCTGACAAGATCCTCGAGCAGACGCAACCATACGGCACTGTTGCGGCAGTTAGTTCCACTCCCACCACCTCGCATGCATCTACACCACTGGAAGAGAAGATCGACGCTCTCACACGAGAAATTGCCGAGTTGAAGGCAAAACAATCGCAACAACACAGCTATAGACGCAGATCGTTTAACAGGCGACACTCACGATCGCGTTCGTCGAGTCGGACCAGCCACGATCGCGCGCGAAACGACCAATCAGCGATCTGTTTTTATCATCGCAAGTTCGGCAAAGAGGCGAGAAGGTGCACGCGGCCGTGCAGCTACGAAGACAGCAGCGCCCGCTCGGGAAACTAACACCTGCGTTGGCCGAGGCGGGAACCGGCGCAAGCAATTCATCTTACCGCCTATTTATAACAGACAAAACCTCACGTTTATCTTTCTTGATTGATACTGGCGCCAACGTATCCGTGATACCGAAGAGAAAAGGCGGGAACGCAACACCAACCGATTTCTGTTTATATGCCGCGAACAACACAGTGATTCCAACGTATGGTGAGAAGACACTAAAACTGGATCTCAACCTACGTAGACCTTACACGTGGAAGTTCATCATCGCCGCAGTCAGCAAGCCCATCATTGGCGCCGATTTTTTAACGCATCATCAACTTCTTGTCGACGTAGCCGGCCGATGTCTCGTCGACAAAGTTACCAATCTCACCGTCAGAGCACCAGTCACCTACTCCGCCGAGCCTACTGTGAGAAGTATCGATGTTGATCAGCCTTATCACCAGCTACTCAGCAAGTACCCCGACATCCTTCGACCGTCATGTATGAAGGATACTCCAAAGCACCGTGTGGAACACCACATCGAAACTACCGGCCCACCAGTGTACAGCAAGTCCAGATCATTACCACCACATCGATACCTGCCCGTGAAAAAGGAGTTCGAGACGATGATGCAGCAGGGAATATGTCGTCCCAGCAAAAGTCCATGGTCCGGCCCGTTACACGTCGTACCAAAGAGAAACGGTGACATTCGCGTATGTGGCGACTACCGCAGACTCAATGACGTCACCAAACCAGACCGCTATCCAGTACCACGACTCAAGGACTTCACGTACCTACTTCACGGCAAGAAGATATTTACTACGCTTGACCTGAATCGTGCGTATCAACAGCTGCCTGAATATGAACCGGACATCGAGAAGACCGCCATCACCACTCCATTCGGTTTATTCGAATTCCCTAGAATGTGTCCAGGTCTCAGAAACGCCGGACAGACATTCCAACGGTTCATTAATAAAGTACTCATCGGGTTAGATTACGCATTCCCATTCATTGATGACGTCATCGCCGCATCAGATAATGAAGCATGCCACATCGAAGACTTACAAAAGGTGCTACGTCGATTAGACGACTATGGAATAACAATAAATCCATCGAAATGCGTCTTCAGCAAAGAAAATGTCAAGTTCCTGGGCTACGAAGTGTCAAGTAACGGAATCAAGCCACCACAAGAAAAGGTCACTGCAATCACTGTCTACCCCCAACCAGTGACAATTCATGACTTACGTCGATTCATCGGAATGGTAAACTTTTATCGCGACAGCATTCCTAATGCCGCACACATACAAGCACCACTCAACGCGTACCTGCATAATTCCAAGAAACGTGACAAAACCAAAATAGAGTGGAACACAGAAGCTTTACAAGCATTCGAGTTGTGCAAAGCCGGCGTACAAAACGCAGCCTTGCTCGCTCATCCATCCCCATCACCGAACGACGCCATCTCCCTAATGTGTGACGTATCGAATACCTGCGCAGGAGCCGTACTACAACAACTTGTAAACAAGAAATGGATACCACTGGGCTATTTCTCAAAAAAGTTCTCCGACACACAACAGCGATACAGTACATTCGACAGAGAATTACTATCTATCTACATGGCGATCAAACACTTCAGGAAGATGTTCGAAGGAAGAGAACTCATTGTTTACACCGACCATAAGCCACTGACCTACGCTATTCGCAAGCCGCCGTCAATCAACGACACACAAAGACGAACTCGACAATTGTTATTCATCAGCGAGTTCACTACGGACATTCGTCATGTGAGTGGAGTAAACAATGTTGTCGCCGACGCACTCTCACGCATCGAAACCGTCGACCTACCAACGCCAATTAACTACGATGACGTATCTCAAGCACAAGAAAGGGACAGCGATATACCCAACTTATTGAAGCAAACAAATATTCAACTCAAGAAAATCGTCATGCCCGCTTCAAACAAGCCAATATTCTGCGAAACGTCTACGTCACACGTTCGACCGTACCTACCAACTGACTTTCGTCGCATCGCCTTCAACGCCGTGCACAATCCAAGTCATTCCGGGTTACGAACTACACGCAAGCTCATGCAACAACGCTATTACTGGCCCGCTATGAACACCGACATTGGCAATTGGGCGAAAACGTGCATATCTTGCCAACGCTCGAAAGTTCAACGTCACAACCACAGTGAAGTGGCAGCGTTCCCACCAAGCGAACGATTCCAACACGTACACATCGACATCGTTGGTCCGCTACCCACTTCATCTTTCACGTCTGGACATCGCTACCTGTTGACATTGATCGACCGCTGCACATGATGGCCCGAAGCAGTACCTTTACGGGAAATCACTGCCGATATCGTCGCCAAAAAGTTATATGAAACGTGGATATCTCGTTACGGGTGCCCTGCAAGAATAACGACTATTCCGAGACCTCGCACAACTACTGGGAGTCGAACGAACCCGTACCACTGCCTACCACCCGCAGAGCAACGGCATTGTCGAACGCTGGCACCGAACACTGAAGACCGCACTTATGACTCGCCTACAAAATAGCAACAAATGGACCGCCGAGCTACCTACAGTGCTAATGGGATTACGAGCCGCCGTGCGTACAGACACCGACACCAGCGCCGCGCAGCTCACCTACGGCCAAGCATTGCGACTGCCTGGGGATTTCATAGCACCATCACCAGCAGTGAAGTCAATGGATCACAACTTCGTCGATCAATTACATGACGTCATCACGAAGTTAACACCAACATACAAATCGCATTCCAACAAGCGATGTATGTTCGTGCACAATGATCTACAAACATGTAGCCACGTGTTGCTACGCGACGACACCGTCCGCAAACCGCTACAACAGCCATACAAAGGTCCGTACAAGGTCATCAAGCGCAACGAGAAGTTCTTCACCATCCAACTACCAGGAAGATCTAGCACAATATCGATCGATAGACTCAAACCGGCTTACACTATCAGCACTGAAGAACACGACCACACGAGTAGTGAGACGCCCCAGTCAGCTGCAGCTACCAGCGAAGATAGCACCAGCCTACCCCCGGCCAACACCAACGAGCGCCGCACCAGATCAGGGCGATTAGTAAAGATGCCTGTACGTTTTCACTAGGGGGGGAGTACTGTAGCTGCAAGTCAAGCCATACATCCGTCCGCTGCCGCTGCCAACCGTGTACTGGCGCCCCGCGCGCCGAGAGGGGATATTTATACGCGGCGCAGTTTAGAGCGCGCGAGGAAAGCGATCTACAACTGCGACCCGCGCGCCACCACACGTATTATTTAACAACTACATTTTGGAAATACATCTTAGGAAATCCACTACTTGTGCCCATGCATTTTTCTATAAGACCTGTACATATTTCTGTGTAAGCTATCCTAGTCTTGATTATACCTAAATTTGTAACTACATCTGGAGTATCATTTACACTACCTAAGCGCTACAAAGTTAAAACTCATTTTGAAATGAGACGGTAAGCAACCAATCTGCAATGAAAACTAAAAAGCTTTGTAATTTAATAAACGTTAAAACCTAATTGTTCTTTTATAATAAATATAAGCCCCTGAGTAATTGATAAAAACACATTAAAACATTTATTACAGGTTCGATGGCCGCCTCCGTTCAGACGCGCTGATCTTCGAAGCAGGCGAAAGTTGTTCCCGACACACTACCGAGGCAGCGTGCTTGACTGCCGCGCAGCATACTGCAGTCGCATGCGTGTGGAGATCTAGAGACAGAGCTTGTTTGCCGGTAATAATCAAAATTATACGAGACTAGTAAATTATAGTCTGCCCGCGCTAGCTCGCGGCCGCAGTGCGGCGCTCATTGGTCAACGCTGCCCGCGAGCCGCGCGTTCTTAAGGCCCGGAACAGCGATGCCGGTAAACTATAACCACTGGAGATCAGTGTCTTGGTAAGGTTAGTCAATAATTGAACTTAAAACACATCTCATCATCTTCATCTCATCTTTAATTTTAACATTTTTTTTTCTAATCTTCATCTCTTTTACTTTGAGAACGTAACCTATTGTTTATTATTTATTTTAGAATCACAGTTACCGAAAAGCAACGATCGGCTTGTTGAAATGCATTAAATAATATCGTAACACCGAATATTTAGTTTCAGTTGTAAAAAAAGGATTTGGAAACTTTCTAAATGCCTTTTTTTCACCTAAAACCGGTTACAACATTCAGTGTTATAATTGCATTTCATAATCAATATTTTAGACAGTTGTCTAGCAATATTTCATATCTCCATACAGTTATATACGGTATGCAAGGGTAAACACCGTTGTCACTCAAACCATGGGTAGTTGACTTAAATATAAAAATAAATGACCCAGTAACAACAACAAAAAAACCTTATTTTCATTAAAAGATTTTAAAGAGTAAATATCCGTCACTGTCCCGATACTCATGGATACGCGTTCGAGAGAGTTGCGAAACAGCTGACGGCCGGTCATGTAAAGTCCCGCGCGCCCCGCCCGCCCCCGCCAACCGCCGCCCGCCGTATTGAGACGCAAGTTCGTTGCCCTTGCGTGTAGGGTGAAATATTCTTGTGGAAAAATATAGAATTTCTTTAAAAAAAAAAGTTGTATTTTTCCATTGATTTTACGTTCTATAAATGAAACCAAACCACTGGTTTCAAGGATAGCGGTGTTTACACTAACACCCTGTATAGCCAAATTAATCAAAACAGCGAAATATTTGACATCTATTTGCGACGTTGCCCACTTTTAGAATACACGCTCTTAAACATAACTGGCGAAATCTGTGTGTACTAAAAGGAACACCTTCCGTCTCACTCTACGGGGATTACAGGAGTAATGCTATGTTATAATTATGTTATTTCAGTTAGAAGAAGTGGGCTGGAAGGAGTCGTTTGACGGCACGGTGAAGGCGTGCCTCACGGAACCTAGGTTTGGTAAGGGTAAGCACGTTATTACACTAACCCCTACTAATTGTGTGTCTGGGTTAAGTGCCTGCTACACGGTTGTCAACCGCGTCCCCGACAGAGGTGACCTTGGTTGGCGACAGGCAGAGCTGTATCGAATTTGGTAGTAAACCATCATCTACACGGTTGTACAGGACGCGGTTGTCGACCGTGTAGCAGGCACTTTACCTATTTGGTCTCGCAGAATTACTCTGACTGTATTTTATTTTTACTCGTATAAAAAAAAACATACAGTCGAATTGAGAATCTCCTCCTTTTTGAAGTCCCCCTACATACAAACAGAAAATTTCTCTTGTTCAGTAGAGTCTTGTTGTTGTTTCAGAAGTTTGTCTATTACTAGTTTCTGCCCGCGGCTTCGCGCGCGTGGTATTTCTATAAAAAGTACCGTATGTCCTTCCCTAGGATGCCATCTAACTCCTTGCAATTTTGTCCAAATCCGTTGAGTGGTTTAGGCGTGAAAAGGTAACATACAGACAGACAGAACTTTCGAATTTATAATATTAGTATGTATGGATAGTATAGATGATAACAGACACAGCCCGAAGTATTGCCAAACTTAAGTGGCAGTGGGCGGCACATTGCTCGCAGAGCAGATGGCCGATGGAGCCGATAGGTTCTGGAGTGGCGACCGCGTACCGGAAGACGTAGCGTTGGAAGGCCCCCCCACAAGGTGGACCGATGACCTGGTGAAGGCGGTGGGAATGCGCTGGATGCGAGAAGCACAGAACCGGTCGAAGTGGCGGTGCTTGAGGAGGCCTATGTCCAGCAGTGGACGTCTTTCGGCTGAAATAATGATCATAGATGTTAATAATATGCTGTGTTGTGTAGATGAACGTCGCTGCACTTCAGCGGAGTCGTGTGCGGCGTGCACGGCCGCGCGCTGTGCGTGGTGCGGTGCGTGCTACCCGTCTGCTATGTACTGTGTTAGACATACACATCAGGTACGTAACAATTAAATTTTGTTGTTTTGACAAGGGATCAAAGGATTATATCTATCTGGCTAGCCTTTTCCCAACAATGTTGGGATCGGCTTCTAATCTAACCGGATGCACCCACATTCTATTTTACATGGAGCGACTGCCTATCTGACCTCCACAGCCCAGTAGACCCTTCGTCAGACTTGTTGTCCACCGGACCGTGAAGGGACGTCAATGAGAAACGAGATTACGTGACCTTAGTGAATGTACTGTCGCTTGTTCGACGTTGCCATCTCGTTTTCGTTGACGTCCCGTGCACGACGCGGTGGACAAACGGCTTTAGGTACTCAATAAAAGCCGAATGTAAAACGTCTGTGGAATGTGATGTAAAATGTTCCCCTAGATGGCGTTATCAATAGAGGAGTGTGGTTCGGACAGCGAGTCACCGCGGGAAGCGTGCGGGAGGTACCACTCGTGCGCAGCCTGTTTAGCACATCAACATCATCATACACATGTGAGTTATTGTCCTTATCGCTATTCCGTATTGTTTTTACTATCTTTCAATACAATTAAAAGAATCCTGAGCGTAGCGAGGGTTTCAAAGGTACGAGACGCAGAATAACTTTGTGGCCGACATACACTTTGCTGTTACTATAGCGAGGAAAATGCTAGGTGTCTCTCTATGCGTTGAACAAATTGTACGCTTTTATGTACTTTCCGCGCGATTTTTCTGGAAGAAAACTCATTTCGGTATTGTGTACCGCTTGCACTAACTCTGCAGGTGTTAAATGTATATCTTTGTCGTTGCTGAACTCGCTCATATATTATGATGTATCAAAAACCGGCCAATATTATGGAAAGAGAATAGGGAATATGCATGTGATTCAAATATGGGTCAAATTTTTTTTTTTATAAACTTGATTACTTCAGAATTATACCTCCATCAATATTTTTAAATAAAATTTATTTTTGAGCAAGAAATTATTTTTTTTAAAGTCCCAAAAAACTGTGGGTAATTCAAATACTTGAAAAGCTAAGAACGGATGTGACGTAACAATCCGGGATAACAATCAAAATGTCAATGTCAAGTCAAACGCTCCTACAAAAAGGAGTGTTTGACGTTGACTTGACAGTTGCTTCTTTGTTTTCACGGTCTGTGACGTCACCACACCAATCGCGCCAAATGGAGGGCGTTTAAATAGCCCGGATCGGTTGGATATAAAAAAAAAATTGAGTACTTTAAATTGCTTTTTTGCCGTCGAATTTTTTTTTACTATTATTTGACGATGTAAACTATCGAATAAAAATATTAAAAGAATACATGCATATTCCCTATTGAATATAGAGTAGTTTCGTTTCATGCAGTCGTCGTGCTGGCCAGTGCGATTATTCTAAAAATGAGGTTGGCGCACTGACATGAAATAAGTATAAATGCGTTATTATTGGACCCGGCGTTATAGAAAATTATTGAATAGAAACTTTCGAATTTTAAAAACTCTTTCCACGCTAGCGGATAAAATGCTCTTTTCCATTCAGATTTCGAATGATATACAGAATCTTTCCGAGGTTGTCAGGTGGAAAACATAATATAATTTTATTCCATCAGGGATCAGAGGAATTGAGCCAGCGGGCTTGTTTCTGGGACTACGACACGATAAAATGTAAACCTGTCAATTCATCGGAAGATATCAGGTATGACTCTAACATTTGAAATCTTTGATACACTTGCGCAGTGTTGCGCAGTGCCGCCATAACGTAGAATTTATTTCTTGGCCTATGGTTGAGAATGAAATGCTAGTGAGGACCCCATTTCTTCGAATTTTCTTAAACGATGTTTTCTTGACATTTTAACTACGAAAGTCACCCTTTTCTGCCACGTCATTTATTTATTTATTTTTTACTTTAACATAAAACGGCCAGAGCCAATGACATTAGTTAAAGACAAACACAGAAACACATTTCAGAGCACAGTAACATAAGTATACAACTACTCGACAGTCATACGCTCATCTCACAATACTCCACACATACTAACAAGATCTTCTTCCATTAATCCGCGAACACATCACAGTCAGGCTTAGCGTCCAAGAGAGCGTTGAGCGCAGAGAGTGTGCGAGGGATAGGCGACTGGGCTCGAGCCACGGTTCGACTCCGAGGAGCGGCGAACAATCTATGCCTCCTGCCACGGTTGTACTTTAACGGAGCAAAACGATGGGACAGTTCATCATGCAGTTCAGGAGCATCTATTTTTCCGTGAAGGATCTTGCACATATTAATAATGTGGTCATTTTTTCTTCTAACCTCGAGAGAATTGTATCCTAAACAGCCTAAAAGAAAGTTCGAAGGGTTCAAAAACGGATAATATCAATTCAAACGTTTATAAAGATACGCCTCCGTCATAAAGGTGCTATCAATGTCTAAAGCTAAAAACTCTCGTTTTTTTTAGGAGCGTGGCCGCGGCAGGTCCGTGCAGCGCCCCTTGCTCCACATTCCAGACGTGCGCCAACTGTACCGCTGAGGAGTGTATCTGGTGTGCGTCGGCGGGACGATGCGTTGATAAGGTTAGTCTAGGCTTAAATAATCTTTCATGATGGAGTTATCGAAGTACTCGCTTGTTATAAAAAAGAGTATAATATATGAGTAATATAATATTTATACACGCTGAAATTTTAATGGTTGTTTTCCCGCGGCAAAACGATTTGCCCTAAGTCGTACTATTGAATCATAGAGTTAAACTTAAAAAATACTAATGTTTATGTTTTAAAATAATTTAAAAAAATATGCATCAATTCGAAAGCGTGAGAAACAATAGTAGTTCACTAGACATTACGTACTACTTACTACTCGAACCGCATGCGCGGCTGCGCGGTGCCGAGAAAGCGAAGAGCGATTTGTAAATGTTCAGAGCAAAATAAGCTATAGCGCGTAGTGATACGGCAATCTAGTCGGCACGCCACGCCCCCCCGCCCCGCGCCGGCCCCGCCTCGCTCAGTTGTCGCGCGGCGACCGTCGTACGTGCATCGTGCCGCACGATTCGTGCGATCCGCAACGTGATTTGCAAAAATGGATCGGCATTATAATTATTCAAATGACATGACCAGTGGGACTATGGGCGCCTGCATAGGTGTCGAAATCAATGTGCAGCAAATATTGTTTTATTTTTGCTATTGTTGTATTCTACAGTTTCCAGATAAAAAAGTTTCACGAGTCTAAAAGATCAGGAAACTGAGAAAAATAAAGATAAATATTCACTAAATAACTCTGCTTTTCGATATGAGATGGCGCTAGGCGTTGTGGTTATCGAGTTTAAGACAAGTTTTTGACATTAATTGTCGCTGAGATGAGATTGCGACTTGAATTTGAACGTTTTTAGTTACGGGAATAAGGCAATCACCGCCGCCCATAGCAGGGTTTTTGCTGATGCGTTGCCACCCTTTCCCAAAATAAACGCTGCTTTATTAAGTTTTGCTGGCTCACATGCAATCGAACCGCTATGTCAGACTTTATACCTGCTGTCTTATTGTTAAATAGTAGGTATTGTTCCAATGTAGTTTAAGTACATACCTGATTATTCAACCACCGGGCAAGTCTCGCTTGCAGGGGTAAGGTTAGCATTGACATAATATGCCTTTGAACCCGCCTTACGAAATATGCCACAGTTTATGCATCTCATCATAATTTCCATTTAATCGAATCGTAGAGCAAAACCGATGAATCCTTTTTATATACCTAGTAATGGTAATCGGGCTTTGAAGATATCAGTTCGTAAATAATAGCAATGGTCGTTAGAAATAGAACACAATAATCGCACAGTGCACAACGAACATGTTACGCAACGGTGTAACATAAGGATCGCTGATATTACGATTTGGTATAAAACACGGACTGTGGACATCGTGACACCAATATTGCGCATCGCAACAACTTACACGTGCTGCCGACGCAGCATTTCGTAACCGTGGGACCGGACATCGACAATGCCTTCCACGATTCCACGTTTTCACTCATTCTTGGTACAAACATCGACCAATTGTCATCTACTTAATTTTAAAGTTATAAATGTAATTTCTTGATTTAATTAAATTAGTTTAAAGTAAATTGGTTTTTTTTGCATCCTCCGGCTCCAGCAAACATATTTGGCGCAGTCGGTAGGATACTCGCGGGCCGGTTCGCGAGAGTAAATTCATAGGATCGACCTTAGGATCGCGACTCGCGAGTCACCCGGGTGACTATCAAGCACCGTACGAGTATCCGGATCTTCAGAAGCTGTCGTCGGGAGGAGTATCCAGACATCGATACCGCAGAGGTACCAATTATGTTCATGTGAGTACTTTAGAATAGTTCTTGAGTTGCTCATCCTTATCCTTAAGTGTTAATCATAAAAGTGAAAAATAAAAACCCAAGATTTTCCATCCCAGGCAATCGAGGACCCTCAGGCTAGACAGATCGTCCAGATCATTATTATTAGATTCTTTTAGGCAGTTAGAAAGTAGAGTGATACCCATAGAAATGTCGGCTATAGACGAAATTTACAAGGCCTTACGCATAGTCCCCGAATTTGACGGGAACCCTAATGTCCTTACTAGATTCATCAAACTGTGTGACCAGTTAGTGCAGGCCTACGTATCAGCTGAACCGGGGCGCGAATTAATAAATTTGACTCTTTTAAACGGGATTCTTAACAAGGTCACTGGACCAGCAGCCCGGTTAATTAACACCAACGGCGTACCAGAAACTTGGGATGGCATACGTAGTTCTTTAGTCAATAATTTCTCTGACCAACGCGATGAGACCTCGCTATACAACGACATGGCTCTATTAACTCAAGGCTCTTCTACACCACAGGATTTCTACGAAAAGTGCCAAACTCTATTTGCCACTATAATGACCTACGTGTCACTACATGAAACCGTTCAAAGTACAGTCGATTCAAAACGTTCCCTTTATAAAAAGTTAACTTTGCAATCTTACTTACGGGGCCTTCGTGACCCCTTAGGTTCACGCATTAGGTGCATGCGACCGGACACAATCGAAAAAGCACTTGAGTTTGTTCATGAAGAAATGAACACTCTCTACTTACAACAGCGAAACGAGCATACACCGGCTAGGAAGCCACAGCCTCAGGCACCGAATGATCAGACCAAATTATTCAATCCCGTTATGCCGCACATTCCCATGCCTATGCATAGGCCATTTAATTTTAATATGCCCGGTCCTTCTCGACCAAATGTAGCTACGCCACATCCGCTACAACGTCAGCCGCAAATGTGGAGACAAGGCTTTAACCAACCACAGCAATGGCAACAGCAAGGTCCATCGCGTACGCAACAGATGTTCGGGGCACGTCCTTCTAACTATAATCCACAAAATACTTCATCCGGTAATAATCAATCCAAAGGGCCGAACACAAATGATACACCAAAACCGATGAGCGGTGTATCTCATTTCGTACCGAGACCAATGCCATTCCGGGGTAACGATTGGTTTAGACAAGGGAACCCACCACCTTCTAATTATTTTAGGACAAGAGAGATGAATTTCAACGAATGCTTTGAATATCCATATAATATGTTTGAACCTTATTGTGATAATAACTTCGACGGTTATCTGTATAACTCCTTGGAACAGCCCGATTATTCTTACTATGACGCATATATGAACCAGCAATTAGGCACGTCCCCAGAGGTAAGTCAGGCGATATCTGAAGGGAAATCTACCGAGGAGTCAGCGTCTTCCAACCAGGAAAATTTTCGGGGGAGTCGGATTACAAACGAATCAAGATAGAGGTCAATCTGCAAACCCAACGTTACCTACCATATATAGTAATTTCAGACCCACCATTAAAATTATTAATAGATACAGGAGCAAACCAATCATTTATTAGCCCTGAAGCTGTTCAAAGGTTTTACCCACATTTACCATGGAACTATGACCCCTTTGAGGTAACAAATGTGCATGCAACTAGCCGTAATGACTACTCCATTAACTTACCTTGTTTTCAGGAGATAAACGACAACAATGATTTAACATTCTACATTTACAGGTTTCACGATTATTTTGACGGCCTTATCGGTTTAGATTTGTTAAACAAATGGGAGTCAAATATTGATCTTAAAAATAATAAACTAATTACAAAAACTGCAGTTAACCCAATAGTCATGTACAACTCGCGCAATAGCAACTTATATGAAGATATTATCCCAGCGAATTCCTCAAAGTTAGTCAGAGTCCCAGTTAATATACAAGATGGTGATGCTTTAATTCCTGATCAGTTAATTTCAAATTGCTGCATAAACGAGTGTATTACGAGTGTCAAAAATAATCGCGGTTATCTAGAAGTTTTCAATCCAACTAGTAATGATTTAATTTTTTCCATGGACCAACCTATTAAGGCGGAAACATATAACTTAGAATGTACTCACCAACCACATAAATCCCGGGTAGAGGAAGTATTATCTCGGTTACGCACTGACCATCTAAATGAGGAAGAGCGCGCTAATCTGAAATCTTTGGTTTCACAATATGCCGATATATTTTATGTAGAGGGAGAACCACTTACGTTTAACAATAAAATAAAACACAGCATACGTACTACAGACGAGGTACCGGTCTATACTAAAACTTATAGATACCCGTTTGTACACCGCGAAGAAGTACGCAATCAAATTTCAAAAATGTTGGAACAGGGAATCATCCAACCTTCAGAATCGGCTTGGAGCTCGCCCATTTGGGTAGTCCCAAAAAAAGCTGATGCATCCGGTAAAGTCAAATGGCGAATTGTAGTGGATTTCAGAAAACTGAATGAAAAAACCATCGATGATAAGTACCCTATTCCCAATATAACTGATGTGTTAGATAAACTGGGCAATTGCCAATATTTCACAACTCTCGACCTCGCTAGTGGCTTTTACCAAGTCGAAATGAACCCAAATGATATCCCAAAAACTGCATTTAATGTAGAACATGGCCATTTTGAGTTCCTACGCATGCCAATGGGACTTAAAAATTCACCATCAACTTTCCAAAGGACCATGGATAATGTGCTTAGGGACCTTCAGAACTCTATTTGCTTAGTATATTTAGATGACATCATCATATTTAGCACTAGTTTACAGGAGCATATAATAAATTTGGAAAAGGTTTTTAAAAGACTCAGAGATTCTAATTTCAAAATACAAATGGATAAGTCAGAATTCTTAAAATTGGAAACAGCATATCTCGGTCACGTAATCAGTAAAGATGGCATTAAACCAAACCCTGATAAAATTTCAGCTATCAGAAAATTCCCACTTCCTAAAACAGCCACGGAAATTAAAAGATTTTTAGGCCTACTAGGGTACTACAGGAAGTTCATTCCCGATTTCGCCAAAATCACGAAACCAATGACCCATTGTTTAAAGAAAGGCTCAAAAATAAACTGCGATGATACCAACTATGTAAATTGCTTCGAAAAATGTAAAACATTACTTACAAACGATCCGATCTTACAATATCCCGATTTTAATAAAGATTTCCTACTCACGACAGATGCGTCAAACTTAGCCATAGGAGCCATACTCTCACAGGGACCTATAGGTTCAGACAAACCAATAGCCTATGCTTCGCGTACACTAAATTCAAGCGAGATCAATTATAGCACAATAGAGAAGGAGCTTTTAGCTATAGTCTGGGCAACTAAGTATTTTCGGCCATATCTATTTGGACGTAAATTCAAAATTATAACAGATCATAAACCACTTCAATGGATCATGAACTTAAAAGAACCTAGTTCGAGATTAACTCGCTGGAGACTCAAGCTCAGTGAATATAACTATTCAGTAGTTTATAAACAGGGCAAAAGCAACACAAATGCCGATGCTCTGTCGCGAATCGAGATTAATAACGAAGAAATGAGCTCCGTCATAGTTAACGTATCCGAAAAGTCACCTTCCGTAGTGGACTCATCCACTCTCACAGCTCACACTAGCGCCGAAAATCCAATATTAGAAATACCAATTTCAGACGACCCCTTAAATAGATTTAACAGACAAATATGTTTTACAGTAGTAGGTGATATAAAGAAACGTCCAGCAGTTTCTAAGCCTTTTGAGACTCATACCCGTACTTCCATCCAACTCTCGGAATCAAATTTAGAGGAAGATGTAATAAACGCAATTAAAGAATTCGCAAACCCGAAAGTTAGGACTGGCATTATAATACACCCCACATTAGCTATGTATAAAATAGTTCCAATAATTCAGGAAAAGTTTAAGAGCTCCGCTATGAATCTTGTTTTAACTAAAACCGAAGTAGAAAATGTAAAAGAATATCTCAGACAACAAGAGATCATTCAGAAATACCACGAAGGCAAAACTAATCATCGCGGTATAAGTGAATGTTACCTAGCTCTATCCCATAGATACTATTGGCCAAAAATGAAAGACGAAATCTCAAAGTATATAAATGAATGCAATGTATGCGGGCAAGCCAAATATGATCGAAATCCTATAAAGCAAAGATTCTGCATAGTACCACCACCAGCAAAACCGTTTGATGTAATTCACTTAGATTTGTTTACGGCCCAAAACGAGAAATACCTGACCATCATTGATGCTTTCTCTAAATACGCTCAGGCATACCATCTTAGAGACGGCACAGCAGTTAGTGTAGTCCAAGCCTTTTTAAAGTTTTGCTCCCATCATGGCGTCCCGGTATCAATAATCACGGACCAGGGACCGGAATTTACTAATCAACTATTTACCGAATTTACGCGTGTCCATAAAATTCAACATCATAAAACCTTGGCCCATACGCCCAATGATAATGGGATGGTAGAGCGCTTACACTCCACTTTACTAGAACATTTGAGAATTCTAAAACTACAACACCGTAATGAAGCGATTGTTAACCTTATGACATATGCCTTATTAGCATACAACAGCAGCATACATAGCTTCACAAAATGCAGACCACTGGAAGTAGTTACCGGTCATACGGATCCTCGCGATCCCTTAGATATAGATTTATCTGTGCACTTGCTACAACAATACGTGCAAGAACATCGAAATAGGATGTCGAAAGTATACGAGGCTATTAACGAAACGTCCCTGCATAAGCGCACAGAACTAATTGAAAATAGAAACAAAGATAGGGAGCCTGAAAAGCAATACGAACCAGACCAACAGGTATTCGTTAAGAATCCACTAGCTAACAGACAGAAACTCGCACCTCGTTTTACACACGACACAGTATTAGCTGACCTGCCCATCCATATTTACACAAAAAAGAAGCGCGGTCCCGTTGCCAAATCTCGTCTTAAACGAACGTCTAACACGAAACAATTGTTGCAGAATACCGCTGACGATATTGCTACACCTGGTCCAAGCGGAGGACATATTACTTGAGCCCCTAGAAGACGGACCCGGATTACTACCTTTCAAACTGGGACCTACAAAAATCGTGTCTCATTATCATTCCTTCCTCTTAAACATTGATCTAGAAGATATTCAGTCAAAGGTTGATCTAGTTAAATTGCAATTAAGTGAATTTAGGCCATTAATTAACAATAAAACACTGTCACTGTTTGAACCCCATCTAAGTTATCTTGCGGACAAACTTAAAAAGATATCCATACAACTAGAAAGTTTTGAACCTAGTCGTGTTAAACGAGGACTCATTGACGGATTAGGATCAGTCATAAAAAGTATCTCGGGAAACCTAGACTACACAGATGCAATCAAATATAATAACGCCATCCAAGTTTTAGAGGGTAACGACAACAAACTGGAAACGGAATTTAACCGTCACATAAGCTTGACTAAAGAATGGATGTTAGAACATTCTAATGTATTAAAAAATATAGTAGACAACCAGAATATTATTGCTAATAAACTTAACCAAATCATAAAACAAGACGTATCCAAACAGGCAGACCTAATAACGTATGCCCATTTGGCACAGCACCTACTTATACTAAACGATAATATAGATACATTATCGGATGAGTTGAATAAAATAGAACTTATGGTAGCTTTTACGCGTGCTTCCAGCACTACCCATTCTATGATTAGCTTAGTTAACCTTAGAAATATAATAAGTAAATTAGGGTTATTATACTCAAAAGACGAAATCATTGATATCGATCTTCGAGAGTACTATGATATTTTAAAAATAGGATCGTATTATATTGATAAGAAATTAGTTATAGTTATAAAGGTGCCGATTGCCTTACCAAGAACCTATAGCCTTTACAAGTTATCCATAATTCCTAACAGAAATAATATGGCTCTTATCCCTACCTCACCTTTTATAGCAATTCATGGATTATATTCTATGTACATAGAGACAGAATGTCCGAAGCTTAACTCATGGTACCTCTGCGAAGAGAAAGTCGGTTTCAAGATTATAGACAAGCCGGACTGCGTGCAGCAGCTCATCACCCAACAGCATCTCAACTCCTGTACATTAACGCCAGTCGCCCTACACAAGCAAGCTCTGGAACAACTTGACGAAAAACATTATACACTAAGCTTTCCGATACCTGCAAAAGTACAGATGTTATGTGGACAGGAACAATTCAGAACACTTCAAGGAAGTTATTTAGCTACAATTCCGCAAGATTGCCTGATAAGAACCACCGAATTCACTATCGCTAACATTGACAACAGAATTAAGGGACATGTACTTAGAATACGAACACTACGGGACCAGAACACTACATCAAGATCCGAAGAATCATTGGTACAGCTTAATTCAATCAACCTCGAGAATCTCCACGAAAGTTACAAGAAAGTTTCAGTACAGCCTCCAGTAAGACTTAATAAGATACCAGATGGAAGCCTCTACCATACCACCATACCTGTATACCTATTACTATTCAGTGCAGGTGTACTTGCCATTGCTCTTACATACCGGCATTGGATGGGAAATAAAGACAAGAAGATCGACACTACATCTATAGAAGTAAACGCAGACCAAGACATTTATGCTGAAGTGGAACCACGGAGGAATATTCATCCAGCTGGAATAAAGATGGACCCTAGTCATCTTACAGCAACATTTTTAACAACAGTTAACAAATAGTTGCTGTTCTAAGGGGGGAGATGTTACGCAACGGTGTAACATAAGGATCGCTGATATTACGATTTGGTATAAAACACGGACTGTGGACATCGTGACACCAATATTGCGCATCGCAACAACTTACACGTGCTGCCGACGCAGCATTTCGTAACCGTGGGACCGGACATCGACAATGCCTTCCACGATTCCACGTTTTCACTCATTCTTGGTACAAACATCGACCAATTGTCATCTACTTAATTTTAAAGTTATAAATGTAATTTCTTGATTTAATTAAATTAGTTTAAAGTAAATTGGTTTTTTTTGCATCCTCCGGCTCCAGCAAACATATTTGGCGCAGTCGGTAGGATACTCGCGGGCCGGTTCGCGAGAGTAAATTCATAGGATCGACCTTAGGATCGCGACTCGCGAGTCACCCGGGTGACTATCAAGCACCGTACGAGTATCCGGATCTTCAGAAGCTGTCGTCGGGAGGAGTATCCAGACATCGATACCGCAGAGGTACCAATTATGTTCATGTGAGTACTTTAGAATAGTTCTTGAGTTGCTCATCCTTATCCTTAAGTGTTAATCATAAAAGTGAAAAATAAAAACCCAAGATTTTCCATCCCAGGCAATCGAGGACCCTCAGGCTAGACAGATCGTCCAGATCATTATTATTAGATTCTTTTAGGCAGTTAGAAAGTAGAGTGATACCCATAGAAATGTCGGCTATAGACGAAATTTACAAGGCCTTACGCATAGTCCCCGAATTTGACGGGAACCCTAATGTCCTTACTAGATTCATCAAACTGTGTGACCAGTTAGTGCAGGCCTACGTATCAGCTGAACCGGGGCGCGAATTAATAAATTTGACTCTTTTAAACGGGATTCTTAACAAGGTCACTGGACCAGCAGCCCGGTTAATTAACACCAACGGCGTACCAGAAACTTGGGATGGCATACGTAGTTCTTTAGTCAATAATTTCTCTGACCAACGCGATGAGACCTCGCTATACAACGACATGGCTCTATTAACTCAAGGCTCTTCTACACCACAGGATTTCTACGAAAAGTGCCAAACTCTATTTGCCACTATAATGACCTACGTGTCACTACATGAAACCGTTCAAAGTACAGTCGATTCAAAACGTTCCCTTTATAAAAAGTTAACTTTGCAATCTTACTTACGGGGCCTTCGTGACCCCTTAGGTTCACGCATTAGGTGCATGCGACCGGACACAATCGAAAAAGCACTTGAGTTTGTTCATGAAGAAATGAACACTCTCTACTTACAACAGCGAAACGAGCATACACCGGCTAGGAAGCCACAGCCTCAGGCACCGAATGATCAGACCAAATTATTCAATCCCGTTATGCCGCACATTCCCATGCCTATGCATAGGCCATTTAATTTTAATATGCCCGGTCCTTCTCGACCAAATGTAGCTACGCCACATCCGCTACAACGTCAGCCGCAAATGTGGAGACAAGGCTTTAACCAACCACAGCAATGGCAACAGCAAGGTCCATCGCGTACGCAACAGATGTTCGGGGCACGTCCTTCTAACTATAATCCACAAAATACTTCATCCGGTAATAATCAATCCAAAGGGCCGAACACAAATGATACACCAAAACCGATGAGCGGTGTATCTCATTTCGTACCGAGACCAATGCCATTCCGGGGTAACGATTGGTTTAGACAAGGGAACCCACCACCTTCTAATTATTTTAGGACAAGAGAGATGAATTTCAACGAATGCTTTGAATATCCATATAATATGTTTGAACCTTATTGTGATAATAACTTCGACGGTTATCTGTATAACTCCTTGGAACAGCCCGATTATTCTTACTATGACGCATATATGAACCAGCAATTAGGCACGTCCCCAGAGGTAAGTCAGGCGATATCTGAAGGGAAATCTACCGAGGAGTCAGCGTCTTCCAACCAGGAAAATTTTCGGGGGAGTCGGATTACAAACGAATCAAGATAGAGGTCAATCTGCAAACCCAACGTTACCTACCATATATAGTAATTTCAGACCCACCATTAAAATTATTAATAGATACAGGAGCAAACCAATCATTTATTAGCCCTGAAGCTGTTCAAAGGTTTTACCCACATTTACCATGGAACTATGACCCCTTTGAGGTAACAAATGTGCATGCAACTAGCCGTAATGACTACTCCATTAACTTACCTTGTTTTCAGGAGATAAACGACAACAATGATTTAACATTCTACATTTACAGGTTTCACGATTATTTTGACGGCCTTATCGGTTTAGATTTGTTAAACAAATGGGAGTCAAATATTGATCTTAAAAATAATAAACTAATTACAAAAACTGCAGTTAACCCAATAGTCATGTACAACTCGCGCAATAGCAACTTATATGAAGATATTATCCCAGCGAATTCCTCAAAGTTAGTCAGAGTCCCAGTTAATATACAAGATGGTGATGCTTTAATTCCTGATCAGTTAATTTCAAATTGCTGCATAAACGAGTGTATTACGAGTGTCAAAAATAATCGCGGTTATCTAGAAGTTTTCAATCCAACTAGTAATGATTTAATTTTTTCCATGGACCAACCTATTAAGGCGGAAACATATAACTTAGAATGTACTCACCAACCACATAAATCCCGGGTAGAGGAAGTATTATCTCGGTTACGCACTGACCATCTAAATGAGGAAGAGCGCGCTAATCTGAAATCTTTGGTTTCACAATATGCCGATATATTTTATGTAGAGGGAGAACCACTTACGTTTAACAATAAAATAAAACACAGCATACGTACTACAGACGAGGTACCGGTCTATACTAAAACTTATAGATACCCGTTTGTACACCGCGAAGAAGTACGCAATCAAATTTCAAAAATGTTGGAACAGGGAATCATCCAACCTTCAGAATCGGCTTGGAGCTCGCCCATTTGGGTAGTCCCAAAAAAAGCTGATGCATCCGGTAAAGTCAAATGGCGAATTGTAGTGGATTTCAGAAAACTGAATGAAAAAACCATCGATGATAAGTACCCTATTCCCAATATAACTGATGTGTTAGATAAACTGGGCAATTGCCAATATTTCACAACTCTCGACCTCGCTAGTGGCTTTTACCAAGTCGAAATGAACCCAAATGATATCCCAAAAACTGCATTTAATGTAGAACATGGCCATTTTGAGTTCCTACGCATGCCAATGGGACTTAAAAATTCACCATCAACTTTCCAAAGGACCATGGATAATGTGCTTAGGGACCTTCAGAACTCTATTTGCTTAGTATATTTAGATGACATCATCATATTTAGCACTAGTTTACAGGAGCATATAATAAATTTGGAAAAGGTTTTTAAAAGACTCAGAGATTCTAATTTCAAAATACAAATGGATAAGTCAGAATTCTTAAAATTGGAAACAGCATATCTCGGTCACGTAATCAGTAAAGATGGCATTAAACCAAACCCTGATAAAATTTCAGCTATCAGAAAATTCCCACTTCCTAAAACAGCCACGGAAATTAAAAGATTTTTAGGCCTACTAGGGTACTACAGGAAGTTCATTCCCGATTTCGCCAAAATCACGAAACCAATGACCCATTGTTTAAAGAAAGGCTCAAAAATAAACTGCGATGATACCAACTATGTAAATTGCTTCGAAAAATGTAAAACATTACTTACAAACGATCCGATCTTACAATATCCCGATTTTAATAAAGATTTCCTACTCACGACAGATGCGTCAAACTTAGCCATAGGAGCCATACTCTCACAGGGACCTATAGGTTCAGACAAACCAATAGCCTATGCTTCGCGTACACTAAATTCAAGCGAGATCAATTATAGCACAATAGAGAAGGAGCTTTTAGCTATAGTCTGGGCAACTAAGTATTTTCGGCCATATCTATTTGGACGTAAATTCAAAATTATAACAGATCATAAACCACTTCAATGGATCATGAACTTAAAAGAACCTAGTTCGAGATTAACTCGCTGGAGACTCAAGCTCAGTGAATATAACTATTCAGTAGTTTATAAACAGGGCAAAAGCAACACAAATGCCGATGCTCTGTCGCGAATCGAGATTAATAACGAAGAAATGAGCTCCGTCATAGTTAACGTATCCGAAAAGTCACCTTCCGTAGTGGACTCATCCACTCTCACAGCTCACACTAGCGCCGAAAATCCAATATTAGAAATACCAATTTCAGACGACCCCTTAAATAGATTTAACAGACAAATATGTTTTACAGTAGTAGGTGATATAAAGAAACGTCCAGCAGTTTCTAAGCCTTTTGAGACTCATACCCGTACTTCCATCCAACTCTCGGAATCAAATTTAGAGGAAGATGTAATAAACGCAATTAAAGAATTCGCAAACCCGAAAGTTAGGACTGGCATTATAATACACCCCACATTAGCTATGTATAAAATAGTTCCAATAATTCAGGAAAAGTTTAAGAGCTCCGCTATGAATCTTGTTTTAACTAAAACCGAAGTAGAAAATGTAAAAGAATATCTCAGACAACAAGAGATCATTCAGAAATACCACGAAGGCAAAACTAATCATCGCGGTATAAGTGAATGTTACCTAGCTCTATCCCATAGATACTATTGGCCAAAAATGAAAGACGAAATCTCAAAGTATATAAATGAATGCAATGTATGCGGGCAAGCCAAATATGATCGAAATCCTATAAAGCAAAGATTCTGCATAGTACCACCACCAGCAAAACCGTTTGATGTAATTCACTTAGATTTGTTTACGGCCCAAAACGAGAAATACCTGACCATCATTGATGCTTTCTCTAAATACGCTCAGGCATACCATCTTAGAGACGGCACAGCAGTTAGTGTAGTCCAAGCCTTTTTAAAGTTTTGCTCCCATCATGGCGTCCCGGTATCAATAATCACGGACCAGGGACCGGAATTTACTAATCAACTATTTACCGAATTTACGCGTGTCCATAAAATTCAACATCATAAAACCTTGGCCCATACGCCCAATGATAATGGGATGGTAGAGCGCTTACACTCCACTTTACTAGAACATTTGAGAATTCTAAAACTACAACACCGTAATGAAGCGATTGTTAACCTTATGACATATGCCTTATTAGCATACAACAGCAGCATACATAGCTTCACAAAATGCAGACCACTGGAAGTAGTTACCGGTCATACGGATCCTCGCGATCCCTTAGATATAGATTTATCTGTGCACTTGCTACAACAATACGTGCAAGAACATCGAAATAGGATGTCGAAAGTATACGAGGCTATTAACGAAACGTCCCTGCATAAGCGCACAGAACTAATTGAAAATAGAAACAAAGATAGGGAGCCTGAAAAGCAATACGAACCAGACCAACAGGTATTCGTTAAGAATCCACTAGCTAACAGACAGAAACTCGCACCTCGTTTTACACACGACACAGTATTAGCTGACCTGCCCATCCATATTTACACAAAAAAGAAGCGCGGTCCCGTTGCCAAATCTCGTCTTAAACGAACGTCTAACACGAAACAATTGTTGCAGAATACCGCTGACGATATTGCTACACCTGGTCCAAGCGGAGGACATATTACTTGAGCCCCTAGAAGACGGACCCGGATTACTACCTTTCAAACTGGGACCTACAAAAATCGTGTCTCATTATCATTCCTTCCTCTTAAACATTGATCTAGAAGATATTCAGTCAAAGGTTGATCTAGTTAAATTGCAATTAAGTGAATTTAGGCCATTAATTAACAATAAAACACTGTCACTGTTTGAACCCCATCTAAGTTATCTTGCGGACAAACTTAAAAAGATATCCATACAACTAGAAAGTTTTGAACCTAGTCGTGTTAAACGAGGACTCATTGACGGATTAGGATCAGTCATAAAAAGTATCTCGGGAAACCTAGACTACACAGATGCAATCAAATATAATAACGCCATCCAAGTTTTAGAGGGTAACGACAACAAACTGGAAACGGAATTTAACCGTCACATAAGCTTGACTAAAGAATGGATGTTAGAACATTCTAATGTATTAAAAAATATAGTAGACAACCAGAATATTATTGCTAATAAACTTAACCAAATCATAAAACAAGACGTATCCAAACAGGCAGACCTAATAACGTATGCCCATTTGGCACAGCACCTACTTATACTAAACGATAATATAGATACATTATCGGATGAGTTGAATAAAATAGAACTTATGGTAGCTTTTACGCGTGCTTCCAGCACTACCCATTCTATGATTAGCTTAGTTAACCTTAGAAATATAATAAGTAAATTAGGGTTATTATACTCAAAAGACGAAATCATTGATATCGATCTTCGAGAGTACTATGATATTTTAAAAATAGGATCGTATTATATTGATAAGAAATTAGTTATAGTTATAAAGGTGCCGATTGCCTTACCAAGAACCTATAGCCTTTACAAGTTATCCATAATTCCTAACAGAAATAATATGGCTCTTATCCCTACCTCACCTTTTATAGCAATTCATGGATTATATTCTATGTACATAGAGACAGAATGTCCGAAGCTTAACTCATGGTACCTCTGCGAAGAGAAAGTCGGTTTCAAGATTATAGACAAGCCGGACTGCGTGCAGCAGCTCATCACCCAACAGCATCTCAACTCCTGTACATTAACGCCAGTCGCCCTACACAAGCAAGCTCTGGAACAACTTGACGAAAAACATTATACACTAAGCTTTCCGATACCTGCAAAAGTACAGATGTTATGTGGACAGGAACAATTCAGAACACTTCAAGGAAGTTATTTAGCTACAATTCCGCAAGATTGCCTGATAAGAACCACCGAATTCACTATCGCTAACATTGACAACAGAATTAAGGGACATGTACTTAGAATACGAACACTACGGGACCAGAACACTACATCAAGATCCGAAGAATCATTGGTACAGCTTAATTCAATCAACCTCGAGAATCTCCACGAAAGTTACAAGAAAGTTTCAGTACAGCCTCCAGTAAGACTTAATAAGATACCAGATGGAAGCCTCTACCATACCACCATACCTGTATACCTATTACTATTCAGTGCAGGTGTACTTGCCATTGCTCTTACATACCGGCATTGGATGGGAAATAAAGACAAGAAGATCGACACTACATCTATAGAAGTAAACGCAGACCAAGACATTTATGCTGAAGTGGAACCACGGAGGAATATTCATCCAGCTGGAATAAAGATGGACCCTAGTCATCTTACAGCAACATTTTTAACAACAGTTAACAAATAGTTGCTGTTCTAAGGGGGGAGATGTTACGCAACGGTGTAACATAAGGATCGCTGATATTACGATTTGGTATAAAACACGGACTGTGGACATCGTGACACCAATATTGCGCATCGCAACAACTTACACGTGCTGCCGACGCAGCATTTCGTAACCGTGGGACCGGACATCGACAATGCCTTCCACGATTCCACGTTTTCACTCATTCTTGGTACAAACATCGACCAATTGTCATCTACTTAATTTTAAAGTTATAAATGTAATTTCTTGATTTAATTAAATTAGTTTAAAGTAAATTGGTTTTTTTTGCATCCTCCGGCTCCAGCAAACATATTTAACATGTAAACACAACGTGACACCAAGATCGGATGGATCGGTAGCGATGGTGAAAGGCGATCTGAGATCGATAAATGATTTTTTCTCGAACCTAAAACACTAAAATTGAAATCATTTGACTGCCTCGTTGGTCTAGTGGTCGCAAGCGCTGTAGCGCTGTGCCGGGACATCGCACCCAGGTCTGGGTGCGATTCCCTGGTTAGGCAAAGTGTTATTGGGTTTGTTTATCTGGAATATGTCAGTAGCAAGTGGAGTCCGGATTTGCGCCCGGTTGATGGTAATAGGCTCGCCCCCTAATGCACGAGACTTACAACACAACTAGCGAAAAGAGAGTGTATAGGTACACCTCTCCCTTCAGACATGGGGTCCCAACTCGAACAAATTATAATTAGTCTGGAAAAAAAATCATAGATGGCAGCATAATGTAACAATTATGAAATTAACAATTACTAAAAAGCGTTATACGGCAAATTTTGGCTATAGTAATATTAGTAAAAATCAAAACATCTTTGTTTAATGCTGATTTATGTATTTACACTCATAAATCTCGTATATTCAACAAAAAACTTAAATTAAGCCTTTTACTTCAATTCGAATCCTTAGAATGATAAAGTAGCTATCTGTTAATCATTTGGTTGAGAGCTCTTTGCAATAGATGGCGTTTTACTAAAGTGAGGACACTTTAAACTTGAAACATTTAGTCGTTTCATTAAGGAAAATCAAACAACATTTTTTTTTATCTAGTACTTTACGTAGAAATATAAGAATTGAACGCCTAGGAAGAAAAAAAAGCAAAAAAAGGAACAAAAAATCCTGGAGTCTTGCCTTGTACCTAGGCAAGACTCCTAGATGACGTTTTAAAACTACGGTCTCTGGCAATTAGTGAGTCGATGATGCTGCCATCTGTTAAAAAAATGGGGAAGAAAAATAGCCAGCTCAATTGCCAGACTTAGGGTGGTGTCATTTCTTTGTATGGGATTGGGTACGTAGTATTATAATATCTGTGTTTCAGAGATTAGAAGCGTGATGTTATGTTGTTAGTTCAACTGTCATCAACGAGACACAATAGAATTTTAATTGTTATATATTTTAAAAGACTTTTCGACAGTCGGAAGGGCATGTTATTATACGCCACTAATGACAGATGCATTGTCAAAGAAATAACAGTCCTTTATACACAGTGATTATTATGTGCTTTCCTAAAACACACAGTGTTGAGGTGAAGAAAGCTGATGTAAATTTGCCTTAAATTGGTTATCTATGGTTAAAACTTACCAAATGGTCCATGGTTTTATACCTGTCTCTCTCATTCACCAGCGTGCATCCCTTTCTAATCTAGAAGGATGCTTGTCACGAAGCTGTCAATGTCATAGCGTTTGTAAATTTTGCCGGTAAAACACCGAAAAATTTTTCCAAAGTTAAAAAAGTGTTGAAATACAATAATTTATTGTTATAAATTAGCACACAGCGTTTATTTAGTGTTGTGTCGTGTTTCTCCATTGTGAATTAGTGTTTTTATGATGAATCCGGACCCGGAGGATCCGGATGAAATTGTGCGGGTAAGTGTCGAAGGTGAACAAAGTTCGAAGGTTGACGCTTCGGATGGAGGTCAGCAATCGAATAGAAGGAGACCTGATGACTCATCATCATCTTCTTCATCTTCCTCTTCCTCGGAGGAGGAGGAAGGCATAGCTTCACCTCCGCCCAACAAAAGACGAAAAGTTTCACGTAAGTACAAACAAGTTCAGGCATGTACTGACCCGCGTGTAGAAACTCTTATTCAACAAGTGGGGTTTATATCTAGTTACTTAACTAGCTTACCTCTTCTACCGACTAATCCTAGTCAATCAGGGCAATTCCTCGAACAACGAGAGAGTGATCCAACTCCATCCACATCTACTTTTTTGAGAAATCCGACAACTTCTATTTGTAAACTCTCTTTAGGTGAACTTGGTACAGAGTTTGACGAGAAAACAATTATTCCACATGCTGACAAAGAACGATTACAAGAATTAGCTAACCTTCAAAAATTTGATACCCCTTCTTGGAAGGGCATTCGTTACAAAAAAGCTCTACAATCTTGCATTGCCAGTCCTGGTTTTGTAGGTCTTAAACTTAATGAAGAGTTGTGTCATTTCAACAAAAACAAGGACTATTTAGCTCCAACTGAGCAGTTATTAGCAGGCTTATCTAACAATATTTTGGAACAACGACAACTATTAAGGTCAGGATTACAAGATTTGCTTGACTGGGCATCAGCAAACCCTAATAATTTAAATACCAACACAATGTTTGAAAAGATTTCTGGTAGTTTTGGTCCAGGGTCCCCGTCATATAAAAATTCAGAGACTGCAATGCAGATTGTGTGTGGTAAAAGAGCAGAGTGCATTGAAGTGAGACGGGACCGTATTTTAAAAGAAATTTCAAATCCAAATTTAAAAGCTACATTGTATAATGTTCCACCAAGTCAGGAATATCTGTTTAGCCGAGAAGCTTTGCATCCTATCATAGCTTCTTTAGGTGGATCTCAGGTTTGGCTTAACACTCCAGGTTACATTAGGGAGAAAAAAGCTTTTAACACAACTCATGTTCAAAAAAGACATCACGGAGCTTATAAAACTCATAACAAAGACTACAAGGTAGATAAGAAACATAACCTAAAATTTAAAAAGAATCAGCCCTTTCGAAAAAATCAAACAACAAATAACACACCCAACACCAATAATAAACAAATCTGACTATCAAACAAAAGCCTTCAAAGGGGGTTGTCTAAAGGACCATGCCCATTTATGGCAACAACAGGGAGCAAACAATTTTATTTTGAACTTAATAACAGGTGGCCGCATTCCATTTATAAAGAAACCCCCGCTTCGGTATCTAGACAACCGTGTGTTAAAAAAGTTTGCAACCAGGACAACAAAAGACATGACAGACATGATCTATCACTTAAAACAAAACAAAATATTAGAGACACCGCCAATCCTCAATCCGGGCTTTCTATGTCGAATGTTCTTAGTAAAAAAATCAGACGGAGGGCTACGTCCCATATTCGACCTCAGAGGTCTCAACTCATATGTGTCCGTGAAACATTTCCAGTTAATTTCACAAACAGATGTAGCCAATTTCTTGCAGACAAACGATTGGTTAGTGAAAATAGATATTCACCAAGCCTACTTTCATTTACCAATTGCGGAAACACACAGGAGGTTCCTCCGTGTGATTTACAACAACGAAGTGCTGCAATTAACAGCCTTACCATTTGGCCTGTCATCGGCTCCAAAAATGTTTGCCACAGTAACAAATTGGATTGCGGAAATCCTACGTGCACAAGGTTTCCGCATAATTGTATATTTGGACGATTTTTTCCTGGTCAATCAGGATCGTACAATACTAGTTTCTCAGGTTGCGGAAACACTGAGAACATTGGATACCTTGGGATGGCACATAAATTACCACAAGTCTGCTCTGGAACCCTCTCAGGAGGTAGAATATCTTGGCCTAGTATGGAACACTCAGCAAAACTGGGTGAAACTTCCTTCCAAGAAGATAATAAAAATAAAACTAATCATTTCCAGAATGTTGAGCAATGGAAACAGTTCTCTGCGAGAAGCTCAGAGTTTATTAGGTTTGCTGAACTTTGCAAATTACGCAGTATCTGGGAGTCGACTTCACTGTCGCAGAATGCAACTGTTTCTAAAACTATTCAATCAAAACAGACTACGAGAAAGAAGAAATCTTCCTCTGCCTGTTCAGCAAGACCTAAAATGGTGGTTAAAAGTCATAGAGCACAGCTCAACACCAATAGTCAAGAAAAGTGTGACTCACTTCTTGACCACGGATGCAGCGGAATCAGGGTGGGGAGCTCAATTAAACAGCACTTACCTGTCAGGAAAGTGGACTCCATTCCAAAAACCCTGGCATTCAAATATGAAAGAAATGTATGCTGTATTTGCAGCCATAAACAGTCAGCGGATGACTCTTCAAGGTGCACACATACTCATTCAGTCCGACAACAGGACTCTTGTTGCATACCTCAGAAACGAGGGGGGGACACATTCCCTCGCACTACTAAGGCTGACAACCAGGCTCCTAAAACTTGCAGAGCAGTTACATTTAACTCTCTCAGCCACTTACCTCCCGGGGAGGCTAAACGGAATTGCGGATCGCCTATCAAGGGGTCGCAAAGTACCAGAGTGGCATCTTCTGCCCCAAGCCACGGAGGCTGTATTCAAAGTGTGGGGCGTCCCGGACGTGGATCTATTCGCGTCAAGAGAAACAGCTATCGTACCAAGGTACGTAACATTGGATTCCAGAGACTGTTACGCAGATTTCTGCGACGCTTTCAGCCGACAATGGGACTATCAGCTGGGCTGGGCATTTCCCCCACCAAGCTTAATACCAAGAGTACTAACTCATTTGAACAGTGCAAAAGGAACTTACATCCTAATAGCACCGAGGTGGACCAAATGTTTCTGGCTACCCGACCTGCGAGCGAGAGCCATAGCAGAGCCACTTCCGATAAAGAACCTGCGGAAGGTCTTAATAGATCGGACTACAGGCAACTGCCCTGCACAAGTGGACAAGTTGACTCTCTTTGCCTGGAAAATTGGGGGTGGGCCGACCAAGTTGCTCACTGGACCATTGAGGAGCAAAACTTGTTAAAAAGTAGTTGGCGGACATCTACTTTAACAACCTATAATGCCCCAATTAAAAGATGGTTATCCTGGTGTAACACTAATAAAATTAACCCAAAAGCACCTGAAGGCCAACAAGTTGCTAGATTTTTGGCAAAATTATTTTTAGAAGACAAACTAGCTTATAGAACTATTCTCCTGTATAAATCAGCTGTCTCAACTTACTGTGCAACATCAGAAGTAGATATCTCAAAACATTTTTTCATTCATCAAGTTTTAAAAGCCATTTCACTTGCTAAGCCAACTGTACAAAAACTACCAATATGGGACACTGCAATATTATTTAATTGGCTAAAGACTTCAGCAAATTCAGGTTCTTTATTTGAAATAGCTAGGCGAACAGCTTTAATACTCTTGCTAGCCTCGGGTCGTAGAATCCATGATCTAACATTATTAGAAAATAGCCCAGAAAATCTTATTTCTACGGAAGATGAGATTAATCTTTGGCCAAAGTTTGGTTCAAAGACAGATTCAAAGACACACAGACAGTCAGGTTGGTTGTTGCGGAGACACCCAGACCATCGTGTCTGCCCTATAAAACACATTAATAGTGTTATAGACATGTCTAAAAATAGAAGAAGCACAGATAGGACTGTCACAAGTTTATTTATTTCTCTATCAGGTAAATTAAAACCTGCTTCAAGAACAATGATTGCAGGTTGGATTCGTAGTATTTTTAAAGATGCTAATATTGATGCCCCACCGGGCAGTATCAGGTCAGCTGTAGCCTCTAGAAGTTGGTTGGAGAATAGACCTGTACAAGAAATACTTGACAGAGGAAACTGGAAGAGTATTAAAACGTTTAGAAAATTTTACTGTAGTCCAGTTAACCAAGTTAATAATGCCAACTCCAATGTTGACTTATTGCATTCAAACTTTTCTAATATTGATTAAATTTATATAATGAACAAATTAAAGAAATCATATCTTTTTGCAAGATCTTAATAACCTAGCCCTTGATATAGGTCTAATTTAGAATTCTTTTCTTATAACTATTATTATTATGTATGCAAATGGGCACCATTTGTTTGCAATTGATTTTTAAAGAATTTTACAATCATGTAAGGAATGTTATAATTTTTGTTACATTGAGTTCTAATAAAACTGATTTATATTCCAGAACAGTGTTATAATTCATTCATCATAGCGTTTGTGTTTATCACCAGCAGATACCAAACAGGTCTTCACCTCAACACTGTGTGTTTTAGGAAAGCACATAATATGACTGTTTTGCATTCCAACAAAACAGGTATTATGTGTTGAATAAAACACACAGTGTTGCAGCAAGCCTCTTGCTGGTGAGTTGAAGACTCTATGACATTGACAGCTTCGTGACAAGCATCCTTCTAGATTAGAAAGGGATGCACGCTGGTGAATGAGAGAGACAGGTATAAAACCATGGATCATTTGGTAAGTTTTAACCATAGATAACCAATTTAAGGCAAATTTACATCAGCTTTCTTCACCTCAACACTGTGTGTTTTATTCAACACATAATACCTGTTTTGTTGGAATGCAAAACAGTCATATTATGGTGTTCGATCGTCACAAATGTCAATAAAAACCTAACCTGTAGGCGTGTAAACTTACCGTCACAACGTTTTGTCTTCTTCTTTCAAAAGTAATTTGACTTTTGAAAGAAGACAAAGCGTTGTGTAACTATACAGGCGCTATACAACGTTTATTAGTAAGGCGGTTAGATTATAAAATGTAAATAAATCAAATTTATTATAAACAAAACATACATTATATATATTAATCCATGTCATTTATTCTCTTGATCGAAAATAACTCGTTCTTATTTTATTTTTCCCATACTGTGTAGCTTATTGTGGTTACCGGATGATTATGGATACAATGGAACGTCAAAATCGGGAAGTACTTATAGAGTGCGTTTCATCATTACCTATAGTTCCTATGCCGTAATGTTGGCACTTTAAGGGGGAGTAGTTTGACAGCAAAAAATCATATTTCACCCGCGCAACCCTTACCTACCCCTCTCATTAAACACGACGAAAACAAAACACAATGCCTTCCCGCCAGCAGAAACTTTTCGTCTGGCGTTTATAGAATTCGAATTTCAATCTTTTGTAGTTTATTTTGCTTATACGATACGCTAAGCTTGAATTCAGAACTATAGATCATGTTCATGTTTTGGAACTAGAAACTCAATGTTGACGTGAAAAAGTTCAAATTTAAATGTTACCAAATTTTATTTAGGACCTTGTACAATTTGTACCTAATGACGTCTTTGTGGAAAACTGTGTTACCAAGTAATAAATATAATGCTATATCGTGGATTTCTCTCTTTGGAGGATCGTGCAAAGTGATACCTAAGTAAAAAATAATATTCGTATAATGAATTTTGCACTGTATTGTGCAACGAATATGGCATGTGTCATGAAAACCTTTCCTGCGCCAAACGCGAACAATCCCCTTCGAAAACATTTGAAACATGTGAAAAAGAGGCCGAGTTCTGTACAAAAGAAATAAATGTAGGATTGTCGGCTTCACCACTAAAAGAATTGACATCTATTCATCTATGTAAATGGGTGCCAAAGTACCAAAGGGACTAATTATAACAAAGGCCCGAGGTACGCGCTCAGTACCGGCGCTGTGTTTTGGGCGCGCGCCCGGCGCGTTTTGGACGCTCGTCAAACGCAACAAGATTTCCACATTTTGTTGTAACTTTTGAACCGTGTTTCTTTTAAGTTTATTACTAATGCGGAGAAAATGACAAGGAAAAATAGTGAAAAAGGAACTCGCGTCCAAGCGTCAAGGGCACGGTTAGGCTTCATTTACGGAGACGCGAGGAGTCGCGCGTGGCTTTGAGCGGCGCGGCTCGCACTGAATTCAAACATATGGCGTTGTATGAGTGCTTTTACGGAGACGCGATTTTACATGCGTTTGTTTGAAATGGAGCGTTTTTTTGCGGCGGAGCCCGCGAATGGCATAGCCGCGTCACACGCGGCGTTTCATCATGGCGGCGCACGTAGCAGCAATGCCCGCGGCATACCTTCTCCCAGTCTTATTTGTAAATCGCACAACGGAGATGCAAGTTGAGAGTGGCAAGTTGCGACATGTGCAAGCCTAACGGCGCCCGGCATGGGCGCTCGCTTAGACTGCAGCGCTTGATATAATTCGTTACATAGGAATTCATACAATTTTATTGAGCGCCCGAAACGCAGCGTACAAAATGCGCGTCTCGGGCGCTTGTTATAACTAGTCCCTTAGTAGAAAGTTTAGTATGGTCCCTCTTTGTAACTGTTGAAATTGTAGCTTTAAAAACATGCCAAGTTGCATTATAACTTTAGGCCTCATTTACGGAGACGCGGGGCGTGGCGCGTCGCGTGCAGTGTAGCGTCACGCGGCGCGTCTGACGTTTTTTCTGTTTACGGTGCGGCGGCGCGTGAAGCGGCAGTTATCATCCCACGCGTTAACATAAACATATGGCAATATACGTCTTGATTGTCGCGGTTTTTTTTGGGTTTATAATATATATTTTTGAAATGTGCTAATTAAAACCTTTCATTTGATACCCAACATGGTATGATTAAAAAATATTTTTTGTTGTTCATGATATGTCACCTAGAGGGCGCCATTTTCAATTTAATCTGTCTTCATATAGCCTATGACCAGAGGACGATCATGAAGCTTCCAACGATACCTCATTTGTCAAATTGTGATGAGTCTTTTAGAAGATAATATGTGGGAAACAGACATAGATAAATACATAGAAACCGGTCAAAATTATAACCCTCCTTTTTGCTTCGCCGTAGTCAGGTAAAAACTAAAACCCAACTACGACAAAAAAGTCAACTAAAGAGATATAAACAAGACATCACGGACAGACAAATTAAAAAGCCGGAGTCATACGGAATCTGTTCGAGTTCGTTCGTTATACCAATAACCGAAGAATAAAGGTATTATTCTAAACAAGTTTTATTTAGGGGCGGTCAATCGCTCCAATTGTTCGTCTAAGGGTCACCTTACAAGAAGTTTGTCAAAAAAAGTGGGAGTAAACGAATTTGGATCCTGAGTATATCGCAATAAGATTTAATCTCCAGTGCGAACTTTCAAATGAACGTGGAATGGGCTCGTTGGCTATGTTGTAAATTTTCTCCGCAAGAAAATTCACCGCAATATAGAGCAATGGCGCTAGTTTTACCTACTTCTTTCTATACTCCGTGCTACTATACCAGTCAAAAATCTGTCAAATAAAATGTATGTCATCTTGAGTTTTCAAATATCAACATTGAATTTTATATGTTTATTTAGACTCGGTATTTATTTATTTATCAATCAATAACACTTGTAATATTCGTTTTGGAAGTGGTTTTAGTGTTTTTTTCATGTTTTCTATGTCTCCGTTTCTTTTGTGGAATGTGATAAATTACGAAAATAAATAATATATCAGCGCAGCTAAAAATTTGAGCGTAGTCCTCTCGTCTCAACAGAGCGACGCCGACTGATTTGTGAAACAATAATATGCTTGAAGTTCCCGTAATGTGCGACGGAAGATGGCTTCTACCACGAACTAAGAACGTCGTAAGTCCTATAAGCTTTGATTCGTAATAAAACCAAAAATAAAAGGAGTAAAAAAAAAAGCCTACACAATTTTTTTTGCCTTGTTTTAATACATATAATCATCTAATTTTTATCATAATAGGCATTAGCATTTTAAGTACAAATCGAAAATACGTGAAAATTAGAGGTAACTTCGTGATATTTTATTTTTTATCGAGAAAATTTTAATATTTTGTGTTTCTGTTACACAAAAAGTTTTGAAATATCATGTAGTTACTCATACTATTTTTATTTTACACCTAAGTCTTATCAATTTCATGAAAAATCAAATTGAAGACAGGCAATTTTGCTTCCAACCCGCCCTTAACAACGGACCTATTAGGTGGCGCCGTAACGTACAAAATATGTTCGTCCTACTACAGGGGAACCAACACTACGGCATAGGAACTATTTGATGATGATGCACTCTAAAAGAAAAGCGGAAGCAATTAAAATACTGTTTTTTGCAGATATTTTAACCTTTGCTTTATTCGGAATAATTTATCCAAGATAAATTAGATCTTTATTTTTAAATCATAGTGTAATCCTGCACAAGTTCCCGAATTCGAAAGCAGGAACTGGTCATGTACTTTGAACTACGTCGTTATGGCACAATTGTACGCTCGGCTCGTTATAACTCCCACGCTGCCCAGCTACTTTACGCGGAGTCGCTCCGTCTTCGCGGGGTTCTGAACCCCCAAGTCCCACAAGCCGGACGATCGTAGCGACGACACAGCGGCTACTCGATCATGGGCAGTTCTTGGGCATCAAATAAAACGTGCTCAATTGTGTATGGAACGCAGTGGCTTGGACTTCGAACAATTACTACGTTACCGGGAAGTGTAAGTACCTATTTAAATAGCAAACATTTAAAAGTAGGTTAGTTATTTAAAATCATTGTAAATAAGTTGATTCCAATTGTTAAATACGCCTTTAATACTTCATTATCTAATTCATAAAATTATTTTTTGTAATAAGTAAACTTGTTTTTCAGTTTCGTGTTCAGTAAGTTGCAGGTAAAAAAAGTATCTATGACGGTCCTAAGCCCGTAAAAAGGGAAAATTGGAATAACAAATTATCTTTCGTTAACTCAGGAGTAGGTAGCTATCAGCTGTACCGCGAGGGTCAATGACCGCGCGTCGCTCGCGCCTGTCGCGCAGTCGGGCGTTCGCGCTGTATTACCTACTATCTACTATTGGTTCGAGAACGCCTTCGAGTTTCGTTTATCACAATTCTAAATCTGCCATTTTTTTATCATTTATTTTTATTTTTTTATAAATCAATTCTACTACCAAGACAAAATCATTTCGCTGCGGAAAAACAACCATTAAAATTTCAGCATGTATAGTAGAATTATAGTTTGACCGAGACCTCTGCACCACGCCTTAGGTATATGCGCGGCGAGACGGAGGGCAGTGCAGGCCGCTCATTGGTCAACGCTGCCCCAGGCGACCCGCGCGTTCCTAAGGTGCGGTACAGCGGTGAGGTCAAACTTTATCGAACTGGTCACCGTCATTGACTTCTGCGTACCTTGTTCCTGCAGAACGCATACGGTGCGTCGTTCCCGCTGGGCGGTTGCCGCGCGTGGTCCACGTCGGGCGGCGGCGGTGCGACGGGCACGTGTGGGGCGGCGCGCGGCTGCGGCGGCGTGTGCACCAGTGAGTACAGGGGGCAGGGGCGGACTGGGCGCGGGCCGCACGCTGGGCGAGCACTGCGAGCTGTGCGCGCCCGGCCACTGGGGCAGCCCGCTCAACGGCGGCGTGTGCACCAGTAAGTACAGGGGGCAGGGGCGGACTGGGCGCGGGCCGCACGCTGGGCGAGCACTGCGAGCTGTGCGCGCCCGGCCACTGGGGCAGCCCGCTCAACGGCGGCGTGTGCACCAGTAAGTACAGGGGGCAGGGGCGGACTGGGCGCGGGCCGCACGCTGGGCGAGCACTGCGAGCTGTGCGCGCCCGGCCACTGGGGCAGCCCGCTCAACGGCGGCGTGTGCACCAGTGAGTACAGGGGGCAGGGGCGGACTGGGCGCGGGCCGCACGCTGGGCGAGCACTGCGAGCTGTGTGCACCAGTGAGTACGGGCGGCAAGGGCCAGGGCAAGGGACTTGCACGAGAGGCGAGGCGACGGTGCGGCGCGGCTCCTTTCATATTTCGCCAGCGCCGCGCCCGCGCCTTGCCGCCTGTGTACGTCTCGCGTCTCGTCGCTCCTATACATTGTGTATGAAAATATGAAACGAAGGGCGCAACGCCCGCGCCACTTGTCTTCTGTGTATCTCCCGTGCCTATATATTTCTCTCCAGTATTGGCCCAAGTACAACTTATATACGCTGGTATATTTACTCAGAATTTTTCCGCTGTTTAGATTACTGCGACGTGTTATGGATGCATAAAAAATATCTGACGTATAGAAGGCTAATCAAATCAGCTTAGTATTTTTTTATGGAAACGTTAAATTCTATAATACCATTGGTAGATGTTGAAACATCACTAAATAGCCTGACTCTTTCTAGTGAGTTTTATTTATTTATTATAAACACGCACACGTCCGTGCGTGTTAAGTAAGTAAAGTAATATACGTTTTTACTGTTGTTAAATGTCGAAAACCTTTTTTGTACACCTAAGTAATATAAACTTTTGTTACAGCATGCGAATGCAACGCACAAGCAGTAGCGTGCGCCCCCGATACTGGTCGCTGTTACTGCAGTACTAAAGGACTAGCGGGCGACCGATGCGACAAATGCGACAACACCAACCATTATCATGCTGATATCTACAACAAGGGAGCTTGTTATTGTAAGTTATAATACACCTGTATGTAAAAACTGAATATGATAATGTCATACATGTAAAAGTCCCACCACATAGCCGTCAACTACGCATTCTGTACGTCAAATTAAGTAACATTGCACAAAAATAAATGCTGGGGGAGCAGTGGTGGCCCAGTGGTAACGGCCGCGACTTACGAGTTGTAGGTCGTAGGTTCGAACCCTGACAGGCGCTTTACTTTGTGTAAATAATTTCATCACTACTGCTCTCAAAACGGTGAAGGAAAACATCGTGAGGAAACCGGCATGTCTTAGAACCAAAAAATTCGAAGACATGTGACATCTACCAACCCGCACTGGGCCCGCGTGGTGGATTACGGCCCACTCCCTCTCACAGAGAGGAGGCCTGTATCCCAGCAGTGGGAACATTATAGGCTGATTATGTAAATGCTGGGAAACGACTTTTAGGGTGCATCCTTCTGCCAGTGTTGCGGGAAAGTCCGAAAGGAATACCGCGACCCTTGGCAATAGGCAACTGAAAGAACAAGGGTGGGTTTTACTCAGTAAAAGTCTAACACGCCCTCCCGCTCCGCCCAGAGCGGGAGAAGTAATATGATGAACTCCCAACCTAAAAGAAAAAAAGGGTGCACCCTTACTATTTTGGAAACTTCCCTATCAATGTTCCTCTTTGTCCGACAGATGACCTCGCAGTAGACTATCAATTCACCTTCAACCTATCAAAAAAGGAAGACAGACATCTCTCAGCCATAAACTTCAGAAACGCGCCAGTCAAGCCTGATGTGGACGCCGACTTTAGTATCACATGCTCTGCCCATGCCAGGATGAACCTCACCGTGAGGACGAGGAGCGATCCCGCCGAGAGAACGCTGTTTAGTGACGTTAATTGCACTAACTTTAGGTTTAAGTAAGTTTTTATTCATTACTTTTAAAATAATATGGGAAAAATTAAAGCCCACAATCGATCCCACACAAATGTGTACAGCGGTATCTAACGCTGCCATCTTGTTTTTTTTTAAACGATTTTTGTGGTAATTTCACAAATGTTTACCAACATCGGCCCGGGTCAATGTCGTTCAGGCGCCAGAAGATCCTTGTAGCACTCTACCTGTACCGCGCAACGTCGAATGACCATCCGTTCGTCTCATAAGCTCTGCCCCATGACCTTAAAGTGACCAATCGCGTGCGAGCATTGACGTTGCAAGAGTGTAGAGTTGTAGAGTGTATATCCTGGCGAGAGGACGCTGTTCAGTGATGGTAATTGCACAAAGGAGAATGCCAGAGCTTCCCACAAGACTCGGCCAGAACCGACAAAGATGAACGATATTTCATAAAAAAGGAAAATAAATATAGAATTTGATAGTTTTTGATAGTTTAGTAAGTTTTCTATTAGAAGCACACCAAAAAAAGATATAGTTTTTTTTTAAAGTTACCACTTGACACTTCAGATTTAAACGATACTTATCATGAAATAAACTATTACTTAAATGAATTAAGGACTTTTAGCATAATTAATTTATTAGGAATAAACTATTCTAAACGGTATCGCTAATCGAATTTAAAATATTTTTAATTATTACATTACTATAAAATATAATAAACTTATTCAAAAATATAACTAAACGCTATGTATTAATATAATTACGAGTAACGATTATGTAAGCAATAAATTCACTTAAGTATCTTCATATTGATATTATTGGAATTGATTCGCAAGTGCAACTTCGTAACGATATTGTTTTATTTTGGTATTGGCAACATTTCTAGTTGAAATTGTAGCTATGGAATGTGTTGTTAAATTGAATAACTATTTAAAATGACTTTTCAACGGTGTGGTTCTACAGATTTTATTTATATTGTATAATTCTTACTGTTTTTTTATTATGAATTATCATTATTATAGAAGTTCTGTCGGACGATCCATACAATTCGAGCCGATTCTTGGCATTGTACTTTTGGGTTTAATTAAGTTTTTATTAATAACTTTTTCATTCCATTAAAACTGTCCTCACAAACGAATAATTAACTTATCGAAAGAGTGATTACGCCCATACCAATAATCGATATTTTAAACGTTGGCATTTAGGAAAAGATTGTCACCAAAGCATAAGTGGCAGTAATGACAAACTAAGCCAAAGTTTTTGTCTTGGTCTGAAAACCAATGTGTTATATTTGCAGCCGTGAACTGTAAGTAAGAAAGCAATATACTGTACCAGGATTTTAATATAGTTTGAACTCACCACTGTACCGCGCCTTAGGAACGCGCGGCTCGCGGGCAGCGTTGACCAATGAGCGCCGCACTGCGGCCGCGAGCTAGCGAGCAGGCGCGAAGCAAGGGGAGGGTAAACTATTACACACATTGGAAGAATTTGTCATCAAGTTATCTATCATTAATAAAGTTGTGTCTGGTTGAAGACAATAGGCTCGCCTCCTATTAAATAGGTCTTAAACATAACAGGCGAAATGTGGGTGGACTATAGGTACCCCTCTGCCTTACGCCAGGCGCGCACTAGCGGCCAGGGAGATACATACATAAGTATAAAATCACTATGGAGCACGCACATCTGGCCGCACGCAGCCAGCGGCCCCACCGACTATCTCGCTGGCCGATGCGACCTGGCCGCTAGTGCACGTCTGGGCTTTCCCCTGCGGGGAAAACAGACTTGATACTATTATATACGTTACCAAAACCGTTCTCTTACCTTATTACCACAAAACCGTGTTTGTTTAGCCTAAACACTAAACACCTGTTAAACACGACATTTCTGTACGGAGTTTGACATAAAACTGACACTAAACACGCGGCGAACAAGTGTCTGAGTTTTTGTGGTAAGGCCCTTACAGTTTAATATTTTTCTCTTTTTTAAGCTGATTACATGTCCTTTCTGGCTCATCAGATTCGCGAAATCAGAGCACGCGTTCGGAGTAGAGGACAACGTGACACTTACGACGTTCTTCGTCTACGTTTACGACTTCCGACCGCCGCTGTGGATACAGATATCTTTCTCTCAATATCCTAAGTTGAATCTACAACAGTTCTTCATTACTTTTTCGTCGTGTTTCCTGCTTTTGTTACTGGTGGCTGCTGCGTTGTGGAAGATTAAGCAGGTTCGTTGATTTTGATAAGTATTTATGTAGAACTAGCTGCGCCCCGCGGTTTCACCCGCGTAAGTCTCGATCCCGTGGGAATATCGGGATAAAAATGTATCCTATGTGTTAATCCAGGTTATAAACTATATGTTTGCCAAATTTCATCCAAATCTATTCAGTAGTTTTTACGTGAAAGAGTAACAAACATCCATCCATCCATCCATACTTACAAACTTTCGCGTTTATAATATTAGTTAGAAGTTAGATTAGATTAGATAGTTAGATGTGGGATTGTGGGGCAAGTAAAATGCTTAAAAACAGTTTACCAATGCTTTATTATCACCGACACAATAAAAGTCTTCTTAAATTGTTTTAGCTCATCTTCTCTAAATTCTAACCGAAACCCAAAGTCACATCTCCTTCTCCCCTCTCCTTCTCTAACTGTCATTCCTTCTCTCTCACACACATTGCGGTCCATTCCTCATAGACACTCATCCTCATTTATTTGAGTGAATGAGGAAAAGGACAAGTCTTAGTGTGATTGGTGGAAAATGTAGAGGGTATATCGGAGCCAATGAAATTGTCACTGTAGTTTGACAAATTATTATGGGTAGGAGCGCATCCAAGCGCTTCTTTCGCCTTTTGAAAGAAAGAAAGAAGAAAATACTAGAAGGCACACACTAGAATATATAATAGGTAACAAAATAAAAATCAAATAAAAAATGCGATGCAGGAAAATTATCAAAGGAGTGTGCCTCACGGCTGCGCCAAAAAGGCCCAGTTCAGCAAAAATGCCAGACAACTATAAGTGCCTGACGCTGGTTTTCAACTGTACCTGCACCTATACCACGACGTATTAATGCCACCATTTTTCCAGTGTTAGTGAGAGACGAAGCTATACAAGGCCGCTAGCACCATCCTTTTTGCGCAGTGGAATAATGATGGCATTAATACTTCATAGTTAGCCCCTAGAAAGTGTGAGGTGACGGATGTAAATCCATTAATTCACTCTTTCCTTCCGATTGGCTTCCTTAAATGTCGGTGGAAATGATTTTAGGCAATAATTATGTGACCCTATTCCACTTTATAGGAACTAATCGCCGATAACTCTTATCTGTTATATTGTTTTTTATTTATTTGTAAGAACAGACTACACATTATATTTTTGAGATGGGGCAGTAAGGGTACCTTAATTGTTGTCGCGTAATTGAGAACAAGAAGTTTACTCAAGAACCACGACTGAATTAAGATTAATGTCTTGTCAACTGTATCCGACCGAAGCTACCACGAATAATATTTTTTGTTTAGAAATATGACATGTACAGAAGAAGGCAGCGCTTATTCGTGGAAATGGAGCAGATGGCATCGCGGCCCTTCAGCCAGGTGTGCGTCGAGCTCGAAAAGGGAGGAGCAGGTAAGTGCCGTGGGCCTAAACCGGACACATTTGCAATTCCTCTAAAAGCAATTAATTTCCTGAATTCCTCTAATTTGACACAAAAGCAATTCATATTGTGTGGACCCTTTTCTCCATAGAAAACTGTCAAACAGATGAACTATTTCGTAATATGAATCGCACGCAGATCTTATTATGAATTGTTAGTTTGTGACATTTTACGATGATTCATAATATTTTCTTATTATTATTCTGTCAAAGGGATTGTTTTAAGTCCCCTTTAAGTTTAACTGCTCTTAAAACGGTGAAGGAAAACATCGTGAGGAAACCGGCATGTCTTAGAATGAAAAATTCGAAGACATGTGACATCTACCAACCCGCACTGGGCCCGCGTGGTGGATTACGGCCCGCTCCCTCTCATAGAGACGAGGCCTGTGTCCCAGCAGTGGGAACATTATAGGCTGATTATGTTATAATTATGTTAACTGCGAAAAAACAACTTTGTTTACAACTTTTACTTGTTTAACATTTACAAAAGTAGTGCCACCTTACCCAAAATCCAAGAAATGGGTACTAATCCCAATCCAGTATCATTACTGCAATTCATAATTAACATTTAAGTGTCCCACAGAGCGATATTTGATTATTTCATTAAGTTCCTAATCCGAGAGCCGTAGCAGAGCCACCGTCGCCAGGTCACGCCGCTAACGAAATGTATACGGTTCTATCCCGAGCGGCTGACCTGGCGCGGGCTCGGTCACATGTAGTCCCCCCCAGCAGGCGGCGTGCCGGCGCCCGTGGCGCTGGAGCCGTGCCGCGGCGGGCGCGCGGCCGTGCTGTCGCTGCTGGTGCGCCTGCCCACGGGCGGCACGGGGCGCGCGCCGCCGCTGGGCGGGCTGGCCGTGGGCTCGGCGCTCGTCACGCTGGGCCACCACGCGCACGCGCCCGCACCCAGCGCCAAGCGCGCCCGGCATCACTGACGGAGGCGCACCGCGCAGGTATGCCAGACTGAGGATAAGCTCCTTTTTAACGTCAACATTTAATAAGCCAGTCCCAAAACGACCGCCCTTCACCACTTCCTAATGTTTTAAGTGGGAAAAAGAAGTGGTTCTAAAATCTCCTGAGCAGCACAACTGTCTGTTTACTTAAAAGAACTTCATTCTATACAATGCATAGTAATTCTCATTACAAAACACAAACACGATTCTAGATTTACATTTTGATCGTGTAAGTATTACACTTTTCTAAAGAAAAGCTGGTTTTTTTACCAACAGAAAATTCGTCAATATTTTTTCGTCGTAATATACAGGGTGTTAGGGTAAACACCGTTATCCTTGCAACCAGTGGTTTGGTTTCATTTATAGAACGTAATATCAATGGAAAATTACAACTTTTTTTTCTTTTGTTTCAATCTACATTTTACCACAAAAGACGCAAGTTCGTTGCCCTATGCGCTAAGGCAACGAACTTGCGTCTCAACACGGGCAGGGGGTGCGGGATGTGACCTGACCGGCCGCGAGCGCGACCCCTCCCTCAGTCAGTCAGCTGTTTCGCTAGAGAGCACGGTGTCAGATAGAATTTTTTTTAAATCTTTTAATGAAAATGGCGTTTTTTTTTGTTGTGTTCGGTCATTTATTTTTATATTTAAGCCAACTACCCATGGTTTGAATGACAAGACTGTTTACCCTTACAGCCTGTATAGGTATGAAATGCTGTTTATTCGCATTGCATAGAAATAGTTCATAACTCAAATAGTGACATAGATATGTTTCATCCCAGAAAATTTCATCGCACAATAGCGAAACCGCGGATACAATCTAGTAAGTTAATAAAACACCACATGTACAATAGGGAATATGCATGTATTTTTTTTATTTTTTTATTCGATAGTTTTTAGCGTCAAATAATAGTTAAAAAAAAATCGACGGCAAAAAAGCAATTTAAAGTAGTTAAAAAAATGTTTAAAAATATCCAACCGATCCGGGCTATTTAAACGCCCTCCATTTGGCGCGCTTGGTGTGGTGACGTCACACTCCGTGAAAACAGACAAGCAACTGTCAAGTCAACGTCAAACACTCCTTTTTCTGTGAATTTTGACATTGACTTGACACTGACATTTTGATTGCTATGACGGATTGTTACGTCACATCCGCTCTTAGCCTTTTCAAGTATTTGAATTACCCACAGTTTTTTGGTACTTTAAAAAAATTAATTTCTCGCTCAAAAAGAAATTTTATTCAAAAATATTGATGGAGGCATAATTCTGAAGTAACATAGTTTATAAAAAAATATATTTGACCCATATTTGAATCACATGCATATTCCCTATTACCAAAAAAGGATTCCGAGGACCTGCAAAGCATTTATGGCTTCGCCAATGAAAATGCTGAGCTCAGGACAAGATGAAATTTTATTGCAATGTAAGGAATTACTATGAATTGAAGTTTTATTTAAAAAAAAATTACACTTCAATCCTTTAATGCCTTTTTTACAAAAAATATTCTTAGTTTGTTCCATCACAGAAAATAATAATTAATGTTTAAACGTATAACCCACTCGGGATTTTAAACTCAGCGGGAGTTTAAAATCCTTTATTTCCGAAAAATAATAATAATATTGAATTGTTTCAGATACGGACACCGATGTATATAGAAAATGTATGTATTGAACTTTGTACATAGGACACAAGTAGTGCATTGCTCAAAGTGTAACATTTTATAAATAATAATAATACTCAGTTATTGTATAGTATCGTTTGTATGAATTATGCCCAGTTGGCCGAAGAAACATGTGGTCTATAGTTTGTTTTTTAGCGATACAATTTTATCTTTGTGCTTCATTGATACGAAATGAATTTATTTTGTGAAGGTACAATGCAATGTTTGCAGTTGATCACTTTTGACATTTTCACTTAAGGTGAAAGGCGGTCAACCGCCAACTTTGTTGAGTGTACGTATCACACTATACATTTCCAGTTTATTTTGATCTCGGATTTCCGTACAATGCGAGGTCAGTTTATACTGGAAATGTATAGCTTGATGTGTAGCCGTGTGTACCAAAGTCTTCGGTGTAATATTAGATTTCACAATGTGACTTTCGTAGCTAATATTTATAATTATCATAAATTATCAGTTGATCAGTGTTAAAGCAAAATTAATTCAAGACTGACGAAAAATTGAAATTTGTCTTTATCGCAATAAAAATCATGTTTAAATTCACCTAACACATTATTTTCCGCATTTAAAATACAAATTGTATCGTTACAAAAACAATCTAAACCACGCTACAAAATACATCAACAACGTTGGTTCTTTTTGTATAAAAAAATACTAATAAAAAAACATATTAGTAATAAGTACCTAACCGTTACACTTCCATACATGAAAGTTGCCAAAATACTCTAATTTGTATCACTTTTAAACGTTTTGCACGTTTAGGGAGCTAGTTGCAAGTTATTGGGTGTATTGTAAAATTATTGGGGTTTACACGTGTGGGGAGGAGACGATATAAAACTATTTTGAATATTTTCTTGTTTTGAAGTAAAAACTTCATTAAGGGGGATGCGCTAGGCTGGCCAGCCGATGGAATGAAAATTTCAGGAAATCGTCATTCAATGCACTTACATGAACTTAGAGAGTTGTATTGCTGATTCTAATGTTAATAATTCGGTAAATCCATATTTGTTACGACCGCTAATAATATTTAGATCAACATACAACCTGATACTGACCTACAAATTGCAAAAAATGTAAGAAAATTTGAATTTCGCGGGCTACCCTAGCGCACTTTGCGGTATTTCTGCATAGTGAACGAAACTGAACCGTCAATCTCGGGTCGGGGACGCTGAATCGGGTATACTCGGCTCCATTCGGAGACGCTGCATTGCGTAGGAGTATACGCGAGTTCTCCAGTCGTAAGTCTCTCACATCTATCGTGTGGTCATACACACACCGATTTTTTTTTTCTTTTTCTTTCTTCTGCCTTTTGGCTTTTTGATCAATGGCAAGCTGTATCTTAATTTGCCAACTGGACTCTAGGGTCAAAATCTACCTAACTCTATGCAAAACCTACTTTTTTTAATTTCAATTGTTTTCAAAGGCCAATTTTCTTACCACCTTTACACCATCTTTTGTTTTTTCCGACTCTCCTTCCACATTTTCCCATTTATGTCGTCTTCATCCTACATGGTCTAAACCTCTTTGCTTTAAAAATTTGGACTGCGTTCATAGTCTTAGACTCCATTGCATTTTTTATTTATATTAATGGCGTTTATTTATAGGGGTTTTTTAACAAACTGGTGCGGTTTGCCGATTTCATTGGAGACATACAACTTACGTGTGTAAGTTCAATGAACTATTTAAGCTGTGATAGAAAAGGCAGCTCTTTTGATATTCGATACATAAAAGTAAGCAATTATATCTTTATCGATATTTTTTTATCGAATATAAAAGCGAAAATAGTGTCAGAATAAATTGTGTGAATGAAATAAAAATAGTCTCGTTGTCATAACGAAATAGAGGTGCAAATAGATTGCGGTCGGTTAATCGATAAATGATAGAAATGTTTTGCACTTTTAGACTATTTTGAAGTGTAGATGAGGATTGTCATGGTGCTTAGAGGCAATTAAATAGCAATTGCCATTAATAATTTTGCTGCCTATATATTAAGGATCGAATCTAGTATGAATTGAAGTGAAAATGAATTAAATATTCTTACAAATAAAATAGAAATCGGCAAACCACACCAGTTAAATCGAGTTTAGTCCTAGTGATGTCGCGAATCGATTCCAAGCCAATGGATTAAGTATCGATATTTGTAATAAATATATTATTTATTTTTCTCAATGATATATGTAAGTATATTTTAGCCAGCAAATGGAATGCTTGCAAGATTAATACACGGTGTTTTTAAGGGTGATGTCAATTTTTTAATAGTAGATATAAAGGCTTACATCAAACAATTTTGACCCCTATTACCCGTACACCAAGTGTGGCTATTTTTGTGATATTCACAACACTTTATTTGACTATAATAATAGTAAAATAAAACTTGAACATGATAATGAATTTGTAGAAAAACTAAGAAATTAAGCAACAATTAACCCTCCTTCTAAGGCAGTCTGGTAAAAATGAAAGAATTGCGGACTCTCTTCGTATTTTTAAAAATGTAATAAAGTAACAAAAGTATTTTATTTGTGACACGCACACGATATACAAACAGTAAAAACAGGAGCATTAAACCTAACAAATTACACATATTTTTCAAATAAACGAACACCCAAAAAAAATATCTTTTTTTTGTAATAGTGTCTACTAAAGTGTCTACTAGTCTACTAAAGCGAGACTTAGTGTTGATGTAATTTGGATTAAAATTATTTGTCTTAAGCCCCGCAAATTCTCGTTAACAATTGACATCGCTCGACCAAAAACAGCCTGTAATAAAAGACAATTTTTCACGTAAAAGAGAATTTCGCGTAGCGTTTTTTTATGATAGTTTTTATAATGCGTTGTTCTGTGTTAAATGTAAGACGACAACGATGTAATATAATATGCGTATCATCACAATGTATTGTCGGTTTAAAGGTTAAACTTACACAAAAAAAAAGGTATAAAGGAACGAAAACCCAGTTTAATCAGCCTATAATGTTCCCACTGCTGAGACACAGGCCTCCTCTCTATAAGAGGGAGCGGGCTGTAATCCACCACGCGGACCCAGTGCGTGTTGGTAGATGTCACATGTCTTCGTATTTTTGATTCTAGGAAATGCCGGTTTCGTCACGATGTTTTCCGTCACCCTTTTGAGAGCAGTGGTGATGAAATTATTCACACAAAGTAAAAGCGCCTGGCTACGTTCGAACCCACGACCTAGAACTCGTAAGACGGGGTCGTTAGCACTACGCCACCACAGCTCTAAGAAAATCCAGTTATAGATGTTAATTTCGAAAAAAAATAGTGTTTTAGAACGAAAGTTAACGTATCATAACATGCCTATGTAATCCTCGACGGGTTTGGCAGTGATGCACCTATAGTACACCCACATTTTGCCAGTTATATTTAAGTCCCATGTAACGGGGGACTCGTCGCTGAATCGCGTATTCTGGGCCATATAAGTTTTCACTTCTATCGTTCGGTTATAACACCCTGTTTTTTCATCGGTTTTCCTAGTATTGAGTTTTCAATATCACTTTAAAGCTTATGCCATTGTTTTTAATAAGTTTAACCATTAAACCGACACTTAATATAAGAATAAGTAAAGTTATCTATACGTAAAGTCACTACTACATATAAAAGTTAGATGTAAAAAGTGCCGCTTTGTATAAGACTCCGATATTCATATTTTTATTACGACTGACATGTAAATGATGTAAAATATAATGTTTTTTTGTTTGTGTGAACGCATTTAGTTGGTGAATGTTGTGTTGGATTTGGTAGGAAACATGTTTCGCAACATGTTGCAAAATGTTTGTTTTTGGTCACCCTGTATTTCAACTTGTGTCAATTTTAAAAAGAACTTTTTGGCTGATGTTGAATTGGCAACTTAAAGAAATAATGTTTAAAATATGCAATGTGTATTTTTATCTTTCCCAGTTACAAAAAATAGACGTATTTTTTTAAATAATGTCTTTTTCAACAATAATTTAAGACATAATAAAGTTTATAAATACTTTTAAGGCCAAACACAACATTCACACACATTTTTGTATTATAGCCTTAGATATAAAAGACGTATTTTATCTAAATAATAATTATTAATAATACGAGCTAACTTTGTACGCAACTTAATAAATCGTTTTTAGTCCAACATAAATATTTTTATGCCTTATTTAGTATTAATTATAATTAAATATCATCGCGAATTTGTAAAAAGTATCGATATTCAGAATATTAGTAAAAATAAGTGTACTATTCGTTTTTTTTTTTTACTTTTTTATTGCATCAGTTAAAATATTTCTTAAGTGAAGGTAATTTTGCGAAATGCCAAAATTGGCAAAATTATAATGAATCATACACAGTCATGTGATCTCAGTGTTATTAGAAAATTTACGTTCTCTAGAAATATGACATAGGTAACTGCACTAATTTAATAAAGTTGAAGAGTATTTTGTTTTAAAGCGCTAATCTCCGGGCTTCATTATTCATATTTTTGCATTTGATAGCCCAATTCTTGAGGAAGGCTATAGACTATTTAACATCACACTACGACCCTTAGGGTCAGTTCAGACCGCTAAGTGGACCGACGCAACGCTGCGCGCACTTTTTGATAATTATCGAACTTATTCTCTTCACGAAAAGATATAATTTCAGTGCGAGTGTTGACACGTGTCACAGTACGCTGAGATGCGCGGTGTTGCGCAGCGTGAACCTTATTGTGTAGTAAATAAATTCGATATTGTATTGGGTCATAAAAAAGTCCGCGTCGCGTCGCGTCTCGGTGTGAACTGACACCAAGTAGTCAAGCAAAAAGAAAAATAAATGCAGAAAGAACGCTAAGCGAAAATACGATGCGACGCGGTGGGTCGGGAGCTGAAGGCGGTCACCCGATAAGAGCCGAATTTTACCGAGAATAGTCGAATTGTACATGCCTATATCCCGCGCAGCTCAAAATGCTTTATTATATTAGTACAGATATTGTAATGGCTTACGACTGACATGCGAACGAAGTCACGGGCAGATGCTAGTTTTGAATAAACAGCAATGGGATTTAATTTACATGTAAATAACGTGGCGCTCGGTATCAGCGGTATTTGCGCAGGCGAAATATTTTATGACGTGTCATTTCATTTTTTTTTTTTTACAAAATAACTGTCTATTTGCATAGCAATGTTTATAACAATTGAAAATTATGTAGTGGTAACCTTATAAAAAAACAGTCGAGAGACACCCGGTTGGAACGAAATTCCTCCGCATTTGTACACTTTAGCGAATGAGAGCTACACCAAAAAAAGTGTAATATTTTGATCGTTACGTCACTTGTTACATAACAAAAACGACACTTTTGTTACACGTAACAAGTGACGTACCGATCTAAATGTTACACTTTTTTCGGTGTAGGTCTCATTCGCTAAGTGTGCCGAGTTATATCGTGCGATAAAGAACTTCGTTCCAAAACTCAATAGAACAGATTTTGTGAACTTATTAACCTTTAAAAGCTCTCTACTGCATGCCATTAATGTATGCCCTCTTTGTTGATAAGTTCAACTATCTGTGACTAACGTGTCCGCACTGTGCACGTATCTTCACACGCTCGTTACCGTATGTATAATATACTCCCGGACTCTTAAATAACACTGAATTTTTTACTAAAAAGATTTTTTTTATTTTTATATTCATCTATTCGATTATTGATTTTTTTCGTAAAAAGATTTGTATCTTTTCAAATATTCGTCTATTCGATTATTGAATTTTTTCGTAATTGGTACTATGTCGGCTTCAGAACTGCATCAACACTTTTTCTTTGTCTCATTGCTATGTTGATGTTTTATTTTGAGGCCCTTACTTCAATAAGGAAATGCGCGGCGGCTCGATTTAGGAGTGCGGGAGTGTATAACTGTAAATATTTCGTCTGTGTAAAATTAATTATATCGACTGTAACGATAATGCCCGTCTGCACTGAAGTTGGAGTTCAATATCAAACATCAGGCAGCATTTAGGCAGTCGCTTAGGCCCGTCGTACATGACGCTACTCGAAAGGAACCAGTTACAAACTCAACTCAGGCTGTCGCAGCACTAGTATTTTAAATTAGCGATTTGACTTTGCTTGGAGTCTCTGAGGGATCGAATCCGGAACGAGGTGATCCGGCATAGAACCAAAGTTGTCGATATAACTCACATAATAAGCAAGCTGAATTGGCAATAGGCCGTCAATATTAGCCGTAGAACTGATAACCGTTGGGGTAGACGTGTTCTTGAGTGGAGACTGCGAATCGGCAAACGTAAGGTAGGACGCCCTAAGGCTAGGTGAAGCGACGATCTTCGCAGGGTGGCTGGTAGCAGCTGGATGAGAGTTGCCGAGAATCGAGCTGAATTTCGTGCAATTGGAGAGGCCTATGTTCAGCAGTGGACTGCTGTAGGCTGCTGATGATAATGATGATTTGAGTTTGTAACACGTTACTTTTGAGTAGCGTCGGGGAAGATCGGCTTTAAAAGTTGGTGCATAGTTGGCGCTGTCAAAGTTGAGTGATCATTGAACACCGAGAAAATAATAATCAATTTTAGCCATTTATTAGATATAATAAGCCAGTTGTCAACTTTAATAATTTCAGTAACTATGACCAGCTATCGAACAGCATCATATTTTTGTTGTTAACCTTTAATATTAATTTTCTATGAAAATCTTATGATTTTAACATGTTATTATATGAACATGCATTTATGTAAATGTAATAATTAAAAATCTCACTTATTGATAATGTTTTAATAATTTAGATATGACAATTTAATTTTATCTGTTTTAAAAATTTAAATCTTTCATTGAAAAGAATGATTGTTGTCAAAATATTAGGTTTTATTTTATAAAAGTATAATATTATTTTTTGCTTTAAGTTAGTATTTTAATTTATAAATATATAGTATTGTACCTATAAGTGAAAACAGTGTTATAAACAATTATTTTATAAGATTTATTTCAGTTGGTAATAAAAAGATTTAAATTATTAAAACAGCTTTATTTACTTGTGGGTTTTATTGACTAAAATATAGTAATCTGATATCCTAAACAAGCATTAGTATCACTACATAATTATCATAAAACAAGTCCTCCGCTGCGTCTGTCCGTCTGTCTGTTCGCGAAAAACTCAAAAAACTACTGCACCGATTTTCATGCTGTTTTCACCTTATTAATTCTTTTTTTTTTCAATTTATTAATTTAATACTTTAGTTAAGCACACAAATGTACTGAGGCAAACTTAATGCCATGTACATTTTCTACCAGTCAACCTTTGGGTGATGCAAAGATAAACAGTGGCAACAATTTATTATTATTTTCACCGTAAAAAGCAATTACCTTAACTATTTGAGCCTTTGGAGCCGCCAGCACCCCACTCCAACTCGTTCTCACTCAGTCCGCGAGTAGTGTGGTGTAGTGAATTTGAGCTGAGGTAGTCAATCAATGTGCCTAGCCGTTTACCAACTATGTTGGGGTCGGCTTTCTGTTTAACCGGATGCAGCTGAATACCAGTATTTTAAATGGAGCGACTGCCTATCAGACCTCCACAACCCAGTAACTGGGTAATACGATACCCCTTAGTAAGACTATTTGTCAGACTTTCGGACTTCTGACGACCCGTAACGACTGTCAAAGATCTACGAATGACAGTCGGGACCAACGGCTTAACGTGCTTTCCGAGGCACGGAGGAGCTTTGGTATGTAAAGATGGTCACCCATCCACGGACCAACCCCAGAAAGCGTAGCTTAACCTGATGGATCGACCCGTGCGGCTGTTATTACTTGGCCACGAGCTCCTCTGAGGTAATATGGCTCATAAAGCCAAAGATAAGCGCTTCATAGAGTTAAAACCATTGCTAAAATACAAAACTTCTTACAAATAATATCTGTCACAATTACAATATGTCAGATTTGTAGGACTCGTAATCAGCCGGCTGTCCTACCGCTGTTATATTTTTGATATTATTTTATGTGAAACTAATGTAGTATTGTCTCATTTTTGTAACTAAATATAACTTATGATGTGCTATTTGACTGCTAAGGTGTCTCAAACGTAAATGGTAAGTTCTTTACAGAATTATTTTTTTAAATATGCTGGCCATCCTCGGGTCAGTGGTTTGGAATGTTGATGAGGACCAGCCTAATCTACCACTAAAACAGAAGAAGAAATTACATTCTCCTCCAGCTATCACCAGAAAATAGAAGAATGATTGATTGGACTTACGTTCATTGGTAAGTTCAAAGATATTTCACCTTTAATGGCCACACTTCCTACATTTCCGCTGAATGCAGGAACTGAAACCGATCGATAAGAAACCCGTTCTGTACTTCCAGTCTGGAAACATAGAATCGTCGGTAAGAAACCGGTTCTGTAGGTACTTCCTGTCTGGAAACAGAACCGATCGATAAGAAACCGGTTCTGTACTTCCTGCCTGGAAACACAGAACCGATCGATAAGAAACCGGTCCTGTACTTGCTAGAAAGCACAGAACCGGTTTTTTGTAGTCATGCTCCGAGGATATCTCCGGCTGAATGAGGATGCATTCCTTTCAAATATCCTAGCTCTGTCGTCGTAGAAATGTCGTGATGACCTCTCTTCCTATGTACGAGGTTGTGGATACAAATCCAGGCAAGTACCAAAGTGACCTTTTCAATTAATTAATTTTCCAAGTTTATCTTGAACATCACTGACATCTTAGAAGGAAAACATCGCTATAAGCATAAGCGTGGTGATAAATGCTCGTGCTTTCTCTGTACGAGAATATAGGCCTTCGCCCTGGAGTGGGGAAATAATAAGCTGGTATTATTTGTTATCATTGTTGGATCCAGGGGAGCTAAAGGGCTCAGGCCCTCTCAAAAGCATCTGAGTTCTTCCGTGACCAGTCTTAAAGTGAACTTGATATTATTCTAATTCAACTTTTTAACAAGCATTAGGTACCTAAGGTACAATTGTCATCAATTATCCTTAAGACGAAAGCTTCAGAGTAGCCCGCGAAATTAAAATTTTCATACGTTTTTTGCAATTTGCATGTCAGTACTCGTATCAGGTTGTATGATGATTAAAATATGATTCGCGACTGTAACAAATATGGACTTACAGAATTCTAGACATTAGAATCAATAGAATCAGCTACTGCCAAATGTCATGATTTCATGAAATAGTCATTCAATAGGTACACTTACTTATTAAATAAACTGAGAGACTTGTAAGTATTGCTGATTCTAATATTTATAATTCTGTAAATCAATATTTGTTACAAAGGCGAATCATATTTTAATCAACATACAACCTGCCTGATACTGACCAGCAAATTGTAAAAAACGTATGAAAATATAAATTTCACGGGCTAACTTAGCACAGTCATCCCTTATCTTTATTTATCTAAGTAATAAGGTTTTCAAGGGTATGTAATTCTATTGAGGAATTTGCAAAATAAATGTGTAGGACGTTTTTAATGTTTTACTTTGCCAAAACCTACCCTCAACGGGATCTACGTAATCCCAAACAACAATCCTGGATCTGCCATTGCTTATTATCCTAGCTCTATAAGTTCTGTTTCCAGCTAATCCAACCATGTGCCACTGGATATTGCTGTGGGTATCGCTGACGAGCCTGGTGGTGGCCATTCCTGAGGAGCATCAGTACTGCGCCGTCAGATACCGGAGACTCTGCCAGGGGAAAGGACGACATATCGCTTGTCAGTTTCCTGATGTAAGTTATTGGGATTTTTCTTATTTAAAATTTCTTATTTTTCTTCACGAAAACATTGTGACGTAGGTTATTAACACTTATTTTTAAATTAATCATGCAAAGTAGCCTCAGAGCAGTGGTGGCCCAGTGGTAACGGCCGCGACTTACGAGTTATAGGTCGTGGGATTGATTCCTGACAGGCGCTTTTCTTTGTGTAAATTATTTCATCACCACTGCTCTCAAAACGTTGAAGAAAAACATTGTGAGGAAACCGGCATGTCCTAGAACCAAAAATTCGAAGACATGAGACATCTACCAACCGGCACTGGGCCCGCGTGTTGGATTACGGACCACAGAGAGGAGGCCTGTGTCCCAGCAGTGGGAACATTGTAGGCTGATTATCCTTATGCTAAGTAGCCTCACCGACAAGCACCCTAATTGCGTCATACACTTTCAATCACAATCTAAATTATTTTGAAGGATATTGCCAATCCATTGCTCCTTATGTTTGAAAAATTTGTCTACTACTATTACGTTACGTATGTAACGCAATGAATATTGTTGAACTGTCGAAATGAAATCCATTGCTACTGTAGATACCTGAGACTTCTCCCGCCCTGGGCGGACCGGGAGGGCGTGTCAATTTTTTACTGACTGAAGGAACACGGCTGGGTTTTAACCCAGCCGTGTTCCTTCAGTTACCTGTTGCCAAGGGTCCCGGTATCCCTTTCGGACTTTCCCGCAACACTGGCAGGTACACACGGCTACACATCAAGCTATACATTTCCAGTATAAGCTGACCTCGTATAGTACGGAAACCCTATACAATGCGAGATCAGCATAAACTGGAAATGTATAGGTTGATGTGTAGCCGTGTGTACCGTAGATACCTAAGTGTCCATTTACTCCGCTGAATGAACCAAAAGAAAACTTATCATATCATTCTGTATTCCCTGAAGGTTTGGCAGAGGTGGAGATGGAGTTTGGACTTATACAGGCTGTAAGGGTAAACAGTCTTGTCATTCAAACCATTGGGTAGTTGACTTAAATATAAACATAAATGACCGAAAACAACAAAAAAAAAACGTTATTTTCATTAAAAGATTTTAAAAAGTTTCTATTCGACACCTTGCTCGCTAGCGAAACAGCTGACTAACTGAGGGAGGGGTCGCGCTCGCGGCCGGTCAGGTCGCGTCCCGCACCCCCCCCCAGTGTTGAGATGGAAGTTCGTTGCCCTAGCGCATAGTGCAACGAACTTGCGTCTTTTGTGGAAAAATGTAGTTTTAAAAAAAAGAAAAAAAAAGTTGTAATTTTCCATTGATTTTACGTTTTATAAATGAAACCAAACCACTGGTTGCAAGGATAACGGTGTTTACACTAACACCCTGTATTATAGGGGGCGAGCCTGTTGCCATCAACCAGGTACAAATCCAGACTCCGGGCTGCTATTACTGAGAAATTCCTGATGGAAAAATCCAATAATACTTTGTCTTACCCGAAAATTGACCCCAGGGACCTCTGGCTCAGCAGTAGCGACAAGAGAAGTAGATAAACGAGATGGCCAAAACAAAATGTACTTAATCGTATTATTATAAGGCATCTTTTCAGTCGGGCCCCGGACCGTCGTGCGAGCGCTACACACAAATTAAATTCACAAATGACTTGAAACACTTCATCGCACATTACCTCAACAGGTTGGTTATTTTATATGACTTGGTAGTGGGAGTAAAGCTGATAATATCAAGATGCTTCACTCGAATTAATGTTCATTTTAATTTAATTACATGTTCACACGACACAAACAAAATTACAAGTAAGTACTTAGGTACATAAAAATTTAGTTTCATTATGCTCATTTCATTTTTCAATCATTCGGTAGGCTGTAGGTAAGTGAAAAATGCCGAGTGCTGAAATAGTATTATAGAAGCGACAGACATTCACAAAAAAAAAAAAGTTTCATACTTGTCTTTCTACGTTGAAATACAAGTGTGCGTATACAGAGTGTTTCTTTTACGTATCAATTTAATAGTTTTGTGAATATTTCACTACATATATTAAAAAAAAAAAACATTTTTGAGTGGTAATATATATTTTTAGCATGTATGGACGCCATACTATCGCGAACGCCCTTTGTTAGTTAACATACTGTAGGTATATGGTGACTCAACTTCTGTGTTACGAAAAGCTCATGTCGTTCACAGACGTCGCCAGCGTATCGCTGCCGGCAACGAGAGAGTACGCGGTGGCGTGCACCTTCCAAAACCACAAATTATGATGTTAGTTGTAAGTGACCTATCCTGTATTTCGGTACCTATTTTCTCAAATAACTTAACACCACGATCCTTACTTATTTACTCCTTACTTTTACGGTAAGAACGCATTCTCTCGACATTTAATTCATGGGCATTCATTGGCATCATTATGAACAATTTTCATTATGGGACCAAACCTGAAATCGCAAAAAAGCCGCGAGCGCGACCCCTAATGTGTATTTATTCATGTGTTGTGTAGGTAAGTAAGAGGGGCGACGAACTCGGGCGCATATCCATGAATTTGCGGATGGTGTCGGATAGAAACTTTTTAAAATCTTTTAATGAAAATAATGTTTTTTTTGTTGTGACTCGGTCATTTTTTTTTTATATATTTAAGTCAGCTGCCCATGATTTCAGTGACAACGGTGTTTACCTACACCCTGTATAGGGAAAAGCTGATTTTTTTTCGCGGTTTCAGGATTGGTCGCTTTATGAAATTTGTTCTTATTGATAAGTACTTACGAAGTAGATGCCCGTGAATTCAATTTCATCCTGTACTTATTTATAATCCTAAAGCTATCTTTAGGATTATAAATAAGTACAGGATGAAATTAAGAATATAAGAAGTCCTAAGTTGGTAGTTCGTGCACCTTTAATAAGAGTTCGTATTGCAGGAATGGGACCGGGAGCTGGCTCTTTTAGCACAAAGACTGGCAGATCAGTGTCACTTTGTACACGACGACTGCAGAGCAACAGGTATGAACGTTCTAATATCACAAAGAGCTACAACCTACGAATAATAAAAGTTTTATATTATTCGTAAACTGCAACGAATCTCTCCTCAAAAATCACTTCAGGTTACTTTTTGACAAGGGGATTTTTAACTGTCAAACGAACGAGGTTCTAGACGTTACTAACGGCCAGTTTCTTCATCAAAAGTAACAGTCAACTGTTCTTCCGCGCTGTTGGATTTACAACCCTCGTCTCAGCGCTGAGGATTTGAAATAGAACAGTGCAAAAGAACAGTTGACTGTTACTTTGGCTGTTACTAAACTTGCGACAATCTAAGAAGCCCCGTTTGACGTTTCTCATCATACATGCCGTGATAACTTTGTGTGAACGTCTACGTTAGCCGCGATCCGACGGTGCGCCATATTGCGGACGGACACAGACGAGCCCGCACTACGCACCGTGGGAAGGTGTACGTGCGGGGTATCGCAGACATCGGAAGTTCCTCGGTGCGCGGTGCGTGGCGGTTTGTGGTCGTCTGCCGTGCGTGTCCGTCCGCAAAATCGCGGATCGTCGGATCTCGGCATTAGAGATCGAAAAATCAAATTCATAATCCTAATTAATTACTATGTTATCCATACACTATAACAATGAGTATCATTCGAAAGCACCAAGTTTAACTTCATATTGAAAAAATGCACTCAAAAACACGAATTAATCGTTGATTAATATACTGATAGGACGTTATTACAATATCATGTCTTTGGGTTCATTGCTATGGCAACGGTAGTGTTGTGAAGATTATAACCATTTTTTGACCGAATAAAATCGATCTTCTGAAGAATCGATACTTAAAAAAGAGAGTAACATAACAAATAAAATATGATCACAGATACTATGTTTTTAGCTTTCTTTTGATATTTTAAATGTCATTAAAGGAAATGGTTAAAGGTTATTGTTATATTTTCTGACTCGGCTATTATCTGATTTTGGTGTTATCGTGTAAACTCGTCAACATGTCTAAAAGATTAGCGACGATCTCCGCAGGGTGTTTGGTAGCAGCTCGATGAGAGTTGCCGAGAATCGAGCTGAATGCCGTGCAATTGGAGACGTCCAGTAGTAGACGTAAGAGAGACTAACGTGTAATAAAACGATATGCCTCGATAACCAGTTTAAATTAATGTAGATAAATTATTGTCGATTACAAACTCTAAGGGCGAATTTCACCAAACTTTTATACCGAGTATAAGTCTTATCCTGCGACTAAATTTTGAATTTTTGACAGTTTTTCCATACAAAAACTGTCAGACGCCATTTTTATTCCACGGATAAAAGATATCCGACTTTGGTAAAATCAGCCCTATTTTTTTTTTTGGGTTGGTAATCATCAAATGACTTCTCCCGCTCTGGGCGGAGAGGAAGGGCGTGTCAGACTCTTACTGACTAAAACCCACCCGTGTTCCTTCAGTTGCCTGTTGCAAGGGTCCCGGTATCAGCGGTAATCAGCCCTAAGTATGATAAATCGATATGTCTCGAGAATCGGTTTGTAAAACAACCGATTTTATTTTTCCCATCACTACTAACAGTATTTTGATAGGTGTCAAAGCGGGCTTCTTAGATTGTCGCGAGAATAAGGCGGCTTAAAATTTAAAAAATTTCTAATGATGTACACTTTTTAAAATAACCACTAAAAACTTTTTAGGCTTTTAAATGATGATTTTTTTTTTTAATTCTGGCCTTTCTTTGGTTCAGTTGGTCGCAGTAGGGGTCAAAACTAAGATAGGTACCCCGACCAACCTCGCGCGATCTGAATTGGTCACAGTTGCTAAGCCAGGGCCCCCCGACCCATTTGGTCGGGGTGCCCTAGGTTAGGTTACAATTGTGACCACAAGTTGCTCATCAAAAGAAGCATATTCATTATATCAGAGTGTAATAATATAAAGGAAAGCATAATATTTGAGGTTCGTTTTCGTGAAAGCCTTTCAAAGCACCAAATAGAAACCATGAATTTACTTTTCGTCACTTTCCTTCCAGTCCGCTACCCATACGCGGGCCAGACAGTGGGCGAGGTGCGGTGGCGACGCTCCAGCGAGTCAGACGAGCTGAGCGCGCAGCGTGCAATACGGCGCGTGCTCGACGCGTGGTGGGGCGAGAGGCGGCGCGTGCAGGCTAAACAGCTCACTGCGCCTTTTAGGCTTACTGCTAAGTTAGTACAACAACACGCATAAGACAAAAATAACAACAACACATAACAACAAGAACAGCACAAAACAACTGTAACAGTTTTCCAAAATAATAGAAAAACGTTGCGTGGTTCGAAAGTGCAGAGCGAAAGAAAGTCGCTCGTTATGTCGTTTCTTTCTTTCAAGATGTCCTTATGACCCCTTAGGCGGGGAGAGACGACGGTGCGCCGCTCCTTTCATATTTGGCCTGCGCCACCGTCGTTTATGTATGATATGTCCCGCTCCTATAGATTTTGTATCAAATATGAAAGTACGGGGGCAACGCCGGCGCCGCACCTTCGCCAAGCCCACGCCACTCACCACTTGTGTATGGCCAACAGAGTTTTGCTTCTAGATTTGTTGAAATACCTAGTTCAATCAAATTCCATTATACACAACGACTCATTGAATCTTGCTGCCTAATTCCCGCCGCGCCGACATCTTTCCAGGGGTAGTTATCAACCTGCCAGGGTTGCAAGTTAGTCCGAAAGGGATACCGGGACCTTGGCAACAGGCAACTGAAGGAACAGGTTTGGGTGGGTTTTAGTCAGTAAAAGTCTGACACGCCCTTCCGCTCCGCCCAGAGCGGGAGAAGTCATTGGATGATTACCCACCATCAAAAAAAAAAAAGTGTTATTTAATTGATTCAGGCGTGACTTTGCGGTAATCCATTATAAAATACAATAGACACTCACTTTGCGTCCAGCGCTCGGTGTGGTAACACGTCGTGTTCTGGTTTGCAATTGGTCAATCGTAATCCTGAGGATGCCTCGTTGAGAGGTGAAACACGTGTCGATTTCTTACAGGGTTTTTATGACTTTTGAAGAATAGTTAAGCGGAATCTAATCTAATCTAACTAATATTATAAACGCGAAAGTTTGTAAGTATGGATGGATGGATGGATAGATGGATGGATGGATGTTTATAACTCTTTCACGTAAAAACTACGGAATGGATTTGGATGAAATTTGGCAAACAGATAGTTTATAACCTGGATTAACACATAGGATACTTTTATCCCGATATTCCCACGGGATCGAGACTTACGCGGGTGAAACCGCGGGGCGCAGCTAGTAGGTTACTAAATATTTCTACGTCTATTGTATCTTTCCAGGGGCACAGTTTGGGGTCACTTCAGCCAACTAGCAGTGTGGAACCTCCAGGCGGTTGGCTGCGGCGCTGTCCGGCACGGGGCCCACCACCCCCGCCTGCTCCTCGTGTGCGACTTCTCCCACACCAACATGCTGGGCCAGAAGACACTGGTGTCGGGCTCCACGGCACCTTGTCCTATTCATACGGCGAGGAGGCAACGGACAGCTTATCCATTACTTTGCGCGCCGGTAATATTCTTGAATACTTATAATATTTTTTTATTAACCGACTTCCGAAAGGGAAGAGGTTCTATGTTCGACTTTATGTATGTTTTTTTTTTTTATAATTATGTTCATCGATATTTTCGTCAATTGTTATTTACTTATCAAGTACTTAGTGGGTTTGTGTTGGGTAGGTACCACAACTACAAAGTGAAAAAAAAACAACCGATATAAAAAAAAAAACACTATAAAGTGAAGAATAACTTCAATTTCGGAACTAAGTGGCAAAAAATTAAAATTTAAAGCAAAAGACACCGACTTCCGAAATTAAAAATTATTTTTCACTTTAAACTGTTTCCTTTTTTGGAAGTCGGTTGTTTTTTTTTTTTGTTATGGATTTTTGTTCCCCACGGGATTGAGACTTATGCGGGTGAAACCGCGGGGCGCAGCTAGCCTGTTATAAAAAAAATATATTCTATTCCATAGCCTTAGCAAGTAGGTACAGTCACGAGCAAAAATATGTATACTCTTAGCAAAATTCAATAAACATTTTTTCGTGGAATAACGATTGCAACTTTGGGGTGATACCTATTTCATAATAATATGGGTTCCAAAATACTATGTTCGTTATAACATAAAATTACAATCAATACTGTAGGAGAAAATCACTTTTAAACGTTGCTAAGTCTATACATATTGGTGCTCGTGACTGGTAGGTACTTGCTATGGCTACGGAATAGAATAGATTTTTTAATTTTTATTTGGGGTAGCTTGTAAATGGCAATTGTAAGCGCTATTGTATATAACCTACTTTAAAGATATTAGACTGAAAGCTTTCTGAAGAATAAATAAAAAAAAAACTATTAAACACTTCATCTTCCAGGTACGCCATCCTGTCCCCGCGGAACCAGAAGAGATTGAAATGGAGGACAATTACGAAGATGGTGATTTAGAAGAAGAACAAGAAGACAGTGATGGCGTCACAACAATTGATGTGGGGGACGCTTCACCACCAAGACTTTGGCTTTCCAAATCTGACAAACAGTGGTCAAATCCTAAGATGAAGTCTAAATCTACGGCAGTCGGAGCCTTTCCAGAAAAGACTAGGAAAATTGATGCTTTCATGTATCGAGGTAAGTGCGTAAAAATACTTAAAAACTTTTTGTAAAAACTTTTAAGTATTATTCTTCTTAGGGTTCCGTACCCAAAGGGTAAAACAGGACTTTATTACTAAGACTCCGCTATCCGTCCGTCTGTCTGTCCGTCTGTCACCAAGCTGCATGTATCATGAGATGAAAATTTCAACTGTCTAACTATCTGTCAGAGAGTTAGACAGTTGAAATTTTCACAGATTATGTATTTCTGTTGCCGCTATAACAACAAATACTAAAAAACAGAAATAAATAAATATTTAAGGGGCCTCCCATACAACAAACGTGATTTTTTTGCTCGTTTTTATAGATAATGGTACGGATCCCTTAGTGCACGAGTCCGACTCGCACTTGGCCGGTTTTTAATAAAGGAATATGAGACTTTAACACCCTCCGAGATTCCGAACTGAAGTTTACAAATAACCTTACATCCTTGTAGGATTCCAAACAACTCAAGCGTCGCATAAAGATTCGGTAATCCAGAAGTTAGACCGAGAGTTAGAACAGAAATCGCGGAAAAAAGTGCAGAACTCGAATGTGAACCACAAGCAGGCTCACCACACGTTTGATAGCAATCAGTTCGAGAATATTGTGCGGAACGACTGGAGGAATAGGAAGAAGCCTAACTTTGGGGAATGGCGGTGAGTGAGACTAAACTAATATAAAACAGCTACTGGTAGTTAATTGATTCAGGCGTGACTTTGCGGAAATCCATGATAAAATACAATAGACGTAGATATATTTAGTAACCTATTCCGCTTAACTAGTCTTCAAGAGTCATAAAAAACCCTGTAAGAAATCTACACGTGTTTCACCTCTCAACGAGCCATCCTCAGGATGACGATTGACCAATTGCAAACCAGAACACGACACCAGCGCTCGGTGTGGTAACATGTCGTGTTCTGGTTTGCAATTGGTCAATCGTCATCCTGAGGCCTAAGCCATAAGCATGCCTAATGGTGGATCCACACAGCCCGATGACATGGCCCGCGGGCGGCTTGCGGCCTGGCCGCCGGTTTAGCGTGCGGCAATCGCAACAAAGCCGGTCGCCATTTTACCGGTGAGGCCGCCGCACTGCGCGGTAGCACGTGAACAGCCCAGCCCATTTTTGTCTCCAGTATCTGCGTACTCACTTCACCGAAAGTCACAGAAAAACTGAGAATATCGATTCACAGCCGCACTTGCCGGCGGGGTGTGAGGATACACCATTAGGCCCATATCTTTTTTTTTTTGGGTAGGAAATCGTCAAATGACTTCTCCCGCTCTGGGCGGACCGGGAGGGCGTGTCAGACTTTTACTGATTAAAACCCACCCGTGTTCCTTCAGTTGCCTGTTGCCAAGGGTCCAGGTATCCCTTTCAGACTTTCCCACAACCCGTAGCAACCATTAGGCCCTAAGGCATAAAGTCCACCTTTAGACTTTAATGTGTGTGAAATAGATCAATAAGTAAATAAATATGGCTAACAAACAAGCAGCCATCTTATTTTTTGGTTTTCACTTTAACTGTTTCCAGTCAAAACCAAGAGAATCCAGAAAGCTTGGAGGAAGTGATTCCTCTGACGATACCTAGTCATGAGATCCCGGAGACTGTGGATACCACCGTGGCCGAGGTGTACCGCCCCGCCGCGCCCGCAAAAGATGTTAGTAACTCAATCTGCCTAGCATTTTCCCAACTATGATCGGGTCAAGTCTAACCGGATGCAGCTGAATACCAGTATTTTACATGGAGCGACTGCCTATCTGACCTCCATAACCCATTAAGGTAATACGATTCCCTTTGGTAAGACTGGTTGTCAGACTCAGGTTTCTGACTTCGGGCGCTAGGCCCAGCTGTCATTCGTAGATCTTTGACAGTTGTGCCAGGTAGTCAGAAGCCCAAAAGCCTGAAAAGCAGCCTTTCCAAGAGATATCGTGTTACCCAGTACCTGGGTTGCGTAGGCCCGATTGGCAGTCGCTTCATGTAAAGTATTCAGCTGCATCCGGTTAGACTGGAAGCCGATCCCAACAAAGTTGGGTAAAGGCTAGGCAGATGCTGGCACATGAGACATGGAAACATATTTATGATGCCTCTGATAATGCGGATGGCGTTGACTACTTACCGTAAGGTCAGCCGTCTTCTTAGAACTTCGGCCTACAATATCATCGCAACCAGTAGGTTCCCAGATAAAGTCCAGAAAAAAAAATGACGAGAAAACACAATGACGGGAATAACAAGTGGCTTTCGGCTTCGTTAAGTGTCTTTTTACACCCGTTCTAAACCTCCAACTGTCATTAACGAAACACAATAGAATTTTAATAGGGAATATGCATGTATTTTTTTAATATTTTTATTCGATAGTTTACATCGTCAAATAATAGTTTAAAAAAAATCGACGGCAAAAAAAGCAATTTAAAGTAGTTAAAAAATGTTTAAAAATATCCAACCGATCCGGGCTATTTAAACGCCCTCCATTTGGCGCGCTTGGTGTGGTGACGTCACAGTCCGTGAAAACAGACAAGCAACTGTCAAGTCAACGTCAAACACTCCTTTTTCTATGAGCGTTTGACATTGACTTGACACTTGTTGATTGACTTGACATTGACATTTTGATTGTTATCCCGGATTGTTACGTCACATCCGATCTTAGCCTTTTCAAGTATTTGAATTTCCAACAGTTTTTTGGGACTTTTTAAAAATTAATTTTTCGCTCAAAAATAAATTTTATTCAAAAATATTGATGGAGGCATAATTCTGAAGTAAAGTAGTTTATAAAAAAAATATTTGACCCATATTGGAATCATATGCATATTCCCTGTTGTTATCGGCCATTAGAAGGCCAATCGACAATTGAGCGGATTCGCGATGCAGCATTTCGCATGACGTCAGTGTGATGCGTAGTTCGCATGTAGCGATGTAGATGCCGCTACACATTGAATAAAATGTTTGACTTGTGTTGCAGATACCGCGCTCAGCCAAACAAGTTCACCGGCCAACAGTCAGGGAAGACAACACTGATCATGATGTTAGTACCTTCTATCTACATACAATACAACTATATATTTTCTTAATGTCCCTCGGGAATCATCGCATTTCCGAATACAAACGAATGCTAATTTCCATGTCCATCAATGATTAGATTTATCGTGTTAGGTATAATAATTTGAATTCAGAACAATCCGGCGACATCAATCATCCATACTAATATTATAAATTCGAAACTCTGTATGTTTGTCTGTCTGTATGTTACCTTTTCACGCCTAAACCACTGAACAGATTTCGATAAAATTTGGCAAGGAGATATATGGAATCCTGGGGAAGGACATAAGGAAGGACCAAGTCGCGGGCGGAAGCTAGTCTTCTATATTTGGCCTTGCAAAGATCTTCCATAGTGAAGGTGTTATTGCACGACAATGAATGTTAATTTTTGTCGATGTTTATCTCTGCGTCCAGCGCTCTGTGTGGTAACACGTCGTGTTCTGGTTTGCAATTGGTCAATCGTCATCCTGAGGATGTTTCGTTGAGAGGTGAAACACGTGTCGATTTCTAACAGGGTTTTTTATGAGTCTTGAAGAATAGTTAGGCGGAATAGGTTACTAAATATATCTAGGTCTATTGTATTTTATAATGGATTTCCGCAAAGTCACGCCTGAATCAATTAACTATCGATGTTTATCTTTATTTTCAGGATACAAATTTCCGTCCGCGATGGCGACAGACAAGGCTAAGGCCTCAAAGGTAAGACTAAGATTCCTATATTTCAGTTGGTAGTCAACTTTTGCAGGGTGAGACTGGCCAGTTACTCATCAGTCTCCGACTTCCGTTTCTTAGACCTAGGTACATAAGAGACTACTCAGACTCATTCAGCTTATGCCCATGAAAACAACGATTTTGTATGGAGACGCGTATGCATCCGTTCAGGTTTCCGTGTCTATTCAGCTTTCGTGGCAAACAAGTACTAAAAAATGAGGACAAATGTGCTATCATCATGCGAGTCCTATAGATAGAGTTCAACGCTGTTCCGCCGCATTCAGCGTCAAACGCGGCGGAACAGCGCTGTACACGGATAGTTCTCGACTCCTTGTCGACAAGTTGCGACGTTATCATGCGAGTGCTATATATAAAGTTCAGCGTTGTTCTGCCGCATTCAGCGCTGTTCCGCCGCATTCAGCGTTGAACGCGGCGAAACAGCTGGTTCAACAGATGGGTCTCGACTCCTTGTCGACAAGGTGCAGGCGTTTCAGGGGAGATTACACGCTATGACGGCTTTTCTCATTCTTACGACGCAGAACTGTATAAATGTGACCAAAATCGTTCAGCGAAACGCGAATGGAGCTGAATAATAGTCCCTAAACCGTGTATCAGAAAGGTGTGGTCGGACCATAAAGTTTGTCGGAATATTAAAATGTTTATTTATAATTACTGATTAGTCTCAGACCAAATTAAATAAACCAAGACTGAGCGCTGTCAACAGTGACGTGAGGCCGGTTTTCTAAACATTATGTGCACTAACGGCCAGTTTCTTCATCAACAGTAACAGCCAATAACAGTCAACTGATTTTCCGCGCTGTTGGATTTACAACACTCGACTCAGCGCCGAGGATTGAAAATACAACAGTGCAAAATAACAGTTGACTGTTACTTTGGCTCTTACTTTTGATGAAGAAACTGGCCGTTAGTGAGGTATAGTTAAATTGTAAGTGGTTGTAAATGTGTGCATCTGAGCGTGTATGCACAGAGCGGAGGTATAGTTTTGGCTTCACTGTATTGTTCGCAGTGCTCTGTCTTGGTTTTTTATTTGATCTGAGTTTATAGTTAGGATAGTTTTCACGAGGCAGGAGTTCCTTTAACATAATTGTTTGCAGGCCCGGTGCAAATGCTCTACTCTCATTCTCATCCACAACCAAACACTCTAAGAAAGAATTTATTGTAAGTTTTATGAATCTTTATCACCCTCTGCTTTTTTATCCTACGCAATATGTCTTTTCTTCTTCCATACAACTCAATTAGCCGTCATCTAATCCCTTTCTAGCCATATCATATGTCACAAAACCATCTTTCGTTTCTTTTGGTCTCCCTCAACTCTTATAGCCAATTCTTTCTAATTTAGATATATACCTACTTGATAAAAACAGTAAAACTTGTCAGATATATAGGTATAATGATCATCGCTCCATGTATGCTGGTTTCAGCTCAGACTAAAAGTCAACTACAACACAGTTGCATTGACTTCTATAGTTAGACCGAGACCGCTGTACCGCGCCTTAGGAATACTCGGCGAGGCGGGCAGCGTTGACGAATGAGCGGCCTGCACTGCCCCCGTCCCGCCGCGCACACACCTAAGGCGCGGTACAGCGGTATCGGCCAAACTATAGCCAAATGATCAATGACTTCGAAGAAGGCTAGGCAGATGAATAATGACTACATAAAAATGAATGTTTCTGTTCTAAAGGCATCACTAAACCTGGACAAAGAAGATATTGACCAGTTATTTCGAGACACCGGCTTCAGCGTTCACTGGAGAAAGCATACCACATGATCTACAATATAATCACTCTTACAATTATGTTGTTTTATTTATAATTAAAGACGAATCTAACGACATATCATTCATCAGTATCGATTCAGCCGTTTAGTAGTTACGAGGGAAATAGGGACGGAGATAAAGGTCCAACTTGCAGCGTTAGTTCCGATTTTGGCCACGCGCCATAAGAACCCCTCAAGTACGTACAGTCACGGACTTTAATTGATGAGTCACCTGGCACTGTTCGTATTTTAGCCGTGTAATGCAAATCGGGTTTATTCGGTTCCCGACACGCAGTCATATGTCTTCGTATTAAAAGAAGAAAATTATATTTCATATCTTTACCGGTTGGCTAACCTGAGAGCCAGAACTTCAAACTTGACAGCAGAGTGACTACTCAAAGTCAACCAATTGCAGGTCTAGCAACAGTAACCTAGCAACGATAAACAATTTTTGCTAGGTTACTGTTGCGATAGTAACGTTAGCGTACGGAGAAATTCTCTGACATCGATATTTCAACTGTCACTGTCTTCAGTTTCAGAATTATTGAGTTAATGAGCTATGATTCAAAGGAGGTCAGTATCAAATAGATTGGATAAACTTAATGCAACATTGTATTTATTTTTATCATTAAGAACTTATTAGTCAACCTCTATGGATAAGACTATTTCCAATTAAGAGTAATTTATTTGTCATCTTGATATTTCAACTGTCACTGTCTTCAGTTATGTTTTCATAATTATCGAGTTAATGAGCTATGATTCAAAGGAGGTCGGTATCAAATAGATTGGATAAACTTAATGCAATATTGTATTTATTTTTATCATTAAGAACTTATTAGTCAACCTCTATGGATATTTCCGATTAAAAGTAATTTATTTGTCATCTTGTTTACGAGCTTGCGATTTGAGTTCGTGTTTAATCGTGTTTTCTCGTGAATGTATGAAAGTAAACAAGATGATTAAAAGTTTATTATTGCGATTTGAATTCGTGTTTAATCGTGTAATCTCATGAATGTATGAAACTGCAAAATTGAAAAGTTTGAAGGTGGCTCATCAATTAAAGTCCGTGACTGTACAACCACACCCCTTGTGTGTCCTTCTCGCATAATGTGGTAGTGTTTATAATTCATCTACTAAATTAGTAGTATTTACTCATAATTTGTGCAGGCACTTATCAGGAAATGGAAATTTTCTTTCTACGGATGGCAAAGTAAACATTAAAAAAAAAAATTTTAATATTTAAAAACGTTGATATTTAATTAAGACCTTGCCTACAATAATATTCCGACAGAAGTAACAAATAAAGTTGGTATGCCAGCAACGCTTAAAAAACTCGCGACACTCGCAAATTTCACAATTATATTTCTCTATGTAGTCTGTGGCCTCGCTGTAGGTGTGAGTTCCTTGTAGTATTGAAGTCCTGATTCTGAGTCTGTGGTATTGAAGTCCTGATTTAGGTCATCGTGCATTTGCACTGGCGAAACATTCAAGACAAAACATGTTTAAATATCTATTTTCTGTCAATGTTCCATACAATTTTTGACAGGAACTAGAGATTTCAAAATGCCCATTTCATGAATGTTTCGCCAGTGCAAACGCATGGTAACTCGAGCCGCCATTACAGAATGCCCCGTTTTGACAATAAAATAACGATAGAAAAAATAAAAATGAGTTCTGTGTTCTTATTTCGCTTAAATATTCATATTTTCAGGTGAATAACTCACAAGGAACATTACAAATTGGTGTCGGTCAACTACCCTATTATAAACTTCAAACTTAAAAGTACCAAAAGTAAGGTAAGTAATCGAACCTCATTGTAGCTGAAGCTTCCGCTGAAAGAATCTCTGGATTTCTACCATCTGTCATATCTACAGTTCGTATTCTCTGTCTACGGTTCGTCCATTTTAACTTGACCCGTGACGCGATTGGTAGCACTGAATGTTGCAGTCATGTGATTGGTAGTAGATACTGTTCTGTCAGACGCCATTTTGAACTCTATAGGAATAATAAAATGATGACTGGAAAGTTCAGTGCTACCAATCGCGTCACGGGTCAAGTCACAGACTACTTTATACTATACTGGGCAATACTGGGTCAAGTTTTAATGGACGCACTGTACGGTCTGTCACATTTCCTAAATGGCACTATGATGAAATCTCAAAGTTTAATTTTGAACTCAGTTGAAAATGTTTATAAATCAATACCTAGTAAATCATTCGTTTTGCGCTAGACCATCGCTAAACAGTGATTTTATATTGTTTTATTAAAACAGCAGTAGCTGTTCGTGATATTGTGTTGTTGTGTTGGTGTTGTAAGTGATGTGTTGTTGTTGTTGCAAAACCAGTGATAGCATAATGTGCCGATGCCTACGTTGCCTCTGTTGTATCTGGCTTTGTGGACAGGTGATGGAAATGTTTGGATGTCAAGAGTGTTGCGATTTGTCAGAATTCGCAGACGAGTGAAGACAATGCTGAACGTAAAAAAAACCCAATCGACTTATCCCGATTTCCCATCTTGCTGGAATTAATTGATTTTTAGATTCCAGTTATTGTGGTTTTTGGGACAGAAATTGTGATGGAGGCAATTTATTTAAGTGAATGTTTTATAGAAATAAATGTTTTGGGTAGGTAGCTGGACACTTGTTTCTTTGTATAATATACAAAAATAAGCCGGCTAATGTTATGTTTATTTCTACACCAGTCTTTAGCCGTAACTGTTGCTAAACTTGAGTTTATTTTTGTCCTCAATTTCAAGTTTCGGCCTAACGTATATGGTCTCAATTACGAAGACGCGGGCCGTCACGCGTCGCGTGTAGAGTGGCGTCTCGCGGCGCCGGCGCGTCAGACGTTTTTTCTGTTTACTGTGCGGCGGCACGTGAAGCGGCACTTATCATCGCACACGTAAAAAACATAATAATATGGCAATATACAACGATGTTCATAGAGATGCGTGACAGGAAGAGTGGCGGTGCCCGCCGCTACGCCCGCGGCGAATCCTCAAGCGTGTAGTTAAGCATGCGGCGGCGTTGCAGTGCGATTTACAAATAAGACTGGCAGAAGGTTCCGCCATGGGCATCGCTTCATCGAGAATACAAACGCCGCGTGAGACGCGTCGATGCAACCGCGGGCTCGGCCGCAAAAAACGCTCCATTTCAAGCAAACGCGTGTAAAATCGCTTCTCCGTAAACGCACTCATACAATGCCATATGTTTGAATGAATTCAGTGCGGGCTGCATCGCCCATCGCAACACGCGACGCCCCGCGTCTCGGTAAATAAGGCCTAAGAGTCACTAAATTGAAACCAACAAAATACAGCAACAGTAGGTATATTTTGATGTACCTAAGTGTGCAAAGTTTATAATTGTACTCGCATGGCGATATTGCAGGGCGAGCAGAAGGCGAGAGGTGCCTGGAGTGCAATGACGCTCACGCATATCAAACCACATTTTTTTGAACACTCTTGCAAAGGAAAAATAAAACAATTATTAATAGATTGATCAATTATCATCACTAATACAACAGTGACATTTCCAACATGCACAGTCGCACTCAATCCCACACAGATGAAACAAATACGCAATGCCGGTGAAACAAAAAATACATCTCAAACTACCACAGAAGTTGCAGCAGCACATCTATGTCTCCCCACAGGTCTGAAGGATCATCATCAGGTTGAAGGTGACTTGGAGGACCCTGGTGGTTGAGCACAGAAGGCTGGTTGGATGAATTTTGAATCATTACTTTGAATTCCGTATTACGATCACAATTCTATGGTGCAGTGGGTTTTGAAGAACCTTACTTACTGCAAAGATTCTAATCTTGCCTTACTGTCATGGCTCTCATGTAGCATTTGGGTAGGCAATAAGCTGATCGAGTTCCTTTTTTTACTAATAATTTGTTATTTCGAAATCATATTAACACTGGGTTTTGAATGTTTAACATCAAAAGGCTCGTCTTCAAAGATCTGTGATCAAAAGACTTGACAACTGTTTGACACTAGAGAAGGTGCGTATTTACGCGACCAGGTTTTTACACCAGGTATTTACTAACAAGTACGCCGACCAAGTGCCGACCCGAAATACTTCAAAGTATTTTGCTCCGTTCACACTCGACGCGATTCTGCTCTTTATTTATATCATGTTACGGATCAATGTTCTGTGAAAGTATTTTTATTTTAAAGGTTTGGAAGTACATTTCTTGAAGACGCAATTCTGCTCCTTATTTATATTACATACGACTTAATGTTCTATGCAAGTATTTTTCTACCAACAAGGCTTGGATCCTATGGAAGTCCGACCAAGTGCCAACCCGAAATACTTCAAAGTATTTTGCTCCGTCAACACTCGACGCGATTCTGCTCCTTATTTATATTTGATTACGGATTAATGTTCTGTGAAAGTATTTTTATTTTAAAGGTTTGGAAGTATCTTTTTTTGTAGACGCAATTCTGCTCCTTATTTATATTACATTACGACTCAATGTTCTATGCAAGTATTTTTCTACCAAGAAGGCTTGGATCCTATGCAAGTATTTTTCCTTTAAGGTTTTGGAAGTATTTTTTTTTGTAAACGCGACTGTGCTCTTTATTTATTTACTGTTACGGATCAATGTTCTATGCAAGTATTTACTTCCACCAAGGCTTGGTTGGAAGTTGGACGTATATTTTTTTGCATACGCGATTTTACTCCTTATTTGTATGACCTTACGGATCTATTTTCCATGCAGAAAGAAAATACTTGAAAGTATTTCAAGCCCTGGTTTTTGGCGCTGGTGTCTAAAGATGGAAGTACTTGGAAGCCGATTTTGCAAGTACGACCCATGTCTATTTGACACACAGGTTTTAAAGTAGCACTGCACAGGTAATCAAGAAGACGTCAAGGAGTATTTAAAATAAAATAGCTGTGCCTGACCCCGCGGTTAAATCCGCGTAGGCGTAGGTCTCGATCCCGTGAGAATATAGGGATAAAACGTACCTATCCTATTCGAGAAGAAGAAGAAGTTCAAGTTTGTGCAGAATAAACAATTTTTCTTTCTTCTTCTTTTCGAGGTTATGGTAACCTAACCACGTGCTAAAATTCATCCTCTATAGAGTAGGGAACGAACGCCATCCGCGCCGTGGTGCAGCGTCGAACGGTTCGCGTATTGTATTTTTATACTCGTGATAATTTCGAAATTAAATGTCCGATTCGAATGAATTAAAATAATGAAATAATTAATTTTATAGGCAAAATTTTGCTACTTTGGGTTACATTATTGCAATTTTCTTAAGGATCTCTAATTTTTTTAAAAAGCTTAGTTTTTGCAAATAAATTATAGCCTATGTAACTTCCTAATAATTTAGCTTTATATTGGTGAAAAAATTGTTAAAATCGGTCTAGTAGTTTCGGAGCCTATAAGTATTCGGTACAAATAAACAAAAAAAAATTATCCTCTGTACCTATATTTTTTTAAATAGAAGTATAGTTAATTACTTATTAAAAGAGTTAAAAGCTTAAAAGTACCAAAAGTGATGTAAGTTTGCTCCGCACGGCCTTAATAATATTTTTCAAGTTACAAGGGGGCCGTGCTGAAAACGTTTGGCTGGCACGGCCCCCATTTTTGCATATTTCTTCAAAAGTACAGAGGTACATTGAAAAAGAAACCGATACATATACTCCTAGAGGCGAGTACCTACATTGCACTGGTTCACTCCTAAAACGCAAATGGGGCAAACGTATGTACATCAAAAGTAGGTTGTTTGAACCTCACTGTAGCTTGAAATAAAGAAAGAATCTCTGGATTTCTACCATCTGTCATATCTACAGTTCGTCTATTATAACTTGACCCGTGACGTCATTGTGGTAGTACTTTTGCAGTCATGTGATTGGTATTAGTAGTTGGAACTGTTATGTCAGTCGTCATTTTAAACTCTAGTATCAATAAGTACCTATTTTAATTTAATTATGACTGAAAAATTCAGTGCTAGTACCAAACCAATCGCGTCACGGGTCAAGTATTAGGTAACAATGGACGCACTGTATGGTCCTACGCATATACTACTACATTTTGACTAGAGTCCTACGCATATTGACGGATTTAGGAACTGTGACAGATGTCACACTCCGCACTGTCATAATCCGTTACTATGATGAAATCTCAAAGCTCAATTTTGAACACAATTAAAATGTTTAAAAATCAATACTTATTAATCAGCGATTTTATATTCTTTTACCTACTTACTTAATTTATTAACAGCAGTTGCGGTTCGTGATGTTTTGTTGTTAGTGTTGTGTTGGTGTTGTTGTTAAGTGATGTGTTGTTGTTGTAGATCCATATGCCGTTGCCTACGTTGCCTCTGTTGCATCTGGCTTTGTGACCAGGTGTTACAAATGTTTGGATGTGAAGAGTGTTGCGATATGGAAGGTTTAGACGATTAAATGATGAAACGAGAGACGTAGACGCGTGAAGACAATGCTGAACGTAAAAGAATATAAACCCAGTAAACTTAACCCAATTTCCCATCTTGCTGGGATTAATATTCGATTAATAATATCGATTTTTAGATTCCAGTTACTTATTGTGGTTTTTGGCGCAAAAATTGTGATGGGGGCAATTTACATATTTAAGTGAATATTGTGAATGTATTACATAAATAAATGTTTTGGGTAGTTATCTGGACAGGTGGTTCTTTAATATACAAAAACTAGCTGCCGCCAGCGGCTTCGCCCGCGTGTAATCTTTATAAATTATAGCCTATGTGTTCACCAGTAGAAAGCTACATTCATCCTGGGGTGAATGTAGCTTTCTACTGGTGAAAGAATTTTTGAAATCGGCGCAGAAGTTTTTGAGTTTATTCATTACAAACATACACAAAAAAATACAAATCTTTCCTCTTTATAATATTAGTGTAGATGTAGATGAGCCGGCTAATATTAAGTTTATTTCTACACCAGTCTTTACCCGTAACTGTTGCTAAACTTGAGTTTATTTTTGCCCACGTTTGGACGCTCCTCGATTTCGAGTTTCGGCCTAACGTATCTATAAGGCCTACGGAGACGCGGGGCGTCGCGTGCTGCGTGGCGTCTCGCGGCGCGTGAACCATGCACAATGAAGGGCTTCCGTAGTTGCAGTGCCGTAATTAGCCTTTTATGCACCCGGTGCGAGCTGCTATGCCTGCTATAAAAATAAATAATAGGTATTGTTAGTGGCCATTTCTGCGCCCCTCCAGGGTCTGCGCCCTGTGCCTGGGCACCGCTGGCACCGCCCTAGTTACGGCACTGCGTAGTTGGGATGAATTTATCAAACAAACTTAACATTGTAATTGCAGAACATGTTTTTGCAACTGCAAATGTAAGTTGGTCGATTATTACTCGGTAACTTGTGGAGCCTACTTAGCTGTAATAGTTTTCCTTATCATTTCGTTATACCTAATATACTTACTGCTTTGAATTTTTTCTCTAACAAAAATTACCACTTTAAAGCTTAATATTTCGCAAACGGATCCCTGAATCCAAAAATGGTGTTGACAAACTCACAATATTTTTGAATGACCTTTCCAACGACACACCCCACACGAAGCAGGGCTTGAAATACCGTTAAAAATATGGTATCGTTACAGCCTTCTGATCCAGGTATCGTTAACTAATAAATAACGATATATTATTTAACGGTATATCTGGCACATTTTACCGTTAAACATACGTAACGTTAAAATCTAAGGTAACGATAATTTTATCGTTATAATTAGTTTTGTTACCGTCGCTCTCGTCCAATCGCAAAAGAATGTCAGATTGCATCGACGCTAAGACTGCCGTACGACTATTTGCGCGTTTAATAGATATTATCTTATCATTGCTATTCTGTGTTGTGCTTGTACTTGAGAATATAATTGGTTGGTTGGTCCACCGTGTTCTGTAAGCGCGTACGACTGCCGTGAGCGGTGAGAGATATGAAGACGACAAACGAAATGGCAACAGCGCCGACAGCGTGTGAGAGTGAGAGGGGCGCGCGCGCAACCCGGCCGCGGCCGCCTTTAAGACGGGCTGGCAACGTCGCATAAAATAACAAAATAATACCGATAATTTTTTACCGCTATTTTTACAATAACATTAAAAATACCGGTAATTTTTACCAAAGTTTTAACGTTATTATTATGTTATGCTACTAAGTAACGCTACCAAATTGTACCGATATCGAAGTATCTCTACGGAAATACCGTTACTTAACGTTACTTTTAATGTGAATTGGTATCGTTTTCAAGCCCTGACACGAAGGGACAGGCGAGAAAAAAAAAATTCTCACTTTAAGTTTAGGGGAGGTACCCTAAACACACCCACAGACAGACGGACATGACGAAACTATAAAGGTTCCTTGTTGACTATGGAACCCTAAAAATGTTGAACGAAAAGGAGGATTTACCTACTTACCGTTCGAGTGTTAAGAGTCCAATTTTATTTTATTTTAATTAATACCTTTTTCCTAAATCATTTAAAAAATGTAGGCGGAACGCGGCTTGCTCAATATCACAAAAATGTTGACTCAAAAATTTCGACTCCAATAATCTGAAAACTATCAAGAATCGCGTAACATAGATACATGCCCCATGTACCTATGTTCCGCATGCGCATGAAGAATCGTATATTTTTTATGACGTTTTTGGACCACTCTGTATAGCTGTCTATTGGTCATTAGGTATTTGGATTTTTTTTTAGTAGGATAGGTAATCAAATAAGTAGGTACCTAATTATAATTCATATTATTTTTCGTGATAATTACTTAATCACTTGAATTGATGATAAATCAATGATAAATGATGATAAATCTTGAATGATGGTGGAGCTCGTGGCTAAGTAATAACAGCCGCACCGGGTCTATCCATCAGGTTAAGCGACGCTTGTCGGGTTTGGTCGGTGGATGGGTGACCATCTTTACATACCGAGACTCCTCCGCCGTTGGTCCCGGCTGTCATTCGTGGATCTTTGACAGTCGTTACGGGTCGTCATAACCCCGAAAGTCTGACAACCAGTCTTACCAGGGGATATCGTATTACCCGGTTACTAGGTTGTGGAGGTCAGATAGGCAGTCACTCCATGTAAAATACTGGTATTTATTCAGCTGCATCCGGTTAGACTGGAAGCCGATAGTTGGGAAAAGGCTAGGCAGATTGACTTGAATTGATGATAAACCTAACTCTGGCAGCATTACGTCCTTGTAAATAATTATGTTTTCTCGGTAAAACAGTCAAAAAAATTACTGGAAAGGCAAATAATCGTCGCCTGTATCTTATCAGTTGTTTACGTACTTTACCTGTAGATAGCGCCACTGATAACTGAACATAGTAATACTAGCACAAACAAATGAATGCGTCATTCCTCCGCGCTTCGCGGAATCGTCACCAAGTCATTCTATTCGAATAAATGTCCGTGACGAATATTAGTCACTGAGTCGTCAGTTTACAATCGAGTAGACGCATTTAACGTTGAATCGTGCAAAGTTTATCAAACTAGTAGCTATACAACAAAGTTTAGGGGTGAAACTGTGCAAATTCTTGGACGCAATTAGTTTAGTGGTGCAAAATTGTGCAAATACACTGAAATTTTGTGCAAAACCACACTGCCAGTTGCGTTTTTTGTTTTGAAGCAGTGCATTTTATACCTAGTCTTCAAAAATGTGTTGTTCGTGCAGCTGTGACTGTGGTACCTGTGGGAAGATCCTGAGATGTCTCCTGTGTGTGACCTGTTTCGTGTTTCTGTTGAGAATGTGTGGTGTGGAAGTTGATGAGGGCTGCTGCGGGTGTGCCGATGAACAATAATAATAAGTGTCCTATTAAATAATAATTATGTTGTTGTGTTACTGTTGATGAGAGTTTTATTTTTGTATTCGAATCAGTTACCTCTAGTCACCCATAAAATAGTGGAGATATCGAATAGGTGCTTACACTACCTACTAAAAACCTGCTTGATGATATGAGTTTTCGTAGTAATTTATATGGATTTTCATACACCGGCCGGGTGCTCACAAGTATTCGATCAGTAGGTACAGTATTTTCGATTTATATTTCGAAGAAGGTTGTCAAAATAATGCTCGAATTTCTAAGCATGTTTGAGAGTACCCAAGCATCTACCTATTTCTAACCCGGATCGGATCCGGGTCACTACGCTCGGCAGACGACTTGCAACCACTACACCAAAGGTATATCATAGGTCCAAACCTGTCTTTATCAGGCATCATCATCTGCCTAGCTTTTTCCCAACTATGTTGAGGTCAGCTTCCAGTCCAGATGCAGCGCCGCTGAATACCAGTAGGTAGGTATTTTACCGACAATAGGTACCTACCTACCTTTAATTTATTCAGGTGAGTATTTAGATTAGACTTTTGTCATCTTAACTTCCCAGCTAATAGTAGGTAGGTAGGTATATTTATATCCTTACATAATATAAAACAAAGTCCTCCGCCGCGTCTGTCTGTCTGGCGGTTCGCGATAAACTCAAAAACGACTGCACCGATTTTCATGCTGTTTTCACCAATGGATAGAGTGGTTGTCGAGGAAGGTTTTAGTAGAAATAACCGACATCCACGAGGGCGAAGCCGCGGCATCAGCTAGTAGTATAAATGCGAAAGTGAGTTTGTTTGTTGCGCTTGGACGCTAAAACGGCTGAACGGATTTGGATGAAATTTAGCACATGGGTAGATCATGACCTGAATTAGGACATATGATACTTTTTATCCCTTTACTTTTTTATTAGGAATATCTATGGGATCGAGACTTATGCAGGTGAAACCGCGGGGCGCTGCTAGTTATAGATAAGTACCTACCTACACGAGATATCTTATTCTCTGCCTACTTAACAACAAAGGTGATCAAATGAGTAGGTTACCAATTAGTCATACCTACATTAATTATTTAGTTGTTGATGATCGTTAGGGGCTTGTGGATAAGTAATAACAGCCGTACGGGTCAGGTTAAGCTACGCATGCCGCGGTTGTTCCGTGGATGGGTGACCATCTTTACATATCAAGACCCCTCCGTGTCTCGAATAGCGGGTACCTAAAGCCGTTAGTCCCGGTTGTCATTTGTAGATCTTGGACAGTAAGTTGTTTCGGATCGTCAGGAGCCCGAAAGTGACAACCAGTCTTACCAAGGGGTATCGTATTACCTAGTAACTGGGTTGTTGAGATCAGATAGGCAGTCGCTCTAAGTATGTAAATCATCCGGTTAGACTGGAAGCCGATCCCAACATAGTTAGGAAAAGGCTAGGAAGATGATGATCGTTAATTAATATACCAATTAAGTACTAATAAAATTCCCATTAATCGATTACCTATTGTTATTTGTAACCTGCTGGAAATAGTCTATCAATGATAATGAATGTTATATTATGATGTAAAGGTGCTCCCACACAGCAGTTATATAACGTTATACAACATTGTGTAACACGATAACATTTATAATAGCGTGCGCTATTATAAATGTAATATTATAAATGTGATAACATTTAAAATAGCGTGCGCTATTATAAATGTTATCGTGTTACACAATGTTGTATAACGTTATATAACTGCTGTGTGGGAGCACCTTAATTATCTATAAAAACGGCAAAAAATCACGTTTGTTGTATGGGAGCCCCTTTAAATATTTATTATATTCTGTTTTTTAGTATTTGTTCTTGTTCTTATAGCGGCAACAGAAATACATCATCTCTGAAATTTCAACTGTCTAGCTATCATGGTTCATGAGATACAGCCTTGTGACAGACGGACAGACAGTGGAGCCTTAGTAATAGGGTCCCGTTTTACCCTTTGGGTACGGAACCCTAAAAACTTACCCATCCTTGTACAACTCTACCTCTGATATTGCACTGTCAAAACCACAGTGATCTTTATTTTCGTTGCAATAAGGTTCTATTCTATTCCATTTTCAAGGTTCCGTGACTCAAAAGGAAAAACGGAGCTCTTGTAGATCACTTCGTTGTCCGTCGGTCTGTCAGGAGATAAGTACTTACGTAGGTCTACGGTGCCATGGAGCTCTAAAAAAAAATCAAACTTCGAAGTCAATGCAATAAAAAATTAAAGTACAAACTACGACTAAAAAGGTTTAAACAAGACACCACGGACAGACAAATTAAAAATCAGGAGTCACACGTGTTAGGACATAAAGCGAAGAGATTACGTGTGACTCCGGATTTTTAATTGGTACCTAACGCTTTTTCGTTACATGACGATGCATTCCATGTTTTCATAGAAATTATTGTTCTACCAGAGTCACGTCGCGATTCTAGTAAAACAAAAATGTTTATCTAAACCGGAATCTAAACATTGACTAGGTAGTTTATCTCGGCAATAATCCTCCAAAATATTGTTACAATGCTATCGATGATTGGAAAACGTTTTACCTATCTGATATTATTTACCTTCGAATCGTTTTTATCAGATTAGTAACTCAGTTACCTATAGGTACCTAACCTTTTTTTATCAGTTTCGTAACCAGATGATAAGAAAAACAACTATGTCAGCAGGCGTAGCATGGCGCTTTCTATCTCTACGAAGAATAGACATAGCTTTTTCTATACAAAGTGACAGTTAGTTTCTTCATTTTTGACATCCACCGTAGAAATCTTTCTACAATCTGTCATTTTTTCTTTCATTTCTAACGATCTTTGTCTAGGTCTTTTTTATGTAGACTATTTCGGAGGAAAGTTTTCTATCCTTACTGTCAAAATCACACTGACAACCGATAAATCCTATGATAAAACAAAGAATTCTGAGTCGAATTATGTAAAAGAGTGAATTTCGTAAAAAGTGCAGTTGACTCTTTCTACTTTGCTGCCGTCTCGTACTGTCTACAGGAAACGTCCTTTTTGTTTACTCTTCCGTCGACAAAACGGTGCTCATGCTACGCCTGCTACATCGAAAGCCATAGGTAGGTAGGTAGGTAAGTAGGTAACTTTGCCGGACCCGGGGATCGAACGGAGGACTTTACGCTCAGCAATCGTGCTAGCGACCAGAGGCTATAGACAAAATCCCTTTTCTGTAAGCGTTAACGCCATGGAAAGATCAAATTGTATGGAGTTGACATTAGCTTTAGAGATGTCACGTGACTGCTGCTGTCAACTCCATACAATTTGATCTTTCCGTTGGCGAAAAGGGATTTTGTCTAGACCTCCTGGGATATTGCGGATGCAGATTTTTTCACATCCGCGCGGATGCGGATGCGGATGCGGATATTTGAAGGCTCACATCCGCGGACGCGGATGTTAAGATATTTTTTCCAAATGTCACTTTGCGCCTGTGGTGGCATTGTAAATGCACTTTTAAATAATCTATCAGTAGGTACCGCATATTCACAATTTCACTCGAATCAATGTTGTCACCGAACGAAATCTACGCTCCTATTGGTCAATGAGCACTTGCGTACGGCACGCGTCAGTCGCCAGCCCCGCCTATTTTCTTTCTTGTGGCGACCTGTGCTACATCCGCATCCGCATGAACATCCGCATAATTTATTGCGGATGCGGATGCATATGTCCAAATCGATGCGGAAGCTCCGCAGGCGCAGTTGCGGATGCGGATATCCGCAACATCCCTGCATAACTATACACAACATCACGCCTGTATTCCCCGAAGGATTAGGCAGAGTTGCATCTATAGACACAAATAATACTCTAATCATTCAATCAGCTTAGTGGATTTTAATGACGACGAGACCCAAGATTTCTGATATTTACTATAATCAATCACGATCCTTACGTAAGAATCTTGTACAGTAAAAAAATCAAGGTTCCTAAGTAATCTATTGTTAAATGTCGTCAACTACTTAGTCATGCGCTGAGCGAACTCACGTTCATTCAAGAAAATTTATTACTAACATTTTATTTTTATTTTTCTTTATCGATACCTGAACACAATAAATAATTTTAGGTTTTTTTTTGGTTCCGCGGGTAAGTAGTGTTGTTACTTGAAGTATCAGTTGAGAAAATCAGCTTTTTTTGTTTAATCATGTTTAGTAAACGTTAACCTTCATGTCTGTGATTACATTAAAAAAAAACGATTTTTATGGTAATATTTCAGTAACTAAACAAATTGCGGTCGACGACCCCACAAAAAAAATCATCATATTAATTTATTTTTTGGTTTTATCATGCTTACTCACCACCACGTCTGCGGAGTTTCGCTACCTAATTTATTTTGACCCTGTAGAGTAGGTACCTACTTTTAACATAAAATTCTGAGAACCTGTAGAAAAATCAAGATGGTGGCCCAAGTGCCAAATGATCCTTGTTTAGCCGTAGGTACAGAGGTTGCGTTTCATCTAATAGTTCCTATGCTGTTATGTTCGCTCCACTGTTAAATCCGATGATGATGCCGCGATATTAAGTATGTCAAAAATTCACAAATAAATAGTACTATAACAGTGTGCAAGGATATAACGGCCAACCTTGCGATTCCAGAGATATCCTCATTTTTCATGTCAGCTCCATACATTTTTTTCTTATAAAAATTATAACTCTTCCATTTCTGCACACAATTACTTCATATGACATTTTATAGAACAGTAATGATCAGTAGAAGTCATTTCCAGCAAAAAAAATAACATTTAAGAAATCGAGATCCTATGTCTTCTACAGCCGATTTTCGATCCACCGTGCGCCGCGCGCCGTGGTGTAATTCTTGTTCGCCCTACGCCAGGGGACCCAACATTACGGCATAGGAACTATTTTTTTATGACTTAAATCCGTCACACATTCTGTGCGCCTGCGCAACTATGCTGTCTAGGTAATTCAGACACGAGATAAGATCTGTCTGCAGTATCAAATACCAATGTGGTTTTTGGATTACCTAGAAGCTAAAACTGATCGACAAAATATCTTATCAATAAAATTACAATTTGGATTTTCTCATAAGAACAATGAAGGTTATTGACTCACAGAAAAGGAAACTCACGTGGACCGTTTTCCTTGTTCACAATGAGTCATTGGCAGTGACACAGTGAATTCATCTTTAGTTGGTAAGATATAAATTCGACTTTCGATTGAAGCCATTGTCAATGGTCAGTATGGAATGCTAATTTGTCACAACTAACATGGTTTTGTTTGAGAAGATGACTCATTCTCAAGTTAGTTTTATTTGTATTCTAGCTATGTCAACAATAATTTCGTCACGATGGCTCAGTGTTTAAGATTAAGACCTCGCCTCTCATGCATGAGGTTTTGGGTTGAAATCTGGTTAAGTACCTATTAATGTAACATAATCAACCTATAATGTTCCCACTGCTGGGACATAGGCCTCCTCTCTGTGAAAGGAAGTGGGCCGTAATCCACCATGCGAGCCCAGTGCGGTTTCATTAGATGTCACATGTCTTCGCATTTTTGGTTCTAGGAAATGCCGGTTTCCTCACGGCTTTCTGATTGACCGACCCCTTACCAATTGGTTAATAACGCTTTGGCAAGCCCGTCGGTATAGCAGGTATAAAAAGTTGGTGGCAATCACTAACTGTGGTGAATCATACGCAGATTTTTCAGTAATTTCGTTTAATGTAGGTACGATAAACACACAAATTACAAACGAAGAAAATCTACAAAAGGAGCGTGTTGCTTGCGTTGAGCTCGAATTTGTACTGCCTCCCACTATCCCAGCATTACCAACTCCAAATAATGGATTACGGTGTTTCCAGTTTAAAATTACGGTAGATTTTAAAAAGTCGTGCAAAATTAGGTGGAATTTGACAAAATAACTGTGTGATCATGATCATTTTTATACATTCCAGTATTTTAGTCTCCTAAGCATGTCTTCTGACGGCAGAAAGTTATCAATTTTTTCGACCATCAGATTCACTATGATCACTTTCCATTTATTTGCAAAACTGATTCCCTTTCAACGCAGATACATTACAATGAAATTACGCAAAGTACATCTGAATAAAGAAAGTTGGTAATAAAAAAAGGTTAAGAAGTCTGTCAATTTGGCAACTCTTTAATTTGTACGTATTCTACATGCAAACTTTTATCTATGATTGAGGAATATAGTTCACTGCTATTTAAAATATTGCCATGTTATGACAAAAAAAATACATTCAATATTCCATCTGCCCAATTACGGTGTTTTTTGACACCGTAATGAAATTACTACGGTAGACGGTAAATCAGTGCTGAATACGGTGTTTCTACCGTAATTACGGTGCAGTTGGCAACGCTGCACTATCCCCTGCGTCCGCGCGCTCCCTTCTCACTCACACACATATAAAAGCTACATGCAAGCATCGCGACGCTAACACGTGGGTTAGTCTATAGACCCAGTTTCAGAAGGAAATCTACAGGGTGACAGGGAAATTGGACCTATTTCTTTAAAAGGAGTTATACTAGAGGTCATTAGCAACAAATTAAGTCCAGTTAAATAAGGGTCAAAACTGGATGGATATCGAGCTGTGAGGGTTCTTTGATTTTTTTATTGTTAAAAAAAAAAAAATGAAAAAACTAGGTAGGTACCTACTCCACTCTATTGATACTTTTCTAAAAGCTGAACAACGAGTGTTCATAAAAAAAATATATGTTTTGTTAAACCTTACAAGGTCTTTAGTAATTTTAAATTTTCGTATTTTTCCTGCAAATCGACATAAATTATTGGGGAAAAACTTTACCACAGATAGCGTAAAAATTAGTAAAATGATTAACTACATCTACATGTTGGTCTTCAGTAACTACGCAAAGAATTTGCATGCGATTTGCACTATTATTTAGATAATTCATACCGGAAGGTTTATGTGTATATATAATATTAACAAAGATAGAAAAAAGAAAGACAGAAAGAAAAAAAAAATAGAACGTAAAAGAAATCTCAAAGTTTTGTGTCAAATCGTAAAAATCTTGCGAAGCAGGGGGTGTGCGTTACGATTGCTCGGCCAAGTTACCCAAACAAAAAAAAACTTCGGCCAAAAATTTTTCGAAATTTGTCAAAATCGAAGGGAACAAACCAAAAATTTGTCGAAGTAGAAATAAAAAAGTTATAAGGGTTTTAAGTTGGCCGCGCGAACGTAACGTGGAGTATTGCGCGGCCATGGAGATCTCAGCAACTACTTGGGTTACAGGGTTAGAGATGTAATTCTTTTTGTCAATTGAAGACCGAATTTGTCAAAAATTTACGAAAAAAGAATTATAAGCTCAAGATCAATATTTTACAAAATATTCACTTTGGAAGTTATGGCCGCGCAATCGTGCACTTGTTGTTTCTATATTGTTGATTATTTCTTTAAAACCCTAGTTTTTTAGGACTTCACTCAGTAAAACTGTTACAAAAAGAAAGGTCTTAATTTCTCAAAGCTAACGAAAGCAATAAATACTACTAAAGTTTAGTTAAACAGACGAAATCAGTCCAAAACAAAAAGTACGTGGCCGCGCGGTCGAAACGTTACTTTGTACGCTGATATCTCATTATCTATAATTGCTAGGATTTCTGTGTGAACATCCATTTATTCGACAGATTAACCCACGGAGTATAGAAAGAAGGATTAACCTCATTAGAATGGCATATCGTTTTACCCTCAGAACAGTCGTCAACGCGTGTAATCTCAAAAATAATGTTAGCTCATACAATGTTCGAGTAGGGTTACCATAATTTCGATTTGGGAATACCTCTGACAGGAGACTGTCAATTATATTGGACAACATCTAACTCAATCTGAAAAAGGAGAATGGGCGTTTCTGTGCTGGAACCCAATTTCGATTTGTTTTGCAAATAGAGCTGTTTATGGAGCAGTTTGAAGATTGATAACGAATAATCGATGGAGTACTTTGAGAATAATTCAAGATACCTATGGAGCAGAATGGGAATAAAATAATAAGTAATATGGGGTAATTTGGGAATAACCCGTTTAAAATAAATAAGAAACAAATGAACATATCGGCGCGTGAAACATTATCCTTGTTCGTCATTAATTCTGGAAATTATAATTAATTTACTTAGTTTGAAATTCCGCGCATTGTGAGATTGAGAAAAGTTCTATACAAGACTTGGCCGCAACCAGGCATTGATGGACACATACGCCTCGGTTTTGCCTCGGCCCACATTTTCACGATCGTCCATCAATAGCCCAGTTGCAGGCCGCGACAGTAATGTATAGAAGAAAGAATACTTGCATAGAACATTGATAAATAAGGAGCAGAATTGCGTCTACAAAAAAAAAATACTTCCAAACCTTTAAAGTAAAAATACTTGCACAGAACATTGATCCGTAACTTCATATAAATAAGGAGCAGAATCGCGTCGAGAGTCGACGGAGCAAAATACTTTGAAGTCTTGCGAGTATTTCGGGTCGGCACTTGGTCGGCGTAAGTACCTACTTACAAGTAAAAACCTGGTGTAAAAAACCTGGTCGCGTAAATACGCACCTTCCCTAAAAGAATAAACAAGTGAACATATTGGCGCGTGAAAAATTATCATGGTCCGACATTGTTTCTGGAATTTATAATTTACTCTGTTTGAATTTCTGCGCATATTTGAGAAAAGTACTATTTAAGTCTTGGCCGCAACCAAGCATTGATGAACTCACTTATGTGTGCCTCGGTCCACATTTTCAAGATCGTCCATCAATGCGTCAGTTGCAGGCTGAGACAGTAATAGTAATGTACTATTGTAATCATCTGGTGAGCGATTGTTTATTCATTCTTTCATATTTGAAGTTAAATAATTAAGAATTGTTCTAGAAAATCTAGATCACATTATGTCGAAAGTAGGTAATAACATCAACGTGCGGTGGGGGGCCCCCCTCAGGAACGAAGTTCCTTCTCACGTACGATTTAAAACAAAACAAAATTTTCCCAGCCGCCATCCCGGATTTACATTTTAATGTCACTATCGGCATAGACACCATAAACAATTTTTTTATATGTATACCCATACCAAATTACAGCTTTCCAGTACTAAGAGTCTCTGAGCTAAGCCGCGGAGAGACAGACGGACCGATATGGCGAAACTATTATAAGGGTTCCTTGTTGACTACGGAACCCTAAAAACTGAAAAGTAAAAAGCACCATTGCGAAAAAGTGGCTCTTTCCGCAAAATTTGGCTGCCTGGAAAACGCTCTTTTCGAGCACATGCATTGTAAATATATTTTTAACCGACTTCTTCAAAAAGGAGGAGATTCTCAATTCGACTGTATGTTTTTTTTTTTGGTATGTATTTTACGCGATTACTCCGTCAATTATGAAAATACACCAAAGACACCGACTTCCGAAACTAAAGTTATTTTTCACTTTTTTATTGTTTTTTGTGATATATATGCTAAAAATAATGTCCTGTTCAAAACATAAAATATACGTATACGCACAAAAATAAGTATCGATCTAATACAAATATCAGCCTTGCATCTACCATTAATGAGGCACAAGAATCGTAGGCAAAAATGGCGACCTACGTGCGCATGTCTGCGCCCCTGCATATTCTTTGATCAACATTTTAGTGTAGCGTGCCACCACGCGTGTCTAGAGTAGGGACTTAAGCTCCGCCCACATGCGCAAGGTCAGTCAGGAAACTATGGCCCTTAAGTTGGATTACCTGTTTGACCGGCCATAACTCTAGACTCCTGGCTACCACAGAGAAATTTCAGATGGAAAAACCCAATTGAAGAAAGAGAAAGAAATAGAAAGAAAGAGAAGGAAAGAGAAAGAAATAGAGAGAAAGAAAGAAAAAGAAAGAGAAAGAAAGAAAGGAGGAAATAAATCTGCTGATTATTATATACGTGATTTTACTCTGTTTTTAATAAGTCATTCATCAAACATATTTTTCAACAAAACATCACGCGTTTATTCCCCGAAGGGTGAGACAGAGATGTATCTATAGTACACCCACATTTCACCAGTTATGTTTTAAGTTCAATGTATTATATTACAAGTCTGGATTACCTGTTTGATCCAGACTCCGGGCTACCACTGAGAAATTTCAGATGGAAAAACCCAATTGAAGAAAGAGAAAGAAAGAGAGAGAAAGAAAGAGAAAGAAAGAGAAAGAAAGAGAAAGAAAGAGAGAGCGAAAGGGAAAGAGAAAGAGAAAGAGAAAGAGAAAGAGAAAGAGAAAGAGAAAGAGAAAGAGAAAGAGAAAGAGAAAGAGAAAGAGAAAGAGAAAGAGAAAGAGCAAGAGCAAGAGCAAGAGCAAGAGCAAAAGCAAGAGCAAGAGCAAGAGAAAGAAAAAGAGCCAGAGAAAGAGAAAGAGAAAGAGAAAGAGAAAGAGAAAGAGAAAGAGAAAGAGCAAGAGCAAGAGAAAGAGAAAGAGAAAGACAAAGAAAAAGAGCCAGAGAAAGAGAAAGAGAAAGAGAAAGAGAAAGAGAAAGAGAAAGAGAAAGAGAAAGAGAAAGAGAAAGAGAAAGAGAAAGAGAAAGAGAAAGAGAAAGAGAAAGAGAAAGAGAAAGAGAAAGAGAAAGAGAAAGAGAAAGAGAAAGAGAAAGAGAAAGAGAAAGAGAAAGAGAAAGAGAAAGTGAAAGAGAAAGAGAAAGAGAAAGAGAAAGAAAGAAATAAATAAATAAATCATTTATTTGCTGGTAATTTAGGCAAGAGAAAGAAAGAAAGAAGGAAATAAATCTGCTGTATACGTGATTTTACTCTATGTTTTTAATAAGTCATTTATCAAACATATTTTTCAACAAAACATCACGCGTTTATTCCCCGAAGGGTGAGACAGAGATGTACCTATAGTACACCCACATTTCGCCAGTTATGTTTAAAGTTCCATGTATTATAACACATGTCTGGATTACCTGTTTGATCAAGACTCCGGGCTACCACTGAGAAATTTCAGATGGAAAAACCCAATTGAAGAGAGAGAAAGAAAGAGAAAGAAAGAGAAAGAAAGAGAAAGAAAGAGAGAGAAAGAAAGAGAAAGGAAGAAAAAGAGAAAGAGAAAGGAAAAGAGAAAGAGAAAGAAAGAAAGAAGGAAATAAATCTGCTGTATACGTGATTTTACTCTATGTTTTTAATAAGTCATTCATCAAACATATTTATCAACAAAACATCACGCGTTTATTCCCCGAAGGGTGAGACAGAGATGTACCTATAGTACACCCACATTTCGCCAGTTATGTTTTAAGTTCCATGTATTATATTACATGTCTGGATTACCTGTTTGATCCAGACTCCGGGCTACCACTGAGAAATTTCAGATGGAAAAACCCAATTGAAGAAAGAGAAACAAAGAGAAAGAAAGAGAAAGAAAGAGAGAGAAAGTAAGAGAACGAAAGAGAAAGAGAAAGACAAAGGGAAAGGGAAAGGAAAAGATAAAGAGGAAGAGAAAGAGAAAGAGAAAGAGAAAGAGAAAGAGAAATAGAAAGATAAAAAGAAAGAGAAAGAGAAAGAGCAAGACCGAAAGAAAGAAATAAATCATTTATTTGCTGGTAATTTAGGAAAGAGACAGAAAGAAAGAAGGAAATAAATCTGCTGTATACGTGATTTTACTCTATGTTTTTAATAAGTCATTCATCAAACATATTTATCAACAAAACATCACGCGTTTATTCCCCGAAGGGTGAGACAGAGATGTACCTATAGTACACCCACATTTCGCCAGTTATGTTTTAAGTTCCATGTATTATATTACATGTCTGGATTACCTGTTTGATCCAGACTCCGGGCTACCACTGAGAAATTTCAGATGGAAAAACCCAATTGAAGAAAGAGAAAGAAAGAGAAAGAAAGAGAGAGAAAGAAAGATAACGAAAGAGATAGAGAAAGAGAAAGAGAAAGGGAAAGATAAAGAGGAAGAGAAAGAGAAAGAGAAATAGAAAGAGCAAGAAAAAAAGAAATAAATAAATCATTTATTTGCTGGTAATTTAGGAAAGAGAAAGAAAGAAAGAAGGAAATAAATCTGCTGTATACGTGATTTTACTCTATGTTTTTAAAAAGTCATTCATCAAACATTTATCAACGAAACATCACGCATTTATTCCCCGAAGGGTGAGATAGAGATGAACCTATAGTACACCCACATTTCGCCAGTTATGTTTCAAGTTCCATGTATTATATTACATGTCTGGATTACCTGTTTGACCGGCCATAAATCCAGACTCCGGGCTACCACTGAGAAATTTCAGATGAAAAATCCAATTGAAGAAAGAGAAAGAAAGAGAAAGAAAGAGAAAGAAAGAAAAAGAAAGAGAAAGAAAGAGAGAGAAAGAAAGATAAAGAAAGAGAAAGAGA